>CM067557.1:32960000-35460000 GCA_034509755.1 Anisodus tanguticus | reverse complement strand
ATTCGCGCCTCCGCGCTTCACCTTAGAGCTTTTTTGGGCTTTTCACTTTTGATAACACTGATTTTTTCCAAAAATAGAAAAGGAAAGTGATCACTACTGGAACTCTATTGTTTTCAGCAAATGCAGTCAAAAATCAATAATACCAGCCTCTATTCAACAAAATCAAACCTTCATAACCCAACCTCAACCAAGCCACTGCACACTAGCCATTAAATAATGTACCACTTACCAGCTTACCGAGGAGGACATGACTCTAGATAAGAGAGTGTGGAGGTCGAGGATTAGGATAGAAGGCTAGCAGTAGGATTCGTATTATATTTCATACCAGTAGGATTAGTATTATTTTCGTCATTTTTTTTAGTAATCTCGTATTTCTTATTCTTAGTTTTCTAGTACTACTTGTTGTTTCTTCTGCTTCAGTTTTCTTAATATCCTGATGTTGTTACTATGTATGTTTTCATAATTGTTGTGTTTCTGCTTTACTTGGGCGGAGGAGGGTCTATCAAAAACGGTTGCGTACACTCTATACTCCCCAGACCCCACTTGGTGGGATTACACTCGGAATGTTGTTGTTGTTGTACCACTTACCAGCAACAACAAGATCAACAACGCCTAAATCCCAAACTAGTTAGGGTCATTGATGTAAAAAATCAATATCCATTATGCTCTACTGGGATAGATTTCATTCCAATATCAATTTTTTTCTTATAACAAAAATTAGGACTACATAACCTCCAAATCTCACCATCATCTCTACGTAAACAATGAATTCACAACCACTAGCACAGATCAGAATACAAAAACAACACGTTAGATATCTTCTATCATTCGAAAAATCGAAGAAAAACGTCAGATTCTAAACAGTATTTGTATTTCTAACAACACAAGCAGATTCATACCGCATTCTCTCGAAATTTCTCTCTAATTGAAGTAAAATATAGCGAAAAACAGAAAATTGATATGAAGAGATAATAATAGAACAAAAAGTATACCTTTAGCTGGAGCCATAGCTGAGGACAATGCTAAAAAATCAACACGATGGATTAAGCTGCCTAGTTCTGTGGTTAAGGGTTTTGGCGATGAAGATGCTATGTATTTCTATTGGGGCTGAGTTTGCAACACTTGTTATTTAGGCCTGTTATTTTGAGGCCCAATATGGACTCAACACTATTAAATCCGTGGAAGCCCAAGTACAGTAAATTTGGACTTAAAGATGAATTTAGTGTAAAAAATGAAGAAATTGCACGATTTTCCCTTCAAATGGGCTGGTCTTTAATTTTGCCCTTCAAAATCAGATTTATGCCTAGCGGGGAATAAGTTTTTTAAGAGATCCTCATAACTTGTAAATATTATAATGCAAAAATATAAAATTATGCCCCGCGAAAAAATTATTTGTTTTGAAGCGCAAAAATGAAAAATCAGCACAAAATAAGGGGGGAAATGAAAATGACCCTGTAAAAATTAGATGGAATGACCCATTTTTCAGTCTAACTATAAGCTTTTGGCCATCATTTCAAAACTAATAGGGAAATATTGATATTTTAATGGGGGGGGGGGGGGGGGGGGGGGGGGAATGCGGGCAAAAAAAGCCTTACTTAAAACACAAAAGACATATTGAATTGTTTCTTGATCTTGAACTTATAAAAATTTGAATCCATAAATTATTCTTTAGTTTTTGAATTTTAGCAAAATTTTGAACCTCATGCATCGCTACTTGATTGTGAACTTATAAAGGTCGAAACATCATTAATAGTTCCTTGGTTCTGAAACTCTAGGAAATATGAATCAGTCCTTGATTTTAAACATATAAAAATTTGAAGTTCATGAATCGTTTCTTATTTTGAAATTCTAACAAATTTTTGAACAACATTAATTGTTCCTGAAATAATATTTGTCAATCCTTCAATTCCAACACTGTTTGCTGGGATTGTTTCATGTTTTAGTTGAGAGTATTTTTGTCCTGGAAGATTTTCGTGTAAAAAATGGTTAAATATTAGTAGTAATAGTTTAATAGTTTTTAAAATAATGTCTAATATTTGATAGCTATTCACGTCGTCCAATTTTAGTCTAACTTTTTTTGGAAGATTTATAGAGATATATATGAAATAAAACTCATATTTACAGTAAAATAAAAAAATGCTATTCAATTTCATAACATAGTGTTGAAAATGTACTAATGTGTAATTAAGATTATCCCATTATTTATGACTTGAACAATTGGGGGCCCGCACGTCGGAAACGTCGTTTTCACACACGTGTACGCGTAATGCCAAGTATCGTAAATATCATTAGTGAAAGGGATATTGGTACGTACGTAATACGTTTGAGACATAGAATGATGGACGGTTATTGGTCAAATGACAAGTATTTCACGTTGGTAAACGAAGCAACGAAGGAAGAATTGTACAAAGTGTAAGATGAAACGAGTCAAAAATCGTCGCGGAGCCGTGAAGGGCCGCGGCGCCCCCATGGCAGCGCCGCGGCTCTAATTAGTGGCTTGGGCTACTGGAGCCGAGGCGCTTCGAGGCGCTTCGGAGGCAGAATGCCGCGACGGGGAGATGAAAAGTTCTGATTTTTGGGCTGGTTTTGGAGCATTGAATCTCCATTATTTAGTTGAATGTAACCCCTCAATAAGTGTCATTACATGGCTATTGAAGGTCATTAGTTGGCTAGTTGAGAGGTCATCTCCTTACACTATAAATTGAGGCATTTGGCTCAATTGTTGAAGACACTAAGAAATTTTCTGAAATCTTCTTATTCCTCTTTAGCAAGTTTTTCTATATTCAAAGTATTTCAAGAGTAACAATTGAGTTTCCTTTGCTCATTTGTTAAGTTGTTGTTGTATCTTAGGAGACTATTGCCCGATAACGTAAATGAGATATACGGGGCAATCTTGTCTTAAAGACAGAGTGTCATCACTCGACTCAGCAAATCACAAGGAGTTTGTATCATTCTTGATTCCAGTTTGTTGTAATCTTTAGTTTATCATTTCTAGCAATTTTGTAATATTTACTTACTTCTCGTTTCCTGCAATTATTGTAACCCATAATTTTAAGACAAGATTTGTTGTAAGTGCTTAGAAAGATGACTAGAAGAGAACAACTTGCTTCTGATTCTGCTGCTGCTACTACTATTCCTTCCCCGCTGCTCAAGGCACACCCAATACCTTTCCGGTTGCTCAAGGGAACGTTATTGTTCCTTCACCCTCCGATTTCCACAATGAACGCCCAAAAAAGTTTATGGGCTCCAACTTTAAGAGATGGCAGCAGAAGATGTTGTTTATCTGACTGTTATGGGAATGATTCGTTTCCTAACAGAAGATCCTCCACAAGTTGGAGATGAAGTGGACCCTCAGCCTAATGAAACGACTGGATGGGGCCAATGTATTCATGTCGTCAATGGCATGAAGATGGTTCTTAATGCTTGGAATCATAGTGACTTCATATGTAAGAACTATGTTTTGAATTGTTTGTCAGACCCACTCTACACGGTGTATTGCGTCATAGGCACCGCCAAAGTGTTATGGGAAAAGTTGCAGAAGAAGTACAACACACAAGATGCTGGTACGAAGAAATTCATCGTTGGAAAATTCCTGAATTTTCAAATGGTGAATAGCAAAACTGTGATGTCCCAAGTCCAGGAATTCCAAATGATCCTACATCACCTGGATTTGGAAGGTATGAAACCAAATGAACAGTTTTTAGTTGCATCACTGATTAAGAAGTTACCTCTCCTGTGGAATGAGTTTATGAGTTACTTAAAACTCAAGACAAAGGAAATGACCTTTGAGGAACTTATTATCAAACTCCAGATTCAAGAAGATAATAAGAAGGCCTTGCCTAGGGGAAAACAACCCGATGAGATAAAGGCAAATCTGGCTGAGGCCAAAGGGAACCCAAGCAAGAAGCGCAAGTTCCAGAAAGACGGCAAGACCCAGGCGGCGGAGAAGTTCAAGGGAAACTGTCACCATTGTGGGATACCAGGTCACATGGTCAAGGACTGCCGCAAGCTCAATATTGAGCAACAAGAGAAGGCCAAAGGCAAGGCACATGCTAACGTCGTCAAAGACACGCTTCTTGACGACATGATTGAGGAGTTCTCGGCGGTGGTGCTTGAAGCAAACCTTGTTGAGAATCCCATGCAATGGTGGATGGAAACAGGAGTTGGTTGATCTTTCTCCGAGAAATAAACTGTTGGGTTGTAAATGGATACTCAAACGGAAGTATAAATCAGATGGGTCTATAGACAAGTACAAAGCCAGGTTGGTAGTCAAGGGCTATCGACAGAAAGAAGACCTTGACTATTTTGACACGTACTCTCTGGTGTCGAGAATGACGTCCATACGAGTATTCATTGTGATCGCAGCATTGCGTGACCTTGAGATACATCAAATGGATGTAAAGACAGCCATTCCTAAATGGTGATTTGGAAGAAGAAATTTATATGGAACAACTCGAGGGGTATGTGGTTCCAGGGCAAGAGAAGAAAGTCTGTCGACTTGTCAAATCTCTATACGGGCTGAAACAGGCCCTGAAGCAATGACACGAAAAATTTGATAGTACTCTACTATCGAAGGGTTTCTCCATCAAGGAGTGTGACAAATGTGTCTATACGAAAGGTAACTCTAACTCGTTCGTCATGATATGCATGTACGTAGATGACATGTTGATCATAGGGAGCAGTCCTAGCTTGATGCTAGAGACTAAAAACATGTTGAAATAATGCTTCGACATGAAGGATATGGGTATCACAGATGTCATCTTGAGAAAGTTCGAGATGTTTGACAGTTCGCCTATGAAGTCACCAATGGATATAAATCAAAACCTTGATAAAAATCATGGTGCACCCGTATGCCAGGAGCAATATGCACAGGTGATTGGGAGTTTGATGTACATAACAAACTGTACCCGACCTGATATTGCTTATGCAGTCAACAAGTTGGCTAGGTTTACCCGTAATTCGAGTAATTATCATTGGAAGGCGTTGAATCGGGTACGGCGATACCTGAAATACACGCTAACTTACGGGTTGCATTATTCGAGATATACAGCTGTACTAGAGGGGTATAGTGATGCAAACTGGATATCTGATATAGAGAACACCAAGTCCACCAGTGGGTATATATTTACAATTGATGGTGGGGCTGTCTCTTGGAAATCTTCTAAGCAAACTTGCATCGCCCGATCCACGATGGAATCAGAGTTTATCATTTTAGACAAAGCAGGAGAAGAAGTTGAGTGGCTTCACAACTTCTTAGAGGATGTCCCTTGTTGGGACAAACCCATACCTTCTGTAATGATCCACTGCGACAGTCAGTCGGCTCTAGGAAGGGCACGGAGTTGTATGTACAACGACAAGTCTCGTCATATTCGACGGAGACATAAGACCGTTAGACAGCTAACCACCACGGGTATAATATCTAATTATTACATAAAATCAAAGGATAACATAGCGGAACCACTGACAAAGGGCTTACCCAAATATCAGATATTCTGCTTGTATAGGGAAATGGGCTTAAAACCCAAGCTTTAAGGACCAATACGGTGGTAACCCAACTTTACTGACTGGAGATCCCAGGAATTTGGTTCAATGGGAAAACTAAGTTGTATTCAGTTGAGGGCTTCGGTGGAAGCATGAGCATTTCAGATAGTGATTTCTGTAAAGAAACATCAATCCAAAGCCGTTCCGCGATAGACATTAAGTTCTATCTGCAGTGTGGGTAAAGGTTAAGTTTTCAAAACCTTTAATGATCCTCAACGGTGGAGGTTAGGTTTGGGGAAACTTTTAATGGTTCCTAACACTTGTAAAGTGGGGTATAGCAGGATACCTTGTAGAAGACCACCTATTTAAGTGCGAGGACAGGCGGCCTCAAATAAACGCACTTAAGAATCCAAGAAGTGTCTACGACCACAACGAACAAAACATTATGAAGAACCGAGTAAGGGAAGTTGTTGTGTTGGTACCATTGACTTGGCTTACACTAAACACTGACGGTTCAAGACATCACGTTCACCGCGTAGTAAGTAATTTCGATGGTATTCAACTATGGAATGTTCAAAGCGGAAGCTACCTTTCCAGATGTAACATCTGTCCGCTGAAAGATTGCTGGAAATAAGCACCTTTGTGAGTGCGCTAAAATCTCTTTCAAGAAGGGATTCTTGGAAATTTACTAATGTGGAATTAAGTTTATCCCATTATTTATGACTCGAACAATTGGGGCCCCGCACGTCGGAAACGTCATTTCCATACACGTGTACGCGTAATGCCAAGTATCATAAATTTTATTAGTGAAAGAGATATTGGTACGTACGTAATACGTTTGAGACATAGAATGATGGACGGTTATTGGCCAAATGACAAAGTATTCCACGTTGGTAAACGAAGGAAGAAGTGTACAAAGTGTAAGATGAAACGAGTCGAAAATCGCCGCGGAGCCGCGACGCCCCATGGCAGCGCCGAGGCGCTAATTGGTGGCTTGGGCTACTGGAGCCGAGGCACCGCGGTGCTAATTCGCAGCACCGTTGTGCTTCGGAGGCAGAATGTTGTGACGGAAAGATGGAAAGTTCTGACTTTTGGGCTGGTTTTGGAGCATTCAATCCCCATTATTTGGCACATGAATTCAACCATTATTTGGCTGAATGTAACCCCTCAATAAGTGTCATTACATTGCTATTGAAGACCATTAGTTGTCTAGTTGAGGGGTCATCTCCTTACACTATAAATTGAGGCCTTTGGCTCAATTGTTGAAGACACTAAGAAATTTTCTGAAATCTTCTTCTTCCTCTCTAGCAAGTTTTTCTATATGCAAAGTTCTTCAAGAGTAACAATTGAGTTTTCTTTGCTCATTTTTTAAGTTGTTGTTGTATCTTGGGAGACTATTTTCCGATAACGTAAATGAGATATACGGGGTAATCTTGTCTTAAAGACAGAGTGCCATCACTCGACTCAGCAAATCGCAAGGAGTTTGTATCGTTCTTGATTTCAGTTTGTTGTAATATTTAGTTTATCATTTCTAGCAATTTTGTAATATTTACTTATTTCCCGTTTTCTGCAATTGTTGTAACCCACACATAGTAATAAATTATTTACCAATTATGTTCAACCTCTAACAAATCATACAAAATTAGGAAATTTTAAAAATCTTCTTTCTCGCAAACCTTGGTCGTCATTATCTTCATCGATCCCATCCCACGTTCATCGGAGTCGCTGCTGCTTTGCCGGAGTTTGTTGCTTGACTTTCTTCACCGAAGTTTTGCCATTGTTCGTTGATGCTGCTTCTTAGTCAGTGTTCTCTCCTATGGCTTTATTAACTTGTTCTATCCATGTGCAATGGTATGTCACTGTATATTACTGCCTCCAGGTTCATCATAACTTGGGCTTCGTATAACCACACGTTCTTCTCTTAATATTGTGTGCTTCTCAGACGCGGACTGGGGTGGTTGTCCCATCACTAGAAGATCGACAACAGTATTATGTGTATTTTTAGGTTTGAATTGTGTCTCCTTGGCTTCCAAGCGTTGAAGTTGAGTATCGGGCTTTCGCTTCTTTGGCTGCGGAAATGACATGGTCTACTTATAATATTCTCCGCGACATCGACAACCCACTGCCCAGTCATCCGTTTATTTATTCGGACAATATTTCAGCTCTTCACCTCACTGAGAACCCAGTTCTTCATGTTCGTATGAAATATGTCGAGCTCGACTAACATTTCGTGAGGGAGATGTGTTCACTAAGCCACTGACTAAAGCTCATTTTCGATTTTTCGGACCAAGCTTGGCGTTGTGCCACTGCCACCTCCAGCTTGAGGGAAATGATAAAGATATACATGATGTTGGAAAGCAAGGTAGTGATAACTACACAAATCCTAAATTTACTCTAAGTCATAGCCGTGTATATCATTTCTTGTATAGTGCTAATTGTATTCTAGACTTGTATTAATCCAGATGAGAAGAAAAGTGGTTCTCTGGTAGGACTCTAAGAGTAGCTATGCACGTATATAAGTATCCCAAGTCTGTGTAGAAAAATACAATAGGAAAAACCATAATTTTTCATCTCTATTTTTGTTTGAGTCATTATGAAAAAATCATTAATAGGAAGCTAGACCTGAATTATTAGCTCTATTACATGTCCCGATAATTGTTGGATATGTAAAGCACGTACGAGAATAGTAAATAATTATTACAGTGATCGAAAGGATAAACAACAAAGATTACAACAACAAGTTGTCAATATCTTGATCTTGAATTGGAACTTCAAATATGGATCTTGTATTCGAAAATACAAGAACATGAACTGCTACACTTGTGGCTTGTAGATCCGTTGAGAATCCGAACGGTTAGAGTCCTTTGAGATTCAAGTTCACACCTGAAACACTTAGCAACCAATTAGATAATCACAACACCACCGGCTGAGTCGAGAGATGGCTCTCTGTCTTTAAGATAAGATTGCCCCGTGTATAGGCTTTACGAAAGTGTGGACAATAGTCTCCCAAGATGAAACAACAAACTATCAAATGTGCAAAGCCTACACAAATGATCACATCGAAGAACACGAATAATGAAGATTGCTAAGAGAATGATTGCTTATCAGGAAAAATGATCTCTTTGTAGTGTTGTTAACTTGCAAGTATGTTCACTTCTTCATCTATAGAATTGAGCCAAAGGCCCCAATTTATAGGTGTACAAGATGGCCTTTCAAATGCTCCATAATGACATTCAATTGTCATGCAATGTATGACATTTAACCCCCAAGTAATGCAACAACATAATGGTCCAAGTAATGGCCATTATTGGGTGGATTCAATGCCATTGAAACCACCTCAACAGCCAAACCTTTGGGATTCCGCCGAGCAGTCACTGCCAATGAAGCGCCGCGGCTCTGTCACATTAGCGTCGCGGCACTAATTCAGCCAGAAACTCACGATGCTCACTGCCAATCGAGCGCCGCAGCACTGCAAGGGGGCGCTCCGGCGCCGCAGCCCTTCTCGGCTCCGCGACCCTTTTCCGACCCGTACCATCTTACACTTCGCACAATCCTTCTTTCGTTTACCAACGTGGAACACTTGTTATTTAGCCAATAACCGTCCATCATTCTATGTCTCAAACATTTCACTTACGTACCAATATCTCTTTCATTAACGAAATTTACGATACTTGACACTAAGATTGCACGTGTGTGAAAATGACATTTTCCGACATGCGGCCCCTAATTATTCGAGTCATAAATAATTGAATAAATTTAATTCCACATTAGTAAATTTTCAACAATAATCGCGGTAGAGAAGGACCTAAAACCACTAGAAATATATGTGTTGATACTTGATACAATAGAGATAATAAAATTTATTGGTAACGATAATGTTACATTGCTTACTATTTTGAATGAATGCGTAATTGATAAGAAAGCTGGGAGGATCTGAGCGCTGACACTGCTAAGGAAGCAGCATAGGGATCCAGGGCATGCCCAAGGGTGAAGCCCATGAAGCATGGGCTTTAGGCACCCTCCTTTTGGAGGCCCCATTATTTGTACACCATAGCTTTTTGGCCAATTCGCACAATTGCCTAAAATATAGAGTGGTCTTTAATTTCCCCCTTAAATTGGTATTCTTTAACTTGTCTTTCACTTAAAAAATGACTGAAAATATCTTTGAGGTCATGGATTTGAATCTTAGGAAATCCAAAAAGAAAAAAAATTGCAAGACAAGATTTCATTAGAAAATATGTTTATTCTGCCAAAGTTGTATAGAAATTATGCCTTAAGGGGCATAGTTTCTATGTAATTATGTCTCCGAAAATACATCTGAGGTTGTGAGTTCGAATCCAACAAAGTCAAAAACAAAAAAATTGCAAGACAAGATTTCATAGAAAATATGTCTATTCGCCCAAAATTGTATAGAAATTATGTCTTAGGGATAGTTTCTATATAACTATGCCTAAAGGCAAAGTTTCGTTGAAAAATTAAGATTATGCATTATCCGATTAGTTATACAGAAACTATGCCCCAAGAGGCATAATCTTTATATAATTTTGGTCGAATAGACATAATTTCTATAAAAAAAATTATCTTGAATTTTTTTTTTTTTTTTTTTTGCCTTTGCTGAAATTCGAACTTAGAATCTCTGATTTAGTAGAAAGGTACTTTGGCTCATAAATTTTCATTAAATGAAAAATAGGGTAAAAAATTAAAGACTAGCGAATTGATGAAAAAAATTAAAGACCAGCTCGTATGAAGGGAACCCATGCAATTTTTTTTTGTAGCTTTTATAAAAAAAAAAAAAAAACTATTATTATAATATTTCATTGAAAAGGAAAGAAACTTTTGATTTGACAAACAAAAGGCCCAAATTTAAGCCTTTTCCAATGTCCATGTACAAAGTGTGATGAGATGAAAGACCTTTTTACTTCCTTTCATGATTTTTACAAAATACCCTTGTTTCTTTTCTTTTTAAAAGATTCTCCAACTTGTTCGTATATTACACTTAAATCTTCCAATTGAGATGTCTACCATATGAACCCTCTAGTCCCCACAAATGTGTATCAATTTAATACAAAATAATAACCCATTCAAAAAATAAAGAGTAACTCACACACGGGATGATATGGCAGAAGGACGAATGGAACAATGACATGTGATATGTGGGCCCGAAATAATTAATAAATTTTGAATTAAGAAAAAGAAAATTAATATAAAACTTATTTAACTAAAAAAATTATTTCAGAAAAAAAAGAAGTAAAAACCTATTTTACACCCCACCTCCGTCCCCACCCTTCTTCCCCCATCCCACCGGCCAGTGGTGGCCGGCGAAACCTCTCACTGAAAACCCAAAAACTCTCATCCCATCAACAAACTTTTTTTTTCATTGGCAACTTCACCTAGACCTACTAGGCCACCACCATTTCAATGGCCGGCGGTGATTCTTTCTAACATAATCGTCGCAGGCCCACCCTTTATTTCTTTTGCCTGAAAATAAAGATTCAATCAAAGCAAGCTAATTCGTCCAAGATGCAAGTTTGAAATGACTAAAGTACTATAAAAGAAAGATCCTAGGTGACCAGTGATAATGGTGGAACATACATACTATTGATTGAGACACGAATCGTGGTGTAGTAGTAGTCATAGAAAGTAGAAACCACATTCCAAGGCTTAGTACCAACTACCAAACAAGATTTCTACTTGGAATATGAAATTGGAAAAAGGGCTATGTTCAGCTTGCCCTTTCTTGCATTTAGATTTTTCCAGACGACAGGATTCAACTTTGCACAAATTAAGATAATAATTAGGACTAAGTTTATAACCAACTAAATTTTCATGATTTCATTTTGTGAGTTCTATAACATGCTTTTGCAAGACGACGTACTTCATGAAACAATAATGGAGGTCGAAAAGAGGAAATGCCTAGTGGCGGTGGCGCCGGAAAAAAATTAATGGCGGCGAAGTGGAGTCAGCTTCGGATCGGGGAGGGTGGGCTGGGTTTTCAGAATTTTTTCTTTTTTTGGTTTGAAATGTTTTTTTTTAATTATTTAAATAGATTTTTAAATAGGTTTTTTCTTAAAATTAATTTTTTAATGATTAATTTTTTTTTAAAAGGACAAATCTGGTCTCTCACGCCCTGTTGGAGCAGTGTATTGTACGCACTTTGCCACCTCAATAATTGTGTTCAAGTGGCACACTAGAAGTGTTTTTGGAGGGTTCAGGTGGTAAGTAGGGATGGCAACGGATCGGATCTGGATCGGATCCTACTAGATCAAATTCATTTTTTATACCTGAATTCATATCCGGATTCAGATTCGTCGGGTCCATAAAAATCATATTCATGTTCGGATCCACCGGGTCCACGGATCGGATCTGGATCCACATGTAAAAAAATTTGTCTTGCTAAGAATTTTTTTTGAACTGACAAACGATTTTTACTTAGTAAACAGTTTACTGTGTTTCAATTTTTCATATGTGATATTTTATTCGTTGTCTCGTTTTGATTGTGAGCTATTAATTGAAAATGTTGGACAATGACAATAGTTGTGAAAAATGCTGACTAGTATTTCCACAATGTAGAACTTGCATGTGCTTGAAATCTTCACAAATGAAGTGAATATAATTTTAACTACTTGTCTATGGAGATGTTAGTCATTCACTAATATAACATTGATTTTATTATCAAAGTTACCTCTTTATTTTTTGGTTTTTGATTTAACGCGGGGATAAATTAAACTTGTTTTGAGAATTAAACTTGCAAGGATGTGCTTAGCAATTTTAAGAAAATACTTATAAAATTACATTCTAGGTTATGAATATATTTAATAAAAAACGGATCCACGGGTCGAATCTGAACCGGATACGGATCTCAAACACAAGATCCAGATCCGATCCGATCCGTCAGAAACGGATCCGGGTCCGATCCGGATCCGTCGGGTCCAAATTTTGAAGATCAATATCCTATAAAACGGATCTGGATCCACCGGATCCGGACCGGGTCCAGGATCCACTGCCATCTCTAGTGGTAAGGGTGTCAGTTGGAGGATCTAAGTGAAATACACGGCCAAATTAAAGGGTAGTTGACTTCAGCCTTTCCAAAACAAACTTCATCTTTATTCTTCTTTGTTCTTTGTTGGTCTTGAAAACAAACAACTATTATTGACCTACTCTTTGAAATATCAAGCGTGTTGGATCTGGATTTTGTCTACTAGAAAATGTGAATTTGGTTATTCAAAAACTTAAAAGAAAGAGAAGACTTGAATCTTTGAAATAATCCAAAAAAGGAGCTCTTGATAAATTTATAACAAAATCAAAAAATAAAGAAGAATGTTCAAGAAAAACAAGTCACTAACCTAGTTGAATTAGATGACAATATCATTCAAGAAGAAGAGGAGAGAACTAGTGAGAAACCTAACATAGATCCTCAAGAAAATCAAGAACTTAATGAACCAAATAATTGTATTTCTAAAAACATATATGATCCTAGTCAATGGATTAATATTGATAAAAAAGTTGAGGGATTTATTAATAGAAAAGAATTATTGAGATTTTTTTTTCAAATGATAAATTAGCAAGACATTTTTCGAATATTCATTATTTTAAAAAAATAGCAAATGGGGAAACACATGAAAGAAAATGGTTAGTTTATTCTAAAGAATTGGATAAAATATTTTATTTTTGTGGTAAATTATTTAATACAAATTATAGTATTAGTAACACTAAACTAGTAAGTGAAGGTAGTGGAGATTGAAGAAACCTTAGTACTAAGCTTAAAGCTCATGAAATATCAAATGAGCATATTATTAATATGAGTATATGGATTGATTTAGAAATGAGATTGCACAAAAATAAAACAACTGATAAAGATGTTCAGGATCAAATCAATAGAAATAAAGAGCATTGGAAAAATGTATTGTCAAGAATTATTGACATGGTAAATTCTTGAAAAAAATAATTTGGCATTCGGGGGGGGGGGGGGGGGGGGGGATGAAAAGATATATGAAGAAAACAACAGATTTTTTAAGCCTTAATTAAAATGATTGCAGAATTTGATCCAATTATGCAAGAGCATATCCCTGGAATTAAACATGATGAAATTCATAATCATTACCCTGGACATAACATATAAAATGAATTGATAAATTTATTGACAAGTGAAAATAAGAATAAAATTATTACAAAAATTATAGAAATAAAGTATTTTTCAATCATACTTGATTGCACGCTAGATACTAGTCATCAAGAACATATGTCTTTTATAGTGCGGAGTGTGGACATTTCAGCAACTCCAACAAAGATTATTGAATACTTTTTAGAATTTTTAAAAGTGGATGATACAAGTGGAAAATATCTTTTTGAAGTTATTGTAGATGAGATAAAAAAAATATTGGACTTGATATTGATAATTTAAGGGGACAAGAATACGACGATGAATCTAATATGAAGGGGAAGCACCAAGGAGTTCAAAAAAGACTTCTAGATATAAATTTTAGATCATATTATACTCTATGCGGTTGTCATAGTCTAAATTTAGTCCTATGTGACATGGATAATTCTTGCATGAAAGTTATATCATTTTCTGGAGTGCTAATATATATATATATATATATATATATATATTATTTTCTTCTTTCACTAAACGTTGGAAAGTCTTAAAAGATAGTGCGCCGAGCCTAACTCTGAAATCATTGTCACAAACAAGATGGGAAAATTGCAGTGTGGTATTAAAGCCATAAGATTTCAAACTCCACAAACCAAATAAAGAATGCTTTACTCCCCCAATCCGTGTCTTCACCAGTAGGCATCTTCATCTATTTGAAAGTCAAAGTATTCCACCATTCTTTGTTCCTGAGCTCTTGATCTTAGGTTTAGCGAATCCCTATCAGAAGCAATATCGTTTAAATTCCCCTTTGGTAGAGGTTGGCATTGGACATGTTCTCCGACGATGTCCCCTGGGCAAAAGGAGCCACCATTCTCTTTCTTGCTATGCCAAAGTCCCCTAGAGAAGAAGCAAAAAGAGAAAGATGGCTCGCAATGGAGAATAAATTGAGAAATTCATGGGTACCTAAGATTGATAAACCTTGGACCATTTGCACGTGTATTGTTTTTTTGTATATCTATTCCGAAAATTAATAGAAATTAGTGAGGATCCAAAAACTAAAAGTGAAGCTAATTGTTTAGCAACATATGAACTTGAAAATTTTGAGTTTTTATTAGGTTTGACTATTTGGTATGATATATTGTTTGCAGTTAATGTAGTTAGCAAATCTGTACAATAAAAAAATATGCATATTGATGTTGCGATAGATTAACTAAGAGGGTTGATTTCTTTTTTTTCAAAAATATAGGGAGGAAGGGTTTATAACTGCTATAATTTCTGCTAAAGAAATTGCATCTGAGATGAATATAGAACCTGAATTTCGTAGTAAACGTGTAATAAATAGAAAGAAATAATTTGATGAGAATGTTGATAATGAAATCACAAAATCTCTTGAAGAATAATTTTTAGTTGATTATTTCTTATACATAGTAGACCAAGCCATTTTTCACTTCGAAATAGATTTGAACAATTAGAAGCCTATGGAAATACTTTTGGGTTTCTATTTAGTGATAAAATTTGAGATCACTAGATGATGAAAATTTAAGAAAAAAATTACTTAATCTTGAATTTTCTTTGAAATATAATAGTCACTTTGATATTGATGGCTTAAACTTATTTTCTGAATTAAAAGTGTTAAGGGAGATAGTACAAGTAGATAATAATAATCTAATCGATATTCTCAATCAAATAAAAAGATTTGATTCTTTTCCAAATGTCTATATTACTTATAGAATAATTTAACAGTTGCGTCAGCGGAAAGAAGTTTTTCAAAACTAAAATTAATAAAATCTTACTTAAGATCAACAATATCTCAAGAGAGATTGAGTGGATTATGTATATTATCAATTGAAAAAGAATTACTAGAAGAAATCGATTGTAAGATGATTATTCATACTTTCCATCTCAAAAAGCTAGAAAAATTAATTTTAAATATATATAAAAATATTACTTAAGATCAACAATATCTCAAGAGAGATTGAGTGGATTATGTATATTATCAATTGAAAAAGAATTACTAGAAGAAATCGATTGTAAGATGATTATGTTGGAAATTTGCCTTTGGCCGGAGTTGCGACCGACCAACTTTAACGGCTTAAACACTAGTGTAACGTATGTTGGAGAATCCGGTTCTTCACACATGCATGATCTACTAAGTACGTAGATAACCGAAGGGCCAAGAATCGTCAAATTTCATTGAGAAATGAAAGAGATATTGGTTCAAGAAGTAAGGTGTTTGAAGCATGAAAAGTGTGGTATTGTGTGTAATTCTCCCTCATCGGTAGAGGAAGAAAGAAGTGTTGTGTATATAAGATTCGAAATTGGTTTGGGGTTTGGGACCCCAAGAGGTATCCCATGTGTTTAAAGGAGGGAGGACCTAGATGTGCTTCGGTTCGAGGAAAGACCACACGCGCGCCGCCGCCGCCCGTCCGGTCCGGTTCCGGGTTCTCGGGTCGTGGGTCGTGGGCTGTGGGTCTTCTGATATTATCTTTTTGGGTCAGAAAACTTTGCCAGAAGTACAATTTGATCCCGAAGTTTCAGATATACGGTTTGGACCGAGAATTCTTTCGGATGTACAGTTTGGTCCCCGAAGTTTCAAGATGTACGAGTTTGGTCCCCGAAGTTTCCGAACATCGAATTTCGACGGTCAAAAACAGAAATGCCAAGCACTCAATTCAGCCATTTATTTTGGCTGAATTACTCCTCCTATAATGGCCAAATCCGTTGGTCTTTCTCCCATTTATGTTGGTGACTTTACTACCTCCATAATGGCCATTATTTGGCTATTATGGAGGCGCTTTTCAAGAGCAATGATCGGCCCCCTCCCTCACCTATTTAAACACCCCCTTACACCATTGTTGAAAAACAAGAATGAAAAAAAGAGATGCAGCAAAACAGTGCACGAAAATACACAACCAAAATAGTTTTCTTCCTACAACTTCCAAGCATCATTTCGTTACTCAATATTCTTCACGGTAGCTCTTGAGTTTCCTTTGCTCAAGGGTTCCATTGCTGTTTTATCTTGGGAGATAAATTGTCCAGGACGTATAAATGATACATACGGGGCAATATTGTCTTAAGGACAGAGTGTTACACTCGACTCAGCAAAAACAATTTACATTTTTCCGTCTTCTACAAAACTGGAATTTCCAGTTTTTACTTATGTAACGATTGTAATTTCAGATTCCATGTTGAATTATTGAAATCTTTGTTTATCCTTTCGAATACTTGTAATAGTTAAATACTTCCCGTACTGCTTTATAAAGTACCATAGAGCAAATCTCCCAACAACTTAAGACAATATTTGTATTGTATTACTATTAGTATTCGAAAGATGTCGGTCAAAAATTGTGTGACCAAATCTGGATATGGAAATGGTTTTACGGTAGAAGAGAGTGATGATGATGAACGTGTTCATGGTGTCACCGCTACCAAGATCGGTGGAAACAAGCGCTCTCGAGAGCCCGAGGATGTCAACTGGGACAAGAAGAGAAGATCGAAGATGTTATTCTATCTTGTAGCAGAAGCCCTATATCTGTCCCAGACAAAAGATTCGAATAATGGTGAGAAGGAAATGGACACTCAGTCATACAAAGTGAGCCAGAATCCGAAATTGGGATAAGTATTTTTCTTACTTGTCAAGAATAAAGATTAAATGATAAGTATTTTTCTTACTTGTCAAGAATAAAGATTAAATGATGTCTGATTAAAAATGGATTAAAGTACGGAGGAATATGAAATTAATTTATATTCCTTACGCTTTAAAAATCAGAAGTTTAATCTCATCTTCTTTCCCGTTTAAAGATTGGATTTGGTAAACGACTTAAAAAGATCCGTTCTTTTAAGTGTAATAATTCAAAGTGTGTAAAGTATGTCGCACATACAATGGAGAAAGATCCACTAACTGTGCGAAAACTCTTACCACTCTTAAGTAAGCGCCAAGAATTATCTGGGCACCAATCTTAACGAAAAGAGTCTAAAAGCTAAAGACGTTGAGCCTGTCATACTATTTGGCAGAAGATCCTTCATAGGATGATATTGGACACTCGGTCACATAAAGCCTCCGGCGACTGGAGTGGGCCAAAATTCCTTTGATAGGATGATATTGGACACTCAGTCATACAAAGCCTCCGGGCGACTGGAGTGGGCCAAAATTTATTTGATATGATGATATTGGACACTCAGTCATATAAAGCCTCCGGGCGACTGGAGTGGGGCCAAAATTCATTTCATAGGAAAAGTAATGGACACCTAGTAAGGTGGGCCAGAGTTTCCGTGTCTGAATGATGCGAAGGCCTAAAGAAAGGCGATAAAGAAATTGGACACTCTCACTCGCAAAGCAACTGGAGTAGGCCAGAGTATCTAGATCACATATGATCCGGTTACGCCCTAACCACGGGCAAGAGGTTGTTCATGTGAAGCAACGCCACCTCTAAAGTAGAAGGGGTTGGAGAGGTTGTCCTCAATAGGACTTCATGGATTGTGATCACTCTAAGATGAGGTGATACATATTCCAAACTTGGTTAAGGACGGATTTGTTGGTCAAATTTGGTTTGAGACTAGTCCAACAGTGTCCGTGATAACTAAGAATGGTACGGTATGTCCGTAGCCAAAATGAATGATATATTTGTAATCCGTGCGTCTATGCCATCATAGATTAAGACACGTTAAATAGCAAGTCATTCAAAAGCTAACGATGTTGAGATTGTTGCCTTCTTCGACATAAATCCTCAAATAAATGCGAGGTAGATGAAGAGGCAAAATCACCTTTCCAAATTCCGTCAAGGGAATAGCGAAAGAAACATTGCTCCTCTAGAACTTAGTCACACCTACTTGGGTGATTTGAAGCTTATACAAAATAGAGGGGGGAGACAAGTACGTTATGACCTTTATTGATAATGGTACAACGTATTGTATCCTTTGTTTATTGAAAAGCAAAGATGAAGTTGTTGAAGCGGATAAGCGCTACAAAATAGAAGTTGAAAATCAACTAAGCCTACGGATTGAGAAATTCGTAGTGATAGAGGGGGAGAAAGTGAAGCATCGTTTATTAAACGACTGCTCATTTCTCACCTCAGTCTAACGGTGTTAGCCAAGCGCTAAGCCGTACGCCCAAATTATGTGGGGCACGTCGATCCTTACCGCTATTGCGATTCTCAATAGAACTCCGCATAAGGATAAGGGTAACCCTCCGTGTGATACATGGAAAGGATCTCACATACAAATGTTGTGATGTGGGGTGGTTTCATACCTAAGACTGTAGATTGCATATTCACTGGATCTGCAAATAACAGTAGTGTTCATCGCCTCTTCGCGTCAAAGAATGCTGAATTCTTAGAAGATAACTTTCCTTGGAAAAGGAAAAAGGAGTAACGGCTCAAGGTTAACAAGAACCCGCGAGGGCCTGACTGTCCGGAACTAGACGTTCCGTATCTACAGGACTCGAAAGTTGCTGGCTAGCCGGAACTTAATACTCCAGATCTACAGAACTCAGGGATTCTAGATGTTGAACCGAGACGGAGCAAAGAAGGGGACAAAGACTTGTTCGAGTCCTTCTAGCTTGTATAGTTAATAATGAACCATGAACAATTAACAAATAATTGTCATCTCCAAAAGCGCTGCTTTGGAAAGAAGCTAAAAAGAGAATTAGATTCCATATATAGAACCATACTCGTGTAATAGTTAATCTTCCTCCGGGAAAAGAACCTTTGGGTTGTAAAAAGTGCTCCCCTGTGAGTAGCTTCACATCCAGGGCCATTGTAATCTTACATGGCATGGGTGTTGAAACGACCTTTCAAATCGGAGAGTTGGAAGAAGAGGATCGAATTGGTTTCTTTGAACTGTTGGGCTTCTTCCGAACTTTCATTTTGGTCCCCGAAATGTTAACATTTTGGTCCCGAAAGTCTCGAGATAAAACGAGAAACAATGAATCGATCACGAAACATTGACTCGAAGTTAGAAAGCCAACGGTTGGAAAACCAACGGTCTTAGAGTGAAAATCATATTGAAACAAAGTCTCGATATGAAAGATATGAGTATCACAGATGACATCTTAGGAATTGGATTTCTAAGACATCTAACGGATCGGTCGATAGTTGACGATCTCGTTGAAGCCACCAATGGATATGAATCATAGAACGATTGGAATCATGGTGCACCCATAGACAAGGAGCGATATGCTCGGGTCACGTGTAGTTCAATGTATTGTACACACTACAACCGACCCGGTATCGTCCAACAAACAGATCGTTGAACTAAGGTTCATCGATGATCTTAATACATAATCAATAGAAGGCGTTAAGTCGGATATGACGATATCCGAATTATTCGCTTATCTACGGATTATAGTATTCGGATGTCCGCGGTTACGAGAGAACACAAGTGATGCAACCGGACATCGATCTCGAAGAACACCAAAGCCACAAGTAAATGTGTATGGTGGTTCTTGGAAAATCCTCTAAGCAAACTTGCATCGACCGATTCATGATGGTATCGGAGTTTATCGCTTTATACAAAGCATGAAAGAAGTTGAGTAACTTCACGACTCATTAGAGGACGTCCCTTATTGGGAGAAACCCATGCCTTCAGCAGTTATACACTGTGGCTAGGCGATCGGCTTTAGGAAGGACACGGATGACGGCGTACGGACATATCTCGTCACGATCCGTCGGAGACATAAGACCGTATGGCGAGTTGATCATCACGGGTGTCACTTCCTTATTTACTAACTAAGGGACTACCCGGAGATCAAGTGTTCTGCTGTCTAGGGGAATGTGCTTAAAACCCAAAATATACGGACCAATACGGTGGAAACCCAACCTTACGAACCGGAGATCCCGGTAATTTGGTTCAATGGGAAAACTAAGTTGTAAAGGTTCGTTGATCGCTTCGGTGGAAGCATGAGCACTTCGGATAGTGATTTCGAAAAGAAACACCAAATCCAAAGCCGTTCCCGCGATAGACGTTAAGTGCTATCTCGCAAGTATGGGTAAAGGTTAAGTTTTCAAAAACCGTAATGATCCTCAATAGTTGAGGTTAGGTCTTTGGGAAACTTTTAATGGTTCCTAACACTTGTGAAGTGGGGTATAGCAGGATACCTTGTAGGAGACCACCTATTTAAGTGCGAGGATGGGCCGCCTCAAATTGAACGCACTTAAGAATCCAAGACGTTGTCCATGGCCAAAACGGACAAAACATTACGAAGAAGAGAGTAAGGGAATTTGTTGTGTTGGTACAGTTGTCTTGGCTTACACTAAACACTGACGGTTCAAGACATCACGTTCACCGCGCAGTAAGTAAGTCCGATGGTATTCAACTATGGAAGGTTCAAAGCCGAGGCTACCTCTCCTTATGCAACATCGGTCCATTTGAAATATTGCTTTGGAAATGAAAAGACACCATGTGAGTGCGCCAAAATCTCTTTCAAGAGGGGATTGTTGGAAATTTGCCTTTGGCGGGAGTTGCGACCGACCAACTTTAACGGCTTAAACACTAGTGTAACGTATGTTGGAGAATCCGGTTCTTCACACACGCATGATCTACTAAGTACGTAGATAACCGTAGGGCCAAGAATCGTCAAATTTCATTGAGAAATGAAAGAGATATTGGTTCAAGAAGTAAGGTGTTTGAAGCATGAAAAGTGTGGTATTGTGTGTAATTCTCCCTCATCGGTAGAGGAAGAAAGAAGTGTTGTGTATATAAGATTCGAAATTGGTTTGGGGTTTGGGACCCCAGGGGTATCCCATGTGTTTAAAGGATGGAGGACCTAGATGTGCTTCGGTTCGAGGAAAGACCACACGCGCGCCGCCGCCCGCCCGTCCGTCCGGTTCCGGCTCCGGTCACGGTTCTCGGGTCACGGTCACGGGTCACGGGTCGTGGGTCGTGGGTCGCGGGTCTTCTCGATATTATCTTTTTGGGGCGAGAAAACTTTGCCGAAGTACGTTTGATCCGAAGTTTCGATATACGATTTGGACCGAGAATTCTTTCGGATGTACGTTTGGTCCCCGAAGTTTCAAGATGTACGAGTTTGGTCCCCGAAGTTTCCGAACATCGAATTTCGACGGTCAAAAACGAAATGCCAAGCACTCAATTCGGCCATTTATTTTGGCTGAATTACTCCTCCTATAATGGCCAAATCCGTTGGTCTTTCTCCCATTTATGTTGGTGACTTTACTACCTCCATAATGGCCATTATTTGGCTATTATGGAGGGCTTTTTCAGCAAAGATGATCAGCCCCCTCCCTCACCTATTTAAACACCCCCTTACACCATTGTTAAAAAACAAGAATGAAAAAAAGAGATGCAAAAAACGGTGCACGAAAATACACAACCAAAATAGTTTTCTTCCTACAACTTCCAAGCATCATTTCGTTACTCAATATTCTTCACGGTAGCTCTTGAGTTTCCTTTGCTCAAGGGTTCCATTGCTGTTTTATCTTGGGAGATAAATTGTCCAGGACGTATAAAGGATACATACGGGGCAATATTGTCTTAAGGACAGAGTGCTACACTCGACTCAAAGAAAAAACAATTTACATTTTTCCGTTTTCTACAAAACTGGAATTTCCAGTTTTACTTATGTAACGATTGTAATTTCAGATTCCATGTTGAATTATTGAAATCTTTGTTTATCCTTTCGAATACTTGTAATAGTTAAATACTTCCCGTACTGCTTTATAAAGTACCATAGAGCAAATCTCCCAACAGATTATTCATACTTTCCATCTCAAAAGCTAGAAAAATTAATTTTAAATATATATAAAAATATTACTTAAGATCAACAATATCTCAAGAGAGATTGAGTGGATTAGGTATATTATCAATTGAAAAAGAATTACTAGAAGAAATTGATTGTAAGACGATTATTCATACTTTCCATCTCAAAAAGCTAGAAAAATTAATTTTAAATATATATAAAAATATTTTTTCTTAAAAAAATTAAGGCATCGAAGTTCTGTTTTAAGCCACCAATATTACCGAGCCGCCCCTATAGGGATCACTGACGTTCTAACTAAAGAAGGAACAATTAAGCAACTTTTTGAAAATGTAATATTATTAGCGTATGATATTGTTAGCAGCTCCCCTCGTGCTTGCTTACGAAGAAATTAAGTTAATTAGACATGTTAGGAAGTACTTCTATTAAGAACGTCAACTTACATGTTTCAATTGTGCTTTGAACATTCATGACTCCGTGGTCCGTATGGATCCAATATTTTATGATGATTCTGATTAACGATATATTACTATTATCGTTTTAAAAGAAAAAGAAGAATGTCTAATAGATACAAACAGGCGCCAACTTCCATATACAGTAAAACTTCGATAATTGAATATTCGATAAATTAATAATCTCGATTAAATAATAATTTGTTTCGGTCCCGACTTGGGTCAATGGGATAAAATAATAACCTCGATAAATGCATAAGATAATAATTTTAAAAAATTCCTTGAGGCCCACTGAAAATATAAAATAATAATTCATTAAATACGTATGAAAATTACATATATAATTCATAAAATAAAGCACTTCCTAAACAATTTTTATTTCAAACTTTATGCTTTCCTAAAATTACATAACTTGATGATTTTTATTTTTGTACTCACATAATGCTTTTCTCATCTCATCAGTTAGCGTAGATTTTTTTACACCTTTCAAATGAGTAGTCATGTAAGAGAAGATATAATTTATGAATTTTTATATTTTGATATATGAAGTTAAAGTACATGTGTCTATTTATAAACTCTATATTATATACTTGAAACAATTCACAACACTTCATATTCTAATGTACATGCATTCTATTTTGAATCACATCAACCCAAGATTAATAAACTTCTTTTTGACAAGATTAATAAACTTAGATACAATGCATCATCATTAATTAATTGTTTATTTATTTTCTTTTCTTAGTTACCGAAAAAATTAATTGTTTAATATGAGAAATATAATGTACAAAAAAAATTATTTTATAAATTAATAAATATTAATTTATCGATAAATTAATAAAATATTCATTTATCGATAAACTAATAACCCCGTATAAGATAATAATTTTCCAAATCCCAAAGATATTCATTTATAGAGGTTTTACTGTAATAACCTTCTTCCATAAAAACAGATAATAACATCAAGAAACTCAATAAAGATATTAACCAAATACTAACTCTTTTCTGCCTTTATTTGATATATTTTAAGGAAAAAATGACTGTCTTTACCATCGTGGGAAATGAAAATGACAGGAAACCCTCCAAGAAACTAAATAAGATATTATAATTTTAATAAAACCTTATATATCTCATTGTAGAAAAAGATATTAAAAAGAAAAGAACGAGAGACAACAACAAAAAAGTATGTCCTCTTCTTATACGGGAAAAAATCAGCCAAAAGGACATCAACACATAAGCAGATTTTCATAGCTTTTGACACGAAGTATAAATAAAAATATGCAAAAACTTAGTATAATCTCATCAAATATTAGATCCGAACTTACAATTTGAATAGTATAATAAGTTCAATACTAAAAAAATCTTAAAAGTTAATTTCATTAAAAATTAAATCACGAATCTGCCTATTCATAAACACCAAATAGTGCATTAAAATGTAATCTTCATACAAACATCTCTGTATAAAAGTACAAAAGAAAAAAAATACTAGTATAACATTTAAACTTAAAAAATGGACCATCAAATAATGTGGCGCAACGGAAGGAGTTGTTCCTCCATGACCAGATGTCTCAATTTCAAGTCCTGGATATGAAAAAAACCTTGGTAAGAAATGTTTTTCTGAATTAACTCTATGCAGTGTGAATTTGGATTAGTCGAACTCCAATACAGTACCATACATTGGATGAGAAACAAAAAAAAACTTTAAAAAGGGAAAAATTTATATAGCGACGGTGAGAATGGTCGGCTATGGCCGCTATAAGACGAGCAAAGTCAAATTGGAATATAAAAAATTGTTGAAAAAATTCAAACTGATGACAATACCACAGCTTTTAAAAAAAAAAGACACAACAGAAAAAAAATATGTTTCTTAAAATTGACTTTTAGGTGTCTAATATAGTTTTAGTACTTAATTTACCGACATTTTATTCTTTTATGAACACCCGTCTTTTTCATTCAAGTTATAAGATTCAAATATGAATTAAAATAACGAGTAACTCATCTCTTGACCTAGGAACTTCAAATTTTATTTTTAAAAAAATGGTTTGTTCAATATATAGTGGTACTTATGGTAGTCATTTTCAGAATACACCGACCAAAATTATTTTATGAGAATATCTTTTGCGGTGCGCATGTTATAGATATTCCATTGTAAGAATATTGATGACTCACTACAAGAAAAGGTTTATTTTGTGAAGGTTTTTTCTTAACTTTGCGCGGTTTTCGACCTCCGCAAATGAAATTGAGGAGGTTTTAAAAAACATCAAGATTATGTGCGCCACGACGCATTTTGTGGCGATTTTTAAAAACCTCCACGACGACCTCGGCAAATTGAAAGTGTAATTAGTGGGGGTTCTAAAGTCACCTAAGGGTGGCCTGTGAACTCCACAACATGATTTTAATACCCCAAGATATTTAATTTATGAGGGTTTTTAATTGTCGCAGTATGATTTGAATTTTTTTTAAAAAATAATTAGTGGCGGTGTACAACCGCCACAATATAAGCTTTATATTTAAAATACATTTTAATATGTTGGGTTCTACAATCTTCACAATATAATTTTATTATTTTA
The DNA here is from genome assembly GCA_034509755.1 of Anisodus tanguticus. Lineage (NCBI taxonomy): Eukaryota > Viridiplantae > Streptophyta > Magnoliopsida > Solanales > Solanaceae > Anisodus > Anisodus tanguticus. The sequence continues at coordinate 35,434,695 of CM067557.1, read as the reverse complement.
TAAATTTAATTTGTGGGTTCCGTTACCGTCACAAATTGATTATTGAAATGTGTTTTCTTCTCATTAAAAAAGTTCATTGCATGATTAAATAAGACCAAGCTTGTATAACAATATGCATATCAAATAAATAGTTTACTTAATAATATATAACATAAATCAAATTTCATAAAAATAATCCATAATAGCAAAAGTCACAAATTCAAATACTTTACTACATAAGAAACTGAAGCAATATAAACTAATGTATGCTAATCATTACTACTATTTCATATAAGCAAAGGTAGTTCCATACTTAAATAAATAAAATTCTAAGTATTTGCTTGATCATTTCCATTGATGTCACCCAATGATCCTCTTATATTCACCGGTGAAGTAGATTCACTGCCGACATCATCGCTAGGCTGAAATAATATGTTAAATAGATGAATATGAGTACTAGGAAAAAGAAAGCCTCTTCAGTTTTGAACAACGGTAGAGGATAACCTTAAAGAAAAGTGGCAATTGAATCTAAGGTTTTTTTCAATGCTTTATTTAAGTGATTCATTCTCCTATTGTTCATAATGAACTTGTAAGCTACAGACACAAAAAAACTCACTTTACTAAACAATTAGAAGAGAGACAACAACAATAATAACATATTCAGTGAAATTCCACAATGTGGGGTCTGTGGAGGGTAAAATGTATGAAGAACTTAACTCTACCTTGATAGATAGAACATATGTTTCCGAGAGACCATCTACTCAAAACAAAGAAAATGCAAATGCCCTGACTTATTTAGACAAATAAGACTGCTATCTCAGATCATTTTTTATTCAAGAAAAACAGTGATCAAATTAGATTCCAAATATGTAGCCTTCTTTTGAAAAGTCTTTACTCATTTACAATTTCTTAAATAGAGATTCCAAACATGTTGCCTTCTTTTGAATAGTCTTTACTCTTTACTCATTTACAATAATTCCAAACAAGAATGCTAACCAAATAAAATACTTCAAGAACAAGTGAGTTAGAGATTATAGGCACCAGTTGCTTCTCCAGGAATCAGTAAACAACAAAAACCTGATTTTAGAAACAGAAATGTGATTATACCCAACTCAAAGCAGAAAATCAAACATGAATGAGCAAGTTTTATATCTTATGCAATCAAATATTCATTACTTCAAACAAAGCAGAGATCGACCAATATATGCCTTAACTTAGAAGAACAAGACCAGAAAACCACATTCATCTAAAAGAAAACCAGGACATTAATTCATAACTTCCCACATATCAAACTACAGAGAAACCAAATACCTTATAAAAATTGAATCAAACCAAATGAAACATGAATCGGCAGAAATGAAAGGAAAATCGTAGAAGTGCTAAAATGGTAAGGGAAATTAACTTTTTGTTAAGCAGCGTCGGGGGCGACGAGAGTGAAGTCAATCACTCTTTCACCCGAACCAAAATCTAGAAATCGATTCAACCCAGTCATATATGTAGTGGTGGTTCTAGGCATTCCAATTCAAGATTTATCCATTTGGAAGTGATAGAATACCGTGTATATCCCTATGATATATACGGTTTTGACTAGTCTTGTACCATAAATAGAAGTTATAAATTATGTTGTATAATTACCATAATTGTAGAATTCTTGTACAAGTAGAACTAGAATATTAGAAGTTTAAGTTTAGTAGGAATAGGATTTTCCATATTTGGAGATTGTAACTTGTATATATACACATTCATTCAATAAGAACAATCAAACGATTATTTATTTCATGGTATCAGAAGTCTAGGTCTAGACTACCTCCCTTCCCAATTTTCTTCCGCTACTCTCGGCTCAAATTCAGAGAACCCTTCTCGGTTTCCGGCCGACTTCTTCCTCCTCCCTTCCCAAATTTTTTCCTAAATCCCTAATTCTCCTATTGTTCTTTCGTTATGTCTACGTCAACGAACATGTTTCATCCAACCCTTACAGTTTTCAACATCAGGAACCACATCCCTATTGTTCTTGAGATGGAAAATGTCCAATACGCGATATGGACGGAATTATTCAAAATTCACGCACGCTCGGATCAAGTCCTCCATCACATAATTTTCTCTACACCTAGCACAGAGGAGGTGCCTAAACCCGAGGAAAATCCTACGTTATGGACGACACTTGATGCTACCGTTCTCCAGTGGATTTATTCCACTATTTCTACCAACCTCCTACAAATGATCATTGAGCCCGACACTACGACAATGAAAACTTGGAATATGGTTCGTGATATTCCAAGATAACAAGAACTCTCGTGTTGTCACCATCGAGCAGGAATTTTCACATGTCCACATGATAGATTTTCCTAACGTTTCGGCATATTGTAAAAGGCTGAAGGAATTGGCAGACCAACTCCACAACGTTGGTGCGCCAATTACCAGTGATCGTCTTGTTCTCCAAATGGTTGAAGGCATGTATGAGGCATATAACGGCGTTGGCACACTACTTCGTCAAAGTAACCCTCTACCACTCTTTTATCAAGTCCGTTCCATGCTCACGGTGAAGAAGCCGGTTTAGCTAAAAATGCGGTTACAAGTGCAAATTCATTCGCCATGATGACCACGTCATACGACCCTCACTCATTCTCCAAGAATTCTGGACAACACTGCAACAACGATAGTGGCAAAAAGAGTCGAAATCATAAAAATAATGGCAAATACCGCGGTGGCAATCGCGGTGGTAACGGAGGTGGACGAAACAATAGTGGCGGCGGCAGTGGGCCTCGGGGCAGTGGGTCGCAGACCAACTGGTCCCAGCCGTGGGGCCCCTGACCGTGGAATTGGGCCAGTGGCCATTGGCCCAACAATCCCTATTTTCCTCCCAGCCCTTACCCGGGTAACTGGGCCCAGTTCCAGCAACAAGCCAGACCCAGTTTCTCGAGTCCCAATACTGGCAGCAGATTCACTTCTGGCCTGGGACCGCAGGCCGATTTGCTTGGGCCTCGACCTCCGCAGGTAGAGATGACAGTGGATCCTGGACCCGATGGATCCAGATCCGTTTTATAGGATATGGATCTTCAAAATTTGGACCCGGCGGATTCAGATCGGATCCGGATCCGTTTCTGACGTATCGGATCTGGATCTGGATCTTGTATTTGAGATCCGTATCCGGTCCAGATCCGACCCGCGGATCCATTTTTTATTAAATATATTCATAACCTAGAATGTATTTTTATAAGTATTTTCTTAAAATTGCTAAGCACATCTTTGTAAGTTTAATTCTCAAAACAAGTTTAATTTATCCCCGCGTTAACTCAAAAACCAAAAAATAAAGAGGTAACTTCGATAATAAAATCAATGTTATATTAATGAATGACTAACATCTCCATAGACAAGTAGTTAAAATTATATTCACTTCATTTGTGAAGATTCCAATCACATACAAGTTTTGCATTGTGAAAATATTAGTCAGCATTTTCCACAACTATTGTCATTGTCCAACATTTTCAATTAATAGCTCACAATCAAAACAAGACAACAAACAAAATATTTCATATGGACATTTCAAAATTGAAACACAGTAAACTGTTAACTAAGTAAAAATCGTTTGTCAATTCAAAAAAAAAAAAAAATTCTTAGCAAGGTTACATTCTTAGCAAGACAAATTTTTTTACATGTGGATCCCGATCCGATCCGTGAACCCAGTGGATCCGATGGATCCGAATTTGGATATGATTTTTATGGACCCGATGGATCTGGATTCGGGTATGAAAAACGGATCTGGATCTGAATCTAGTAGGATCCGGTCCAGATCCGATCTGTTGCCATCCCTATTCGCAGGCATTCCAAGCAGTGGGCCCCACACCAACTCCGACATATATTGAGGCCGCAATGCACATACTTGGATTAAATCCTCTACACATGAATTAATAAATGGACACCGGAGCCACTTCTCACATGACGTCTGACCAATGTACTCTCTCGTCTTATTTCAATTTGAGCAAAAATCATGGTATTATTGTTGGTAATGACAATTCAATTTCAATTCACGATTATGGACCTACAACTTTGTCTTTCCCTCATCCACCTCTAATTTTGAAAAATATCCTTCATGCCCTAACTTAATTAAAAATTTGGTGTCTGTCCGAAAATTCACCACTGATAATTGAGTTTCTGTTAATTTTGATCCCTTTGAGTTTTTTGTGACGGATTTCAAAACGGGGATACCTCTAACTATATGCAATAGTAGGGGAGAGCTTTATCATATCACAAATACCACCACTTCCGTGAGTCAAGCCATACCGTCTACTTTTGCCGCCCTTGCTCCTTCCTTGTGGCATGCCCGTTTGGGTCATCCGGGATCGTCTATTATTTGTTCTTTGCATAAAAATAATTTTATTTCTTGTAAAGGTACGCGTAGTACTCCACTTTGTCCTTCTTGTCCGTTAGGGAAACATGTTAAATTACCATTTGTAGCCTCTACTTCTAGTACTTTGATGCCGTTTGACATTATTCATAGTGATTTGTGGACATCCCCCATGTTAAGTTTTGTAGGCCATCGTTATTATATCATATTTTTGGATGATTATTCTAATATTTTGTGGACCTTTCCTTTATCGAAAAAGTCTCATGTTTTTTCCACATTTTTAAAATTTAGAGCATTCATTCGTACCCAATTCGAACGGAAAATTAAAACTATTCAATGTGATAATGGCAAGGAATATGATAATGGGTTGTTTCGGGAATTTTGTGATGCTAATAGCATAGTTTTTTTATTTTTCTTGTCCTCATACGTCCTCACAAAATGGGAAGGCCGAACGAAAAATTCATACCATTAATAATATTCTCCGAACTTTATTAGTCCATGCTTCTGTACCCCATTCTTTTTTTTTCAGGATTTAATCGAGTTGAGTCGTGCTGAGATAAATTTTGACCGAAATCAAGCCGACTCGAGCTGAGCTAAATATGTACGAGATTATGACCAGCTGTGCCGACTTAAGCTGGTTACTCAAGCCTACATATACAACAAATAGTAGTACTTATGATCAATCTAAAGCATATTATTTCACAATAATCATAAATACTTGGCCTCGAGCCTATAATTAGTTCTAAGACTTGAGGGAAGCTATTTCTTATTGTTTGTTGGTAATGGAAACATATATAAACATTCATCAATAATTTTTAAGTGCTTTCAATTTATATTTTAGTCTAATTTTATTGTTCTACTACTAGTGCCCTATTCTTCATAATTGTGAGTTTGTTCATTCACAGTCAAATCAATATATTTAACATTGGGAATTAATAAATAAGAAAATGAATATAAACTTTAGATTTTTAGTTTAATATGAAAATACGAACTAAAGAGCGCAAAGGTAATGGAAGAAAAATCAGCGAGTAAAACATGAAGATGACAGAAGACCTCTGTTTTTGGATCTTTTTTTTTTTGGATCAGATGAATGCTAGTGCTAGGGAAAAGGACAACAAACTACAAGAAAATTGGCGTAACAGACATCAATTGGTAGAGATTTAACTCAAATATGCAATTTAATTCAATTACTAAAAAAGGTGGAGAATATGATTAAAAATTGCATGAGATGAGCCATTACAATTTGTATTGAATTGCAACAATTTCACAAACAATCGAATTTGATGTATTTGTGAAGATTATCACAAACCTCCACGATAAAAGTGTCACAATAAAAATTATTTTTTGGAGGTCTAAACAAATGCCACAAATTCAATGTATAGTGGGGGTCTTTACAACATTCACAGATAAACCGCCATAAAAATATTTATTTGTGAGAGTTTGACACAAACGCTACGAAATAAATATATAGTGGAGGTTTCTTATAACACTCGAAAATAAACCGCCACAATATACAATTTTTTTTGTAGCGAATGGTGACAACATTTGGATTAATTGATAATAAAACAACCATTTAATTGAATGAACAAATGGAAAAGTAATTAAGAACAACTTCTATGCAATATTATAAGCTGAAAAAGATAATTTGGATAGTTAATTATTTCTTAACTTTCATTTGTGCTTCAAATCTTATCCAAATCAAATACCTTCCTTAAGATAGAAAAGGACATACTCGCCAAAAATTTAAAAACAGATAAAAAAGTTTTAGAAAAGACACGTACGGGAAGTATTATTTTTTGCCCCAAACACACTAGCTTCTATATATAAATCATAAAAAAGTAAACACATGGCCCTACGGGGCGAGAATTCAAATTAGTCGGATTCTAATGCAGATATCGAACACCAAATGAAAAATCAAAATAAATAAATAATAAATACAAGATGTTACACATTTATAATCTAACTTAGAAATACATTAACAATGAAATATGTAAGAGATACCTAGAAAATCCAGTTAAGCTTGTTAAGAATATAATTAAATATAAAAAGTGTGCTCTTTATAACAACTTAAACTTTTAAATGAGATGGTTACACATTACAACATGGTATCAGAGTAGGATCCATCTCAACCTATATTGGGCCCATAAAAAAATTGCTCAAGCACTAGATGTCCAATCAAGAGCATGACTTGGGATGTTGAAGAATGAAAAAAAGTCCCACATGGTGATTAAAGAGACGGGTGATTAATGAGTGAATGATCTCCTTATATGAACTTGGTCAATCATCCCCTCATGAGCTATCTTTTGAGGTTGAGTTATGCTCAAGATCCATTTCTTTATACGGTATCTGAGCAGGCAAAGGTCCTGGGATCGAATCTCACCGTCACTCATTATCAAAAAGAATTTTCACGTGCTTGGACCATGAAAAAAAATCAGGTCAGCACGTAAGGGGGCGTGTTGAGAATACAATTAAATATAAAAAGTGTGCTCTCTAACAACTTAAGTTTTTAGATGAGATGACACTACAACAAAGCTATGAACCATTATATTTCAAGATCTAAAAGTAAGGAAAATTATTTTTCAGAAGCTAATTTTTTTTCTTTCTAATAAGCACTTCTAGAATGCTTGCCAAGCACAAAGTATTGCTCTAATATTGACAAAAATAATGTTTTTTAATTAATCAATCAAACACAAACGGCTACAAAATATTTTTTCAAAAGCATTTCTATTAAATACACGTTTCGAAATAAACCGATTATGAAAGCTTGGCCATTAATAAGCTAATATTACCCATCCCTTAGATCTTGCTAGATGAAAACTCTTTGCTTTGATTTGTTTAATACATCTGTATTTGATTTATATAACTATGGACCAAGTTCGATGATACTATCTATGTATTTAAGTTTACATTTCAGGAAAGGGACCTAGATGTTACTGAGTGACATGACACCTAAACATTGCTAAACAATAATCTAATCCTCAACTAGGTATTTAATTAATTAGTGTAATTATTTCTTTACATCATGCACTTTAGAAACAAAAATGTCAATATCTTTGTTAGATGAAAAGTGATGTATCACTCTTGCTGCATACAAACCCAATCTGCAAGATATACCTAGCAAAGCGATCATACCACGCACGGGGGGCCTGCTTCAGGCCATATAGTGACTTACGGAGACGGCACACATAGTGAGGAATTGCTGGATGGGTGAACCCTGGTGGCTGATGCATGTAGACTGTCTCTCGCAGATCCCCATGTAAGAATGCATTCTTCACGTCAAGCTGATGGATCAGCCAGTGCTTGCCCATGGCTATGCTCAAAACTGTGCGGATGGTAGCCGGTTTGACAATCGGGCTGAAGGTCTCACCACAATCAATGCCCTCCTGCTGATTTGTGCCATTAGCCACAAGACGGACCTTATACCTCTCAAGATCCCCATTGTCTCTGAACTTGTGACGAAATAGCCACATACAACGAATGACATTCACCCCCTCAGGTCTAGGTACTAGATCCCACGTGTGCTGTTTAGTTAAAGCATTGAATTCCTTATACATAGCCGCATTCCAATTAGGGTCTTGTTTGGCCAATTTTGGGTTCTTTGGAAGTGGAGAGATGGTTTGGGTAGACAAGTTGAAATGGACTTTGGGTTTGAAGATTCCATGCTTTGAACGAGTTTCCATTGGATGGGTAGAGATAGTGGGTGGCGGAGTGGTGCCTGAGACGGGGGGTAAAGTCGGATAAAGAGAAGGTGGGGGCGAAGCCGTCGGAGGCGCCGCGGCTCTTGGATCGAGAGTCGCGGCGCTGTCGATGGTGTTTCAAAAGATTGCTCTCTGGAAATCATGCGACGCGGCGCCTCCCCTCGAGGCCGCGGCTCGACGACGGAACCAGAGGATGTGAGTTGTTCGATTATGAGGGGAGAGATAGCAGACTCGTCAAGAAATGAGTAGTCCTGTTTTTGGAATTTTGGAAGATTCGAAAACGGGAATGTGGTCTCGTCGAATGTGACGTGATGAGATATGTGGATCTGACGAGTCGACAAGTCATAGCTTAGATAGCCCCTATGGTTCGGCGGGAATCCTAGAAAGACACATGGAGTGGACCTAGGAGCGAGTTTGTGAGGGGCGGTGGAGCTAAGGTTGGGATAGCACAGACAACCAAAAATCCGTAGATGATCATAAGAGGGGATTCTATGGTAGAGGATTTCGGTAGGGGTCATATTGTGAAGAGTGCTAGTAGGGAGAATATTTAGAGTGTATTCTGACATTTTAGCAGCTAGACCCAGAAGGGTGGAGGGAGGGAGGCATGAATCAATAGGGTGCGAATCATATTATTAATGGTGCGGATGATTCTTTCAGCTTTACCGTTTTGTGGTGAGGTGTGAGGGCAGGAGAAGCGAAAGACCATGCCATTATTGGTACAAAAGCGGTGAAACATAGAGTTATTGAATTCACGACCATTATCGCACTGAAATGATTTTATGCCTTTTCCAAATTGTGTTTGAATGAACTTGCGAAACTCAAGAAATTTGACAAACACTTTCGATTTAAATTTAAGAGGGTATAACCAAAGTAGTGTGAAAAATCATCAAGCAACACAAGATAGTATTTATGACCGAGAGAACTAGAGATAGGAGATGTCCATAAATCGGCATGTATGATATCAAAAGGAGCAAATGTAACACTAGTAGATGATTTAAACGGAAGACGAATATGTTTGCCTAAAGAGCAAGAAACACAATTTTGGGCAAGTTTTCCATTACAAGCAATGAAATTGTTGCCTCTAAGAAAATTAAAAACCGGGGATCCTGGATGACCAAGCCTATTATGCCAAGTTGAAGAAGAAACAGCTGCTAGAGTGACGGGAGAGCAAGATCTGGCAGCGGAGGTGGAAGTGAATGGATAGAGATCCCCCGTGCTATTGCATCTCGTAAGAGGTGTCCCCGTATGAAGATCCTTCACAATAAAACCAAAAGGGTCAAAATCCACGGAGACAGAATTATTACGAGTAAATTGGCGGACAGATATGAGGTTTTTAATCATGTGTGGGGCATATAGGGTGTTTTTTAGGGAGAAGGGTAGATGAGGAGGTTGTGTGTATGAGATACAATAACCCTTAAATGGAATGCGTTGTCCACTACCAACTGTAACATATTGAGGATGCTTTAACCGAAATAGTTTAGGAATAGTACCTGCAGACTGGGTGACGGGAGATGTGGCGCATGAGTCCATGTACCAAGTATTGTCAGGTTGTTGCATAGAGAGGGTGCTGAACGCCTTACCCAACTCAGTGGGTGTCATGCCGGAGGAGGGCTGCGGGACCTAACCTTGCATGAAGTGGGCTTGTTGTGGGGTGGAGCGGGGCCTAACAAACCGGGGTAAGAATATGGATTGTATGGCTGCTGGTACTGGAATGGACTTGGCGCCGCGGCTCTGAACTGGGGCGCCGCGGCACTGTAGACGAACTGCTGAGGAGCCGCGGCCCAGTTGTTCTGCGATCTCTATTGCTGTTGCTGCTGTTGACCGTGACCCTTGCCACGACCACGGCCTCCTCTACCGCCGCGACCTTTTCCATCCTTGCCGTCGCGGCCCTGCCGCTGTTGGGAGTTGTCTGGTGGCGTCTGATCTTGGGGTTGCGTGTCGACAGCTAACACCTGCTGGGCATGCTCATCCTGCTTAGCACGATGGGTTTTTTCGAGCAACAATTGTGAGCGAGCTTTGTTAAAACTCGGTAGCGGATCTGGCTGTTGAATAATGGTGGCCAAAGTATCATATTCGCCCTTAGTAAGGCCAGAAATCATTTGTAGCACCATTTTATCGTCAGTGACAAGCGTACCGATGTTGGAGAGTTGATCCGCTAGAAGTTTAAGCTGCTTGCAGTACTCAGAGACATTGGAGAAGTTTTCAAGACGTGTTTTGTTGAACTGTTCTTCCAAATACACGGCACGAGTGTGCTTGTTGTCCTTGAAAATTTCCTCCAAACGATTCTACAAGTCAAGGGCTGTGGAGTTAGATTTCATGATAGTAAGGAGCAAATCTTGAGAGATACTACCATATATCCATTGTTTGACGCCGGCGTCGAGACGATGCCAGATAAAATCATCAACCTCTGTAGGGCGCGGAATAGTGTCATCAATATGGTCAAGCACGTTACAGAGACATGCATGATTGCGAAAAAGTTCAACCCAGGGAGAATACTGGTTGTTTTCTTGATCAAGAATAATGGAAATATGGTTCTTGATGTTGGAAACAGTAAGGTCGGGATGAAACGGAGGTGATGACTTTGTGGAGGTAGAGGGGTCAGAAAGTGTGGACGAATCAGGGATAACCATTTAGAGAAGAGAAGAAAGGAAGAACAAAACCCGAAAAACAAGAAGAAAATCCGGGAGGGCCGCGGCGTAGGAGAGGCAGCCGACGGCTGTGAAAGAGAAAGGTTTTTAGGGTTTTGTTTATTTGTCTCTTGATACCATGTTAGATGATATTAATCTCCCTTGGGGAGTCCATTAATATCAAGGTATATATATAGTACAATATTCATCCTTTATACAATAGGAATCCTAAGCCTATACAAAAGAGGAATCCTAGTCTTACCATAATTATATTTACACAATATATGAAAATATTCTAATTATGGGTAGGGAATATATTGTTTCCTATATTTACACGTTTACAATCTTGGTTGGCATCATTAGATTACTCTTTCGATATTGAACACTTATTACAATTTTACCTTTTAAATTGTATAAATGTAATATTTCGCTTTCATAGAGGCTATTAGCTGAGATTATTATACAATAAATTTATTTTTATCTTTATTTAACTATGGTTTAATTTAAGAGTAGACTTTCAATTTTAAACAAATTTTGCTTAAGAAACATCATTCAAGTGCCAACAAAACTATCACACATTTTCATTAGTCTAATTACGTGATAGATTTCCGTTGATCTCTACCTTTTTTCCTTTTAAGCTTCCATTTCGAATTCATTTAATGAATTATGTGTGAATTCTTCTTAGTCTGACTTTTATTGCGTAACGTAACTTAATTGAAGAGATAAGCATTTACCACACTAATTAAGAAAATTAATAGTGCCTTAATCTCAGATGATTTGAAGTTGCATGTAGATCTTATCTTGCAAGGAGAACATTAAAGTTCAATAACCCCTTGCACCAATTGAAAACTCAAAAATAAATTTAATTTCAAACTTAATCCTATGATATTCCACCTTATTCCCCAAACAAAACAACCCACCTCCCAGATGAAATACATTATACACTACTAAAAAAACTGTTTTACCTACCTCATGACCTCAAAACCGACCTCAAGCGTAAGTAGGCTACGACTGGATCGGTAAATTTACCGACCTCATGAGGTCAGTAAATTATTTAAACAGGCTGAATATTTATTAAATTTACCGATCAAATAAGATCGATAACTTTATTATTATTTTTTAAAATAAATATATCACCGACCTCATGAGGTCGGTAACATCTAAATTTTTAAAAAAAATTAAAATAACCGACCTCATGAGGTAGATAAATTTCAAAAAATTCAACCCTACCGACCCTCACGAGGTAGGTAAATTTCCAGAAATTCATAATTACCGATCTCATGAGGTCAATAGTGTTGAATTTTTGGAAATTTATCTACCTCATGAGGTCGGTATTCAGAATTCCTGCAAATTTACCTACCTCATGAGGTGGGTAATTTAGAATTTCTGGAAATTTACCGACCTCATGAGGTGGGTAATTTAGAATTTTTGCAAATTTACCTACCTCATGAGGTCGGTAAGTTTGAATGCCTGGAAATTTACCGACCTCGTGAGGTTGGTTTTCTGCAGAAAAAATTGCATAACCTGGCTACTATTGAAGCTACCCACCTGCCAAATTCAAAATAATTTATATATTCAACTAAATCCAACTCTAATAGCTGCCAACAATTCACCAAACAACAACAAGAACATATACTAACATTTCAACAACACATACTACATCAAATTCAACTATAAACTATTTCAAAGTTAAAAAAAACATTCACAAATGACATTAAACTACTTCAACTTTCACATCAATCATAAAACGTTAAACTAGGTATTTTCCCGACCTCATGTGAGGTTGGTAAATATTTTTTTTCGTAGGGTAATTTGTCTGAACATTGTAATTCGAAAACTATAATATCGGGATAACTTAGTTTACCAACCAAACTATCGCTTAATAAATATTTTTTAGAATATAAATTGTGCTTGTCTTACAAAGTTAATGATATTTGGCCAAATTTATGACAAAGAATAAGTACTCCTATCTTTTAGTAATTGTAAAAGTATTTTCCGGAGAATCTTAATAGCTCAGTTGTTTTGACTATCGAACTTTTATCTTGTCGATGATCATCGAAAAAATGATTTTCTATGTTTGAATGGAGCTGAGATAAAAAGTAAATTTCCTTAACTAGAAGCAAACGTATTGTTTAATTTTTTCAAACTAAAAGTACATTTACTGAGGATTTGTATTTATCAAACTATCAGAAAAATGTAAATGTTACAAAATCATACGTAACTGGATATCATGAAATTTTCCTAAGAGTAAAGAGAAGGCATTTGCATGGGTAAAGTTGTCTTTTTATCATTAAAAAAAGTCCCTATGCTTGGGATTTGTTCCCCTATTTTCTATTTCTCGCTTGCCATTCAGTCGCGAGATAATTGCCTTATGTTAATTAAGATACTAATGCTATCAAAATTAACTTACCTTTTTAAATTTTACAAAAAATAACTCACTGCCCTCCTCCTCCCCCTCTCTCTTCTTCGCCGACGACACCACCACCGCCGTCAGTCGACACCATCGAAAAGAACAGAGAGAGTTCGTTGACCTTCTCTCCTCCTCTCTCTCGCGTCCCCTCTCTACCACACCTCCTCTCTCTGCCGCACTTCCTCTCTCTTTCTCCGGCGACGACGACTTTTCGGTGGCTCAGATCTGGCCGCCTCCTCAGCTGCGGTGGCTAGATCTGGTCGCCTTCTCCGCTGTGGTGGCTCATATCTGGCCGCCTCCTCCGCTGCAGTGACTTAGATCTGATGAGAAATTACCTAGATCTATTGAAAAATTCATCGAGGTGGTGATGGAGCGCAGGTGGTGACGTTAAAATTGCTGGTGATGGGGTCGCCGGAGGTGGTTGAGGTTGGCGATGGAGAAATAGGAGAGGCAGGGGTAGTGAGTGTATAATATTGTACATGTGAGTGTATATGGGTGTATTATAGATATATAGTGTGTATATAGGTGTATAAATATGTATACATAATGTACTTGTCTTTTGTATATAAGTGTATAATACTGTATAAAAGTGTTTTTGGGCTAGAACTTTGCAATATAAATTTTAGACTATTTTTTGCAATGTAAGTGAGCAAAATATTTTTGAAATTGAGCTAAAAAATGGAATTTCTTTTCCAAAAAAATTATCTTATTTTCCTTATTAATTTAGTTCAAAAAATTTAGCATATTTTTATATTTAAAACTAATATTATTTATTTAAAACTTATTTTGAATCACATATTTAAAAAAGATTCATTTATGTTTTAAATTTAGTGACAAGTTAAATTAAAATTTTTTTTTTCGGCGCGGAGGGGGTATAGTATATATATATGAGATGAAGAAAGCGAAACATAAACTGAAAGACACCTTTTTTTACTTCTTCCAACTTTCCGCTTTCTCTCTCTCTCTCTCTTCACGGTACTTTTCTCTCTCTACAGCTACACAATTCTTCAAACATATGATTATTGATAATTATGTTTGTGCGTAATTATATTCTCTTTGGAAGAGAAAAAAATGGATAGTGTAATGTAGATTGTTGCGTTGTTATATTTGTCTATTGAAAGTTGAGTTTTTGCTTGTTAGAATGGTTTGTTTTGTTCACCAACTGCTTTCATTTTGTTTGTTGATATTGAAACCTTGAAGTTAGGGAAGAATAAAGCAAGGTTAAAACGATATATTGGTAGCTAAATATTTTGTAATTGTCTCCAAGTTGTCTTTTTGATCATTTGCTGAAGGTTAGTTTGCTTTAAGTAATAGAAATTGAGTTCGCTAACACAACTTAAGGGGAAGGTGAATTTTAGTTCTACAGTTCTCTCTATCAGAAAAACTTGATATTGCTGTGTCTGTAAATGCGGATCAGGTAGAACGTAGAAGGTTAGTAGGTCGTTGGGCCGTTGTCTCTGTCTTTTGGCGGGATTAGGCTGGGTGGTAGTCTGGGGCAACGTGTCTGTCTTAGTATTAGCCTTATATATTCTTTTGGTTTCTCGCTTTTGATAGCTGTTATTTACTGTGTTTCAGTTATCGCACTATTTCACTATTGCTACTGTTCTTCTTATTTGAATGCTTTGTACTGCTTTCCTTATTTGTTGCCATGTTTCGGTTTTCTTCACTGCCACATTTCCTTCTTCATAACTACTTTGATTTGCTGCACTTGAGCCGGGGGTCTTTCGGAAAAGTGTCTCTACCTCCACGAGGTAGGGGTGAGGTCTGCTACCCTCCACTTTGTGGGATTACACCGGGTATATTGTTGTTGTTGTTGTTGGTATGGAGGAGCATAAATATTACTGTCACTTGAGTTATTAGTCATTTATTTGATTCATGATGCAGGGGCGGTTGTACTCTTTATGGTAAGGGTTCAACAGAATCTAGTATCTCTGACTCAAATCATGTATTTGTGTTAAATGATTCATTTAATATGTACAAATTATAAATTTAGAATAGGGTAACTTCAATGGCTAGAATTCAAAACTCATAAACTTCAAATCCTGAATCTGTCTCCGCTTAAATGGTCTTCAGGTGTTAAGAGTCTCACATCGGATATGCAATGGGAACATGGAATCCTTATATGGACTTGGACAATCCTCAACCTACAAGCTAGCTTTTGAGGTTGAGTTAGGCCCAATATCCATTCTTTATATGGTATCCGAGCCAAACCCATTCAAATTCTTTGTTCACCGATGTTGGGCACCCAAATTATATTATCCACGCTCCAGTTAACGAGGTCTGGGCGTGCGGGGGAGTGTTAAGAGTCCCACATTGATATGGAATGGAAACATGGACTCCTTATATGGACTTGGACAATACTCACCTAACAAGCTAGCTTTTGGGGTTGAGTTAGGCCCCCATATCCATTCTTTACATCAGGAAGCGTCATGACTTGTGTGTGTTTCTTTATTCTTTCCCTTTTCTTTTGAAAATTCTACAACAGTTTTAGGGCTACGAGTAGCTATGAAATGTAAATTGATTGTATCTTTGGGTATTGACCGGAGAACAAAGGATTCCAAATGAGCTAATTAGTAGTTTTATGTTTCTGATATTGTGATTTTTTGCCTATTCTGTTTAACCTATAAATGGATAAATCCTTGTGTTGATTCTTGGCAGTTAATATAGTGTTAGCTCATCATCTTGGAACTACAAATTTCCTGGAGGTTAGGACTTTATACTAGGCATACTCTACTTGCTCATATGATTGAGGTCAATATGATCTGATTTACCTATCTGTTCATGAATATTCAGTTTGTGGCATATATGATATTGAGTATGATCTTCAAGGCTATTATTTCTTGAGTTGAATGAGTCAACAAAGTGCAAGAATTGTTGGAATTCTAGTCTAGCTTCCTGTTCTTATTTGTGGACTGAGAAAGAATTCAATTTCTTTTCTTCTTTTACTTTGTAATTTTGTTCTATAGGTCAAATTTGTCTATCGATATGTTCAATTACTCTGATTTTCTGTCTTTCAGGTCAAAGCAGAGGAAATTCATCAAACCATTTCATGTTCGGGTTGTGCTCTAGCTAGTGAGAAAATCTTGGCATCTTCGCATCCCATATAAAACTAGACTTCCCAGAATTTTGCATGTCTGGTCCTGTGGCCATTGTTGATAATATTGGAAAAACACTTTCTTTGACAGATAGGACAAAGTCTCTCAACACCGTGTTAATTAATGACAATAACCGCTCTAGTAAATTCCCAAACGGTGAAGTCTGTCATACTTCTGGAAGCGCCAGCTTTAGAGTTAGGGATCTCTTCTTACCAAATGGGGAATTGTATTCTGGATCTCTGCTGGGAAACATACCTGAGGGTTCAGGAAAGTATGTCTGGTCTGATGGTTGTCGGTATGAGGGTGAGTGGAGACATGGAATGAGAAACGGGCATGGGAAACTAGAATGGCCTAGTGCTGCTGTATATGATGGTGAATTTTCAGGTGGCTATATGCATGGTGAGGGGATGCATATTGCACCTGATAAAAGGATATATAGGGGACGCTGGCGCTTGAACCTCAAACATGGTTTAGGGTATCAAGTGTATCCAAATGGAGATTATTTTGAAGGGTCCTGGATCCAAGGAACCCCTGAAGGACCTGGTAAGTATAAATGGGCGAATGGGAATATCTACTTGGGTAATATGAAGGGAGGGAAATTTTCTGGAGAAGGAACTCTCACTTGGATCAATGGAGATTCATATGAAGGAAGCTGGTTAAATGGTATAATGCACGGTGTTGGTGCATACACTTGGATTGATGGTGGCTGTTATATTGGAACGTGGACACATGGAGTAAAAGATGGTAAAGGAACATTTTATCCTAGCGGTAGCGGACCTACAGCTGGTCAGGAATTGTACCTCAATGCTGTGCGGAAACAAGGATTACTGCCAGATTTGAGAAAACAAAAGCGAGTCTCACATATTTCTCATGCCTCTTCAGTAGATATGGGAAATTTCAAAGTAAGTGGAAATAAAGGATCCTCTAGACATTCATATGATAGGCTCTCGAAGGGGAACATATTAAAGCTTGAGCAGTCACACCCCACTAATGTTACTCTGGAAAGACGATGGAGTCTTGAAGTAGCTATTGAGAAGGTAATTGGAAATGATATAGATGGTGTTGACACTGGGAACGATATGAATACTCCTATTTTGGAAAGAGAATACATGCAAGGTGTACTAATCAGTGAGGTTGTCCTAAATGATCGGTTCTCACCACAATCTAGAAGAGCAGCAAAAAGGAGGCAAAGAAAAGTTGCAAGGGAGTTAAAGAGGCCAGGTGAAGCAATTATTAAGGGTCATAGGCGTTACGATGTAATGCTTAGTTTGCAGCTTGGTATCAGGTATACTACTTACGGTTGCTCAAAATTAGTTTCCCTTTCTCTCTCCATCCTGTTTATAGCAGATTGACTTTTGCTGGATAGAAGCTGTGTTTCTAATGATTCCTTTTTGTTTCTCAAACTTAAGCAACAGATAAGCTGGTTATATATACATCTATCATGCTATAATACTAGCCCTTTTCTAAGTTTATTCCCGCTAGCTTCTTTAGCTGATCTTTAATAGAAAAAGAAAAGAAAAAAGGAAAAGAGCGAACGAGTTGAATTATCCATTCAGTTCGAAACGAAGTAGGTTTTAGTGTCTGTATCTGCCTTCCTTTGGGTAACAGTCATGGGTTCATCTTGCAATTTACCTGAATACATGGAAGGACAATTGGAATTGCTTGCTATGATTCGTATTTTTCTGCAAATCACTATGAATTGGAGGAAGGATGGAAGTCTCTGCAAAGCAGTTAAGCTTCTAGTTTACGAATGCTGAAAAGTTTTGAAATATGACCAGATACAGTGTGGGGAAAATTACACCGATACAAAGACGAGAAGTGGGAGCTTCTGATTTTGGTGCCTGTGCGAGCTCTTGGATGTATTTTCCTAAAGAAGGATCCCAACTGACACCTTCTCATCAATCAGAAGATTTCAAGTTGAAAGATTATTGTCCAGCGGTTTTCAGGTTTGTCATTTACTATCTTCTACATTCAAAGTCAATTGCAATCTGTGATTCCTTAGTTTTTTGTTCTTGAAGGCATGTCAACAGTGAGATAGCTTGATCTATATGGACGGAATTCTTATCAGTGAATGTACATCTCCCAAGTGAATTTAATATACAGGATATATTTGTAACTCACAGCGTCATATCTTTTATGACTTCTCTCAGCTCTACTGATCCTTTGCTGACCAGTTAAGAAAGAGGATCTTCTGAAAATAAAAGAAGTGCAACCAATGTTTTTATTTGAACAATTGATCAACTGAGCTAACCCCTTCTATCCCTTCATATATTCATTTTCTGGGTGCAACTGATGGTGTCATAGAAGTCAAGCTAACTATTGGCATTTTGGTTGTTTATTTATATGCATGTCTAGAATAAGTGAAATAGATTTACCTTCTTGTAGGAATCTGAGGGAAATGTTTAAGATTGATACTGCTGACTACATGACGTCAATCTGTGGAAATAATGCACTTAGAGAACTTTCTTCTCCTGGGAAAAGTGGCAGTGTGTTTTTCCTGTCTCAAGATGGTCGTTTCATGATTAAGACATTACGGAAGTCAGAACTTAAGGTATGCACTTAAAATGATTAAATCTCATCAGTTGACGTAGCATAGTCCGCCTCTTAAACTATTTTACCATGGTGATAGTCATGATTGTTCAGTTCAGGGAAATCGGCTGCATGTAGTTGGAAAAGATCATTTAAGAGATAGAGAAGAGGGCTAATTAAAGTACGCCTCATTCTGAAGTTTTTTTTTTTGATGAAGTAAATAATTTCATTGCAGGCATCAAGTAGTTGCATAGTAGTTACAAAAGTACAATAGCAAAAGGATCAGCTCTCCTTTACATAGCTAGTTAAGGAAAAGGGAGCTGCCAAAGTTCATTTCACTTATCTCGTTCGATTGCCTTGGCAATATCGAATCTAGAATTTCTGCTTCCTTCTCTTTCAACATGCCTCTTGAAGAGCTATCCCACCTAATGCTTGGCATGTTTTGTTGTTCCCATAGTAGTTATAAAGTCTCCTTTTGATAAGTAATTTTATTGCATAGCAGCACTAAGATAGTGCTTGCAATATAAGTTATAAAGTCTCTAACTTCTCAAAACAGCTCTTTTTTTAAACCTCTGACTAATTTATCAGCATTCAACTGATATTTATAAGTTAGGTATATGAAAAAGAGAACTTTTCCAGTTAGTGTTGGTAATCATTCTTATTAACGTGCATTTCACTTGTAGGTTCTGCTGCGGATGCTTCCAAATTATCATCGTCATGTCAAGGCATATGATAATACTCTCATCACTAAATTTTTTGGTCTTCACGGAATAAAGCCCTCAAGTGGACAAATGGTATAAATTTTAAACCAATCACATTATTTTAGCTTTCCTGTTTTCTACTTGTGAGTTTCTACAAGCTGAGAAATATAAAGTTAGGATAACTTAAGAAGTTATTTGATATCAAAGGTGTTTACTCTTTAAATAATGAAAACCAAAGAACTTAAACTTTGTTTACAAATATATGTAAAAGTTGATTTATCATTGAAATAAAAAAATGACTAATCATAAAATATTGATATTTACAAGCTTACATGTTTAGATATTTAATTCATAATCAATGGAAGTATATGTTTATCTGAGTAAAATTTGTGACAAGTATATGTTTTTACTACCCAAAAGAAAGATAAACAGTCTAAGTTATTATGCTAAATGTATAAACCAAATTAAAGTGAATGCAGAATGAGTATTTTGGTTTTGTTTTTTTATTCTTTCTTTTTCTGTTTTTTTTTTCCGAATGTTTGTTTTTTTTACGATTGATCATACATCTTAATTTATAATGAATTGGCACATTTTGTTTGTATTTTGATCATACATCTTATAGCACCTGCGCAGGAACCAAAACCTCGGTGGAGGAAGCATTTAAAATTGTCAGTTAGAAATTCGTCTCATCATCCCAATTTATACGACTCTCCTTCCATTGTGGACGCCCCAAAATGTTTGGCACCACTCCGTTTGTATACAACCTTCAGAACGTGTACTATTCAATTTAAACTTTGATGTGCAACTGTTATTTTACCCTTTTTTTCACTATCACTAATATAATCCACAAGTTAAATTAATTTCTTAGACACAAATACCACCATATAAATGAAATGGAGGACTATTATTTTCCCCCATGTCCACTTCAGTTGGTAATTTGGTTCCAGAACACTTTTCTTTACATGCATGCTCTCATTTGAAGAAAGAACGTGTAGACTCTTGCTATAAGAAGCTAAGTCTTTTTCTTTTTCAATAACGTTTGCAGTTCCGCTTCATAGTAATGGGAAATATGTTCTGCACAGAGTTAAGAATCCACCGAAGATTTGATTTTAAAGGTTCTTCACTTGGACGATCTGCTGACAAGGTCGAAATTGACGAGAGCACAATTCTCAAGGATCTAGATTTGAACTACTGCTTTTATCTAGAGCCTTCTTGGCGGGAAGCTTTGGTAAAGTGAGTCTTGGTAAAAGTATTCCTTATTTTGCACGTATTTCCTCTGATTAGTATGGTATAGTGTGCATGAATCTATTTATAGCACTTTCCCTGTAATCAGTTACTACTGGCTTTCACAAACACTTGAAGTGTTTCTCTTTATGTTTGATGATCACTGACTTCACTAGAACCTTTATGTATTCATGCAAATTACTTCAAGTATTTCTGCAAGTTTAATAAGACAGTAAAGTTTCGAGTGCATGGATTCATCTGGTAATTTATCCTGGAATCAAGTAATACTGGCATTGGAGAATCATGCGACAGTTTTTCTCTTTTACATGGTCACAGACTTCGCTCTAGAATGATAGAATCTTTATGAATTCATGCAAGTTACTATGGTAATAAGTATACAATGATATGTGTTCAGCAGCTTTTCTCATTCTGTAGTTTAGTGATATAATAAATCCCTATTTTGTTAGTTTGAAGAAACCGTGAGAGGAAATGAATTTTTGAACTTAAGATGCCATAGAAATAGTAGAATGTCACTTACTAATGTAGAACTGCATTTTTTTATGTTTCTTTAAGGAGAACAATTTTCAGTAGTGTTTGAAATAGTCGGATAAGTGATTTTCTCTTTTTAGGGAGAAATAGTTGGATAAGTGACATAAAATAATGTTTTCTTTTTCATTTCAATGAAAATCCTTTTAAATGCTCTCGTTTTGTTTGTTGACATCCTTGTACTGGACAGGCAGATTGAGATTGACAGTAAATTTTTGGAGGAGCAGCACATAATGGATTATAGCCTCTTGTTAGGTGTTCATTATAGAGCACCCCAGCATCTAAGATCTCCCATCTCGTGCAGTGGACGTGCAACAACAGAAGGATTGGGAATTGTTGCAGAAGATGGTAGGTTTGTTTCTGAAAGATTATAAATATTTATGTGGTTGAACAACTCTAAGGCTTATCACTGTAAACGGGGTAAATTCAGTATCTGGTGGCTTTAAATTTAACTGGTCCACGAGATCTGAACGACAGTAAAGTCTAGAGAATACTTATTTACAAGTGCACTGAATACCAGAATACAAAATAGACAAACTTTCTGATTTGGTTGTATGCTGAGTATGGACGAGTTAGAAATATTGAAAGACTATGGAACAGCCAGCGGAGTTGAGGACATTTATTTCAACATTTTGGCAAAGGTGGGTGTCCTTTAATTTTCACTAATAAATAGGCTTAGCAGTTATTCTCTTGTTATGCTATTGATTACTTTTGGGACCCTTTATAAGCAAAAATGTGAGGTAACTAGCTATGTCAATTGGTTCCAATTAGGCGTGGCGTGGGCCGGGATCGGGACAGGCGGGATTCGCCGCCGTCCCGTCCCATTTCTGATCCCGTCGGAGTCGGGGCGGGATCGGGCTGGGTCGGGAGCGGGATCGGGTTTTTTTTTTTTGCACTTAATTTAAAAAATAACATATATATAAAAAAACTCAATAATTAAACAAGATAGTGTAATAAAAACATCCCAAGACTATTTTTGTGACTCTTATATTATTTAATAGACATGTGATTTTTTTGTAATACAAATACAATTGTCAAAATTGCAACTTTGTGGTGTTGTTCAAAAGTTGCAAATTACATAGTAAAATTGCAATTAAAAAAATCACATTTTGAAAAAAAACCTGTTCTAGTTTCTTGATAATTTTCTGTGGATTTTCGGTTGGAATTGGTATTTGTTGGTCAAATTGCTCCACGTCGCTTCCACCACCTTCGGATAAGATTTCGTTGTAGTTTTCGTCTTCTTCGTTGATCTCCGGTTGATCGCACCTTCTCCACTCCGCTCGTATCCAATCTCTGAATACTACTACAATCTCCAAGATGTATCTGGCTAATGAGTGTTTGTGCTCTCCTATTTGATATCTGCAGGTAGAAAAAACGCTTTCAGACGCCGTTGATGACTCTTGAATGTTCAAAACATCTCGGGCAATCATTGAAAGTGTCGGAAAGGTCTTCTCATTCCACTTCCAGTATTTCAGCAAGTCTTCATGTCATTCTTCATTGAGAACTGTTTAGTACGGTACAGAACCCTGCAAAAAAATAATATCAAACTCGCTAATTTGGTTAGTAACGGTACGGCCGCACATTCTATTTCTGAGGCTTCAATACTAGCCCGAAACAACATGTCTTTTGTTTGGTTGTGTTGAAGAAGAAGAAGATGGTATGGAAATCGGTAGGTTGCTAGCACTTTCTTGTTGGTAAAACCTATATACTTTTTTGCATTCGTCTTCTACGCTAGACAACACTTCTTCTTTAGTTTGTTCAATAGGTGGTGGACGATTTGGATTTTTGGGACTTGGAGGTAGTAGTACTGATATACAATCGTAAATAGTTTCAATAAGTGATTTAGTACCGTCTATTTTAATAGTCGGATTTAATACAGCACCAATAATATAAATAGTGGGAATAAGATTAATTTTTTTTTATTTTGATAAACATTTTTTTAATAGCTGGTTTATCCATATATTCATTAAGCAGTAAAAATATTAGAGCTATATAAAACAACATAGTTAAAATAGTAGGATAATATATACCGAAATATTATTTTGTTGCTTGAAAAAAATTCTCTAAAAATACAATAAGTTCAGAAATTTTTCCTCAATCGCTATCTACAACAATATCAGTTGGATTTTGATTATAAGAGTTAAAAAATAAAGTTATAGATTTTCTATAGTCATCAGCAACAAGTAGTTGCTCGTATAAAGAATTTCACCTAGTGGGTACTTTTTCTGAAATTTTTCTATAAGGTAGTTGGCAATCGTGACAAGTTTTTTTATATTCTTTTCTTCGTTGTGTTCTATTATTTTTAAAAATAAAGTTTATAGCAAATTGTATTTTACTAAGAATGTCTTCAAAAAGTGATAGACCATCCTTTACAACTAAGTTATATATATGGCACGCACATTTTATATGAAAATGATCTGAAAAAGATGAAGTTAAACTATTTTTTAAAAATTGTAATAGCGTAATTGTTAGAAGAAGCGTTATCTAATGTAATAGCCATATTATCAGTTATTTCGTAATAATCACACATTTGATAAATATTTTCAGCAATAAAAGTACCAGTGTGCCTATCATCTATATATCTATACGCTAAGATACGTTTTTGCATACACCATTTATAATCTATTCAATGACATGTTACCGTTAAATAATCATGACTGTTAGTACCA
The DNA here is from genome assembly GCA_034509755.1 of Anisodus tanguticus. Classification (NCBI taxonomy): domain Eukaryota; kingdom Viridiplantae; phylum Streptophyta; class Magnoliopsida; order Solanales; family Solanaceae; genus Anisodus; species Anisodus tanguticus. Next base: position 35,410,872 of record CM067557.1, on the reverse strand, counting down.
CGACCTATATCAGAAGTGATAGCCACTTTGCCATTAAAATGATATAATGAATAACGTAAATACTGTTGATATTCATGTGCAAATTTAAATACATCTCTGTTAACAGTTGATCTAGGAAAATCGTTAAAAGCAGGATTATACATATCTCTAATGTAATGAATAAAACCAGGAGATGAAGGAAATGAAAAAGGCAAACCCTCCACAACAACTAATTTTGTTATTGCTTTCACATCTCTATGTTTATCGTATTTAGGGCCTATAATTTCCCCCGTCATAGGGTTAATTTGACATTGTACTTGGTCCGGGACAATATGTGAACCTTGTCCCGATGGAGCGGACATTTGCGCACCCAGTTTTGAAGCCTCGTATTGGGCATACCTAGTTGGATGAGCCATTGATACGTGTCTCATTAAACCCCCCGTCCAACCGTGACCTTTTCCAGTTTTAAATTTTAACACATCTTTACAAATTTTATATCTAGCTACTTGATTCTCTACGTCCCTATCAAAAAATGTCCATGCATCTAATTTTAATGGTCGTTTTGCTGGATATCGTCTCATACTAGGGGGAATATGAGACATTTCAGTTGAAGGTGCACTAGTGTGTGTGTTGTCATCTACATTAGTGGGTGTATCATCTAGATCATCGTCTAAATTAAAGTCTTCTTGAGTTCCAGAAAATAGCTCCTCGTCTAAATTTAATGGTATTGTAGAAAAATGTTCAGTATCAACAAAATCATCTCGTGTAGGAATAGAATTCTGTCTAGAAATAGGACCCTTGCCCTTGTTGCCCATACTAGAAGAAGCATGACCCCTACTCGTAAACATACGTTTAAATCCTTCCATTGTAAATTTATACTTATACTAATAAATAATTAAAGTAAACGAAATTAAGTGTGCTAAATAAAATAAACAGACAATAATAATTTAATGAAGGAATGAATGTACCAAACGTCGACGTAGAGGATGAAAATTGAAATTTTGCTCGATGGAAGATCCTCAAGCTAGTTGCCAACTTCACTCCCAAATGAATTAATAAAATTGAATATTTAGTAGACAATGTAGACTTGTGGAGAGATAGATTGAGAGATTAGAGAGATTGTATGAAGATTTGTGAGAAAGATGAAGAAAAATGAAGTATTTATAGTTGGAAAATTGGGTTAAAGTGTAAAGATATTAACTTATGAGTTAAAAATAAATATTAAGAGGGTAGGGGGGTTGGGGGAGGGAGGAGGCCAAAAATGGCTGTTGCACAACAGCCAAAGTGTAAAATGGTCGTTGGTGCAACGACTATTTTTGCAAAGGGGGGCTTCGGGCGGGACCGGATCGGGCCTGGCGGGATTGGGGCCGGGCGGGACGGGTTGGGACTAGACCATGTCCCGTCCCGGTTCGAGTCCCGATACCGCAATTTTTTTTTTAAAGTCGGGTTCGGGGTGGCCCCGCGGCGGGACCGGACCGACCCGGCCCACTGGCCAACCTTGGTTCCAATCCATGGTGGAACCGTACTTCTATTGACTCTGAGTTTTTGTGGGACTTTAGTGTTTTCATGTTTTTGAACTTTCCCATTTAGCTCATGCCATTTCCATAGAAGCTGGGCATGCAAATCTAACTGCAGGTCACCATGGGACACATCATAAATGAAAATCCATCAAATTATTTAGAAATGGAAGTGAAATTCCTCTCCCGATCTTAAAAAGAATCGTCCAAACTAGTAGTATGTGACATAGGGATCAGAATACAGATTTTACATCGTACAGTGAATCTGTCATCGACTTTAGAATTCTACTAATAGATCAGAGGTTTAGGGTTCTTTTGTGTGTTAAATGTAGCTTGCGCATACTTTGTGCACACCAACACTAGATGTATGTATACAATCCAGAAGTTTCATATGTCCAATGCTGGGAGTTTGTGTTTTTTTTTCTTTCTGTGTGGTGACAGAGATTAATAGTTTCTTTATTGTATGTTACTGATATTCCATTCTGTGAGGGTACGCGATCATCCCCGGCGGAGCCACCTTTATCCTTATGTATCGGTAGAACCATATATATTTGTGTAGAGATTCATTTACTATGTATAAATAATTTATTCAGAACCCAACTAACAATCCTGGATTTGCTTCTAGAACTGATCACCATATATGTACTTATTTTCTTTTGTTAATTACAGAGTCTCTGGAGGATGAAATATCACCCCAAGGCCTTGTTTTAGTCCCTCGTGGCACATACGATAATTGTATAGTAGTGGGGCCTCATGGCAGAGGCAGCCGATTGCGAGCATCATCTGCAACCGGTGACAAGGAAGTGGATCTCCTCCTCCCTGGGACAGCAAGGTATTTTCAAAAATCTTGAACATGATACTTTCTTTTTGTCAGTACGTTTTCAGCACACTTAAAAAACCATGCTAGGACAATAATGCAGGACTCAGTAGGTTATCAGGTGAAGTATGAATACTAGTGTTTATTAGGAGTTCCATGACACTCAAAACACTGTAATTAAACAGACTTGGAAGTTGAGCTGGCAAGAAAGTTCATGAATTTTATACGTTCTCCTTAACAAATGCAGATTTTGGTTATTTCGCATGTAAAATACTATTGATTAATTTGTATCTTTTTAGTTTATTGTTTTTGTTGATATATTCTAAAAGTCACTTCTCTCATGTCCCTAAGCAGACTCCAGATTCAGCTTGGAGTTAATATGCCAGCAAGGGCGGAGCACATACCCAGGAAAGACGAGACACGAGTGTTTCTTGAAGTATATGATGTGGTATTATATGTCGGCATCATTGACATATTGCAAGAATACAACCTAAGAAAGAAAATAGAACATGCATATAAATCAGTTCAGTTTGATTCTATGTCCATTTCTGTTGTGGAGCCAACATTTTATTCACAGCGGTTCTTAGAGTTCATCCGAAAGGTGTTTCCTGCACATTCAATAGTAAATTAGAAGTTTCGGATGTTTCCTGCACATTCAATAGTAAATTACAAGAGTTCGTATATTGTCGTTTACACTTATTCCTTTCCCTTAAACAAGGGATTAATCCCATGACTTGTTTGTAGTTGGCAGTTATTTATCTACTGTTTGCATTTATTGAGAATGCAAGACGGATTATGTATATAGTGAATTCCCTTCTCTTTTTTGGAAGAAAATAAATTTAAGCTCTTCTGGCAACAATGGGAAAACTTCTCATTACTGCCAGTTGATGTTCTCTATGACGTTTCTGCATTTTGTACTTCCATTTCTATTATGAAGATACCACCAACATACTGCCTAGAAATATCAACTTAGTAGCGAGGCAACTTTAAGTTGAAATGGAGGTCGGCAGTCTGGATACGCCTCCCAAGATATCGATGAAATTATATAAATACATAAATAAAATGGATCTGCCAAGAAGGTAGATTAGTTCACTGACAATTTAAGTATAAATGTATGTTATTAACTCAGATTTGGCTCCTGAGAGTTGATATTAAATTTAAATAAGTATAAGCCTTCATTTCAGTAGAGCAGCAGCTAAAGCACCAGGCCACTTCTGATATTTTAGCCAGTATTTTATTAGTACACAGTTTGCCTCCAGAGACCACCAAATGCATGAACCAATAAAATGATGCACTACTAGGCAGGCAGCACAACATGCAACCCATGATTTCATGCCTAGACTCTAATCACCATTGACACTTGGTACAAAAGCAGATCTACAGAACTCGGGCACTAGGAATGAGCTTGACTAATACATCCAAAATCGATGGTTTGTATTCAAAACACACTGTTCGGATCATGGAATTGTCTCTAAACTTCCACTCTATATAATTATTGAATATAGCTTACTTCTTTTCTAAAATGCCGCAACTTCAAGTAATTGAATAAGGGTCTATTGTACGCAACCTTACCTCACATTTCTGCAAGAGGTTGTTTCCACAACTTGAACCCATGACCTCCTGATCACATTCCTGATCACATGGCAGCAACTTTACCAGTCAGGGTCTAAACTCAAATGGACATTAAACAGGACTAATCGGACAAATGTACTCTATAACCTACTTCACCAGCTATTTTTACATACCTCATGAAGATAGCGGGCTGTGGCGAATCCCAGCCAGTTCAATGGAAAGCACTAGCGATCAATGAAAGATTTGTTCATAAGATTAACTGCTGAATCCATAAACTGCAACCATGAAAACAAGTACAAAAATATGATAAAGGTAGAATGAGAATTTGCTACACATACTTGCAGTTATATGTGCGAATTAAGATATGAAACATCTGTCTGCGCATACTGGAATTTGATCTAGAATGTTGTGTGACGACTTTCTACATAGTATTCGCCAGTCAGACAGAAAGGGAAGAGCAGTATTTTTTCTTTGATGAACAAATTACTCAAGCTTAGCATAAAAGTAGTCGTCAAGCTTAGGTAGCTACTGCCAGTTCATTTTTTAATACAGAATGTTCAGATAGCTATCGCTGCCCTTAGGTGCCTAGCGCATTACTTAGACAACAACAACATACACAGTGTAATCCCTAGTGCATTACTTATAAAAGGACAAAAGAATAAGACGAAGAAGAAGGAATAAAAAGGGAAGAAGAAGGAATCTTAACAAATTATTCAAACCCATTTATGCTACACATATAATAAGAGTTTTAAGGTGGTAATATAGTTACTTAACCTAGTATACTTTCACAGAACCTAAGAAACCAGTAGATTTATTTCCTCAAGGAGCATGTCAACTTTAGTCGATTGAACTAAACTAGACAAAGTAGCATTACCTTCCCAACTGACTTAAGTTCTCGTCCAATAGGTTCCATAAACTTCCAAGTCCATTTCAATGGGCCATACCTGCATGCATATTGGAAGTCGATTAGAAATTCGAAATATTGAAGGCTAAAACATAAATGAAGAGCCTCAAGCCAAAAGGTAGAAGATAATTGAGACAATATATAGTAAACAACTATAGCTTGGGAGAATACGATATAAGAAATCAAATAGCATAGTTGATGTCACCTGAAACTAACACCATATATACATAGTTTTTTTTCCTGATAATGGTGGTGTCTAGACTACTCCACCAGATACCTGCTACCTCCCACTAGCACAGTTACCAAATAACTCTGCCCACCAAAGCTTAGGCAGATAGGAAGAATCACCTAGTGATTTCTGTCTATACGGGGATTTGTACCCAGAAGGGGAGCCTTGGAGTAACTGGTAAAGTTGCTGCCATGTGACCAGGAGGTCATGGGTTCAAGCCGTGAAAACAACCTCTTGCAGAAATGTGAGGTAAGACTGCGTACAATAGACTCTTGTGGTCCGGCCCTTCCCCGGACCCCGCGCATAGCGGGAGCTTAGTACACCAGGCTGCCACAACCTTTTTTTTTACTGGGATTTGTACCCTGATCTCCCACAATTTCACCCACTTTGTTGACCGCTAACTTGGGATTACACTGGGTTTGTTGTTGGTGCTGTTGTTTTTGTTGACCGCTAGGTCACACCATTGGATGCTCTAGAACTAATAACATATACAGAAGGCTTCAATGAGGTGGCAAATTTTTGGCATCAAATGCCTTTTAGCTTCAACGAAAATAAGAAAAAAAGGAAGAGAAAAATATAACCATGCATATACATTTTTCTATTCATATGTTGTAATTTATAATTCCTACCATTTGAGCAGGTTAGGCCACGTGATTCACAGACTGTATGGCACATAGACAAATAATTTTTTTTAACCCCTCCGACCGGAGCTCCCCTTTGCTCCCTTGGTGACTCGAACTCGCAACCTTCGGGTTGAAAGTGGAGGGCGCTTACCATCTAAGTGACCCCCTTTGTCCATAGAAAAATAACTTGGTAGTGTCAATAACTGATCCATCAAAATTTCATTTTTCATTTCAGGAAAAAAATTAAACTTTTTGGACCTTTCACATCTCCCATGTAATAGTATACTCCTTTTTCCTTCTTAGTTCTGCCTTAGTAAGGAAACAATTCCATCCAAGTTCAATTTCATAGTGTCTTTAATCCTTAACAACTCACAGCACAACTGACTTATTAAACAAGCACTTTTAATAAGGTTTATTTTGATGAAGAGCACTTTTAACAAGGTTTATTAAACAGGTATAACATCAAACCAGTTAAAATATTCAATAGACAAGATAGTGAGATCCATAATCCTTTGTTTTTGCACTGATATTTTAAACTGGCAATCTAGAGGAGTTTTTTAATGGAATTTTCTGTTGTTTGATTTTTTATGATAATGCACAAGATTATTAACAGTAGTATTAACATTATTCTTGTAACTTCTTGCACTGATATTGTTGTTACTATGCCTTCTATTTTCTGAATGCTATGTACTGCTTTCCTATTAGTTGCCATATTTCCTTTTGTTGGAAAATAATAATTTCACCCTGGAATAATATCCATGTAAATCACAATAACAAGAGAGTAACAACGACACCAAATCTTTTAACGGGAATAAAATACAATACTCGAACAGAGTAATATAATATTACTTATTACAACTTGGTAGTGTCAAGAGACTACTACCTTCAAAAGAAACAATACTCTTTATTTTACACAACTCACTATAATATTACTACCACTCTATTTTTTCACAAACTATATAAAATAGTATGTGGATTACTCTCTTTCTTTCTATTGCTCTCTCTATTTGGTGTACTTTAAATGAGAGATCGACCTGCTATTTATAGGAAGAGTTGTTGTAGTCTTCAGCTAATCACATAACAAGTTTGGCCAACTTGCAATTGCAATTGGTTATCACCAAATTAAAACATGTTACAGCACATTGCAACTTGTTGCCACAAGTTGCCACTTTCTTTATCTTTTTTATTTTCTTTTATTTATTTTATTTAAGTCCCACACCTTTTCCATAACTACTTTGAAATGCTTTACTTGTGCCAAGGGTCTGTCTGCCCCACCTATGAAACTACACTGGGTATGTTGTTGTTGTTTGGTAACACACAAGATGGTGTCAAGAGTGTTCACATAGAGAGTGAGTGACTAACAAGAATTTTCAATCAAGTCATCCCAATTGTCTCTATATACATGTATCCTTTTTTACCATGTTTTGGGATTTGAGGGCCACATTTAGATTGAATGAAAAGCATGATTAATTTACAGTAGGGAAAGCCATAATTTCTAATATCTGTAATTGGAGAATTCATAGCATCTATATGTCGAAAACTGGTCTTATTTGTCATATATTCTCTAAATGCAATTAGCTTCAAGAGCTGTTGCACTTGTTTGGAGTAGTTTGTGCACTACATTATCTGTTTGCACATTTTTACAAGAGAGCTTATTCTAAAGAAAAACAAGCCAAATTTCAACCCTCCTAGAAAATTCAGTAGAACATCATACTGAATGATAAAACATATTTAGCACATATAGCATATTCTTTACAGAAAGCAATTAGATTAGCAACTTGTTATAGTACCTAGGCTGTGAGCTCCCTTCCCTCAACCCTCCCAAAACCTAATATAAAAGAAAACAAAATCCAAACTAACTTCTTCTCATCTACTAATATGCAGCCTCTTCTCCCTTCCCTTCCCTTCCTTATAAGTTTAACGATTATGAGAAGAGCATCAATCTGATCTTAGCTATCTGACAATGCCTACTGGTAGAATTTCTTAAGTCTAAAAAGGTTAAGCATCATACTTTGACGAGCATAGTTAAACTGGACCACCATTATGTTAATCCTAAAAAGCACTTGTTCAACTGAATAGCTAAATCAAGTAAGTTGAAAGAGATTCATTTCTATTAAAACTATGTTCTCTGACGAGCATAGTTAAACTCCTACAAGCTTAAAATAGCAACAATTTCCACAAGCTTATATTAATACATCACAGTTTCTTTCAATAGCATCCCCCTTTTGTACATGTTATAGTCCTCATTCACTCTTCTATTGTTTCATCTCTACAAACTACACTATGCAACATCAAATTGAAAGATAATGGAGCACTCCTATTTAATCAACAAAATCAAGTTACAACTGAAATCAAGACAAAATCATAAAATCACATAGAAAAACTCAGTGACTGAACCAGCCTTCTTAAAACTATTAATTTTACTACATTATCCTACAAACTCATAATTCCAGAAGAAAGTTAATCATTTAGGGCTTTGAGAGTTGAAAAACATCAAGGGTGTGTTTGGTATGACCGAAAATGTTTTCCTATTTTCCCTTGCACAAATATCTTGGAAAATGCTTTCTTATGGAAAATATTTTCCTTTCCTTACAAATTTCAGGGAAAACATTTTCACGATCAGTAAAAGCACACCAACGCACCCTACCCACCCCCACCCCACTTACCTGCCTATCCCACCCCAACCCCTACCCCCACCCCCGCCTTATCTCACCTCCCACCTCGCCTACCCCCACCACCAAAAGTTTCACTCCGAATGCAAAACCTCATAGTGTTTTGTTTTGAATATATGCAAATGACATTTTTCAACTTGCGTACCAAACACAAGAAAATGAATAGGAAAATCACTTATTTTCGGAGAAAATATTTTCTTGAAAAACATTTTCTGTCATACCAAACACACCGCAAACCTACACTACTTCTCATTTCAATCCAATAGGTGTTATTAATAAGGGGGGAAAAGACGAATGAATTAAATCATATAAACAGATAAAAGCACCTTAAGGCCCAATAATTTGATATGGAGTAATCTGTCCGGGAACAATGCAATCTGGACCTGCTGCTTCTACAATAGCCTCCATACCCAATCCACTTCCTTTGTTTCTACTTCTACATAACCACGTCAAAAAAAAATCACAGCAAGAATGATACGCTAGTATTGAGTTGACAAGTCTCACATATTTTCAGCATAATATAATAGATCTTTAGACCGTCTTCAACCCTGAGATACCTTTGTTTCTACTGCTGTTACGTTCTTTTACTGCTTATCCTATAAAGTTGATACTTTGTACAATTGTATCTTTTTACTTTTAGCCGTTTTTGACCTGGTATGTTACAGGTTTACAAAAAAAATAAGGCTTCTATGGTCAAAACTTCAAATTTAATAAGAGGCTTTTGGCCACAAAAATCAAATATTTTTAACCTTTTTCCTTTGAAATTTTGAAGTTGAAATTGACGTAAAGTTGTGTTTGGTTATAATTTTTGCAAATAATATTTTATTTTTATATATGCTGAAAGTGAAACAAGTGGGAAAAAAAAAGAGAAAATGAGATTTTAGGTGTTTTCAAATTTCAAATACAACGGGTTTATGTCCCATGGGCAATACTCTCGACTTTTGACATTGTGATTTGTCCATAAGGTAATTGAGGTTTAAAATTCAAGACCAAAAAGCCATTGGGTGTAATTTTCTAGAGTTGCTTTACCAAATTTCTTTTTGGGCTAGAGTTCAATATGTTTTCTTTTGGTCTATGACTTATGTCTTCCAATAGGCCCAGTTAGTCGGTTTGTTTTTTCAGTCTTAAAAAAATTTAATGGTATTTTTTCTTTCACTTTTTATCCTACTTTTAGGATTTTTTTTTATTTTCTAATTTATAATTAGTTATTATCCTTTTATTGTGATGGCTATAATTCTCTTGGATTATAAAGAAAAGCTTTAATTAAGTGAATAGAGTTCATAAAAAATATACTAAATAAATTTTAGGTAAATCTCATAATTATTTCTTTGAATAAATGAGTTTGAGTTCACGGCTTTCTTTTAAGAAATGAGTTTCACTAAGATGTAAGTTCATTAGTCTATTAGAGATAAATAAAATTTTAATGAAGAAGTATATAAAATAATTGAAATAATTTAATAAAAGCAATATATTGTATATATATAATTATAAAAATTGTACATAAAATTTGTTGGTGTGGTTTGGCTTTTCTTTCGGTATTTTTTTAATAAAATAAAATCAAATAATATATTATCGATTTTTAAAAATTTAAAACCAAACCAAACTATAACATAAAGCATAAAACTTACGGTTATAGTATCTGCAGTTTTTATCTACTATAAGGTGGACACGCGGTTGCCCTTCCTATTGCAAGCTCCAAGCTTCAATGTATTTCTCGTTCGGAAAGCTAGGAAATCCGGCAGAGGTTCGAGAGAGTTAAATTCTAAGTCTCTAAGGCTTAGAATGATAATCTGAAATTGGTGTGTGAATAATGAAAAGAATGTCACTATTTATAGTTGAAAAATAGGTCAAAATCGGATTAAGGTTTGACCTTGGGCCTGGCCCAAAATTCGATGCAGAGGCGCCGCGGCGCTCGATGAATTTCTGCATTGTCTCGATTTATTTCTCGTGAATTCTTAATTAAATCCAAAATTCAATTTTGACTTAATTAAAATAATCATTATTCATTTAAATGTCTCGATTCTAAATCGAACATTTAATTACTCTCTCAATACATCCTTAGATCGAAATGGACAATCGACATAGTGTGACCCTACATGCCTTCTCATATCGACATTAATCAAATTAAGGTCTACGCGGAACTCCTAGACGGCGCCTCAAGACGAACTCAATATGTGAAGTACGTTTACGTGAATCCAGTAAACTTAACCTTTATGTGGTAAGATAAAATTCTTTCATTCACGACACACCTAATCAAGCTTAGGATTTATCAAGTGTCTATCCAAATGGATTAATCATTGTATCTCATCTATATTAGTTGACAACTAGACCATATTCTAAATATGTCTATCGCGTTGGCCAACGACTTAGTCAACTTAATATTACTGGAAATCCGAGTGCTCTCTCGAATATACATTCGAGGAATGAATCCTAATCTTGGCTCAACTACCACCTTTAATCCACATGGTAATGTACCTAATACAAGCCGTATCTCAACCTATAATACATTTAAGCTTAGGATGAGATCAACGTACATTACTTTGTAGACAAGGCGTGTATTGACCTCAAGTCTAAGGACTTCTATCTCCCACACGTTGATCATACTTTAGACAAGTATAACAAACAGTATATCTGCAGGGTATACCAATACTTCCAAAGTATCCATGTGTCCATCACGAGTAACCATTACTCGTAGCAGGTCAGACATACTACATCCTCTAAGGATGTGATGCAGACCACATGTCGACTTATCACATATCATCGATATCCCATTCTCGATGATCATTAGTCGAGGCTATTTAAGAGTTACGTTATAATATTAATATCTCACACTATTAATAACAGCATAACCTCCTTGGATGCATATTATAGAATATTACAAACAATCAATTAATAATTCAATAATTGCAAATGCCAAAATATTAATCTCCATTAATAATAATACGAATGTGTATAAAATACATTTGTCCTAATACAGATTGTCTCTAGAACATAAATATACTTTCAGTAAGTTGTGTGTGTCCATGATAGAGATGGGAGTAGGGGTGGGCAAAACATTGAATTATCTCCATTAATAATAATATTGAATTATTAATTGATTGTTTGTAATATTCTCAAAATATAAGAAAATATTTTTTTAAATAGAAAATATTTTCAGGATTCAATAAAAACACACCTAAAGTCTATACCTCTTTACCCTTCTCCATGCCTAAGAATCGGCAAAAACTTATCCTATACGTCTTTTTTATGCATGTTTATTACTTTGAATTATAATTGAGTACTTGGATGTGTTAAAAAATATTTTCTCGGAAAATAAGTGTTTTTTCTATTCATTTTTTCGTGTTTGATATGCAAGTTGAAAAATGTCATTTTAAGAGCATTTGCACATATTCAAAGTAAAATACTATGAGACTTTTCAATTTTGAATGCAACTTTTGATAGTGAGGGTAGGCGGGAGGGGAAGGGGTAAATGATAAAATGAATTTCCTTTTCTTTTGAAAAACTCCATATTTATGTTCATGTTTTTAAATGTGGTTTGGGGGGGTGTCAGTGGGGTTTGGGGGTAGGGGTAGGTGGTGGGATTGAGGGGTAGGTGTTTGGGTAGGTGGGGTGAGTAGAGGGTTGGGGTCGGTCAGTGGAGTAGGCTGGGTAGGGGGTGGGGTAGTTTGGGATGCATTGCTATGTTTCTATTGATTCGAAAATGTTCTTCCTCAAATTTTTAAGGAAAACTTTTTCTCCTATATCGCGGAAAATATTTTTCATAAAAAATATTTTTCAAGATATTTGTTAAAGTTGAATTTGGTGTTGTGACATTTGACCCAACATATCTCCTAAAATATTGATACGAATGTGTAAGTATGTTGGGACAAATGTTGCACAACATTCGGACCAATATTTTCTGAATAGATTTTGCCTTACTTCACGCGATGCAGTAATATTTGTGTAAGTATTACTATGAGGTGAAAATGACTTGGCAAGGTAAAAAGGAGCTGGTAAAAAATGAGTGAGGACTAAGTCAAAAGTTGTTGCTTGTCGTGAGGATCAAGCCAAAGCTGTTGAGATTATTACTCTCTGATCTTCTCCAATCAATCCCACCAGCAGTCCACCTTTCCCTCAACTTCCACAACTGATCGATGAGATTTTCAAGGAAAACTTTCTGCTATAAATAGAGAGGCTGCTACAGAGTATTGATATCCAGAACCAGAAAGTAAAAATACCAAGAGAGCTCTCGGGATTTCATCTCAGAAATCTGGATCACCAGTGTTGCCTGAGTGTGTTGACAACATTATGTCCAACATTACAATTGTTTTTTAGATACTATATTAGTTTTGTATGGAGCGATTGTAATGAAAGGTTGTCTATGTCTACTTAGTTAGATTTTTCTGGCAGAAGTCATTTGCGACTTCAACTTTTAATTCCTTTCCGTTTTATCTTGTAAATCTCTAAAAAAAAGGAATTTGTATATAATATATATACAATACATTTGGTCATTGACCATCACAAGTTATATTTTATATATAACTTATAAAAATTTAAAACCTTTGTGTTCTTTAAATTTTGCTGCATTTACTCTTCAAAGTTTTCTGTTTTGCTAAAGTGTTGTTACTAGTTTCGAACGACATAATTTCCGACATTGGGAAACATAATTGTCATTTGAGTTTATTTCATTTTGTTTTTATTATTCAATAGCCCCCTTCAAGTAGTATCAGAGTCGACACTTAACACAATAAATGCTTGGTCCTGTTGTTATAAGTTATGAATCCGGCAAATCCAACTATTGGTAGGCTTCCTATTTTAGATGGATCAAATTATGCCTATTGGAAGATTCTCCTACGTTCTCATATCAAATCAATTGATGTTAGGGCATATAGATCTATAACCAATGGATATGTTGTTCCAATGTTGCCACCGGATGAGGAAGGTGACATTCTTGTTAAACCTGAATCCAAATGGACTACAGAAGAAACCAATAATGCTAGCTTTAACGAAAAAACCTTAAATGTAATTTTTAGATTGGTTGATATGTATATGTTCGAACTCATTCAAAACTTCCCCACGGCTAAGGATGCATGAGATACTTTACAAATTCATTGTGAAGGTAGCTCAAGTGTTCGTCGAACAAAGCTACACATGATCATGAGTAAATATGAACGTTTAAGGATGGAAAAAGTGGATGATATTAAATTTTATTTTGAAAAGTTGATTGACATCTCAAATGAATGTCAAGTGCTTGGTGAACCATTAACCAACACTCAACTTGTTGAAAATGCTCTCCATTCTCTTCCAGAAAAGTTCAATTTAAAGATTTGTACTATTGAAGAAGCTCACAATCTTGCCAAAATGGACTTTCATACCTTGATAAGCATTCTCAAAACTTATGAGATGAACATTGAGAATCAAAAGGAATTGTATGAAAGCAAGAATGTGGCACTTCAAGTTCAATCCTCGGAGAGTCAAATCGTAGAAGAGGATGAGAATATTGAAGAAATTGGTGATGGTGAAAATGTTGCCTTACTCACTCAAAAATACAATTCGATGATGAGGAAGTTCAACAATGAGATAAATCAATCTAAATCTAAAGAGCACCAAAACCAAGTCTTCAATCAAAAGCCCACTAGATTCCTTCCAAATGTACAAAAAGGAAATCAACTAAGAAGAACCAATTCAGATCGTACCAAATTTGATCCCAAACAACTTGAGTTCGTGCAGTGTAATACATGCTCGGGTTGGGGTCACTATGCTAACGAATGTGCAAACACTCTTAGAAAATTTGGTAAGAACCTATGAGTTTCTCTTAGTGATGATGAAGGAGAAGATGAAGGAGATCGTGAAATTAAAACACAAGCAATGATGGCTACTATTTTTGAACAGTCTCTATCGGATAATGAAGATGTCGAATATAATGTTGTCACAGATGCCACTACATTTGCTCCAACATCATCAACGACATCAACATCCTCAGCGACATCCGAAATGTATGAATTCTTTAACTATTCTGATATTAATTGCTTTAGTGGTTCTATTTCTGTTAGTGAGGCTGATTGTATGGATCAAGTTGAATGCAAAGATGATAGATTAATGAATTACAAAGTATTTGTAAAGCCTTAATCATAGAATCCAAATAACTTGACAAAAAGGTAAAATCTTTAACTCATTAGAATTTAGTATTAAAAGGCACGATAACCCGACTTGAGGTTGCACTTACTAAAAATGATATTGAATTTGGTAAGATCCGTGTAAAATTGGATTTAGCCGAAGCAACCTTCCGTAAGCTCAACACGGGGACTTCGAAATTGAATGAGATACTCAACTTTAGTAAACCTTCACATGCAGGAATTGAGTACGAAAACTCTCTTAAACCCATATGCTATAATCTCTTTGATAAAAATGAGAAAATATGATTTGTAAAAGAAAAAGGGATGAATAATATGTTCTCATATATGTCAAAGAATATAAAATTTGTGTGTCATCACTGTAACTTCCATGGACACTTAAAACCACAATGTTTCAAACTTCAAGATTTTGTGAGCAAAATGTTGCCTAAAATGTTGTCCAACAATCCGGATAACAATCGAAGCAACATTTCTGAGACAAAAGGTAAAAAATGTTTTAAGAGAGTTTGAGTTCCTAAAAAGGATGTAACATCTAATGTTGCTATATCTGCATTAAAAACTAACATTTCAGGTTCTTGGTACTTTGATAGTGGATGTTCTCGCCACATGACAGGTACAAAAGGTTTTCTAAAGAACTATGAGTCATTCAATGGAGAAAACGTGACTTATGGAGGCGGTAGTAAAAGCAAAATAATTGAAAAATGGATTTTGGATGTTCCTGGATTTCCAGCCTTAAGTAATATCTTACACGTTGAGGGCTTAATTGCTAATTTGATTAGTATAAATCAATTGTGTGATGACGATCTTGAGTTAAAATTTAATAAGAATGTCTGTAAAGTTAAGAATGAAGCAAATATATGTGTCATGACATGTACAAGAACATGTGACAATTGCTATCTTGTTGTAAGACAAGAAACATGCAATAATGCTAAGGTCGAGGACACAACACTATGACATCAAAAGTTGGGACATGTCAACTACTGCAATTTAGAAAAATTGGTCACATATGAAGCGGTTAGAGGCGTATCCAAACTTAGTTATAAAGGTAAAACTTCTTTTTGCATTGAACTAAATGATGAAAAACCAATACAAAAGAAAATATTCCTTCTGTTTCAATTTTAGTATTTTACTATCTTTCTAATATGTTTAAAAGTAATGTCTTTTATCTATTTGATAATTTTTTTCTAACTTCAACAACATTTTATATCGCTTGCAAAATCACAACATTTAAAAAGTACTTTAATATTTATATACATTTTTTAATTTAAGATTATTCAAATTAAATATATTTTAAGTTTTTTAAATTCCGCATACAGATAAATTAAAATGGAAGGAATAAAATCATATTCTTATTTGGCAATGTGATGAAAATCAATATGGTTTGTAGATGTGCGTTAGAAAGCATCCAGGAAGAGAGTTCCTTCGCCACACGCTCGCAAAGGCCGTGTACATATAATTCCACTAAACTATAAACTTTAGTACATAAAAGTAGGTTTTACTATATCTTTTTTATTTTTTCATATACAAACCTTACAACAAAGTCCTCTCGAAATCTCCTACTTTGAGAGAACAATTCGCAATAACAACATTAATTTGTGTTCTGAAAAATTTAAATTGAAAATTGATTAATAGTAGTGCCTTGTTTTAAATACAATTATAACAAAACACAAATTTACACTTCAGAAAGTACTCCTATTTACAAACAATTCATTTCTATCTAATTACTACCAGCCATAAACTTGTTAGCATTTAAATAGTTAATACTTAAAAGTTACTTCCTTCGTCCCATTTTATGTGCATGTGTTATGATAGCATTCATGACAGCTCAACATGGATAAAGCTTTGGAAGTTTAAAGAAGACCCATGATAAAATCTGAAATAAAAAAATTTGAAAACAAGCTTAATGAGCTACAATTAGCAATTAAAAAGTATATTGTGATGGAAGAAGAGGTCAAGCCCAATCAAGATATTTTGCATAAGTCATACACCTATTTGGAGGCCCAAATTTAAGTCTAAATCAGATAGAATGAGGCCCAAATCAATCCCCAAAGTAGAAGAAAATTCAGCAGCCCAAAACTAGTTTCTAGAATCTATATTTAAATATTATTTTAATTTATGTTGACTTGCATTGGTCTAAGTGTGTGTAGTCTTCTAGGCACCTAGGGAATATAATTCCTATTTAGAGTTGTTTTAATATATGTTGAAGTGTAGGCATCCTTCTAGGCACCCCGGGAATATCATTCCTATTTAATTTTATCTTTGACCAGTTCCTTTCTTTAGTACTATATAAAGGGGTGTTTATCCTTCATTGTAAATTACATTTTGAAGATTATAATATATTTGAGAGTTCTTTTGAGCTTTGGGCAGATTGCTTTGAGATTTATCGTTCAACCTAACTAGTTTATTGTTCAAGGTAGTAAGACAACTTCTCCATTAACATCTTTGATTTCTTTATGGTATTCTTTTGAAGGCAATTAGTTCTAAATACTAATTGTTGTCTTAAGTTACTCACAAAGTCGTCAAGATTCGAATCTATTATTTTTGATTCTTTATCTCAAGCAAAGACGTTAGATTTCTTCTTATAAATCTATATGTTGTTACTTGGATCTTTTCAAGACTTTAGAACCTACGTTCTTGGAAATTTTTGGATTGTTCTTTCGAATTTTCCATATCTTTATTTTTCCAGTTTTCAGTTTTTAGTTTTTTTGTTTTCGCACTTCTAATATTATAGTTCTAAATTTAGGATTTCCCTAACCTCGTTGTTATCAAGTGGTATCAGAGCGATTCTATCAAGATTCCGTCTTGATATTCTTGGAGATTTCTTAAATAAAAAGAGCAAAAAAAATTTTAAAACATCAAAAGTACTGTAGCAGTGAACAGTAAAACGGAAAAGTATATTATTTGCTCTCCAAGAATTTTCTTTCATCTATATTTTTAAAATGTTGAGATGCAAAAAAGAAGAGAGGATGTTAGATCTTAACGATACAAAACAACCAATTTTTCTTACTCTTTTGGTCTCTATTTGTTTTTTGAAAAATTCTTTTGTTCAAGTCTTGTTCCAATTAAATCCTAATTCTTTCTAGAATTGGTTCTTTACTTTCTTTAGTGTCTCAAAATTCTTTGTTTTACTATTAGGGGCTTGATACGAGTTGGGTTTATTTATAAATCCATAAAATATTTTTCAAAGGTCATTTGAGGGAAAAAAGACAAGAGTGAGTGAGAACAATTGAGGGAAAAAAAGCCAAAGAAAATTGAGTGATACATTTAAAAAAAAAAAATAACTATGTCTTTCACATGTTCAAGAATATATGATTATGAAGGAATTAAGGCACATTCATTCTATAATACAATCCCAAAATGAAGTTAACTCCAAGTGTCTTATTCGTTCCAATAAGATGGTGAAGTATGTAATCTTCCATGATGGGGAGTCAAGTTGTGAACAAGAGAGTGATTCTTCATCGTGTGTTATTTCTCTTACACAAATAAAAGTTTTCTAATCCTTCAGAAAAAAGAGAAGATGAGAGAATAAAAGAACTGAGTCAAACGAAAAATGGTAAGAAAGAGAGATATAAAATTCAGAGGAGTAAGGGAGTGCAAAGTGGCAACTCAAGAGATGAAAAAGGAGAGTTTCAGTTGAAAAAGGCAAGTGAGTTGTCACAGGAAAAGAGATGAGAGAAAGAAAAAACAAGAGTGAAAAAAAGGAAATAAAAGAAATTAAGGAAAAATTATTGATAATATGGTTGAGATTTCGGAACACATGTAGTGGGTTGAACTTTTTTTTGACTAAAAATCTTTATTATCGCCAAATTAGTTGCTCTTGATTTGAATCCACCTTGAACTTGTCCTGGACATCGCTGAACCATGGACTCTGACACCACTTGTTGGAAATCGAAATAATCAGGACGTCATGCGGAAGCTAACAATTGCAAACCTTAAACAATGATAAATTAGACCACAAAGAAAAACATATTAAAAGAGACATAATATTCTAATATGATTCGATCAATTGATCTACGTATGAAAAACTAATATAAAAGCATAAAAAATTATTGAGAGAATTTTTTTTCCATAAAAGAAACTCTCTAAACGATTATATTGTGGATGCTATTGTGTTGTTTATGAGAAGAAATGATCTCCTATTTATAGAAGTCCAAAACTTCTTCTCCAAAAGAATAAATATGGTAGAATCTTTTTACACAAAGAAAATCTTTTTCATCAAGAAAACTTTTTTGAGATAAAACACAATTATGATAAAATTCAAATAAGATAAAAAATTCAGGGCAAACCCTAACAGTGAGAATCTGAAAAAAAATCTATCAGCTAAACCGAAAGAAGATTGGTTCGATAGGCCTGAGGGAAAATAAGATTTAAGAATTGTGCCAAAGATTTATTAATGTCTTTAAATCTTGGTCCGCTGATGCTAAACCAGATTATGAGATAAATAAATAGCGGATATGTTATCACAGTAAACCACAGACGCCTTACGCACGGGACAATGAAGTTCCAAAAGAAGGTTTAGGAGCCAACATATCTCAGAAACAACATTTGCAACTCCTCTATACTCAGCATCGGCACTCGAGCGGGATAATGTGGCTTGTCTCTTGGCAGACCAAGAAATGAGATTATCCGCTAAAAAAACGCAGTAGCCTGAGGTGGAGCGTCGTGTGTCCGGACAGCACTCGCTCAATCGGCATCCGTATATGCACGGACAACCCGGTCGGTCTTTGGTAAAAGAAAAGCTGCTGGCCGTGGTTGCCTTTCCCATGCCCTTTGCCGCCACGTCCACTGCCTCTACCGCCGCAGCTGATTATTTTCCGGCGGAGGCGAGGTGGTGGTGATATTATTTTGCGGAGATGTTTCCACGGATAACGCCTTCTGATTGTGCTCATCCTGCTTTGCACGTCTGGTTTCTTCTAATAATAATTGCGAACGTGCCTTGTTAAAACTGGGCAACGGATCAGCTTGTTGGATCATGGTGGCGAGAGTGCCGTACTCACCTTTTGGTAGGCCTGCAACTAATTGTAGGACCATATTTGTTTCAGAAATAGGTGCGCCGATGTTGGACAATTGGTCCGCTACGAGTTTCAACTGTTTGCAATAATCAGACATGTTAGAGAAATTTTCAGGACGTGTATTATTGAGCTGTTCTTCCAAATAGACAGCACGAGTGTGCTTATTATCCTGAAAGATTTCTTCCAACCGAATCCATAATTCACGGGCTGTGGCGCCGATTTTCAGAATAGTAATGAGCAAGTCCGGAGAGATAGTACTATAAATCCACTGTTTGACAATGGCGTCTAGACGATGCCATGTTGAGTCATCAACTTCAATGGGACGAGGGAGATAGTCGTCGATATGGTCAAGCACGTTATAGACACATGCATGAATACGGAGTAGTTCAACCCAAGGAGAATACTGACCGTTCTCTTGATCAAGAATTATAGGGATGCAGTTCTTGATGTTAGTGACAGTAAGTGTTGGATGAACGGAGGTGGGGGTGATGACAGAAGAAGATGAGACCGCGGTGGGGGTTGTGGGAGTAGTCATTATAGTGGATTATAGGTGTTGAAGAAGGAGAAAAGGGGACAAAAAGAGATGGGGGTTATCGCCGCGGTGGGGAGGGTGGCGGAAAAGAAGAATTTTAGGGGTTTAGGATTTTGGTTCTGATACCATGTAAGATTGTATTGATCTCCCTTGAGGAGGCTTTCTCATTAATACAAATATATATAGTGTACAATATGTAGAAACCTAGTACAATAGTGAATCCTCTTCCTACCATAATTCTATATCACTAAATATATACAAAATATATGGGATATATTATAATTATGGTAATGGGATTGAATTGAGATTCTAGACTAATTGTTACACGTTAATATCCCCCATCAGTATCAACAGAAAATTCCAGGAAAATAGAAAGCAATCAAAATTCACCGAATAAATTCATGTCTCGTGTAAACACAATCTCCATCAATGGTAATGTAAATCCAAAATTCACATCACGTCAGTAACGAATCAAAACAACCATGAGATTCATGCTATCTACCGAAGAGATCAACACCTAATTATTCTACTGGAAAGTTAGATGCATTCTAACTTCTACCTAAATTTGGAGAGAGAGGGAGAGGAAAATGTTTTTCTTTTATTTTTCACCCGGTGTCCTGTAAACTCGCATTGAAGCCCGATTATATTCGTGTTCACGTTGCGTAGTGCCCATTCGGGAGAAGCGCTTCCTACCAAAGATTTTTGCATACCCAAGACTCGAACCTGAGACATCTGATTAAACAAGAAGCAGTTTCATACACTTCACCACATTCTTTGATGGTAGAGAGAAAAATGTTTACCATCATGCAGGGTGTAATTCAGGTAAAATTGGGTATTTATATCAAGACTATAAATAAAGGTGCTAATGGTTTTTCAAAACCGACTAAATCGACCGAATCAATTCGCATCAAACCAATTATTTGGTTTCTTCTAATATATATATATATTTTTTTTACTTTAACTTAAGTTTAACTCATTAGATTTAGTAATATATTAATTCACATAATATCTTGAATGACGGAGAAGAAGAAAAAGTTATCACACAATCCCTTGAAAAAATCTTTTTTTTGTCCAACAAACTAGTAATTTCTATTAGGTTTCACATTTTATCTTTCCATACTGCCCCATCCTTGTAGCTAGATCAAGAAAGAACCTTTGGATCGAGATCCACAACAATGCAAACATCTTTCACAATCCCTGGAGAGATGGTTCACTAATAGACCGAGGGATAAGTCATCTGATCTATCTGAGTTAGCCCTCCCAAGAGGACAAAGAGGTGGATCATCTGATCTTGAAATATGACATGTTTTATATAAATTTATAATCGTACTGAATAAATGAGGTAAATTTTTTAATTTTATATAAAATAAATCAAAAATACCGAATCATACTGAATAAATTTATGTTTAAAATATATTTTACACATATTGAAACTAATTTAGTTCTAGTATATCAAGTAGTAACTAATAAGTTATCATGTATTCCAACGATCTTGAGTAGCAAGCAAGAAGATATATATTAGATATATTACTCCTAGTATGACTTAAATTTCTCTTATTGAATACTTAGTCTCAGTAGACTCAGTTCTTAAGTTTTATTTCGATTGATTTATTCCCGCTCGTGTGAGCTAAATTTTTGTCTTGCTCAACTTTGTTTTACACTATTGCCAAAGTCCTAAAGAATTATGCATGGTATCGTGTTTGTTACTTCTACTTGTGACTTTACATGGAAACTTTTGTTAAAAATATATATTCAAATTTAACCGAATCGTATCAATATCGAAGAGAAATCAAAATGATGAGATGGTTTCAAAAAGTCTAATTTTGATTATATATACAAAATAAAATAACCAAAAAATAATATGGTCTAAATTATACAAAATAATTGTCTTTTGTGCCATTGACAACCTTAATAAAACACATGTCACAGATATATACTTTTAAAACTTAACCATGATTAATGATATATACATTTTAACTTTAAATACGTCGTCTAATTCTGTACCCACAGGGTGTCATAACTCTTCTTCATAATACGTCATCTAATAACTCTAAATTTTGGCACGTAAACCCTACGAACTGGGGTGAGCAACAATCCATCTTTCACCCAAAAGTTTCTCATCTTTCCCTAGGTGGCTAACTCTATGAGTTGCTTGGCTGTTGGATCATGTTGCATGCCCTCTTTTATGGCCTCTCAGATGTCACAACTTACTGAAGTGATGGCATCGAACTCGGTCTTCCAGCTCAAAACATCGGTCACGACATCACCCTTGCCTAACTTATACTCCAACTCAATCTTGTGATCCACCTAACGCCTAGGTGGCAAGTGCTTAGGTAGCTCGTTGGCATAACATCTTTGTTCTCTTCGAGCAAATTATCTATCCAAGGCGGCAATGTCTCTTGGGCACCATTATTTTCCTTCAAACTTGTAATAGTTGCCATGAAAGTCGGCTCCTCTATCTTGAGCCCTTTGATATCTGCATAGCAGAAAGATGTTCTTGGCCATATGCATGTGGCATAGTCATTGTAGGCACCATGCAAACTCCTTTTCACTTCATGACCTAGAGACATTGGAGGTAGGGGTCGATCAACGCATGACAATGTCTAAAGAATTCTTGCACCAGAACAATGTCAAATGTATCCATAGTAGTGGCAGTAAAGTTTGTCGTACCTTTTCAATTTTCTCATTTGACACCAACACCATTGGCTACACCACGAGCATTTGATGGCTCTGCATTCACGATCTTGATGTGGACGTTAATTGGAGCGAGCTTCAACTCTAGTCTCCTTAATGTGGCCTCGGTCATAAAATTATGAGTCGCCCAGTGTCTATCAGTGCACAAGCTGGCTTTTTGTTGATGGGGAGGTCCACGTACTGGTTGTTATTCTCGTTGGTTTGATTATCTTGCTTCGTGACAACACCGCATAGTCTGATCGTCCCCAACTGTGCAATTCCCTAACTCTGTGCTTGCGTTTGCTCGTTCCTTTCACGCACCATATCACTGACACTCTTCAGGACAGGGAAATTTATGAAGTTTTGCGGCCTTCTGCATAGGTAGCATCCTTTCTTTTTGATTTGCGCCTTCTTTTCAGCACAACCCTAACAACTACTTGATTTTTTGCCATCAAACTTGTTGGCATTTTGAGTCTTGTAGTATATTATTGCGACACCTTGCTCTCGCTACGGTCTTCCCTACCTTTTGCATTGGTACCCCTTGACTCATTGCCTTGGCTTTTGTCGTGCTTGTCATGTCGTAAGTCCATCAAAGATTTGGCCTCCACTATGGCTTGGTCTATGTTTGCGACTTGATGGCGTTGTAACTCCTGCTTAGCCCAATTCTGCAATCCGTCCATGAAGTGGAAAAGTAAGTCATCACTGGTCAGGTTGGAAATTTGAAACATTAGGGTGGTGAACTCCTTGACATAGTTGCGTATACTCCTTGTCTGTTTCAATTCCCTAAACTTATGCCTTGCCTCATATAAGACATTGTTTGAGAAGAATTGACGCTTGAACTCGGCCTTGAACTGGTCCCATGTGCTCATGGATCACATACCTCTCTCAACATCGGTCACCTTCCTTATCCACCATAGCATAGCAGTCTCTGATAGGTACAAATTAGTGGTGTTGATCTTGACCTCATCGTCCCTCACTTTTCCATGCCTGAAATAGTTCTCCAAGTGTTAAAGAAAGTTCTCCACTTCTTATGCATCACGAATCCCTTTGAACACTGGTGGCTCGGGAGCCTCGATCTTAGCCTCCCTTGTCCCTAATAATATTGCTGGCGACCTCGGTCACGTCAGTTTTTAACTGCTCCTCGAGTGCATCTATCTTTGCCTTCACAACATCGATAGTACTCAATAACTCCATGAGTTTGCACTCTAAGGTAGTGACCGTTTCCCTTAACTCAAATTCTGCTTGCTTGTGACCCTCCAAGTCATTCAAGACGCTCTCAATATTTTCAAGGGTATGCCCCTCAAGAACACTAAGGGTACCATCCACTTTCTCCAAGTGTTGGCCAATAATCTCGAGGGCGTTCATCCTCACGTTAACCTTTATAACCCACTTTTTATTGAGCGAAACGTCCTCGGGTAGGACCTCCACGTCATCCTCGCTTGTACCAGTGGCAGAAAGTTCTTGGGATGTAAGCCCTTCATTTGGCACAACCTCGGGTGGTACCTCCGGGCTCTTGCTAGTGACATTCCTCTTTTTGGTATGTCCCTTCTTGCTAATAACATACTGGGTGACGTTGGTTTGAGTGTTGGCAGTTTTGATTTCTCCATCGTTAACCATTCTCTTAGTCACAACCTTGCTCTGATACCACGTTGTCACGTCCTTAGTCTTCAACTAAGCACACGTGCGGCACTTGACAACTTGCTCATGATCTTGATATGCCAAGTCAGCCTAAATTACTACTCTCAAGATCGATAAGAAAATGGTAGATTAGGAAGACAAGACAAATTTGCTAAAATGAAGCTTTTATATTGTAGAGAACTTGAATTATTTGCTTGATGGATTACAAATGAATGACTCTCATATTTATACTTCTCGCCTAGGGACTAGTATGTAATTAATAATTATTGTACAAGTCCCTACATATTTACAAATAAGCCCCTATTCTAGAAATCTGTACACAACTAGAGTATTCTAAGGATTTTCCATGCAAATCCATGAAATTCTAGGGTCTTGTAAGGAAAATCTCCATATGTCTCTAGAATATTCCCATTATATCTAGGCTTCCTCTTATGTAATCATTTCACACAGCAAATATATGTGCCAAGTGGCATAATGATGTGGTAGGTCATCACAATAGACATTATTTGTAAGTAGTTAAAAGTAATCACAATTTAAAAAGGGATATTCTATAAAATATTTGAAATTATTTACGTCACATAACCCAATATATACTATTAAACAACTTTATACCTGAGGAAAACAATATACATAATGTATCAATAACCATGTATAATGTATAAAAGGTGTTTATACAAATATGTTGAAAATTGAGTGTTTATACACAAAGTATAGATTACGTGGCATAAATATTTCCAAAAATAGACATAAAGCGTAATTTATTCTTTAAAAATATGTCAGAGACCCACTTTTTTCAATCATTAAGACACTCGATTTCTTACCGTTCAAACTTCATCAGATTCGAACTACCACACGAACTTCAGAAAATACAACAACAACATATCTAGTATAATCCCACAAAGTAGAGTTTGGGGAGTGTAGGATATACGCAGACCTTACATCTACCTTTATGGGGCAGAGAAGTTGTTTCCGATAGACACTCGGCTCGTAAAGAAGATAGTCAATTCAAGATCCAAGAAAATAAGACATGAAAATATCCCGATAAAGAATAAATGATAAAATACACTCAAGAATAATACCTCTAAATACTACTACGAACTTCAGAAAATAATCTTTAAATTTGAGTTGTCACTGTTTAAACTTTAGGAATTCTTCTTGAACTTCAGGAAAAATTGCCTAAATATCAGTAAAATTGCTTGAACTTCAAGAACATTTACGTGAACTTTAGCACATGTGTGAGTTTACGTTTTCTAGTCCCCTAGATAGACTTACAACAGTATTTCTTGAAGATGCGGTTCCAAACCACGTAGGATAACCGATAAAACAGAGGA
Organism: Anisodus tanguticus; assembly: GCA_034509755.1. Classification (NCBI taxonomy): domain Eukaryota; kingdom Viridiplantae; phylum Streptophyta; class Magnoliopsida; order Solanales; family Solanaceae; genus Anisodus; species Anisodus tanguticus. The sequence goes on along the minus strand of CM067557.1, from coordinate 35,385,260 downwards.
AGAAAGTAGAAAAAGTAAGATCGCATGGAAATAAATTTGTCTATCCTGCTGTGTACGCTCTAATCCTCTCCGGACCCAACTTATGCATGCGATTACACTGCTTATGTTGTTGTTGTTGCATGGAAATAATTTTGTCAAGAGTCAATTACATAATTTCCAAATTGCGGGAAAAAAGTGGAGAAGAAGTGAGTCTCTCCTGCATTTATAAGTTATGGACTTATGGCTATTATTTTATTACTCCTACTTTGTCAATGCTGCTATATTTTGAGTAGCAGCCCTAAAAAGTGGATAGCTGTGAAAATCATCCTTCATTTTCTTGCTTTCCTTTTCCATCTTCATGGACCAACCTTTCAAAGAAAACCTTAATAATAAGAAAATAAAATAGATTTGTTGTCCTACGAAACTCATAATTCTACTTTCTTTAGGAGGGAAAGGAGCATTTAACAAGGCAATTATAAGAGTCTCAAATCTTAATAAACAATCACGGGATATCAAACCTTTTGTAGCCATACAATTTTATTGATTTATAATGGTGATATTTAAGCTATCTTGAATGTACTTTGACTATTTTATCGGACGCATGTATCCTTTGATAGACCAGCCAGTGGCGGAGTCTTAATTTTCACTAAACGGATTCAAAATATAAAAAAGTAAACACATGAACAAACCAAAGAGGGTTCAACATATACGATATATACACAAATTATAATTTTAACCATGTATAGACAGTATAATTTTCCCCGAAAGAGATTAAGATGAACCCTTTAGCCCTACCTGGCTCCACCCTGAGACCAGGTACTAGTCAGCTAATGCTTTAGGAGAAAAAAAACTACTGACATATTGTAATAGTAGGATTTGTTTTTTTGTTAATATTTCTACAAAAATTCACTAGCTTTTCAGCAAAGAAATTATCAGTAATATAAGGTGTCACCTTAATTAAATTCGCTTGATTTTCTTCAGGCTAGAAAATACCATTAGAAGTTGAAGTCTTTCAACAAATAATTGAACCATAATCTAACAAGAGAACTCAAATGAGTTTCAAATTTTAGAAATGCTTGGCAGAAAAAGAATAATTCCTCAAACAACTCAACGATTTAAAAAAAAAGATTAAATTGCGGGTTTTTTATACATTTACTTACAGATTTTTTGAATTTTGGAGGCTGATGGCATATATATACCGCCCTTTCTGGTCTCTGTTACTCGGTTAAGAAATCATGACATATCTATATTTAGATCTTTCTATGTAAAATATCATGAATCAAACGGAAAGTATATGAAAAACACGACCTACAAAAACAAAACAGAATTAGCTAGGAACTTCATCGCTAATCCGTATTGAATTGCTCGTAGTGAACATAATTTTATGATAAACCATCGGTAAATAGGATTAGCGACATATTTTGCTATTTAGCTACGGAATCTGTTGGTCGCTAATTCCTATTTTCTTAGTGAAGGAATATGTTCCCTTGATTTTATTGATGAATGATTTATAATATATATATAAGGTTACAAGAATTTTTACTTTGATACAAACTAAGTAACTAATTAACCTAATTACAAAATGATTATAATTCTACCTAAAATAGGAGATACACAATTAATAAAAGAATATTGGGAAATATTCTATTACACCCCCGCAGTCGAAGCGGGAGGTTCTCAAACACTGAGACTGGCTCGAAAATCATCAAATAGTATGTGCGAAAGTCCTTTGGTGAAGATGTCGACAATCTGATATCTAGAAGGAACATGAAAGACACGAACTTGATCACGAACCACTTTTTGCGAATAAAATGAATGTCCATCTTAATGTGTTTAGTGCGCTGATGTTGGACGGGATTTTCGGAAAGATATATCACACTAATATTATCATAGTAGACCAGTGTTGCCTTTAGAATCGGACAGTGAAGCTCAAGTAGAAGGTTACAGATCCAACAAGACTCAGAGACGATGTTGGCAACACCTCTGTATTCTGCTTCTGCACTAGATCAGGATAGTGTAGGTTGCCTTTTGGAAGACCAAGACAGTAGGTTATCTCTAAGGAAAACTCAAGATCAGACGTGGAGCATCGGGTGTCAGGACATCCACCCCAGTCAGCATCAGATAAGAAGTGAGACCAGTAGCGAAGACCTGTATAGATGTAATCCAAAGTGAAGTGTGCTTGGACGTATCGTAAAATACATTTGAGGGCATGCATGTGTGCTTCTGTCGGACTGTGCATGTGCAAGCAGATTTGTTGCACGACATATGATATGTCTGATCTCGTGAATGTGAGGTACTACAAGGCCCCATCCATGCTACGATAGTGAGTCGGGTCTGAATATGAAGGGCCGAAATCAACACTGAGCTTGGAATTGGTATCCATAGGCGTGTTGGATGGTTTGCAAGATGCCATGCCTGCACGGTCAAAGATCTCTTCGGCGTAATTCTTCTGACATAGAAATAGGCTGCCAGAATGTCGAGTGATAGAGATGCCCAAGAAATAAGTTAGGAGGCCCAGATCTTTCATAGCAAACTCAAAGGAAATGAGAGACACAATGGACCGGCGGAGAGCATTAGGTGATATGGTGAGGATGATGTCATCAACATATAATAATAGGTAAGTCATGTCTGTACCATTATTGTAGATGAATAGGGAATGATCAGATCTGCTGTGTGAAAAAATGATAGAGGAGACATAATCGGTGAACCGTTGGTACCATGCTCGAGGAGCATATTTCAGTCCATAGAGCGATTTCCGCAACATACACACATAATTCGGATGAATAGGATCTCTGAAACTCATAGGCTGATGCATATACCATTTCATGAAGATCCCTATGTAAGAAGACATTCTTGACATCAAGTGATGAATGACCAAGACTTGGATATGGCAATGCTGAGGACGGTCCAGATGGTTGCGGGCTTTACAACCGAGTTGAACGTTTCATCACAGTCCACTCCCACTTATTGAGACCTGACATCACCTACAAGATGAGCCTTGTACCTCTCAAAAGAATCATCAGATTTCTTTTTATGTCTAAAAATCCACATAGAACGAATAATGTTAGCATCAGGTGGGCGAGGTACTAGGTCCCACAACTTATTATCACTAAGAGCATTATATTCGTCAATCATTGCGGCTTTCCAATTAGGGTCGGATAAGGCATCTTTCGGGTTACGAGGGATATGGGAAGGGACAACTGAAACAGAAAGGTTAAACACCCGTTTAGGTTTATGAATTCCGTGCATGCATGACATGAGTTTCCATGGTCTAAGAATGTTTGTTGGGATGCGGGACGGGAGGGGGGTTTGTCACGGGATTGCTGGAAAGAGAAGGAATGGCAGGGGTGACGGTATTGGTTGGTCGAACCTCGATTTGCCGAGAGGTGGCTGCGGAATCACCCTGAGGCATGCTGTTTTGGGCCACCATCGGTAGAACCGGCTGGGCAGCTAATCCCGGACTGGCCGAGGTGGTGGCGGGTGCCGGGGTCTAGGATAGCGGATTATGTAATGGTGAATTAGAAGATGGTTTAGGAAGTCATAGGAATATCGAGGTGACGAGTGTAAGAGAGGCAAAGGGGAATTGAGATTCATCAAATATGACATAACGCGAAATAATAATTTTATGGCTCGACAAGTTATAGCACGAGTAACCACGATGATTGGCAGGGTAACCCAGGAACACACACGGGGAAGACTAGGTTGGAGTTTGTGAGTGGTCGGATGGAGAGGGTAACAAAGACATCCAAAAATACACAAGTGTTGGTAGGAGGGGTTCCTACAAAACAAAACTTGGGTAGGCGACCGTTGAGTTAGAGACTTATTTGGGATTATGTTTAAGAGATAGTTGGAGGGGAATTGAGGCGTGAGCAAGTAGGGCACGAATGAGGTTGTTTATGGTTCAGATTTTCCGTTCGGCTTTACCATTTTGAGACCGTTTTTGGAGAAAAAACTGTTTGAATTGGTTATTATCGAATTTTCTGCCATTGTCACATTGAAAACATTTAATGCTCATTTCAAATTGTATTTTTACGAAAGCACTAAATGAAGAAAAAATGGGATACTTGAAATTTATTTCCAATTGGAAAAGTCCATAGAAAGTTGGAATAATCGTCCAAAAATAACACATAATATCGATGGCCAGCCGTACTCAAAATAGGGGATGTCTACAAATCACTATGTATGATATCGAAAGGCATTAAAGTACAATTTGTGGATGCAGAAAATGGTAATTTGACATAATTTCCAAAAATGCAAGATTCACATATAGGAGTCCTAGAAATACGGTTGCAATTAATAAAATTATTTTTCCTAAGGTAGCGTAAAATAGAGTCTCCCGGATGTCCTAATCTAGAATGCCATAAGGAAGACAAAAGAGTAGCAAATGTTGAGGGAACTGAGGCTGGATTGTTGACGGCGTTTGAAATAGGGTAGAGATCTCGGGTGTTGTCACATCTCATTATTCGTCTCCCTGTCGTAAAATCCTTTACAGTAAAACCAAAAGGATCAAAGTCAAGGGAAACCCAATTGTCAGTTGTGAAATCCCGCACGGAGATTAGATTCTTAATGAGTTTAGGGGCATGAAGGACATTTTTTAAGATTAGTGGTGGATGTGGTGGGGATAGGGAGGAATGACCATAACCACGGATGAGAATGCATTATCCACTACCAACAATAATATTCCGATTTAAATTACTCAAATTGGAATAAGACTAGAGAGTACCTTGTGATGTCGTCATGTGAAATGTGGCGCCTGTGTCCATATACCAATTTTTTGTCTGGAGTGTTGAGTGGCATTGTGCTCATAGCTGCCTCAATGTCAGTCGGTGCATAAGTCGATGGCGGGGGGGCCTGTGCTGTGTAGGCCTGTTCTGGACGTGTGCCAAGTATGCCAGGTTGGGCTTGTCGGTTATAAGGTGGAGTCCACGAGGATGTCGTATACGGGCAAGGAGGGTAGGCCCATGACGGTGGGGCCCATACGGCCCACAACAGAGGCTGATGCCACTATCGCGGTCGCTGCCCGTTATTGCCGATATTTCTTCCGCCGTGGCCCTTGCCGGACTTTCTGCTCCGGCGGTTGTTACGGGAGGAAGCGGACTATTGCGGGTCCTTTGGCCAACAGTTCTGGTTGTCGGACCGAGAGGCCCCGCCGTCGGCGGAGGGCCCCATGGTGGTGGTGAGGGCAGCGTCGTCAATGCTGGCCCGAGTGGTGCTGCGCTTGATTTTCCGAGTTTTCTCAAGGATGAGCTTTGAACGGGCCTCATAAAACGGAGGTAACGACGCGCATTGCTGAAGGATGGTGACAACGCCGTCATATGATTCGTTTAAACCTACAATAAGTTGCATGACTAATCGTTGATTAGTGACTGATGCGCCGACGTTCGTGAGTTGGTCGGCAAGCATTTTAAGTTCTTGACAATAGGTAGACATGTTTGGTAAATAGTTCTGATGAACGTCCTTGAACTGATTTTCAAGGTATAACGCTCGTTGAGTTTTGTTGTCATGGAAAATACTGTCCAAACGTTCCCACGTTTGGCGGACAATGTCATTGGTCTCAATGATGTTGTGCAACATATCATTAGATATCATGTCGTATATCCACTTGAGGACGGCTGCGTCCAAACGAGACCAGAGTGTATCATCAGAAGTCGAAGCCGATGGTACGTCTGTGGACTTCGGTGTGGGAGGGATGATGTGGTCGATAACTTCGTAAACACGACAATGGCTCTTATAATGCTCCATCCACGAAAAGTATTGATCCTTTTCCATCTCAAGAGTCACAGGGAAGAAGTTTTTAATGTTGTTTACGGCACGTGCCGGATGGAGTTTGGTTTTGTCAGCCATGGAAGAGGAAATTTAGGAGGACCATGAAGGGAGAATGGCCGGAAAAACTAGGGTTTCGTCGTGGGGAAAAGAGGGGGGCTGCAGAGAGAGGTCGGTGGCTAGGGTTCCGACGTGGAAAAAAGATAGCGGCCGAGAAGGTGTATCGGCGGCTAGGGTAGGGTTTGTAGTTTTAGGCTACTTATACCATGAAGGAATATGTTCCTTTGATTTTATTGATGAATGATTTACAATATATATAAGGTTACAAGAATATTTACTTTAATACAAACTAGGTAACTAATTAACCTAATTACAAAAGGATTATAATTCTACCTAAAATAGGAGATATACAATTAATATAATTAATAAAAGAATATTGGGAAATATTCTATTACTTAGTAGTGATTAGCCATAATAATATAGATGTCCTTTCAAGCTACTTACATAATGAAAAATAATCGAAGATAACAAGCAACGAGCAGTGATGAACACAGCTTTCAATCAATTCTTGCCATCTTTGTAACCGAATGCTTCGGTCTTCTCTCTCATGTGCCCAATCGTTAAAGCTTTTGGGCCATGGAAGAAGTAAGAAAAGTGTTGATATAAGGCACCATTTCTCAAGGATTAGGTTTGGTAATTGAGGCGTAAAAAATTGGCATTGTTAGCCATCTCCAGTTATAATGGAGGATTTAATAGGAAGGTCAATATTTTCTAATATAAAAAAAGGGCAGCCCAGTGCACTATAATTCATCCATTCAAGAACACATCCAACTTTCGTTTTCATCTCCTTTTTTTTTTTTGATGAATTGGATGTGTGGGAATGGGTACTGGTTGGAATTAGTTGCAACACCTGGATGATGCTATATATCAAATCTGAGAAAGATTAGAGGTGATATTGACGGTTTTGGAGTAAAAAATGAGGCCCAAAACGTCATTGCGAAGTATATTATTTTATATATCATGTATATCAATGTATATTACACACAGATTCTCATGAACTACACCGCGACAATATGTATATCAAGTTGTCAGTGTATATATTACACGAACTTTCATTCATATACACATAAATACATGATATAAATGATAAAACAAACACATAGTGGGAGATTCACTGATATACATGGGTAGATACACAGGATAAGTAGGGAAGACAGATGAAATCGTCTTTAACCACAAGTTTTTAATTTGAAATTCACCTCAAAGACGTCTCAAATAGTCTCCAAACACCACCAAGATTAATATTTAAGCTCAATATATTTCCAACAAAACCTGATATCACTTAGCTTAAACAAAATCAGAGTCCTTACCTAGATGAATAGATGAAGATTTGACAACCTTCTTTGAAATACGCTTCCCGTCCATTTTCCGGAAATTCAAGGCAAAATCTAAGAAATTTGAAGAACACCCAAAACTTTTTAACGAGTTCAACCTAAAGATTCTGATATAATGATAAAGAGATTTGAGGAGAAGATTTGAGAGAATTGGAAAAAGTAATGGGATAAAACATCGCTACCATTAACGTACTACCGGTGCTTACAGTTTATTGTTATACTAGAATACAATCGTTGGGATTACGGTTGTGCATATTTTGGGTAAAACCGATAACTCAAACTTCAAAAATGTTATTGATTTATCGGTATTGGTTATTGGTTTAAAGGCTCTGTAACAGTTTATGATTTTTTATTATCGGATTATCGATTCTGTAACAATTTAGGATTTTTTTTATTACCGGTTAACCTATAATCCGATAATTACTACTTATTAAATTATAGTTTTACCCTTAGGTATATAAAGTCAAATGTATGATATATAACTTAGAGGAGATAGAATTGGAACACCAAATTTGAAAACTTCTTGCATAATTTCCCTTAACTGTGTCCTTAAATGTTCTATAGAGTTGTCCCAAACTAGAAATGAATTCAAACTTCTGAATAGAGAATCAATGTTGAACATCAATTTAACTTCACTCATACATTACACCATGTGACTTTGAAACATTCTACTGAAAAATAGGGATTACTCCCTCCGTTCTGAAGTATATATTTACTATAATACTCGTATTAATTGGTGTATAATTTTAATAGACTTGAAAAATGATTTGAAAATAAATAATCAATATTAAGGGTAAAACAAGAAAAAAAAGTTTGTCTTTCTCTTGATATGTTTGACACAAGTAAAAGTGAATTTATTTGTAGTATAGTGGATAAGTAAAAGTTGATGATAAAGTTGTTGTCATGTGACCAGGAGGTCATGGGTTCAAGCCGTGGAAACAACCTCTTGCAGAAATGTGAGATAAGACTGCGTACAATAAACACTTGTGGTCCGGCCCTTCCCCGGACCCCGCGCATAGTGGGAGATTAGTGCATCACGCTGCCCTTTTTTTTTTTTTATAGTGGATAAGTAAAAGTGAGCGGAGTAAGTATTTGGTTGTAGAATCTGAAGTGCATAGTTATCAGAAAGAAGGAAATGAAGGATCATGCTGTATGGACTTAAATGGTGTGTCAAAAAGGTTTTAACTTGGCCTAGGTAGAAACAGATTCACTTCTGCTGACCATATGCATAAATAGAGAATGGAGACCTCGGAAAAGAACTAATGAGGTTCTTCAAGAAATACAGAAATTAATTGAAGATCATGGATTCAACATTAGACATTGCTATAGGGAAGCTAACAAACTGGAAGACAAGTTAGCAACCCTCAATCATATTACAGATGGAATCCAATATTCTTTCAACTCTTTTTCTGAACTTCCCAGAATGGCGAGGGGCCTAGTCAGCATGTATAAATGACACTACTAAAAAATTACTATTTTTTTATTGAATTTCTCACTAAAAAAATGTTTTGTGGTTATTTTTTCACTCAATGTCGGTGGAAAAAAACTTAAATAGTAGTGGTTTCAAACGGAAAATTATGACGTTTCCTAGTATTTCAATGAGAACCTGTCTCCCATCATGCATTTTTTTCAGTGAGCTGATTCAATGGGAATAAGATGAAAAAATCATGTTTTATAACACAAATTTCCAAATGAATGTCTTTCCCTTTGTTTCGAGTAGTGTGGAATCTTCCTATCTTCATATCAAAGCCAACAAAGCCACCCGCAAGGGTAGCCAAGTTGGTGTAGCAGTAGAGCGCGGGACCGCAAGGTCACGAGTTCGATCCCCTGCATAAACCTTCTTGGTTGAGCCTGTCACACATGGCTTGCCAAGTGTGGTTAATCGGCTGACGTGATTTGCAGGCTATTGCGTCAGTCCGGGGTTTACCCTGTGCGCACTCGAGAGAGTAGCGGCTGCGGGTTCCTTCGTCAACAAAAAAAAAAAAAGCCAACAAAGCCAGCTCATTTTGTATACGATCCCACCTCGATACACTTGTTCTTACTAGCCAAATGATGTTTATTATAGGCAATCTTTGGCTAATGTTTGGTGTTAACTATAGAAGCTTACCTTCATCAATTATTCTCTTTTCAATGATCATGTAACAATTTTGGGATGTCAAATTCAAGTCGTAATTTTTTGTAAATCAATGATTAATAGAGGCAGTTAAAAAAAAAGAGGCAGTTCAAATTTAAAATAACAAAAGGAAGGAATTGAATTGATGTGGTACTTCATGATACTTATTAATGGACTCCAGTAGGGATGTAATTTAGGTGAGTTTAAACAAGTAATTGACAAGTGGGCATGCCCCCTGACTCTTGGACCAACTAGATTGTGCAGTAGATTTTTTTTACTGAAGCCAAAACTATGATTCTATGTTGTGTGTGTCCGTCAAAACATGGAACGGAAACAGATAAACAACAATCATTTCTAGTCCATAACGGTTAAATCGATAACCGAGCCGTTAACAATTAATTACCAATTAATCGATAACTGATATCTTAATGGTAGATATAGCATGTTTACGAACCGATAACCTATAAATCATGTTTTATAACATAAATTTCCAACTGATTGTTGGAAGGAAAAACCTTTATTTCTAGTAGCATGGAATCTTCCTAGCTTCGTATCAAAACCAACAAAGCCAGCTCATTTTGTATACGATCCCACCTTGATACACTTGTTCTTACTAGCCAAATGATGTTTATTCTAGGCAATCTTTGGCTAATTTTTGGTGTTAACTATAGAAGCTTACCTTCATCAATTATTCTCTTCTCAATGATCATGTAACAAGTTTGGAATGTCAATTCAAGTCGTAATTTTTTGTATATCAATGATTAATAGAGGCAGTTTTTTTAAAAAAGCAGTTCAAATTTAAAAAACAAAAGGAAGGAATTGAAGGGATGTGGTACATCATGATACTTCTTTATTAGTGGACTCCAGTAGGGATGTAATTTAGGTGAGTTTAAACAAGCAACTGACAGGTTGGCATGCCCCCTGACTCTTGGACCAACTAGATTGAGCAGTAGAATTTTTTTACTGAAGCCAAAATTATGATTCTATGCTGTGTGTTGGATATGTAAAACACTTACGGAAATAGTAAATAACTATTACAGTGATCGAAAGGATAAACAACAAAGATTACAACAACAAGTTGTCAATTTCTTGATCTTGAATTGGAACTTCAAATATGGATCTTGTATTCGGAAATACAAGAACATGAACTGCTACACTTGTGGCTTGTAGATCCGCTGAGAATCCGAACGGTTAGAGTCCTTTGAGATTCAAGTTCACACCTGAAACACTTAGCAACCAATTAGATAATCACAACACCACCGGCTGAGTCGAGAGATGTCTCTCTGTCTTTAAGACAAGATTGTCCCCGTATATAGGCTTTACGGAAGTGTGGACAATAGTCTCCCAAGATGAAACAACAAACTATCAAATGTGCAAAGCCTACACAAATGATCCCGGCGAAGAACACGAATAATGAAGATTTCTAAGAGAAGGATTGCTTATCAGAAAAACTAATCTCTTTGTGGTGTTGTTAACTTGCAAGTATGTTCACTTATTCATTTCTGTTCTGTTCATCTATAGAATTGAGCCAAAGGCCTCAATTTATAGGTGTGCAAGATGACCTTTCAAATGCCCCATAATGGAATTTAATTGCCATGTAATGGATGACATTTAACCCCCAAGTAATGCAGCAACATAATGGTCAAAGTAATGGCCATTAGTGGGTGAATTCAATGCCATTGAAACCACCTCAACAGCCAAACCTTTGGGATTCCGTCAAGCAGTCACTGCCAATGAAGCGTCGCGGCTCTGCCACATTAAAGTCGTGGCGCTAATTCAGCTAGAAACTCACGATGCTCACTGCTAATCAGGCGCCGCGGCCCTTTTCCGACCCGTACCATCTTACACTTCGCACAATCCTTCCTTCGTTTACCAACGTGGAACACTTGTTATTTAGCCAATAACCGTCCATCATTCTATGTTTCAAATATTTCACTTACGTACCAATATCTCTTTCATTAATGAAATTTAAGATACTTGGCACTAAGATTGACGTGTGTGAAAACGACATTTCCGACGTGCGGGGCCCCAACTGTTCGAGTCATAAATAATGGGATAAACTTAATTCCACATTAGTAAATTTCCAACATTGTGTTTCCGTCAAAACATGGAACAGAAACAGATAAACAACAGTCATTTCTAGTCCATAACGGTTAAATCGATAACCAAATCGTTAACAATAATTATCGATTAACCAATAACTGATATCTTTGATGGAAAACAAAACATGGAAAACCAACTTAATTGTTTTATTTTATTTCAATAGTTGAAAATCGATTTAATTAGCTTGATTTATTTTTAAGAGAAAAATGACTAAACCGAGTTATGAACACCTCTAATAGCAGGTACTTTAATTTTGTCTACCAAAAATTGAACAACTGAGAATATTCAACTGCTCCTGCTAAAATTTGAAACTGAGACATGGTAATTTTCCACTCACTTTAGATCATTAATTCATGTCCTTGAGTTGGGTGCTTGAACATATGACATTATCAACAAGCTAATTTCCCCTGGCCTCTCCTCCCAGAACATTCTCTGCCTATGCCAACGTGTGTTCCAGGAAGTTCTTCGTGGACTCTTTACTCATAATCAGCTAACTGTAGCTATCAAGCAATATTTTCGTTTACAAACAAGTGTTGGAAACAAGAAAGTGAAAGTATGTATGTCCTAGAGACGATCATTATTAGGGATAAATGTACTTTAACATATTCATATTATTAATAAGATTAATATTTATGGCATTTGCAATTATTTAATTATTATTTGATTGTTTGTAATTATTCATTAATGTGCATCCCTTGAGCTTACGTTGTCATTAATAGAGTGAGATATTGATGATAAAGCGTAACTCTAAAATAGCCTCGACTAATGATCATCGAGAATGAGATATCGATGATATGTTATAAGTCGACATGTGGTCTGCATCACATTCTTAGAGAATGTAGCATGTCTCACCTGCTACTAGTAATGGTTACTAGTGATGGACACATGGATACTTTTGGAAAGTATTGGTAAACCCTGCTGATAAATTATTTGTTATACATGTCTAAAGTATTATCAACGTGTGGGAGATGAAGGTCCTTTGACTTGAGGTCAATACACACCTTGTTTACAGAGTAATGTACTTTGACCCTGTCCTAAGCTTAAACTCCTTATAGGATAAGATACGGCTTGTGTTGGGTACATTATGATGTAAATTAAGGTGGTAGTTGAGCCAAGAATAGGATTCATTCCTCGATTGGATATTCGAGAGAGCACTGAACTTCTCAGTGATATTAGGTCGACCAAGTCATTGGCCAATGTAAGAGACATATTTAGAATATGATCTAGTTGTCGACTAATATATATGAGATAAAGTGATCAAGCCATTTGGATAGACAGATTGGTTGGAGAAGATGAGGGAGTAATAATCTCAACAGCTTTGGCTTGATCCTCACGACAAGCAACAACTTTTGACTTAGTCCTCACTCATTTTTACTAGTTCCTTTTTACCTTGCCAAGTCAATTTTACCTCATAGTAATAACTACACAAATATTACTGCATCGCGTGAAGTAAGGCAAAATCTGTTCAGAAAATGTTGGTCAAAATGTTGTGCAACATTTGTCCCAACATACTTACACATTCATATCAATACTTTAGGATATATATTATCACATGTCACAACACCAACTCCAACATTAACAATCTCCCCCTTTTTGTCTTTCTTCACAAAACTCATTAAAATGTAAAGTTGACTAAGGATGTTGTCACAAATGTTGTCCGACATCTGTGATCAACAATTTCAAGGTCATGCTCCCCCTTAACATTTGATGACATACAAGAAAACATGTGTATACCGATTCATAGGATTAGAAAAGAAAAAAAATAAGCACACATATCACATATCATCCAATATATACAAACCACAAATAGGAATATTCATTGTCAACAAATATCAATATCAATCCACTAAAGATCCTCATACAGCATCGACAACAACAACATCTCCCTCCTTGTTCATCATACATCAGCAACAACTTTCTACTCATGCATAACAACTTCAACTTCCTCTGCACAGCAGCCTTTAGCTTCCTCCCCCTGCATCAGCATCATCTCCCCCTTTTTGTGAAGAAAGTAGCATCATGAAATAGTCTCTAGCCTGTATCAGGGCTTTTCTTGCAGCATCAACCTCAGAAATCTGTTGGTTGATTTTTCAAAGTTGATACACAAGCCATTCTGTAGACATTGTAGACTGTCCTGGACCAATGTTGCCCATAATGTTGGTGACATTTTTGACAACATTTTCACTTTTAGCTTCCTTCTTCCATGGCAAGTCGATGACTATGTCCTTGCTCTTCAAAATTGCTTTGTTTACAGTGTAAAGCTCAGCAACCTTACCTAAAGTGTCTTCTCTCTTAGGCTCAAAGCCTTGGGTGGTTAATACTTTGTAGATCAGAGAGGGAAAAATAAGGATTGAAGTTGATTCTTTCTCAGCCAAGTTGGCAATTTAATGAAATATCATTTTTCCCAAATCAACTTTCAAACCTTTCCCAACTTTATACAACATGGTGGATTGTTCAAATGTCACAATTGACTCATTCATTGAAGGAAGCCAATTGCGAATAGAAATTTTGTGGAGGGTGGAAAACAGGGTTGTTAGTTTGGAGGCTGGACATCTAGGGATCCACTTTTTCATCATACGTCCAGTGAGATATTCAATCACTTCATCCCTATTGTCTATGACCTGTTCTGCTTCTCTAACATTATCTCCAGCATCTAGTTTCATACATTGATTTATAATAGAAGGCGTAAACAGATAGACCTTGTTGTAGAGATATACCTTCCCAAATTTCTTTGAATAGGTCTTCTCTATAACAGGGTTCATATTAACGTAAAACATCTTTACTACATTATCAACATACGGTCTTTTTTCAGTGACAAATCCTAGGAGCTGTCTGTCCTTTAAGAATTCTACCAGTCCATATTCATTACAAGAGGCAATATCAATTACTTTCTCAGGCCTGATTACTCCTATTCTTGTAACAGTCCCACATATCATAGTTTGTTTTAGAATATAATTTATCTGAGTAAGCAGATACCTCAAAGTCTGAATCGGTGGATTCGTTACTACTGGAGGATATTGTTGTATGTGTCTCTGCAGATGTTGGCTGAAATGTAGCCTGAGATGTTGTGGCATCAGTGGCAACATTTGGAGCAGCACTTGACTTTGCAGGTCTGAGAACTCCCTTTGGAAAGAATTGTTTTAAATGAGTGTCGTTTGGGATTTCCCTTTCTTGAGGCACATTTGGCTGCAATGAAGCATATGGTTCTTCTTCACTCTCCTATTTTGAAAGCACATAGTCTGTGTCTTCACTTGCATTGCTCAAGTAAGAGGGTATAGATGTTTCATAACTAGACCTTTTGTTACTCGGTCCTTCTTGGAATGTTTCTCAAAAAACTCTCCTCGATCGACGAGTATGGCAGGTAGAGGGCATTGGCCTGTTACCCATAGATGAAAAATCAACAGTTTCATCAACATCTATAGGGTTATTATCATCTCCAGGATAGCTAATATCTAAAGGTTCATCAAAACCTTTAAACACTATTGTTGTACATGGGTTTTCTGGGAGATTGGAGGAAGAGGATGGCTGCTATGTTTGTTGGGGATCATTGTGCTCGGAAGCCTCCATATTCATTGGAGGGCTTGTGCTCATTGGAGTGTTGGAGTGGATGTTGAATGATATTTGTTCTGACATTGGTGATGTTTCCATTGGTGAAAATTTTGGAGAGGGTTTTGAGAAGTTAAGGTTTCTGATAGAGATTGGAGTTTGGTTTGGTGATTCCATAGGTTAGGTAGGTAGATGTATACCCGATGTGATTTTCCCTCCTTTTTTTTGGGAAAAAACAGAAATGATAAAAAATAATAGCAAATGAGAGGAATACTTATATACATGACAAACCTTTCTTAGCAACAAAAATTCCTTATTTTTAGGTGTTTCAATTTTACACAATAACTTACACCTAAAATAAAATATCACGGTAAGAATAAAATTTAATCTTATCATTTTAAATTCTGAAATTCCATTAAACAAGACATATAATAGAGAGTAAAATATGATATTTCAAAAATCAGATAAGAACAACATCCCAACACATATCACATTCTGAAAATGTCAACAACAATGTTAACAACATTTTGGATGACACAAGTATTTTGATCCCACGAGAATTTTAAGATTCGGCAACAAACCAAGACACGTTTTATATGCACTTTATGAGTTTGACCACTGGACCAATGTAACATATTTCCATCGTGTCCTTGGTCTAATCATATAACACATATAAAAGATTTTTTCGTGTCAAAAATAAAAATACTTTTATGGTATTCTCAAATCTATTTTGAAGCACTCGATACTCCTATTGAATAGAACGATATATTTACACATGCTTTGCCTATTTTCCACAGTTGCTAAATATTTGTAAAGGCTTTGCCTTATTTTGATACTCCCTTTTTATGATATATATTTTTTTATCATCGCAGGGAAAGATATCACTTTGATAACATATACTTATTGAAGGATCATGCTTGTGTGATTAAAAATTATGTACCATACATCAACAATGATCAGTTAGTGATATTACATAGACATTAACCAAAAAATGCCTTTTTAGAGATTACAAAGACCACGAGATTTCTTTAAACTACAAAATCTCTCATGGTCCAAAACTTTTATAATAATATCAGCAAGTTGATGAAGAGTGTCAACATGTTCAATTTGAACTAGCTTTTTTTCCAACTAAATCTCTTAAAAAGTGATGTCCAATATTAATATGTTTTGTACGTGAGTGCTGAACTGGATTTTTGGAAATATTTATATCACTCAAATTATCATAGTAAAAAATCAAAATGTGGCTAGTAAATCCATAGTCGTCTAACATGTGTCGTAGCCATAGTAATTGAGAGCAACAACTTCCAGCTGCTACATATTCAGATTCAACAGTTGAAAGTGAGACACAGTTTTGTTGACGACTATACCAACAAGGTCATTGCCAAGATAAAATCATCATCCACTTGTACTTTTTCTATCATCCACATCTCCAGCCCAATCCGAATCACTAAATCCTATTAATTTAGGATTAGTGTCTTTGGAATACCAGATTCCCAACTCACATGTGTCCAGCAACATATCGAATAATACGTTTCACGGCATTTAAGTGAGACATTTTGGGACAGGCTTGAAAATGTCCACAAACACAAACACTAAATATAATATTTGGGCGACTAGTAGTAAGATAAAGAAGGCTACCTATCATAGATCGATATAATGTTGGGTCGACATTTTCACCAATATTATCCTTACATACCTTCTGCGATGAATCTATTGGCGTTTTCATCTGTTTAGAATTCTCCAAACCAAATGTTTTAATTAGATTCTTGGCATATTTACTATGTGAGATGAAAATTCCATCTTCACTTTGTTTTATCTGCAAGCCTAAGAAAAAGGTTAATTCCCCAATCATGCTCATTTCAAATATCAATGACATAGCTTTAATAAATGAATTTAGGTACGATTGTGAAGTCGATCCAAAGACTATTTACAGCATCGACAACAACAACAACTCCTTCCATACTCATCATACAACAGCAGCAACTTCCAACAGCTTTCTACTCCTGCATAATAGCTTCAACTTCCTTTGCACAACAACCTTTAGCTTCCTCCCCTGCATCAGCATCATCTCCCCCTTTTTGTGAAGAAAGTAGCATCATGAAATGGTCTCTAGCTTGTATCAGGGCATTTCTTGCAGCATCAACCTCAGAAATCTGTTGGTTGATTTTCTAATTTGATCCACTAGCCATTCTGTAGACAGTGTAGACTGTCCTGGATCAGTGTTGCCCAGAATGCCGGTGACACTTCTGGCAACATTTTCACTTTCAGCTTTCTTCTTCCATGGCAAGTCGTTGACTCTATCCTTGCTCTTCAAACTTGCTTTGTTTACGGTGTAAAGCTCAGGAGCCTTCCATAAAATGTCTTCTCTATTAGGCCCAATGTCTTGGGTGGTTAATACGTTGTAGATCATAGAGGGAAAGGGAAGGATTGAAGTTGATTCATTCTCAGCCAAGTTGGTAATTTGATGAAATATTATTTTTCCCAAATTAACTTTCAAACCTTTCCCAACTTTATACAATAGGATGGCTTGTTCAGATGTCACAATTGACTCATTCACTGAAGGAAGCCATTTGTGAATAGCGATTTTGTGGAGGGTGGAAAACAGGGTTGTTTGTTTGCTGGGGATCATTGTGCTCGGAAGCTTCCGTATTCATTGGAGGGCTTGTGCTTATTGGAGTGTTGGAGTGGATGTTGGATGACATTTGTTCTGACATTAGTGACGTTTCCATTGGTGAAAATTTGGGAGAGGGTTTTGAAAAGTTGGGGTTTCTGATAGAGATTGGAGTTTGGTTTGGTGATTCCATCGGTTAGGTAGGTAGATGTATACCCGATGTGATTTTCCGTCCTCTTTTTTATTTTATGGGAAAATCGGAAATGATAAAATAATAGCAAATGAGAGGATATTTATATACATGGCAAATATTTTCTTAGCAATAAAAATCCCTTATTTAGGTTTTTCAATTTTACAAAATAACTTACACCTAAAATATTGGGATAAAAAATAAACATCACGATAGGAATATAATTTAATCTTATCATTTTAAATTATGAAATTTCATTAAATAAGGCATATAATAGAGAGTAAAAACTGATAATTTTAAAATAAGATAAGAACAACATCCTAATACATCACATTCTGAAAATGTCAACATCAATGTTAGCAACATTTTGGACGACACAAGTATTTTGATCCCACAAGAATTTCCAGATTTGGCAACAAATCAAGACACGTTTTATATGCACTTTATGAGTTTGACCACTGGACTAATGTAATATTTTCCCATCGTGTCCTTGGTCTAATCATATAACACTATAAAAGATTTTTTCGTGTCAAAAATAAAAATACTTTTATGGTATTCTCAAATCTTTATTGAAGCACTCGATACTCCTATAGAATAGAACGATATATTTACACGTGCTTTACCTATTTTCCACAGTTGCCAAATATTTGCAAAGGCTTTGCCTTATTTTGATACTCTCTTTTTATGATATATATTTTTTTTATCATCGCAGGGAAATGTATCACTTTGATAACATATACTTATTGAAGGATCATGCTTGTGTGATTAAAAATTATGCACCATACATCAACAATGATCAGTTAGTGATATAACATAGATATTAACCAAAAATTCCTTTTTAGAGATTACAAAGACCACGAGATTTCTTTAAACTAGAAAATCTCTCATGGTTCAAAACTTTTATAAAAATATCACCAAGTTGATGAAGAGTGTCAACATGTTCAATTTGAACTAGCTTTTTTTCAACTAAATCTCTTAAAAAGTGATGTCTAATATTAATATGTTTTGTATGTGAGTGTTGAACTGGATTTTTGGAAATATTTATATCACTCAAATTATCATAGTACAAAATCAAAATGTGGCTAGTAAATCCATAGTCGTCTAACATATGTCGTAGCCATAGTAATTGAGAGCAACAACTTCCAGCTACTACATATTCAGATTCAACAGTTGAAAGTGAGACACAGTTTTGTTTATGACTATACCAACAAGGTTATTGCCAAGATAAAACCATCATCCACTTGTACTTTTTCTATCATCCACATCTCCAGCCCAATCCGAGTCACTAAATCCTATTAATTTAGGATTAGTATCTTTGAAATACCAGATTCCCAACTCACATGTGCCAGCAACAAATCGAATAATACGTTTCACGGCATTTAAGTGGGACATTTTGGAACAGGCTTGAAAATGTGCACAAACACAAACACTAAACATAATATCTGGGCGACTAGTAGTAAGATAAAGAAGGCTACCTATCATAGATTGATATAATGTTGGGTCGACATTTTCACTAATATTATCCTTACATACCTTCTGCGATGAATCCGTTGGCATTTTCATCTGTTTAGCATTCTCCAAACCAAATGTTTTAACTAGATTCTTGGCATATTTACTATGTGAGATGAAAATTCCATCTTCACTTTGCTTTATCTTCAAGCCTAAGAAAAAAGTTAATTCCCCAATCATGCTCATTTCAAATATCGATGACATCGCTTCAATAAATGAATTTAGGTACGACTGTGAAATCGATCCAAAGACTATGTCATCCACGTAGATTTGAGCAATTATAATATCTACACCGTGTCGTTTAATAAATAAAGTATATCAGCTTTGCTACGGTTGAAACCAAATGGAAGAAGAAAGTTAGTTAAACGACTATACCATGCTTGAGCGGCTTGTTTCAACCCATACAAAACCTATTTAAGCTTGTACACATAGTGTGGATGGTAAGGATTTTCACATCCTTTTGGTTGTTCAACATATACCTCCTTGTCTAGCCAACCATTCAAGAAGACACCTTTTACATCCATTTGGTGTAAAGTAATTTTCAGACAATAAGCAATAGCAAGTAAAAGTTTAATCGACTCGATTCTAGCTACATGTGCGAAGGTTTCATCAAAATCAATTCCTTCAACCTGAGTATAACCTTGTGCAACTAGACGTGCTTTGTTTCTAACAACTGTTCCCAATTCGTCTGATTTATTTTTAAAAATATACTTAGTTCCAATTATATTTGTATTATTTGGACGTGGAACTAAGTCCCAGACTTCATTTTGAGAAAATTGTTCAAGCTCTTCTTGCATTGCTTGTATCTAGAAATTATCTTTAAGTGCTTCTACAACATTCTTTGGTTCTAATGTATATATAAAACAAGAAAGACTAACCTCTTGGTATATGGTTTACATATACACATACCTTACCATTTCTCTATAGTTGAGTGGTTCTTTGCCTCTTGTTCTAATTCCTTCAAAAACTCCCCCTATCACTTGGCCCATTGGATAATTCTTCATAATCCTTGATGAGGGGTCCCTACGAACTTGGTCTAATAATTCAGAACTTGACTCCTCATTTGTGG
Organism: Anisodus tanguticus; assembly: GCA_034509755.1. Classification (NCBI taxonomy): domain Eukaryota; kingdom Viridiplantae; phylum Streptophyta; class Magnoliopsida; order Solanales; family Solanaceae; genus Anisodus; species Anisodus tanguticus. The sequence goes on along the minus strand of CM067557.1, from coordinate 35,364,983 downwards.
CCTATGTGATCTCTATTGATATTTTGGATGTTGCTTCAAGTGGGGCAACATTTGTGGCAACATCCAATTCTTCTACAATATGTGGACTTTCCACTGTATCTATTATGTTATTTTCAATAATTTTTCCTGAAACATCAGAAAAATCATCAAAGATAACATTTACAGACTCTTGTACAGTTCTGGATCTCAGATTGTATACTCGATAAGCATGACTATTTTGTGAATAGCCAACAAAAATTCCTTTATCACTCTTAGAGTCAAATTTTGCCAAATGATCCCTTGTCATTTAAAAAATAACAAATACACCCAAAACATGAAAGTAAAGCAAGTTTTGTTTCTTTCCATTTATAATCTCATAGGGTGTCATCTTTGTTCCTGGCCTTAAATAGACTCTATTAGCGATGTGATTAGCAGTATTCAAGGCTTCTGCCCATAAACATTTTGACAAATATTTAGAACTAAGCATCACTCTAGCCATTTCTTGCAATGTCCTATTCTTCCATTCTGCAACCCCATTCTGTTGAGGAGTTTTGGGGGAAGAAAACTCATGGAAAATTCTCTTTTTCTCACAAAAAAATGTGAATGAACTATTTTCAAATTCTTTTCCATGGTCAGGTCTAATCTGAAAAATAGGAGAATAGAATAAATTTCTAATTCTAGAGTACAAGATTTTAAACATGTCAAACATTTGTGATTTTTCTTCAAAACATATATCCAAGAATATCTAGAAAAATCATCTACTATCACAAAGGAATACCTCATGCCTCCTATACTGTCTACTTCAATTGGACCCATTAAATCCATATGTAGCAATTGAAAATAGTGAGACGTACCTGAATGTTGTCCGTCGTGTTGGACAACATTATGAGAGACACGGATTTGCTTACCATTCAAACAATCTTCACAGACAGTTTTACCTTTATGGCTAAGTTTGGGTATGCCTCTAACCGCTTCATATGAGACCAAATTTTCTAAATTGCGGTAGTTGACATGCCCCAACTTTTGATGTCATAGTGTTGTGTCCTCGACCTTAGCATTATTGCATGTTTCTTGTCTTACAACAAGATAGCAATTGTCACATGTTCTTGTACCTGTCATAACACATATATTTGCTTCATTCGTCACTTTACAGGCATTCTTATTAAATTTTACCTCAAGATTGTCATTACACAGTTGACTTATACTAATCAAATTAGCCATTAAGCCCTCAACGTGTAAGACATTTCTTAAGGCTGGAAATTCATGAATATCCAAGATTCCTTTTCCAATTATTTTCTTTTACTTCCACCTCCATAAGTCACGTTTCCTCCATTGAATGACTCATAGTTCTTTAGAAAACCTTTTGTACCTGTCATGTGGCGAGAACATCCACTATCAAAGTACCAAGAATCTGAAATGTTAGTCTTAATGTAGTTATAGCAACATTACATGTTACATTATTTTTAGGAACACAAACTCTCTTAAAACATTTTTTTACCTTTTTTCTTAGAAATGTTGCTTCGATTGTTATCCGGAATGTTGGACAACATTTTAGGCAACATTTTGCTCACATAATTCTAAAGTTTGAAACAGTATGGTTTTAAGTGTCTATGGGAGTTACAGTGTTGACACACAAACTTCATATTCTTTGACATATATGAGAACCTATTATTCATCTCTTTTTCTTTTACAAAGCATATTTTCTTATTTTATCAAATAGATTAGAGCATATGGTTTTAAAAGAGTTTTCGTACCCAATTCCTGCATGTGAAGGTTTACTAAAGTTGAGTATCTCATTCAATTTCGAAGTCCCCATGTTGAGCTTACGAAAGGTTGCTTCGGCTAAATCCAATTTTGCACGGATCTTACCAAATTAAATATCTTTTTTGGTAAGTGCAACCTCAAGTCGGGTTAACGTGCCTTTTAATACTAAATTCTCATGAGTTAAAGATTTTACCTTTTTGTCAAGTTGCTTGGATTCTATGATTAAGGCTTTACAAATATTTTGTAATTCATTAATCATATCATATTTGCATTCAACTTGATCCATACAATCAGCCTCACTAACAGAAATAGAACCACTAAAGCAATAAACATCAGAATAGTTAAAGAATTCATACATTTCTAATGTCGCTGAGGATGTTGATGTCGTTGCTGATGTTGGAGAAAATGTCGTGGCATCTGAGACAACATTGTATATGACATCGTCATTATCCGATAGAGACTGTTCAAAAATAGTAGCCAACATTGCTTGTGTTTCAATGTCACGATATCCTTCCTCTTCTCCTTCATCATCACTAAGAGAAACTCATATGTTCTTACCAAATTTTCTAAGAGTGTTTGCACATTTGTTAGCATAGTGACCCCAACCCGAGCATGTATGACACTGCACAGACTCAAGTTGTTTGGGATCAAATTTAGTACGATCTGAGTTGGTTCTTCTTAGTTAATTTCCTTTTTTTACATTTGGAAGGAATCTAGTGTGCTTTTGATTGAAGACTTGGTTTTGATGCTCTTTAGATTTAGATTGATCTCTCTCATTGTTGAACTTACTTACCATCGAATTGTATTTTCGAGTTAGTAAGGCAATATTTTCACCATCACCAATTTCTTCAAGATTCTTATCCTCTTGTTCGATTTGACTCTCCGAGGATTGAATTTGAATTGCCACATTCTTGCTTTTATACAATTCCTTTTGATTCTCAATGTTCATCTCGTAAGTTTTGAGAATGTTCATCAAGGTATGAAGGTCCATTGTGACAAGATTGTGAGCTTCTTCAATAGCATAAATCTTTAAATTGAACTTTTCAGAATGAGAACGGAGAGCCTTTTCAACAAGTTGAGTGTTGATTAATGGTTCACCAAGCACTTGACAATCATTTGAGATGTCAATCAACTTTTTAAAATAAGATTTAACATTATCCGCTTCTTCCATCCTTAAACGTTCATATTTACTTATGAGCACGCGTAGCTTTGTTCGATGAACACTTGAGCTACCTTCACAATGAATTTGGAAAGTATCCCATGCATCCTTAGATGTGGGGCAGTTTTGAATGAGTTTGAACATATACATACCAACCCATCCAAAAATTTCATTCAAGACTTTTTCGTTAAAGCTAGCAATATTGGTTTCTTCTGTAATCCATTCGGATTTAGGTTTAACAAGAATGTCACCTTCATCACCTGGTGGTAACATTGGAACAACATACCTATTTGTTATAGATCTCCATGCCCTTTCATCAATTGATTTGATATGAGAATGTAGCCGAATCTTCCGATAGGTTAATTTGATCCATCTAAAATAGGAAGCCTACCAATAGTTGGATTTACCGGATCTATAGCTTATGATAACAGGACCCAATCACTTATTGTGTTAAGTGTCAACTCTGATACCACTTGTAGGGGGCTATGGAATAATAAAAACAAAACGAAATAAACTCAAATGCCAATTCTGTTTCCGAATGTCGGAAATTATATCATCCGACAACAGTAACAACACTTTAGCAAAATAGAAAACTTTGAAGAGTAAATGCAACAAAAATTTAAAGAACACAAAGGTTTTAAATTTTCATAAGTTATATATATGATATAACTTATGATGGTCAATGACCAAATGTATTGTATATATATTATATAAAAATATACAAATTCCTTTTTTTTTTTTTTTTTTACAGATTTACAAGATAAAACGGAAAGGAATTAAAAGTTGAAGTCGCAGATGACTTCTACCTGAAAATATAACTAAGTAGACATAGACAACCTTTCATTACAATCGCTCCATACAAAACTAATCTAGTATCTAAACAACAATTGTAATGTTGGATAGAATATTGTCAACACACTCGGGCAACACTAGTGATACAGATTTCTGAGATGAAATATTGAGAGCTCTCTTGGTATTTTTACTTTCTGGATCCCGATACTCTGTAGTAGCCTCTCTATTTATAGTAGAAGGTCTTCTTGAAAAGCTTATCGATCAGTTGTGGAAGTTGAGGGAAAGGTGGACTGCTGGTGGGATTGGTTGGAGAAGATCAGGGAGTAATAATCTCAACAACTTTGGCTTGATCCTCACGACAAGCAACAACTTTTGACTTAGTCCTCACTCATTATTTACCAGCTCCTTTTTACCTTGCCAAGTTGTTTTTACCTCATAGTGATATTTACACAAATATTACTGCATCGTGTGAAGTAAGACAAAATCTATTAAGAAAATGTTGGTCTGAATGTTGTGCAACATTTGTCCCAACATACTTACACATTCATATCAATACTTTAGGAGATATGTTGGGTCAAATGTCACAACACCAACTCCAACATTAACACAACTTAATATAAAAAAACTAAAAAAATATTTTCCTCCATGCCTAACACACCCACAATTAAAAGTATTAGTGAATATTGAGAGATATTCACCATATATTTTGTAATTATTAGTGTTGTATAATTATGGTAGATATAGGATTCTTATTGTATTAGAATTCCATTGTACACACTATATATATTTGTATTAATAAGAAAGACTCTCCAATAAAGATTAATACAATCTTACATGGTATTAGAGCCAAAACCTAAACCCTATATTTTTCTTCCAAATCGCCGCCGCAACCCACCCCCTCAATCTTTTTCTCGGTCGGCGGCCTACTCCCCTTGCCGAAAATATTTCTTTTTCTTTTTTTTGTTTCCTTACCCACATTCATCCACTATAATGACTCCTCCCACATCTCCCATAGTGGCCTGAACCTCCCCAGTCGTTATCCCCACCCCACCCACGTCATTCTTTTCACCCTTCGTTCATCCAACACTCACCATAACCAATATTAAAAATTTCATTCCTGTGATTTTGGATTAAGAAGATGGTCAGTATTCCTTGTGGGTTAAATTTTTTTGTATCCATGCATGTGTCTATAATGTGCTGGATCACATTAACGACTCCTTCCCTCGCCCTATTGAGGTTGATGACCCGACATGGCGACGTCTTGATGCCATTGTCAAACAGTGGATATATGGCACTATCTCTAAGGACTTGCTTCATACGATAATGAAAATAGGCTCCTCGGCTCGGTAGTTATGGATTCGATCAGAGGAGATTTTCAGGACAACAAGCACAACCGTGCCGTCTACTTGGAAGAACAATTCAATAATACACGTTTTGAAATTTTTTCTAACATGTCCGAATATTGTAAGCAGTTGAAACTAGTTGCGGACCAATTGTCCAAAGTGGGAACGCCTATTTCCGAAACAAATATGGTTCTCCAACTAGTTGATGGTCTACCAAAAGGGGAATATGATACTCTCACCACAATGATACAACATGTCATCCACTACCTAGCTTCAACAAGGCCCATTCACAATTATTGTTGGAAGAAACTCGACGTGTCAAACAGGACGAACACAATCAAAAGGCATTAGCAGTTGAAACTCTCGCGCAGACCACCACCGTTGCCAGCCAGCCACTACCACAGGAAAACCACCAACCACGGCGGCGGTAGGGGTGGCTGAGGCCGCGACAATGGTCGCGGAGGCAAAGGTCGTGGCAAAGGAGGTCGCCAACAGCCCAACACTCCTCAATAGTTTATGTGGGCTGGCCCAACTCTCTGGTTAAATCCAGGAAATTGGGCCTCAGCCTACGGTCCATACCCAGCAGCAGGAGCCCAATTTCCACAGGCTTGACAACCCGACATTCTAGGCTCGGGACAAGGCTCATGGCATCCATCACCAACTGTCTAGTAGGCCCATCTGTCTGCAGCCTATCCAACGCTGCAGAGTTACGGGTTGGCCCCATATGATTTGGGCCAGGCCTTTGGCATTTTAAACTTGCAACAACCCGATCAAAATTGGTAAATGGACATAAGAGCCACATCTCACCTCACCCGCTCCTCAGGTAATCTCTCCAAACTATTTCGTTTAAAGTATCTTCAATATATTACGGTTGGTAATGGTTATCACATTCCAATTAACGATTATGGTACCACCTATACACAACCACCTCACCCACCTTTCTCCCTAAATAACGTCATTTATGCCCCCAACATCATTAAAAATTTAATATCTGTCAGGAAATTCACTCGTAATAAGTATGTGTCTGTTGAGTTTGACCCCTTTGGTTTTTATTTGAAGGATCTATGTTTAGGGACACCTATTATGAGATGCAATAACACATGGGACCTCTATCCTTTCTCATCCTCTTTCGTTGTCAGTTCGCGATCACACACCTCCCTTGCTGCTATCTCTCCATCAACTTGGCACAATAGGCTTAGACATTCAGGAGCTCCTGTGTTTAATTTTCTTAGAAGCAATAATTTTATTCATTGTAATAATGGAAAACTTCCCAACACTATTTTTCTTGCCCTTTAGGCAAATATGTTCGCCTTCATTTTAAGTCATCTTTAAGTGTTACATTTTCTCCTTTTGATATTGTTCATGCTAATATATAGACATCTCCTATTACTAGCTCACTGGGACATAGTATTATTTAGTCTTATTAGATGATTTCTCTCATTTTATTTGGATTTACTCACTAAAATTCAAGTCGGAAGTTTTTGCCAAGTTTCTTGAATTTCATATTTTTATCAAAACATAATTTGAAAAAGCCATCAAATCTTTCCAATGCGATAATAGTTGTGAATTTAATAATTTCACGTTTCACAAATTTTGCAAAAATAATGGCATAGTTTTTTGGTTTTCGTGTCCCCACACCTCCTCTCAGAATGGCAAAGCAGAACGAATCATCCGCACCATAAATAACATGGTTTGTACTCTCCTTTTTCATGCCTCTCTCCCTCCCTCCTTTTGGGTCTATGAAGTCAAAATGATAGAATACATCCTTTAATATTTTACCTACAAGTACTTTCCATAACATGACCCCAACCGAAATGTTATACCGTCGGATCCCATCCTATGATCACCTTCGGATCTTCAATTGTCTTTGCTACTCAAATTTTGTCTCCACTGCCCCTCACAAATTAGCACCCCGAACCACTCCATGTGTCTTCATAGGTTTCCCGTCTAATCATAGGGGCTATCTGTGCTATGACTTGTCCACTCATCAAATTCTCGTCTCTCGTCACATCACGTTTGACGAGATAATTTTCCCTTTTGCAAACATCCAAAAATTTTGAAACACGGACTATACCTTTCTAGATAAGTCTAACACCTCCCTCGTCATACTTATCGAACTTTGTCGTACCACCACCATAACTCCCACATCACCGCCACCGTCACGTGTCACTGCCACTACCGGCAGTCTGTCCGTCCAGTCTCGGTCCTTGCCGATTACCTCAACCACCACCGGCAATCGGTTTACTGCATCTCCAACCCATCCAGTCATTGCATTACCATCCACCGACAAACTTCACCAACAACTCTAGTGTCGCCGCCACTCCAGTCAACCAGACCAGCCCCATCATTGTACCGGTGCCTCGAACCCAGCACAATACTAGTACCCAGACCCCGATCACCCTACCGCTAGGGATGGCAAAACTGACCCGACCCATGGGTCCCGACCCGTACCAACCCGGTCAACGCAGGTAATTACCCACTTTGACCGACCCATGGGTTGGGTAGGGTATTAACCCAACTGTCTGAGGGTGGGTTAGGGTCAAGTAATAATATGGCTGAACCCTACCCGTTACCCGATGGGTAGGATACCCGACCCTACCCGACCCATCTCTACCCTACCCGATCCATGTATATATAATTATAATTAATTTTAATTATAAAGATAATATATATCCTATAAAGATAATATATATAATTGTAATTATAAAGATTATATATATATATATATATATATATATATATATATATATATATATATAATTGTAAAAAATATGAATCAACTGTTGTATCAGAGTCTGCATTTAGTACCGGGAAGAGAGTAGTTAGCGCACAACGCAGTCGACTTCACCCATCAAGAATTGAAGCATTGATGTACTCTTAGAGTTGGTTCTCAAATATTGTGAAAGGTAAATTGTGAATACATTTGTTTACAAATTTCAAAATTCATTCAATTTGGAATTTTATGTTCATGATTCATATTTTTTTTAATTGTGTGATTTTAGATGAAGTTCCTAGTACTACATCAAACTTAGTTGAATGTTCAGCCATTTGTGTTGATGAAGATGTGGATGATGAAGGTATGAAATCTTACATCTATTACTTATTAATAAATGAAGGTGTAATTTTTTTCTATTTTGTTAATTCAATTAATTTTTTACCAATGCTGTAGATCCTTTGATAATACTTTGAAGATTTTTCAATGGTCAATGCAGTGCTTTGTTGTTCCAAAGGTATGACTTTTGTTGTGTTTTTCTTCCTTTATATTGAGATATAATTCTTTCTATATAATCTCTTTTTTTTTTTATCATTTTTCTTTTGTTTTTTCATAGATTTATGGAGAAGCACACTAAAAGTTTGAAGACCTTGAAGACATGTTTGATGTAATTGCATTTTGTTTTTGAGATGACATTAGAGTTTGGACAAATTTTTTTCATAGAACTTTGATTGTATTTGGTAATTCTGAAACTTATTTGGTAATATATTTTATGAAATTTATAGAATTTTTGTATTTTATTAGAGGAAGTGTATAACCCGTGGGTACTCAATACCCAAAAGGGACAAATAAGGGTATGGAAATTATATACCCAGTGGGTAATGGGTAGGGTATGAGTGGCACATTTGGGAGGGTGAGTAGGGTACGAGAATCCCAAAACCCGACTCACTACCATCCCTACCTACCGCAGCCCAGTCACACCCTACCCAACCCTTCCCCGTTGCCGGATCTGGCATACAATAGCCCCCACCTACCCAATCGGACCAGCTCCTCGACCCAATCCAACCTGTCTCAGTTACCCGACACCACCAGTCATACCATACTCCGTCGACCAAACCCAACACCCACCCGACACCGTCGTTGCCAACCAAACCCCTAACCCGACACCCTACCAAAATACCCAACCTACTCCTGCCCCCACACACCATATGGAAACATGTGCCCAACACGGTATTTTCAAACCCAAAGTCCATTTTAACCTATCCACACAAACCATATCCCAAATTCCCAAAAACCCAAAATTTGCCAAATTTGACCCTAATTGGAATGCGGCCATGCGTGAGGAATTTAATGATTTAATGAAACAACACACTTGAGATTTGGTTCCTAGACCATATGGGGTGAATATGATCCAATGTTTGTATCTTTTTCATCCCAAATACAGAGACAATGGTGACTTAGAGAGATATAAGGCAAGACTTGTGGCTAATGGTACTAATCAGTGGGAGGGTATTGATTATGGTGAGAAGTTCAGTCCGGTTGTTAAATCGGATACCATTCGCACAGTTCCGAGCATTGCTATGGGTAAGCATTGGATGATTCGTCATCTTGATGTGAAAAATGTTTTTTTACATGGGGAGTTGAAAGAAACTGTTCACATGCACCAGCCGCCAGGATTTGCCTATCCGGAGGCCCCTCATTATGTATGTCGTCTTCGTAAGTCACTTTATGGTTTGAAACATGCCCCCAAAGCGTGGTACGAATTCTTTGCTAATTACATTATGTAGATTGGGTTTGTATGTAGCAAGTGTGATAATTCTCTCTTCATTTTTCATCGAGGTAGTAACATTGCTTATTTATTGTTATATGTGGATGATATTGTTCTTACTGCTTCATCTGATGTGTTGAAAAATGAGATCATTGCCCTACTTAAATTCGAATTTGCTATGACTGACTTGGGGAAGTTGAATTACTTCTTGGGGATATCAGTGACCAGATCTGCAGATACTATGTTTCTGTGTCAGCGTAAGTATGCAGAAGAGATTGTGTAGAGGCTAAAATGGCGAACTGCAAGATCATGCCCACTCCAGTTGACTCTAAATCGAAGCTCAGTCTTATTGACAGTGATCCAGTGTCCGATCCAACTCTTTATAGGAGCCTTGCATGTGCACTTCAATATCTTATTTTCACCGGGACTGATATTGCTTATGTTGTTCATTAGGTGTATTTTTTTATGCATGCCCCCATGGAGCCTAATTTCACTGCTTTTAAACGTATCATTCGATATGTCAAGGGCACACTTGATTATGGATTGCATCTCTATCTCTCTGCACCGACCAGGTTGTTTTCATATACGGATGCAGATTAGGCAGGCTGTTCGGACACGCGACACTCCACCTCCGGCTATTGTGTGTTCTTAGGGGATAATCTCATTTCATGGTCTGCCAAGAGGCAAGCCACCCTATCTCATTCGAGTGCAGAAGCAGAGTATAGAGGCGTTGCTAATGTTGTTGCTGAGATCTGCTGTCTCCAAAACCTTCTCTTGGAGCTTCAGTGTCTCTTGCGTAAGGCGTCTTTGGTATACTGTGATAATATATCTGCAATATACTTATCTCATAATCCGGTTCAGCATCAGCGAACCAAACATATTGAGATGGACATACACTTTGTTCGTGAAAAGGTTGCTATAGGTCATGTTAAGGTGTTGCATGTGCCTTCTTCGTATCAGTATGTGGATATCTTCACCAAAGGACTTCCTCGACAACTCTTCCTAGACTTCAGATCCAGTCTCAGCGTCCGGTCTCCTCCCGCTCCGACTGAGGGGGTGTATTAGTGAATATTAAGAGATATTCATCATATATTTTGTAATTATTAGTGTTGTATAATTATGGTCGATATATGATCCTTATTGTATTAGGATTCCATTATACACACTATATGTATTTGTATTAATGAGAAAGACTCCCAAGAGAGATTACTACAATATTAAAAAAAAAAACATCCCATTAGTTTTTTAATACATGAAATTAGTGCAAAATGTGACATAACATAAAATACATCGAGACATTTGGGTGGTACCAATACTAGAACATGCAACTCTTATCTTATATAGTAAGTAGAAATGAAGGCTTGAATTAATTAAGTAGACCCCAGAGGTCAACATCAAGATCAGCAGAAAAGTCACTCCAACCAATTTTGGTTCCAACACCATTGATACCATCCTCGGATATTTCTGGTAATAATATTTCCTCGTCGAACAATTTTTGTCTCTCCTCATTAGACGTCATCTTTAATGGTGGCGACGTGCTGCTGCCAACTGCAAATTCGTCGTTACAGTTAGCAGCCAGCAGTAAACTTGCCCACCATTCGACGTTGTCATGTTCTTTCGTCGACGCTTCTGCCGTAGTTATTGGCTTCTCCATAATCATTTTCCCTTTGCTGCCTTCAGTGGTATTTTTTGTGATACTTTTGTTATTGCAGTACCAAGAAGCATTATTATTCTTTGCGCTTGAAAGTTTCCGAGGTTGAGGTCTTATTATAATGTGTTTGTTGGTGATCTCAATGGCTTTGAACTTATTGTTAATCTTTTGTTGGTCAAGATGATGAGGAGCAATATTTAACTTCTTTTGAAAGTGAGTGTTCCAGAAGTTTTTCACATCGTTTGCTGTTCTTCCCGGTAGTCTCCCAGCAATAAGTGACCATCTACACATGTAGTGAAGCAATTAAAAATTAAAGCTGCTTCTCTTTTATACACCCTTTAAGAAAATTTAATTAGGAAGGTTTTTTTAAAACTATTTTGGTCTTATTTATGTTGTAACATATAATCTCTCATTCATCGAATATTTACTTTATTTGTAGTCTTCAAAAATAATTATTATTAATGGTAAAATGAAAAAATATAGTAATTAATTATATCTTAAACTTCTAAAATAATAAATAATTTTGAGACATTTATTTTTAAAAATCACAAAAAACAATTTGAAATGGAAGAAATAATTTATTTATATAAATGTTTAAACTTTTAGATCGTCACACATATTCAATATGGTATATATTATAGAAGATCACAAGAGTTTGCGAGTTTAAATCATACCGCCATATCCATTAAAACAAAATACTACTCCTGTGTTTGACTCTCATTGTACAATAGAATACTCACGCGAGAGGGCAATGTCGAGACATAATTCAATTATGTAATAAATATCATACTTTTTCTAGTCGAGTAGTAATTTATGAGATAGTTGAACAATAATTCACGAGGAGATCGATCTATGGGTTCTTGGGAATCCATCATTTTGGCCTAGAAATTATATATATACGGTAAAGAATGGATATTGAGATTAACTCAATCCCAAAAGTTAGTTTGTATGGTGAGAATTGTCCAAGTCCATATAAGGAGTTCATGTTCCCATTCCATTTCCGATGTGAGACTCTTAACACTCCCCCGCAGGCCCAGACTTCGTTAACTCGAGCGTGGACAATATAATTTGGGAGCCCAACATCGGTGAACAAAGTTGGAATTGGTCGGACTCTGATACCATGTAAACAATGGATCTTGGGCCTAACTCAACCTCAAAAGTTAGCTTGTAGGGGGAGAATTGTCCAAGTCCATATAAAGAGTCCATATTCCCATTCTATTTCCGATTTGAGACTCTTAACATTTAATTCATTTGTTTCAATTGATATGGCACCATTAAGATTTCGAGATTCACAAGTCTTTCTTTGATCATAATTTTTCATATATCTTTTAAATATTTTGAATTATCAATTATCAATTATCATGGCTTATCGTACTTTTTACATAATTTCCAAATATATAAATTTTATTTCAAAATCCTTAAAGATTTCATACCCGAATCATGGTAAAAAATAAATTGTTTGACTCTCGAAATCCGAACTGTGCTACATAAATTGCGACAGAAGAACTATATATTTAAGAAATTTATTAAATATCTATAAATACTTAATTATAACAGTAGTTATTACATATTAATTTGAGATTGCAAAAAAAAATCCTAAACTTTAAATCATAAATCTGTAGGTGTAGAGTGTGCAATACGACATTAAAGTGATAAACATTAACTTGCCTGTTGCCTAAAAGCTTATGAAGCCTCAACATGAGATCTATTTCATCAGAAGAGAAGTCACCTCTCTTTATGTGTGGACTTAGATAATTCAGCCACCTAAGTCTGCAGCTCTTCCTGCATCTATTCAAACCTGCATGTATTCATAAAAAAAATATTATATATATAAAGCAAAATGATTTATATGTTACACATATATGTATAAGTACTTTGTAAGGACGGATCTTCATTATTAATTACACGTTCAGCATGATTCAGTAGTTGTGATCTATATACTGTATTTGTATTAGAATTATATTTGTAAAGAATGGATTTTGGGTCTAACTCAACCCTAAAAGCTAGCTTGTTGGGTGAGGATTGTCCAAGTCCATATAATGAGTTCATGTTCCCATTCCATTGTGACTCTTTAACACTCCCCGCACGCCCAGACCTCATTAACTGGAGCGTGGACAATATAATTTGGGGGCCTAACATCAATGAACAAAGAATTGGAATGAGTCTGGCTCTGATACAATGTAAATAATGAATCTTGGGCCTAACTCAATCCTAAAAGCCCGGTTTAACAACCGGACTGAATGTCTCACCACAATCAATGCCCTCATGCTGATTAGTGTCATTGGCTACAAGTCTAGCCTTATACCTCTCTAAGTCACCATTGTCGTTGAATTTGTGACGAAATAACCACATGCATCGGATCAAATTCACCCCAGCCGATCTAGGAACCAAATCCCAAGTCTGCTGGCTCGTTAAAGCATTAAATTCTCACGCATAGCCGCATTCCAATTAGGGTCCATTAGATTTTAAATCGAAGCTTAGTGTTGTTGATGGTGCTCCAGTCTCCGATCTGACTCTTTATATGAGTCTTGCATGTGCACTTTAGTATCTTACCTTCACCAGGCCTGATATTTCTTATGTTGTTTAGCAGGTCAGGTGTGTCTATTTATGCACGCCCCCACAGAGTCTCACTTCACTGCCCTTAAGCGTATCATCTGATACATTAAGGGCACCCCTGACTATGGGTTGCATTTATACCCCTCTGCACCGACCAGACTACTATCATACACGGATGCAGATTGGGTAGGCTGTCCGGACACGCGACGCTCCATCTCCGGCTATTGTGTATTCTTAGGGGATAACCTCATTTCATGGTCTGCCAAGCGGCAAGCCACGTTATCCCGCTCGAGTGCCGAGACAGAGTACAGAGGCGTTGCCAATGTTGTTGCTGAGATATGTTGGCTCCGAAATCTACTTTTGGAGCTCCAGTGTCCCTTACGTAAGGCGTCTATCATCTAATGTGATAACATATCTGCCATATATCTATCTCACAATCCAGTTCAACATCAACGAACCAAACACATCGAGATGGATGTACACTTTGTTTGTGAGAAGGTTGCTCTCGGTCATGTCAAAGTGTTGCATGTGCCTTCGTCATATCAATATGCAGATATCTTCACAAAAGGACTTCCCAAACAATTGTTCCTCGACTTCAGATCCAGTCTCAACGTCCGGCCTCCTCCCGCTCCTACTGAGGTGGTGTATTAGCGAATATTCTCACAATATTCACAGTATATTATGTAATTATGATTGTTGTATATTTATGATAAATTAGGATCCTTACCATATTAGGGTTCCACCTTTGTACAACTATATAAATTGTGAATTAATGAGAATACTCTTCAAGGGAGATTATTACATTCTTACCATATTTGATGCGTAGAGGTAATCTATTCCAAACGCAATAAGCTATCCTGCCCTAGAATTTTGAATACATACGTTACTTAAAATCTTAAATCCGTCTATAATTTTTTTAGAATAGGTGGTAAATGAGATACATAAATATATTACCAGCTCTAACGGGAACTTGATGCCACTTTACTTCTCCATATTTCTCAATACATTTTCTCAAAAGAAGATCTTCTTCTTCAGTCCATGCACCTTTCTTCACTCCCGACGACGTAACAAACGAACTATTATTCATGATATATATATATGGGCCTCTCTCCCTGCAAATTAACACCAAGTAGAACTTAAACACAACTTCATCAACAACAGCGGAACCAAAATTTTCATTAAAAGGTAGCAAACACTTATAATTATGTCATGAGCTAGGATCAAACTTGCAACTTTAGGGAAATTTTGCAACCCCTTAATCACTGTATTGAACCTTCAACTTGTGTCAAGAGGTGTCAACAATGGTATATATATACCTATAAAATCAAAATTTAATCTATCTATACAATGTAAATTTCCGGCAATGAATGTTGCTTGACACCCCTCGGGCAAGGATAGTTCCGCCACTGAACTCCAATGCTAGAGTTTAATTAAGCTAAGCACGTCGGAATATAAAATATTGAAGACTTGTATTTAAAAGAAAAAAGAAAAAAAGAAAACCTATAGCAGCTCTAGATGAGCCTGATGGCTCTTGCAGTCTTGCTTGCTCGCTCTTTCTTCGTATCTTTTCAGTCTCTTTATATATACTTGCAGGATAGGATTTTAATTTAATTTAATAGTTCCCAAAGTCGGCATATTTAGTACGTACTTGCATGATAGGATTTTCATATTTTTTTTAAAAATAGATTGATAGTATTTCAAAGTATTATTCGTGTAAGAATTTTTAGACTATCAAATCATTTAAATAATTTGACATAATAGATGATAAAAAATAAAATAATTAATATTAAAAATAAAACACGTTACATGTTATCCGGCCGACTCAAGAGGCAAGCAAGTGAAGCACTTGGTTGAGACCCCCCCAAACCTTGAGGCCCCAAAAAATTGTTAATTATTTTTATGATTTAATTATTTTTTGTTAACTAATATTGAATCTTGTAAAAAAAATAGTACACATGTTTGTAAAAAGAGAGAAGTAGTTACTGAAAAGAACAACTTAAAGGAGGAGACATTGGCATAATTAGCCTTTAAGTAAAAGGAAACACAATAATTTACTGGTAAATCAAATTTTCATTTTTAGTTTGTCTTCCAAATTTATATTTGTGCTTATGCTCTTTTATTCTTCTTATGCATCTACATATTCTTTCAAACAAGAAAATGTAATGAATAATTTTAAAACCGCATTAGTTTTCATTCTTTCTCATGCTTTCAAGGATTGAAGTAAGTAAATTGAAGCAGTCAAACCCTCTCGCTGATTAATTCTTTTGATATCAGTCATTAAGTTATCAACATACATTCAAAATCATATTTTATATTCTAACTTACTATTATCTGTTTTTAATGCAAAATTTGGAGTTATATATATATGTGTGTGTCTTATATATATATGTATATATATGTGTGTCTTATATATATATGTATATATATGTGTGTCTTATATATATATGTATGTGTGTCAGCAAGAAATAAAACAACATACCCAGTGAAATCCCACAATGTGGAGTCTGGGGAGGGTAGAGTGTACGTATACCTTATCTCTACCTTGGTAGGTAGACCAACTGTTTCCGAGAGACCCTCGGCTCAAGACAAAGCACACGCCTAAGCAAAATAAGACAAACAAAGTGAGTAAGTCATGATAGCGAATTCTGAAAGAGAAAAAGAAGCAAAAGGAAGCAATAAATAATGCAAGTAAAAAAGACAAATAAAATACACATAGCATCATAAATCAAACGGCAAGTGACTATACGACAATATTGTGCCTACTAGTATGATAGGCTAAGCGAGCCTACACTAATAATATTATAACTACCAGTTTGTAAGCGTAGGCAGGACTACGATGGGTTACCTACTACCCTTCTACCCTAATACGTGTCCTCCATAACCCTATATCTAAGGTCATGTCCTCAGTGAGTTGCACTTGCGCCATGTCCCGTCTAATCACCTCTCCCAATACTTCATCGACCTACATTTACCCTCTTGTACCCGTCCATAGCCAACCTCTCACACCTCCGCACTGGGGCATTTGTGTCTCTCCTTTCTGCACATGCCCGAACCATCTCAACCTCGCTTCCCGCATTTTATCCTCAACTGATGTCACTCCCACTCTGTCTCGGATATCATCATTTCTAATTATATCCCTCCTTGTGTGCCCACACATCCATCTTAGCATCTCCATCTCCGCAACTTTCATCTTTTGGGTGTGCGAAGTCTTGATCGGCCAACACTCCGCCTCATATAACATAGTTGGTCTAACCACTACCCTATAGAACTTGTCTTTAAGTTTTGGTGGCACCTTTTTATCGCACAAGACTCCAGATGCGAGCCTCCATTTCATCCACCCTACCCCAATACGATGTGTGATATCGTCATCAATCTATACATTCTTTGAATAATAGACCCGAGGTACTTGAAGCTCCCTTTCTTTTGAATGACCTGAGTTCCAAGCCTCACCTCCACGTTGTCTCAAGGTCGCTCCCATTACTGAACTTGCACTCTTATTCTGTCTTTGTCCTACTCAACATAAACCTTTTAGACTCCAGAGTCTGTCTCCAAACCTCCAGCTTAGCGTTCTCTCCGCTGCGAGTCTCATTAATCAGGACTATGTCATCTGTGAATAACATACACCATGGCACCTCCTATTAGATTTGTCGCGCCAGTACATTTGTCACCAATGCAAATAGGAATAGGCTAAGAGCTGATCCCTGGTGTAGCCTCATAATCACTGGAAGAACTCCGAGTCTCCTCCTACTGTCTGTACCCTGGTCTTGGCTCCGTCATACATATCCTTGATTGCCCTAGTGTATTCCACATGTACACCTCTAACCTCCAAACATCTCTATAGAACCTCCCTAGGAACTTTGTCGTATGCCTTCTCGAGGTCGATGACAACCATATGTAGGTCTCTCTTCCTCTCCCTATACTGCTCCACCAACCTCCTAATAAGATGAATTGCTTTTGTAGTGGAACGCCCCGACATGAATTCAAATGGATTTTCGGAGATAGACACGCCTCTTCTCACCCTCATCTCCACGACTCTTTCCCAAACTTTCATAGTGTGGCTTAGCAGCTTGATACCCCTATAGTTGTTGCAACTTTGTATATCACCTTTGTTCTTATACAAAAAGATCATTGTACTCCACCTCCATTCTCCGGACATCATTGCCGTCTTAAAAATGATGTTAAACAACTCCGTCAGCCACTCCAAACCTGCCCTACCGACGCTCTTTCAAAATTCAACTAGGATCTCATCTCGCCCGGTCTCTTGTCCCGTGCGCATCCTGCGAACAACACCCTGAACCTCCTCAATCTTAATGTTTTCACAATACCCAAAATACTGGTACCTACCAGAGTGCTCTAGATCCCAACACAATGTCTCTATCTTCTTTTTAGTTTAAGAGTTTATGAAAGTAAGTCTACCACCTCCACCTAATATGTGCGTCCTCCACCAGTACGTTGTCGTCCCCTTCCTTTATGCACATTACGTGATCCAAGTCCCGGGCCCTCATCTCCCTCGCCTTGGCTAGTCTGTACAACTTCTTATCCCTGCCTTTTTCCTCTAATTCCACATATAGATGTTCAAAAGCCGCCATTTTTGCTGCCGTAACCGCTAGCTTTTCCTCTTTCCGCACCATCTTATATAATTCTCTATTCGTCCACTTCTCCACCTCATCCTTACTTTCTACCAAATTCGCATACGCCACTTTTTCGCTTCCACCTTCTCTTGAACTTTACCATTCCACCACCAGTCCCCTCGATGCCCACCATGGCTACCCCGCGAGACCCCTAGCACTTTTTTAGCAACCTCCCGAATGCAACTTGTCGTCTTGTCCCATATACTGGTCGCATCCCCACTACTCCCCCAAGCCACATTGGCCATCAACCTCTCCCTCATCTCATTTGCACTGGCCACGGTCAAACTCTCCCATTTGATTCTTAACCTGTCATCCACAACCCTCTTCTTCTTCTCCATCTTGATCTTCAAATCAATCACCAAAAGCTTATATCGAATTGTAAGATCCTCCTTCGGAATAACCTTGCAGTCTTTACAAAGACCTTTGTCAACCTTCCTAAGGAGCAAAAAATAATTATGAATTAAGTTAATTAGTACTAAAAACTCAAAAAAGAGAATGATTGAAACCTTAATACAATCTCAAAAAATACTCTTGATAAAATTTTAACAAAAAATAAAAAAATAAAGGGAAAATGTTTTAACATGGATTGCTCTCCAATTTAGATACTAAGATAGTAATGAAGTCCAAGAAAAAGAATCACGTGTCTTTCAAAAAATAATATATATGTAAGTTTGATTTTAGGCCACAAGTATGTCGAGTCGCTCCTGCATTTCATGTTATAACAAGTTAAAATACACTATAGAAAAAACATATAATTTATTTGCAATAATGTATATATATACGTTAAATCCATTATATATTAACACATGACTCGCCTGTTGGGATTGAAATAATCAGAGCGTCATGCAAAAACTAATAATTGTAAATCTTGAACGGCGATAAATAAGATAACACAAAAAATATACTAAAAAAGCATAATATTAATATAGTTTGATCAACTGACCTACATATTGGAAAAATTAATATAAAAAATATAAAATTTATTGAGAGAATAATATCCCCCTAAACGAAACTCTCTAAACGACTACATTGTGAATGCTATTGTGTTTTGTCTAAGAATAAAAGATCTTCTATTTATAGAAGTCTAATCCTTTCGTACAAGAAAAGAATAAATATGAGTCCTATTCTAAAAAAAAACTATTTCCACTTAGACTTACAACATAATTTATTGAAGATGTGGTTCCAAACCACGTAGGATAACCGATAAAACAGAGGAAGAAAGTAGAAAAAGTAAGGTCGCATGGAAATAAATTTGTCTATCGGAAACATCAGGTACGCTCTAATCCTTTTCGGATCCAACTTATGCATACGATTACACTGCGTATATTGTTGTTGGTGTTGTTGTTGCATGAAAATAATTTTGTCAAGAGTCAATTACATAATTTCCAAATTGCGGGAAAAAAGTGGAGAAGAAGTGAGTCTCTCCTGCATTTATAAGTTATGGACTTATGGCTATTATTTTATTACTCCTACTTTGTCAATGCTGCTATATTTTGAGTAGCAGCCCTAAAAAGTGGATAGCTGTGAAAATCATCCTTCATTTTCTTGCTTTCCTTTTCCATCTTCATTCGGAAAACATCCGCTCTGTTCTTACTAGCCAAATGATGTTTATTCTAGGCAATCTTTGGCTAATTTTTGGTGTTAACTATAGAAGCTTACCTTCATCAATTATTCTCTTCTCAATGATCATGTAACAATTAATTATCGATTAACTGATAACTGATATCTTTGATGGAAAACCAACTTAATTGTTTTATTTTATTTCAATAGTTGAAAACTGATTTAATTGGCTTGATTTATTTTTAGAAAAAAATGACTAAACCGAGTAATGAACACCTCTAATAGCAGGCACTTTAATTTTGTCTACCAAAAATTGAATAAATGAGAAGAATTCAACTACTCCTGCTAAAATTTGAAACTGAGACATGGTAATTTTCCACTCACTTTAGATCATTAAGTCATGTCCTTGAGTTGGATGCTTGAACATATGACATTACAACAAACTAATTTACCCTGGCCTCTCCTCCCAGAACCTTCTCTGCCTATGCCAACGTGTGTTCCAGGAAGTTCTTCGTGGATTCTTTACTCATAATCAGCTAACTGTAGCTATCAAGCAATATTTTCGTTTACAAACAAGTAGTGGAAACTAGAAAGTCGTGTCGCTACTACATTATATTGCATCATCCGTTCCATATTTGGACGTATGTATAGTATTTTTTTCCTCTTCTTGGTTAGTTGGTTTCTGCTCGGAAGGAGACAATTTGAACTTGAAATGACATTTATAAAATTTGTATTTCCTACTCCTACTAAAAAAGTCATTTTCTTCAATTTAACGAACTTATTTTTATAGAATAAATACTTTTTAAAATATATTGTCCAACCAAATATAGAAAAACTAAAAAACATTTCCCTCCGTGCCAAACACACCCAAAATGAAAAGAAAAAAACATCCCATTAGTTTTTTAATATATGAAATTAGTGCAAAATGTGACATAACATAAAATACATCGAGACATTTGGGTGGTACCAATACTAGAACATGCAACTCTTATCTTATATAGCAAGTAGAAATGAAGGCTTGAATTAATTAAGTAGACCCCAGAGGTCAACATCAAGATCAACATGTTATATTGTCTATTATTGATGTCTCGGGTTTTGTACAGTAAGTCCCACGGTTTGGACTATAATTTAGGTAGTATTTGGTTGTAATTATTATTGTACACTTACATAATTGTATTATCATAATTGTATAGTTAGTGTCCAAGTAGAATAAAGTTTTAGGAGTAGAATAGGAATATGATTCTCCTATTATGTAAAATGTATATATACTCTTTCAATTAATTAAAATAATCAAGAGATTATTTCTTTCATGGTATCAGAAGTCTAGGTCACACAAAAAATTTCTCCCAAAAATTTCTTGTTCCTCGGACAAGCAGAATCCGAGAGCCCATCCTCGATTTCCGCACTCCAATTCTCTCTTCCAAATCCCTCTATCACTTATTGTTCTTTCGTTATGTCTACGTCAAAGAACACGTTTCTCCCCGCCCTTGTTGTTTCTAACATCAAGAATCATATCCCTTTAATTCTTGAAATAGAAAACGTCCAATACGCGACGTGGGTCGGCGCACCATACGAGGATCTCACCCGCTATCGCAGTCTTGCATGGGCCCTTCAGTATCTTACATTCATGAGACTAGATATTACGTATGTCGTACAACATGCGTGTTTATTTATGCATGATCCCAGGATTGAGCACATGAATGCGCTCAAACGCATCCTTCGGTATATTTAGGGTACACTTGACTATGGCTTGCATTTATATCCTTCATCGACGTCAACACTTGTCTCGTATACAGATGCTGACTGGGGAGGCTGTCCGGACACCAGACGGTCTACGTCTGGCTATTGTATGTTTCTTGGTAATAACTTGGTCTCATGGTCTGCGAACGTCAGTCAACTTTGTCCCGCTCCAGTACCAAGGCTGAGTATCGAGTGGTAGCTAATGTGGTCTCTGAATCCTGTTGGTTATTTAATTTGTTGTTAGAGCTTCATTGTCCTATTCAGAAAGCGACCTTGGTTTATTGTGATAATATTAGTGTCATCTACCTTTCTGATAATCCGGTTCAGCATCAGCGCACTAAACATATCGAGACGGACATTCACTTTGTTCGCGAAAAGGTTGCTCGGGGTCAAGTACGCGTCTGCCATGTCCCTTCCAGGTATCAAATTGCAGACATCTTTACAAAAGGGTCTTCTCTCGGTTCTTTTTGAAGATTTTAGGGACCGTCTCAGCGTACAAAGACCGCCCGCTATGACTTCGGGGGTGTGTTAAATATACATACGATATACACTGTATACACGTGTATATCGTATGTATATTGTCTATTATTGGTGTCTCGGGTTTTGTACAGTAAGTCCCACGGTTTGGGCTATAATTTAGGCACTATTTGGTTATAATTATTATTGTACACTTATCATAATTGTATAGTTAGTGTCCAAGTAGAATAAAGTTTTAGGAGTAGAATAGGAATATGATTCTCCTATTATGTAAAATGTATATATACTCTTTCAATTAATGAAAATAATCAAGGGATTATTTCTTTCACAACAGAAAAGTCACTCCAACCAATTTTGGTTCCAACACTATTGATACCATCCTTGGATATTTCTGGTAATAATATTTCCTCGTCCAATAATTTTTGTCTCTCCTCATTAGACGTCATCTTTAATGGTGGCGACGTGTCGTCGCTAACCGCAAATTCGTCGTTACTGAGTTAGCGTACCAACAATAAACTTTCCCACCATTCGACGTTGTCATGTTCTTTCGTCGACGCTTCTGTCGTAGTTATTGGCTTCTCCGTAATCATTTTCCCTTTGCTGCCTTCGGTGGTATTTTTTGTGATACTTTTGTTGTTGCAGTACCAAGAAGCATTATTATTCATAGAATTGTATTAATCTCTCTTGATGGAGTCTTCTCATTAATATAATAAATATAGTGTGTACAGTATGAATCCTAATTGAATGAGAATCTCTACTTTATATAATTACACCAAACATTAATTACAGAATACATGGGGAATATACAAATATATTCGTTATCACACCCCCTCAGTCGGAGTGGGAGAGGCCGGACGCTGAGACTGGATCTAAAGTTAAGGAACAGCTGCCGAGGAAGCCCATTAGTGAAGATATATGTGTACTGATACGAAGAAGGCACATGCAACACCTTAACATGACATATGACAACCTTCTCACGAATAAAATGGATATCCATCTCAATATTCTTGGTTCGCTGATGCGGAACCGGGTTATGAGATAAGTAGACTGTAGATATGTTGTCATAGTAAACCATAGACGCCTTACGTAGGGGATAATGAAGCTCCAAGAGGAGGTTTCGGAGCCAACAGATCTCAGCAACAACATTCGCAACGCCTCCATATTCTGGCTCTGCACTCGAACGAAAGAGTGTGGCTTGCCGCTTGGCAGACCACGAGATGAGATTATCTCCTAAGTACACATAGTAGCCGGAGGTGGAACGACGTGTGTCCGGACAACCTGCCCAATCGGTGTTCGTATATGATATCAGCCTGGTCGGTGCAGAGGGGTAGAGATGTAATCTATAGTCAAGAGTACCCTTAACGTATCAAATGATACGTTTAAGAGTTGTAAAGTGAGGCAATATGAGGCTTGGTGAATGTAAGATACCGAAAAGCACCAGCGAGACTCCTATAAAGTGAGGGATCGAGCACCGGATCCCCATCAACAGCACTGAGTTTTGATTTTAAGTCGATCGGAGTAGGCATGATCTTGCAGTTTGCCATTTTAGCCCTGTAAAAAATTTCTTCGGCATACTTATGCTAACACGGGAACATAACATCTGCAGATTTGGTCACAGAAATCTCCAAAAAATAACTCAACTTCCCCAGAGTCTGTCATAGCAAATTCGGATTTGAGCAGGGTAATGATCTCATTTTTCAGCACATCAGAAAATGCAGTCAGAACAATATCATCCATATTTAGCAAAAGGTATATAGTGTCACTACATTGATGAAAAATAAAAATTGAATAATCATTTTTGCTGCACACAAACCCAATATGCATGATGTAAGTGGAAAATCGCTCATACCAAGACCTGAGGGATTGTTTCAAACCATACAGTGACTTATGGTGGCAGTAAACATACTGATGAGCCTCTGGATGCACAAAGCCAGGCGGTTGGTTCATGTAAATAGTTTCTTTCAAATCCCATGTAAAATGCATTTTTCACATCAAGTTGATGAATCGGCTAGTTCTTACCCATAGCTATGCTTAGAACAGTGCGAATGGTTACCGGTTTGACTACCGGACTGAAAGTATCACCACAATCAAAACTCTTCTATTGCCCTGTGCCATTTGCCACAAGTATAGCCTTGTGACGTTCAAGCTCACTAATGTCTCTGAACTTGTGACAAAAGAGCCACATACAACGAATCACATTCACCTCCTTTGGTCTCGGTACAATATCCCAAATGCTTTGAGTGGTAAGCGCATCAAATTCCTCGCGCATGGTCACATTCTAATTCGGGTCAACTTTTGCTAGTTTCGGGTTTTTGGAAATAGGTGATATATATATTGAGTGGATAGGTTGAAGTGGACTTTTGGTTTGAAAATCCCGTATTGGGCACGGTTTCCATTCTGTGTGTGGGGACGGGGGCAGGGGTGTGTGGCAGGGACGGTGACACTGGGCAGTGGGTTGCGGGGGCCGGTGATGGTAAATTTGGGAAGTGGGGTATCAATTTGGTGGCGGAAATAGTAGGTGGGGTTGAGTCTGACGGAAGAGTGCAGTGTGTTGGGGTGACGGTAATGGGGGGTTGTGCAGCGGCAGTTTGCGGGAACAGAAGGTGGACCGATGGGGAGTCAAGTAGTGGCGGGGAGGCTGCCGGAGGTAGTGGGTGTGGAGTCGGATCGGTAACTCCACGTATTGTGTTACAGGAGAGGAGAAGTATCTGAATTATCAAGAAAGTCGTAGTCGGGAATGTGAAACTTACGGATGTTGGAATAAGGGAAAACATTTTCCTTGAACGTGACGTGATGAGAGACAAGGACTTTGTTTGTGGATGGATCGAAGCATAAATATCCTATATGGTTTGGGGGGAACCCCAAGAAAATACAAGGAGTGGTCCTAGGTTCTAACTTGTGAGAAGCCGTGGAGGCGAGATTAGGGTAGCATAGACAATCAAAAGTGCGTATGTGACCATATGTGGGGATTTGATGGTATAGAATTTCAGTCGGGGTTCAATTACGGAGAGTACTGGTAGGTAATATTCTAAGTATGTATTCTACCAATTTTAATGTGTATCCAAAAGGTGGGTGGAAGAAAAGCATGAAGGAGTAATGTACGAATCATATTGTTGATGGTACGTAGGATTCTTTCGGCTTTACCATTTTGAGGAGAGGTATGAGGGAAAGAGAATCGAAACACCATGCCATTATTCATATAAAATTTATGAAAGAGTGAATTATTAAACTCACGCCCATTGTCACATTGGAAAGATTTGATGTCCTTTTCAAATTGAGTTTTAATATATGTGTGAAATTCAAGAAATGTGGAGTGAACTTGAGACTTAAATTTGAGCGGATAGACCCAAAGAAAATGAGAGAAATCATCTAACAATACCAAATAATATTTATGACCGAGTTTGCTAGCGATAGGAGATGTCCATAAATCCGCATGAATAATGTCAAAGGGAGAAAAAGTAGCAGTTAAAGACAACATAAATGGAAGTCTAACATGTTTACCTAAAGGACAAGAATAGCAACTTGGGGAAAGACTCCCCTTATTACATGTAACTAAATTGTGACTTCTAAGAAAATTAAAAACGGGAGCGCCTGGGTGTCCAAGTCTGTTGTGCCACGTGGATGGAGAGATCGCAGCAAGGGATGTATGAGGGTTGATACTGGCAGCGAAAGTGAATGAGAAATGATAGAAGTCCCCCACACTATTGCATCTCTTAAGAGGTGTCCCCGTGCGTAGGTCCTTCATAGAAAAACCAAAGGGGTCGAATTCAAGAGATACAAAATTATCAATAGCAAACTTTCTAACATAGATTAAATTTTTAATGATATTAGGAGCATAGAGGACTTTATGGAGGGAAAAGGGAGGGTGAGGTTTCAGTGTGTGTATGTGGCTCCATACCCTTCAATTGGAATGCGATTGCTATTTCCGACCAATATAAATTGAGAAGTTCACAAACTAAATAGGTGTGAAAGATTACAAGAGTTTCGAGTGAGGTGGGATGTGGGATGTCCATATACCAAGCATCATTGGGTTGTTGTAAATTCATGGTATTGTAAGCCCGTGCCAATTCCGTTGGCGTGAGAAAACCGGACTAGGCAGTGGAATGTTGGGCCTCCGCGATGTGAGCATGATGAGTTGGGCCTGTTAGGCGAGGGGCAGGACCTGGGTCCAACAAGCTGGGCTATTTCCAGTTGGCTGAGGAAGTCGGGTACGGGCAAGATAGTAAGGCCCAACTGTCGGAAAATTGCCAAGGCAGTGGGTCGGCCCACTAGACTAGGTACCGAGCCATCTGTTGTGTATGGCCACCCGAGTTGGGCCTTCCTCCTTGGCCTTTGCCTCTACCGCCGCGTCTGCCACCACGGCCTCGCCCTCTGCTGCCTCCGCGGCTGCTCCGCTGATGTTGGTTGTCGGTGGGGCCGACGGGTGCGGTGGTGGTCTCTAGTGCATCAACCACCAATGCTTTTTGAGTGTGTTCATCCTATTTAGTACGTCTAGTTTCTTTCAAAAGAAATTGTGACCGGCCCTGTTGAAGCTGGGCAGGGGATCGGCCTGTTGTATCATCGTTGCGAGTGTGTCGTATTCACCTTTCGGTAAACCATTAATTAGTTGCAACACCATCTTAGTGTCCGAAATCGGAGTTCCCACATTAGATAATTCATCGGCAACTAATTTCAATTATTTGCAATAGTCGGACATGTTCGCAGAGTTTTCAAGACGCGTGTTATTGAATTGTTCCTCAAGATATATGTCACGTGTGTTTGTTGTCCTAAAAAATTTCCTCCAGCCTTATCCATAGCTCACGTGCCGAAGCGCCTGTTTTCATAATAGTATGAAGCAAGTCCTTAGAGATGATGTCATAAATCCATTGCTTGATGATTGTGTCAAGTCGGCGCCATGCCGTGTCGTCGACATCGATAGGACGGGGGAATGTGTCGTCAATATGATCAAGCACGTTGTAAGCACATGCATGAATGCGAAATAGTTCAACCCACAATGAATATTGACCATCCTCTTGATCAAGAATGAAAGCGATAAATTTCTTGATATTGGTGATGGCAAATGTCGGATGGAAGGAGGAAGTAGAGGAGGAGGTGGGGGATTGTGTGTGATGACGGGGGAGGAGGAGGAAGTTGTGGGAAAGGTGGGAGTAGCCAATAGAGGGGCTGATTTTTGGTGATCAAGAGAAGAGAAAAAAATTAGGGTTTGTGTGGGTAGGGTGGTCGCTAGTAGAAAGAGAGGGGGGCGGCGATTAGAAGAAAAAATCAGAGAGAGGTGTTTTAGGGTTTGGCTCTTGATACCATATAGAATTGTATTAATCTCCCTTGATGGAGTCTTCTCATTAACACAATATATATATATATATATATTGTGTGTGTAAAATATGAATCCTAATTGTATTAATGGTAAAATGAAAAAAGATAGTAATTAATTCTGTCTTGAACTTCTAAAATGATAAATAATTTTGAGACATTTATTTTTAGAAATCACGAAAAACAATTTGAAATGGAAGGAGTACTTTATTTATATAAATGTTTAACTTTTAGATCGTCACACATATTCAATATGGTATATATTATTGAAGATCACAAGAGCTTGTGAGTTTTATTAGTGAATATTATAATCCAATTGTAATTATTAGTGATGTATAATTATGGTAGAAATAGGATTCCACATTGTACACACTATATATATTTGTATTAATGAGAAAGAGTCTCCAAGGGAGATTAATATAATTCTACATGGTGAAATAGTGAGAGGGACCTCTATCCTTTCCTATCCACGTTCGGTACCAGTGTCGCCCCCTCACCTCTCTAGCTTCCCTCACCACTCCTCCCACCGTTTTAACAACAATATCTCCCTCAACGTGGCATAGTAGACTTGGTCATCCAAGTTCTCACGTTTTTTATCCCCTTAGAAATCGAAATTTAATCCAATGTAATAAAGGGAACCTTTCACATAGTTGCTCCTCGTGTCATATAGGAAAACACGTTAGACTACCATTTAAGCCTTCTATGAGTATTACTTTCTCTCCATTTTAATATTATTCATGCAGATTTATGGACTTCCCCTATAACTAGCAACTTAGGTCACAAATATTATCTGGTATTCTTGGATGATTTCTCTTACTTCCTTTGGGTCTATCCCCTCAAACTCAAACAACAAGTGTTCTCCAAATTCATTGAATTTTGTACACTGGTTAAAACACAATTTGAAAATGATATAAACATGTTTCAATGTGATAATGGTCGTGAGTTCAATAATTCCCTATTTCATAAATTTTGTGCGGCTATTGGCATGATATTTCGGTTATCGTGCCCTCATACCTCCCCTCAAAATGGTAAAGCAAAAGAATTCTCCGCACCTTAATAATATGATTCATACCCTCATTTTTCATACGTCTCTCCCCCTACTTTTTGGGTATATGCATTAAAAATGGTAGAACACATTCTCAATATTTTACCTACCCATGTGATTCAAAATAGGACACCCTCCGAAATTCTCTACCGTCGGACCCCTACCTATGACGATCTTAGAATTTTTGGTTGTTTGTGTTATCCTAATCCGACATCCACGCCCCCCACAAATTGGCACACAGATCTACTCTGTGCGCCTTCCTAGGTTTCCCATCGAACCATATGGGTACTTGTGTTGTGAACTATCCACCGACAAAATCATAATCTCACGCCACGTCACTTTTGTCGAGCATGTTTTCCCGTTTGACAACATTAAAAAAATTTGAGTCACTGATTACAAATTTCTTGATGATTCAGACACATCACCGCTTCTCCACCAAGCTCTCCGTCATGCTACCACTGTTCCAGCAGCAGTCAGCACTCTGTCACCACCACCTTCCGCCACTGCCACTACCGGCGGTCTCCCATCACCAGCGTCAATCCGTACCACCACTACAACCACTGTTCCATCGCCACCTACCCATACTGTCACTGTCAGCACTCTGTCAGGTCATTCACCGGCAGAGACGACCGAACCCGTCATTATCTCCTCCACCCGCCGGCTACTTGGGTCACCTAACCCAGTGTCACCCCCGCATATCCTCAGCCTTCTTGTCGACCACCTGAACCCAGACACCACCCCTCGATGACCCAATCAAATCAACCCAACACCGTCACCGTCGCCTGAACCAGAACGACACCTACCCTTCCCTAACCCATTGACCTAAATCAATACTATACCACACCCAACCAGTCATCGGTGTCGAGCCCAAATCTCTATGTCACTATTACGGAACCGCCGACCCAAACCCAGACCACATCCTCTAACCCGCCACCGAACCAGTCTGCACCCCTCCAAAATACTTGTATTGCCCCCTGCCCCCACACGTCCTATGGAAACCCATGTACAACACATGATTTTTAAACCCAAAGTCCAATTTAACCTATCCACACAAACCATATCTCCAATTCCCAAAAAACCAAAATTACCCAAATTAGATCCAAATTGGAATGCAGCCATTGTGCGAGGAATTTAATTCTTTAACGAAACAACACACTTGGGATTTTGTTCCTAGACCGGAGGGGGTGAATGTGATCCGATGCATGTGACTTTTTCGTCACAAATACAGAGACAATGGTGATCTTAAGAGATATAAGGCGGAACTTGTGGCTAATGGCAGTAATCAGCAGGAGGGAATTAATTGTGGTGAGATGTTCAGTCCGGTTGTTAAACTGGCTACCATTCGCACAGTTCTGAGTATTGTTATGGGTAAGCATTGGCCGATTTATTAGCTTGATGTGAAAAATATGTTTCTACATGGGGAGAAAGAAACTGTTTACATGCACCAGCCGCCTGGTTTTGTCCATCCAGCAGCTCCCCAGTATGTATGTCATCTTCGTAAGTCACTTTATGACTTGAAACAAGCCCCTAGAGCGTGATATGATCGATTTTCACAATACATTATGCAAATTGGGTTTGTATGCAGCAAATGTGATAATTCTCTATTTATTTTTCATCGTGGTGGTAACATTGCTTATTTGTTGTTATATGTGGATGACATTGTGCTTACTGCCTTTTCGGATCTGTTGAAGACTGAGATCATTGCATTGCTTAAAACCAAATTTGCTATGAGTGACTTGGGGAAGTTGAGTTATTTCTTTGGGATATCAGTGACTAGAACTGCCGATTCTATATTTTTGTGTCAGTGTAAGTATGCAGAGGAGATTGTATACAGGGCTAAGATGGCAAACTGCAAGGTCATGCCCACTCCAGTTGACTCTAAATCTAAGCTTAGTGTTGTTGATGGTGATCCAGTGTCAGACCCCACTCTCTATAGGAGTCTTGCAGGTGCCCTTCAATAACTTACATTTACCAGGCCTGACATTACTTATGTTGTTCAGCAGGTGTGCTCATTCATGCATGCCCCAAATGAGCCTCATTTTACTGCTCTTAAATAGATCATTCGATACGTTAAAGACACCCTTGATTATGGATTGCATCTATACCCCTCAGCAACGAGCAGGTTATTATCATATACGGATGCTGATTGGGCAGGCTGTCCAGACACGCGACGCTCCACCTCCGGCTACTGTGTGTTCTTAGGGGATAATCTCATTTCTTGGTCTGCCAAGAGGCAAGCCACCCTATCCCGTTTGAGTGCAGAAGCAGAGTATAGAGGCGTTGCAAATGTTGTTGCTGAGATCTGCTGGCTCTGAAACCTTCTTTTGGAGCTCCAGTGTCTCTTGCGTAAGGCGTCTTTGGTGTACTGTGATAACATATCTGCCATATATTTATCTCATAATCTGATTTAGCATCAGCGAACCAAACACATTGAGATGGATATACATTTCTTCCGTGAGAAGGTTGCTCTCGGTCATGTCAAGGTTTTGCATGTGCCTTCTTCGTATCAGTATGCGGATATATTCACCAAAGGACTTCCTAGACAGCTTTTTCTAGACTTCAGATCCAGTCTTAGCGTCCGGTCTCCTCCCGCTCCGACTGAGGGGGTGTATTAGTGAATATTATAATCCATATTGTAATTATTAGTGATGTATAATTATGGTAGAAATAAGATCCCTATTATATTAGGATTCCACATTGTACACACTATATATATTTGTATTAACGAGAAAGACTCCCAAACGAGATTAATATAATTCTACAAGTTTAAATCATACCACCATATCCATTAAAACAAAATACTACTCCTGCGTTTGACTCTCATTGTATAATAATACTCACGCGAGAGGGCAATGTCGAGACATAATTCAATTATGTAATAAATATCATACTTTTTCTAATGGAGTAGTACTTTATGAGATAGTTGAACAATATACTTTATCTGTTTCAATTAATATGTCATCATTCAAATTTCGAGATTCACAAGTCTTTCTTTGATTATAATTTTTTTATATATTTTTAAAATATTTTGAATTATCAATTATCAATTATCGTGGCTTATCGTACTTTTTACATAATTTCAAAATATATAAATTTTGTTTCAAAATCTTTAAAGGTTTCATACCCGAATTCACTGTAAAATATAAACTGTTTGACTTTCGAAATCTGAACTTTGCCACATAAATTGCGACAGAGGGAGTATATATTTAAAAAATTTATTAAATATCTATAAATATTTAATTGTAACCGTAGTTATTACATATTAATTTGAGATTGCTACAAAAAATACTAAACTTTAAATCATAAATCTGTAGGTGTAGAGTGTACAATACGACATTAAAATGATAAACATTAACTTGCCTGTTGCCTAAAAGTTTATGAAGCCTCAACATGAGATCTATTTCATCAGAAGAGAAGTCACCTCTCTTTATGTGTGGCCTTAAATAATTCAGCCACCTAAGTCTGCAGCTCTTCCTGCATCTATTCAAACCTGCATGTATTCATAAAAAATATATATATATATATATATATATATATATATAAAAGCAAAATGATTTATATCTGTTACACATATATGTATAAGTATTTGTAAGGGACGGATCTTCATTATTAATTACGTGTTCAGCATGATTCTGTAGTCGTGATCTATATACTGTATTTGTATTAGAATTTTATTTGATGCATAGAGGTAATCTATTCCAAATGCAATAAACTATCCTGCCCTAGAATTTTTAATACATAAATTACTTAAAATCTTAAATCTGTCTTTAATTTTGTTAGAATAGGTGGTCAGTGAGATACATAAATATATTATCAGCTCTAACGGGAACTTGATGCCACTTTCCTTCTCCATATTTCTCTATACATTTTCTCAAAAGATCTTCTTCTTCAGTCCATGTACCTTTCTTCACTCCCGACGACGTAACAAACGAATTATTATTCATGATATATATTGAAAGAAATAATCTCTTAATTATTTTTATTAATTCAAAGAGTATATACATAATATACATATTTCCATAATAGTAGAATCCTATTTCTATTCTACTCCTAAAACCTTATTCTACTTGGACACTAACTATATAATTATGGTAATACAAATATTATGGTAAGTGTACAATACTAATTACATCACAACATTACCTAAACTAGGAGACTAACATATTACCTAAACTCTAGACCATATACACGGTCATATATACAAAACCGAGGCCCAATACACATAGGATATACACGTGTATATCGTGTATATCCTATGGATATTTAACACACCCCTACAGTCATAGCGGACGGTCTTCGTACGCTGAGACTGTCCCTAAAATCTTCAAAAAGGACTGAGGGAAGACCCTTTGTAAAGATGTCTGCAATTTGATACCTGAAAGGGACATGACAGACGCGTAGTGTCCACGAGCTACCTTTTCTCGAACAAAGTGAATGTCCATTTCGATATGTTTAGTACGCTGGTGCTGAACCGGATTACCAGAAAGGTAGATGGCACTAACATTATCACAATAAACTAAGGTAGCTTTCTGAATAGGACAATGGAGCTCTAAAAGAAGATTACGTAACCAACAGGATTCAGAGACCACATTGGCAACCCCTCGATACTCGACCTCTGCACTTGAGCGTGATAAAGTCGATTGACGCTTCGCGGACCATGAGACCAAGTTATTACCAAGAAACATACAATATCCAGACGTAGACCGTCTGGTGTCTAGACAGCCACCCAAATCAGCATCTGTATGCAAGACAAGTGTAAACGTCGATGAAGGATATAAATGTAAGTCATAGTTAAGTGTCCCCTGGATGTATCGAAGAATGCATTTGAGCGCATTTATGTGCTCAACTCTGTGATCATGCATAAACAAACACACCTGTTGTACGGTGTGCAAGACTGCAATAGTGGGTCGGATCATCGTATGGTGCGTCGGCCGCAGCCCCAAGCTTGGGCTTAGTATCAACTGGAGTGGAAGTGGACTTACAGGATGACATCCCAACCCTCTCAATGATCTCAGCGGCATACTTCCTTTGGGATAAGAACAACCCACCTGCATAGCGAGTGACAGCAATCCCCAAAAAATAACTCAAGGGCCCCAAGTCTTTCATAGCAAACTCAGAACTAAGCATTGTCATGATAGACTGGCATAAAGCATCGGACGAGGTGGTCAAGATAATATCATCCACATATAATAGTATATAAGACAAAGAAGAACCGCGACGATATATGAACAAGGAATTATCCGACCTGCTGTGAGTGAACCCAATAGTTGAAACATAGTCGGCAAACCTCTTCTACCAGGCCCGTGGAGAATGCTTAAGCCCATATAAGGACTTTTTCAACAAACATACATAATGAGGATATTTGGAATCCCTAAACCCCAAGGGTTGATGCATATAGACTGTTTCCTTGAGATCACCGTGTAAGAAAGCATTCTTCACATCTAACTGATGAATGGACCATACTTTCGAAAGAGTCAAGATGAGCACAGTGCGAATGGTAGCCGGTTTGACCACCGGACTAAACGTCTCACCATAATCCACACCAACTTGCTGAGTCTTACCATCACCCACAAGCCGAGCCTTATGTCTTGCAAATGAACCGTTTGAATTGTCCTTATGAGAAAAAATCCACATAGACCTAATAATATTAACATCAGATGGACAAGGCACCAACTCCCACGTCTTATTATCAATAAGAGCATTATATTCACCGGTCATAGCAATTTTCCAATTCGGGTCATTTAACGCAGACACGGGATTACGGGGTAAGGGTGATTTAAGAACATTAGAATTTAAATTAAAATGCCTTTTTGGTTTAAAACACCCCGTTGACTATGAGTGACCGGTCTATGACTCGGGGAAGAATTGGCAGATTTTGGGAATTTTCTGGACTCGGGAAGGACTGGCCTGCTGGCCCAACACGGTAAGCAGAAGCAAGAACTGGATCAGTTTCGTATTAATGGATCGGCCCAATTGCGAAATCGGCCCGATGACGATACTGAGAACAGTGGCTTGTGATAGACCAGTGGGACCAACGGGCAGTGGGCCCACTGGAGGATTTTGGGTGCGGGATATGTCCAAAAAATGGTGAATAATATACGGGAATAGACCATCATCCAAAAAATTATACGAACTAGGCACGGGATTACTCACCTTATCAAACGAAAATAGGGATTCATCAAAAATGACATGACGACTAATGATGATTTTATTAGAGGATAAATCAAAGCATTTGTAACCACGATGATTATACGGAAAACCCAAAAACACACACGGAGTAGATCGGGCTTGAAGTTTTTTAATTGTGGTGGACAGAAATAACGGATAACACAAACACCCAAAGACCCTAAGATGTGAATACGAAGGAGTCTTATTATATAAAATTTGAAGAGGGGATGAATATGTCAAACCTTTGGAAGGAAGAATGTTAAGATATGTAGTCATTTGTAGAGCATGATGCCAAAACAAAGGTGGTACGGAAGCATGAATCAATAGAGTTCGACAATGTTATTAATGGTACGAATCTTACATTCGGCTTTCCCATTTTGTGAAGACGTATGTGGGCAAGAAAAATGAAAATTTATTCCATTATTGATACAAAATTCCCGAAAAACCTCAGTATCATATTCCCTGACATTGTCACATTGAATATTCTTTATTTTCCGTTCGAATTGGGTTCTAATGAAAGCTCTAAATTGTAAGAAGATGAAAAAAAACTTGAGATTTTTTGGTGATCGGAAAAGTCCATAAAAACTTAGAATAATCATCCAAAAAAAGAACATGATACCGATGACCCAAAGAATTGAGAACAGGAGATGTCCATAAATCGCTATGAATAACGTCGAATGGCATTAAAGTATGAGAATTAGAGTATACAAATGGAAACTTAACATTTTTTCCTAACGAACAAGATTGACAATTCGGAGTACTACACGTACCCTTACAAGAAATAAAATTATTTTTATCTAAGGAAGACAAAATAGACGACCCCGGATGACCTAGGCGAGCATGCCACAAGGAAGGGGCAAGGGCGGCAAACGTGGATGGCACGGCGTGACTCGAAAGACCAAAACTTGGTGTGATCGGATAAAAATCTCCCATACTATCACACCTTATGAGAGGGCTCCCTGTCTTGAAATCCTTCACCGAAAATCGAAACGGATCAAATTCCACAGAAATAGAATTATAGTTGACATACACTAAATTTTTAATCAATTTAGGGGCATGAAGGGTATTTTTCAAGATGAGTGATGGATGGGGTGGAGACAAAGTTTTATGACCATAACCACGAATTGGAATAGAGTTACCATTACCAACAATTATACCATGATGGTTGCTCAAATTGGAATAAAATGAGAGAGTACCTTGATCGGATGTCATGTGTGTAGTCGCGCCGATGTCCATGTACCAATTCGGATTCGATTACGTTAATCCAAGTGTGTGCATTACGACCTCAATGTCTGTGTGAGTGGGTGTGGGGCCTACCGCCGAGAATGTTTGTATGGGCCGAGGCCCAAGCAGTCCCCCCGCTGCCCCGCCCAACGCTGAATCGAGGATGAGAGGCCTAACTGTTGGGCCTGAACTAGGGTTGCCCAGCCCACTGCCCATTGCCCATTGGATGAACAACCTAGATAATAGGGTTTGTTGGGCCACGCCCACTTCCCCAGCCCCACTGCCATGGGCCCCACGGGTGGGACCAGTAGGGCGGTGGCCCACTGTTGACTGGATGGGGCCCACTGCCGAATGTTATCCACCGGAACCACCGCGTTTGCCCCCGCCGATTTTGCCATTATTTTTACAATTTTTTTGCTGCCACCATGAGTACGGTTTTCGCCCGAATTATCAACAAAATCCAAAGAATTTGTGGAGGACGTCATCATGACTACAGGGCTCGCACCAATAGCCGCCTTTTTAGCCAAACCGACTTCTTCCAAAGTAAGCATGGAGCGGGCTTGATAAAAAATGGGAAGCAAATTACTTTGACGAAGGAGAGTCCCAACGCCATTATAGGCCTCAGAAAGGCCGGCAACCAATTGTCAAACCAGACGATTATTTGTCATAGGTGCGCCAACGTTACGGAGCTGGTCCGCCAACTCCTTGAGTCTCTTGCAATATGCAGAAACGTTCGGAAATTCTTTCATGCTGACTTGGGAGAATTCTTGCTCGAGGGTGACAATACGTGAATGTTGGTTATCTTAGAATATATCACGCAATCTATTCCAGGTAGCCATAGCCGTAGTGTCCGTCTCAATGATCGTCTGTAAGAGGTCGACCGAAATAGTGGAATAAATCCACTGGAGAACGGTAGCATCAAGAGTAATCCATAATTGGGGATCCTCCGTGGGAATAGGGGCGGCGGGAGGAATTATGTGATAGAGGACTTGATAGGAGATAGCGTGAATTTTAAATAATTCTGCCCACGTCGCATATTGGACGTTTTCCATCTCAAGAACGATAGGGATGTTGTTCTTGATGTTAGAAATAGTGAGGGCATGATGAAACGTGTTCCTAGACATAGCGAAAAAACAAAGGGATTGGAGGGAAAATTTGGGAAGAGTGGAGGTAAAATTTGACAAGAAATTCGATGAAAGGGTGCGGAAATCGAGGCAGGTTTGGCCGAGAAATAGCACAAAAACTCGAGAGCAATATTTGGAGAACAAAGGAGGAAGCAATTTAGACCTACCATGAAAGAAATAATCCCTTGATTATTTTCATTAATTGAAAGAGTATATATACAATTTACATATTTCCATAATAGGAGAATCATATTCCTATTCTACTCCTAAAACTTTATTCTACTTGTACACTAACTATACAATTATGGTAATACAAATATTATGGTAAGTGTACAATACTAATTACACCACAACATTACCTAAACTAGGAGACTAAAATCTAGACCATATACACGGTCATATATACAAAACCGAGGCCCAATATACATAGGATATACACGTGTATATCGTGTATATCCTATGGATATTTAACACACACACATATATATATATATATATATGGGCCTCTCTCCATGCAAATGAACACCAAGTAGAACTTAAACACAACTTCATCAACAGGGGCGGAGCCAGAATTTTCATTAAAAGATAGCAAAAACTTATAATTATGTCATGAGCTAGGATCAAACTCACAACCTTAGGAAACTTTGTAACCCCTTAACCACCGTGTTGAAACTTCAGCTTGTGTCAAGAGGTGTCAACACTGATATATACTATATATACTTATAAAATCAAAATTCAATAAATATGTACCACGTAATTTTTCGACAATGGATGTTGCTTGACACCCCTCGGGCAAGTATAGTTCCGCCCCTGAACTCCAATGCTCGAGTTTAATTAAGCAAAGCACGTCGGAATATAAAATATTGAAGACTTGTACTTAAAAGAAAACCTATAGCAGCTCTAGATGAGCCTGATGGCTCTTGCAGTCTTGCTTGCTTGCTCGCTCTTTCTTCGTACCTTTTCAGTCTCTTCATTTATACTTGCGTGATAGGATTTTAATTTAATAGTTTCCAAAGTCGGCATATTTAGTACGTACTTGCATGATAGGATTTTCATTATTTTTAAAAAAACTGATTGATAGTATTTCAAAGTGAATTAAGTTAGTATCTAAATTGGAGAGCAATCCATATTAAAACATTTCCCACTTTTTTTATTATTTGTTAGAATTTTATCAAGAGTATTTTTTGAGATTGTATTAAGGTTTCAATCATTCTCTTTTTTGAGTTTTTAGTTCTAATTAACTTAATTCATATTTATTTCTTGCTGACATATATATATATATATATATATATATATATATATATATATATAGCTCTCCAATTTAGATACTAAGATAGCTACTAAATCCAAGAAAAAGAATCATGTGTCTTTCAAATAAATAATATATATGTAAGTTTGATTTTAGGCCACAAGTATCGTTGAGCCGCTACGGCATGTTATAACAAGTTAAAATACACTATAGAAATAATATATAATTTGTTTGAAATAATGTATATATACGTTAAATCCATTATATATTAACACATGACCCGCCTGTTGGGATCGAAATAATCAGGGCATCATGTGAAAGCTAATAATTATAAATCTTGAACGACGATAAATAAAACGACACAAAAAATATACTAAAAAAACATAATATTAATATGGTTTGATCAAGTGACCTACATACTGGGAAAATTAATATAAAAGTATAAAATCTATTGAGAGAATAATCTCCCCCTAAATGAAACTCTCTAAACGACTACATTGTGGATGCTATTGTGTTTTGTCTGAGAATAAAAGATCTTTTATTTATAGAAGTCCAAAACTTCTAAAAGGATAAATATGGTAGTCTTATTTTACAAAGAAAACTTTTCCACCAAGAAATCATTTTTGAAGTAAAACACAATTATGGTAGAATACAAATAAGGTAGAAAATTCAGGACAAATCCTAACAAATCTCTCCTTGGCCTGAATTTTCTGACAAAATAATATTGATTCTCCATCTTCATATAATATTTATCACTGCTTCTTGATATGTTTGAAAATGGAGCCCTTTCGGGTTAAAAGTTTTTTTTGGAACCCTTTCGAGTTAAAAGTATTGGAGCCCTTGTGGGGTAAAATGAGCCCGGATTAAAACTAAGCCATTTGCATAGTTAAAAATGTGCCATTCGTAGGGTTAAAATGGTTTTTGTCTTTTAAAGATATCGCGGCAGAATTGTTGAAAATATCATTAAACTTTTTTACTCCATATGTAGTAGCTCGGATTTTTTCTCTCTTATTTGATAAAAAAATCTTCATTATCGTCAATAGGTTGTAACTTGATATAAATTTTCCTTGAACCTGTCTTCAACCTCGTTGAACCATTGACTCTGATATCACTTGTTGGGATCGAAATATTCAGGGCATCATGCGAAAGTTAATAATTGCAAACATTGAATGGCGATAAATTAGACGACACAGAAAATATACTAAAAGAAGCATAATATTAATATGTTTTGGTCAAGTGACCTACATATTTGAAAAACTAATATAAAAATATAAAATTTATTGAGCAAATAATCTCCGTTTAAACGAAATTCTTTAACGATTGCATTGTGGATGCTATTGTATTTTGTCTGAGAATAAAAAATTCTTCTATTTATAAAAGTCCAAAACTTCTCCTACAAAAAATGGATAAATATGATAGAGTCCTTTTCTACAAAGAAAACATTTTTCACAAAAAAAATCCTTTTTAAAATAAAATATAATTATAATAAAATTAAAATAAGATAGGAAATTCAGTACAAATCGTAACACCGCCTTGTGCTATTGTATGATTATTGTATCTGTATCAATTGATAATAAGTACCTTTCTTAAGTATTCTTCTTCATTGCATGTATTCATTAACTAAACTTAAAGAAGAAGAAACAACCCAAAACGAAACTAGAGTTTTCAATTGTTTGTTCATCATCACCTTCTCCGTATATTTCTTTTATCATTTCAACTCCTTATTTTTTAATCAATTAATATATACCAGAGTAAAAAGATGTGTATACCAGAGTATTAGAACAAAATTACTAGTAGTTTTTACAACACTCCAAACATTTCTCCTTTTTTTATACTTTCCACTATGGTTGTGTTTCGTAGAGAAAAATACTTTGTATCACTTTTTTCATATTTTGTGGGGATAAAATATTTTGAAAAATATACAACAACATACTCAGTTTAATCCACAATGTGAGATATTTTGAAAAATATATTTTTAAAAAAAAATTCCTTAAAAATTAGAAAAATA
Organism: Anisodus tanguticus; assembly: GCA_034509755.1. Taxonomy (NCBI): domain Eukaryota; kingdom Viridiplantae; phylum Streptophyta; class Magnoliopsida; order Solanales; family Solanaceae; genus Anisodus; species Anisodus tanguticus. Next base: position 35,324,722 of record CM067557.1, on the reverse strand, counting down.
TCTTTTCCGATGGAAGTAAAAAAAAAAAATTTCATAAATGGCATCAGCGTGATTATCTCTCCCACTCACAACATACTCCACCTACCCCACGTCCCATCCACCCACAACCACCAACCCCAACCCCCGCACACCCCCTCCATGCCTCTTGCCCTGCCTTCCAATTCAGAGGCGGGCGTCACAATTTGAAGTTTATGGATTTGAGATTCTACTATTTTTAAGTTACCGGGTTCTAAAAGTAATATTTCTTCTTCTTTGGCAACGGAAAGAAGTGCTTGCATTGCTATGTTTTGTAGACATTCGACAGACAAAATCCAGGCAAATCGCCACACAAATTTGCCTTGGATAGAAGTTGGCATTGGTCAGTTCTATTTTGTAAGAATTTGGTTTGGTTTTTTTGGTTTGCTGTTCTTGAATATGCAAACAGATCCACTCATAAATGTTCAGTAGTTCGTTTCAGTTTTGCGGTTTGATTTTGTGGTGATCTCCTTAACCAAAGAAGATATATTGAAAAAGTGTATCAAACAAAGAATTAGTAATACATAAAGTTAACACCTGCATTATTTTTATCTAATGTATTCTACCAAACGACCCTTTAAGAAACCACTAATATTTTGCACTCCCTTTTTTATACACTTTGACTAAGTATGAATTTTAAGAGATTTTTTTTTTCAAAAAATGAAACGTATATATTCTTGCGATACTGTTTTTGAATATAAAATAGATACTCCATCTGTCTCAATTTATATAGCACAATTTATAAAGAGGAAAAACATAAGTAGCCCTCCTTTACTTTTGATTACACCCACCTAACCTTAAGCTTTTGTTTGTAATAAATAGCCTTAAAAAATTTTAGCCGCTCAGTAAACCAAGGAAAAAAAGAAAACTTTGACAAAACTATTAGCTTTCCATCAATAACTGAAACACATTCTATCCTAATCTCTGTAGAATGTTTTTTCTTTCTCTGCCATTGAAGGTTGTTTATGTCTATCTTTAGTTACCCTATCTTCTGCCTATTATCCAAAACAAGTGTTACTAGCATTTTTAGTCAATCTGCCGTTGAAACCATAGATTTCAATTTCTTTTGTTTCTTCGAAAATCATTTTTTTCATTGGTGCCAAAATTGAAATTCATTGTATTCTTTGAAAATCACTTTGTCATTAGTGAAATCTGTGGTTATATATACAAAAGCTCCACAAAAAGATCAAGAGAAACAATTGAATAAAGAGAATCTCTCAAATTTCAACATCTACTTCAATCTAAATTCATTATACACTGCTTATACACATTATACGTTGAATAAGTATTGTATAATCATTGCATAATATGGGTATAATTAATGTACATCAATATATTCTTATTTAGTTGATGAAAGGTCTGTATTGAAATATTTAATAAGGATTATAATAAAGGGAAAAAAAGGGACAGAGGAGATGAAAGGCCATCGGAAAACCTCTTCGGCCAAATGCTCGTTGATATCTTCCCTAGTTGTGATGGAAGAGAGAGAGAGAGAAAATTGTAAGAATAAAAGAAATCAATTTAGATAGGTATTTAACCAATCCCTAAAATTATGTAATTTAAGACTCCTATAATTCCTCCTAACTACTTCGCTGGCTAAAACCAGTAGAAATGATGTGGAAATTGATTAAAATGAGCTGTGAAAGTAAAATGGGTTTTATTTCAAGTTTATAGTTAATATATGGGCCGCTAATCCTGTTAATGCTTCATTTCTTATTTAATCTGTCTCAAAATGTCACATTTTCTTATTTGATAACTATTTTATGTATTTATTATGAAGAAAAGTTAACAAAAGTAGGCACTAAAGTAAGGGCAGTTTGGTAAATATAACAAAGTTTTTCCTTATTTCTTAAAATCTGTGTTCAGTCAAATGATACCACATAAATTGAGTCGGAGGGAATATTATTTTTCTAAACGGACAAAAAAGAAAAATATTTTTCATAAATTGGAACGGTGAAAATACCATGTTGTAGTGATTTTAAGCCACCAATTTTACTAAGTTGTCCCTAATTACGTGCTAAAATTTTCAGTGATTTCTTATAGCTGTTATTTAGTAAGACTCTAAAATCGAAGTGCGACCACTGATAAGATGATCACTGATCGTTTAAAGTGCTGAATTCTTTCCTATTTTGACGGGAAAGTAGGTCTAATTTTTTCTTGAAAACAACAGGTATGAAGCTAACAAGTCTGATATTATTTTACTATATACAATAAGTGACAAAGGAACGAGTTTTGTCGTCCTTATTACAACTTTTTTGGTTAATTTGATGGGATAATAAATATAAGCAAAATTTACGTACTAGTTGGAGCAATTACGCTCTGTGGTGGTTCGTTAGATTTAGTTTGCTACTCAATTACTATCACATATCGAAATTTATTATTCAAAACTAGTTTCTAAAATGTCTGCACGTATCGCTTTGTTAACAAACACGGAGGCACCTTGTGAGTGCGTCAAAATCTCTTTCAAGAGGGGATTGTTGGAAATTTACTAATGTGGAATTAAGTTTATCCTATTATTTATGACTCGAACAATTGGGGCCCCGCACGTCGGAAACGTCGTTTCCACACACGTGTACACGTAGTGCCAAATATCGTAAATTTCATTAGTGAAAGAGATATTGTTACATACGTAATACGTTTGAGACATAGAATGATAGATGGTTATTGGCCAAATGACAAGTATTCCATGTTGGTAATGAAGGAAGAAGTGTACGAAGTGTAAGATGAAACAAGTAGGAAATAGCCGCGGAGCCGTGAAGGGTCGCGGCGCAACACCGTCGGAGCCGCGGCGCTCAATGGTGGTTTGGGCTACTGGAGTCGAGGCGCTAATTCACAGAGCCGCGACGCTTCGGAGGCAGAATGCTACAACGGGAAGATGGAAAGTTCTGACTTTTAGGATGGTTTTGAGCATTGAATCTCCATTATTTGGCACATGAATTCAGTCATTATTTAGCTGAATGTGACCCCTTAATAAGTGTCATTACATGACTGTTGAAGGCCATTAGTTGGCTAGTTGAGGGGTCATTTCCTTACACTATAAATTGAGGCCTTTGGCTTAATTGTTCAACACATAAAAATTTTCTGAAATCTTCTTCTTCCTCCCTAGCAAGTTTTCTATATTCAAAGTTCTTCAAGAGTAACACTTGAGTTTCCTTTGCTCATTTGTTAAGTTGTTGTTGTATCTTGGGAGACTATTGCCCGACAACGTAAAAGGATATATACGGGGAAATCTTGTCTTAAAGACAGAGTATTGTCACTCGTCTCAGCAAATCACAAGGAGTTTGTAATCATTCATATTTCCAGTTTGTTGTAATCTTGAGTAGTTTATGTTATCAATCTGTATTCCAAAAAAACCAGTAAATAATACTAACTGAAAATAAACAGAATCAGTGTTGAAAAATAAGAATAATTTTTCAGAATATAATCGAGTCCACTTAGTTCAAAGTGTGTCCTTAAGAAAATTATTCCCCTCACAGTACTCGAGGTTGATGAAATATCCCCTCCCAGGATAGAACGATTATCTTACCAGAATAGTAGTACTCCAAATTCGGGTAGCAAACGAACCACTCAACGAAAGATATCACACAGAATTTATTTGTGCAGAAGAAGAAGAAGTTTGTGTTGTTCGAAAATTCGTAAGTAAAATTCGAGGAATCAAACGAATTTATAGCCATGGAAGTATCCTGTTTCGAAGGTTTGCAACTCTTCCGAACCAAGTCACTAAAAACGGTGGGAAATTTAAATATGGAAAAGAAACCGGGTCGCGGGTCAGACACGCGGATCCGGGTCACTAACGGGTAGGATTGGATAAGCTAATTAATTTAATTAAATAATAATTAATTAAATAATTTAAAATTAAAGAAAATTTGGTCCAAAAAGATTATCAATCAATCAGATCATCCAAATCCAAATCCGAAGCCGCAGCCGCAACCGTGCCGAGCGACGACGACGGCGCGAGGGGAGACCCTCTTCTTAACCCTTTAGCGACAAGAAGGAGTACTTCTACTTATAAGTAGAAGAACTTTTCTTTCCACTACCGATGTGGGACAAATGCTTATTTTATAAAGCAAGAGGGAACTCCCACTTTTCTTTCCACTACCGATGTGGGACAACTCCCACTTTTCTTTCCATCATTTCCCATTCACCAATATCAATACCCAACAATCCCCCACATGAATGGGGATTGGCTATAAGATAAAGGAATGCGCGGACAAGTGTGATATACAAGCGAGAATTGACTACATCTGGATAAGTAGGTTTCCCTTTGAACTTTCCGTAGTGAACTTATATCGGATATACTCGATCAATCGGTAGATTTGATATATTTGAACCGTCGAACTTTATTGTATACCTAGACAACATAAGTCACACAATCAACCCTCAACCGTTTATGGTTCTCACGGTTGTGTTCGTTTCAGCCATGAACACCTCCTGGTTTCATGAGTGCATAGAGAATGGGCCTTCACTGTCATTCCCCTTTAAAGCGGCTTACACTTAACACTCACATAGGTGATTTCTAAATATGTGGTCCTATAGCCACATTATCTGGTCATACACTTCCAGATTTAGATAATCATTAAAGAACCTTAATGCTTTATTAACTCATTAACAAGCCATAAGGTTTTATCCTTATTTCTGAACATTGTCTTCATCCGAGAATGGGTTGAGTTATTTGACAATGTTGAACCGTCAGTCACAACTTTGTTTGATCTCCTTGAACCTAGCTCTTGGGATCTCCAGTCTGTTAGGTAGAGTTACCGTCATGATGATTTTTTCCTCGGCCTTAACCCCATTCCCATTGATGATCTACTAACTCCCTCTCTAGATAAGCCTTTTGTAAGCGGATCCGCCACGTTATCTCTTGACTTTACATAGTCAATCGTGATAACGCCACTAGAGAGGAGTTGTCTAACGGTATAGTGTCTTCTTCGTATGTGACGAGATTTTCCGTTGTACATTACGCTCCCTGCCCTACCTATTCTTTGCTTTTGTCACAATGTATACATATAGGAGCCAAAGGTTTGGGCCAGAATGGAATATCTTCTAAGAAATTTCGGAGCCATTCAGCTTCTTCACCGGCCTTGTCTAAAGCTATAAATTCAGATTCCATTGTAGAGCGGGCGATTATGTCTGTTTTGATGATTTCCAAGACACTGCTCCTCCACCAACGGTGAAAATATATCCACTCGTGGATTTAACTTCAGATGATCCGGTGATCCAGTTTGCATCACTATATCCCTCAACTACTGCGGGATATTTATTATAATGCAAAGCATAGGTTTAGGTGTGTTTTAAATACCCCAAGACTCGTTTCATTGCCATCCAATGAGTTTGATTGGGATTACTCGTGAATCGACTCAGCTTGCTTATAGCACATGTTATATCTGGTCGTGTACAATTCATAATATACATCAAACTTCCCAAAACTCGTGCATAGTCCAATTGTGAGTCACTTTCACCTTCATTCTTTTGAAGTGCAAAACTTACATCAATTGGAGTCTTTGCAACATTGAAATTTAAATACTTAAACTTGTCAAGTACTCTTTCAATATAATGAGACTGCGATAATGCTAGACCTTGTGGAGTTTTATGAATTCTGATGCCTAAGATCAAATCAGCAACTCTTAAGTCTTTCATATCAAATTTGCTAGCCAGTATACGCTTCGTAGCATTTACATCGGTAATATCTCAACTCATTATCAACATGTCATCAACATATAAACAAACAATGACTTCATGATTTGGAGTATTTTTAATGTAAACACATTTGTCACACTCATTAATCTTAAATCCATTTGCCAACATTGTTTGGTCAAATTTCGCATGCCATTGTTTGGGTGCTTATTTAAGTCCATAAAGTGACTTAACAAGTTTGCACACTTTCCTTTCTTTACCAGGAACCACAAAGCCCTCAGGTTGTTCCATGTAAATTTCTTCCTCTAATTCTCCATTTACGAAAGCTGTCTTGACATCCATTTGATGGATTTCAAGACCATATACGGCCGCCATTGCTACTAACACCCGAATAGATGTTATTCTTGTTACCGGCGAGTATGTGTCAAAGTAATCAAGGCCTTCTTTTTGTCTATATCCTTTGACCACAAGTCTTGCCTTATATTTCTCAATAGTGCCATCGGCTTTCATTTTCCTTTTAAAAATCCATTTTGATCCTAAAGGTTTATTTACAGGAGGAAGATCATCCAATTCCCATGTATGTTTTTTCAAAATTGATTCAATCTCACTATTGACTGCCTCTTTCCAAAATGCTGAATCAGAAGAAGACATCGCTGCTTTAAATGTTTGAGGCTCATTTTCAAGCAAGAATGTCACAAAATCTGGTCCAAAGGAAGTAGATGTCCTTTGACGTTTGCTACGCCTTGCATCTGCTTTACTTGGTGTATTTTTCTTTGGTTCTTCCCGCGGTCGTTTAGATCTTTCACTTGACGACTCAGATTCATTTTTATATGGATAAATGTTTTCAAAGAATTCAGCATTATCTGATTCAATTACCGTATTAACATGAATTTCGGGATTGTCCGATTTGTGAACCAAAAACTGACAAGCTTTGCTGTTTGTAGCATAACCAATAAAAACACAATCCACAGTTTTTGGTCCGATTTTTACCCTCTTGGGCAAAGGAACTTGGACCTTTGCTAAACACCCCCACACTTTGAAATATTTCAAGTTGAGTTTTCTTCCTTTCCATAGTTCATATGGAATAGATTGTGTTTTGTTGTGGGGCACCCTGTTGAGTATTCGGTTAGCTGTAAGGATAGCTTTCCCCCACAAGCTTTGCGATAAATCAGAACTTATTAGTAAGGCATTCATCATTTCCTTTAATGTTCGATTTTTCCTTTCCGCAACTCCATTTGATTGGGGTGTGTAAGGGGCAGTAGTTTGATGAATAATTCCATATTCTAAACATATCTCTGCAAAAGGAGATTCGTACTCTCCACCCCTATCACTTCTAATCATTTTTATCTTTTTATTCAATTGATTTTCCACTTCGTTTTTGTATTGCTTAAATGCATCAATTGCTTCATCCTTACAATTGAGCAAATACACATAACAATATCGAGTGCAATCATCAATAAAAGTTATAAAATACTTTTTCCCACCGCGAGATGGTATTGACTTCATATCACATATATATGTGTGAATTAAGTCTAAAGGATTTGAATTCCTATCAATAGACTTATATGGATGTTTAACAAACTTAGATTCAACACAGATTTCACATTTAGATTTATTACACTCGAATTTAGGCAATACTTCTAAATTAATCAATTTTCGCAAGGTTTTGTAGTTGACATGTCCTAAACGAACATGCCATAAATCATTTGACTCCAATAAGTAAGACGAAGCTGAATTCTTACTAATACTGTCAACAACCATTACATTGATTTTGAAAAGGCCCTCGGTGAGGTAGCCCTTTCCTATGAACAAATCATTCTTACTTATTACAATTTTCTCACTAACCAACACACACTTAAACCCGTTTTTGACGAGTAGTCCTTGAAACTAAATTCTTCCGAATTGTTGGAACGTGCATAACATTGTTGAGAGTCAGGACCTTGCCGGAAGTCATCTTCAGAAGTATCTTCCCATATCCTTCAACCTTGACTGTTGCAGTATTTCCCATAAACAGTACCTCTTCGGGTCCAGCGGGAGCATAGGTTGCAAATGCTTCTTTTGTAGCGCAAACATGTCGAGTGGCACCAGAATCAAGCCACCACTCCTTTGGGTTTCCAACCAAATTGCACTCCGATAGCATTGCACACAGATCATCCATATCATCATTCTTTTCCACCATATTGGCTTGTCCTTTTCCCTTGTTCTTTTTCGGGAGACAACAATCCGGGGCTTTGTGGCCAGCTTTCCCACAATTAAAGCAGTTGCTCTTGAACTTTTTCTTGTTGGAATCCTTCTCCTTTCCAGAAGGCCTCTTCCTTTTCTTGTTCTTTTTCAGAGCAGCATCTTCAACGATGTTTGCCCCTTCAATTGGTGAAGTCTTACGGTACCTCTTCTTAGCGGTTTTGTTATCTTCCTCGATCTTGAGACGAATCACAAGATCTTCCAACTTCATTTCCTTCCTTTTGTGCTTAAGATAATTCTTGAAATCTTTCCATGAGTGCGGCAATTTCTCAATCATTGCAGCCACTTGGAACGCTTCATTTACTACCATACCTTCAGCAATAAGGTCATGAAAGATAAGTTGAAGCTCTTGAACTTGGGTTCCAACGGTTTTTCCATCCACCATTTTGTAGTCTAGGAATTTGGCAACCACAAACTTCTTCAAGCAAGCATCTTCAGTTTTGTACTTATTTTCAAGTGCACTCCATAGTTCTTTGGAAGTCTCTACTGCACTGTAGACGTTGTACAAGTCATCTTCTAAGGCACTCAAAATGTAGCCTTTGTACAAAAAATCAGCCTGTTTCCAAGCCTCAGTAACCATGAATTGTTGGTTGTCAGGCATGTCGGCGGCAGGCACGGGAGGGTCCTTATTGGTGAACTTTTGCATACCAAGGGTGGTAAGCCAAAAGAACATTCTTTGCTGCCATCCTTTAAAGTTGGCACAGGTGAACTTCGCAGGTTTCTCAGCCGGTGGTACAGCGGTACGGGTTGTAGGAGTAAACCGGTGCGTATTCGCAGAGGTAGTTCCAGTCTCAATTGCCATTATTCGTTTGTCACTGTCAAATTGACAAACCTGTTTTAGTTAATAAAACCGAATAGCAATTCAATCACAGACTTAAACGATGAAGATTTTATTTCTTCAAATCGCAGTATATTATGAAACTTTAGTATTCCAACGAAGTTTTTATATCTTCGAGTCAGAATACTAATATTCATATGGAGTAGAAAACTACACAAGTTTTAATCTCCAAACCAGAATACAGCAACGATGAAATTTTTATGTTCTTCAAATCGTTGTACAAGTATGAACTTTAATATTCCAATGAAATTTTTATGTCTTCAAGTCAGAATATGAAATTTCATACGGAGTAGAAAACCACACAGGTTTTAGTCTCCAAAACAGAATACAGATTAATCTAAAAATATAATTTCCTTAAGTTTGTTATCAATCTGTATTCCAAAAAACCCAGTAAATAATACTAACTGAAAATAAACAGAATCATTGTTGAAAAATAAGAATAATTTTTCAGAATATAATCGAGCCCACTTAGTTCAAAGTGTGTCCTTAAGGAAATTATTCCCCTCACAGTACTCGAGGTTGATAGAATATCCCCTCCCAGGATAGAACGATTATCTTACCAGAATAGTAGTACTCCAAATTCAGGTAGCGGCGAACCACTCAACGGCAGTATATCACACAGAATTTTTTTGTGCAGAAGAAGAAGAAGTTTGTGTTGTTCAGAAAATTCGTAAGTAAAATTCTGAGGAATCAAACGAATTTATAGCCTTGGAAGTACTGTTTCTGAAGGTTTGCAACCTTTCTGAACAGCCACTAAAAACTGGTGGAAAATTTAAATAAGAAAAAGAAATCGGGTCGCGGGTCAGGGTCACTAACGGATAAGTTAATTAATTTAATTAAATAATAATTAATTAAGTAATTAAAAATTAAAGAACATTTGGTCCAAAAAGATTATCAATCAATCAGATCATTTGAAGAAGAAGCCGAAGCCGAGTGAGCGACAACGACGGCGCGAGGGGTCCTTGCCCCCTCAACCCTTTTACTGACAAGAAGGAGTAATTCTACTTATAAGTAGAAGAACTTTTCTTTCCACTACCGATGTGGGACAAATGCTTATTTTATAAAGCAAGAGGGAACTCCCACTTTTCTTTCCACTACCGATGTGGGACAACTCCCACTTTTCTTTCCAATCATTTCCCATTCACCAATATCAATACCCAACAGAGGTAAGGTCTGTATACACTCTACCCTCCCCAAACCTCACATTGTGAGATTTCACTGGGTATGTTGTTGTTGTTAGTTCCTCGCCAATACATGTTGTCCTCACTATTAGAATTTGCAGGGATGGAAAGGATTGAGTATTTAATCAAAGGAGGAATTTTCATAGAAAGTCCAGTCATATCTCAGTGACCATTCTTTCAAATATTACTCACCTTAAGGGTGTATTCATGCCTATTCAGGAAGCCTTAGATAATGTTCCTAAAAGGCTCCATATTTGGAATCCACCTATCATGTCAAAGATTAACCTTTTCCCCTTTATGAACAGCCCACTGGATAGCACTTCTACAATTCCTTTTCAAGTTCTAGAAGTTAAAGATGTATTTCTTTTAGTACTATTCTTACAAATGAGAACTCTTGTCCACAATGAATCAAAAGCTGTCTCCAAGAGTCAGGCTGGTGAGCATTGTTTTATTCTTGGTCTCAACTGTTTGAATATCTATGCCGCCCTTAATCTTAGGCTTAATAGAAGTCTGTCATCCTAAAAGATGCATTTTCTTCTTAATACTAGTTGTCCACCAGATGAAGTCCCTCTGGGTTCTGTGTATAAGCTTATTTGTTTCACTAGGGAACTAGATGAATTGCATAATATAGTTAGGGAAGATTTAGCCAAAATTATTATACCAGCCATATTCAAAAAACTTAATTTTCCAAAACTGTCACTAGCTTTAATAGTTAGACCTATGTTTCTCATGATCCACATTAAAAGGGCAGCCCGGTGCACTAAGCTACTGCATGTGCGGGGTCCGAGGAAGGGCCTGACAAATTCTCTTCATCCACATTGCATGAACAAATTCTATACATATTATGTCTTCGTTGCATGCGTAAATACAAGGAGTAAGTTTTTACAAATACATATTTTTTTTAATTGTCCACTTTAACAAATCATGATTAAATTAATTATTACTTTTTCATTATAAACTTATCATTAGTCAAATTTATTTTTAAAGTATTATTAATAAGAATAATTTAATAAAATATTTACTTAATTAACATTGTTTAGAAGAATACAAAATACAATCTGGACAAATAAAAAATGGAGGGAGTAACATTAGTTTAAAGTTAGCCAAAAATTAATAGATTTTTAAAAAAGGCAGTTTTGAATCTTTTGATAAATGTTTGGGGGTGTGAGTTGTTTCAGTAAAAAGGATTTAGTTTAGATATCTTTAGATCTGTTACTATTTTTGTTAGATTATTAATTACGTCTTCCCTCTCAAATTAACAGTTATAATTACCTATTATCTGCGTTTATTTTTACTTGTCCATTTTTATTTTTTCACACCACTTAAAAATTAATAAATGATATATATAGATATATATGTACTTCATCTGTCTCAATTTATGTGACACCATTTCCTATTTAGTTTGTTCCAAAAAGAATGTCACATTTCTATATTTAAAAACGATTTGCCTTTTTGAGATGATTTACACCACACATTTATATAAAATTTGTCTTGTACCACATTTAAAAAGTATTCATTTCTTCCTTAAATTATGTGTAAAGTTAAATGGTGTTACATAAATTTGGATGGAGCGAATATACTTTATCATAATATCCACATCAATTAGTGTATAGTCTCAATAGACTTGAAAAATGATTTGAAAATGAGTAATTAATATTAAGGTTAAAATAAGAAAAATATATTTTTCTTTTGATATACTAAAGTAAATAAATAAAAGTGAAAATGTATTTTTAATATAGTGGATAAGTAAAAATGATTAAATTGAGTAATTAATAAATGATTTGACTGCACAACTAATTTTTATATACTGTCTCAAACAAGTACCTGCTTAGTTTCCAGCACGATGAAATTTTTTATTATGATTAAGGCATAACCAACAAATGGTGTGTGAAAAAAAATTATATTAAAAATCAAAATAGTATGTTTAGTTATTCAAATAAAACATGCAATTTTCTTTTTAAAATTGGTGCCCAAATCTTGGTTGGTGTCCTTGCTGATGCTAAGAAAAAGTTGACATTGAAGCTAAAAGAAAATCAAAATCAACCACCCCTATATTAACTTTACTCAACGCATTCATTTCATTAAATTTATAGCCACTTGTCAATAAAATAGACCCCAAAATCAACAAGAATATGGTTCTCTATTTCTCATATTGTTACCGTCCGCAAGTGTTTGCCGTTTTATCGGCTGATGAAATTGAATGACAAATTGATTCCTTAACTAAGCGATTAGGGATGGAAGCGAAACTCTAACTTCCAGTAATGGGTTCCCCAACTACTCCAGAAAGCGTTAGGATGATGAGTGAGTAAACTAGGTGGTAAGAAGCATAAATACAGCTAGAATGCAATAAAAGCAGTAAAGGTAGAATGAAGATAAATAAGAATCCGATTTTTGATTGATTGTGTTGTTTATATACAAAGAATGATCATATTTGTAGTACAAAAAGGAAAAAGATAAAAAAAAAATTGTACAATGTGATCCCCCCCCCATGTAGCCATCAAGTAACCCTCTTGCTCGAATAATGCCCCTTTCTTTTAGCCGTTGTTGCCCGTTACCGCTTCTAGGGGTCCAGAAACCTTTTTGACTTGATCGTTGAGGCGTCTGCATCTGAGTGGGTCCCATACGTACCTCTAACTAACAACTCGGCTAAGATGCCTTAGTAGCCAATGAAGTTCTTGTAGTCGAGGGCTAGGAGTATATTCGGCTAAACACTTAAATTACTTTTGAGTGTTAATAATTGCCCCCTACATTAACTCGAGTGTGACTGTTGAGTTGATGTATCCGAAAGTAGCCGTTGTTTCAGTCTGACAGTTGCGCATGTCACTTCAATCGTCTCGTCTCCAGTGCATGCAATGATGATTACTTCTGAATTGGGTTTCCCCTTCAACCGATGTGTCTTTATTACTACGAGTCGGTTCCAATGTTTTCCAACTGTGCATTCGAAGAGGTAGCCTTAATTTCCGCCGAGCATCGAGATCTACTTTGGAAGAGACATCTTTCCGAGAATTTTTCACGTTATCTTACAGCCATCTCCGATTTCTTCACTTCTGCATCAAAAACCTTACTCTCGACCCTTTTCTTACTCGGATGCCATGGCTTCTTCTTTCTCTTCTCAGAAGATATATGGGACCACTCTAGCCGATAAAGACCTAACCGATCCATTGGTCCTTGTTGATGAATAGTTGGTTTTGGCACTATATGGTAGGCCAGAACAAGGCGACGTTTTTTTATCTCAACATCTTAGCCCGATGACCTATGACCTTCCCCTCACCTGCGACTGGTTCACTGCCGACCGCTGTCCGGCTAACCTACGCACCTGGCCGATCAAGGTCGCCAACTATTCTGCTTGGGTGGACCGGGTCAGGTCGGCCAAAGGAACCGAGTGGAAGCGTATGGGTCTTTACGACGTCATTGTACTATCGGGGTCTAATGTCTCCTGCAATAAGGGCCTCATATATGCATTTCTTTGTTATTGGTCGACTATCGCCAATGTTTTTATTTTTCCCTGGGATGATGACTCCCACCCTTCTTGATGTAACAGCGATACTAGGCCTTCTGATACTAGGAGTCGAAGCGCCTACTCTGAGTGAAATCAAAGTTCCCGACTTGGGGATTGTTGTTCGAAAACTTCTTCCAGCTATGGTTCTTTTATGACCGCTAACCGCCGAAGTTCGCCTCTTCCGGTCGATGATTCTTAGCATCATGCTTTTCTGCTCTATTAGTTTAGCCGTTACTTCGTCTGTACAGGATCTTGTGCAATTGTCAAAGAGCTGGAGACTTATATGGCTTTGGCCGTTTCAGGGGAAGATATCAGTTGGGCATCCCTCTTCCTAGCTTACTTGTACATGGCTTTGGGCGATGCTCAAGCTAGGTTAAGAGACTCTCAAAATCTGGATACTTTGGCCGGTCCTCTATGGTTCCTTCAGTTGTGGATCACTTTGTATTTCCCAGAGTTCATCCCTAACGATTTTGATGGCAGTCGTTCTCCATTAGATCCGTCGGTGTTAGCCGACACTCTTCGGGGAATACCTCTTGTGCCCCAGGATGTTTTCACTACAATCTCCACCCTACATGGTCTGTCTCGAGACCATTACGCAGATTGGCAATCGATCCTTCAAAAATGGGCCACTCCCGATTGGGTTCATCAAATAGCCGATGACAACTTTTCATTCACTCAGCGGAAGGTCATGAATCGAGTGTGAGGGCGTATCCTTACGGCTAGGGACCTTTTGGGATGCTTGAAGCACAACTCTAGGCATAACAAGTTGACCACGGAGCCCTATTAACCAAACTTTATGGCACGACAATTTGGCCTAACTCAGCACATACCATGGCCTCACCGTAGTGTTGCTCATTCGACCCACCGTTGCTATCTAAATGTCAAGCAGACAGAGAAGATAACCGCCCACAATCTTGATAAGCTTGCCCTTTTCATCTGGCAGCCGTTCTCCCCATGGGCCAACACCACTGTTGCTTTTGTTGACTAGTGGAAGGTAGCCAAAGAAAAATTCTTCCAATCCTCTGTAGAAGTCTACTGCAATCGGCTGATCCAGGGAAAACAGAGTGATCGGTTGGTCTAGTCGAAGAAGAAAAACCAACAGATGCTAAGCCAAGGACAAAATAGGTTCCTTCAAATGTGGTTTCCATCAATTCGGCTAGACCTACTGTCGTTTGGTCTTCATCAGGCTGCGGCAGCCGAAGAGAAAAGGTGAATTGTTTTTCTACATATATGTTGGCCAGAATTTATTATACATTTTTAGGCTAACACTTTTTTTTGTATCTTTCAGTAACTTCATCCCCCTCGGGGTTTGTTGATTTGGAGACCACTCCTACCACGAGATCTCCGTTGCCTAGGCAATCCGTTTTAAAGCAACCCAGGCTAGGTAAAGGGGTTGTTATTTGTGAGCGTAGGGGAGAAAGATCTCGCGGAGCTGAAGTCCATGTTTCTGAAGAGGATGATGATGAGGTATATCCCTTATCTGCCTCGACTACCTTTGTATCGGCTATCTTTCATTACTCATGGTTTTGGTTTTGTCTTTCAGGATCCACTATTAATAAGGCACAATATGCGATGGGAAGTACATGATGTCTTTCTCCATGCCGGAGGGACGTCCTCTTTGGCTCGTACTTCCTAACAACCGCAGGATTCTCCATCGGCTAGCCTCAATATCAGAGTTTCTCTTGTTGAGGCAGCCGAAGAGGTTGACGCAACCGTAAAGGTATATCATTTTCCTTCCATTCTTGTTATCAACTGTCTCTAGACTTTTGCCTCTCTTCTAAAAATATTTTTTTGTACAGGAGACGCTAGGGAAGATCCCTCGGCTAAAGCCAGCCCAATTGATGATTCAGAGGTGTCAGTCGAGGTCATACCTGAGGACGTACTTTTGCAGTATTTTGGCTTAGCCGACATCGTACCTTCACCCTCTTCAACGGTTGGTATTCATGAAGAGCGAGTTGAGGAGTTTCTAGCCAAGGGCATCCCCACCAGCAAGGAGGAACTTCATGCATTGAGGACCTTTTTGTTCCTGTTGTCGAAGGAGGCGATGGACTCTCCAGCTCTGGCGGCCGCCTATAATGACATAGCCTTGGCTTTGAATAACCTATTCTCTTCACATAAGGTGGCCAAATATAGTCATGATGAAGTGGTCGCAGCTTTGCAACGCTTGGGATCTCTTCGGCAATAAAAGAATCTTGTCCATGCTACGTTTTCCCAAGTAAATGAGGAGAGGCAGCGAAGTGTCGATCGAAGGCGCGATTTACAGGGGTGGCGGTCCCAATTGCACTCAGAATTACAGAAGATCCAGGCAGAGATAAGGACTATAACCTCTAAAATAAGTGCCCTGGACACAACTATTAAAACCCATAATTCCTCCCGCTCTTCTTTGTTTCGGCAAGGCCGTCATCTGGATAAGGAGATACGGGAGCTTGGTACAAAACAATTTATTTGGGAATCGGGTAATAAACGGCTAGCCCAACTAGAAAATGAGTGTGCTGAATGGAGAGGCAAATTTGCATGTGTAAAGCCGTCATTACCTGCTAATCTTTCTGAAGTGGTGTCCGAAGCACATCATTCTTCAGCTACGACTACTTTTTTACCAGTTGACCATGCCGTCCAAGTGCCAGGTGACCTTCCTACAGCCTTGCAAGATGCATCAGCCCGATCGCAACAACAACCAGAAGATACTCCATCAGCCGATACGCAAGTTCTTACCGAGATCTAATCAATTGGTGTGGCTGAGATCGCACAAGGGGTAGGAGTGGGAATCCTCGAAGAGCTAGGGGTAGTTGAAGTAGTGGCCGTTGGTGCGGCTGGTGATAAGGAATAGACTGCAGCAATTCGGGAAAGCCAAGCAACTGTTGATTCGGCTGATCCTGAGACTTCAATAGCTGATAATGTAATGCAGCCTTCGATTCGTTCAAGGCCGACCAATTCGACTTTTTAGTTGTATCAACCTCAAATCGAATTTTCTATTATTGTGACCACGCTGCCGGTCTGTGGTTGTCGTTTGCCCGTACATTCCCCAAATCAAAGGGAAATTAGCCTCTTTTGCGATCAGGCAGCCGGTCTGTGGCTGTTGATTACTTATGCATGCCCCAAAATCGATGGGTAATATTTCTTCAAAATGTCTACCATATACATTTCTTTTCCATGCATGTTTATCGCTTGATCCGTATTGCCAGCAACCCGTGGGTTCGCTACGAAGGGTCCTTTCCTAGTTTGGCGATCATTTGCCGATTTTACGATCTTTCATTTCAGTCGGTGGGATGATTCTCCAAACTAAGTCTCCTTCGGCAAACCTCTTTAGGCTCTATATGTTTGTCGTATGCTTTGGCCATTTTACGTTTACCGGCTTTGACTCTTTCTATGATTGTCAGTCGATTCTGACCCAACTCCGTTAGCATTGCCTACTGATATTCTTCCAAACTTAGAAAGGCAATCTATCCAAAGAGCCTACCCTATGATAGATTCAGCTAAAGCTGCGCTTAGAAGATTTCTTTCTCAACCTGTCACACATAATCCAACTCACACTTAATAAGTCTGAAATTCGGCAGCATAACGCTGCAATATCAACATATGCCAGGGTAGGCGAGCCGACAAGGCTGCCTTTACCCCCGAATGTACCTGCCTCCTGAGGAGTCACAACTAGCCAACACAATATACAGGCAAGCCGACAAGGCTGCCAACAGATAATATAACATATCCACGGGAACACTCCCAACATAGAGTACAATGATATGGCTGACCAAAACAGAGTTATAACCCTTACATAAGTACAACCCACCCTTTGTCTACAGACCTCTATAAGAAGAACAACGACATATGACGGGACAAGGCCCCGTCGTGCCCCTAAATACAAACATAAGTCTAAAAGAGGTTCAGTACCAAAATGACAAAGCTCTGGATCAAAGGAGCTTCCCAACCTGCTGAGTAGGGACCTAAACCGGAGGACCACCAACTTTGAGCACTGTACTGTGGGCATGAACGCAGCCCCCGAGGAAAGGGGGGGTCGATGCGAAATAATGTACCGAGTATGTAAACATGAAATACGCATATGAGATCATAAGTAGCCAACGAAACATGAGATCGGTATAAAAGTCGGGATCCAAATCCAAGCGTGCCATAAACAATAAAAGTTAGTTGCCTTATAAAAATGAGAGTCAAGTCAAGAAAACATGAGTGTACGTCCATATACATATATATACATACGTAACGTAACCGGCCCACTAGTGCGGGACTCGGTGGAATCATATCATAACCCGGCCCATGCGGGACTCGGTAAAGTTATCTCTCATCTATGGATCCATCCTACGTAACCCGGCCCCCTAGTGAGGGTCTCGGTGAACAATGCAAGGTTTGTGCACGAGTCGTAACCCGGCCGGGACTCGGTGAGGTGAAGTAGTAACACTTAGCACGAACGGATATCATGAGTAACCATATGCAAGTAAAAATTATCATTTGACTCTCAATAAAATCATTATAATAATGTCATAATAAACTCTTTGCTGAAAAATCATAGGCACTTCTCATAACAATCCTCTTTAGGAATTAAGCTGTATAAGAATCAAGTACGTCCGCCGTACCTTCATTAAAATAAAAATCATGCCAAAGAAAGAAGGAATAGTTCACATACCTCTTAGACGAACTAATCAACTCTATATTAGAGTACGTCTCGATTTAGAACTTCAACCTATAATAATGGTAATACGTTCGTCAATTCTATGGTCGCTAGCATACTTATATCGAATAACGACTTCTTATTTTATATAAAAAAAAAAAAAAAAAAAAAAAAAAAAAAATCGGGCAGCACTTCCCCTGTTTATACATATTTCCACAACTTCCAAACGAGGCTAATAACATCAATAAACAAGCACCAATTAAGGGCACAACCAAAACCACAATAAAGGGAATTTACACACCCACTTCTCATGTAAATTTAGCCTCTTATTCCACCTTAAAAACAGCCCATGTTCCAACAACAACGAGGGTAGAATGTGAAGCCTTTCTATGCCTTTCCACACCCTTATTCCTTTAGGGCTTACCTTAGCAATTACCACACTTAAACATGCATAATGGTGACTAAATTTTCAGAATTATAACACCACAACACAGTCCCTAAAACAGTCTATATACATCACAACATGTCCAACAATTTCATAACTCTTATCTTAATTCCTATAATCCAAATTTCGGATTTTAATACTTTCATATAACTAATTCCAACTAAATCTCCATGTTTCCTTTCAATTTCATCATGCAATTAGTGATAATAATAACCACAATAACCAACGAATCCATCAACACCAACATTTGTCCCAAGTTGGCAACTAGCCAAAAATGGTCACATGCAATGCTTAAATTTCAATTCTTCCTTAACACAAATTCATTACCTTAATTCTAACAACTTGCATTCCAATTATATCATAGAAAGAAGAATTTTTATACCTCAAATTCGTCAAAACAGTCCGCAAATTTCTGCCACTGTTTGTCCAAAAATTCCCCACTGTTTTGAAATTTTCTCCTCCTTTTTGTTCACTTCTTCAACTCCAATTGACATGCAAGTGTTCTACCATGTTAAGCCATCATCCCTACACGTTTTTCTTCCAAGATTTCATCCCAAAAATCCCAATTTTCTGGGCAATTTTCGTCCAAGCAGTGGCTGTTTTGCCACTGCTTTCGCCACTGATTTTGGTGTGATTTTGCTTCTAATTTTTGGTGAAAAATGTAGTCTAAGAAGAGAAGATAACAACCTTAATTTTGGTTATGGGTGGAGGGTGATTTTCGGATTAGTGTAGAGGAGAGAATGAGAGGAGAGTATTTTTTTTTTGGTTAAGTTTGGAAGAAGATGAAGAGGTAAGTGTAAGTTATAAAAAAAAATCTGATTTTTTTTTTCCCTTTTTTTTTTACACTTTGGTCCCCAAGTCCTTCAATTAGTAAAACTCAAACCCACTTCTTTTAACTCCCGAGAATTCCGTAAGCCTCGTATCCTCAATGTCATAATAATTTTTTTTTAATACAAAACTATTCCATAACTCCATTGGAATAAATTCAACTTCTAAGATTAATTCTCGTCGTCACGTGTATAGCACTAAAGAAAAATTATTCCGGGATAACATCCGCTTATACACTAATTTCCCGTATTAACATATGTAAGCGTTCCTTATATTCAATATCCGAATCTTGCTTTCTTAATGACGTTCTTAATTATCGTCTTAATCTTACGAGGTGTAACATACTTCCCTCCTTAGAAACATTCGTCCTCGAATGTTCATAACAAGTCTAATGCTAGAAAAATTTCGGCAGAGTCTCCTTTATAACTATGCCTATCCGCCTATATTCACCAACCAACAGATGCCACACAGGGCCACAATATATCACACATATGCAATTCACCAATTACAATAATCAAATGGGGAGTTGAATTGAATTACCTGGAGGCACAGGGAACAAATGAGGATACTTCTTCTTCATCTCATCCTCTGCCTCCCAAGTCATTTCCTCCCTATTGTGGTTCCTCCACAATACCTTGACGGAAGCCACATCCTTCGTCCGTAATCTCCTGACCTGGCGATCAAGTATGGCTACAGGGCTTTCCTCGTATGACAACTCTTCGTCACACGGACGTCATCTACCGGGAAGACTCGGAAGGATCACCAATACACTTACGCAACATAGATACATGGAAGATCGGATGTCTTGCTTCCAAATCAGGCGGTAGATCCAACTCATAGGCAACATTGCCTATCCTACGAATGATCTGGTAAGGCCCGATGTACCTTGGGCTAAGCTTCCCTTTCTTGCCAAACCTCATCACACCCTTCATGGGTGACACCTTTAGGAATATGATTTGGATATATCTGTAAGTTTTGGATTAGTAAGTTCAATACGGTGTCGACTTGTAATAGATAAAGTCTTGCTAATCATTGTTAAAAATGAGACATTGAGTAACCTGTTTTGATTAACTTAAGCTTCCAATTTATGCTCATTGTTTAAAATTATTATTAATATGGGTATTAAGTATATGTTAGACTCAAATAACACGATATGGATAACACTTGCTATTTGAATTATTAGAGAGATAGTGATTAATATCTGGACAGGAAAACTTAGCTCATTATATGCCTATTATGTGTCCACTTGTTCTGATTTAGGCTTGATGTAGGTCTAATATAAACTTGAAGACTTGTTTAGCCTTAGTACCTGATCATAGGCATGGTAATGATGGATTGGATATTCATTTAGCATCTCTTGTGTTCCTAAATATATATGTGTGGTTGGGACGGTCTAAGGTAGTTTGTATGCATATGTCACTTATTTACACCTGCCTTGTGATCCCTTATTTATGGTTCAGACTAGGTAACTAGTGTATATGCCATGTTGGTGTCTTGGGCATGTTCATATGTATATCATCGTGAGGGTAGCTTGTGTGATTTTCCTTAGTACCCTGCATGATCAGACAACGCCTCTATTAGGTATATTTGGATTCTATTATATAGAACGCTTGCATCTTGATCCAGGTTGAGGATATTAGGCTTTTGGGAACTCGGAAAAAAAAAATATATATTTTAGTCTTTGCTATTACACCATTTTGAAGTTATGTCTTCCCTGATCCTTATGTGCTTAGTTGAAACTGCTGATTTTGAGTTAAAATATTCATTTAAGTACTTAACTACTGGTTAAAATAGGACCAGGAATCTGAATATACAAAATGGGGATTAGTCATTGATTGTGAAGATGCTATCTGTTCTCAAGTTTAAGACTAAGGTATAGATTATGCTTAAAGTTCTTGTATATATGTACATAATGTGGTACTGCGGGAGTAATGACTCTACTTAGCCTTAGTTTTAGTATACTTCACTTTTAGAAAATTACGAATAAGCTAGGACGTAGGTTGTCTCCTTGTTTATCTGAGTCCTTTTGTTAGATAATGGCAAGAGTTGAGTTGTTTGTAAGTTGGATATTTGTTGGCAGAAACGTGTATCATAGAGTCTAAGATGACCTAATATGCAAATTTATGTGTGCTTGTGAATCCTTGAATCAATTTGTATAAGATGTGCCCAATAGTATGAACATTCGAGGACGAATGTTTCTAAGGGGGGAAGATTGTTACACCTTGTAATTTTAAGACGATAATTAGAGGACGTAATTAAGGAGGTAAGATTCGAATCTTGGATATAGAGTATATTTATATATGCTAATCCGGAAATTAGTATACAAGAGGATGTGATTCCGGAAAGATGTTGGTCACAATAAGGGTGACGTTGGATACTTATAGCAATAATTGTATATTCCCGTTATGGAATAGTATTGTATTATAAAATTATGACATTGAGGATACGAGGCTTATGAAATTCTCGGGAATTATAAGAAGTGGGTTTAAGATTTATTAATTGAAGAACTTGGGGGCCAAAGTGTAAAAAAAGAAGGAAAAAAAATCAGATTTTTTTTTTATATAACCTACACTTACCTCTTCATCTTCTTCCAAACTTAACCAAAAAAAAATACTATCCTCTCATTCTCTCCTCTACACTAATCCGAAAATCACCCTCCACCCATAACCAAAATTAAGGTTGTTATCTTCTCTTCCTAGACTACATCTTTCACCAAAAATTAGAAGCAAAACAACACCAAAATCAGTGGCGAAAGCAGTGGCAAAACAGCCACTGCTTGGACTGAAAACTGCCCAGAAATTGGGATTTTTGGGATGAAATTTTGGAAGAAAAACGTGTAGGGATGATGGCTTAACATGGTAGAACACTTGCATGTCAATTGGAGTTGAAGAAGTGAACAAAAAGGAGGAGAAAATTTACAAAAAAGTGGGGAATTTTCGGACAAACAGTGGCAGAAATTTTGCGGACTGTTTTGACGAATTTGAGGTATAAAAATTCTTCTTTCTATGATATAATTGGAATGCATGTTGTTAGAATTAAGGTAATGAATTTGTGTTAAGGAATAATTGAAATTTAAGCATTGCATGTGACCATTTTTGGGCTAGTTGCCAATTTGGGACAGATTTTGGTGTTGTTTGATTCGTTGGTTATTGTTGTGATTATTATCACTAATTGCATGATGAAATTGAAAGGAAACATTGAGGTTTAGTTGGAATTAGTTATATGGAAGTATTGAAATTCGAAATTGGATTATAGGAATTAAGATAAGAGTTATGGAATTATGACATGTTGTGGCCAAAGAACTTGCATGAAATTGTTGGACATGTTGTGATGTTTTAGGGACTGTTTTGTGGTGTTATAATTCTGAAAATTTAGTCACCATTATGCATGTTTAAGTGTGGTAATTGCTAAGGTAAGTCCTAAAGTAATAAGGGTGTAGAAAGGCTTCACATTCTACCCTCGTTGTTGTTGGAACATGGACTGTTTTTGTGGGCTGTTTTAATGTGGATTAAGAGGCTAAATTTACATGAGAAGTGGGTGTGTAAATCCCCTTTATTGTTGTTTTGGTTGTGCCTTTAATTGGTGCTTGGTTATTGATGTTATTAGCCTCATTTGGAAGTTGTGGAAACATGTATAAATAGGGGAAGTGCTGCCCAAATTTTTATAGAATAGGAAGTCGTTATTCGATATAAAGTATGCTAGTGATCATAAAATTGACGAACGTATTACCATTGTTATAGGTTGAAGTGCTAGACGAGACGAACTTTAATTAGTAAGTTGGTTAGTTCGACAATAAGGTATGTGAAACCCTTACTTCTTCCTTTTGGCATGCTTTAATGAAAGTACGGCGGACGTACTTAATTCTTATATAGTTTAATTCCTAAAGAGGATTGTTATGAGAAGTGCCTATGATTTTTCAGCAAAGAGTTTATTATGACATTATTGTAATGATTTTATTGAGAGTCAAATGATGATTTTTACTTGCATGGCACTCATGATATCTACTCGTGCTAAGTGTTACTACTTCACCTCACCGAGTCCGGCCGGGTTACGATTCGTGCACCACCTTGCATTGTTCACCGAGACCCTCACTAGGGGGCCGGGTTACGTAGGATGGATCCATAGATGACAGATGATTTACCGAGTCCCGCATGGGCCGGGTTATGATATGATTCACCGAGTCCCGCATTAGTGGGCCGGGTTACGTTACGTGAGTATATATATGTATATGGACAGGCATACATGTTTTTCTTGACTTGCCTCTCATGTTTATAAGGCACAGCTGACTTTTATGGTTTATGGCATAGATGGATTTGGATCCTGATTTTTATACTGATCTCATGTTTCTGTTGGCTACTTATGATCTCTTTTACAGCTTCATGTTTTACATACTCAGTACATTATTTCGTACTGACCCCCTTTCCTCGGGGGGGCTGCGTTTCATGCCCGCAGGTACATGTTTTCAGTTTGGTGAACCTCAGGCCTAGGTTCCTACTCAGCAGGTTGGAAAGCTCCTTTGATCCAGAGCTTTGTCATGTTGGTACCGAATCTCTTTAGAGCTTCTGTTTGTATTTAGGGGCACGACGGGGCCCTGTCCCGTCATATGTCGTTCTTCTTCTTATAGAGGTCTGTAGACAGTGGTGGGTTGTACGTATGTAAGGGTTATGACTCTGTTTGGGTCAGTCATGTTATTGTATTCTGTGGCTGGGGTGTTCCCATGTATATACGTTACTATCGGTGGCAGCCTTGTCGGCTTGCTTGTTATGTTGTGTTGGCTAGTTGTGACTCCTCAGGAGACATGTGCATTCGGGGGTAAAGGCAGCCTTGTCGGCTTGCCTACCCTGGCGTATGTTGTTATTGCGACGTTATGCTGCCGGATTTCAGACTCATTAAGGGTTAGTTGGATTATGTGTGACAGGTTAGTATAATGACGTCATTAGGGCGGTTAGTCGCGGCCCGTCGGGTCGTGACACTGGATGCAGAGTTATGCACATGAGGAAAGGACAAGATTATTTTAAATAGTTATGTTCAGATGAGTATTAGACCAGCTAAGACTATTGGGACATGCCAATGATAGATATGACCCTTTAACACGCAAAACATACACCAAATAGGCTCCTAAACTATCCTTCAGATCATGACAGCACACTTAAACAAGACACACATCCATTTCAAAGTCATTAGGTGATCCTATCATAATTATAACAACATTCTTATGCTAAAACTTAGTTCCCTTATTATAGGCAGATAGATAAATAAATAAATAAAAATATTAAGCCCTTCAATCATTTCCATACCAAATGTGACCTTTACAACCAACATAGTCATTATGTAAGCATAATTTTTAACTTCAACAACTGGTGTTTAATTAACATAACCTGTGTAGTTGAGTCATGGATTAATCGAACATAGTGTCTAAGAGGTTTAATATACTTCTCAAGCCACTATAGAAACATACCGAAATAATTTGTTCGATTAACTGGGGAACAAACCTCATGTTCATGTATTAAGCATACAAAATTAGTACATATGCTAATGATGGTTTGACCTAACATACTATGGACACCACAGGACTTAAACAATCCAAGAGGGGTTACAATGGACTAAAACTAGTATACCAATTACTTCAAGGTCATTTAAACGGATCATACAAGGTCAAATAACCCTTAAACTTAACAAGACAACCACTTAACACACAAATAATCGTCACACAATACTCTAACAAAGTGTTTTCATCAACCGAATATGCTAGACATTAATAGAGTAGTCACTAATAGCCACAATATTCACATATATAACATAATGCTTGGCATAATATATTCAAGGTTTAATAGTTAACTAAATAAGTAAACCGTTTATTGCAGCAGCAAGTCATTCCTGGAATTATGTAAATACTCAATTTTCCACTCCCTTAAGCAACTATTGACAACATGTTTGGCATACGAGTCTATTCCCTATTTAAGAGATAAAACACAGGCTTGGGTTATTAGAACATTTTGCATTCTACATTATGATACGCAAAGACAATTACGGGGGAAATTTTAATCAAACATAAAAGATATCTAAGCAAGTCTAATTAACTGTTTAGAGGTAGTCCCACTGAGTAAAATTGGCGAAGATAGGTCCTAACACAAGTGATTTATACTCATCCCACATACTGTACAGGAACATTAACAGACCACCATGTCCGAAAGAAGTATGACCAAGACAAAATACATTTATACATAACATGGATAGAATAACTCATAAGAAAAGCTGGAACACATCAACTTAAACAGGGTAATATTACAACATGTAGAGGACCATCTACTCCTAAGCCCCATCCACAAGTAGGACAACCCGTTAACGACTATCAACTACCTGCTGAACTAATTTCAAGGACTTATCCAGACAACTTGCTCCAGAGACAACAAACCTTATATGTACAACAGTAGCAATTCCAGTTTTTTGGCATATCTCATATTCCTTTTCATATAAACATAAGCATACCAAGGAGTCATCACAACTAATAGACTTCACATATACTATGCACTTTAACCCAGATCAAACATAAAATATTTTACTCAAGAAGGCCTTGTATATCTAAGGTCTCAACGATTATCTAATATTCTAAGAGTCTCAAATATTCCATGTCCCAAGCTTACATTATTTCTTCCCGTATACGTGTAAGATAGTTTCTCATAACCTCGAATTCATATTGCCCTTCTGGCGGCTGTCGCTTTCTTTGGAGGCATAGCTGTAACACATTAATACGTCAGAGAGGGAACAACCTAATAACATAGCTCTATCGCACGATCTTAGAGTGAGAAGAATAGAAACCAATCCTAAATATCCGGCAGCCTCCTGCGTATAAGTATGGTGCACAACATCGTGAGGGTAGCTTGTGTGATTTTCCTTAGTACCCTGCATGATCAGACAACGCCTCTATTAGGTATATTTGGATTCTATTATATAGAACGCTTGCATCTTGATCCAGGTTGAGGATATTAGGCTTTTGGGAACTCGGAAAAAAAAAATATATATTTTAGTCTTTGCTATTACACCATTTTGAAGTTATGTCTTCCCTGATCCTTATGTGCTTAGTTGAAACTGCTGATTTTGAGTTAAAATATTCATTTAAGTACTTAACTACTGGTTAAAATAGGACCAGGAATCTGAATATATAAAATGGGGATTAGTCATTGATTGTGAAGATGCTATATGTTCTCAAGTTTAAGACTAAGGTATAGATTATGCTTAAAGTTCTTGTATATATGTACATAATGTGGTACTGCGGGAGTAATGACTCTACTTAGCCTTAGTTTTAGTATACTTCACTTTTAGAAAATTACGAATAAGCTAGGACGTAGGTTGTCTCCTTGTTTATCTGAGTCCTTTTGTTAGATAATGGCAAGAGTTGAGTTGTTTGTAAGTTGGATATTTGTTGGCAGAAACGTGTATCATAGAGTCTAAGATGACCTAATATGCAAATTTATGTGTGCTTGTGAATCCTTGAATCAATTTGTATAAGATGTGCCCAATAGTATGAACATTCGAGGACGAATGTTTCTAAGGGGGGAAGATTGTTACACCTTGTAATTTTAAGACGATAATTAGAGGACGTAATTAAGGAGGTAAGATTCGAATCTTGGATATAGAGTATATTTATATATGCTAATCCGGAAATTAGTATACAAGAGGATGTGGTTCCGGAAAGATGTTGGTCACAATAAGGGTGACGTTGGATACTTATAGCAATAATTGTATATTCCCGTTATGGAATAGTATTGTATTATAAAATTATGACATTGAGGATACGAGGCTAAATTTACATGAGAAGTGGGTGTGTAAATCCCCTTTATTGTTGTTTTGGTTGTGCCCTTAATTGGTGCTTGGTTATTGATGTTATTAGCCTCATTTGGAAGTTGTGGAAACATGTATAAATAGGGGAAGTGCTGCCCAAATTTTTATAGAATAGGAAGTCGTTATTCGATATAAAGTATGCTAGTGATCATAAAATTGACGAACGTATTACCATTGTTATAGGTTGAAGTGCTAGACGAGACGAACTTTAATTAGTAAGTTGGTTAGTTCGACAATAAGGTATGTGAAACCCTTACTTCTTTCTTTTGGCATGCTTTAATGAAAGTACGGCGGACGTACTTAATTCTTATATAGTTTAATTCCTAAAGAGGATTGTTATGAGAAGTGCCTATGATTTTTCAGCAAAGAGTTTATTATGACATTATTGTAATGATTTTATTGAGAGTCAAATGATGATTTTTACTTGCATGGCACTCATGATATCTACTCGTGCTAAGTGTTACTACTTCACCTCACCGAGTCCCGGGCCGGGTTACGATTCGTGCACCACCTTGCATTGTTCACCGAGACCCTCACTAGGGGGCTGGGTTACGTAGGATGGATCCATAGATGAGAGATGATTTACCGAGTCCCAGCATGGGCCGGGTTATGATATGATTCACCGAGTCCCGCATTAGTGGGCCGGGTTACGTCACAGGTATATATATGTATATGGACAGACATTCATGTTTTCTTGCCTTGACTCTCATTTTTATAAGGCACAACTGACTTTTATGGTTTATGGCACAGTTGGATTTGGATCCTGATTTTTATACTGATCTTCTGTTTCTGTTGGCTACTTATGATCTCTTTTACAGCTTCATGTTTTACATACTCAGTACATTATTTCGTACTGACCCCCTTTCCTCGGGGGGGCTGCGTTTCATGCCCGCAGGTACATGTTTTCAGTTTGGTGAACCTCAGGCCTAGGTTCCTACTCAGCAGGTTGGAAAGCTCCTTTGATCCAGGGCTTTGTCATGTTGGTACCGAATCTCTTTAGAGCTTCTGTTTGTATTTAGGGGCACGACGGGGCCCTGTCCCGTCATATGTCGTTCTTCTTCTTATAGAGGTCTGTAGATAGTGGTGGGTTGTACGTATGTAAGGGTTATGACTCGTTTGGGTCGGTCATGTTATTGTATTTCGTGTCGGGGTGTTCCCATGTATATACGTTACTATCTGGTGGCAGCCTTGTCGGCTTGCTTGTTATGTTGTGTTGGCTAGTTGTGACTCCTCAGGAGACAGGTGCATTCGGGGGTAAAGGCAGCCTTGTCGGCTTGCCTACCCTGGCGTATGTTGTTATTGTGATGTTATGCTGCCGGATTTCAGACTCATTAAGGGTTAGTTGGATTATGTGTGACAGGTTAGTATAATGACGTCATTAGGGCGGTTAGTCGCGGCCCGTCGGGTCGGGTCGTGACAAAAGGGCGGAGCTTGAAGAAGCGAAGCGAGCCTAGAGTAGCAGCCTATTACGTTTTTTCAGGCCCCTTTGATATCTTATTAGTCAAGCGCTAGCGCCCCTTTAGAGTCAGTCTTTTCTGTTATCAATGAAACCTGTCCCTGGTAAGGTCTGATTGTTATCCGTAAGTCTTGTTTTGACCGCGGGAAGGTGAACTTTGCAAAAGTGCTTATTTGGTTGGGAAGAATAGGACTTCTGACTCCAAGCCTACCTTACCCGAAATATGCAGCTATTGATGTAGCCTCTTGTCGATACTACTAGTCTTCTCGCTACCTACTAGAAAAATCCCATCAAGATAGATTGAATCGACGACCTATACTTCAACTAAAGGCACAAGGGCGTAGCGAGGAGAAAAATTACAAAACAGTGGGGAATTTTCGGACAAACAGTGGCAGAAATTTGCGGACTGTTTTGACGAATGTGAGGTATAAAAATTCTTCTTTCTATGATATAATTAGAATGCATGTTGTTAGAATTAAGGTAATGAATTTGTGTTAAGGAAGAATTGGAATTTAAGCATTGCATGTGACCATTTGGGCTAGTTGCCAATTTGGGACAGATTTTGGTGTTGTTGGATTTGTTGGTTATTGTTGTTATTATTATCACTAATTGCATGATGAAATTGAAAGGAAACATGAAGATTTAGTTGGAATTAGTTATATGGAAGTATTAAAATCCAAAATTGGATTATAGGAATTAAGATAAGAGTTATGGAATTATGACATGTTGTGGCCAAGAACTTGCATGAAATTGTTGGACATGTGGTGATGTATATGGACTATTTTATGGGCTGTTTTAAGGTGGATTAAGAGGCTAAATTTACATGAGAAGTGGGTGTGTAAATTCCCTTTATTGTTGTCTTGGTTGTGCCCTTAATTGGTGCTTGTTTATTGATGTTATTAGCCTCGTTTGGAAGTTGTGGAAACATGTATAAACAGGGGAAGTGCTGCCCGAATTTTTATAAAATAAGAAGTCGTTATTCGATATAAAGTATGCTAGCGATCATAGAATTGACGAACGTATTACCATTATTATAGGTTGAAGTTCTAAATCGAGACGTACTCTAATATAGAGTTGATTAGTTCGTCTAAGAGGTATGTGAAACTCTTACTTCTTTCTTTTTGGCATGATTTAATGAAAGTACGGCGGACGTACTTAATTCTTATACAGTTTAATTCCTAATGAGGATTGTTATGAGAAGTGCCTATGATTTTTCAGCAAAGAGTTTATTATGACATTATTACAATGATTTTATTGAGAGTCAGATGATAATTTTTACTTGCATATGGTTACTCAAGATATCTACTCGTGCTAAGTGTTACTACTTCACCTCACCGAGTCCCGGGCCGGGTTACGACTCGTGCACAGCCTTGCATTGTTCACCGAGACTCTCACTAGAGGGCCGGGTTACGTAGGATGGATCCATAGATGAGAGATGACTTTACCGAGTCCCAGCATGGGCCGGGTTATGATATGATTCACCGAGTCCCGCATTAGTGGGCCGGGTTACGTCACAGGTATATATATGTATATGGACAGACATTCATGTTTTCTTGCCTTGACTCTCATTTTTATAAGGCACAACTGACTTTTATGGTTTATGGCACAGTTGGATTTGGATCCTGATTTTTATACTGATCTTCTGTTTCTGTTGGCTACTTATGATCTCTTTTACGACTTCATGTTTTACATACTCGTACATTATTTCGTACTGACCCCCCTTTCCTCGGGGGGCTGCGTTTCATGCCCGCAGGTACATGTTTTCAGTTTGGTGAACCTCAGGCCTAGGTTCCTACTCAGCAGGTTGGAAAGCTCCTTTGATCCAGGGCTTTGTCATTTTGGTACCGAATCTCTTTTAGACTTATGTTCGTATTTAGGGGCACGACGGGGCCCTGTCCCGTCATATGTCGTTATTCTTCTTATGAGGTACGTAGCGGTGGTGGGTTGTATGTATGTAAGGGTTATGACTCTGTTTTGGTCAGTCATGTTATTGTATTCTGTGCTGGGGTGTTCCTATGCATATACGTTACTATCTGGTGGCAGCCTTGTCGGCTTGCTTGTTATGTTATATTGGCTAGTTGTGACTCCGTAGGAGACAAGTACATTCTTAGGCAAAGGCAGCCTTGTCGGCTTGTCTACCCGGGCATATGTTGTTATTGTAACGTTATGCTGCCGGATTTCAGACTCATTAAGGACTAGTTGGATTATGTGTGACATGTTAGTATAATGACGTCATTAGGACGGTTAGTCGCGGCCCGTCGGGTCGGGTCATGATATTTTGAGCAGTTTGACAAGGATCGACAGGAGGGAAGCTTATTCCCATTTCCATCCACCACAGGAAGATATTAACTTCTGAGGACAACACTGCATCTTGGCCATAGATTTGGCTGATAGGATGTCGACCCCGTAGCTGTAGATTTGGAGTTTCTGATTGCCATTTCATTTAAGACATGTCTTTGTAAAATGAGTTTATTCAAACTTTGCACACAACATACACACCACGGGGTATAAAATAACACTCGAGTTTTGTACAAGCGTAGAACAAAGACAAACAAAGTCAGGTTTTCTGTCGTGGTTCCCCAAATGTTGTTGGTCGCCATATCTGGTTTTCTGTCGTGGTTCCCCATCTGCGATTCCTCGAATATCCTTGCCTCAGAACCTAGGGCGGTCAGCCGATGACATAGGTCACGTATGAGTTGGGTTTCCTCAACCATTTAAATCCTCCAAGGTAAGCCGTGGTTCGGCCAATTATTTTATTTCAAACCCTCGCGAGGTAAGATTATAGGATTCCCAAGATCCTTCTTCATACTGCTCTGTGACGGCT
This sequence comes from Anisodus tanguticus, assembly GCA_034509755.1. Taxonomy (NCBI): domain Eukaryota; kingdom Viridiplantae; phylum Streptophyta; class Magnoliopsida; order Solanales; family Solanaceae; genus Anisodus; species Anisodus tanguticus. The sequence continues at coordinate 35,293,301 of CM067557.1, read as the reverse complement.
ATGGGAGCCACATAGGGTGAATAGAGAACAACCTCCAAGTTTTTCACCCCTGCTTGAAATGGGTTATCGTCGGCTGGGACGATTTCTATCTTATCTTCTTCCCAGAAAATGAGTTTTTGATGCATGGTGGAAGGAAGGCATCGGATGGTGTGAATATAGTCTCTGCCCAACAGGATGGCGTAGGATGGCTTGCCATCTATTACAAAGAAGGCAGATCTGACCATCTTGGGACCCACGGTGATTTCTGCTACTAAGATCCCAAAAACTTCAGAGGTTTCTCCCATAAAGCTAGCCATCTTCATGTTAGTTGGGATGAGATCCTACCTAGTTTTGTTAATGATTTTCAAAGTAAGCAGCGGCATCACATTCAGCACAACCCCATTGTCGACAAACACTCAGCCAAAAGTTTTGTCGTTAATGTAAGCCTTAACATAGAGGGGATTGAGGTGTTTAACCATCTCCTCCATAGGTGTACCAAATATTGTGCTCAAAGCGTCCCTAGCCGTGGTATCGGCTAATGTCGCCCATTCGGTGTCTTCCACGCATACATCGCCTTGCGATTTTGAAATTGTATTACAAAAAAAATTATATTTCTATTAAATAATATGAGAGGCACAAAAACAGCATTGAGATATTTTTATTCACTATCTTGTTCAATTATTAAGTGTTTAAATATTTTTTTAAAATTAAGTGTATAAAAAAAATCCCCCAAATCCCACAACCAGACCCGACCCGTCCCGTCCCCCCAAATCCCGGCCCCTCTTTCGGCGGGATGTGGGACGGGATGAGACCTCTTCCCTTCCTGCCTATCTCGGCCTGCCAGTCCCGCCGGATCCCGATCCCGGCCCCCGGCCCCGGATCCCGACCCGGCCCACTGGCCACCCCTAGGTAGTTGTAGTGTTATTATTGTAGGTCTGCTTAGCCTATCATACTAGTAGGCGCATTATTGCTTATAGTCCTATGTCGCTTGATTTCTACTGCTATGGGTTCTTTAGTGTACTTTATTTATTTTATTTACATGCGTTAGTCACTGATTCCTTTTTCAGAACGCGCTATCATGACTTATTCGCTTTTGTTACCCTCATTTTCATACTGCTTTAAATTTTGTGTCCGGGTCTGACCGTTTCTATTGATTTGTGTCTCTTGCTTTGCTTGTGCTTATGCTTTGTCTTGAGCCGAGGGTCTTCCGGAAACAACCGCTCTACCTATCAAGGTAGAGGTAAGGTATGCGTAAACTCTACCCTTCCTAGACCCCACATTGTGGGATTTCATTCGGTATGTTGTTATTGTGGTAATTGTGAGTCTGAAATTTTCATCACTCCTCATTTTTGCATTTCTTTACGAACTGAGTATAAAAATAACAGATTTTTCCTACAAAGTCGTGTTAAGAATGACTTTTAACTTACTCACTAGTACTTTTATTAACTTCTTCAAAGCACCCCAATCTATTTTTCTGTTAAAAATTGTATGCACGAATAAGTGTTAACACTCAAAAGTAATTTAAGTGTTTAGCCGAATTTAGTGACAGCCGAACTATTCCAGAGTCGAATTTACTCCTAGCCCTTAACTACAAGAACGTCATCGGCTACTAAGGCATCTTAGCCGAGTTGTTAGTTAGAGGTACGACTGGACCCACTTAGATGCAGACGCCTCAACGATCAAGTCAAAAAGGTTTTCGGACCCCAAGAAGCATTAACGGCCAACAACAGCTAAACAAAGGGCATTATCCGAGCAAGAGGAGTAGAGGGCGAGAAAATCGGCACCACCTCCCCCATAGTAAGCCATTGAACTTAGAGGGTTAATTGATGGCTGACATGGGGGGGATCACGTTGTACATTTTTTTTTATCTTTTTCTTTTTGTACTATAAATAGGATCATTGTCGCGCCCGATTTTGACCTGCGGGCTTCGCGACGCGATGGCGTCAATCGCCTCTGGATTGGACAAAATGCTTGCTTTGAGGAGTCGCCACCTAATTATTCTAAGGTGAATTAGGACACCTAAATTCTAACTAAAAAAATACAAAATAACTCCAATTTTGTGGTCTACGAAACTAATGAGATTCTAGATAAGGATTCTTTATTATCCTAAAGGGAAGGGGTTAGGCATCCTTTAAGATCCGCTAACTTGCGGTTATCCGATCAAACTCAGGTTAATTATTGTACTAAGAAAATGCATGTTTAAAAATATAAAGTTAAAATGATGTTGCAAGTATTTAATGAAATGATGCATTTGCAAAAGTATACATTTGTAATGGCATTAATATACATGTAAAGCTGAAAAAAATATAAGTATGCATTTGTATGAAAATTGATAAGAATGTATGCAAAGTGATTATTATGGGCGACGGGCCTAAATAAATAAACTAGCGATTAACGATTTTAAAACTAACCGAGCCTAAAAATAAATAAACTAGCGATGGGTTTCCAATTTTAGACTACCCTATTAATTAATTATATGTCTACCTATTCTAAATATTTCAATAATTTCACGAGTACAATAATATTACAATACAGAATGAAAATAAAGCTAAATTAAAGAAAGTAAAAGACAACAACAAAAATAAATAATCTTCGAGGGGTATTTGCCTTCTTTGACTTTATCTTTGCCAGCTGTCAAGAATAAAAGGTTAGAAACAATTGAATATACATAACTTCGGATCCGTACCCAAAACAATAAATGTTTTGATTACGGAGGACTCAGACTTAAATTTTGAAAAGATCATTCCAATCACGTCGTGGCTGCGAACATATGACTCGTTGGTCATTTTAGTTTCCTTGCCTACCGAACATTTTGGTCTCTCGGGTGAAGAAGAATTTAAGTTTCGTCATTGTCCAGAAGTTTTATTTTCCGTCTTTACAACTGTGGAGGCCTCAAAAATCGACGGATATTTTTTCATCGGCCAAAATGCAGTATTTAATTCAAAAATAGTAAACAGTAAAACAATACATATCCGTGGCACGGAGGTTTAAAACAGTAAATAAAAACAGAGAAACGAAAAAGAAAAGCGCGGCCTCGAATTTAATTTCATCGGCCTAAAATACAGTATTTAATTCAAACGGTAAAAAACAGTAAAACAATAAAACAGCAAAAAGAGCGGCCTTGAATTTAATTTCATCGGCCCAAGTGTAGTATTAGTTAAAACAAATAAAACAGTAATACGTTGCACGGATGTTTAAAACAGAAAACAAAAAAGAGAGAAACGAAACAACAAAAAAAAAGCGCGGCCTCGAATTTAATTTCATCGGCCTTTATGCGGTATTCAATTCAAACAATAAAACAGCAAAAAAGCGCGGCCTCGAATTTATTTTCATCGGCCTAAATGCAATATTAGTTAAAAACAATAAAACAGTAAAACAACAACATATCCATTGCACGGATATTTAAAATGCCCAAAAACAAGAAGATAGCGAGTTCGCAATTAAAAATGCCCGACCCGAATTCTAAAATTTGACCCGACTCGGACACTGAAACAGTGATCCGGCCCGGATTCAGAATCCAACATTTTTTTTTTGAATTTTCAGATAATAAACAACAAGATATTAAAACACAAAATCTGGAAATTTATTCGAACCGGGTCGACCCGACCCGGAACGGATTATTATTATTTTTTTTTTAGATTTTTTCAGATAACCATCAACAAAATATTAACACACAAAAAATCTGGAATTTGACCTAACTGGGTCGACCCGACCCGAATCGTATGTTTTTCAACCCGAATCTATTTTCTCCAAATTTCAGATAACCAACAGCACAATATAAACATACAAAAATCTGAAAATTAACCGAACTGGATCGACCCGACCCGGGTCAGTGACCCGACCCGAATCGTATGTTTTTCAACCCGAATCGATTTTCTCCAAATTTCGGATAACCAACAAGCACAATATAAACATACAAAAATCTGGAAATTAACCGAATTGGGTCGACCCGACCCGGAACAGCTTTTTTCCAAATCTTCAGATAACCAACAAGAAGATATAAAAGCATAAAAAATTATGGACAAACTTACCTAAATCGGGTTGACCCGACCCGACAGTGAGCAAAAATGAGAAAAATCCACCCAAAATCCGACCTAAATTCCGACCAAAAACTCCCTCTTTTTGGATAAAAATCCACAAAAAACCGACCCCCTAAAACAGTGAACAAAGGGTGTATTTTATGGATGGATTTCGGATTTTGGGGATAGGGTATGGGGTTGACGGGTTGGTGGTGTCGGTGAGGTGTGGGGAGTGTGGTGGTGTGTGCGGCGACTGGTGGGGTAGGGTGTCCGGTGATGTGGGGGTCGCGGGTATGGGGTGTGCGGCGACGGGAGTTGAGAGAAAAGGATAGGGTTTCTTTTTTTTTTTTTTTTTTTTTGTGTGGCCGATGATTTTGAAAAGGGAGTGAGGGCTTTGTTTTTTTTTTGTTTAGGGTTGTTTGGTTAAAGGGGGGGGGGGGGAGAAATAAATAAGGGATTGGGCTTGGGGGATTTTGGGCTGGTTGGTTGGGCCGAAAATGGGTTTTGTTTGTGGGATTTGGGTTGTGAATAATAAGGGGAAAGGGTGTTTGGAATTGTTTTGGGTTGGGGAAATAAATGGGTTATGGGTTTAAAATATAAAAAGGGTTTTATTATATATAAATAAAAATATAAAAAAAAAGTTTGCAAAAATTATAAATTGTAAATATGATAATATGATAAAATATAATATTTGTGAAATGTTTGATGTTTAAAGATAAAAAAATAAAAATGCAATGCCGTTTTGCGAAAATAAAAATAACATATTAGGATAAAAGTATGATTATGATATAAAAAATGCAAATGACAATAAAATGCAAATAATAATGATATATATACATATATATGCCTATATTTTAAAATTGTTTTAAAGTGTCAAAAATATTTAAAATTGCAATTAAAATCATAAAAGATGGGACAAAATTGGGTGTCAACAGATGTCCCTCTTTGGCCGGAGACGATGAAAGAATTTTCGGACAAAGAAGTTGACTGAGTAGCCAATTTTGTCCGGATCATCTGGACTCGATGGAAGGTTATGAGATGCATGGTATGAACTAGAATCCGGGGGGGGGGGGGGAGAGAAGTTGCAAAAGCTAGTGCACATTCAAGAAACAATGCCCCAGTGTCGACTTATGATGACACTGGTTGCAGATGTGGCGAGATACTGGGAAGGGCGGAACAACGTTAGAAGTACTTCCCCAACGCAGATGATGATGTAGCATATGTGTAATGAGAAGACGTCGTTGCTTAGACGTTATGCAGATGGCGCCGTTGCATAGGCGCGATTGAAATTAAAATACCCGCATTAGAAGGTGGGTGCCTTACGGAAAAATAAAATACCCGCATTGGAAGGTGGGCGCCTGACTGAAAATAAAATACCCGCATTATGAGGTGGGCGCCTGACTGAAATTAAAATACCCGCATTAGGAGGTGGGCGCCTGACTGAAATTTAAATACCCGCATTAGGAGGTGGGCGCCTGACAGAAACTAAAATACCCGCATTAGGAGGTGGGCGCCTGACAGAAATTGAAATACCCGCATTAGAGGTGGGCGCCGACGAAATTGAAATACCCGCATTAGGAGGTGGGCGCCGACGTAAATTGAAATACCCGCATTAGGAGGTGGGCGCCTGACTGAAATAAAATACCCGCATTAGTAGGTGGGCGCCTGACAGAAATATAAATACCCGCATTAGGAGGTGGGTGCCTGACAGAAATTAAAATACCCGCATTAGGAAGTGGGCACCTGACTGAAATTGAAATACCCGCATTAGGAGGTGGGCGCCTGACTGAAATTAAAATACACGCATTAGAAGGTGGGTGCCTGACAGAAATTTAAATACCCGCATTAGGAGGTGGGCGCCTGACTGAAATTAAAATACTCGCATTAGAATGTGGGCGCCTGACAGAAATTTAAATACTCGCATTAGGAGGTGGGCGCTTGACAGAAATTAAAATACCCGCATTAGGAGGTGGGCGCCTGACAGAAATTAAAATACCCGCATTAGGAGGTGGGCGCCTGACTGAAATTAAAATACCCGCATTAGAAGGTGGGCGCCTGACTGAAATTTAAATACCCGCATTAGGAGGTGGGCGACTGACAGAAATTAAAATACCCGCATTAGGAGGTGGGCGCCTGAAATGACGTCGTTGTATTGACATGATACGTTTGTGAACCGCATGGGTTGAAATGACGTCGTTGCATAGACGTGGTGCGTTGAAGACGTCATTGTGTAGACGTGTTGTGCGGATGACACCGTTGCATAGGTGTGTTGCTTGATGCTGTTGTATGGGCTTGTTGCTGATGACGCCGTTGTAATGCTGTGAAAGATGTGAATTACGTCATTGCCGTCAGTTTGTTGTAACATGATTCCACGTTGTGTTGAATCTTCTGCCGATTCAAATTCCTGTGGACTGTGAATTGAAATGTCGTCCTTGCACGGACGAAAATGCGATGCGACGTCTTTGCCAAATTAAGCACACATGTTGCGGCTTCCTTGCCTTTGTCAACCTGAAGACCTGTACTCAAAGAAATTTGTGAGTTTGGGTGGCAGGGGTGGTTGATTCGCATTGACTTTGTAGTTTTTTTTTTTTTTTTTTTTTACGCTTGCAAGTTCATACTGGTTTAGATTGAAGACTTAGTTGTCTGGCATTTTCCAGGTCCATTGGCATATGCTTGCAGTGAACCCTTTAAAAAATGCCCCAGTTTCTGGTATATATGAAGATGATGAACTTCCAACTGGATAAAGCCGAGTTTGTGCGGGCCACTTGCTTATCCTGTTAAGGCAATCATGTAAGCACATTGCGTTGTGTGCAAGATAATGGAAGAAAATTTCCAATGGTGTGACCGAAGCCGATATAGGCCGCCTACGTATTCCGACAAAGGAAATCAGGTCATAACGTAGTTCGCTGCAAGTAAAAAGGAATTATGAAGTTTTCCAAAATGGGACCGAAGCCGATGTGGCTGCCTACGTATCCCGCCGAGGGAATCAGGTCATAACGTAGTTCATGTGGCAAAAGAAATTTGTAAGGATTTTCTAAAAATGGGACCGAAGCCGATGTGGCCGCCTACGTATCCCGCCGAGGGAATCAGGTCATAACGTAGTTCATGCGGCAAAAGTGATTGTGAAGTAATTTTTTTTTTCATAAATGGGACCGAAGCCGATGTGGCTGCCTACGTATCCCACCGAGGGAATCAGGTCATAACGTAGTTCATGCAAGCAAAAAAAGATTGTGAGGATTTTCCAAAAATGGGGCCGAAGCCGATGTGGCCGCCTACGTATCCCGCCAAGGGAATCAGGTCATAACGTAGTTCATGTAAGTAAAAAGAATTTTGTAAGGGTTTTCTAAAAATGAGACCGAAGCTGATGTGGCCGCCTACGTATCCCGTCGAGGGAATCAGGTCATAACGTAGTTCATGCAAGCAAAAAAAAAAAAAGGTTGTAAGAATTTTCTGAAAATGGGACCGAAGCCGATGTGGCCGCCTACGTATCCCGCCAAGGGAATCAGGTCATAACGTAGTTCATGACAAAAGGATTTTGTAAGTTTTTTTTTTTTTTTTTTGAAAATATGAAAAAGACATAATCACGTCTTGACTTCGGTTGGTACCAACAATTAGTAATGTGCTTAGGGCTCCCGTTACTGCTCTCTGTATAACCGAGGCTGACTTCAGGGTAATTCCTACAGCTTCAGATGCTACCTCAGACATACCTGAGTATCGACACTTGCTTCAAGCCAAGGTTTTGACATAAAATATGCATCCTCATGTTTCAAATGCCCTCACTGAAAGAAAGTCCCTTTCTCAAATGTATTTCAATATTTTGAACTTTGGGACGTCTAGAGAAGTACACTCACCCTCAGAAAGATGTTCAATGCATTCAATTGTGATACCATAGGCTCGGCCGTCATGTAAGTATCCACTAATGTGAGAACCCTTGGTATAGGATCATGTAGGGCTTGTTATGGGTTTGTAATGTAGGCTTGGGGAAAGGAAAGGATATCATTTGGGTAAGGAGTGACTAATCCTTCCTTGAGCGTTAGAATATATCTGTGATTGGTATTTGTGTGCCTTGATGCCGATTTGCTTCTTTTTGCCCCCTTTGTTTTGTACCGACTTCTTTCGAATATTTCGTTTGGGGCTTTTTACCCTTTTTCGGAGTTATTTCCTCTATTTTTTTTATTTTTTTTTATTTTTTTTATATAGCCGGGGCTTTTTGACGCTTCTTTGTGTGAAGTCGTCCTTTTATTTTGTTTTGTTTTCCTCTTTTGGGAACATTGCAACTTCAACTCGGATCATTTTCAGCAATTTGCATATTTCTGATGCGCTCAAGGAAGTCGGGCCAAGAGAGGGATAGTGCGTGTACGCACTCAGAAAGGGTATAAACATAATATGTGGCTGTTAAAAACAATAGGCTTCAGGCTCAAAGGGGAAGTACTACGGATAATGTTATTTGGTAAGCTGGAAAGGCTCAAACGGATCAAAGAAAGCCTACGGTCCTTTCCTATACCAAGTGTTACTCAGGATTTCGCCTCAACAAACATTCGAGCCAAGTTCTAGATCACAATGCAATGCAATTGAACTTATTCTAAAAACTCACCACACAATGCATATGAAACGATGAGGTTGGCTTTGTAAATATCTTGGAAGCATGCAAAGCAATTTTTAAGCGTCAACACAGGCGTGAATAAGAGGTACCAGAAGAATCTATGGTTTACCACGAAGTCAGTCTTCTCCGCTTGTTCTATCCTATGCACACTCTTAACTGTGTTGGTATCAACCAAGTTCATCAATGATTCTTAAAATATGTATTATTTTTTTTTGTATTTTTGAATAAAGGGTACCGAACCCAAATAGGGTTGCCTACGTATCTCATCTTTGACGAGAATCAGGTGTGCGTAGTTCGTGCTGATAGATTATAAAAATGTATGATTGAAAAAGGATTTATCCACGATAGGATAGTAAGTGAAAACTGTATAAAACAAATGATTGTCCACTATAGGACTAGTGCAAAGTAAAATGACTGTCCATAATATAATGAATGCAATGAAAAAATGATTGTCCACATTAGGATGAATGCAATAAAAAAAAATAAAAAATTGTCACAATAGGATGTTATATAAAAAAAGATTGTCCATTAGGATGTAATGAAAAAAAGATTATCCATTAGGATATAATGAGAGAAAAAAAAGATTGATAAACCAGAATCATTTTTTTTCATTTTTTTTTATTTGATTAGATTTGATTTTTTATTTTTTTTAGGGGTGTCGCACCCGAGAAGGATTACCTACGTATCACACCGTATGGTGAGAGTCAGACATTCGTAGTTCGTAAAATATGTTGTAAAAAATGGTATGATATAAAGAAATTATGTAACGAAAATTAAACATATCAACTGAATTTGCAAATATGTAACAAAACAAAAGTATAGACAAATTAAAGTGATGACTCGTTGAATCTGGTGTTGGCTGACTTTTTCCAGACAAAACATCTTTCGGTCATCTTTGTGAAAGCCTTTGGCTTTGTTATTTCCTGGAGTATATCCAGGAATAATGTTTTAGAACGACCGCCACCGACTGTTCGCGAGGACAATCTCCCTGCAAAAATAAGAGCACCGGGTGAAAGGAGGAAAGTCACAAAAAGAATAATCAAATGTGGAAGTGTAATAGTATAGTCAAAGACTCCCCTGATTGATTTGTTCGGGCTGGAGGTTAGATGACTTCTTTCAGTCAAAGTATCTCCCGGTCATCTTTGTAAACGACCGCTCTCGACTGTTTGCGAGAACGGTCTTTTTGCAAAAATAAAAGACATGGGTGAAAGTAGGAAAGTCACAAAAATAATAAAATGTAGGAGTGCGACAATATGGTCAAAGACTCCCCTGATTGCTTCACAAGGTCCGAGTCTTGATGTTCAAGAACGCTTTATCCTAGGGTAGTGACACAATTTCTGTTCAAGAGTCGCAAGCGACATGGTATGATATGTACAAAATTGAAGCAGGTAATTATTGCATTAAATAATATGTACAGAGTTAAAAGAAGAAAAATAGCAAACAAATTGAGCGGGAATTAAATGTGCGTCCTAACATGCATGGAGCCTCTCTTATGCCAGAGGTGAGCCTAAACGCCAAATATGAGAGATTATGACAAAATAATCCAAGTTGTCACTGCAATGCTTTTGTTGGAAATGAAGACAAAACGTATGTACATTTTCCAATATCGGCATGTCATGATTAGGCTTGGATTAGTCTATCATTATCAGGCTACAAATAATATGCTGATGGTCGTTGGGGGAGCGAGACCCGTCGACAATTTTGGTGAATTTCTTAATTGTGGAGTCGATGCCAAGGATCGACCCACCTATGGTGTATGCATGCATGACTTAAAATAAAGGTGGTATAGCTCTATCCTAAATTTTCTAAGATTTGGCTTACTAGACTCCAGGTTCCCGAGCGGACTACTCGAGTGAGAAGGCTACGCGGCCACCGGATGGTCCGGTCACTCCGCGCATACGCCAACTATCCTAAAATTTGGTAATTTGAAAGAATTTGCAGGTGCGCAAAACACACCTCGCGTGTAATGTGTGATAGTGTCAACTTTCCATAATGGAAGAAATATGAGCGGAATGCCAATTTAAGGAAAGCAGTAAAAGAATATAGCAATTAAAGCAGTTAAGCATACAAAATTTCAAAAAGGAGACAATTAAAAACAATAAATCAAATAAGGAGCAATATAAAGCATAATAATAATTAACCTGAATTTGCTATGGTTAAGAACCTGAAAGTATCCCCAGTGGAGTCGCCATGCTGTCGCGCCCGATTTTGACTTGCGGGCTTCGCGACGCGATGGCGTCGATCGCCTCTGGATTGGACAAAAATGCTTGCTTTGAGGAGTCGCCACCTAATTATTCTAAGGTGAATTAGGACACCTAAATTCTAACTAAAAAAAATACAAAATAACTCCAATTTTGTGGTCTACGAAACTAATGAGATTCTAGATAAGGATTCTTTATTATCCTAAAGGGAAGGGGTTAGGCATCCTTTAAGATCCGCTAACTTGCGATTATCCGATCAAACTCAGGTTAATTATTGTACTAAGAAAATGCATGTTTAAAAATATAAAGTTAAAATGATGTTGCAAGTATTTAATGAAATGATGCATTTGCAAAAGTATACATTTGTAATGGCATTAATATACATGTAAAGCTGAAAAAAAATATAAGTATGCATTTGTATGAAAATTGATAAGAATGTATGCAAAGTGATTATTATGGGCGACGGGCCTAAATAAATAAACTAGCGATTAACGATTTTAAAACTAACCGAGCCTAAAAATAAATAAAATAGCGATGGGTTTCCAATTTTAGACTACCCTATTAATTAATTATATGTCTACCTATTCTAAATATTTCAATAATTTCACGAGTACAATAATATTACAATACAGAATGAAAATAAAGCTAAATTAAAGAAAGTAAAAGACAACAACAAAAATAAATAATCTTCGAGGGCTATTAGCCTTCTTTGACTTTATCTTTGCCAGCTGTCAAGAATAAAAGGTTAGAAACAATTGAATATACATTACTTCGGATCCGTACCCAAAACAATAAATGTTTTGATTACGGAGGACTCAGACTTAAATTTTGAAAAGATCATTCCAATCACATCGTGGCTGCGAACATATGACTCGTTGGTCATTTTAGTTGCCTTGCCTACCGAACATTTTGGTCTCTCGGGTGAAGAAGATTTTAAGTTTCGTCATTGTCCAGAAGTTTTATTTTCCGTCTTTACAACTGTGGAGGCCTCAAAAATCGACGGATATTTTTTCATCGGCCAAAATGCAGTATTTAATTCAAAAATAGTAAACAGTAAAACAATACATATCCGTGGCACGGAGGTTTAAAACAGTAAATAAAAATAGAGAAACGAAAAAGAAAAGCGCGGCCTCGAATTTAATTTCATCGGCCTAAAATGCAGTATTTAATTCAAACGGTAAAAAACAATAAAACAATAAAACAGCAAAAAGAGCGACCTTGAATTTAATTTCATCGGCCCAAGTGTAGTATTAGTTAAAACAAATAAAACAGTAATCCGTTGCACGGATGTTTAAAACAGAAAACAAAAAAGAGAGAAACGAAACAACAACAAAAAAGTGCGGCCTCGAATTTAATTTCATCGGCCTTTATGCGGTATTCAATTCAAACAGTAAAAAAATAGTAAAACAATAAAACAGCAAAAAAGCGCGGCCTCGAATTTAATTTCATCGGCATAAATGCAATATTAGTTAAAAATAATAAAACAGTAAAACAACAACATATCCATTGCACGGATATTTAAATTGCCCAAAAAACAGCAGCAGTTCGCAACTAAAAATGCCCGACCCAAATTCTGAAATTTGACCCGACTCGGACACTGAAACAGTGATCCGGCCCGAATTCAGAATCCAACATTTTTTTTTTGAATTTTCAGATAATAAACAACAAGATATTAAAACACAAAATCTGGAAATTTATTCGAACCGGGGCGACCCGACCAGGAACAGTGACCCGACCCGGTACAGATTATTATTATTTTTTTTTAGATTTTTTCAGATAACCAACAACAAAATATTAACACACAAAAAATGCGGAATTTTTGAGCGAAGGTCGACACCGGTCGACCCGACCCGAATCGTATGTTTTTCAACCCGAATCGATTTTCTCCAAAGTTCGGATAACCAACGACACAATATAAACATACAAAAATACGGAAATTAACCGAATGGGTCGACCCGGCCGGTCGTGACCCGACTCGAATCGGATGTTTTTCAACCCGAATCGATTTTCTCCAAATTTCAGATAACCAACAGCACAATATAAACATACAAAAATTTGGAAATTAACCGAACTGGGTCGACCCAACCCGGAACAGCTTTTTCCCAAATCTTCAGATAACCAACAAGAAGATATAAAAGCATAAAAAATTATGGAAAAACTTACCTAAATCGGGTTGACCCGACCCGACCCGACAGTGAGCAAAAATGAGAAAAATCCACCCAAAATCCGACCTAAATTCCGACCAAACACTCCCTCTTTTCGGATAAAAATCCACAAAAAACCGACCCCCTAAAACAGTGAACAAAGGGTGTATTTTATGGATGGATTTCGGATTTTGGGGATAGGGTATGGGGTTGACGGGTTGGTGGTGTCGGTGAGGTGTGGGGAGTGTGGTGGTGTGTGCGGCGACTGGTGGGGTTGGGTGTCCGGTGATGTGGGGGTCGCGAGTATGGGGGTGTGCGGCGACGGGAGTTGAGAGAAAAGGATAGGGTTTCTTTTTTTTTTTTTTTTTTTTTTTTTTGTGTGGCCGATGATTTTGAAAAGGGAGTGAGGGTTTTGTTTTTTTTTGTTTAGGGTTGTTTGGTTAAAAGGGGGGGAAAATAAATAAGGGATTGGGCTTGGGGGATTTTGGGCTGGTCGGTTGGGCCGAAAATGGGTTTTGTTTGTGGGATTTGGGTTGTGAATATTAAGGGGAAAGGGTGTTTGGAATTGTTTTGGGTTGGGGAAATAAATGGGTTATGGGTTTAAAATATAAAAAGGGTTTTATTATATATAAATAAAAATATAAAAAAAAAGCTTTGCAAAAATTATAAATTATAAATATGATAATATGATAAAATATAATATTTGTAAAATGTTTGATGTTTAAAGATAAAAAAATAAAAATGCAATGTCGTTTTGCGAAAATAAAAATAACATATTAGGATAAAAGTATGATTATGATATAAAAAATGCAAATGACAATAAAATGCAAATAATAATGATATATATATACATATATATGCCTATATTTTAAAATTGTTTTAAAGTGTCAAAAATATTTAAAATTGCAAATAAAATCATAAAAGATGGGACAAAATTAGGTGTCAACAATCATTCTTTGTATATAAACAATATAATTAATCAAAAAATTGATTCTTATTTATCATCATTCTACCTTTACCGCTTTTATTGCACTCTAGCTGTATTTATGCTTCTTACCACCAGGTTTACTCACTCACCATCCTAATGCTTTCTGGAGTAGTTGGGAACCCATTGTTGGAAGTTAGAGTTCCGCCTCTGACCCAAATCGCTTAGTTAAGGAATCAATTTGTCAACCGATTTCGTCAGCCGATAAAATAGCAAACACTTCGGACGGTAACAAATTTGGCACGCCTAGTGGGACCATAGGTGATCTCATAGCGAAGTTTTATTCTCCAGGTCAAGATCATACTTGGCGTGTGCGCCTAAGATCTGGTAAGAAAATGAACCAAAAGTCCAGTCCTTATCCTAAAAAGAATCCTCCCATAAAGAACAACGAGCCACCATCTTCTTCGGGTATGCCTACATCGGTTGATACCCCTCCACTTCCTCCATCAACCCAAGATGTGGGTGAACCTAGTCAATCTAAAGGTCCAATTGTTATGACCACGTCATTCATTAGACAACATATTGACTTGAGCATCCACGACATTATGTACCAGGTTTCCAAACAATTGGCTGACATTGTCAAGCCAATGGTGCATAATGAGGTTCAGTAGGCGAGAGAAGTGAAAGTTAATCGACTACATCCAGGAGAAGGTTCGGCTAGTTCTACCATCACTCTAACGAATGGCATTGTGTAGCATGCAACTGTGACTTCAGGTGTTGTTCCTCAGCCGAATGTATATCAGTCAGTACCTGCTCAGATATAGTCGATAGCACACCTAGGAGCACAAGCCCAGTCACTTAGTAACCAGTCTACTGTATGGTTTCCACCAAACACTGGGGGGCAAGTTGTGCCACTCGACCAAGCGAATCTGCAGTATGGACAGATCAATATGGCTCAGAGACTAGTTCAGATGTTCGGACACCTTGGTTTGCCGCTTGTTACGCCATACGCTTATGCCAACGGCCCTACGGTACAGGTGACCAATGTTGGCCAATCGAACTGGCAGCCGATGGGCCAGGCTATGACCCTGTTAGGCTATCTGATGACGATGTCTACATTGGGACACCATTCCAGCAGTCACAGCCGGTACCCAATCCATACCATCCAGAAAGCGCAAACTTTCTAAGAACTGTTGATGCCCAAGAAGAGCAGACATGGAACACTGTTTCACCTTATCCTCAAGTTCCGTCGGCTGTTCCAGGAGCTCAGGTTGCAGGCTTTGGTGGCTATGCCTAACAACAATAATGGGGATATACCCCACATGTTGGTAATGGCCAGCAGAATGTCTACAACTTTCAAAACCCTGTTCAGCAAGGTGCAGAATAGAGGCCTCCAGTTCAGTATGCCTACCAGCCGGTTCTAGTCGAGAATCGGCAGAGGATGCCACAGTTGATGAATCCTGAAACCATTTCAAATACCATGAGGAGGTACTTTGGTATCCAATTGAAACCCTTGGATAGGCCTGTTTACAGGAAGCCCTACCTCGATTGGGTAGATCGGGTAGCACCATTGCCAAAAGGCTTTAAAATGCCTAATTTCGCCACCTTCTCGGGTGATGACGACAAATCTACCATTGAGCATATCGGCAGATTTACCGCCCAATATGGCGAAGTTGGCCAGAATGAGTATCATAAGCTGCAGTTATTCCTCGTTTCTCTAACCGTAATGGCATTTGCCTAGTACTCATCTTTGGCCCCCGACTCCGTGCAGAGTTGGGCTGACATGGAGCGTTGTTTCCATGATAGATTTTATTGGCCCCAACCTCAAGTCATTATGACGGATTTGATGAATCTCAGGCAACAGATCGATGAGTCATCTATCGACTTTATCGAGAGATTCAGAAGGAAGGTTGGGAAATGCACTGTACACTTCCCTAAATTAGAATGTGCCCACTTGATAATCAATAACATGCATCCACAGCTAAAGGAGAAATTAGTGAGACAATCTTGCTCTGACTTAAGCCAGGTAGCCGAGAAGGCTAGCCAAATAGAGTAGTTTATCCAGGAGAAGGAGAAGAGAAGAGCCAACTAAAACTGAGGCTCCTATTTGGTATCCATTATTGAGGCAGATGAGTCTGACTCAGAGTCAGCCGATTGCACGGCAGATACAATGGTAGCCGAGATCGTCAGGGGTAAGGCTTACTCCTGCCAGCCTTGAAAGCCGTAAAAGGCAAGGAGACTAGTTCATCCGATGACAGGGTCGGTTACTCATTTGACATCACAAAGGCAGATTAGATCTTTTATCATCTACTCAAAGATAAGCAGATTCGGCTTCTTGATGGTCATAGGATTCCGCCTGCCGAAGAACTCAAAGATAAGAAGTACTGCAAGTGGCATAATTCATACAACCACTCTACTTCTAATTGTGTGGTCTTCAGAAAGGCGATCCAAAAGGGCATTAAAGAGAGGAGGTTCAAGCTAGCTGACAAGAGTATGGCTGAAATGTCTATTAATACCGACCTATTTCCCGTGGTACCAATATCTATGGTATCTTTTGCTAAGCCCGATGAGTCAAGGGATACCAAAGGGAGACAGCCGATAAAAAGGGCGTGGATCCCAAAAAAACCTATTGAGGGGGAGAAGGCCACAAGTACCTCTGTATTCAATCGGTTAGGCAGCCTACATAACATTCGCGATGACAGGCAGCCAGCTAGGAGCAGTTTGCATGGCCATCCTAAATACTCGAGAGACGTTGAACGAGAACTTCAGGAACAAACCATGAGGTTCAGAAGGGTCCCTATCGGCGCCAGGCATAGGCTTGGGGGCAAGTACGGATGCAAACCAACCGACAGCCGAGCATGCCTCGAATAGATGAAGAACCACTCCCTAAAACCAAATAGATGGTGGTCGAGTTTAACGTAAATAAGGGTTTTTCGTCCTTACGTATCACGGCGAGAAATGAGGACCAGACGAGACCTTGAAGAATGATTAAACCAGCCACCAACACAAAAGAGGGGAAGTGGTTCGTCAATCAGGCTTCTGGAAAGAAAGAAACAGTGCCAGGTATTATATCTAGGATGCAGAAAAGAAGGATGCAGCGGGCCAAAGCCTTGAGCAATATGAAGCTAATGTTGTACATGATATCCAGCGTTAAGGCAGCTGATAAGTAAGAAAATTCCTGAGTCTGTCGTAGCTGAGGCTATCGAGCGGGCATTCGACTCAACCTCTTCAAAGACAGCCGCATAAAGGAGAAGCTTTGGACCAGCCATAGTTGAGCATACAGTCGGGTGACGGCCCGACAAAAGTACTTCAGTAGGAGACTATAGTCCTGAAAGAATATCTAGCCGAGACGGTTCCACAAACTGTGTAAAGAATCCAAGCATTGGAACTCCAACCGGCTCCTATATGTCTCCAGGAGATGAAAGGTATTGACTTCTCGTCAACCGAATTCGATGAGGTGCGAGATTCCATCATTGATTTATTTAAGCAAGATTCAGTCGATGAGATCTGGCAGCTATTAGAATAGTTAGCATGATTCCATGTGAGTTCTTGGCCAGCCGCCCTAACCTGGACAAGATCTTCTGTCGGAATTGGAAGTTGTTGGTCAAATTGTTCAACGTCGCTTCCTGCTACCTGGATAAGATTTCGTTGTAGTTGTAGTCGTCTTCTTCATTGATCTTTGGTTTACCGCACCTTCTACGCTCCATTCTAATCCAATCTCTGAATAAAACTGTTATCTCTCAAGCTGTTTCCCGCCAATGAGTGTCTATGCTCTCCTATTTGAAACTTTCCCAAAAAAATGATTTTCGAAGCTGTTGATGACGCTTGAATATTCAACACATCTCGAGCCATCTTTGCTAGTGTCGGAAATGTCTTCTCATTCTCCCTCCAGTATCTCAACAAGTCTTCACGTCCATATTCATTAACAATTGTTTCGTACGGTACAACATCCTGCAAGACATAAACATCAAAATCGCTAATTTGTGAAGAAGTTGAATCAATATACATTCTATTTCTAAGGCCTTGAATACTAGAGGAAGAAACGACATGTCTTTTATAAGGTTGCAGTGAAGTAGAAGAAGCTGGTACAGAAACCGGTTGATTATTTGCACTTTGTTATATATACATTCAGTGTGTATGTTAGACGTAACTTCTTCTCTACTTGGTTCTTTATTTGGGCCTGTTGGACTTGGAGGTGGAAGTATTTCTATACTTTCATAAATCGTTTCAACAAGTGCTTTACAACCGTCTACTTTAATAGTCGGATTTAATACAGCACCAATAATATCAATAGTGGAAATAGGAAAAAAGTATTTTTAAAATTTTATAAACATTTTTTTAATAGATAGAGCGTGAGATGGTTTTTGCATATATTCACTAAGTAAAAAAAAATATTAGAGCTATATAAAATAACATAGTTGAAATAGTAGGATAATAAATACCAAAAAAATTTTTAGTAGCTAGAAAAAAATTCTTTAAAAATCCAATAAGTTCTAAAAAAAAAAGGTCAATCATTATCTACAAGCATATCCCTTGGATTTTGATTATGGCGTTAAATAATAAAGTTATAGGTCTTCTATACTCGTAAGCAATAAGTAGTTGTTCATACAGAGAATTTCACCTAGTCGCTACTTATGGAAATTTTCTATAAGGTAATTCACAATTGTAACATCCCGTACTTTCGGGTCAGGGTTTAAAATCGCTAAGCATATATAAAATCGCTAGGCATGTGTAAATAGACTCGAGCGTTGGGAAAATTTTGTTTTATCATGTATGCTAATAAAGAGCTTAGTATATAAAATGATGTAGTCCCGAAATAATTTAGGACTTAATAAGTGTGACGACATTGATTAGAAATAATATTTGATGTTTGTAAAATAGGCTATGAACTAGTGTTATATCACGTGATTATGAGAGTGGATGTAGGGAGTACGTTAAAAATGATTAGTATTTTAATAAGTAGGGAGACAAAGTGACAAAGGTCATGATTAACATTGTTACATGTAAGCATGGAAATAAGGAGTGAATGACTATTACAATTTTTTTTTACAATTAATGAATGGTGTCTTATTTGAAGTTAGCATTCACTAAACCTTTAAGATTTGTCCTTATTGTTAGAATATTATGTTATTAATATTATGATTTTGTATTAATATAGTATCATATTATATATGGTAGGTAGTACAATGATAATTAGGAATATTATGTAAAGTAGGTAGAAGATTATTAGGAATTGATTAGGAAGATTAGGCATGATTGGCTCTTCCTAATTGATGTATATTGTGTATATATTGGACCTTTGAAGGATGAATAAAGTGAGGAAAATATTCTACTTACCCTAGAATTCTTACATGGTATCAAGAGCTTAAGGAAAGATCCAAAATTAGTTTAATTTCTTCCAAATTTTTTGTCATCTTCCTCCCTAGCACAACCTAGTGGCCGAAAATTGCTTTATTTTTTTTACTCCATTATTGATTATCCTTCATCACAACTAGTTATGTCTGAATCAAAATCATATTTTCACCCTGCCCTAGCTGTCTCAAACATCAAACCACATGTTTCCATCAAAATAGAAATGGAAACCGTTCATTATGCGATGTGGGCAGAACTATTCAAAATATGTTGTCGTGCTCACAAAGTTCTTCATCATATAATTCCTCCAAAAGACGGTAAAGGGAAAGACATAACAAACGATGCAGACAAGAATTGTGGGATACACTTGATGTCACAGTCCTTGGTTGGATTTATGTGACAATCTCCACAGACTTGTTGCATACGATAATGGAACCGGATTCCACAGTCATGGCGGCATGGGAATGTTTGCGAGATATATTTCAGGATAACCAAAACTCTCGCGCTGTTTTATTGGAACAAGAGTTCTCAACCATTGACATGGCAGATTTCCCTAATATTTCTACATATTGTCAACGCCTCAAAGTGTTGGCCAATCAACTACGAAACGTTCGTTCACCGGTTACTAATAATCGGTTAGTCTTGCAATTGGTCGCCGGTCTCACCGAAGCGTATAGCGGCGTGGGAACTCTTATTCGTCAAAGTAATCCTCTACCACAATTTTATCAAGCAAGGTCCATGCTTGTTCTTGAAGAGTCAGGCTTGGTGAAAAAGGCCTCAACTACTTCAAATTCCGCCATGATTGCCACTCCTTCACATGATAGTAATTTTTTTGACCCTTCTCAACAAAATATGGGACAAAATGGACGTCATAACAATAAAAATAAGGGTGGAAATCGCGGAAATAACAAAGGTGGAGGCCACCGAAATTCCGATAGCGGCGGTAATGGCGGCACCACCAACTATGGCGGCGGACAGTGGCAGCAGCAGTAGGGCAGGGGCGGCGGACAGTGGCAGCAGTAGGATGGCAGAGGCGGCGGACAGTGGCAGCAGCAGCCCGGCTGGTAGTGGACTTGGGGCCGCACGGCACCACCCAGCCCCCGAACAGGCGGTGGGCCGAGCCCCCGGGCTCACTAGCTGCCAGCAGAACGGTGGCCCAAATCATCGGCGCAGCAAGAACAGAGCCCAAGAAGAGGCCCATTTTGCTGGGTCTGTTGCCCCAGGCAGTAGCAGTGGGCCTCAGCCGATCCAGTGGCATGAGGCCCATTCAACAGGGGCCCACCCCACGAAAATTGAGTCCGTCATGCACACTCTTGGACTTAATCCATCGGATTCAAATTGGTATATGAACTCCGGAGCGACGTCACATATGACATCCTCCCAAGGTAATCTCTCGTCCTATTTTAATTTGAGCAATGATAATGGAATAATTGTCGAAAATGGCCATTCAATTCCAATAAAAGGTTTGGTTCTAGCAAATTGTTACCGCCAAACCCACCCCTAATTTTAAAGAATGTCCTTCATGCTCCCAAATTAATCAAAAACTTGGTTTCTGTTAGAAAATTTACAACTGATAATTGGGTATCTGTCCGGTTTGACCCCTTTGGTTTTTCCGTGCATGATTTTCAGACGGGGAAGCTTCTCATGAGATGTGATAGCAAGGGGGAGCTCTATCCAATAAATATGTTAACCCAACAATCCAAGTTTCCTTCTGTTTTTGCTGTCTTGGCACCAACGTTTGGGACATCCGGGAGAGGCTGTTTTGGCTTCTCTTAAACAAAATAATTTTATTTCTTATACCCAGATACGGACTCTAAGTAAGTGTCAGTCTTGCACACTTGGTAAACATGTTAAGTTGCCTTTTATTTCCTCTACTTCATGTACTCTTTTGCCATTTGATATTTTACATTGTGATATTTGGAAATCCCCTGTTTTGAGTTCCTCTGGTCATAGATATTATTTGCTTATACTTGATGACTACTCTAATTATTTGTGGACATTCTTTTTATCGAAAAAATCACAAGTGTTTTCCACATTTCTCACTTTTAGAGCATTTATCCGAACTCAATTTGAACGTGATATCAAAAATATACAATATGACAATGGGGGGAGTTTGACAATAAACAGTTTTGGGATTTTTTCAAAACAAATGGTATTCAGTTTCATTTTTCTTATCCTCATACTTCATCACAAAATGGGACGGCAGAACGTAAATTAGAACCATTAACAATATTGTTAGAACATCACTTTCTCATGCTTCTCTTCCCCCTGAATTTTGGCATCATGCACTTCAAATGGCAACATATCTGTTGAATATCCTTTCTCAGAAAAATCTATCATACCAAGCTCCCCTAAAAATGTTTTACCTACGAGAGCCCACATATCATCACTTACGAGTGTTTGGTTGTCTTTGCTACCCTCTCTTTCCATCCACCACAATCACAAAACTCCAAGCCCGGTCTACTCCATGTGTGTTCTTAGGATACCCTACTCATCATCGCGGTTACCAATGTTACAACATTTCTTCCAAAAGAATCTTTATAAGTCGTCATGTAATCTTTGATGATACAATATTTCCTTTTGCTAAGTTACATGCCACCGGGACCCCTAATTATGATTTCTTGGATGATGATAAGCTCTCGTATCTAACACATTTTTTTCACAGCCCAGTACCTATTACTAGTGTTGAACACCGTAATTCAGGCCCATTGGGTCAGGCAGCCCCAACGGGCCTAATTCAAACTCCGTCAGTACAGCCCACTGGCCCATCGGTTTCTCACTCCTCGGTCAGTGGCGTCCAGTCCACTGGTCCAACAACCCGTTCGATCACCCGTAGTCAACATGGGATTGTCAAACCCAATGCAAAATATAGCCTTCACACCCAGGTCTCAAAATCACCCTTGCCTCGTAATCCAGTATCTGCTCTAAAAGACTCGAATTGGAAAATGGACATGGATGATGAATATCATGCTCTAATTACAAATAGGACATGGGATTTAGTACCTCGTCCATCTAATGCTAATATAATTCGATCTATGTAGATTTTCAGCCATAAAGAAAAATCTGATGGAACTTTTGAGCGGCATAAAACCCGTCTTGTAGGTGATGGAAAGACACAGCAGGTTGGTGTAGATTGCGGGGAAACATTCAGTCCAATGGTCAAACCTGCAACTATCAGAACAGTTCTCAGCCTGTCTCTCTCAAAAGGATGGTCACTTCATCAATTGGATGTCAAAAATGCCTTCCTCCATAGACACCTTAATGAGACTGTTTACATGCACCAACCATTGGGATACAGGGATCCTAAATATCCCAACCATGTGTGTTTGCTCAACAAATCCTTATATGGCCTCAAGCAGGCACCCAGGGCTTGGTATACACGATTTGCAGATTTTGTGTCATGCATGGGTTTCTCACACAGTCGTTCAGATAATTTCTTATTTATCTATCGTCAGGATAATCATATTGCTTATCTTTTTATATATGTGGATGATATTATTCTAACAGCATCTTCAGACAATCTTCGCAAGAATATCATGTCACAACTTAGTTCTGAATTTGCTATGAAAGATCTTGGCCCACTCCACTACTTTCTAGGGATTATTGTGACCCGACATACAGGTGGATTATTCCTCTCCCAGAAGAAGTATGCATCAGAAATCGTGGAACGAGCTGGGATGGCTTTCTACAAACCTTCGGCAACTCCGGTCGACACAAAGTCAAAATTGAGTGCCATCTCTAGCAAACCTTTTGATGATCCAACGTTATACCGCAGCCTCGCAGGAGCTTTACAGTATCTCACATTCACCAGGCCAGATATTACCTATGCATTGCAACAAATGTGTCTATTCATGCATAATCCAATGGAAGAACATATGCATGCTCTGAAACGCATTGTGCGATATATTCAGGGCACTTTGGAGTATGGATTACATCTATACCCGTCCTCTATTTCCAAACTTGTTACTTACACTGATGCAGATTGGGCAGGCTGTCCGGATACAAGACGATCCACCTCCGGGTATTGCATCTTCCTTGGTGATAATTTAATCTCATGGTCCTCATAAAGGCAGGCCACGGTATCACGCTCAAGTGCTGAAGCAGAATATCGTGTTGTGGCCAATGTTGTATCTGACTCATGTTGGATTCGGAACCTATTACTTGAACTTCATTGCCCTATTCCGACTGCAACAATAGTATACTGTGATAATATTAGTGCAATCTACCTCTCAGGGAATCCTATCCACCATCAACGCACTAAACATATTGAGTTAGTTATTCACTTTGTACGTGAGAAGGTGGCTCGCGGACAGGTTCGGGTGCTGCATGTCCCAACACGACATCAAATCACAGATATCTTCACAAAAGGACGTCCGCTGATATTATTTGAAGATTTTAGGGACAGTCTCAGCATTCACCGCCCTCCAACTTCGACTGCGGGGGAGTGTTAGAATATTATGTTATTAATATTATGATTTTGTATTAATGTAGTATCATATTATATATGGTAGGTAGTACAATGATAATTAGGAATATTATGTAAATTAGGTAGAAGATTATTAGGAATTGATTAGGAAGATTAGGCATGATTGGCTCTTCCTAATTGATGTATATTGTGTATATATTGGACCTTTGAATGATGAATAAAGTGAGGAAAATATTCTACTTATCCTAAAATTCTTACACTTATCATTATTTATGTGTCATTAGCATAAAGAGATGAGACTTCTTCCATCAATGACTCAATCCTTATCCTTGTTTCTACGTAAGACAGCCTTAATTACATAGAGTCCACTTTTAAGAATGGACCCAATTCATGTACCGTCGGTGAGTTCTTACAAAAACAGTGTCAACCATTCATTCCTTTAAGGTTTCTAATCAATTACAGTGGTCCTAAGTCCTTTAAGTTTCACGGCAATATGAAGTATTTACGGTGATTGAGTATTGAGTATTCAACACTAAGCCGTTAAGCTTGGATTCAAGGTATGTTAAGGCAAATTATTTCTTTCTTTTGGCATGTTCTACGTATGAACCGTAAGCTGTGATATTGTTCCATAATTTATTCTATTCTTAGAAGTTAAGGAATGTTCATATTATTGATTCATATGCTAAAAGTGTGTCTAAATATGTTCCTAAGTCCTTATTGAGGCATATAGAAAAGATATTGACATTTACAGTGTTAGCCGAAGGTACAAGGAAATTATGTCATTCACGATATTTTATTGTGATTCATGCATATTCATTTACATTGCATTCATGTTTTACCCAAGACCGTATATTGGGGACGGGAAACGCAGACCAGCTGATCAGCTGGGATATGATAATGATAAAACATGTGTGGCTTAATGAAGGAAGATGCCTGATTAAGGGCCAATATATATATAAATAAATAAATTAAAAAATATATATATATATATATATATATATATATATATATATATATATATATATATATATGATGTGGGGAGGAAGATGCCCTTGTGTGGTCAGTATATATGTATTTACCGCATTATGCATGACATTTAGACATAATATGCCCACAGAGGCCGACATGAAATGATGCCCACAAAGGTTGTTATGGTAAGGAAGATGCCCAATGGGGCCGATGTATCTATTGGTTGCTTTACTTCCTTACCTCGGGTAGGTTGAAAAAGCTGCTAAGAAGAATAGTTTTCTTTTCTCTTGCGACCTTCCACGCGAAGGAGGGTTGAAGGGATCGATCCCAATAGCCTTTCACGAGGGGAAAAACCCATTCTTTATAGCCGTTACGAAAGCTCTCGAAGAGAAAGAGGTCTTTGTTGCTTGACTGCGTGAACCAGGTCCAGATCTTGCATTTGGCAATCCCGTTATTGATGTCCCATCGAGTTAGCTAGTGTTGGGTGAAAGGGATTTAGGAATGAATAGCAGGCAAAGTCCTTGCTAGGAATTCCGAGTAACTTTATGTATTCCTTAAGGTTAGAGGTGAAGCTTACTTCCTGCGGTAGCCCCTTGGACCTTAGCCTCTTAAGAGTTGGGTTCTAGTGCGGGCTCTTGGGTCATCCGGACCCATATCTGGTAAAAGTGGTGGCCTGGTTGTCCCCACACCCCCTTATCATGCGTGTCTGTGGGAGCAGTTTGTGCATACCGCATTGTGCATGACATTTAGGCATATGTATTAGGACCCTCAGAGATATTTACTGTTGGTCAGTTATTTCTGTTTCAGTTGTTGTTATATCCCTATTATACTATTGTTCATGCTTGACATACTCAGTACATCAGTCGTACTGACGTCCCTTTTGTCGGAGGACGCTGCGTTTCATGCCCGCAGGTTCAGTTAAAGAAGGTGACGGTTCACGCTAGTAGGTTCCTGGTTCAGCTTATGTTGAAGCACTCTATTTGTTTCAGAGTTGCAGTTGGTCGTGGTACAGTATTTTTGCATCCGCATATGGGTATGGCGAGGTCATGTCCCGTCTTTGTGATGTCATGTATTCTTTAGAGGCTTGTAAACAGGTGTATTGTGGTTAGTTGTCATGTGTGGCCTTGTCGGCCTTGGTATGTGTATGTTTATATGAAAATTAGATTTCTGGTTAAGATTTTCTATAACTTTTTTGGCTTAGTCCGCATTTAATTGAGAATGGGTGTTAATAGTGTAATTAGCGGTACCCGGCGGGTGGAGTCCGGGTGCCCGTCACGGCCCTACGGTTCGGGTCGTGACAACAATCATGATAAGTTTTTATACTCTTTGCATTTTGTATTTTATTATCTTTAAAAATAAAGTTTATAGAAAATTGTACTTTATCAAGAATGTTGTCAAAAAGTTTTTGGCCATCCTTTACAACCAAGTTATAAATATGACAAGCACATCTTATATGAAAATTATCGGGAAAAAATGGAGTTAATCGAGTTTTTAAAAGGTTTACAGCATAATCATTAGAAGTAGCATTATCTAATGTAACAGTCATAATTTTATCAATTATTCCATAATATTCAAAAAAATTATGAATATTTCTTGCAATAAAAAATCCAGTGTGCCTATCATCAATATATCTATATGCTAAAATACGTTTTTGCATAGACCAATTCTGATCTATCCAATGACATGTTACAATTAAATAATCATTACAGTTAGTACTACGGCCTATATCAGAAGTGATAGTCACTTTGTCATTAAAATGATATAATGCATAACGTAAACATTGTTGATATTCATGTGCAAATTTAAAAATGTCTCTTCTAACAGTTGATCTAGGAAAATCGTTAAAAGCAGGATTATATGTTTCTCTAATGTAATGAATAAAATCAGGAGAGAAAGGAAATGAAAAAGACAAACCCTTCACCGCAACTAATTTTGCTATATTTTCCCTATCTTTGTGTTTATCATTTTAGGACCCATAATTCCCCTCCGTTATCGGGTTAATTCGACCCTGTACTTGGTCGGGGACACTATGTGAACCTTATCCCGACTCAGAAGGCATTGGCACACCCAATTTTTCAGCCAGGTATTGGTTATACCTTACTTTGTGAGAGTTTTCTACATGTCTCATTAAACCTCCCGTCTCACCTTTACCTTTTCCGATTTAAATTTATAAACTTCTTGACAAATTTTACATCTAGCTAGTTGATTATCAATGTCCCTATCAAAAAAATCACATGTAGATGATTGTAATTTTCGTTGTCTTGGGCCTCGACTCATACTAGGGGGAATAAGAGACATTCCAGTTTGAGTTTCAGGCTGAGACTCAGTCTGAGCCTGAGGTGGAGGTGCACTAGTGAGTGTGTTATCTAAATTATCTTATAATTCATTTTCTAAATTAAAGTTTGGTTCAGATGCAGAATATACCTCATGATCTAATGGTATATTAATATTAACATTAAAAAAATCAGTTTCATCTACATGAGTGAAATAATCGTAATTAGGAATACTAGAAGATGCACCCTTACCCATAGTACCTCTACTAGAAATAAAAAGTTCAATTCGTTCCATTATAATTATGCAAATAAATATTAAAGATAATAAAATTAAGTATGATAATTAAAATTAAGTAGCAATAATAATTTAAAGAAGGAATGAAGGTACCAAATGCCGACGTAACGTCGACGTGTAATCGAGGTTGATAATTGAAACTTTGCTCGATGGATGATCTCAAGCTAGTTGCCAACTTCACTTCCAATTCTTGAACTTTGATATAAATAAGCGAATAAAATAAAATATTTAGTAGGCAATGTAGACTTGTAGAGAGATAGATAGAGAGATTAGAGAAATGGTAGGAAGATTTGTGAGAAAAATGAAGAGGAAAATGATGTATTTATAGTTGATAAATAGGGTTAAAGTATAAATATACTAACTTATGAGTTAAAATAAATATTAAGGGTGTAGGGGGATTTATTGTGTTGGGGCAAAATGGTCATTATAGACGTTGCACAACGGCTAAAATCTAAATTTGGCCGTTGTGCAACGGTTATTTTTGCAAAGGGTGGGGGAAGGGGGCGGGACGGGGTGGGACGAGCCCTAGTCCCGTCCCGAGTTCGAACCTCGCTACCATTTTTTTAAAGGGGAATCGGGGCGGTAAGTGGGACGGGCAGGGTCGGTATCGGGCCAACCCTGCCCACTGGACATCCCTACAACTACCAGTTACCAGTTTGTAGGCGTAAGTAGGACTACGCTCAACTACCTACTACCCTTCTACCCTAATCTGTGTCCTCCACAACCCCCTATCTAAGGTCATGTCCTCAGTAAGTTGCACTTGTGTCATATCCCGTCTAATCACCTCTCCCCAATACTTCTTTAGTCTACCTCTGCTCCTCCTGAACCCGTCCATAACCAACCTCTCACACCTCCGCACTGGGCATTTGTGTTTCTCCTCTGCACATTTCCGAACCATCTCAACCACGCTTCCCGCCTCTTATCCTCCACGGAGGCCACTCCCACTCTATCCCGGATATCATCATTTCTAATCATATCCCTCCTTGTATGCCCACACATCCATTTCAGCATCCTCATCTCCGCAACTTTCATCTTTTGAATGTGCGAAGTCTTGACCGGAAAACACTCCGCCCCATACAACATAGTCGTTCAGAGTCACAGATGCAATAATTAAAATAACATGGTTTCGTTTTAAAATCGTAAACAATAAAACAAAAAAAAATCACAATCGACCGATCCGCATTGCAACTGAATCGCTGCATGAATACACAAAATAAATACCATATTAAAATAAATCTGCCAAACTTACCTAATATTGAAAATAATATTACAGCAAACACAGATAATTTCTTTTGTAATTTAATTTAATTTAATTTAATTTATTGTGTATGGTGGGACCCATATCAACTTTAAATATACTTACTTTCTTTCTCTTAGTAGTTTTATGTTCTACCTTTAAAATGGACAAATGGGCCCACTATTCATGTGTCAAAAAAGTAATGGGCCTCACGCAACTTTTGTTGTTTGTGCCTCTACCATGATAGAATTTTTTCAGCACGATGCCCAATAGCCAACCATCTTTGGTGTAGTTTGGTAGAATGACTTAGAGAAAAATGTATGCATAGTTTTTGGTATTATTAATTTCTTATTTGATATGCTTGGTCAACTTCGTACCTGATCAAATGGTGACATATAAATTGAGATGGAGGAAGTATAATAATGGCATAATGCCAACAATGTCTTCACTCGCTTTGACATGATATATATTGAACCCTTGAGTTGATATTTGAGAGAGACATGAATACATTTCAAATACTAAAATTGCGGGGACATAGGCTACTCTCATGTCTCTGTTTTCCTAATTTTACTCTCTGCGTCGACAAAATTTAAGTTTTACATCTAGCTGATTGAAACTTTAGTTAGTATCATATCTTTCCCTTTACTACAAAAGTTCATAAAAAGACAAGAAACTGAATCATTTGTTTAGATATATATATAGATATAGATCAGCTCGTCATTTGTTATTTTTGAGAAATAAAACACAAAAACCTATTGTGCGTCATTAATTTGTCTAACCAAATTAAGCTTCCTTGTTTTCTGTTTGATCACACGTATGCCGCCAGAAAATATTGACCACACCACGTTCATAGATACTTGTCCAATTACCAGAGTTACAACCTTCGGATTCCAATTGAGCTATTTGCTGAAATTTCCTCAAATTTATGTCTAGCATATTACGTCAAATTGACGGGTTGAATTGATATTTGAGATAGGTTGAATCAAGATGGACTAAACATCTTGTTATAGGCCAATCCATCCAATTCTATCAAATTTTAGTTTTGCTTTTGTTTTCTTATAATTTACTTAATTACATAATTAAAAAAATCTTGTTTATTATGACTATATATAATATATCAATTCAAAAAAAATCAAAATCTTTTCATAAGGTTTTTCATAAGTGAATTTGGACTATATATTTAGCCCAAGTTAATAAATGGATGAGTCATTAACCCACGTAAACTTGAGCGCGTTGAGCCAGTCATATGTTCATGGACTAATTTTGCAAAGTTGCTTCATTTCAGAAAAATCAACCTCTTTTTAAACACAATCCTATAGAAAGCCTAAGTTGTTTTTAGAAAGTATTCCCCCCTCCCCCCACATGGATCATGTAGACACAAAATAGACAAAAAGAGTGTAGAGAAACATTCACTAATGATATGAACCAAACCCAGGAAAAGCCTCATGCTATATTGTTCCCTTACCCTCTCCAAGGTCATGTAATTCCATTTGTTAATCTAGCCATAAAACTTTCAACCAGTGGCTTCACCATCAGTTTTGTAAAGACTCAATGAGTACACCACCATATATCGAAAGCTCGGCCGGACAATGACAACGCCAAGGCCAACGATCTTTTTTCGAGTGCACGAAAATCAGGCCTAGAAATCCGAGATGTGACCATTTACGATGGTTTCCCAATAGACTTTGATCGATCACTTAACCATGATAAATACTTGGAAACTATCATGAATGATTTTGTTTTCCATGTTGATAAGCTTGTTGGAAAATTGGTGCTCTCCCATTCATCACCAAATATACTAGTTGCTGATACTTTTTACGTATGGCCATCAACCATAGCTAAGAAGTATAATTTGGTCAACGTCTCGTATTGGACTGAACCAGCTCTGATTTTAAGTGTGTATTATCACTTGGACCTTCTACGGAAAAATGGCCACTACGATTGCGTCGGTAAGTTTGTATTTCAACTTTACATGCTTCTCTTTCCTTTACTTTTGGATTCATTTTAATACCTCATCTATCTCAATTTATATGATATTTTTCGTTTCTCGAAATTTAAATTGCATGAACTTTTACCAACATTTTAAACGTATTTTTTCACTAAATTGATATGAAAAAAGTTGCAACTTATAGTACTTTTCATGTAGTGTTCATATATATAAATTTTAATGTTAAAATATTGAGTTGATCTAATCTAATTTAACTTCAAAGTTTAGTCAAATTGACTCTCAAAAAGAGAAAAGTGTCACATAAATTGGGACGGTGAATATATAGTAATACTACCTCCCTTCCAACTTATTTATCTGGTACCATGGCACGAAGTCTAAGAAATAAGAAAGATTTTTGAACTTGTGATCAGAAATAGATATTATGTGGCTATAAATTATTTCATTAAGAATAAAATGAATATTTTAAAGTTAAACTCAAAGATGTCACTCTTTGAGACATGAGAAACTTTCCTTAACTAGGCAACCACATAGACAATGTTATACGTTTGTTTGTATTTTTTATAATGGTTATATTTGTCGAACTCGTAATTTGGGCAATTCAATCGTACTCAAAGGTGCAGTATGTATGTATGTATGCAACTAATGCAAGTGTGCACCCAACCTTCTAATTATATATTTAGAGGCAAAGGAAAAATTATTAAACTTGTGCACTTTCATACGCTAATTCAGTTGACCTACTCCCTTTTGTCTGTCCCGTTCAGCTTGATATTTTATGTCTTTTAAGATCACCACCATCCCCTTTATTTGGTTAATTATTAGAAGATAACTTAAAGACGAGGGAAAAGGACACTACCTGGCAATCCGAAATTTGTCCGGCTCATGTTTGGGCTTAAACAACGAATTGGCATTTCGGTTCAAACTATTGTCAAGCGCTAACCCAACAGCCCAATAACTACAATATATCAGACTTTTTTGTAGCGAAGTCGTCACAAAAAGATCAAAAAATCGCCACTGAAAGTTTTTGTATGTTCTGAGCCTTCAGAAAATATCCCAAAACATGTATAATATGTGTATAATTAGTAAGTATACGTTGATTGAGCCTTCAAGAAACATCTCAAAACATGTATATTATGAGAATAATAATTGCATAATATGAGTATAATTAGTAAGTATACGTTGATTATATATTTATTAAACACAAATTATACAACAATGAAATATTTTCTAATCACATACGGTGGGAATACATATTCTATACAACAATGATACAGTTTTTATAAGTATGATACATTTTTTATACAATAATGATACAACTTTTATACGTATGCTCAAATTAAGTTGAAAAAATGCTACGAAATAAAATTATTTTAAAAAGACTAAAAATATCTTTTAAGCTTCTTGCGCCATCTGGATGTCAATAATTTGTGCCAAATGACATCTTCGGGTCCAAATGACATCTTGCGCCACCTTGCCGGAAGTCATCTTCAGAAGTATCTTCCCATATCCTTCAACCTTGGCTGTTGCAGTATTTCCCATAAACAGTACCTCTTCGGGTCCAGCGGGAGCATATGTTGCAAATGCTTCTTTTGTAGCGCAAACATGTCGAGTGGCACCAGAATCAAGCCACCACTCCTTTGGGTTTCCAACCAAATTGCACTCCGATAGCATTGCACACAGATCATTCATATCATCATTCTTTTCGACCATATTGGCTTGTCCTTTTCCCTTGTTCTTTTTCGGGAGACGACAATCGGGGCTTTGTGGCCGCCTTTCCCACAATTAAAGCAGCTTGCCCTTGAACTTTTTCTTATTGGAATCATTCTCCTTTCCGAAGGCCTCTTCCTTTTCTTGTTCTTTTTCAGAGCAGCATATTCAACGATGTTTGCCCCTTCAATTGGTGAAGTCTTACGGTATCTCTTCTCAGCGGTTTTGTTATCTTCCTCGATCTTGAGACGAATCACAAGATCTTCCAACTTCATTTCCTTTCTTTTGTGCTTAAGATAATTCTTGAAATCTTTCCATGAGGGCGGCAACTTCTCAATCATTGTAGCCACTTGGAATGCTTCATTTACTACCATACCTTCAACAATAAGGTCATGGAAGATAAGTTGAAGCTCTTGAACTTGGGTTCCAACGGTTTTTCCATCCACCATTTTGTAGTCTAGGAATTTGGCAACCACAAACTTCTTCAAGCAAGCATCTTCAGTTTTGTACTTCTTTTCAAGTGCACTCCATAGTTCTTTGGAGGTCTCTACTGCACTGTAGACGTTGTACAAGTCATCTTCTAAGGCACTCAAAATGTAGCCTTTGCACAAAAAATCAGCCTGTTTCCAAGCCTCAGTAACCATGAACTTTTGGTTGTCAGGCATGTCGGCGGCAGTCACGGGAGGGTCCTCACTGGTGAACTTTTGCATACCAAGGGTGGTAAGCCAAAAGAACATTATTTGCTGCCATCCTTTAAAGTTGGCACCGGTGAACTTTGCAGTTTCTCGCCCGGTGGCACAATGCGGTACGGGTTGTAGGAGTAACCGCCGGTGCAAGTAATTACGAGAGGTAGTTCCGGTCTCAATTGCCATTATTCGTTTGTCACGTCAAATCGACAAACCGTTTTAGTTAATAAAACCAATAGCAATTCAATCACAGACTTAAACAATGAAGATTTTATTTCTTCAAATTGCAAGTATAATTATGAAACTTTAGTATTTCAACGAAGTTTTTATATCTTCGAGTCGAATACTAATATTCATATGGAGTAGAAAACTCGCACAAGTTTTAATCTCCAAACGAGAATGCGCAAACAACGATGAAGTTTTTATGTTCTTCAAATCGTTGTACAAATATGAACTTTAATATTCCAACGAAGTTTTTATGTCTTCAAGTCGAATATGAAATTTCACACGGAGTAGAAAACCACACAGTTTTAGTCTCCAAAACAAAATACGATTAATCTAAAAATATAATTTCCTTAAGATTGTTATTAATTTGTATTCCAAAAACCAGTAAACAATAATAGTTGAATAATGAACAGAATCAGTGTTGGAAAAATAAAAATATTTTTCAGAATATAATCGAGCCCACTTAGTTCAAAGTGTGTCCTTAAGAAAATTATTCCCCTCACAAGCGGTACTCGAGGTTGATGGAATATCCCCTCCGAGAATAGAACGATTATCTTACCGAATAGTAGTACTCCAAATTCCGGTAGCGGCGAACCGTCCAACGTAGTATATCACACGAATTTGTTTATGCGAGAAGAAGAAGAAGTTTGTGTTGTTCGTAAAATTCGTAAGTAATATTCTCGAGGAATCAAACGAATTTATAGCCATGGAAGTATCGTTTCGAAGGTTTGCAACCTTTCCGAACGAATGTACCACCGAAAATGGTGGGAAATTTAAATAAGGAAAAGAAATCGGGTCGCGGGTCGACACGCGGATCCGGCCGGGTCGCGGTCGGGTCACTAACGGATAGGATTGGATAAGTTAATTAATTTAATTAAATAATGATTAATTAAATAATTAAAAATTAAAGAAAATTTGGTCCAAAAAGATTATCAATCAATCAGATCATTTGACCAAATCCAAATCCAAATCCAAATCCAAAGCCGAAGCCGAGCCGAGCCGAGCGAGCGACGACGATGGCGCGAGGGGTCCTTGCCCCCTCAACCCTTTTACTGACAAGAAGGAGTAATTCTACTTATAAGTAGAAGAACTTTTCTTTCCACTACCGATGTGGGACAAATGCTTATTTTATAAAGCAAGAGGGAACTCTCACTTTTCTTTCCACTACCGATGTGGGACAACTCCCACTTTTCTTTCCAATCATTTCCCATTCACCAATATCAATACCCAACAATGCTATCAGGGGCGGAACCTCCTTCGGCGAAAAAATTCATTTGTATATATATACAAGGTTAAATTATTTGCTATGTATATACAATACTTCTCTTGGCTTCTTTGTATTTTATTCCTTTATATTTTGAACCCCTAGTAAAAATTATGGCTCCGTGTCACTGCATCCTACTACTCTTCAAGAATAAAAAAAATGTTCTGTTAGAGCTAAGCTCTTCACACCGCTACCCTATATCCCCTTCTAAGTTTTTATGGGAAAGTAAGGTTTAATGTGTTGGAAATTAGCCTTTGGCGGGAGTTGCGACCGACCAACTTTAACGGCTTAAACACTAGTGTTACGTATGTTGGAGAATCCGGTTCTTCACACATGCATGATCTACTAAGTACGTAGATAACCGTAGGGCAAAGAATCGTCAAATTTCGTTGAGAAATGAAAGAGATATTGGTCCACGAAGTGAGGTGTTTGAAGCATGAAAAGTGTGGTATTGTGTTCAATTCTCCCTCATCGGTAGAGGAAGAAAGAATTGTTGTGTATATAAGACTCGAAATTGGTTTGGGGTTTGAGACCCCAAAGGGTATCCCATGTGTTTAAAGGAGGGAGGACCTAGATGTGCTTCGGTTCGAGGAAAGACCACACGCGCGCCGCCGCCCGTCCAGTTCCGGGTTCTCGGGCTATTATCTTTTTGGGCCAGAGAACTTTGCCAGAAGTACAGTTTGATCCCAGAAGTTTCCAAATGTGCAGTTCGAACCAGAATTCTTTCAGATGTACAGTTTGGTCCCTGAAGTTTCAAGATGTACAGTTTGGTCCCTGAAGTTTCCAGAACGTCAGAAATTGGACAGTCAAAGCAGAAACGCCAAGCACTCAATTCAGCCAATTATTTTGGCTGAATTACTCCTCCTATAATGGCCAAATCCGTTGGTCTTTCACCATTTATGTTGGTGACTTTACTACCTCCATAATGGCCATTATTTGGCTATTATGGAGGCAGTTTTTCAGTCCCCTCCCTCACCTATATAAACACCCCCTTACACCATTGTTGAGCAAAATATATGACTACGAATAACAGTTCATACAACACACGAAAATACACAACCAAAACAGTTTTCTTCCTACAACTTCCAAGCATCATTTCGTTACTCAATATTCTTCACGGTAGCATTTGAGTTTCCTTTGCTCA
Source organism: Anisodus tanguticus (assembly GCA_034509755.1). Classification (NCBI taxonomy): domain Eukaryota; kingdom Viridiplantae; phylum Streptophyta; class Magnoliopsida; order Solanales; family Solanaceae; genus Anisodus; species Anisodus tanguticus. The sequence goes on along the minus strand of CM067557.1, from coordinate 35,257,907 downwards.
AGTGTTCCATTGCTGTTTTATTTTGGGAGACAAATTGTCCAGGACGTATAAAGGATACATACGGGGCAATATTGTCTTAAGGACAGAGTGCCACACTCGACTCAGCAAAAGCAGTTTCCATTTTTCCGTCTTCAACAAAATTGTAATTTCAGTTTTGTGGTTCTATTGTAATTTTCAGATTTCTAGTTGAATAATTGAATCTTTGTTTATCCTTTCGAATACTTGTAATAGTAATATAATTCTCGTACTGCTTTATAAAGTACCATAGAGCAAAAACTCCCAACATAATGCCCCCTCTTTGTAAGCTTCTTTCAATAAATAAATAAAGTAGGGGTTTAGGCCAAATTCACCACCACCCCTCAGGAGGTGAAAACCTAGGTGGATGGAATTAATAAAAAAATCAAATCATCATTACCCATAATAATTAATCTCATCTCCACCATCAACTCACTTACTTTATTAATATTTATCTTAATAGTCATTTTCAGATCAAATGATACACTTGAACATTTCTATAGAGGCTAATCTTAGCATGAAAATTTGATTTAATTTCGAGTGGCTGTTGTTAGAATTGATGGGGTACATTTTAAGGAGTTTGAATCGCAACAACTTTGGGATGATTTAGTGAAATTTGAAGTGGTTTTGATTCAAAATTGAGCTGCAGTTTGAAGGAAGAAGATGAAGTTTCTGCATGTATATGTGTGTATCTTCCGTGTATCACTTGTATTATCCGTATGCATTATTTGGGTGTCCATTGTATATCCATGTATACATGTGTGACAGAAAAGTTTTTAACTTAATTTAACTACGAATTTTGGCTCCAAGCTAATTCAAATCACCTCCAATCTTCTTCTATTTTTACATATTGCCTCGTCCATATATTTTCTACGAACTACAAACTGTACCTATTGAGGGTGAAAATTCCTAGATCTTTTTAATGTTGTATCTAATTGATAATTTTTTGTTGGCCAAAAATGGTTAAATGGAATTCTATGGGTGAGTGGTTGTATACTTCTTATATTTTATTGTATTCCCGTAACTCATTCAATAATTTTACCATTATTCAATAAATTATAATTTTTAAAATCTAAAATTGATAAATTCTAAATTCTAAATCCACCTCAAACAACATAAATCGTGCCAAGTTCAAAATAGTTAAGTACTCTGCCATTAAAAGATTGTAAAAGATCATAATCCAAAAAACATCACTTTGAATGAAGACTCATTTTGATTTGTGGGTGGATTGGTCGGGTCTTTGATATGAGTTTTCTTTAATATTGTATTATTTATGAGGTTCAAGTCTACATGGCTTAAAGAAATAATTTCTTTTGCCATGTTAGATTTTTTTTGGATTACAAATATGGCTGAGTGGTTTTGGAAGGGAAAAGTCACAAGTTGAGTGATTTTACTGATACAAATTTAAATTAAGTGATGTTGGTAGTGATCGGATTTTCTCAGATCCGTATATATTTTATTTCTTGTATTTTTTATATCTAATCGGATTTGAGTGTATTTGACATTTTTTAATGTAAATATAGTGTTTCTTTTTGTATTTTTGACTATATATTTCTTTATTTAGAAGGAGATATTTTTGTATTTTTGTCTCTATTTTTTTAATTTTGTTTGAATTAAATATGGTGAATTGAAATACAATGTAAAAGTAGCTACAAATGAATAGTGAATTGAATACAATCGAATATCCCTGTATTTTTAAAATTTTTGTTGTTTGAATATAGACGAATTGAAGTTACATGGAGTTAAATACAATGTAAAATAGATATGTATTGAAGCCGAATTAAATACAACCGAATTGAATACACCGGAATACACCATATGACAAAGAATTACTAGCTACGAGCCGCAATTAGCTAAATTATAGCTACGACTTGTTAGAAGCGTCCAAACTATAGCTATTTTTGTAAGTTTGTCCTAATGAATTTGTTTAGCTATGTATTAGTTATTTAAAATGTTGTTATCATTTACGAAAATTCTTTGTACACTAATTTACTACTCCATCTAACTCAATTTGTGTGACATCATTCCCTTTTTAGTATGTTCCAAAAAAAATATTATTTTTTATATTTAAAAATAATTTAACTCTAAGAATTATGAAATGATTTATAGCCACACATTTATATAAGATTTGTTTTGAACCACACATTTCAAAAAAATTATTTATTTTTTAAATTTCATGTCAAATCAAATAGCATCACATAAATTGAAACAAATCTATTAACAGAAAGCTTGCGTGAAAAATTGAATTTATCGGAAGGAGACAGGAGGAATATCATTGGGCAATATGATTGTCCAAGTAGAATTTACGTGTTGGTCCTAAACTGGCTGGATTCATTCTTGGACTTGAAAGTTTCATAATGTAGAGCTAGAGATTCTGTAGATGATGCGATATACTATGGTTGAGACTTTTTATGGGTTTAAGCTTTTGTCCTCCACTAACTCTTTTAGCTTTTTGTTGACTTCAAGAGTAGGTATTGAATGAGAGGTTGATTTAAATTTTAGCTAGTCAGAATGAATTGAGTTAGAAGTAAAAGTTATTTATCCTTAAATAAGTTGGATTAAAAGGCGAATTATAACTCAATCCATTAAATTTTTAAATTTCCTTGATTGTTCTTTTTAACTTTTTTAATTGGGTACATAATAATTTTTTATATGATTATATATAACATTTATTTTTATTTTTATTTTTTTTTTTTTTTTTTTTTTTTGATAATCCAGGTCTCGGGGTGGCCTTAGTACCCCCATATCGCTGCACAAGTACTCTGGTACTAGGCTCCTGGAGGTGATGGGACCGGTCCTTCAAGACCCCACCACCAGGTAAATCGCGGGATATGCACACATGGTCAGTGTCTGCTTGCGTCCAACGGATCAATGCTACAAGGTTGACCCCCCCACAAGCCCCATCCCTAAAGCTTAGCGGAGACCGAACCCACATCGCAACATGCCCGCGCGGCTTTTAGCGCCTGTGCTTTACCACATGTATGTGCCCGGAGGACGATATCCTTAGGGGGAATCGAACTTGCGACCCTAAGGCCGCAAACTTGACTCCCTGCCAGCAAGCTGACCCATTTATATATTTATCTTCCTGGGAGATAGTATCTTAGTTGTGATCTTGGTGTCGTTTTCATTGCATTAATACAGAGAGCTCTTTTACATAGAACTGATAGAATCATAGAAGTGAGAGCTTTTGTCTCCTCGTTTGTAAGGTCATAATTCATATGTCTATACTTTCTTTTTTAGCGAGAATTTTGCAATGTCACACTTACTATCAGTCTATCGATGCTATCGGCCGTGTCGGCCGATTTAGGTCTCACACAGTGTCATAGTGATGGATTTAAGGTTTTGACTCACGTGTCAAATTTATATACAATAAAAACATACCTAGTGTAATTTCACGAAGTGGATCGAGAAAGTTAAAATGTACGCATATTTTATCTCTATCTTTGTGTGATCGAAAAAATTTTCATAGGCTCCGGTCTCAAAAAGAAAGTAATTAATACAAGATTGTAAGAAATAAATAGTAAAACCGTAAACTTGTTCAATTTTTTTCTGATTGCATATATAAAGTTTGAGAGGATCCTATTTCCCTCGTGTCTTTGTCCAAAATGCATCCCTGAACCTCTTTTGGCGGACCCAAAGCTATTTAATTTAAGTGTTGTAAATTAATTCTTTTTATTAAATTTTGAATAAATTATTTTATATATTAAAGAAACTTTTATACATAAAAACAAATTTTGAGCCAAAGCTACTCCTAACCCATAACCACTGCTATAACTTCGCCCCTGGATAGATGTAGTGGAAGTGGCGAAGGGGATGGAAGCGATGGAGGAGGTGGGATTGGTTTTTTTTCTTTTATAAAATTAGCCAACTAAGGTCTAGATGATAATGTATTAACAAAAAGGTACATTGATGGAACCAGGCATAACCTTAAGTTACGAGACAATTGGTGATACCATCACCCAAGAAAACAGAAAGATGTACCTACAGGAAAATAAGTTGAAAATGATGCTTGAGCCTGTCTTGTGTTCTTTAAGATACTGTACACAAACTTCAGTTGTTATTGTTTTTTAAAGAAATAATCTCCTTGATTATTTTTATTACTTGAAATGCTATATATACAAATTACATAATAGGAGAGACTCATATTCTTATTCTATTCCTAAAACTTTATTCTATACATTTATGGTAATACACTTATTATGGTAATACACTACTAATTATATTACAACATTACCTAAACTAGGATACTAAATATTTACCATAAATTACATTACCTAAAACAACCAAAACCGAGAGCCATTTATGGGAGCAAATCCGAGACTCAAATAGACACAATATACACATGTATATTGTGTGTATATTTAACACACCCCCGCATTCATAGCGGGCGGTCTTCGAACGCTAATATTGTCCCTAAAATCTTCAAAAAGGACCGAGGAAAGACCCTTTGTAAAGATGTTTGCAATCAATCTTGACGGGACATGGCAGACGCGTACCTGACCCCGAGCAATCTTTTCGCGTACAAAATGTATGTCCATCTCGATATGCTTAGTGCGTTGGTGCTGAACCGGATTACCTGAAAGGTAAATGACACTAATATTATCGCAATACACCAAGATTGCCTTTTGAATGGGACAATGAAGCTCTACAAGCAAATTACGTAACCAACATGATTCTGAGACCACATTTGCTACCCCTCGATATTCAGCCTCGGCACTTGAGCGGGATAGAGTCGCCTGACGCTTTGCAGACCAGGAGACCAAGTTGTTGTTAAGGAACACACAATAGCCAGACGTAGACTGTCTGGTGTCGGGACAACCACCCCAATCAGCATCTGTATACGAGACAAGTGTGGTCGTCGAGGAAGGATATAAATGTAAACCATAGTCAAGTGTTACTTGAATATACCGAATGATGCATTTGAGCGCATTCATGTGCTCAATTCGGGGATCATCCATGAACAAACACACCTGCTGGACAGCATATGTAATATCTGGTCTCGTAAAGGTAAGATACTGAAGGCCCCCTGCAAGACTGTGATAGCGGGTCGGATCCTCGTAGGGTACACCAGCCGCAACACCAAGCTTGGGTTTTGTATCAACTGGAGTGGAAGTGGACTTACAGGATGACATCCCAGCCCTTTCGATGATCTCAGTTGCATACTTCCGTTGAGACAGGAACAATCCATCGGAATGACGAGTGACGGCAATCCCCAAAAAGTAACTCAAGGGCCCTAAGTCTTTCATAGCGAACTCAGAGCTGAGCATGGTCATGATAGACTGGAGTAAGGCATCTTTAGAAATAATCCCCTTGATTATTTTCATTACTTGAAAGGCTATATATACAAGTTACATAATAGAAGAGAATCATATTCCTATTCTATTCCTAAAACCTTATTCTATACATTTATGGTAATACGCTAATTATGATAATACACTACTAATTATATTACAATATTACCTAAACTAGGATACTAAATATTTGCCATAAATTACATTACCTAAAATAACCAAAACCGAGAGCCATTTATGAGAGAAAATCCGAGACTCAATATACACAATATACACATGTATATTGTGTATTTTAACAGTTTAAATATAGTTTTCCTATATGGACATATGCATATGTTAAGTCAAGAAACAAACAAAATCTTGAAAAAAATCTTAAATTTGGGTCACAAAAGAGTGAACAAGTAGAGGACAGTGGACACGCACTACTTATACACTTCCAACATCCTGCCCTCGTGCTTATTGAAGAAGCTTGAAAATTTGAGTTGTTGAAGTTATAGTTTTTGGAATTTGAAGTTATGTTTGAACATGCATTTTACTTGAAAAAAAGTTTGAAGTTTTGTGAGTGGAAGTCCTAAAAACCCAAAAACTACAATTTTTGGAACTTGAAAATTTTTTGAAGACAGATTTTCAAAATCTGATCCAAAATCTATGATCAAACACTAGCTACATCTCACCCTCTATATTTATTTTTTTTATTTTTATTTTTTAAGTCGAACATCCAGCTCCAACCTGAGCCTTGGTATGAAATACAGTATATTCAATAAAGGCATCTTACAAGAAGGGGGGCCAAAACCTAACCTCCATTATTTTGAGGGTTGATGGACTCTAACTCATTACAAAAGACAAAATATGACATTGTAAGTGTTGGTACTCTATTGTACTTTATAAAGCAGTACGGAAAGTAAATAACTATTACAAGTATTCGAAAGGATAAACAAATATTCAATATTCAGAAATTGAATCTTGTTGAACAAATAGGCCAATCTTCAAAACTGTCACAAGCTTGTTGAGTCTTGAATCTTGATAACCTGAATTCAAGAAACAACTAAATCTGGATGGTTACAACGTTGTGTGTTGAGTCGAGTGATTGTCCTCTGTCCTTAAGACAAGATTTCCCCGTATATATGTTTTTACGTTAGCGGGCAATAGTCTCCCAAGATAAAACAACACTTTAATCTCAACGCTACAAAGCCAATAGGTTGAGCCTGACGAAGAAAACAAATATGAATCGACTTGCTGAAGATATGGAAAAGGAAGGAAGAGTTTCTGTTTACTCTTCTCCTTTGTCTCTCGTGTATATAGTGTGTCTCTCGTTGTGTATATCTTGTGTATATCACATCGTATTTCGTCACTGTTTTCCAGTGGTTTTCTTCATTGTTTTGCAGTGATTTTTGAAACTGTTTTGTGCCGCTTTTCTGTTTGTATGTTCACTGTTTTGTGCTGAATTTCAGTCACGTATGTGTGCTATATTGCTGTAACGAATTGAGCCAAATGAGGCATCAATATATAGCATGGAGGAGGCCTGTCCAACAGCCACAAACAAGGTTGTTAATAGTCATTAGGAAGGTTGTAAATGGCAAGTTTAATGCCATTGGTGTGGTTGTTCATGGCCTTGAAGGAGGGCTGATTAAGGTCATCGAAGGAGGGATGTTAATGGAGTAGTTAATAGCCAAGTAATGGCTGGTTAATGCTCCAAAAATAGTCCAAACGGTAGGCAGAAAGTTTCTGTCTTCCGTCACTCCCAAAATCAACTTTTCAGAAACTCTAGGGACCAAACTGTAAATATTAAGCAATTTGGGGTCCAAAAAGATAATATCAGAAAGTCCCCACAGCCCGTGACCGGACTGGCGGTGGCGGCGCGTGTGTGGGTTTAGCCTTGAACCCAAGCACATCTAGGTCCTCCCTCCTTTAAACACATGGGATACCCCTTGGGTTCCCAAACCCTTTACCACATTAGAGACTTGGCGGCTGGTCGTAGAATAGTCTTTTCAGTAAGTGTTGTTGCAGTTGTAGAACCATTGGCCATTGATTCTTCCTCGCAAACCTTTCATCCCCGCTGTCTAGCTCTCTCGTAGTCCAAAGCAAATTCAATCGTATCCGCCTTTGAGGAAAAGACCGAATCGTCTTTGAGCCCGACTAATAAATCCTCGTAGGTAATGCTCTTGGTCCGCCTTCAATCGCCTTATCACCTAAGGCTTCGCTCTATTACCTGTGTTGTAAGCTTTCCAATCTTTGAAGTAAGGTTCAATGCTAGGAAAAAAGTTTTTGCTTCGCGGGTCTATCACCCCAATTGCTTTTGTTAGGAAATTTTTTATATGAGTATGCCCCTATCCCGTAAGCCTTCCATCGTTGCAAGCCCCTTCCATTCGGCCCAAGCTTTCTTTCGATTACGTCTGCTTCCGATTCTATTATTCCGTTAGCATATAGAGAGCAATTCTTCATATTCCCACCGATGTGGTAGATTTGTCCCACATCATATTTCCATGCCTCAAACACCTTACTTCGTGGACCAATATATCTTTCATTTCTCAACGAAATTTGACGATTCTTGGCCCTACAGTCATCTACACACTTAGTAGATTATGCATATGTGAAGAGACAAAGCCTCCAACATGCGGAACACTAGTGTTTAATTCATCAAAGATGGGTGGACGCGTCTCCCCGCCAAAGGTAAATTTCCAACAGTAAGCTCCCAAAAATGAGAGGAATAGCTCTTCTCCTATACATTATATCAGGGCTAAAATAAGGGGACATCAAATTAGTAAAATCTATCCAGTTTTCTATCTAAATACAAAACAGATTACAAATTGATTAAATTACTTAGATGAGGATTGAGATGAAGGGGGCCTTGACGTAACTGGTAAATTAAAGTTGTTGCCATTTGATCAGGAGGTCACGGGTTCGAGGCGTGGAAACAGCCTCTTGCAGAAATGCAGAGTTAGGTTGTGTATAATAGATCCTTGTGATACGACCCTTCTTCGAACCCCGCACATAGCCGGAGCTTAGTGCACATGACTGCCCTTAGATTAGCTCTAACAATTACTGCGTACAAAGAATAGTTTAATGAATTTAGCGACATTTTATAAGCAGAAACCAAAGTTGCATATTATGAAAGTAATTGGTGTGTTCAAAATGGCTTCACGAAATTTCATATGGAATTAGATTCTCTGATGATACGATACTCAAATTTTGAAGGAGGCAGAGGTGGAAATTTTGCACTGTTACAATGAAGCCAATCAAGTTGCTGACTTCATGGCTAAACTTAAACCAGCAAGTGAAAATAGTACCTTCTTCTACTCTTTTCAACATTTCGAGAAAGAGGCGAAGGGACTATTTCAACTTGACAAATGCAACTCCCTAATATTAGGAGAAGATATGACAAGTCCAATATCTTTGTAAGTTGATTTGTTTTCTCTTATGCTGTTGTGGACTTTTTCTCACTTGTATATCCTCATAGCTCTTTTTGTAGACTGTATATAACAGTTCTGGTGTTTTTGTTCGGAGTTTGGTAAATGTCCCTCTCCTCGTTTTGTATGTTATAATTAGATGAATAGACAATGATAGGGTCAAGATGGACCCAAATTTAAAAAATGAACTCCAGTGACTTTCTCGTTTAAAAATAATTAAATAATTTTGGTGCAATAAAGTAAAAGAAAGTGATCATCCATGCCTTAAATTGATGTGGTATCATAACTTGGGATAGCATACGTATACATACGTATGTCCATATAGAAACATGATCGAGATCAATATTTCATATTAACTAGACTAAAATAGAAGTCATGAACAATTCTTCATCAAGCAAGAACTAGGACTAATTAAACTCTAAGAATTATATCAATATAATCTTAATAATCATTAATTACATAATCTTCTCTTCAGTGATCCCAAGACCTCATTACGTGGGATTTCACTAAGTATATTGTTGTGGTCGTTGTCGTCGTCTTCAGTGATCATTCTTGTCATGCCAACATACGAGCATAGCGATGCATCGGCTGAGGATGTAAAACTTAGCGTTCTGTTTTTTTGCCATATCTCCAAGTGATGCGCCTGTGCTCTTCTCTTTATTGTCTTCACTTTCTTTTTCTGCCATTTGGAGAACTTGATGTACTAATGGTTACCTTATTTATGTTTGGTTTAAGATTTCAAGCCGTAAAAATAATCTCTCGCAGAAATTCAAAATAAAACTACGTACAATAGATCCTTTTGGTCCGACCCTTTCCCAAACCCTACGCACAACCGGAGCTTAGTGCACCGGACTAATTTTTTTTTTTTTTTACATTTGGCTATAGACAATATTTGTACGAATTTACTATTGCATTGCCATCATAACTTTTGTTTTTTCCCAAAAGCTTCATTAATTGGCTGTCTTTCATGGTGAAGTTTTGAGTTATTTGTACGAATTTACTATTGCATTGCAATCATAACCTTTGTTTTTTCCCCAAAAGCTTCATTGGCTATCTTTCATGGTGAAGTTTTGAGTTTATATATTTTGATCACGCTCAGTTATGATTTAATCCTTCGATTTCTATTATTATATGTTGTTTCTTGTACTTCGATTATCGTGTTATTTGTGATAGTTATTGTTCTTTCTTTTTTTTTCAAATTAATGTTTTATTATGTTTTTATCGTATTTTGTCATGACTTTTTATACTGATTTGATTTACTTGTCCTTATTGAAAGATGAAATAATTTCCCTTGGGGATTCCTTTCATTATTCACAATATATATAGTTGTACAAAGGTTGATTCCTAATATGGTACGAATCCTAACTTACCTTACAAAAGTTGATTCCTAATATAATTAGAATCCTAAGTTACCTTAAATATACATCTATCATAATTACAAAATATACAGGGAATATTCGGAGAATATTCGCTAATACTCCCCCTCAGACGGAGCGGGAGGAGGCCGAATGCTAAGGCTGGATAGGAAGTCGGTGAAGAGCTGTCGCGGTAGTCCCTTTGTGAAGATGTCTGCATACTGATAATAGGAAGGCACGTGTAAAATTTTGACCTGACCACGGGCAACCTTCTCTCGCACAAAGTGGATATCCATCTCAATATGTTTAGTCCGCTGATGTTGGACCGGATTATGAGACATATAGATGGCAGATATGTTGTCACAATAGACTATAGACACCTTGCGGAGTGGACACGGGAGTTCCAAAAGAAAATTTCGAAGCCAACAGATCTCAGCAACTACGTTAGCAACACATCGATATTCTGCTTCAGCACTCGAACGAGAAAGTGTTGCTTGTCGCTTGGCGGACCATAAGATAAGATTATCCCCAAGAAATACACAGTACCCTGAGGTGGAGCGACGTGTGTCGGGGCATCCTACCCAATCTGCATCCGTGTAGGCAAGTAGCTTGGTTGGGGCAGAGGGGTATAGATGTAATTCGAAGTCTAGTGTGCCCTTAACGTATCTGATAATACGTTTGAGGGCGGCAAAATGGGACTCTCGGGGGTCGTGCATGAACGAACACACACCCGCCGAACGGCATATGCAATATCAGGCCTAGTGAATGTAAGATACTGAAGAGCACCTGCTAGACTCCGATATAGAGTGGGATCGGAAACTGGCGCACCGGCATTAGCACTAAGCTTGGATTTTGAGTCCACCGGAGTTGGCATAATTTTACAATTTGTCATCTTGGCCCTGTACACTATCTCTTCTGCATACTTACACTGACACATGAACATAGTGGTTGCAGATCTTGTTATCGATATACCCAAAAAATAACTTAGCTTACCCAAGTCAGTCATAGCAAATTCAGTTTTGAGTAGAGCAATGATTTCATTCTTCAACCCGTCAGATGAGGCAATAAGAACAATGTCATTGACATATAATAGCAAATATACAGTGCTGCTACCTCGGTGAAAAGTGAAGAGAGATGTATCACACCTGCTACATACAAAACCAATCTGCAGAAGACACCTGACGAACCGATCATACCAAGCGTGGGTGCCTTTTTCAATCCATACAATGACTTCCTGAGACGACACACAAACTGCGAAGCTGCCGGATGAACAAAGCCAGGAGGCTGATGCATGTACACAGTCTCTTTCAAATCCCTATGAAGAAATGCATTCTTGACATCAAGCTGATGAATCAGCCAATGCATGCCCATAGCAATAATGAGAACAGTCCGAATAGTGGTCGGTTTAACAACCGGACTGAATGTCTCACCACAATCAATACCCTCGTGCTGATTAGTGCCATTGGCAACTACTCTTGCATTATACCTCTCTAAGTCACCACTGTCTCTGAACTTGTGACGAAATAGCCACATACACCGGATAACATTCACACCAGTGGTCTAGGTACCAAATCCCAAGTGTTCTGCTTGGTTAAAGCGTTAAATTCCTCGCACATGGCCGCATTCCAATTTGGGTCCAGTTTTGCTAGTTTTGGATTTTTTGGAATGGGTGATAAGGTTTGTGTGGAGAGATTAAATTGAACCTTAGGTTAAAGATCCCGTGTTGTGCACGAGTCTCTATGCGATATGAGGGCAGTGGTGGTGGGTCGGGGCTGTGAGGTTTCTGGACCAGTGGGCAGAAGTTCAGATGGGCTGTTTTCTATGCTGCTGGTTGGCCTGGAAACCTGTAGACCTGCGGGACTGGTTGCAGGAGTGCAGGGCCGCAGTGTCGCTGGTGGTGCAGGTGACTCGACGGGGGCTATAGGGATGAGCAAAGAGCTGGTGGGGTGGTGCCGGACAGTGGTGAGACTGTCGGAACAATGGGCTGTTGTTGGTATAGATTTTGGATGACCGGGGACAGACTTGGTTCATCGAGAAAGATGTAATCGGTGGTCTGAAATTTCCGGAGATTTGAAAAAGGAAAGGTTGTCTCGTCAAAGGTGACGTGACGAAAAACGATAATTTTGCGATTAGCAATGTCATAGCACAAGTAGCCCCGATGATTAGGAGATAGACCAAGGAAGACACATGGAAGAGTGTGAGGGGCAAGTTTGTGGGGTGCAGTGGAGGCTATGTTGGGGTAGCATAAGCATCCAAAAATGCGTAGGTGATCATATGATGGCTGCCTATGATGGTATAAGATTTCTGTAGGGGTTTTGTTTTGGAGTGTGCTAGTTGGTAAAATATTTAGAAGGAATTCTACCATTTTGACAAAGATAGACCCAAAAAGGCGGTGGTAGCGCAGTGCATGAAAGAAGTGTGCGGACCATGTTATTGATGGTACGTATAATTCTTTCAGCCTTTTCGTTTTGGGAAGAAGTATAGGGACAAGAAAAATAGAAAACCATGCCTTGTTTAGAACAAAAATTGTGAAATGTCGAGTTATTAAATTCACGTCCATTATCACATTGGAATGATTTAATAGGTTTTTCAAATTGTGTCTTAATGAATTTTTGAAACTCGACGAATTTTGCAAAAACTTCATATTTGAATTTTAGTGGGTAAATCCAGACAAAATGTGAAAAATCATCCAAGAATACTAGATAGAATTTATGACCCAAAGAGCTAGTAATCGGAGATGTCCACAAATCAGCATGAACAATATCAAAGGGAGAAAAGGTAACATTGTTTGATGACATAAAGGGAAGACGAGTATGTTTGCCTAGTGGACAAGAAAACAGTGTTGGGCAATTTTTCCATTATTACATTGAATACGCTTAGAAGTCCTAAGAAAAGTAAAAACTGGGTCTCCGGGGTGTCCGAGTCTGTTGTGCCAAGTTGAGGGAGAGATCGCCGCAAGGGATAGAGGTGCTTGCGGTCTGACAGTGGAAGATTTAGTGAATGGGTAGAGGTCTCCCACACTATTGCAGCATGTAAAAATTTTCCCCGTATTGAGTTCCTTCACAGAAAAACCAAAAGGGTCAAATTCGACAGATACAGAATTATTTCTAGTGAATTTTCTAACAGAGATTAAGTTTTTAATGATATTAGGTGTGTATAGGATGTGGTTTAGGAAGAAAGGTGGGTGTGGATGTTTGGTGTGTGTGTTACCGTAACATTCAATTGGAATGCGATGACTATTGCCAACAATAATAAATTGAGGACACTTTAACCGACGTAGTTGAGATAGGTTACCTGACGACCGGGTGAGGTGAGATGTGGCTCCGGTGTCCATGTACCAATTGTCGTCGGGCTGTTGAAGGTTCACGGTGGTGTAGGCCTGGCCCAAAGTAGTCGGGGCCAGGCTGTTGTGTTGATCGCCGTCGCAGCTTGCGCTTGCTCGCTTCGCCGGACCGCAGCCTGTGTGAGCTCGCCGCGCCGGTGGTTGGCCCGCCTAGTGGGTGGGGCGGGGCCCAAGAGGCCGCCGACCACGGCCGCCGGAACTAGGCCCCTACATTCGGTACGGGCATGCGGACGAGGCACGCTTCGTTTGGTTAGGCCACCGTTGCCTTGGTTGTGCCCCCGGTGCCGCTTTGGTTCCACCCCGCCGGCTCGGCCGCCGCCGGTTGCGTTGCCCCTTTCCGCAGCCCTTTCCTTTGTTGTTGCGACCTCTGCCGCCACGACCTCCGCCGCCACGACCTCCGCCGCATCGGCTCGTCGCCGCCGGACCCGCTTCGTAGCCGCCTGGACTTGCCGTCACTCGCCGGTTGCTACTGGCCGCAGGTGTTGTCATCCCGTCAACGGCTAAGGCTTTTTGATTGTGTTCTTCTTGTTTAGCACGTCTAGTTTCTTCCAACAATAGTTGTGAACGTGCCTTGTTGAAACTTGGGAGAGGGTCGGCTTGTTGAATCATTGTTGCGAGTGTGTCATATTCACCTTTTGGTAAACCCGCAACAAGTTGAAGCACCATCTTCTGAAACAGAAGTCCCGACGTTGAATAGTTGATCGGTTATGAGTTTCAGTTGCTTAGAATATTCGGACATGTTGTTAAAATTCTCGAGGCGGGTATTATTGAATTGCTCTTCCAAATATACGACCCGAATATTTTTATTATCCTGAAAGATTTCTTCTAGACGGACCCAAAGTTCACATGCCGTAGCACCTGTTTTCATGATAGTGCACAACAGGTCTTTGGAGATGGTGTCGTAGATCCATTGTTTGACGATGGCGTCAAGACGACGCCAAATTGAGTCTGTAACATCGGTGGGACGAGGAACAGATTCGTCAATATGATCGAGCACGTTGTATACACATGCATGAATGTAGAATAGTTCCATCCATATGGAATATTGACAGTCTTCTTGGTCAAGAATTATAGGGATAAAATTCTTGATGTTGTTAACGGCGAATGCCGGATGAAAAGAAGATACTGAACGTTGAGAGGGGTTGTCAAGTGTGACAGTGGATGAACCGGAATTTGTGGGGGAATACATGGTTGCCGCCTGCCGAGGGAAGTGAATTTTCTGGTTTGGCTGAGAAAGGGAGGAAGAAACCAGATTTTTTTTTTCTGTAAATCAGAAAAAAAAAATGTTGATTTCGGCCGAGAATGAGGAAGAGAAGGGATTTAGGTTTTAGGCTCTTGATACCATGAAAGATGGAATAATTTTCCTTGGGGATTTCTTTCATTATTCACAATATATATAGTTGTACAAAGGTTGATTCCTAATATGGTACGAATCCTAACTTACCTTACAAAGGTTGATTCCTAATATAATTAGAATCCTAAGTTACCTTAAATATACATCTATCATAATTACAAAATATACAGGAAATATTCGCTAATACTTATGCCAATAGTCTACCCAAAGCAACCTCTCCACCTATTAACGTAGGGGTAATGTTTGCATATAGTTTACTCTTCTCAGACTCCACTTTGTAAAATTTCACGGATATGTTGTTGTTATGCTTTTAACAAGAGATAAAGCACAGCAAATATAGCCGGATTGTAAATTTAGGGCGATCTCATAGTGCAAGAGCGTCGGACTAGTTCTTGTTGATTTTATTAACTAAGTCAAACTTCATAAATTGATTATTTGATTTTCTAGTTTTCTAGTTTAAAAATCCTATATTATTTAAGCGAAAATGATACAAAAGAATTAAACTAACAACAGAGAATAAGGGTAGAATTTACGGGTGATAAAAGTCGAGGGTACAATTATCGGACTAATCCTGTATAAGCTCCTATTGATACGCTTGATGTGATTCTATTAATCTTGAATCTGGGGTTGACAAAAAAAAACGATAATATCGTTGTGTTAAATTATTATTTTTTTCAAAATAGTCTATAGCACCGAATATTCTATTATCAATGTAGAAATTATCAACTCCAACTCCTGCATTTTTCTCAAGTAAATTAGGAATTTTTTGTTTGTCCTGCGACTTACAATTATTGAATGTTAGATTAACAAGATTAATATTGCTTAAAAATCCAAAATATAATTCAACATTAATGCATTGGACTTGTCCAATTTATTGAAAAGTTCTAAAAGATATTTTCTATGCAATTAGGTATCATTGTCACTATATATAAAAAAAAGTTCTTGGTGAGTTGAAACAAGACAAAGCTATGTGAAAAAGTATTCAGATGTCTTAGGCGCAATCGACTGTTGATAATAGAATTCTCCAAATTATTGAATAGAAAAAAATATTGAGTAAAAAGTTACATATAGAATTGTGTTGTTGATATAATCGGGTTCAATACAGATACTAGATATCAGATGAAAAATCAAAAAAATTATACAATGCATTAATAATATAAATTTAAATATTTAGTAAAAGTTAATTACGAAGTCTTGATAACCCTTTAACATTCAAATATTTTCATGAAGTCTAAATATGCGATGCAATGATATTAATAATTTTTCCGAGACTACACGTTTAAATCACACAAGTGAACTTTATCTTCTTGATAAAGCCTTATTTGTCACTCTCTAAATCGAATAAGGTCGGGTCTAACTCAGCTTTAATCCTAAGATAGGAACTTGTGCAGGAACCAACTTCTTACTATTTTAATATAACGAAATCTCAATAAACAAATTGAAGTCGTCCTCATGAACTTATCAATGAAGCAAATTCAATGATGTAACAATTCGGACCATGGTGAAACGACCATAAAAAGTACTGTACTTATTTGTGGAGTCAAATATCATGATATAAAACGAGACGAATGAAAATGAAGTAGGTGTTTCGACATGAGTACGTAGGTGTATGTGTCATCTTATGATAGAAAATGTGTACAGTGAATAATGAGTATATAAGCCTTCTATTACGAAAAGGGCAAATACTTCACACAGTGTATTAAGAGGTCATGATAGCTGGTTAGAGTCATTCAGTATTAGTAATATAAAATTAGTTATGAGAAAATTTATATATTATTTTATATAGAGATGAGTTATGCAAAGTTTTATTAGGCTGAATCCATCACGGACCTTTTGTGGTCGGCGAGATTTTTCATTTAAACATCTTAAGTAAGCTTTGTTCCATTTAAACATCTCAGGTGGGCCCTACTATTTCATTTAAAACTCTCCCTATCACTTGGCCCATTGGATGATTCTTTCTAATCATTGATGAGGGGTCCCTACGAACTTGGTATAACAATTCAGCATTTGACTCCTCATTTGTGGCCTTTGTGGTATCTATTGATGTTTCGGATGTTGCTTCAGGTGTGGCAACATTTGTGGCAACGTCCGATTCTTCTACAATCTGTTGACTTTCCACTGTATTTATAATGTTATTTTCAATAGTTTTTTCTGAAACATCAGAAAGATCATCAAAGATAACATTTACAGACTCTTGTACAGTTCTGGATCGCGTATTGTATACTCGATAAGCATGATTATTTTGTGAATAGCCAACAAAAATTACTTTATCACTCTTAGAGTCAAATTTTATCAAATGATCTCTGTCGTTTAAAATATAACAAATACACTCAAAAAGATGAAAGTAACGCAAGTTTGGTTTCTTTCCATTTATAATCTCATAGGGTGTCATCTTTGTTCCTAGCCTTAAATAGACTCTATTAGCGATGTGATTAGCAGTATTCAAGGCTTCTGCCCATAAACATTTGACAAATGTTTAGAACTAAGCATCACTCTAGCCATTTCTTGCAATGTCTTATTCTTCCATTCTGCAACCCCATTCTGTTGAAGAGTTTTGGGGGAAGAAAACTCATGGAAAATTCCCTTTTTCTCACAAAAAAATGTGAATGAACTATTTTCAAATTCTTTTCCATGATCGGGTCTATTCGAAAAATAGGAGAATAGAATAAATTTCTAATTCTAGAGTACAAGATTTTAAACATGTCAAACTTTTGTGATTTTTCTTTCAAAACATATATCCAAGAATATCTAGAAAAATCATCTACTATCACAAAGGAATACCCCATGCCTCCTAGACTATCTACTTCAATTGGACCCATTAAATCCATATGTAGCAATTGAAAACAGTGAGACGTACATGAATGTTGTCCGTCGTGTTGGACAACATTATGAGAGACACGGATTTGCTTACCTTTCAAACAATTTTCACAGACAGTTTTACCTTTATGACTAAGTTTGGGTATGCCTCTAACCTGCCATAGTGTTGTGTCATCGACCTTAGCATTATTGAATGTTTCTTGTCTTACAACAAGATAGCAATTGTCACCTATTCTTGTACCTGTCATAACACATATATTTGCTTCATTCGTAACTTTACAGACAATCTTATTAAATTTTACCTCAAGATTGTCATCACACAGTTGACTTATACTAATCAAATTAGCCATTAAGCCCTCAACGTGTAAGATATTTCTTAAGGCTGGAAATTCAGAAATATCCAAGATTCTTTTTCCAATTTTTTTGCTTTTAGTGCCACCTCCATAAGTCACGTTTCCTCCATTGAATGACTCATAGTTCTTTAGAAAACCTTTTGTACCTGTCATGTGGCGAGAACATCCACTATGAAAGTACCAAGAATCTGAAATGTTAGTTCTTAATGCAGTTATAGCAACATTACATGTTACATTATTTTTAGGAACACAAACTCTCTTAAAATATTTTTTACCTTTTGTCTCAGAAATGTTGCTTCGATTGTTATCCTGAATGTTGGACAATATTTTAAGCAATATTTTGCTCACATAATTTAAAAGTTTGAAACAATATGGTTTTAAGTGTCTAGGGGAGTTACAGTAATGACACACAAACTTCATATTCTTTGACATAAATGAGAACATATTATTCATCCATTTTTCTTTTACAAAGCATATTTTCACATCTTTATCAAAGAGATTAGAGCATATGGTTTTAAGAGAGTTTTCGTACCAAATTCCTGCATGTGAAGGTTTACTAAAGTTGAGTATCTCATTCAATTTTGAAGTCCCCGTGTTGAGCTTACGGAAGGTTACTTCTGCTAAATTTAATTTTGCATGGATCTTATCAAATTCAAAATCCTTTTTGGTAAGTGCAACCCCAAGTCGAGTTATCGTGCCTTTTAATACTAAATTCTCATAAGTTAAAGATTTTACCTTTTTGTCAAGTTGCTTGGATTCTATGATTAAGGATTTATAAATACTTTGTAATTCATTAATCATAGCATCTTTGCATTCAACTTGATCCATACAATCAGCCTCACTAACATAAATAGAACCATTAAAGCAATTAACATCATAATAGTTAAAAAATGCATACCTTTCGGATGTCACTAAGGATATTGATGTCGTTGCTGATGTTGGAGAAAATATCGTGGCATCTGAGACAAAATTGTATACGACATCTTCATTATCTGATAGAAACTATTCAAAAATAGTAGCCAACATTGCTTGTGTTTCAATTTCACGATCTCCTTCATCATCACTAAGAGAAACCCATAGGTTCTTACCAAATTTTCTAAGAGTGTTTGCATATTCGTTAGCATAGTAACCCCAACCCGAGCGTGCATGACACTGCACGGAAACAAGTTGTTTGGGATCAAATTTGGTACGATTTGAGTTGGTTCTTCTTAGTTGATTTCCATTTTGTACATTTGGAATGAATCTAGTGGACTTCTGATTGAAGACTTGGTATTGGTGCTCTTAGATTTAGATTGATTTCTCTCATTGTTGAACTTCCTCACCATCGAATTGTATTTTCGAGTGAGTAAGGCAACATTTGCACCATCACCAATTTCTTCAAGATTCTCATCATCTTCTACGATTTGACTCTCCGGGATTGAACTTGAAGTGCCACATTCTTGCTTTTATACAATTTCTTTTGATTCTCAATGTTCATCTCATAAGTTTTGAGAATGTTCATCAAGGTATGAAGGTCCATTGTGACAAGATTGTGAGCTTCTTCAATAGCACAAATCTTTAAATTAAACTTTTCAGGAAGAGAACGGAGGAGAGCCTTTTCAACAAGTTGAGTGTTGGTTAATGGTTCACCAATCACTTGACATTCATTTGAGATGTCAATCAACTTTTCAAAATAAGATTTAATACCATCCGCTTCTTCCATCCTTAAACGTTCATATTTACTCATGAGCATGTGTAGCTTTGTTCGACGAATACTTGAGCTACCTTCAAAATGAATTTGTAAAGCATAACATGCATCCTTAGCCGTGGGGCAGTTTTGAATGAGTTTGAACATATACATATCAACCCATCCAAAATTGCATTTAAGGCTTTTTCGTTAAAGCTAACATTATTGGTTTCTTCTGTAGTCCATTCGGATTCAATTTTAACAAGAATGTCACATTACTCATCCGGTGGCAACATTAGAACAGCATACCCATTGGTGATAGATCTCTATGCCCTAACATCAATTGATTTGATATGAAAACATAGGTGAATCTTCCAACAAGCATAATTTGATCCATCTAAAATAGGAAGTCTACCAATAGTTGGATTTGTCGGATCCATAACTTATGACAACAGGACCAAACACTTATTGTGTTAAGTGTCGGCTCTGATACCACTTGAAGGGGGCTATGGAACAATAAAAAACAAAATGAAATAAAATCGAATGTCAATTCTGTTTTCGAATGTCGTAAATTATGTCGTCCGACACCAGTAACAACACTTTAGCAAAACAGAAAACTTTGAATAGTAAATGCAGCGGAAATTTAAAGAACACAAATGCTTTAAATTTTAAGTTATATATATAATATAACTTATGATGGTCAATGACCAAATATATTGTATATATATTATATACAAATATACAAGTTCCTTTCTTTACAGATTTACAAGATAAAACGGAAAGAAATTAAAAGTTGAAGTCGCAGATGACTTCTGCCTGAATAATCTAACTAAGTAGACATAGACAACATCTCATTACAATCGCTCCTACAAAACTAATCTAGAATCTAAACAACAATTATAGTGTTGGATAGAATGGTGTCAACACACTCAGGCAACACTGGTGATCCAGATATCTGAGATGAAATCCCGATAGCTCTCTTGGTATTTTTACTTTCTGGTTTTGGATCTTGATACTCTGTAGTAGCCTCTTTATTTATAGTAGAAGGTCTTCCTTGAAAAGCTCATCGATCAGTTGTGAAAGTTGAGGAAAAGGCGGACTGCTGGTGGGATTGGTTGGAGAAGATCAGAGAGCAATAATCTCAACAGTTTTGGCTTGATCCTCACGACAAGCAATAGCTTTTGACTTAGTCCTCACTCATTTTTTACTAGCTCATTTTTACCTTGTCAAGTCGTTTTCACGTCATAGTAATATTTACACAAATATTACTGCATTGCGTGAAGTAAGACAAAATCTGTTCAGAAAATGTTGGTCCGAATGTTGTGCAACATTTGTCCCAATATACTTACACATTCATATCAATACTTTAAGAGATATGTTGGGTCAAATGTCACAACACCAAATTCAACATTAACACTATCAATGCCTCAAAAGCACATTAATTAAAATGGTATGATCTTAATTATTCAGTATTCGTCATATTTTGAGACAATATTCTTCTAATACGTATTTGTCAGAAAAATTTAGAAATGTATTATAAAAAAGGCATATTTTAATTATTCAATATCCAAATTTAAAGCAAAAAAAATTAAAAGCAACAACTTAAAATAAGATATATATTCAGAGCTAAATTTATTATTAATTTTAATTAAAACTAACGAGGCTAAGTTGTCGCTTGCAAACACTTGGGGACAAAATGGTATGGTAGGCCAGCAATGGAATAATCAATCATGCAAAACATTTCGTGAAGATTATAATTACAACGATGCTAGCTCTAAAACTATTCAAAGCACACTATTGTGGACGTGACTGATTGCCTCCAAATTTAAGCACCATTAATCCCTTTACTTGCAAACCCCCAAATAATCAAAAAGTTTGTTATAGAAGTTTATGATAACGATGGGTGTGACGCCTCTCACCGTAAACGTCTTGGCAATTTTGCATGTGCCGTGAGAGAGCCAAGAGAAAGGAGACGCGTATTCAAAATTTGAACTTTAATTTATAAATTTGGGATGTTTACCGAATTACTGACCATCAATTACTGAATTTAAAATTTAATAATTAAACATATTTTGTAGACTGTTTAACACATATATTAAATTTGAGCAAAAAGTGTTGAGTTCGACTAAATTCATTTCTTATCTTGTACATCTGCTCCTGTGGACATAATAAAGGCATACCCAGCATGAGTGACATGATGCATATCGCACAATACCTCCTTCACATTATGGTTAGAGTAAAGTTTACTTTACCTCCTTAATATTTGGGTTTGGGAAATAATACCTCCTTCACATTTTGAATGGAATAATAAATCACTTTGATCTTAAATCAATGGCTAGAATTGAACTATTGTATATATTTTTGAAATATAAAAAATAACCCTCAATAATATAAATTATGACATATTTTTCTGTAATTAAATTTTTTAAGTAATTGCATTTTATAATTAAAATGATACATCTTTTTTGATTTTGATTTTTAAATCCCGACCATTAGACTTCATGGTATATTTATTTTATTTTACAGCTCAAATCTTGCTATATCTCGTTAATAGTATTAAAATTTTACTACAACAACAAAAATTTTGTAAAGTTTTTTTTATATTTTAATGTTATACTTACATACTTAAAGTCCAATTATTTTGTAAACTATTTTAGATGAAAGTAATAATCTCCAATATAATTAAACATAGCTAATAATTGATAGGATATATAAAGTTTTTGAAAATTACTTGAAAATATTGATTCAAATAAGATTTGTATTTCATAATACAAGAAATGAACGACGTTTTATTTTTTGATCAATCTCAAAATTTTAGGATCGTTAAATAAAATTTATTCAATTATGTATAATAAGTTGAATATATTTTTTTCGGTAATTCCTCATTCTTGATAAGAAAAGTACGAAAGTCTATCATAAATTGAGAGTTAATTTTGACATTGTATTTTCTTTTGGAAAACTATTAGGCTTATGATGTGTAAGAATGATATAAAAATAGAATACTTTTTATACAAATCGAATAGTTGAAATAAAGTTTCCCTTCTTTTTGGTCCAATGAGATAAAGTTCTCAATACTAGTAATATTAAATAAATGGATTAAGATAATTTGAAGCTCTACAAAAAAAGCTCATGCAGCAAACTGGAACTTTAAATATCAAAAGAAAAAGATTAAATAAAAAAAAAGAGTTAAGGGATTTAATTTTTATACAATGCTAGATATTGCTTAACTTTTTAAATTATTAAAAAGAGTACATGTTATAATTCATATCAATTAAGGATCTTTTTTTATATTTTAAAATTATATTCAATAATCCAATTCATTTCTAACTATCAATTTAAGATCAAGAAGATTTATTATCCCTTTCAAAATGTGAAAAAGGTATTATTTCACAAACCCAAAATGTTAAAGGGGGTAATAACTTAGTATCATATCACTTGTAACTTGTAAGCTTAATAAAAACAAAGGCTTAATCTATTTATTTTCTATATTCTTTACCGGTCGGAGGGAACTTTGTTTGGGCCCTCATGTAATTTTTATTGTACCCGTCCGATTGTTTTTAACTAAAGACCCTTATTTAATTATATTATCCTTATCATAGACTCTGTGTGGGGTTTGTGATGCGCGGGGATGGGTGGCATGAATCCTGATGTTCATTTATGTGATTTTTGGATGAAAAGCCCAAATTAGGAATCTTAGAGTTGATTAGTTTGACTCAAATTGACTTTCGAGTATAGAAATTCATTTCTGGGTTCCGTCACTTTCGATAGTTCCGGAGGGTCATTTATGACTTAGTCGAGTCATCGGTTCAATTTATGAGTCAATTAGATGTACTTTGTGGCCTTATTTGTGAAATTGTGATATTTGGATATTTTGGGCGATTCTTTAGAAAAGTATGTCTTAGCTCAGTTAAATGAGAAATCTGAGGGCGTGAGCGAGTTTGTAGCAATATTTACCTTGGAATAACATGTTTGATTTGTGTCCGAGATGTTCCGGGAGTGTTTCGGGTGTTTGGTGGAAGATTGAGTAGATTTCCAAGTTGTTGGTTCTAGTGTGCCTTACCAACGGTTGGTTGGCCGCTTCTGCGGAGGTTGGCTCGCAAATGTTAGTCATGTGATATCGTGAGGTTCCACCCCTGTGGAGATTTCCTCGCAGAGGCGATGGTGTCTCTGCGATGATTCTCTCGCACCAACGACTATGTTGGAAGTTTAATATTTTCTCCTCAGCGGACTTTCTCCACTGCGGCGAGGCCGTCACTGTGTTATCGATTCCACTGGTGTGGGATTGCTCTTTTAATCAGTTTCTTAAATCCCTAAAAATGATTCACTTTCCCAAAATATCGTATCTCGAAATTAGATCTGGTCAAGAGGGAAATTCTTGAAGTTTGTGCTTGGGTTTTTCGTTAGAGGTAAATTCTTCATCCTTTTCGATTATGTTTCATATTCTAAGGTCTCTAATCTTGGTATAGACTATAATTTGGAGAAAATAAATTCTAAGTTTCATGATAGAATAAGAGGGGATGAAATCTTGATATAAGGGTGTGATATGAATTAGATTATCTTGATATTGTGAACTACCATTGCTTAATGTTAGAATATCATGTTTTAAGGTTTAATTTGATCATGGAAACCTTTTTTAATTTGGGAGAAATTCTAGGGTTTAGAATTGGGCTTTTGGTAAATCATGCAATTGAGGGTTCAATTGGGGTTAGTTTTTTAATTAACTTAAGGATATGACTACCTAGTATGTAATTATGCTTTTTAGTAATAAATTTCGTATTGTGGCACTGTGGGACCGGGGTTGGTTTTAGGTGTCTCTTGGTATGACTAAAGACTAAATCCTTGTATGTATATTAGCTTAATTATTAACGTAGAGTCTATGTATGTTAGACTACGACTACTAAAAGGCACTCTGAAAGGGCTAGGCGTGCGTACAGGGTTGACAGTTCATGGCTCCTGCTCGGCTTTGAGGTATGCTACGATTTCTCTTTTGTAAACTTCAATAGAAATACGTATTAGTTATAAACATTGAGGGGTATTGAGCGTGTTTGGGAGTCCCACCTTAGCGGTTATGATGAACACTTGGGTGGGTACCAGTGTTGAACTGTGATGATAGGTGATTTGGAGAATCAATCTTAAGCTGATTTCGACTGTTGATATTTAGGTTTGTCGCCATCATGTGGGCTTGTCGCCATAATTGATTTTGTGTGTTTATTCATCACATAGCTTTCGATATGATATCTTGAGTTATATGAATTATGTATTAATGACTCTTTGAAAGCATGTGATAGTCATCTCTATACTTGATTGGATCTCTTACATTCTGATGACTTGTCTTGTATTGTCATTTGCATTCATACACTCATAGTTCTGATGAAATTGAAATGCGAGTGGTATGGAAATATTGTGGTCCAAGAGACTGGAAAGGTAAGAATACTTTATGAGATGGTTGACAATAAAGAGATGATGATGATGATGATACGCGGAGGACCGGGTTGCACACCTGCAACAGATGATATTACAGCCAAGAGTTGAGATCTATTGAGAAAAATTCCGGATAAGTATATGAACTTTGTGGGTCCTTCATGGGTGTGCAGTTCATAGAATTTGAATGTATGTATACTGGAGATGAATGGTATCTAACATGTGCATTGCATTCATATCATACATATATCATTTCCTTGGTTACCTATTGATTTATAGATTGTTGGAATGGTTAATGAGACTTGGATGATTTCTTGATAGAAAGCAATGTTAATTGATTACCCGATATTTGGATTATTGGTTATGGAACGCTTATGTAAAGGTGGTGACTTACATGATTCATGAACCCTTAGATGAACAAAGTGTCTTAATTGATTCATTGAACCATTATGTGAACAATGTGATTTATATGATTTATGAAACTGTTTAGTATAGGATTACTTGTAGGTTACCTTGATATTTATCTCTATTACGTATCTTCCATCATTGTCGGTCTATGATGTCTACGGAGGTACGTTGTGTACTCATGCTACACTTGCTGCATTATTTTTGAATGCAGATACAACGTCTTCCACCAGTTCAGGACTTCGTGGCTGAGTCTGAGCTGACGGACTTCCAGTATTCAGGGTGAGGATGCTTCCTTCCAGCACGCCCTGGATGCCACTATCTCTTTCCTGTCTTTAATTATCCGAGAGACATGTTCAGACATTTTTAGACACTTGGCTTATGTTTTCCTTTTATCAGACTTGTATTCGGTGTAGTGATCTTGTATTGTTGACCAGATTTTGGTGATTGTATAACTTATTCTCAGTATTATTTCCGCTTTTATGTAATGAGTAGACAGTTTATTTAAGTATCTTGTTATTTCCACATTTCTTATTTATTTGTGTTGGATAATCGGGGAGTGGTTCGCCTACCGATGAAAACAGCGTAGGTGCCACCACGATTCCTTAAAAGAGTCAATGAAATTTACACTCAATATTATTCTATAATTGTCTTCACTATACTAAATACATATTGTCTTATAGTTGAGAAACATTATAAATTCTGGAGAGATAGCTCAATAAATTAATATGAAATATTATTAACGAATTTTTTGTTGTAAAAAGAAAAAGTTTCTCCTTTTTGCTTCTGATATGAAGAGAAGATACAAATTTCTATTTCTTCTCAGCTGCCGAAGAACTTTTATTGATTAAACACTTCTAACTCTAAAAGATGCATTTACTTTTAGAAATTAAGCATTATAGTTTTTGAGAAGTTTAGCTAAAATATCTAAAAGAGTACAATTTTTTTTTTTACCAATATTGTAGTTTACGGTTGCATGAATTCCTCATTGCATGTGAAAACACAATAATTATGAACCAAACTAATCATGCAATTCAATATTGCCATACAATTTGTATGTCATGTAACAAGCGCATGACTTTTTCCTATATGAAAGCTACATAATTCAGTCATTTCTTCAATCAAATTAAATTAGCCTGCCAGTATAATTGAATTGCTTCTTCTCTTTTCTCCTAGTGGCCATGGCTGAACCACAAAAGTTGAAGATTAAGGTGGAGTCAGACACATCAGAGTTCAATGTAATGATGAAAGAGACGGACAAAGTTAAGGACTTATTGGAAATAATTAAAGCTAATTGGGGTAACGATTTGTCTTACAAACTTGAACATCATTCAATTGAAATGAAAACTGATGAAGCCTTGTCTGCATACAACCTCAAAGATGGCTCAGTCGTCAATGTAACATATTTTGTCGATTAACCTTAAAAGTTGGTTTATAAAGGCTCAACAAATAGCATAGTAGTACTATATTATGTCATTAACATTTAAGTTAAGTACTTTTTTAAAGTTAAGTTTAAGAATATGATGTCTGGAACATCTTTATTACTATCCTTACTAACTAGTAATTAGAGACAAATTTGTAATGATCGATCCATCAAGCTCTTAAGTAATTATGGTTCTGTTGAATCCACGGTGAATGTTCTATTGAAGAAATTGTTGAAAGTTTTTGCTCTATGGTACTTTATAATGCAGTACGGGAAGTATATAACTATTACAAGTATTCGAAAGGATAAACAAAGATTCAATAATTCAACTAGAAATCTGAAAATTACAATAGTTACACAAGAAAACTGAAAATTCCAGTTTTGTAGAAGATGGAAAAATGGAAATTATTTTTGTTGAGTCGAGTGTAGCACTCTGTCCTTAAGACAATATTGCCCCGTATGTATCCTTTATACGTCCTGGACAATTTGTCTCCCAAGATAAAACAGCAATGGAACCCTTGAGCAAAGGAAACTCAAGAGCTACCGTGAAGAATATTGAGTAACGAAATGATGCTTGGAAGTTGTAGGAAGAAAACTGTTTTCGGTTGTGTATTTTCGTGCACTGTTTTTGGTGTTCTCCTTGGTTCTCAATAATGGTGTAAGGGGGTGTTTATATAGGTGAGGGAGGGCGATTATCGCCCTCCATAATGACTAAATAATGGCCATTATGAAGGTAGTAAAGCCACCAACATAAATGGAGAAAAGACCAACGGATTTGGCCATTATAGGAGGAGTAATTCAGCCAAAATAAATGGCCGAATTGAGTGCTTAAAGCTCGCTTTGATAATGTCCAGTCTACGGAAACTTGAGGGACCAAACTGTACATCTTGAAACTTCGGGGACCAAAGCGTACATCCGAAAGAATTCTTTCAGTCGGTCCGAACTCGTACATCCGGAAACACGGGATCAAACTGTACTTCTGGCAAAGTTCTCTGGCCCAAAAAGATAATATCAGAAGACCCGTGACCCGTGACCCGTGACCCGTGACCGGAACTTGAACCGAAGCACATCTAGATCCTCCCTCCTTTAAACACATGGGATACCCCTTGGGGTCCCAAACCCCAAACCAATTTCGAGTCTTATATACACAACAATTCTTTCTTCCTCTACCGATGAGGGAAAATTGAACACAATACCACACTTTCCATGCTTCAAACACCTTACTTCGTGGACCAATATCTCTTTCATTTCTCAATGAAATTTGACGATTCTTGGCCCTACTGTTATCTACGTACTTAGTAGATCATGCATGTGTGAAGAACCGAATTCTCCAATATGCGTAACACTAGTGTTTAAGCCGTTAAAGTTGGTCGGTCGCAACTCCCGCCAAAGGCTAATTTCCAACAGAATTATAGTTTCAGTTTCTTTTATAAAAATTGTACCGACTATCCACTCTTTGGACCAACTTTGTAAAAAATATCCTGTGTTTAAGAAAATTGATTGAAAAATAGACACTTTTGATGCAGAAGCATCATGAGATCCATGAGAATGTCAAGAATTTCAAACTTAAACAAGTGAAAATTTAAGATACTGTCATGATCTTTGGAATCATATATTGCGAACTTAATAAAAGTGAAATTCCATGACTGCATTTTATATTCCGTCTAGAATATTGTGATGGAACTTCACTTTCTTAAATTTTGTACTTGTGACAATTTTTCAATTACAAGTCCAAAAAAATGGCTATTTTAAATTTTATCGTTTCTATTTGTTAAACCTTAAATATTAGTATGCTTTCTGAAATAGAGCCAGCCCACCAACAGTTAGCCCATGATACTCTAGTTGCTGATCCAAATCCTCAATATTGATCCAAGACACAAATCTTGCAATTGCAGTCCATGGACCAGTCCACATTATGTGATCCTCCATTCTAGGTTTGTGATAGTGTTTGCCTAGACATATTAATAGCATCTCATTTTGCATGGCAGAAATTGATCATTAGACACAGAATTAGGTAGTGTTATGCAATATATTCCTGGTAATAAAACATATTTAAAATAATAATGCAGTAAGTAAACATAAAGAAACTAATCCCCTTGATAAATGCTCCAAGACTAAAAAATGTAAACGAGTGTCCTAATTTAAAATAATTCAATAAACTGAAATAGTATAACTATAACTACTAATATTGTACGATATGTCTCCCATGTACATGACTCAATAGTCCTAAAATGCAACAACAACAACAACCCAGTATAATTCCACAAATGAAAGTTGAAGAAGATGGAGTATACCCAGATCTTACCCCTACTTTGAAATGATAGAGAGTTTATTTTTAATACACTCTCGGCCCAAATAGTCCTAAAATGCAGAAAAGGAAAATATAAGTATTATAGAAAAAAGTCATTACATGGAAAAGCAAATGCTTAAATTTGTGGGTATCACATTCACACCCTCTAACATGACAAGCCATATTGCTTAATCATACACAACCATGATAATTACACATATATCAAAAGTGAAGGAATTATTCCATGACTTTATTTCATTCTCAAGTTTGCAATTTAGTCTTGCCATCTATAAGAATATACTAATTAATGTAATTGATCTAATCAATCCTAATTGATGATACTAATTTACAATTACAATATTCTTGATTGATTTTGGAGACAATTATGAGATTGACCCATAATTGTCTTAACATTCCCCATCAGTCTTAGCGGGAGGTTCTCGTATGCTGAGACTGTTCCTGAAATCATCAAATAGTACGCGCAGAAGACCTTTGGTGAAAATGTCGGCAATCTGATAACGGGACGGTACATAGAGAACACAGACTTGTCCACGTGCAACCTTTTTTCTGACAAATAATATATCCATTTCTATGTGTTTTGTGCGTTGATGCTGGACAAGATTACCGGATAAGTATATCGCACTCACATTAACGCAATAAACCACGGTTGCCTTTTCAATGGGACAATGGAGTTATAAAAGGAGATTACGGAGCCAACATGATTCATCAACCACATTGGCTACCCCTCGGTATTCTGCTTCTACGCTCGACCGAGACATTGTTGGTTGTCGTTTGAATGACCATGAGATAAGGTTATATCCCAAAAACACACAATAACCAGAGTGGAACGGTGTGTGTCCGGACAGCCACCCCAATCCGCATATGTATAAGACGAGAGACTCGAAATTGAGGACTTATACAGATGCATGCCAAAATGAAGAGTACACTTGATATACCGTAGAATTCGCTTGAGAGCCCCCATATGTTCTTCTTTCGGATCATGCATATGTAAGCACACTTGTTGAACCGCATAGAAGATATTAGGTCTCGTGAAAGTGAGGTACTGTAAGGCTGCGGTAGTGTGTTGGATCACTAGATGAGGTCCTTGTAGTGTTGCTTAATTTGGCCTTTGTATCAACAGGTGTGTGTGACGGTTTGCATGAGGACATACCAGTTTTTTCAATGATCTCTTCGGCGTATTTCTTTTGACTGAGAAATAGACCACCTGCATATTGGGTTACAACAATTCCCAAAAAATAATTTAATGGACCCAAATCCTTCATTACAAATTCTGTTGCAGGGAGAGACATAATAGACTGGCGAAGTGATGTAGATGAGGTCATGAGAATGATTTCATCCACATATAAAAGGATATAAGCCATGTCGTTGCCCTTTTTATAAATGAACAAGGACTGATCGGACTTGATGTGTGAGAAACCCAATGTGGATACAAACCATGCAAACCTATTATACCATGCCCGTGAAGCCTGTTTCAAACCATATAAGGATTTTTTTCACCAGGAAAACATAATTCGGATGTGTAGAGTCTCAGAAACCTAATGGTTGGTGCATGTAGACTGTCTCCTGCAAATTGCCATGTAAGAATGCATTTTTGACATCCAACTAATGAATGGACCAGGATTTTAACAGTGTTAGCCTAAGAACCGTCCTGATAGTTGCTGGCTTAACCACCGGACTGAATATTTTACCACAATCCACGCCAACCTACTGAGACCTACCATCACCAACAAGACGAGTTTTGTATCTCGCAAATGAGCAATCAGAATTCTTTTTATGATAAAAAATCCACATGGACCGAATAATGTTGACATTAGATGGACGTGGCACTAACTCCAACATCTTATTTTTAATAAGAGCATCAATTTTATCTAACATGACAGTTTTCCAATTCGGGTCTGATAGGGTTGCTTTGGGATTTTTTGGTAGAGGTGATGGTTGAACCGAATGTGTTAGGTTAAAATGGCGTTTGAGCTGAAAGATCCCATGCATGGCACGGGTTTCAATGGTTCGAGATTGGGCTAACCCCATTTCGGGGATTAGGGGTCTCGGCCAATATAGTGGCCCGAGAGGGGTGGTGTTTTGGGCAAAGGGTGAATTTAGTTGGAGTTGGGTTTTCGCTGGGTTATAGGGCTAGGGGTTTTGGGCTTGGTTTACGGCTGAGGGAGCAGTGGGCTCCCTCAATTGGGCATGGCAGACACTTGAAGTGGAGTGGGCCGAGACCAAAGGTGAAGAGACAATAGCCTCCAGACCGCAGACTGGTCCAATCCTATTTCATGGTTGGGTCGGTCCCATCAGATTTTGGGTGTTAAGATCGTGTTGTAAAATTGGATGTATTCCGTTGTCCAAGAAATCATATGAAGGGGGAGATGCCAGATGAGAATTAACAAACGAGAATGTAGACTCATCAAAAACTACGTGACGAGAGATAATGATCTTCCCGTTCATCATATTATAACATTTATATCCTCTATGTGGATATTCCAAAAACACACAAGCAGTGGAATGTGCCTGAAGTTGGTTAATTGTAGTGGACGGAAATAAGAGATAACACAAACACCAAAAAACCCTCAAATGTGCAAAAGATGGGATGCGATGGTACAACATCTGTGTAAGTGACACATTGGAGAGTATTTTGCTAGGAAGAATATTTAAAAGATATGTTGATATTTGGAGTGCATGATGCCAAAAATTTGGTGGTGTGGATGAATGCACAAGAAGTGTGTGAATCATATTGTTAATTATTCGAATTTTCATTTCTGCTTTCCCATTTTGAGGTGATGTATGTGGACATGAAAGACATCCTATTTTGGTGACAAAAATCATTAAATTGAGTATTTATGAATTCCCTCCCATTGTCACATTGAAAACATTTAATAAATTTGTCAAATTGAGTTTTGATAAAAACACTAAATTGTTTAAAAATGGTGTAGGCTTGCAATTTTTGTCCTAAGGGAAATGTCCATAGAAAATTCGAATAATCATCCAAAATGAGCATATAATATTTATGACCTGCAGAACTCAAAGCCGGTGATGTCCACAAATCACAATGCATAAGATCAAATAGCATAAGTGTATTTGAAGTAGAGGATGAAAAAGGAAGTTTAACATGATTCCAAAAACACACGTTTGGCAAACAGAAGAGTCCAACAGTTTATTACAAGCAATAAAATTATTCTTCCTAAGATTATTGAAAACTGATGCTCCCGGGTGTCCCAACCGATTATGGCATACTATAGGGGAAATAGCTACAAAGGTTGATGGTTTGGTCAAATGATTGTTCGAACCGGTAGTGATGGGATATAAGTCCCCAATGCTATTACATCTCATTAGTGGCATCTCCGTCTGAAAATCCTTCACAGAAAACCCAAACAGATCAAAATTGACAGAAACATTGTTGTCAGTTGTAAAACATCATACATATACCAAGTTTTAAATCAGTTTTGGTGTGTGTAAGACGTTTTTCAAATATAATGGTGGGTGGGGGTGGGGGTGGGGGGAAGGGGGAATTTTACCTTTTACCTGACCAATACCACGAATTGGAATTTCTGCCAACTGCCGACAATAATATTTTTATTACTGCTCATATTAAAATATGACGAGAGATTACCTTGAGATGCCGTCATGTGTGATGTAGCCCTCGTGTCCATGTACCATGAATCATCTGGAACATTCAGCTTCATATTGGTCATTGCCTATTCGATATTGGTTGGAGCATAACCGACGGAGGATGGTGCCTGGGCTGCAAACGCTTGTTGTGGATGAAAACCTAGAAGTCCGGCTGTCGGATCGAAGATAATGGCCTGTCCCACTAAGAGGTAGGGTGGGGGCAGCCCACTGTGGTGGCCAAGCCCACGTCGGGTACTGGCCCAGTGGTCCCGCCGGACTGGACTGGTGACTGCCGCCACTGCCCCTGCGGTTGGTGGTTGCCGTTGCCACCGGCGGGTTGACCACCACCCCTTCCGCGTCCCTTTCCGCCATTATTTTTTCCTTTGTTGTTGTTTCGATTGAACCCTCATTTTTTTACCATTTTTTTTGCGATGTCCGGTTCCTCCCGAACCAGAATTTGGTGTTGCAAATTCCGCGGAGGTGGAGACGAGTGTCGTTCCGACAATGGATGCCCCGGAGACTATTTGTTTTGCCTTGCGGTTTTCTTCGAGAATCAATCTCGAACGAGCCTCATAAAATGGAGGCAACATATTACTCTGTTGAATGAATGTAGCCACCCAATCATAGTATTCATTCAACCATGCAATCAATTGAAGAACCAACCTTTGATTTGTCATCGGCGCACCAACGTTGGAAAGCTGGTCGGTGAGCATCTTTAACTCTTGACAATAAGTGGATACGTTTGAGAAATCATCCAATTTGACATTGGTGAATTGGTTTTCAAGATATATATCCTAGAAAGTTTATTATCTTGAAAAATATTTTCTAAACGTTCCCATGCTTTTGAGCCGTAGAGCCCGATTCCAAAATGGTACGCAAAAGGTCGTTGAAAATGGTGCCAAAAATCCATTGAAAGACTATAGCATCTAGGCGAGACCAAAACTTTTTGTCAACAATGGTGGTGTCCGATGAAGACTCGGGAATAATATGGTCGATAAC
Organism: Anisodus tanguticus; assembly: GCA_034509755.1. Taxonomy (NCBI): domain Eukaryota; kingdom Viridiplantae; phylum Streptophyta; class Magnoliopsida; order Solanales; family Solanaceae; genus Anisodus; species Anisodus tanguticus. Next base: position 35,224,141 of record CM067557.1, on the reverse strand, counting down.
CTCGAATGCCCGACAATGTATTTTAAATAACTCCGCCTAAGAGGAGTATTGTCCTTTTTCCATCTCCAGAATTATCGGAATAAAATTCTTGACGTTATTGGCGGCAAGAGCGGGATGAAATTGTTTTTGGTCGGCCATGGTTACCTCACAAAATTACAAGAAAATGAGAAAGAAATAGGTAGAAGGAAACCCTAAATAAAATTGGAGGAGGAACCCGAGGGGTGGGTTGTTTTGTGGCAAAGAGGAGGTGGTTTCGGCTAGGTAGGAATAGGAAAACCCTAATTAGGGTAGCCAAATGGTTTTAGGGTTTGGGGGGGGGTGTTTCCGAGAAGGGAGGGGGGTGGGCGGCTGAGAGTAGTAAAAGAATTTTAATTTTTTTTTACTTTTGATACCATGAAAGAAGTTTATTCCATGACTTTATTTCATTTCCAAGTTTACAATATATACAACTTTAATAATTAAGTCTTGCTATCTATTAATATATTCTTCACATTGATGTTCTAAATGTTGAGGTAGTATATTGGATTAATTAATTAATGTTTATGACTTGACATGCATGTTACCCATTTTCAGGCAGTACTCAAAATTAAAACAACACGGAGGCCTAGATGATGTGTTCTTACTTGAGTTGTTACAATATATTTGTTACAACATACTAAGTGTATTGCTAGTCATGTGTGAAAATTACTTGTACAATCAATATATAAAAGTAAGATTCCTTTGGGTATATGAATTATAGTTTTATATATACACACTAATTAATAGTACTGTAAAATATTTTTTAAACCACTAGAATAATTAATCTATTTAACATGTTAGTACAATACAATATGTTATATATATAACAACTATAAGAACGATAATGTCATAATATGATAGTGAGTGATAGGTTGTTAGAGTCCAACATATCCACATCATTACTATGAGTAATGCAAAGACATGAATGCTAAGATGGATATACGATCATACCAGCTGATTAGATACGATTATAAAAAAAATGGCCATATTCACCAGAAGGTGCAAGTAGCACGCATTGAAGATGAAATGTGAGAAGATCGCTTGAGATAGTTTGAACATGTTCTGCATCGACTTACATATGGATCGATCTGTAGGTATGAAAGTATGGTAAGTGAAGGTGTTTAAAATGAATGAGTAGACCTAAAATAACATGGAAGGAAGTTATCTCGAAATACCGATAATTATTTGGTGCTATTAATATAGACTTAACTATAAATAAGACAATTTGGAAGAAAGATTCATATATGTGATAACTACTAGTTGAGCTATCCCAAAAAAGCTCACACGTTAGTAATTTCTCTCTACATTAAAATTTGTATCATTTTCACTTAGGGTGTGTCCGGTATGAAGGAAAATGTTTTTTTTTCTGGAAAATGAGTTCTTGGAAAATAAGTAAATTTCTTACTTATTTTCTTATGTTCGTTTGGTTAGTGAAAAATAAGTAATTTTTTATTTATTTTCTCATGTTCGGTTGGTTAGTAGAAAATATTTTTTTCCACAAAACACTCACCCAAGCCCCATCCAACTCCACACTCAAACCCACCACACCCCACCACCCACCCATAACCACCACCTACCCCACCCTCTACCCCACCCACTACCCAACCAAATCCCAGCCCCACCACCCACCTTAAATGCACTTCGACTTCACCTACCCCTATGCCACACCACCACCCCAATCCCACCACCTAACCCCTTACCCACCAATCCCTTCCCAATTTTCTATTTCATATATTTTATTTTATTTTTATAAAAAATAAAAAAAAACTTACCCTTACTCCCTGTCCCTTTCCCCCACCCCCATCCCAAACCAAAACACGCCTTACACCAAATTTAACCACGCAATTTTTTTTTTTTATTTTTTTATAAAAATAAAATAAAATATATGAACTAGAAAATTTGGGAGGGGATAGGGGTGCGGGGACATAGGGGGAGGACGAGGGGATTAGTGGATAGTGTAGAAACATAAAATTTTATAAAAGTAACATTTGATATTTTAATTTACCTGTTATTATAAAATATTATAGTATGACTCTTGTGGAGAAGTTTGATTGTATTTGGTATAACATAAGATATACATTATTTTTCAATTTTTAATACTCAAAAGTTTGATAAAAAAATACATCTAGTTTGTTAATATTATGAACAATTGTTAATAAACAAATTCAGTAGATTTTTTCTATTTCTAACCAAACACCAAAAAATGTTTTTCAAGAGATTAGTTAAAAATAAATCATTGAAAATATATATATATTGGCGAATTTCAAGGAGAGCAATAGGAAAAACTTGTAAACAGGTGACAGGGCCCTATTACTATTATCCCCCAAACATGATATCTGCATTTAGAAATACTTGTACTAGTGTTTTCTCTCGTTATTACTTGTTAAACCCTAAACCCTACTTCCATCTCCTTCTCATTTCCACTCAAAAATTCTCCCTTCCCAATAAAGCTCATCGTTGTCACTCTTCAATGGCTGGTACTGATTTCCTTAATCCTTCGGAGAAACTGGAGAAACAGTTTGTAGGATTCCGGCATCATTTAGAGGAATCGGGGAGTTTACGGGAGCGAATTCAAGCTGTGGCGACGGAGATAGATTCAGTTACCCGGCTCATTTATGCTAGCCTTCTTCTCGTTCATCAGTCTCACCCTGTTACTGGTATTCCATAAATTACTACTCCCTTCAGTCTAATTTATATGAGTATCTTTTCGTATTATGCGTTTTCGAAATGTTTGATGCAATTATATCTCTAATCAACCTTCGCATTTTCAGAATTTCAAATCATTTTACCATTTACATTTTTGTTAGGTATATGTTAAGCTCGCCTTCTTCTAGTTCGTCAGTCTCGCCCTGTTGCTGGTATTAAAAAAATTAGTACTCTCTTTGGTCTAATTATATGACCGTCATTCCATTTTATGCGTTTTGAAATGTTTGATGCAATTCCAGCTCTAAATAACATTGACAACAACAACATACCCAGTGAAATCCCACAATGTGGGGTCTGGGGAGGGTAGAGTGTACGCTGACCTTATCCCTACTAAGATAGGGAGGTTGTTTCCGAAAGACCCTCGGATCAGGAGAAAATATAAAAAGAGGTCAGATAAGGACAAAAATTTTAAAGCAGTATGGAAATGAAAATAACAAAAGCGACTAAGCCATGATAAAGTAAAAAATAGGATAATCAAAGTATAAGAAATAACAGATCGTAGCAGAAATCAAAGCACAAGAAACTATAAAGCGATACTATGACTACTAATATGAAAGGATAAGCGAGACTACCTACTAGCCTTCTACCATAATCTGAGTCCTCCATAACCTTTTATCTAAGGTCATGTCCCCGGTAAGCTGTAACTGCGTCATGTCATGTGTAATCATCTCTCCTCAATACTTCTTCAGCCTACCCCTACCTCTTCTGAAATTGTCCATAGCCAACCTTTCACACCTCCGCACTGGGGCATTAGTCTCTCCTCTTCACATACCTAAACTATCTCAGTTTCACTTCCCACATCTTGTCCTCCACCTAGGCCACTCCCACCTTGTCCCTGATAGCCTCATTTCTAATCCCGTCTCTCCTAATATGCCCACACATCCATCACAACATTCTCATCTCTGTCACTTTCATCTCTTGAACGTGAGAGATCTTAACTGGCCAACACTCCGCCCCATACAACATAGTCGGTCTAACCACCATTTTGTAGAGCTTGCTCTTAAGTTTTGGTGGCACCTTCCTATTGCATAGCACTCCGAAAGAGAGCCTTAATTTCATCTATCTTGCACCAATACGATGTGTGACATCATCGTCAATATCCCCGTTGCCTTGAATAATAGACCAAAGATACTTGAAATTACTTTTCTTCTGGATGACCTAGGTACTAAGCCTCACTTTCACGCCACATGAAGTGCGTCACTAAACTTGCACTCCAAGTACTCTGTCTTGGTCTTACTCAACTTGAACCCTTTAGACTCCAGAGTTTGTCTCCAACCCTCCAGCTTAGCGTTAACTCCGCTGCGAGTCTCGTCGATAAGGAATATGTCATCCGCGAAAAGCATACACCATGACACCTCACCTTGAATTTGCCGCGTCAATCCATCCATCACCAAGACAAATAAAAACGGGCTAAGAGCTGATCCTTGATGCAACCCCATCACAACTGGGAAGTGCTCTGAGTCTCCTCCTACTGACCTTATCTTGGTTTTGGTTCCATTATACATGTCCTTGATCGCCCTAATATACGCCACAAGTACACCTCTAGCAAAGCGTCTCCGAAGGACCTCCCTTGGAACTTTGTCGTAAGCCTTATCTAAGTCGATGAATACCATGTATAAGTCTCTCTTCCTCTCCCTATACTGCTCCACCATCTCCTTACATGATGAATGACTTCTGTAGTTGAGCGCCCCGACATGAATCTGAACTGGTTCTTTGAAATAGACACGCCTCTCCTCACCCTCATCTCCACCACCCTTTCCCACACTTTCATAGTATGACTTAGCAGCTTGATACCTCTATAGTTGTTGTAACTCTAGATATCACCCTTGTTCTTGTACAAATGAATCATTACACTCGATCTCCATTCCTCGAGCATTCTGGCCGTCTTGAAGATGACATTAAACAACCTAGTCAGCCACTCCAAACGTGTCATTCCTGTGCTCTTTCAAAATTCCTCAGGAATCTCGTTAGGACCAGTCACTCTTCTCCTGCGTATCCTACGAACAACATCCTTAACCTTCCCAACCTTAATACTCCTACAATACCCAAAACTGCGATGCCTCTTGGAAAGTTCCAAATCTCCCAACACAATGTCTCTGTCCCCTTCTTCGTTCAAGAGTTTATTGAAGTATGCCTGCCATCTCCATCTAATGAGAGCTTCCTCTACCAATACTTTGACAACCTCGTCCTTGATGCACTTCACTTGATACAATTCACATGCCCTCCTCTCCCTAGCCTTGGCTAGCCTGAACAACTTTTTATCCTCGCCTTTGTCCTCTAGTTCAGTATATAGGCGTTCAAAAGCTGCCTTTTTTGCCGTCGAAACCGCCAACTTCGCCTCCTTCCTCGCCATGTTATATAGTTCCCTATTCGTCCACTTCTCCATCTCATAGGGAACTATATAAGATGGCGAGGAAGGATGCGAAGTTGGCGGTTTCGACGGCAAAAACGACAGCTTTTGAACGCCTATATGCCGAACTACATTTTCAATAATTCAAATTCATTATGCTATTCACATTTTGTTATGTATTTAAGCTCGGTTTCCAGTAAAATTGGAGAGTAGTAATCATTTTTCTCCTTTCCTCCCCTTAAATAGAGAACGTGTTCTTGAGAGCATTGGCAATTTCAGTATTTGAAATTTATAGGTTCTTAGAACGGCCTTAAGTTAATACGCAATAATAACTGGATTCTGAGTCAAATATTTATAAATACTTGGTAGATTTCTTAATACATATACAAAACAACTGTGTTTGTGTGAACTCACATATCGTACTGTGGATCCGCCCCTGCTTGAGAGGTGCGGTGGGTTAAAGTTTGAAATGTTTGTGCTTTATTTGCTTTGGTTTAAGAACATCCGTGCCTGTGTATGAGTAAGGTACTCTTAGTTTGGGGTATATTTTGTAGCATGGTCATCAACAGCAAGCAAAGATTGAAATATTTATCTGAAAGCATGTAAATGTCTTAGGAATGTTCTTTTTTTTCACACTGATTGAGTGATGTTGTTGGTGAGGTGAGGGCGTGAAGCACTTCACATTAAAATATTTTAGATATCACATACTAGAAATTCTGAACTCAAACCTTTTGAAAGAGTTGAGATAAAATTTCATGTAAAATAAATTGCTTCTATGACTACCTGCTTAGCATGCTCATATATGGTCTGCATGTTAACGTTTAGTCTCAGAATGCCCTTAATGCAAGTGCATACTTGAATTATAAAATGAAGCAAATTGTTTTGACCATGGGTTTTTCATCTGCAATATCATCTCCATCAGTTAACAAAGCCAAATTTGTTTTTAAAAGATAACTGTAATAAGCCCTTTAAGAGAGAAGCGAGCGAAAAAACAATAACATAATAACAAAGGGAAGTTAGTGGGAATTGCAGGAAGTGGCAGAGTAATCAGGCCGAAGAGGAGGATGGAGGGATAACAGATGTACGGGGAGGGAGATAGAACTTTGAGGACACCGATGGGGAAGGGAGAAAATCGAGGATAAAGGGTGACGCAAAAGAGAAGGTTGTTCTTTGACTTATTTAAATAAGAGGGAGAAAAGATCTTTATGGCATGACTATGATCCAAGCCCCGATAATCACCCCATCACTGCTAATGCCAATGTAGTTATAGATTTCCCAGTAGAAGAATAAGAAGAGGGCAACCAAATGTTTGATTGTTCTTATCCGCCTTCTTATTTACCAACTAACTATGAGTCTATGACCCCTCTAGCAGTACAGGGAAAAAAAAGGACCCCTAAACTCTAAAGCAGTACAGAACATCCATTCTTAAGATTGTAGGAATTAGAACTGAATCAATGAAAGGAAATGCTATTTCTCTTAACTTAGCATGTGTAAAGCCAATCAATTTGTAATATAACCAAGTGATTATAACAATATTCAACATAAATTTTATCAGTAGTGTAACAATTATAGTACTTCTCAGTCCTTGGCAATCAAACTGTATAGTAGTTTTAGAGAGATAAATGATAATTCTTTCTGAAAGGAAAATCAAACTGTACAGTAAGAATAAGAGCGAAGTATCTGCCCTGTGGGCCCCAAGGCTTTGGTCTAGTGGTATGACCGCAGCCCGTGATGTGTGGGTTAGTTGCACGTCACGAGTTTGAACCCGGATGCAGTCAAAAAGTTTGGTATTTAACTGGAGAAGGTTAGAGAGGCGGGCTGAGTTTCGTACCACGCACCACTGGCTATCAGAGATTTCTCGGTTATAAAAAAGAAAAAAAAAGTACATGCACTGTGGTACTCTATAATGTTCATCAACTAAAATCAACCTTAAGAAAAAAGCTATAGAGTTGCTGGTGTGTATGTCTGTTGGACGTGACAAACTTTTCAAGCAGTTTCACTTGACTGTGCGTAAAATAATTCCCATACTTTCTTTTTCATGGTAATGGTCGTTTTGACTCAGGAGCTTGTCAACTTCTTTAGAAAGTTTACTAAACTAGTGCTCTACTCTTCAAAACTTTCTGTGATAACTTCAAATCATACAGTGGAGGATCATTGCATTAATTGACATATTGGGAAGATTATACTAGGTCATGAAAAGGAAATTTAAAGAAAAGGTCCAGACAACTCTATTAGTTTTCTTGCAGTAGTTAATATTAGCATAGATTTTTCTTTGACATGTTACATAGACTAATATTTTTCCGTTCTCTATGATGCAATAGAGGTAATAGAGAAGGCTAAGGCTCAGATTGGAGTGCTGAAGGAACATTACAATCAGCTTTCAGAAATTGTGCGTGAATGCCCTGGTCAGTATTACCGGTGAGTGATTCTTGAATTACCCTCTTTCCTTAGTTTTTCAAAATGAGATGATTTTGTGGTTGCTTTCAGCCATTGTAATTGTGCATTTTTGGTGGATTAGGTATCACGGTGATTGGAAGAGTGAAACCCAAACTGTGGTATCATTGCTTGCTTTTATGCATTGGTTAGAAACAGGGGCTCTTGTTCTGCACAGTGAAGTTGAGGAGAAACTTGGCTGTAAGTTTTCTTCTCTGTTCACATTTCCTTTTCCCAAGAAGTCTTTGGATATTTAGGGCAAAATGCATAAGTTTTTTATAGTATAACAATCATTTAATACTCTACAGTAGTTATAAGGGGTGCAGCATTTATTTTTCTTGTGTGATCTTTAGCTGTTCCCCTCATATTTGCAGTGCCAATCTTCCATTTGAATTGCCAATACTGTTTCTTTTACCCATGGCCCTCTTCATATTTCTCTTTATCTCTCCCTATCTTACAATTTACTTTGTTAACCAATTAAATGTGAATTTAAATAGTATATCTTTGAACATTTTGGAGTTTAATTAGTGAAAGTTGACGAGTAAATTTTAACTTCAACTCTCAATGGTGAAAAAGCAGGTTAGAGGTCCGTTCTTAGTTGCCCTTCATAAGCTAATAGTTTCGTACCATTCGTGTTAAATGGTTTTTTTTAGTTCATCTCTCTATCTTTTTCGTGTACATACTGTCTTAATTCCATGTGTCCTCATCACCTTTCTTTTTGGGGATTGATTCAGAACCCGTATTTTGAATTCTCTGACAGCAAATGCTAATGAGTAATGAGGGAGTGTCAACCATTTAAAAGCAAAAGCCAATTGAAAACTTAAGGCAAGAATAATTTCTTAAATTAGCTTTTTCTGCAGAAAAATTCTTCCATGCCTTTTGAGGTGAATGGGCTCTTCGATATTCAAAGTGAACGTCATGTTTATTTCTATCGGATTTGATCTATATGTTTAATTTTTGTTGGATTAGAGAATGTCTGAAGTTTTTAACTTTTCATACTTGTCTACTTTGCAGTGACACCAACAGAATTTGGCCTTGATGTTGACGACTATCTTATTGGTGAGTGACTCTATATTTCCAGAAATCCTTGGTATAAAAACTCTCTGTTATTGTTTTTTCTGGGTAAACTTGCTGTTATTTTTTTGTAAATGTTTCAAGAATAGTTAAAATTGTAGGAGATTATTTGGTTCTGTTGATTTGAGGTTCTAGTCTGCCACATTTTAAAGGAATTTGTTATGCATATGCAGTCAGTGTTGTTTCCAAATCAGAAGCTTATATGTGATAGCCTGGGACTTGCCTTTAAAAGATTTTTTGCTTGCTAGGCCGGAGGCATCTTTCATGCCTTCCGTGTTTGCAAAGTACGACTTGATCTTCCTGTATATGCATCACTTAGGACTGGTCTACCTGATTCCCTAGAAAGAAAGTTTAAGGCATTGTAGCTTTTGTTGTATTGTTTGATTCAATATTTTTGGAGGTGCTAATACTTATTTTATTCTGGCAGGTATTTGTTTCATGTCCAATGAGTTGGTAAGCACGATAAGCTAACCCCCAGAATATATTTGTTTTCCTGTTTTATATGACTAAGTTAATTTTGGTAGCTCTCTGTCTTGGTTTGACACAAAGCTCCTTGTATATTGTGTTTAAGGTTGTCTTAGTTCTTCCTTTTCATGTGGTAATCGGTGAATTTAAAGCATTTCTGGTAGTTGCCTTTGGTTATCTGTAAATATGTCATAATGCTATGAATTGCAAAACCTTTCAAGCAATGGTGTCTTAGCCACTCTAATTAGCCAAGGCTATTGACAATATATGCTATTGGATTGATGAATCTTGTGGTAATTGCGTTGCAGCCTAGATATGTGGTGAACCAAGTGACAGCTGGGGATTATGATTGCCCACGTAAGGTTTTGAAGTTCTTGACAGATCTTCATGCAGCATTTCGCATGCTTAATCTCAGAAATGATTTCTTGCGCAAAAAGTTTGACGGTGAGCTTGCAATTCCATATAAATTAGATTATGCTTTATCTCCTTGTCTTATAGAAAAGATCCTTATAAATTGCATAATTAGATCACTAAGATTTCAAGGTATCTTTAGTTGAAATTTTCTCTTGTAATGTGTGAAAATATATACGAAGGAAAAGATTATTAACTCTAAAAAAAGAAATCTGGCCTTGTTTGAGCGCTTGGAGGAAATGTGAGAAAAATAGAGGTTATCTAGATTCTAGTTTTAATCAAAGCTTTAGGACAAAATGAGGGAAGAGAATGATTGAAATAAAAGTACTGCTGGTTCGAAGAAGAAAAGAATATCAGACAAATCTTTATCAAAAAGGAAGAATATCAGACAAATTGTCTGGCATGCTCAAATTGTGTATATATGTTTTACTAACCAAAGAAAGAGGTTAAAGAAATATGCATTATTTTCCAAACCAGTCAGTCCAACTTCTCCAGCTTGAGCAATAAACTAATTTTGATATGGTGGATTTTTGACTGTTTTTCTAAAGAGGGTAATTAGTTAATAGCATTGAAGCTAGACTGATTATCTTCACTCCCAAAAAGATTATTTTCCACAATAAACCACTGTGTGAATGCATGTTAGAAGTAGGCCTGGTCAACTCAGAATTTTAGGTTGTTGGGGAGAAAATAGTCAGCAGCAACAACATACCCAGTGAAATCCCACAAAGTGGGGTCTGGGGAGGGTAGAGTGTACGCAGACCTTACCTCTACCTTGATAGGTAGAGCGGCTGTTTCCGAGAGACCCTCGGCTCAAGACAGAGCACCAGCACCAGCAAAGCAAAATCAAAAGCAAAGCACGGAGGAATTTCTTATTACCATTCTTTGCTGGTCAATATCTCCTTTTAAGCAATGGGAATTGGTCAATTATTTCAAAAACAATCACCAGTCTTTGCTGGTCAATATCTTGTACAAATTGATGTTGACAAACCATTAGACATTAAAACTGCCCCATCAGGGTGAAGGCAAGGAGGAAGAAAGATTTTGAAGCTGATAATGTTGATGCTTGTTTGAATGAGATTTAATCTTGCTTGATAATAAAAAAAAGGGGGGTTGGGGGGTTGGGGGGTCGTGGGTGTGGAAGGTGGATCTGCATTATTCTTTTATTCCTGACTTAGGACTACCGAATTCTCCTATCAGTTTCTCCTACCTTCTGTTGACTCTTCTGTAAGGCAAGAAAGTTACTTAAGTTAGAACTCTATGCACACTAACTGTGTTTTTAAGAAGGGTGCATTTTTTCATAACTTCTTTTATATTTCCTTTTTCTCTGGTTTCCCTTAAAACTCAATTTTTTTTTGGATTTCCGACTATGAATCAAAATCTTATATCCAATGGATTCCTGATTTTAGTGGTATTGCATATCTAAATTTCAGTGCTTTTTCTATTTGACTTTCTGATTCATGTTTCTGCATATCTGATTCATGATTCATGTTTTTGTGCAGGAATGAAATATGACCTGAGGAAAGTAGAAGAAGTATTTTATGATGTAAAAATCAGAGGTTTGGCTGCTAATGGAGACACAGCTGGAGAGAAGCAGGCCCAAGGACAAGCTTGAATATCTATCTATCTGTGCACTGACAATTAAAATAGGATTTCGTCTTTGTATTTCTGTGTATGTTTAACGATGGGAAGTGGCTGTGGTCCAGTTTTAGTTTCCCCTGTAATGCCCAATGCAGGTTCTGCTGATACATGCTAAAGTGAAGGCAGCCTCTGTCAATGAAAGAGGAAAGACTTGAAATCTATGCTATTCATTTTGTGCTAAGTCATGCATTGGGTGTTGAACTAATGTGATCATTATAAATTTTATTCCAAAAAAGTTTTTAATGTCTTGTCAAAAGTAGCTTATATTATTAGTTTTAACGACATTCCTTTTTTTTTTTAACGGGAAGAAAATAGTTGAAAATTGAAAGATATTGTGGCCTTGTGCCAGCCAGATAAGGAGACGCAGAAAATGCACGTGCACGAGTCCAATCAAATCATTGCTTTAAGTCTATAACTGAGCTCTACTTGCAATATAATGTTGTGTTCTTGCCGTGGGCTTTTGGTGGTAGGGCCTAACTTCATGTGCTCTACATCCCTAGTTAATCATTGTTTCAACCCGATTCTATCCGCCATCTCCATCCCCATCCCCATCCCCCGAGCGATTTATAAGAATGTACTTGGAGGTAGATGGCTCCCAACGGTGAATTCAAAACTTATGGGGCTCTATCTATTTCATCTCTTGAGCCCTGAAGAAAACCCCTACCATTCGGACTCCATATATCTTTAAACTTTTAATCTTGTTTGTTCATAGCAAAATTTTAAGTTAAATAAATTTTGACTTTTGACCTTGAACGTTTCCCCATGGGGCAATCAAGGTCAAAAATTCAAAAACTACTCATTTGCAAGGTCATTTGATGTAATTTCATGCCCCACCCCCTCTTTCACAATTCATACACATACAATATAAAACTCGTGCACACATACAACTCTTAATGCACTTGCATACTACTTTCCAAACTTTCTGTTGGAGTTAAATTTGAATTTATTATAGTGTAACTTGATGTCAGTTAAATCTGAAAGTAAGATATTGTTAGTACAATAATCTGCTGATTAAGTGATTATGTCCCACCTACGTGTGGTTATTTTACCATACTAGTCCTACTGCGAAAAAAAAAAAAAAGAACAGTAAACTTTTGAAAACAAGAAAAAGCAAGTTTTACACATATTTTCCAAAAAAAAAAAAAATAAAAAATCATGGAATAGTCGATAAAATAATTGTTGGAACCAAACACATGGAATTTCGAAGAAACTTCCCTCATGTAATCACCAACTCGAAGGTTTCCTTGATTAAGACACCACATTCTTGTGGTATGTTGTAAGAATATCATGCCTGTAGGTAGCTAGACAGATACCATGCTATATTAATCATTTCATTATTTTTCTAATACATGACCAATATTCTTCCCTTACTATAGTGCTTTTGGAACAAAGATCAAGCTCCCCTTCGTTGTGACACCTCATATTTTAAACAAATCCCAAATATTATTTTGAATATTGTTGGGAGATTTTGCTCTATGGTACTTTATAAAGCAGGACGGGAAGTATATAACTATTACAAGTATTCGAAAGGAAAAACAAAGATTCAATAGTTCAACTAGTAATCGAAAATTACAAGATAACCACAAACTCGAAATTACAATTTTGTTGAAAACGAAAAAATGGAAAGCGGTTTTCGAGTCGAGTGTGGCACTTGTCCTTAAGACAATATTGCCCCGTATGTATCCTTTATACGTCCCTGGACAATTTGTCTCCCAAGATAAAACAGCAATGGAACCCTTGAGCAAAGGAAACTCAAGAGCTACCGTGAAGAATATTGAGTAACGAAATAATGCTTGGAAGTTGTAGGAAGAAAACTGTTTTTGTTGTGTATATAAGATTCGAAATTGGTTTGGGGTTTGGGACCCCAAGGGTATCCCATGTGTTTAAAGGAGGGAGGACCTAGATGTGCTTCGGTTCAAGTAAAGACCACACGCGCGCCGCCGCCGCCCGCCCGTCCGGTCCGGTTCCGGGTTCCGGGTTCCGGGTTCTCGGGTTCTCGGGTTCTCGGGTTCACGGGTCACGGGTCACGGGTCACGGGTCGTGGGCTGTGGGCTGTGGGCCTTCTGATATTATCTTTTTGGGTCAGAAAACTTTGCCAGAAGTACAGTTTGATCCCGAAGTTTCGAGACGTACGGTTTGAACCGAGAATTCTTTCGATGTATCGTTTGGTCCCGAAGTTTCAAGATGTACAGTTTGGTCCCCGAAGTTTCAAGATGTACGAGTTTGGTCCCCGAAGTTCGAATTTCGATGGTCAAAACAGAAACGTCAAGCACTCAATCGGCCATTTATTTTGGTCGAATTACTCCTCCTATAATGGCCAAATCCGTTGGTTCTTTCACCATTTATGTTGGTGACTTTACTACCTCCATAATGGCCATTATTTGGCTATTATGGAGGCGATTTTCAGCCCCTCCCTCACCTATATAAACACACCCTTACACCATTGTTGAGCAACACAAAGAGCGAGAAAAATAACAGTTCATAAAGCTCACGAAAATACACAACAAAAACAGTTTTCTTCCTACAACTTCCAAGCATCATTTCGTTACTCAATATTCTTCACGGTAGCTCTTGAGTTTCCTTTGCTCAAGGGTTCCATTCTTTGTTTTATCTTGGGAGACAAATTGTCCGGGACGTATAAAGGATACATACGGGGCAATATTGTCTTAAGGACGAGTGCCACACTCGACTCAAAGAAACCAGCTTTCCATTTTTTCGTTTTCAACAAAATTGTAATTTCGTTTTGTGGTTATCTTGTAATTTTCAGATTACTAGTTGAACTATTGAATCTTTGTTTTTCCTTTCGAATACTTGTAATAGTTATATACTTCCCGTCTTCGCTTTATAAAGTACCATAGAGCAAAATCTCCCAACAACTTAAGACAATATTTCTATTGTATTACTATTAGTATTCGAAAGATGTCGGTCAAAAATTGTGTGACCAAATCTGGATATGGCAATGGTTTTACGGTAGAAGAGAGTGACGATGATGAACGTGTTCATGGTGTCACCGCTACCAAGGCGGTGGGAAGAAGCGCTCTCGAGAGCACGAGGATGTCAACCGGGACAAAAGGAGAAGAGTGAAGATGTTATTCTATCTTGTAGCAGAAGGCCTATATCTGTCCCGGACAAAGGATCCGAATAATGGTGAGAAGGAAATGGACACTCGTCGATGAAGTGGACCGAAGTGAGCCGAGAATCCGAAATTGGGATAAGTAGTTTTTCTTACTTGTCAAGAATAAAGATTAAATGATGTCCGATTAAAAATGGATTAAAGTAAGGAGGAATATGAAAATAATTTATATTCCTTACGCTTTAAAATCAGAAGTTTAATCTTATCTTCTTTCCCGTTTAAAGATTGGATTGTAAATGACTTAAAAAGATCCGTTCTTTTAAGTGTAATTGTTAAAGTGTGTAAAGTATGTTCGCACATACGATGGAGAAAGATCCACTAACTCGTGCGAAAAGCGTTACCACTCTTAAGTAAGCGCCAAGAATTATCTCGGGCACCAATCATAACGGAAGAAGACTAAAAGCTAAAGACGTTGAGCCGTCATACTATTTGGCAGAAGATCCTTCATAGGATGATATTGGACACTCAGTCATAAAAAGCCTCCGGGCGACTGGAGTGGGCCAAAATTCCTTTGATATGATGATATTGGACACTCAGTCATATAAAGCCTCCGGGCGACTGAAGTGGTGCCAGAATTCATTTCATAGGAAAAGTAATGGACACCTAGTAAGGTGGGCCAGAGTTTCCAGGTCCTAAATGATCTGAAGGCCTAAATAAAGGCAGTAAAGAAATTAGACACTCAGTCTGCCAAAGCAACTAGAGTGGACCCGAGTATCGAGATCACATATGATCCGGTCACGCCCTAACCACGGGCAAGAGGTTGTTCATGTGGAGCAACACCACCTCTAAAGTAGAAGGGGTTGGAGAGGTTGTCCTCAATAGGACTTCAGGGAATGAGATCACTCTAAGATGATGTGATACATATTCCTAACTTGGTTTAAGGGACGCTGTTGGTCAAGCTAGTTTGAAATTAGTCCAACAGGTCTGTAATAACTAAGAATGGTACAGTATGTCTGTAGCCAAATGAATGATATATTTGTAATCCGTGCATCTATGCCATCATAGATTAAGACACGTTAAATAGCAAGTCATTCAAAAGCTAACGATGTTGAGATTGTTGCCTACCGTCGAAATAAACCCTCAAAATAAATGTGAGGTAGATGAAGAGGCAAAATCACCTTTCCAAATTCCGTCAAGGGAATAGCGAAAGAAGCACCGCTCCTCTAGAACTTAGTCACACCTAATTGGGTGATTTGAAGTTTATACAAAATAGAGGGGGGAGACAAGTACGTTGTGATCGTCATTTGATGATAGTACAACGTATGGAATCCTTTGTTTGTTGAAAAGCAAAGATGAAGTTGTTGAAGCGGATAAGCGCTCCAAAGCTGAAGTTGAAAATCAACTATGCCTATGGATTGCAAAATTCGTAGCAATAGAGGGGGAGAATTTGAAGCATCGTTTATTAAACGACTGCTCACTACTCACCTCAGTCTAACGGTGTTAGCCAAGCGCAAAGCCGTACTCCCAAATTATGTGGGGCAAGGCGATCCTTACCGCTAATGCGATTCTCAACAGAACTCCGCATAAGGATAAGGATAACCCTCCGTGTGAGACATGGAAAGGATCTCACATACAAATGTTGTGATGTGGGGTGGTTTCATACCTAAGACTGTAGATTGCATATCCACCTTTGGATCCGCAAATAACGATAGTGTTGATCGCCTCTTGGCGTCCAAGAATCGAATTCATTGAAGATAACTTTCCTTGAAATAGGAAAAAGGAGTAATTGCTCAAGGTTAACAAGAACCCGCGAGGGCTCGATCGTCCGGAACTAGACGTTCCGTATCTACATGACTCGAAAGTTCTTCTATCCATCAGGAACTTAATATTCCGGATCTATGAGAACTCGGGGATTCTAGATGTTGAACCAAGACGGAGCAAAGAGGGGACAAAGACTTGTTCCAGTCCTTCTAGCTTGTATGGTTGAGAACGAACCATGGACAATTAACAAATAATTGTTATCTCCAAAAGCGCCGCTTTGGAAAGAAGCTAAAGAGAGAAATAGATTCCATATATAGAACCATACTTGTGTAATGGTTGATCTTCCTCCGGAAAAGAACCTTTGGGTTGTAAAAAGTGCTCCCTGTGAGTAGCTTCACATCCAGGGCCATTGTAATCTTACATGGCATGGGTGTTGAAATGTACCTTCCCAATCGGAGAGTTGGAAGAAGAGGATCGAAATTGGTTTCTTTGAACTGTTGGGCTTCTTCCCGAACTTTCATTTTGGTCCCCGAAATGTTAACATTTTGGTCCCGAAAGTCTCGATAAAACGAAACAATGAATCCGATCACGAAACATTGACTCGAAGTTAGAAAGCCAACGGTTGGGAAAACCAACGGTCTTAGAGTGAAAATCATATTGAAACAAAGTCTCGATATGAAAGATCCGAGTATCACGAGATGACATCTTAGGAATTGGATTTCTAAGACATCTAACGGATCGGTCGATAGTTGACGATCTCGTTGAAGCCACCAATGGATATGAATCATAGAACCGATTGGAATCATGGTGCACCCATAGACAATGAGCGATATGCTCGAGTCACGTGTAGTTCAATGTATTGTACACACTACAACCGACCTGGTATCGTCCAACAAAAGATCGGTTGAACTAAGGTTCACCGATGATCTTAATACATGATCAATAGAAGGCGTTAAGTCGGATATGACGATATCCGAATTATTCGCTTATCTACGGATTATAGTATTCGGATGTCCACGGTTCCGAGAGAACCCGGTGATGCAAACCGGACATCGGATCGAAGAACACCAAAGCCACAAGTAAATGTGTATGGTGGTTCTTGGAAAATCCTCTAAGCAAACTTGCATCGACCGATTCATGATGGTATCGGAGTTTATCGCTTTATACAAAGCATGAAAGAAGTTGAGTAACTTCACGACTCATTAGAGGACGTCCCTTATTGGGAGAAACCCGTGCCTTTGCAGTTCTACACTTTCGTGGCTAGCCGGTCGGCTTTAGGAAGGACACGGATGACGGCGTCTGGACATATCTGTCGGGATCCGCATCGGAGACATAAGCACCGTATGGCGGTTGATCTTCACGGGTGTCACTTCCTTGTTTACAAACTAAGGGACTACCCGAAATCAAGTGTTCGCTGTCTAGGGGAATGGGCTTAAAACCCAAAATATACGGACCAATACGGTGGAAACCCAACCTTACGAACCGGAGATCCCGTAATTTGGTTCAATGGGAAAACTAAGTTGTAAAGGTTCGGTTGATCGCTTCGGTCGAAGCATGAGCACTTCGGATAGTGATTTCGAAAAGAAACACCAAATCCAAAGCCGTTCCGCGATAGACGTTAAGTGCTATCTGCGGTATGGGTAAAGGTTAAGTTTTCAAAACTGTAATGATCCTCAACAGTTGAGGTTAGGTCTTTGGGAAACTTTTAATGGTTCCTAACACTTGTGAAGTGGGGTATAGCAGATACCTTGTAGGAGACCACCTATTTAAGTGCGAGGACGGGCCGCCTCAAAATTGAACGCACTTAAGAATCCAAGACGTTGTCCATGGCCAAAACGGACAAAACATTACGAAGAAGAGAGTAAGGGAATTTGTTGTGTTGGTACCGTTGTCTTGGCTTACACTAAACACCGACGGTTCAAGACATCACGTTCACCGCGCGAAGTAAGTAAGTCCGATGGTATTCAACTATGGAAGGTTCAAAGCCGAGGCTACCTCTCCTTATGCAACATCGGTCCATTGAAATATTGCCGGAAATGAAAAGACACCATGTGAGTGCGCCAAAATCTCTTTCAAGAGGGATTGTTGGAAATTTGCCTTTGGCGGGAGTTGCGACCGACCAACTTTAATGGCTTAAACACTAGTGTAACGTATGTTGGAGAATCCGGTTCTTCACATGCATGATCTACTAAGTACGTAGATAACCGTAGGGCCAAGAATCGTCAAATTTCATTGAGAAATGAAAGAGATATTGGTTCACGAAGTAAGGTGTTTGAAGCATGGAAAGTGTGGTATTGTGTGTAATTCTCCCACATCGGTAGAGGAAGAAAGAATTGTTGTGTATATAAGATTCGAAATTGGTTTGGGGTTTGGGACCCCAAGGGGTATCCCATGTGTTTAAAGGAGGGAGGACCTAGATGTGCTTCGGTTCAAGTAAAGACCACACGCGCGCGCCGCCGCCCGCCCGTCGGTCCGGTTCCGGGTTCCGGTTCGGGTTCTCGGGTTCTCGGGTTCTCGGGTTCACGGGTCACGGGTCACGGGTCACGGTCGTGGGCCGTGGGTCGCGTGGGCCTCTCGATATTATCTTTTTGGGTCGAAAACTTTGCGGAAGTACAGTTTGATCCCGAAGTTTCGTACGTACGTTTGAACCAGAATTCTTTCGGATGTACTTGTTTGGTCCCGAAGTTTCAAGATGTACGAGTTTGGTCCCCGAAGTTTCAAGATGTACAGTTTGGTCCCCGAAGTTCGAGAATTTCGATGGTCAAAACAGAAACGTCAAGCACTCAATTCAGCCATTTATTTTGGCTGAATTACTCCTCCTATAATGGCCAAATCCGTTGGTTCTTTCACCATTTATGTTGGTGACTTTACTACCTCCATAATGGCCATTATTTGGCTATTATGGAGGCGCTTTTCAGCCCCTCCCTCACCTATATAAACACACCCTTACACCATTGTTGAGCAACACAAAGAGCAGAAAAATAACAAGTTCATAAAGCTCACGAAAATACACAACAAAAACAGTTTTCTTCCTACAACTTCCAAGCATCATTTCGTTACTCAATATTCTTCACGGTAGCTCTTGAGTTTCCTTTGCTCAAGGGTTCCATTCTTGTTTTATCTTGGGAGACAAATTGTCCGGGACGTATAAAGGATACATACGGGGCAATATTGTCTTAAGGACAGAGTGCCACACTCGACTCAAGAAACCAGTTTCCATTTTTTCGTTTTCAACAAAATTGTAATTTCGTTTTGTGGTTATCTTGTAATTTTCAGATTACTAGTTGAACTATTGAATCTTTGTTTTTCCTTTCGAATACTTGTAATAGTTATATACTTCCCGTACTGCTTTATAAAGTACCATAGAGCAAAATCTCCCAACAACCGTGTGGTCTTTACTTGAACCGAAGCACATCTAGGTCCTCCCTCCTTTAAACACATGGGATACCCCTTGGGGTCCCAAACCCCAAACCAATTTCGAATCTTATATACACAACAATTCTTTCTTCCTCTACCGATGTGGGAGAATTACACACAATACCACACTTTCCATGCTTCAAACACCTTACTTCGTGAACCAATATCTCTTTCATTTCTCAATGAAATTTGACGATTCTTGGCCCTACGGTTATCTACGTACTTAGTAGATCATGCATGTGTGAAGAACCGGATTCTCCAACATACGTTACACTAGTGTTTAAGCCATTAAAGTTGGTCGGTCGCAACTCCCGCCAAAGGCAAATTTCCAACAAATATATATAGAACCTGAAGTCGTAATCTACAAGTTGTTTGATGTAAATTTGAAAAAAGAAGAAATAAAGCTGGTAAACTCCGTTTTGGTGTGATATTAATGAATAGTATTATTATTGAAAAAAATTCAAATACTAGCTTTAAAGTATCCATTCTCAAATAAAATTTATTGCAATTGCATTTTCAAAAAAGGTGATATCTCTTTCTTTTTTACTATAATCACTGGTATCAAATATATTTTTTTTAAAAAGAAAGAGGAAGCTGCTATATTCAATAATGAACTGTTTTTTTGCTTCGGCTAAATGCAAATATATACTGCAGCATGCAATGCCAGTATTTTTCTTTCTCCATTAACATCTGTTCCCATTTCACACTTATAAAAAGAAAATAACTTAGATAAACGTCTTGGAGGGTTCAGGTGGTATGAGACTTAGTTGGCGTGTCCAAGTGGAATTTCTGGACAAGTTTAAGGGTCTATCTATATATTACGCTTAACTTAAATAACCAAAGTCCCAAATATGCATATACTACTAATGGAAAAGGGTCAAATATACCCCTCTACTTTTTTTATTAGCTATTTTATCCTCTGCTAGCGATTGTGAACAAAAAATATCATGCCATTACCAAACTTTACACATATACCCCTATTTAGATGGAAAACTCAAATCAAACTCAATTCCCAATTTCACTTAAAATTACCTATTTTTGAACGGAGCCCTACTGCTGACCCGCTCCGCAACACTGCCTTCCTTCAACTGTAGGTTCTCTTCTTAATCCCCACAAAAACCTTATTCCCCCTTTTTAATTTAGATTACGGAAAAGGGTCAAAATCGTCCTTAACTTATTATATGGCTCAAAAATGCTCTTCTTCCACCTATTGAATTAAATACACCCTTCCTTCCACCTATTAGGCTCAAAAATTCCCTTAACATATTAGAAGTAGCTCAAAACTACCATCCTTCCACCTATTTGATCAAATTTACCCCTAAAGTTATTTTTAAGCTTCAAATTGCCCCTCCATTAACGAAAGAACTATGACCTTTATTAATTTAATTAATCATGTGACCTTTGTTTATTGGTCCATAAAAAATCTAAGCCAACTCAAATGGAACCGACTCATCCACGAGCCAATCCAACACAAAACCTGTTCTAAATTAACTCAGCTAAGCGATAAAATTATTTGTTTACCTCCCATCTCAAATAAATTTGTATTGGTGTTGAGTAAATTGAAGGCTTCCTAATTTTTTTTGGAATAAGAACTTCTATAATTATCCCCATATTTTTTTATTATTATTTTACAGCAGGTTATCAAACAAGATTCTTTGATCGTCACACCTATGAATTTGGAGTAGTGGTTCAAGGAGCACAACTGTAGCTTTGGAGTAGTAGTCTCGATATGAGAGTCCATCAATATTGTATCTATTGCTATTTAGCTTCTAATCCTATTTGGTGTAAAATATTTTGCTTATGAAAAAAGTATTTTTAAACTTTATCATTTACAAACAACTACAACAATCATATCATATCTCAATTCCAAGCTATTTTAACACAACAAACCACCGAACAATAAATTCTTCAAGGAAAATAGTATTTAACATTTTCCTAACAAACATTACATCATATTAGACAGCCAAATTAATATTTTCATGTTATTTAGATTCCTTACCCACAAAAAGCAACCAAATCTTCAACAATTAATTTTATTTATAAAATAAAAATCAACTGCATTTCAAAAGGCACATTTTTCTCAGAAATGCTAATACTATCAAATATTCCTATCAGTCAACGACGATACAAACGCTCTCCTTATATTATTGCAAGGAAAGTCACTTGTAGAATAAACAAATTGTACTACTGTATTAATCATTTTTCCACCAACATAGATTAAATTAAGGGGGGGGGGGGGGTTAACCAAATACTTTTATCGCTGATGTGTGTTAATATAAAACAGGTTTTGTGTTGGGTTGGGTCATGAATGAGTCGGGTCCATTTGAGTTGGGTTTGAGTTTTATATGGACCAATAAACAAAGGTCACGTGATTAATTAAATTAATAAAATCATATTTGTTTCGTTAATGAAGGGGTAATATGAAGTTTGAAAATAACTTAGGGGTAAATAGGTGGAAGGAGGACAGCTTTGAGCTACTTCTAATACGTTAAGGATATTTTTTAGCCCAATAAGTGGAAGGAAGAGCATATTTGATCTAATATGTGAAAGAAGAGTATTTTTGAGTCATTTCTAATACCAATTTTAAACCTTTTCCGTTTAGATTATTATTATGAGTTGTAAAAATCAGTATGCAAAATTGCTCTGTATCTGCTCAATTTGCACGAAGAAAAATTAGATATCTGAATGAGCACGTCGATGACCCAAATTCTTTGGTTGGTTATCGGGCATTTGGATAATATCATGACTAAATTGATTTTGTTCTGAAGCCTCCAGGAAGGGAGGAAAATTTGATGATGATCCAGATGGCTCTGATTTTTCATGGAAAAGTGAATATTTTCATGGTTTGAATACTTATCTTTATCCATATTTCAAGTTTTCCAGTCTCAAGAGTTAGCATCAAACACTAAAAAGCTTAATAGAAACCCAAAACTGGAAAGTGATTGACTTGTTTCCTGCTAAAGGCCAGAACACTTAGGGTGTATTCAATTAGAATTTTAAAAGACTATTTTGATTTAAATAAGTCTTGTGGTATTCAATTAAGATTTTTAAATAATCTAAATAAGTCTTGTGATATTTAATCAATACTATTATGATTTTTTAAAGAGGGTGTCCAAATCTAGTGGTATTCAATCATGATTTTAAAGAATTAACAAAAAATCTTTTGATATTCAAAAATTTGCTAAACAATCTGGATTTTGTATGACTTTTTAGGGGAAGGTATAAATATAGAACCCTATAAAAAATTTCACCCAAACCCATCAGATTTTGTGTGACTTCTGAATTCCAGTCGTTTGAAAGGATTGTTGGGTAATGGCATCATCGAAGGTTGGCAAAGATGAAAACAAGTCAACCAATCTTTTGGTTTGGTTTCGATCCAGAAGCACACTAGGAGTAACTTGGAATTGCTAACCAAACAGAAACAAGCTAGTACACCAAAGCACATATGACGAATTCTTATACCTGTGCTGCGTATGGTATACTTTCTGTTTCATCAGAAGTCCACCCATACAGATTAAAATATTGATATCATGTTTTTGATATAAAATTGAATAACAATAATAATTAGAAGGTTATCTTTGGAGTCAATTAATGCATTTGCATCCGTTATGAGACCTAAATAATCGGGACGTTTGAGATTGTACGGACGATGAAATGTTAGAAGAGGTCTCAGAAATCTATGCACGCAAGTTGTTCGCTGAAATACCTATTAGAGAAATTGACATAGAAAACTCATGTGGTCCTTTCAAATCTTTATAAATCTTTTAAAATCCAAACATAAATTTTTTTGATTATTTTTTAAAATCTGTTAAGTCATTACATTACTAAATAGTCTTTTAAAATTCACTAGATTTATTTATCCCAATATAGTCTTTTAATCTTAATTGAATAATCCCTTAGTTGCAAAATAACAACTCACAAGATAAAAATTGCTTTTTTCAACATATTTGAAACATGGGTATCCAAATTTTTTCTCTATGAAATGTAAATAACTACTCAGAGTTAGCATGAAACATTGTAATCAAGAATAAGATTCTCCTCTGTAAAATGCACCCAGGAAATGGTAAATTGTGAAATAAAGATTTTAAGTGATTTTATATCGAAAATCAGTATGCAAAATGCGGGTCAGCAGTGGGGCTCCGTTAAAAAATCGGCAATTTAAAGTAAAATAGGGAATTGGGTTTTATTTGGGGGTTTTCACCCATATATAGATATAAGTATAAAGTTTGATAACGACAAGAGTATTTTTGTTCACAATTGATAACAAAGAATAACGTTAGCTAATAAAAGAAAGTAAAGAGATACATTTGACCCTTTTCCCGCTACTAATTAATCTGGTTATTTGAGTGTCAGAAAAAGTAAGGTGCCTTTACATAAAGATTAACACTGTACGGCAAAACGCACTTCAGTGCTTAATGGGTTGTTCTAGCAAAAGAGGAAACGATAACCACACTAGCATAAAAAAATACATGTGTAGAACGTTAAAAAGTCAAATGATAATGAAAGTTTGGTTCAATCTTAATCTTTCAACATGGAAATTGCTAATGTCAGCACCACTGAGCCAATATAATCTAGTGCTCTAATTAATTGGATGATTATTATTAATCATCCTTTCAATATAATTAGCCCCTTTTTCAAGTGGGCATTAGTTGTTAATTCAACTCAAAAACACTCTTAACATAATTACTATAGTCTGTTTTGAAATAACTCTGCATGATTTTTTTTAAAAGACCTCTCATTATTAAAAATATCCTGATACCTTATTAGATATAATTTTCTTATCAATTTCTTATGTGAGATTTTGTTCAACGCACTGAACATTAAGAATTTTTTTCTCGTTAATTTCTTTTATGATTAATCAATGTATAATATTAGAGGAAATACTCAATTCAAGATTTCAAGGCCCCACTTTCCACTCCTTTTTTTTTTTCATTACTTGTTATGACAACAATAATAAGTGAGAGATGGGCATTGCACTTTGCCCAAGAAACTTATCTCATTTCATGTTTCATATCTTATCAATATTCATTTTGTCCCCGGTATAACTGGATGTCAAAGAAGAAAACTTAAAATTCAGTTGGAGGTCTGCAATGTGGTTCAAATTCTGGTGAGAGCAATTTGCTTTCTTTTGAGATATGATTTTGTAGGTGATATCAGTTGCTCTGTTTTCAACCTTGGTCATTCAGGCATATCCCGCGATTTACTAGTAGTAGTGCTGAGGGACCGGGACTACTATCTCCATGAATAGTCTGGCGTAAGTCGGGAAGCTGGATATAAAAAAAAAATCATTTTTTTCATCTGTGGGGTCCGAAATTAAAGTTTTCAGTAGATCACTGATAAAAAAATATTAGCCTATCAGAGAAAAAGATGAAAAAAGCTAGGGCAGATTATTTATAATTAACAAATGCACATTGCTCTTAATTCACGAAATGCATGTTCGTACATTATCGTATAAGAAGTACTACTGTTCAAAGAACAGCTACGGTCAGCCATCTAGTGCACTTTAGAGATCGACCGATTCACATACTAATTATACAACTATAAGGTATTAATGTTTAATAATAACAATAAAGGCGTTAATATATTAGGAATATCAAGTAGAGATTGACATGCAGTGAATAATAATACAAGAAATGTTATGTTACGACTTATGATTACTTATTGTTAGACAGTGTATATTCCTACATATTCATCCCTTCAAATTTTATATAATAAGACTCATTCGTATTCACATTTTAGAGTCTTTGGGTGTTTATGTTATCCGTTATTTCCGTCCACCACAACTAATAAACTTCAGGCCCGGTCTACTCCGTATGTGTTTTTGGGTTTTTCGTATAATCATCGTGGTTACAAATGTTTTGATTTATCCTCTAATAAAATCATCCTTAGTCGCCATGTTATTTTTTATGAATCTCAATTCCCGTTTGCTAAGGTTAGTACTCCCGTGCCTAGTTCGTATAATTTTTTGGATGATGGTATATCCCCGTATATTATTCACCATTTTTCGGACGTCTCCCACACCCCAAATCCACCAGCGGGCCCACTGCCCGCTGGCCCCACTGCCATGTCACGAGCTACAGTGCCCGCAACTGGGTCTGTCCGATTCTTGGGCCGCGACGAATCGGGCCAGTGACCTAGCCCATTAACGCCACTGGTCCAGTCCCTGTTCCACCATCCAGTTACCGAATTGGGCCACCAGGCCCACTGCCTGTTGTCCAGTCCGTCCTGAGTCCAGAAAATTACCAAAATTCATCTGATTCTTCCCCGAGTCATAGACCGGCCACTCATAGTCAACGGGGTATTTTTAAATCAAAAAGACATTTTAATTTAAATTCTAATGCTCTTAAATCACCCTTACTCCGTAATCTTGTGTCTGCATTAAATGATCCGAATTGGAAAATTGCTATGACCGATGAATATAATGCTCTTATTGATAATAAGACGTGGGAGTTGATGCCCCGTCCATCTGATATTAATATTATTAGGTCTATGTGAATTTTTGCTCATAAGGACAATTCAGACGGTTCGTTTGCAATGCATAAGGCTCGGCTTGTGGGTGATGGTAAGACTCAGCAGGCTGGTGTGGATTGTGGGGAGACGTTTAGTCCGGTGGTCAAGCCGGCTACTATTCGCACTGTGCTCAACTTGGCTCTTTCGAAAGCATGACCCATTCATTAGTTAGATGTAAAGAATGCTTTCTTACATGGTGATCTCAAGGAAACAGTCTTTATGCATCAACCCTTGGGGTTTTGGGATCCCAAATATCCTCATCATGTCTGTCTATTGAAAAAGTCCTTATATGGGCTTAAGCATTCTCCACAGGCCTGGTATAAGAGGTTTGCTGACTATGTTTTGACTATTGGGTTCACTCACAACAGATCGGATAATTCCTTATTCATATATCGTCGTGGTTCTTCCTTGGCTTATATACTTTTATATGTGGATGATATTATCTTGATTGTCTCTTCCGATGCCTTACGCCAGTCTATCATGACAATGCTCAGTTCTGAGTTTGCTATGAAAGACTTGGGGCCACTGAGTTAGTTTTTGGGGATTGCTGTCACTCGTCATGTTGGTGGATTGTTCTTATCCCAGAGGAAGTATGCATCTGAGATCATTGAAAGGGTCGGGATGTCATCTTGTAAGTCCACTTCCACTCCAGTTGATACTAAACCCAAGTTGGGTGCTGCGGTTGGCTCACCGTATGAGGATCCGACCCGCTATCGCAGTCTTGCAGGGACCCTTCAGTAACGTACGTTCACGAGACCAGATATTACGTATGCCATACAACAGGTGTGTTTGTTTTGCATGATCCCAGGATTGAGCACATGAATGCACTTAAACGCACCATTCGATACATCCAGGGGACACTTGACTATGGCTTACATTTATATCCTTCATCGACATCTACACTTGTCTCGTATACAGATGTTGATTGGGGTGGCTGTCCAGATACCAGACGGTCTACGTCTGGATATTGTATGTTTCTTGGTAATAACTTGGTCTCATGGTCTGCCAAGCGTCAGTCAACTTTATCATGATCTAGTGCAGAGGTCGAGTATCGGGGGGGTAGCCAATGTGGTGTCTGAATCATGTTGGTTACGTAATCTTCTTTTAGAGCTTCATTGTCCTATTCAGAAAGCTACCTTGGTTTATTGTGATAATATTAGTGCCATCTATCTGTCTGGGAATCCGGTACAACACCAGCGCACTAAACATATCGAGATGGACATTCATTTTGTTCACGAAAAGATAGCTCGTGGACAAGTACGCATCTGTCATGTCCCTTCCAGGTATCAAATTGCAAACATCTTTACAAAGGGTCTTCCCTCGGTCCTTTTTGAAGATTTTAGGGACAATCTCAGCATTCGAAGACCGTCCGCTATGACTGCGGGGGTGTGTTAGACAATGTATATTCCCGTGATATACATAGTGTATATCACGGGACTTTGGTCCTTTTTAGTATTGTAATTAGTGTAGAATATTTGTATTACTTAGCATTGTACACTTACCATAATTATAGAAGTCTTGTACTACTAGAATAGAGTTTTAGGAGTAGAATAAGAAAATAATTTTCCTATTATGGAAATATGTAAATTGTATATATACTCTTTCAATTAATGAAATTAATGAAGGGATTATTTCTTTCACTTATTTTAAGGATAATTTTGTGTTTAAATATTCTTATATGTTGAGTTTCCCAATATGTTGTGGATGGGCTCAGAAATTTGGTCTCCTTTTATGATTTTGGACAATTCTGACCTCATGAACAAGTTTTTGGAGTTAAGTTACGTTCAATGTCCAATCTTATTATGTATCAGAGTTGGAACTTGGAACCATCTCAATTCATGATTTACTCGATGTTGGCCCCCATACTATATTGTCCACGCTCCAATTGTCAGGTCTAAGCGTGCAGGAATGTTGAGTTTCGGTTGTGGATGGAGATTTGATCTTCTTATATGGTCTTAGTTAATCCTCTCCGCATGAGTTAATTAGTTTTTGGAACTCAACGTCCATTTTTTATTGTTGTCCCTGTATTATTAGTACACACATTTTATTTAACATTCGATCTTGCATAAAATAATACATGGATTCTCGCATAACTTAATCCAATGATAACACCAATCAAACGTTGCATACAATTATGAGAAGATTTATTTTTTCTTGTACGTCCAACTAAATATTGCATTACTTATGGGGAGATTTATTTTCTTCATTTCCAAATAATTAATGTATTATTTTATGAATGATTTATACTGGGATTACTTTTTCTATTCCCTCAAACAAAACTGACTCCTTATAGTATCAACCACACCTGCTATGCCTATCTCAGTTACTCAACAGTATGTTGACCTTTTAGTGATCCCAAAAGATTGGCCCTTCAAATACTCTTATATATACCTATCTCACTTTCACACAAAACATCACTCTATATATGATCTTCCTCTCCCTCTAGTTTCATAAAGACAACTAACCACATATCTCTAAATAATCTGAGCAAAGGGATATCAAAATAATGGATGGGAATTTTCTCAAGGCATGCCAAAACAAATGGCAAAAGATGGGTACCAAAGTCATAACTTGTGCAAATTGTGACAAGTGTTGTAAGTGGATAAAATGGCCATTCGTGCAAGAAGATAACACTATCCCAATGGATGTTCCAAAGGGTCACTTGGTGGTATATGTTGGAAAATACCAAAAGAGGTTTGTAATTAAAATCACTTTGCTCAAGCACCCACTTTTCAAAGCATTGCTTGATCAAGCACAAGAAGAAATTTATGATTTCACTCATGTTGAGTCCAAATTATGGATCCCTTGTGATGAAAACATATTTGTAAGTGTCATAAGATTTGCCACATCTCCTAAAAATCGTTGTATCTCAACATGCTTTTGATGCTCTTGATCATATAGCTTGTGATTAAATTTCATTAATTCATGATGTTCAACTCATAGATCAGAAATTCAGAATGTTGACATGTATTAAGTCTACTATAACATGTCGTAGACACCATCTAATTGTATGTATATTGGTTACCTATGAATCTGAAAAGCATTACTTCTTTCGGCAAGGAAAAAAAGCCGGTATATTCATTCAGAGTAGCTCAGTGGCTTGTGTAAACTTTGTGAAGTAATATCAGTCTATTGTCATAACTTAACATGTATGTGTTTGGATATGAGGTTGTAGGTGCTCTAAGTCGTTACATCTTGTGCAAGTTGATGCTTATTCTATGTTAATTCAAACACCAAAGGCGACTCAATAAATGTCGTGGCCTAAAATAAAATTTTAATGAGAGGCTTTAAATTCCAATAGTTCATAAGGAACACCGTTGTATAACGATTTATCAATGGATAACGTTTTCCGGGTAAAAATGTAAACTTATCGCTGCAGAAGTAGGAATAATGGCACCGAAAATAATATTATTTCCGTAAAGTAGAGATCCTTGTGTCAGGACCTACGGGCCAAGGGACAGTCTCAAGTAGACAATTTCTATGGGGCGTAGGCCTCCCAAAAGGTAACGAAGACGTGCAAAGGTTTCATTGGGTCGGACGGAGATTGGCGTTATATATATAGAGAACTTGACTTTCTTTATTTCAGCTTTGAGATAATTTTTGCCTACCGGTGACAACATCTATGAGGCCCTTTGGGCGGTGCTTTCTTGATCAACTAGTAGAGTTGCATGAAGAAAGAAACTATATAAGGCGGAGTACTTATTTAGAAGTAGATTGAACACCAACTCAATCTCGAAAAATAAAAAGAAGTACAAACAAGGATATTTTCTCGATCAAGAAGGTATTGAACTTCTCGACGCACCTCTATAAATTCCTTCTTTGCCTCATCTTCTTCTCTTATGAAATTTCTTTTGTAACAAAAAGCAGAATGCTATAACTGACTCCATTGTGTCCGCCATGAACAATCCACCCTTTTCTATAAAGAAAGATAATAGAAAGCTACAATAACATAACTTGATTCTAGAAGTTAATCATTTGATATCAAAACAAAACCATTCACTTAAGTCTCTATTCCAACACAACGTTTAAAATAGAACCATAACATAAATAATACTTTCAAAAGGAGCAGAATAAACTAACAATGTTAAAGTTAATTTTCGTCAAAAACCCGTTATACAAGGGTCATTGGCACAAATGTTCTTATTTTGAGGTGATCTTTAATTTTTACCCCTTTTTGTTTTAAGTTTTATCCTTCAACATTATAAGTTAATAATAAGTGGACCGAACTATCACTCACATTCTCTAATTATCTTCTTTTCAAACTTCATCTTCTCTCCTCTTTCTGATTTCAAACCCATAAAGCTCCGAGCATCAATAATGGTGGATTTCAAATTTTACCATCAACTTCTCCCAAAGAGCAGATCATTCATGTATAAGATCCTCTACTGTTTGCATATCGATCTCACTAATATCTCACATGAACTTAATTCAATTAAACCCAAATTCTCCTAATTTCACTCTATTTTCTTTGATTTTCTCCTCACATTTTTGCTTGCTATTACTAAAATCACTGATTCACGAATTTATTCTATAAAGCTGCATCTGTTGTGGAGTATAGAACATCATATATATATATATATAATATGAGCTAGAGGCTTTAATTCTCTTTTCCCCTTCCTCAGTTTTGCCCAATCCCTTTTAGTTTTCAATTTTGTATTAAAATGGAATAGATCTTCTTCTTTTTTGTTGCTATTCTTAATAGTAAAATAGATGATCATATCAATATTTGTTTTGTTGATTTGCCAGAGAGTTGTTCATATATCCATTTTGTATCAGAAAAAAGGATAATGTGTGGCATTTTAAAGTATCTCAGTACCAGAGCCATTGAACCGTTTTGGTACTGTTGTTGGTTTTAATGTTTTTCTATTTTTTCATATCCTTTTCGTTTTTTTGATTTCTTATGATGTATTTATCTTTGCTTGTATTATCAGAAACAAGGATGATGATCTGCAATTCCGGTTATATATACATTACTGAGAAGTTTTGCCCAATAAGTTAAATTTAACTTGATGATTATTTATTTTATTTTTTAATATAAAAATTCAATTAGTTTTGCCTAGAGGCAAATCTTTTTATTATATATATTTATAAGTTTTGCGTCAAACTTAGTTTGATGATTATTCAATTTATTTTTTAATATATAGTTTTGACTCCAGACAATTTTTTGTCCAATAAGACAAATTTAGCTTGATGATTATTTAGTTTATTTTTTAATATAAAAATTCAACTAGTTTAATCTCGAGGCAAAATTTTACCTTAAAGCATGCAAACTCTATCTTAAGTCAAAATTTGTCTTTAGACATACAAACTCTACCTTAAGACAAAGTTTGCCTTCAGGCATAAGACAAACTCTATCTTATAAGGTAGAGTTTTCAAGTAAATTTCTACCTTGCGAATCCAAACTCCACCTTATGGCATGCAAACTCTACCTTAAAGCAAGAGATTTTGAGATAATAATTCTTTTTGGCAATATTGATGCAAAAATTGAATAGCCAGTCGAGTATGTGAAATCCGAGTTTGTTTCAGAGGGGAGAGAAAAAAATAACCATTACAAAGTTTTTCTCTGTTTGATTGATCTCTCTTCTTTACTCTTTTTCTACTTTTACCTTTATACTTTGTTGTGTTTCATTCTCAAGTCTCCCACCTTTCTTAACACGTAACCCCCATGTAAGGAAAAAGTTAAATTCAAACTTACCGTTCTAAATCGCTTATATTTCCAATAAGGATAATATTAGGTTGAGAATAGGATCTTGGAATATTAAAACTTTAACGGAAAAGTTCATAGAATTAGTTAAGATTCTTAAGAAGAGAATGATTAATATAACGTGTGTCCAGGAGATCAAATGGGTAGGACCCAAGGCTAAGGATGTAGACGGGTATAAGTTATGGTTCTCTGATAGGTCGAAGTATAGGAATGGGGTAAGCATTTTGGTAGACAACAAGCTAAGGGATCATGTGGTAGAGGTTAGGAGGGTTAATGACAGGATGATGGCGATTAGGTTGGTAGTTGGAGGGTACATTATGAACATTATTAGTGCGTATGCGTCGGAGGCGGGCTTGAACGAGGAGGAGAAGAGACGTTTTTGGAAAGATTTGGAAGAAGTGGTAGGAGGTATACCACCCACTGAGAAGTTATTTGTAGGAGGGGATTTTCATGGACATATCGGGGCACTTCCGGGGGGTTATGACGACATGCATGTAGGTTTTGGCCTTGGGGACATGAACGGGGGAGGCATCTCACTTTTGGAGTTTGCTAAAGATTTTGGGATGGTGATAGCCAATTCGAGGTTCTTGAAGAAGGAGGAGCATTTGGTGACTTTTCGTAGTTCGGTGGCTAAGACTCAGATAGACTTTTTGCTCCTTAGGAAGGTTGACAAATGTCTTTGTAAAGACTGCAAGTTTATTCCGAAGGAGAATCTTACAACCCGACATAAGCTTTTGGTGATGGATTTGGAGATCAAGATAGAGAAGAAAAAGAGGGTTGTGGATGACATGTTAAGAATCAAATGGGGGAGTTTGACCATAGCCAGTGCAAAAGAGATGTGGGAGAGGTTGATGACCAAAAGAGCTTATGGGAGTAATGGGGATGCGGCCGATATATGAGACAAGACGGCCAGTTGCATTCGGGAGGTTGCTATAGAAGTGCTAGGGGTCTCGCGGGGTAGCCGTGGTGGCATCGAGGGGACTGGTGGTGAAATGGTAAAGTTCAAGAGAAGGTTGAAGCGAAAAAAGCGTTGTATGCGAAATTGGTAGAAAGCAAGGATGATGTGGAGAAGTGGACGAATAGGAATTATATAAGATGGCGCGGAAAGAGGAAAAGCTAGCGGTTACGTCAGTGAAAACGACGACTTTTGAACGTCTCTATGTGGAATTAAAGGAAAAATGCATGGATAAGAAGTTGTACAGACTAGCCAAGGCGAGGGAGAGGAGGGCGCATGACTTGGATAAAGTGAGGTGCATCAGGGACAAGGATGACAAAGTACTGGTGGAGGACGCACATATTAGGCGGAGGTGGCAGACTTACTTCCATAAACTCTTGAACGCACATAAACTTGGACTGGTCATGACAATTGTTAAATGTCTTACATTTTATTTGTCTTTATTTGTTAAAATATTCTCTTCTAGATAGTTATTATTTGCCTTGTTTGTTTCTTGGCATGACATGAGGAAAATACAAACCTCAAATGATATTTGTGCATTTTGGGATAACTGTTGCTGACTGGAGAAATTGATTGGAGTCGCCACAATTGGGAGCTACTGATTTCATGAAGTTGGTTATTGCTACATCTTCAGTTACTATTATGGGCTGGTTCCTGCGTCTGCTTCTCTGTCATATGCAAATGGTTGCTGCCTTTTGGGAGCTGAAAAAATGCTACACTTTGTGATAGATATACCTGCTTTCCTACCGCTATTTCTCGTCACGTTGCTGATATGTGTTGTTGCACATTGTGCAGATTTGGGTGAATTATTTGTTGTGTTTTACCAGCCAAACTACTGCTGGTTTCTTGGCTGAACTGTTGCTTTAAGACTGTTTCGGACAGCTGCAATATTTTTGAAATTCATCGATTCGAACATGATACTACATTTGGGTTTCGGTCGTGCTTTCAAGCCCACTGCTGCTCTGTTTTCAAGTCTTTTGCTGCTGCGTTTTGAACTAAACAGCTGCTGTTTTCTTGGCCAAATTTGAGTCAATTTACTATTGTTTTGAGGCA
This sequence comes from Anisodus tanguticus, assembly GCA_034509755.1. Classification (NCBI taxonomy): domain Eukaryota; kingdom Viridiplantae; phylum Streptophyta; class Magnoliopsida; order Solanales; family Solanaceae; genus Anisodus; species Anisodus tanguticus. Next base: position 35,190,573 of record CM067557.1, on the reverse strand, counting down.
GAAGTGTCGGCCATTTTGCTGCTGCGTTTCGATGGTATTTCGGGCCAAACTATTGCTGCGTTTTGGCCAAACTACTGCTGCACATTAGGCAGATTTAACGCCAAGTTTTTGTTGTGTTTTCTTGGCCAAATTTGAGCCAATCTACTACTGTTTTGAGGCAAAAGTTTTGGCCCTTTTGCTGCTGCATTTCGATGCTATCTCGGGCCAAACTACTGCTGCCTTCTTCTGAAAAAAAAAATGAACAGATGCTACACTTGGTAAAATATCATTGATTTGAACATTTTTGGCCGATGAAAAAATATCCGTCGATTTTTGAGGCCTCCACAATTGGAAAGACGGAAATAAAACTTCTGGGCAAGGATGAAACTTAAATCTTTTATTTCACTCGAGAGACCAACACGTTCGGTAGGCAAGGCGACGGAAATGACCAACGAGTCATATGTTCACAACCACGACGTGATTGGAATAATCTTTTCAAAATTTAAGTCTAAGCCCTCCGTAATCAAAACATTTACTGTTTTGAGTACGGATCCGAAGTTATTTATATTCAATTGTTTCTAACCGTTTGTTCTTGACAACTTTCAAGGAACGCTTACGAAAGTTAAAGAAGACAAGATGACCCACAGAGATGATTTATTTTATTGCTATTTTATTTTCTTTAATTCAGCTTTATTTTATTCTGTATTGTAATATTATTTATTGTACTTGTGTAATTATTGAAATGTGTAGAATAGGTAGACTTAGAATTAATAATCTAGAAAGAGTAGATTTAAAATCGGAAACCGCTAGTTTATCTATTTTAGGCCTGTCACCCATACTTTCAAAACGTTAGTTTATTTATTTTAGGTTCGTCACTCATACCTTCAAAACACTAGCTTATTTCTGAATTGTTCAGGAATTTTCAAAACTATTGGTCACCTTTTATTCACACTATTAATCATACAAAATTGTCTTATTTTATCCGATTCGTTATTTAAATGACTTCCAAAATATCATTTTCTTTGCATTACAAATAAGTTGTTTTTCTTCTTACAACAAATCACTTTATATATATTTATAAACAATGCCATACAAATGCATGTTTTATCCAAAAAAATCACTTTGCATATATTTTGTAAATAATACAATCTAAAGTGTGTGTTTTTCAATAAATTACTTTGCATGTATTTTTATAAATAATACAATACAAATATATGTTTCACCCAAAAAATCACCTTGTATATATTTTTTATCAACTTTCATACAAATGCATACTTTTATTCAAAATCAACATTACATGTATTTTTTTAATGCCATACAAATGCATACTTGTACAAATGCATCCTTTCATTAAATACTTGCAACATCATTTTAAAGGGTGTCTAACTCCTTCCCTTTAGGATAATAAAGAACCCTTACCTAGAATCTCATAATTTCGCGGACCAGTAATCGGAGTTCACATTGCAGCATTTAGTTAGCACTTAGGTGCCCTAATTCACCTTAGAATAATTATGTGGCGACTCCTCAACAACTTTAATCAATCCAGAGGTAATCGACCCATCACATTGTGAGCTGCAGGTTAAAAACGGGTGCGACAACAACCTCATAGATGTCGATGAAACTGATGATTTTACATCTTTGGGTAAGAGGCCCAGATCATCTACCTTTCCTACTGGCCGATTGAGTAGAGTGTTCGAGAAAACAGTCCAAGAAGATTCGAGTAGCAAAAGAATAAAATGTGAACCTTCTAAACCCGTCTACTCGAGCAATGATAGTGACAATACATACTCAATTTTCTCAACTGATGAAGAACCTTCAGCTTCTGAACGACCCAGTGTGTCTCAGGAATAAGAGATCCCAGATGAAACCCCCTTAAAACAATTTTTTCCAAAGGGAATTTCCAGAACTACGAGGACCAATGCTGCTTCAAATGTTGTCACAACATCTCAGGCAACATTCCAGCCAACATCTGAAGAGACACACCACAACAGCCTCCAACAGTACCAAATCCATTAGCCCAGACATGTCTGACTCGGACATTGAGGTATCTGCTTTCTCCGATAAATTCTACTCTGAAGATAAATATGATATGTGAGACTCTTATAAGATTAGAATGATTAGGTCTGAGAGAGAATTAGATATTGCCTCCTGTTCTGAATATAGTCTAGTGGAATTCCTGAAGGACAGACAACTTCTTGGCTCTGTTACCGGAAATGAACCATATGTTGATGAGATAATAAGGTTGTTTTATGCCAACTTAAACTCTGCTATAGAGGATACCTCCTCAAAGAAATTTGGGAAGGTATATCTCTATAACAAGATTTATCAATTTACACGTTCAATCATAAATCAATGTATGGGCCTTGATACTGAAGTGAGAAATGCATAACGAGTAATAGAAAATAGGGACACAATGGTTGAATACCTCACTGGAGGTTTAATGAAAAAGTGGACCCCTAGATGCCCTGCCTCAAAACTAACTGCCTTATTTTTAACCCTCCACAAAATTGCTATTCACAATTGGCTTCCTTCCTTGAATGAGTCAATTGTGACAACTGAACAAGCCTCTCTGCTATTTAAAATTGGGAAAGAATTCAAAGTTGATTTAGGGAAAATGATCTTCTATCAAATTGCCAACTTGACAGAAAAAGAGTCAACTTTAATCCTTCATTTTCCCTCTCTGATCTACAAAGTATTAATTACCCAAGGACTTGAGCCTATGAGAGAAGACACCTTGGGGAAAGCTCCTGACCTTTACACTATATATAAAGCAATTTTGAAGAGCAAGGAAAGAGTCATCGACTTACCCTAGAAGAAGGAAGCTGAAAGTGAAAATGTTGCCAGCAATGCCACCAACATTCTGGGTAACACTGGTCCATGGCAGTCTACATTGTCTACAAATTGGATTGTGGAGCAAATTGCAAAAATCAACCAACAAATTGTTGAGGTTGATGTTGCCAGAGATGCCCTGGTTCAAGCCAGAGATCATTTCCTACTTTTGATTTCTTCACAAAAAATGGGGAGATGAAGTACAGAGGGAGCAGGGGGAAGAAAATGAAGGTGCACAAGATTTTGAAACTGCTGCTGCTGAAGAAGTTGTTGATGCTGCTATGCAGAGAGAAGAAGCTGTTGGAAGGAAAGTCTTGTTGAAGAGGTTGAGGTCGAAGACCGTCGAAGTCGCTATGCGAGAGAGCCGAAGAAAAGTTGTTGGACGAGAGGAGAAGCAAGCTGAAGTTGTTATGCAGAAGTAGAAAGCTGTTGGAAGCTGCTACTGATGCATAATGAGCAAGGGAGAAGTTGCTGGTGTTGAAGAATTTTTATTGGTTAAAAATTTATGGATTTTTTGTTTGTTTGTTTTGGCTATTAGGTGATGTGGATGATTATCTTGACAATGCTCTATTCTGACAATGTTTTTTGTGGATGACATATATGCTAATTTTTTCTCTAATCCTTTAGAGTGGTATACACTGGTTTGCTTGTATACCATCACAGGTTAAGGGGGAGCAGTTTTGTAATTACAAGTGTTGGACGACATTCGTGACAATGCACTGAAGTCATTTGTGCAGTTTGTAATATGTTTTGTGAAGAAAGGCAAAAAGGGGGAGATTATTAATGTCGGGTTTGGTGTTGTGACATTTGACCCAACATATCCTCTGAAGTAATGTTGTTGAATGAATAAAATGTTGGAACAAATGTCACAACATTCAGACCAACATTTTTTATAACAGTTTTGCCTTACTTCACGATAAGCAGTAATAATTTTACTGAGTGGTAAAAATGACTTTGGCATGTGAATAAGGAGTTGTGTAAAACTTGGGAGAAAGAGTCAAAGCTTGGGGGAAAAGTCGAGTAAAGAACAAGTCAAAGTTGTTGAGATTTCGACTCCATGATCTTCTCCAACAAACACACCAGCTGCTCATCTTTCCCTCAACCTCCTCAACAGATCGATGAGTCTTTCAAGGAAGACTTTCTACTATAAATAGAGAGGCTACAAGGGTGAATCGATATCCAGAATTAACTTATAAAAATACCAAGAGAGCTCTCGGGATTTCAACTTAGAATCTGGATCACAAGTGTTGCCTGAGTGTGTTGACAACATTCTATCCAACATTACAATTGTTGTTTAGATTCTTGTTTTTACTTTCCGTAGCCTTTGACCCCTATCACCTATAAACAGAAGTAGTAGCGTAATTAGCCAAATCAGATTGTATAGTACATATTATTAATATGATTGCTACTTTTTCTCTCCCAACAAAATATATACTTATGTAGTAAAATATTAGACTCGTTTTCTATTTTTTCTGTTGTGTTACTGTAATTCATCACCAGAGGAAAAATAGTTTTGGATGAGATACATTAGCAAATTAAACTATCAGTGCGGTTGTCTTAAGAAAAAAAATTCTCCATATATGCATGAGAATTTCTTGTCTATATCGTATATATTGGTACAAATCACACACACATATATAGATATACATAAATTTATGTGACACCTTTTTATGATCAAGGATTCTATTTATCCTTTTTTCTAGTGAGTGTGTGTATAGAGACAAATTTACGTGACACCTCTTTATGATCAATGATTCTATTTTTCTTTTTTTTTCTAATTGTTTTGCCTTTTCTTCTCATTTTCCTATTAAATATATGTTTATAATTTCTTCCTTTTAAAAGCAAGAGTGTGAGAGTTGCAACAATCATAATGGTGCAAATGCAATTACAAGGTAATAAACAATCTCCTTAATCACAGTTTACTTTGTTGAAGAAGCCCAAAAGTTTCTACTTCTCTTCCTTTTATAGTTTCTAACACATGAACCACACTACCACAGTTATTATTGCTCCACAACAAAATCTAACTTATTAGGCTATTTAAATCCCATTTCTTTTCCTTCTATGTTCCTTCAAAACCCAATAAATCCTTTTTTTTTCTATTTCTCCAGCAATTTAAAACTTCCATTATGTTCTCCTACAAATTCAAGAGTGAAGAAAACCTCTAACAGTACATTCCACTTTTACATTATGGCTTGCTATTTACCTCACTTATGTTCTATTTGAATTTATTTGGTATGTTTACTTTGGTACCACTTTTTTTTATGTTCAATGGCTAAAACATGAAATAAAGTTGCAGAAAAATGTTATCTTATGCTGCAATTTCTGATTTTATTAGTGTTGTGATTTATTACTATAGTGCTTTATTGAATTAATTTTATCAAATGTGAAAACAGAATACCACACAAAAAAATCAAAGAATCAACAACACGTTGCCTCTTGATTTTACATAAGAGCTTAATTGTAACAGAATTAACATGTTATAAAGTGGTGGATTTGGGATTCGAACATTACGGACTCGAATTCTGGATTCTATCACATCCCATATTTAATTTATTGGATTCTAAATTTATTATTCAAATTTATTAAGTAAATTTAAATAATACATATATAGGGTTCGAGTCAATGCTACCGATTAGAAAGAACCCATAAATTATGATCTACTCCCGCCAATGATCCTACAGAACCAGCTGTTGCTATCAAACGGGGGTTCAAAAGTGGATTATTATAACTTAGTAGTAAGTAATTAATAGTACCGAGAATTAAAAAAAAAAAAACTAATTAAATAGGGAAAAGTAGAAAAGTGTAGTAGGAGAGTGCCCTTTTGAGTTTAACTAAAATAACTTAATCTCTCTCAATAATAAGCTTTTTATTCGTTCAATATAATTAAATTGAATACATTTGCCATATGTGTTCTAAATTTTAATATATTTATAGCATTGGACAGTTAACCACATTAGTAGTTCAGTATTCTACCTGTCAGATTTGATTTTGACATTATTAATTCTTTTTCATCAGCTTTCTTGATTTTCTATCTTTTTGTATTCAAGTTCAGATATTTTTATTTAAATTTATTTCATGTTTACACTGAAATATTTCTCACAAAGCCGTTAAATTTATTTATATAGCATGTAACGAGAATCGTGAATCTATTTATGTTTTCCAACCCAAAGGGCTAAAATTTATGTTAAATTCCTAGTATTTGATATTCTTGAAAATTGTTTTGACAATATCATGTTCATAATATGATATAGAAGATCGTCCAACTCAGATAAATGACACAAGGTATCACTATCAATTAGGAGTATCAAACTATTCATTAAAGGATTATTATTATTTTGTCTTAACTGATCACCTGATTTTCTTCCTATTGATCAAGGAAGACATCATTATGCAATTCAAACATTTAAATCCACCATTGAGATTTTTGACAACATGTAAACAAATTTAGCGTGATTAATTTTTTTTTTTAAAATCAAAATAATGCTTACTGATATAAATACATATTACATACAAGAATAACATGAGCTTCTGAAGGTGCTATAATAGACGATATATATATATACACACCTCAAAAATTAAAAATCGAGGCTAAATTACATTAAAGAGAACAAATTAATGGCAACGGCTGATTTCTGCACTTTTTTCATAAATGGATAATTGCATTGGAGAGGATGGGATCATGTAATGGAGCATATCAATGCTATGCATCTTACTTGCAACTCAGAGATCAAAGAGTCATTTTCACAGTTGCCTCTGCATGGAACTTGCTGAGACAGAAGAGGGATTAATGCTATGAATTGGAAATAAAGTTCCTTTTAAAATAAATTTTATTCTATGGAGAGCATTAAGGAACAAAATTCCAACAAACTCAAGATTGTCAAAGATGGGAATTCATGCACCATCTAGATGTTGTTGCTGTAAGAATCCACAAGAAGAGGATATTGAACATCTTCCCTAAGAGCATCTGGGAAATTCTATGTGGACCAGTGGGCATAGATTTCTCTGCCATCCCTATGAGATTGTGGTGGACCTGGAAGACTAAGAACCCTCTACTAGCTTTCATGATGAAGTGTTTACCTTCAGTGGTTATTTGGGAATTGTGAAAGGCAAGGTGTGGAGCAAAATATAGCACAAGGAAGAACATTAACCACATATCTGCGCTACTATAGCACAAGGAAGAACATTAACCACATATCTGCGCTACTATAGCACAATTTGTGAGCAATGAATTTGTGAATGTTGTTTTGAACCCCAATTGGGAAGATATCACTCAACTGATGAGAAGCAACATAATCAACAAGAGAAGCCTGATGGTCAGATGGATTAAGCCGTCTGCTAGCTTTGTAAAAGTAAACTCAGATGATATTTACAAGAATGAAATTTGTGGAGGAGGAGGAGGGGTGATCAGGAACAATGAAGGCCAATTGATTTTTGCATATGCTTTAAGTCTGGGAGTTGGAACAAATAATTGGGCAGAAGTTGTAGCAGAAGGTGACTCAAAACTTCTAGTTGATTGTGTCAATGAATAGAACGCTACTCCATAGAGGATTCAAAAAGAGGTGGATGAATTGAAAGATCATATGGAGGTTACTGGTTTCATCCTGCAGCACTGTTACAGAGAAGCTAACAAAGTAGCACATAAATTAGCAGTTTTGTGCTACACTGATTCCCAGAACAGAACATATGAAATTTTTGATAATCCTCCTGCAATCAAGGGGCTAATGACTATGGATAGATGGAATATGACTGCTTTCAGAATAATCAGAAGAAGAAAATGGAGATAACATAGGATCCACCCTGAAGTGTGGAACAAAGATGTGCATTTCTAAAGATAGGCATACTTTTGTAAACTTTGGATTTCATTTATATGACCAAGTATCCAAGGCATCATCTTTTTGCATGTACCTCATATTAAGTAGAAGGAAAATCCTCAATGCTCAGTAGGAAGAAGTAAATCACTTCATGTAAACTTTCTCATATCAAAGTGTAGGTTTGCTGGAAGATGAATAAAAATGTAGATTTTTTTTTAAAAACAATAGTTGAAAGATGAAATAATTTCCCTTAGGGATTCCTTTCATTATTCACAATATATATAGCTGTACAAGGTTGATTCCTAATATGGTACGAATCCTAACTTACCTTACAAAGGTTGATTCCTAATACAGTTAGAATCCTAAGTTACCTTAATTATACATCTACCATTATTACAAAATATACGGAGAATATTCGAGAATATTCGCTAATACTCCCCTCGACGGAGCGGGAGGAGGCCGAATGCTAAGGCCGGATCGGAAGTCGGTGAAGAGTCTGTCGCGGTAGTCCCTTTGTGAAAATGTCCGCATACCGATAAGAGGAAGGCACGTGTAAAATTTTGACCGACCACGGCAACCTTCTCTCGCACAAAGTGGATATCCATCTCAATATGCTTAGTCCGCCGATGTTGGACCGGATTATGAGACATATAGATAGCAGATATGTTGTCACAATAGACTATAGACGCCTTGCGCAATGGACACCGGAGCTCCAAAAGAAGATTTCGGAGCCAACGATCTCGGCGACAACATTAGCAACTCCGCGATATTCGCTCAAAGACTCGAACGGGATAGCGTGGCCCGCCGCTTGGCGGACCATGAGATAAGATTATCCCCTAGAAATACACACAACACCTCGAGGTGGAGCGACGTGTGTCGGGGCATCCCGCCCAATCCGCATCCGTGTAGGCTAGCAACTTGGTTGGGGCGAGAGGTGTATAGATGTAAACCAAAGTCTAGTGTGCCCTTAACATATCCGATAATACGTTTGAGGGCGGCAAAATGGGACTCTCGGGGTCGTGCATGAACAGACACACACCGCCGAACGGCATATGCAATATCGTGCCTAGTGAATGTAAGAGATCGAAGAGCACCGCTAGACTCCGATATAGAGTGGGATCGAAACCGGCGCACCGTCATTAGCACTAAGCTTGGATTTTGAGTCCACCGGAGTTGGCATAATTTTACAATTTGCCATCTTGGCCCCGTACACTATCTCTTCGCATACTTACGCCGACACAGAACATAGTGGCTACGGATCTTGTCACCGATATACCCAAAAAATAACTTAGCTTGCCCAAGTCGGTCATAGCAAATTCAGTTTTGAGTAGAGCAATGATTTCATTCTTCAACCCGTCGATGAGGTCGTAAGAACAATGTCATCGACATATAATAGCAAATATGCAAAGGTCGCTACCTCGGTGAAGCGTGAAGAGAGATGTATCACACCTCGCTACATACAAAACCAATTTGCGAGAAGATACCGGCGAACCGATCATACCAAGCGCGGGGTGCCTGTTTCAATCCATACAATGATTTCCCGAGACGACACACAAATCGCGTGAGTCGCCGGATGAACAAAGCCGTGAGGTCGATGCATGTACACGTCTCTTTCAAATCCCCATGAAGAAACGCATTCTTGACATCAAGTCGATGAATCGGCCAATGCATGCCCATAGCAATACCGAGAATAGTCCGAATAGTGGCCGGTTTAACAACCGGATCGAATGTCTCACCACAATCAATACCCTCCCGTCGATTAGTGCCATTGGCAACTAGTCTTGCCTTATACCTCTCTAAGTCACCACTGTCTTTGAACTTGTGACGAAATAGCCACATACACCGGATAACATTCACACCAAATTGGTCTAGGTACCAAATCCCAAGTGTTCTCGCTTGGTTAAAGCGTTAAATTCCTCGCACATGGCCGCATTCCAATTTGGGTCCAGTTTTGCTAGTTTTGGATTTTTTGGAATGGGTGATAAGGTTTGTGTGGAGAGATTGAATTGAACCTTGGGTTTGAAGATCCCGTGTTATGCACGAGTCTCCATGCGATGTGAGGGCGGTGGTGGAGGGTCGGGGCCGCGAGGTTGCCGGTCCACCGGTTCGGGACCGGTGGGCGCAGTGTCGCCGGTGGCGCAGTGACTCGACCGGGGGCTGTGGGGGTGAGCAGGAGGGAGGTGGTGGGGTGGTGCGGACGGTGGGACCGTCGGAACAGTGGTCGTGCTTGTTGGTATAGATTTTGGATGACCGGGGACAGACTTGGTTCATCGAGAAAGATGTAATCGGTGGTCTGAAATTTCTGGAGATTTGAAAAAGTAAAGGTTGTCTCGTCAAAGGTGACGTGACGGGAGACGATGATTTTGCGAGTAGCAATGTCATAGCACAAGTAGCCCCGATGATTAGGAGATAGACCAAGGAAGACACATAGAAGAGTGCGAGGGGCAAGTTTGTGGGGTGCAGTGGAGGCTATGTTGGGGTAGCATAAGCATCCAAAATTACGTAGGTGATCATATGATGGCCGCCTACGGTATAAGATTTCTGTAGGAGTTTTATTTTGGAGTGTGCTAGTTGGTAAAATATTTAGAATGGATTCTACCATTTTGACAGCATAGACCCAAAAAGGCGGTGGTAGGCAGGCATGAAACAGAAGTGTGCGGACCATGTTATTGATGGTACGTATAATTCTTTCAGCCTTTCCATTTTGGGAAGAAGTATAGGGACAAGAAAAACGGAAAATCATGCCTTGTTTAGAATAGAAATTGTGAAATGCCGAGTTATTAAATTCACGTCCATTATCACATTGGAATGATTTAATAAGTTTTTCAAATTGTGTCTTAATGAATTTTTGAAACTCGAGGAATTTTGCAAAAACTTCGATTTGAATTTCGGTGGGTAAATCCGGACAAAATGTGAAAAATCATCCAAGAATACTAGATAGAATTTATGACCCAAAGAGCTAGCAATCGGAGATGTCCACAAATCAAAGCATGAACAATATCAAATGGAGAAAAAGTAACACTATTTGATGACATAAAGGAAGACGAGTATGTTTGCCTAGTGGACAAGAAAAACAAGTGTTGGGCAATTTTCCCATTATTACATTGAATACGCTTAGAAGTCCTAAGAAAAGTAAAAGCGGGTCTCCGGGTGTCCGAGTCGTTGTGCCAAGTTGAGGGAGAGATCGCCGCAAGGGATAGAGGTGCTTGCGGTCCGTCACCGGAAGATTGAGTGAATGGGTAGAGATCTCCCACACTATTGCGGCGTGTAAGAATTTTTCCCGTATTGAGTTCCTTTACTGAGAGAAAAGCCAAAAGGGTCAAATTCGACAGACACGTAATTATTGCTAGTGAATTTTCTACGAGAGATTAAGTTTTTAATGATGTTAGGTGTGTATAGGACGTGGTTTAGGGAGAAAGGTGGGTGTGGATGTTTGGTGTGTGTGTTACCGTAACCTTCAATTGGAATGCGATGACCATTGCCGACAGCGTAATAAATTGAGGACACTTTAGCCGACGTAGTTGAGATATGTTACCCGACGACCGGTGAGGTGAGATGTGGCTCCGGTGTCCATGTACCAATTTTCGTCAGTCGTTGAAGGTTCACGGTGGTGTATGCCTGGCCCAAATCGGTCGGGGCCGGTGGCCGGGCGCGCAGCTGCCGCCGCTTTGGATTGTAGTGGGTCGCCGTAGCCGCCGCCGCCGGGACTTCCATCGTGTGGGCTGTTCGTCGCGCAGTGGGCTCGCTCGGTGGCCGGGGCATGGCCCAAGAGGCCGCCGACCAAGGCTCGCTGGAATTGGGCCCCTGCGTCGGGCACGGGCATGCGGGCGAGGCCCGGTTCGCCGCTGGTTGGGCCACCGCTGCAGTGCCGCCGCTGCGCCGTCTCGCTGTCCGTCCACCGGGTGCGTTGGCCCTTTCCGCGGCCCTTGCCTTTGTTGTTGCGACCTCCGCCGCCACGACCTCCGCCACTCGCCGTCGTCGTCGCCGGAACCGCCGGTCGCAGTGTTGCCATCCCGTCAACCCGCTAACGCCTTTTGATTATGTTCCTCTTGTTTAGCACGTCTAGTTTCTTCCAACAATAGTTGTGAACGTGCCTTGTTGAAACTTGGGAGAGGGTCGGCTTGTTGAATCATTGTTGCGAGTGTGTCATATTCACCTTTTGGTAAACCCGCAACAAGTTGAAGCACCATCTTGGTTTCTGAAACAGAAGTCCCGACGTTGGATAGTTGATCGGTTATGAGTTTCAGTTTCTTACAATATTCGGACATGTTGTTAAAATTCTCGAGGCGGGTATTATTGAATTGCTCTTCCAAATATACGGCCCGAGTATTTTTATTGTCCTGAAAGATTTCTTCTAGCCGGACCCAAAGTTCACGTGCCGTAGCACCGTTTTCATGATAGTGCACAACAGGTCTTTGGAGATGGTGCCGTAGATCCATTGTTTGACGATGGCGTCAAGACGACGCCAGATTGAGTCTGTAACATCGGTGGGACGAGGAGCAGATTCGTCAATATGATCGAGCACGTTGTATGCACATGCATGAATGTAGAATAGTTCCATCCACATGGATTATTGACAGTCTTCTTGGTCAAGAATTATAGGGATAAAATTCTTGATGTTGTTAACGGCGAATGCCGGATGAAAAGAAGATACTGAACGTTGAGAGGGGTTGTCAATTGTGCCAGTGGATGAACCGGAATTTGGGGGGAAGACATGGTTGCCGCTTGCCGAGGGAAGGGAATTTTCTGGTTTGGCCGAGAAAGAGAGGAAGAAAGCAGAATTTTTTTTTTCCTGCGAAATCAAAAAAAAAATTGCTAATTTCGGCCAAGAATAAGGAAGAGGAGAGATTTAGGTTTTAGGCTCTTGATACCATGAAAGATGGAATAATTTCCCTTAGGGATTCCTTTCACTATTCACAATATATATAGCTGTACAAGGTTGATTCCTAATATGGTACGAATCCTAACTTACCTTACAAAGGTTGATTCCTAATACAGTTAGAATCCTAAGTTACCTTAATTATACATCTACCATTATTACAAAATATACGGAGAATATTCTGAAAATATTCGCTAATAATAGTATTGCGGTTGAGAAGAATATACAAAAGATAAAGTTGATCAAAAGAGAGTTGCTTCCGACATCACCAGATGAAAGTCTTAGAGATATGCGATGATGCTAGCTTTTGCATATTTTACTTTTATTTTATAACTCACACAAATATTTATAAAATAAGTATGTGATTAAATTATTTTTTTTAGATATGTCTTTATTGTTGTTGTGCCTGTGTTCAAAAATCAGGAAAAACAGAAACCAAACGGAAAGACAAAAACCAGAAAAAACAGAAACTGGAAAAATAATACAGAAGTAAGAAAATATCCGAGACCACGAATTCACCGTGTGTCCTTAAGGAATTTAATCCCCTCACTGTACCCGAGGTTATGGATTACTTCCTCCCAGGATAAAACGGATATACCGTCGCAGAGTAGCGGTACGTCAAACGCCTTCGACTTCGACGAACTCAAAGTTGGCAACGAAACACAAGAAGACTCGATAGTTTTATTTGTGAAAAAAGAATGCAGAATTTCGATGCAGAAATTTTTGGTTTTGGTATCTTTAAAATGAGGCATTGCCTTAGTTTATATAGCCTTGAAGGTGCCTCTTCGAATAGGTTGGTGACTGTTCGGAAAGGTTGCCTTCCATTTCTCATTCACACCAACTTGGCTAGTTTTATTCATTAACTAGCTTTAACAATCCCCCACATGAATGGGGAATGGCTATATGATGAAAAACATGCATGACAAAAACTCGTGTGATTCGTAAGCAAGGATTAATCGCATCCGGATAAGTAGATTTCTCTTTGAACTTTCCGTAGTGAACATATGTCGGATATACTCGGTCAATCGGTAGATGTGATATCCTTGAACCGTCGAGCTTTGGTGTATACCTAGACAACCACATGTCACACAATTAACCCTTTAACCGTCTTTGGTTCTCATTGTTTTGTTCGTTTTACCATGAACACCGCTCGGTTCATAAGTGCGTAGAGAATTGGCCTTACATAATTCTCCTTGAAGCGGCTTACACTTCACACTTACATAGGTGATTCCTAAATGTGTCATCCCGTAGATACACTATTTGATATACCCCGTACCGAACTTAGGAACCATTAAAAAGCCGCAATGCTTTATCCCGGTACCGAACATTGTCTCATCACGAGAATGGACCAAAGAGTTATTGTGACAATGTTGAACCGTCATTAATGACTTTGTTTGATCTCTTTGAACCTAGATCTTGGGATCTCCAGTCTTCTAGGTAGAGTTACCGTCACGATGACTTGTCCTCGGCCATAGTCCCATTCCCCTTGATGATCTTTCAACTACCTCTCTAGTTAGGCCTTTAGTTAGTGGATCCGACACATTATCTCTTGACTTAACATAGTCAATTGTGATAATTCCACTAGAGAGTAGTTGTCTAACGGTATTATGTCTTCGTCGTATGTGACGAGACTTTCCGTTGTACATAAGGCTCCCGCTCTTCCTATTGCCGCTTGGCTATCGCAATGTATGCATATAGGAGCCAACGGTTTGGGCCAAAATGGAATATCTTCTAAGAAATTCCGGAGCCATTCAGCCTTCTTCACCGGCTTTGTCTAAAGCTATGAACTCGTATTCCATTGTAGAGCGGGCGATACATGTCCGTTTGGATGACTTCCAAGACACTCGCTCCTCCACCTATGGTAAAAACATATCCACTTGTGGATTTATTTTCGTTGAACCGGTGATCCAATTTGCATCACCGTATCCTTCAATAACCGCAGGATACCCGTTATAATGCAAAGCAAAGTTTTGAGTATGTTTTAAATACCCCAAAACTCGTTTCATCGCCACCAATGTTTTTGGTCGGGATTACTAGTGTAGCGACTTAGTTTACTTATAGCACATGCAATATCGTGTCGCGTACAGTTCATGATATACATCAAACTTTCCAACACTCTGGCATAATCCAATTGAAAATGACTTTCACCTTTATTCTTTGCAAGAGCAAGGTGCATATCAATTGGCGTCTTTGCAACTTTAAAGTCCAAATACTTGAACTTTTCAAGTACCGTTTCAATATAATGAGATTGAGACAATGCTAGACCTTGAGGAGTCTTATGGATTTTAATTCCCTTAATTAAATCGGCAACTCCTAAGTCTTTCATATCAAACTTACTAGCAAGCATGCGCTTAGTAGCATTTATGTTAGCAATGTCGTTACTCATTATCAACATATCATCCACGTACAAACAAACAATGACTACGTGGTTTGGAGTGTTCTTAATGTAGACACATTTATCACACTCATTTATCTTGAATCCATTTGACAAAGATTGTATGGTCAAATTTTGCATGCCACCGTTTGGGTGCTTGTTTTAGTCCGTAAAGAGACTTAACAAGTCGACACACCTTCTTCTCTTTCCCCGGAACTACAAACCCCTCAAAGTTGTTCCATGTAAATTTCTTCCTCTAACTCTCCATTTAAGAAGGCTGTTTTCACATCCATTTGATGGATTTCAAGACCGTACACACGGCTAACGCTACTAACACCCGAATAGATGTAATCCTCGTTACCGGCGAGTATGTATCAAAGTAATCAAGACCTTCTCGTTGTCTAATCCCTTTAACAACTAGTCTTGCCTTATATTTATCAATAGTACCATCACTTTCATTTTCTCGCTTGAAAATCCATTTGGAACCTAAAGGTTTAATCCCTCGAGGAAGGTCAACCAATTCCCAAGTATGGTTGTTTAAGATGGATTCTATCTCACTATTGATTGCCTCTTTCCAAAATTGAGCTTCCGATGAAGACATAGCTTCGTTGAAGGTTCGAGGCTCATTCTCCAACAAAAATGTTAGAAATTCTGGTCCAAATGAAGTAGACGTCCTTTGACGTTTGTCGCGTCTCGGTTTTTCCTCATCAGAATATTTTCCTTTGTTTCTTCCCGAGGTCGTTTAGATTCTTTGCTAGACGACTCACATTCCTTTTATACGGATATATGGTTTCAAAGAAGTCGCATTATCCGATTCAATTACCGTATTTACTCGAATGTCGGGATTTTCTCGATTTGTGAACCGTAAATCGATATGCCTTACTATTTGTGGCATATCCTATGAAAACACAATCAATGGTTTTAGGTCCTATTTTTACCCTTTTGGGTTTAGGAATTTGCACCTTGGCCAAACACCCCCACACTTTGAAGTATCCCAAATTGGGCTTCCTTCCTTTCCACTTTTCGTATGGAATAGATTTTGTTTTGCTATGGGGCACTCGATTGAGTATTCGGCTAGTCGTTAGAATGGCTTCCCCCACAAGTTCGGGGTAAACCGTAACTTATTAATGTGGCATTCATCATTTCTTTCGTGGTTCTATTTTTCCTTTCCGCAATTCCGTTTGATTGTGGCGAGTAAGGGCGATTGTTTGATGAATAATGCCATATTCCAAACATATTTGTTCAAAAGGAGATTCATATTCACCGCCCCTATCACTCCTTATCATTTTAATCTTTTTGTTAAGTTGAGTCTCAACTTCACTTTTGTATTGCCCGAATGCTTCAATTGCTTCATCTTTACTATTAAGTAAACAAACGTAGCAATACCGCGTACTATCGTCAATAAAAGTTATGAAATACTTCTTCCCACCACGAGATGGGATTGACTTCATGTCACAAATATCTATATGGATTAAGTCTAAAGGACTTGAATTCCTTTCAACTGACTTATAAGGATGTTTAACATACTTAGACTCAACACATATTTGACATTTTGATTGATTGCATTCAAACTTAGGCAATACTTCCAAACTAATCATTTTTCGCAAGGTTCTATAATTGACATGTCCTAAACGTGAATGCCATAAATTATCGAATCGAATCAGCTTTTGACAAAGAACAATTATAATACACAACGGTGAAGATTTTATTTCTTCAAACCGAATCAAGGTTACACAAAAGATTTAAAATACTTGAAACGAAATGCAGTAAATTGTATGTTGTATACTTGATGAAGTTTTTATATCTTCAAATCAAGTACCCAAATGAGTAGAAAGTTATGAAAACTTTAATCTCAACCGGAGTAGAAAATCCGAAGATTTTAGTCTCCAAACAACATATAAGTTCGTTACACCGAAACAACAAACACTTTTTTTTTTTTCCCCAAGAATTGTATGTTGTATACTTGATGAAGTTTTTATATCTTCAAATCAAGTACCCAACGGAGTAGAAAGTTATGGAAACTTTAATCTCAACCGGAGTAGAAAATCCGAAGATTTTAGTCTCCAAACAACATACAAGTTCGTTACATCGAAACAACAAACATACACCTTTTTTTTTTTCCCAGTAAATTGTATGTTGTATACTTGATGAAGTTTTTATATCTTCAAATCAAGTACCCAACGGAGTAGAAAGTTATGAAAACTTTAACCTCAACCGGAGTAGAAAATCCGAAGATTTTAGTCTCCAAACAACATACACTTTTTTTTTTTTCCGACAACGTTCTGTAATTGTTAAACAAGAACAAATGAACACAGAAATAATGATTAAATTCCTTAAGCTTGTTGTTGTGCCTGTGTTCAAAAATCAGGAAAAACAGAAACCAAACGGAAAGACAAAAACCGAAAAAAAACAGTAAACCGGAAAAATAATACGAAGTAAGAAAATATCCGAGACCACGAATTCACCGTGTGTCCTTAAGGAATTTAATCCCCTCACCGTACCCGAGGTTATGGATTACTTCCTCCCAGGATAAAACGGATATACCGTCGCAGAGTAGCGGTACGTCAAACGCCTTCGACTTCGACGAACTCAAAGTTGGCAACGAAACACAGTAAGACTCGATAGTTTTATTTGTGAAAAAAGAATGCAGAATTTCAGATGCAGAAATTTTTGGTTTTGGTATCTTTAAAATGAGGCATTGCCTTAGTTTATATAGCCTTGAAGGTGCCTCTTCGGAATAGGTTGGTGACTGTTCGGAAAGGTTGCCTTCCATTTCTCATTCACACCAACTTGGCTAGTTTTATTCATTAACTAGCTTTAACATTTATTTTATTGGAGTTCAATATTTTTAATAATTTAGTTGAGTTGAATGCATTTCATGCGTCACACGTGCATTTAGTGTGTCACACGTGCATCTGCACATCACACATGCATCCTTTGTATCGCACGTGCAGTATGTGTCAATTAATAAAAGCTTTTATAAATTACATATGTATTGTTAAACACATATGTGTGAGGTATACAACAAGGAGTAGCTTTAATGGAAACTGCTGATTTTTGCACTTTCTATAGGTATTAATTCGACGGTTTTCAGGACACCTTATACACACTATGACAAGCAGTCTATAGAGAGTGTAAAATTTTGGACACCATTAACTTTATTTATGACGATGCAGCTGGGGTGCTCCAAAATTGCTTGAGTGAAGCACGTATGCCACTGCATTGCCAATACATTTCCATTACAATGCAATAAATAAATATTGAGAATGAATTAGCAGGACTCGTGTTTGCAAAATTGCACGTTAAAAATTAGCTATTCCAGACACGTGTAGTGTGATATGTATTTAGATTTATCATGGAGTATTGTGGTTATGCATAGTTATGTTATATAGACCTGATGATAAGTCCAAGAGGATGGATAAAATTTGAAAAATTGTGTCTAGTTCGTCCATTCTATATTGAATACAAAAATAGAGAATCTGGTGCAAATAAGGGACGTGTCAAGTGGGCATTAGTCACTAGTGATTCCAAAATCGCATCAAATTTCACAATTAGAAATTTTATAACTGATGATGAATGGATACCCTCCACAAATCCCACATTATTCAGATCTCTTATAAATAGAAGTGGTATTACAATTAGTTATATCAAATCGTATAGCACATATTAATATGATTGCTACTTTTCTCTCCCAGTAAAATATATACCTATGTAGTAAAATGTTAAAGATTGATTATCTACTTTTTCTGTTACGCTACTGAATTTATCACCAACAGAAAAATAGTTTTGTATCATAAATGAGATACATTAGAAAATGCGGTCATGGATTCAAGCCATGGAAACAATCTCTGACAGAAATGCAAGGTAAGATAGCGTACAATAGACCCTTGAGGTTCGGCCCTTCTCCGAACCTCGCGCATAGCTGAAGCTTAATGCACCAGACTGCCCTTTTTTGAACAAATTAAGCTACAAGTGCAGTTGTCTTAAGCAAGAATTTCTCCATATATGTATGGAGATTTCTTATCTATGGTATATATATTAGTACAAATCACATAAATGGCACTTATTAGACATTGTAGAATATTTGAGCCATGCATTGACCTTCTATTAAGGCAACAACCAACTAGGTAAACAAATAGGTTAGAACAACCTTCGTACACTTTATGGAAACGAATTATGTGAACCAGATGGGCGGGGCAGGGTAGGCGGCTCAATATACTAGGTGGTCTAAAGCTAAAATTTAAAACGAGGCCTTATATTTTTATTAATTTATTTATATAATTTAATTAAATTTACTCTTATAATTAAGTAGCTTCTTAAAATGTAAAGTAATTAATTGTATTTTTATACGTAATTAATCTTTTAATTGATAATTATGTGGCCAATTTTATTAACCTTTTTTGAGACATTACTTATTATGTGAGATTTTACTTATATTAGTTTTGCATTTATTTTCCAACTAAGATAATTGGTATGAAAAATTTTAAAATTATTCTATAAGCAATATAAATATTATTTTTGAAAACAGCAACACTTCATACCCGATTAAGTATGACAATTAAAGTGTTTTCTACGTATACAAAATCTTAGAACACTTACAATTCCAGAAATAATTAAGTTAAAATTAACAATAACTTAATGGATATTTTACTTCAAGAAACATTCAATGTTAAGAGGATAATTCAAATCATTAGTAATTCAATTAGCTTGAAAAATATATACAAAGGCACTCAGAAAATTGAAGAATCATACAAAGGCAATGTTATAAAGGAGATCGATTCAAGTTCGAGAAAATTAAGACAATGAAAGGGAATAACTGTAATTTAAATTATCTACAACTTTCATATGTAATTACTTTAACATGACAACAAATTATTAAGAAGATACCAATTATTTTTTTGGGTAAATAAAAGGATTTTTATTACCAACTAGGTATTACAAAGTAAGGGTGTCCAACGGGGCGGGATGGGTCCCGGCGGGACGGGGGAGGGCCGGGACTCGGGTTCCGGCGGGCCTGGCAGGCCGAGCTAGGCGGGACGGTGGGAGGTCCTGTCCCGTCCCATATCCCGTCGGAATGGGGTCGGGTCGGGACTCTTTTTTTTTGCCACTTAATTTTAAAAAATAATATATAGTTATATACAAACACTCCAATAATTGAACAAGAGAGTGTAATAAAAATATTCCAAGGCTGTTTTGTGTCTCTTATATTATTTAATAGAAATATAACATAGTAATACAATTTCGAAATTACAACTTTGTGATGTTGTTCAAAAGTTGCAAATGACATAGTAAAATACTAAAATTGCAATTAAAAAAATTACATATTCAACCATACTCTTTCGAATTTTCTCACAATGTCTTGAGAAACTTCTGTTGGAATTGGAATTTGTTTGTCAAACTCTTCAACGTCGCTTCTTGCTCCCTTGGACAAGATTTCGTTGTAGTTGTAGTCTTCTTCTTCGTTGGTCTCCGATTGACCGCACCTCCTACGCTCCGCACGAATCCAGTCTCTGAATAGAACTACAATCTCCAACGTGTCTCCCACCAATGAATGTATGTGCTCTCCAATTTAAAATCTTCCCGCGGAAAATGCGCTTTCAGACGTTGTTGATGACGCTTGAATGTTTAACACATCTCGGGCCATCTTTGTTAGCGTCGGAAATGCCTTCTCATTCTCCCTTCAGTATTTCAGAAAGTCTTCTTGTCCTTCGGCATTGACAATTAATTCATACGGTACAATACCCTGCAAAACATAAACATCAAATTCGCTAACTTGTGAAGAAGTTGAACCACTACACATTTTATTTCTAAGGCCTTGAGTACTAGCAGCGGAAATCACATGTTTTTATAAGGTTGCAGCGAAGTAGTAGAAGATGGTACAGAAGTCGGTTGATTATTTGCACTTTGTTGTTGGTAATACATATATTTGTTTTTGCATTCGGTGTGTATGCTAGACGTAACTGCTTCTTTAGTTGGTGTGTCAGTTGGTTCTTTAGTTAGGTCTGTTGGAAGTACTTCTACACAATCATAAATCGTCTCTACAAGTGTTTTACAACCGTCTACTTTAATAGTTGGATTTAATACAGCACCACCAATATAAATAGTAGGGATAGGAAAAAGGTATTTTTTTAAAAAAATTTAAACATTTTTTCAATAGCTGCCTTATAAGTTGGTTTTTACATATATTCATTAAGTAACAAAAATATTAAAGTTATATAAAATAACATATTTAAAATAGTAGGATAATAAATTCTGGAAAATTCTTTAGTAGCTTGATAAAATTTCTCTAAAAGTCCATTAAGTTTTAAAATTTTATCCCATTCACTATCTACAAGCATATCCCTTGAATTTTTATTATGGGCGTTAAATAATAAAGTAATAGGTTGTATATAATCGTAAGCAACAAGTAGTTGCTCATACATAGAATTTCACATAGTAGAAACTTCTTCTGAAATTTTTCTATATGATAATCCACAATTATGACATATTTTTTTATACTCTTTGCATCTTTGTATTTTTTTACCTTTAAAAATAAAGTTTATAGCAAATTGTATTTTATCAAGAATTCTTTCAAAAAGTTTTAGGCCGTCCTTTATAGCTAAGTTATAAATATGGCACACACATCTTATATGAAAATGATCAGCAAAAAATGGAGTTAATCTAAGTTTTAAAAGTCTTATAGCATAATCATTAAAAGAAACATTATCTAATGTAATAGTCATAATTTTGTCATTTATTCCATAGTATTCACAAATTTCATTAATATTATCTGCAATAAAAGTACCAGTGTGCCTATCATGTATATATCTTTATGCTACAATACGTTTTTGCATATACCAATTTTGATCTATCCAATGACATGTTACCGTTGAATAATCATTACCATTAGTACTACGGCCTATGTCAGAAGTGATAGCCATTTTGTCATTAAAATGATACAATACATAAAGTAAATATTGTTGATATTCACTTGCAAATTTAAAAACATCCCTTCTAACAATTGATCTAGAAAAATCATTAAAAGTAGGATTATATGTTTCCCGAATGTAATGAATAAAACTAGGAAATGAAGGAAATGAAAAAGGCAAACCCTCCACCGCTATTAATTTTATCATATTTTCTCTATCTTTGTTTTTATCATATTTAGGACCAAATATTACCCCCGTCGTAGGGTTAATTTGACCTTGTACTAGGTCGGGGACACTATGGGAGCCTTGTCACGACTCAGATGGCATTGGCACACCCGATTTTTTAGCCATGTATTAATTCCACCTGGTTGTGTGTTCGCCTTGTACATGTCTCAGTAAACCTCACATCCCACCTTGACCTTTTCCGATTTTAAATTTATAAATATTTTTACAAATTTTACATCTAGCTAGTTGATTCTCTTCGTCCCTATCCAAAAAATGTCATGCATCTGATTTTAATTTTCGTTTTGTGGGGCCTCGATTCATACTAGGGGGAATATGAGGCATTCCAGTTTCAGTTTCAGGCCGAGACTCAGTCTGAGCCTGAGGTTGATATGCACTAGTGAGTGTGTCATCTATATTATCATTTAAATTAAATTCTGATTCATTTACTTCATCATCTACTGGTATATCATTAAAAAAAATATTTTCATCAATATTACTGAAATCAATCAAATCTTCGGGACTAGGAATAGGATTACTAGAAGTACTCTTACTCTTATTACCCATACTAGAAGAAGCACCCTTATCCTAACCCGTAATCAAATGTTTAAATCCTTCTATTTTAATTATACAAGTAAATAATTAAATTAAATAAATTAAGTGCGATAATTAAAATTAAATAACAATAATAATTTAAAGAAGGAACGAAGGTACCAAACGCCGACGTAACGTCAACGTGTAATCGAGGTTGATAATTAAAACTTTGCTCGATGGATGATCCTCAAGCTAGTTGTCAACTTCACTCTCAATTTTTTAACTTTGATATAATATTTAATAGTAGGAAGATTTGTAGAATTGTAGAGAGATAAATTGAGAGATTAGAGAGATGGTAGAAAGATTTGTGAGAAAAATGAAGAGGAAAATGAGTTATTTATAGTTGGAAAATAGGGTTAAAGTGTAAATATATTAACTTAGGAGTTAAAAATAAATATTAAGGGGGTAGGGGGGTTTATGGGGGTCTGGGAGCCAAAAATGACCGTTATAGCCGTTGCACAACGGCCAAAATCGAAATTTGGCCGTTGTTGCAACAGTTATTTTGGCAAAGGGTGAGGTAGACGGATCGGGACGGGGTCGGGACGGGATGGGGCGGGTCGGGATCGGGACGGGCGGGACGAACCCAGGCTCCGTCCCGAGTTCGAACCCCGACCCCGAAAATTATTTTTTTTTACTTTGGAGGATCGAGACGGAGTGGGCCGGGTAGCGGGCCGACCCGGCCCACTGGACAGCCTTATTACAAAGCAGAAAAACAGAGACTGAAGTTACAAAACATCTTCAGTCTCCAACTACCAGCTTCTAGCTCTAAACAACTAAATATTTGCTAGCCAATTCATACGGGGTAAAAGTTTAGAGATCTTAGTTTCAACTCTATTCCACTTCTCAGGTTCCCTCTATAACATACTTCCTGTACCACAGTCTTGATTACTTGGTCTGCATTTCTGGATTTGCTCTAAAAAATTCTCAAGTTTCTTTCCTTCCATATATGATAGATACAACCAGATGTTATCATTCTGAATATTTCATCATCCACTGATTTGCTGGTTCGTCTAGAAATCCACTCTAACTCAGTATCTCAATCTTGAGGAAGTCTCCTGATCCCTTGCCATGCTAATAGTTTGCTCCAGATGTTGTTAGAGTAAGGGCAAGCAAAAAATAGATGGCCTATGGATTCATGAGCTGTAGGACAAAGAGGACAGTCCAACACATTAGTGATGCCCCATTTAGCAAGTCTGTTACTAGTACACAGTCTCTCCATAGCTGCAACTCTGAAGATAAATACCCATTTAGGAGCACCAAAGTTATTACAAATCATTCTCCTCCAAGGAATCTTAGGATAGTCATTCTGTCTTGCTTTATAAAACTTCTGAATTGAGAAGGCTTGCATTTCAACAAAATCAGTGTAGGTGTAGCCAGCTTTCTCAAAATACTTCTTACTCCTAAAAATCTTGATTAACACCCAAGAAGCCTGTCCCATATAACTTGGCCCTTTATATAGTAGGAGTGCACCCATCTCACCCAAAGCTTGTCTTTTTTATGACTTTAGTTCCATAGCAACTTTGAGATAACAGCCTTGTTCCATTCCATGATATCAGTTATATTCAATCCCCTCCAACAGCCTTTGGTTTGCATAAATGCTCCCAAGAAATGAGAGCCTTCTTAGTTTTATCAATAGATCCTATCCATAGGTAATTCCTAAGAATGGAAATAATCATAGCGATTACCTTTTGGGAAGAATGAAAATCTGGGACCAAAATGTTTGAGTTGAGATGAGCACACTTTTGATCAGTTGTACTCTTCCTGCATATGATAGTAACCTGGCTGTCCATGAAGTTATTCTATGAAGCATTTTGTCAAGTAGAGGTTGGCATTGTACACATGATAAGTCTCTTTGTACTCAAAGGTACACCAAGATATCTAAAAGGAAGTTTCCCCTTTGTGAATCCTAGCTTTTGTAGGATCTGCTCCTAAACCCTTGACTTGACCCCTCCAAAATATAAGCAACTTTTATTGAGATTAGCATTTGAGACCAGATGCAAGTGAGAACTGAACAAAGCAATCATATACAACACCAACAGATATGAGATCACCTCTTGAGTATAATAATAAATCATCAGTAAATCCTAATTGGATAATTTGCAGGTTAGCACACTTGGGGTAATACTTGAACTGTCTCACCTTCTCCACATTTTTAAGAAGTCTACTAAGATACTCCATGACAATCACGAAGAGATAAGGAGACACGGGATCCCCTTGTCTAAGCCCTTTTTTAGCAAAAGAAGGCTTCAAGGGGGATCCATTCAGTAAAATGGAATAAGACACAGAATTTACACTAGTTGTGATCCAGGATATAAATTTAGCAGAAAAGTTAGGGAGTTCAATACTTGCTCCAAGAAAGGCCATTCCATCGTAAGCATTCTGCATGTCCACCTTCATCATACATCGAGGAGAGATACCCTTTCTACCATACCTTTTCACCAATTCATGGCTTAAGATTATATTATCAGTGATCATCCTGCCAGATATAAAACCAGTCTGATTTCTATCAATAAGATGATCCATGAATCCCTGTAGTCTTTTAGTAATAATCCTGGAAATCAGTTTGTACAATGTGGTACAACAAGCAATGGGTCTGAATTCCCGGATAGTAGAAGGATTCTTGACTCTAGGCACTAGTGTTATGGTAGCACAGTTGATAGACTTACACATAGAGCCAGTAGCAAAAAAAATCTAACACAGCATGAGTGACTTGATCTCCTATGACAGGCCAGGCTTTTTAAAAAAAAATAAGAGTTCAGGCCATCACATTCTGGGGCCTTTGTATCATCAATCCCTTTTAAGGCTATGCAGACATCTTCAGTGTTGAGTTGTGGAGCCTAATTCACCGCCAACACTATGAAGACCCTACACAGAGTGTGGAACGCTGATCGACCTGTTTATAATGTAATGTTATTTAGTGGAGGGTATTTTGAGAATTTTAGGCTTGTATTATGTTCGCACTAGTTTTCACTATATATAAACTAGGGCGCCGTTTTTCTTTCAGAAGAGTGGTCGAAAAAGACAGAAAGAGAGAATTGTAAACTCAAAACTCCATTATAGTAAAATCTGCAGCGGCAAAGTGGACGTAGCTCTCGCATTGAGGGTGAACCACTATAAATTTGTGTGTGTTATTTGTTCTTCGCTTATTTACTGTTTTTCTGATTAGGTAGGATTTGTGACGTAAATCCTAACATTCAGGAGTTACAGTTGCAATTAAAGCTAATTGTTGGCTTCTGTTAAGTATGACCATTTGCCATTATTCTAGGACCAATAGCAGGTAGAGTAATTGCTGCAGAGCCTAACAAATTTTGATAGAAAGTCAGGATTTCTTCCTCCATTCCCCTTGCTGATTCAATCATATTCTCATTGCTATCAATCAGTCTCCTGATTTGGTTTTGGATTTGTCTACTTCTCAAGGAGACGAAAAAATGAAGGGGAGCCTTGGAGTAACTGGTAAAGTTGCTTCCATGTGACCAGGAGGTCATGGGTTCAAGCCGTGGAAACAACCTCTTGCAGAATGTGAAGTAAGACTGCGTACAATAGACTCTTGTGGTCCGGCCCTTCCCCGGACCCCGCGCATAGCGGGAGTTTAGTGCACCGGGCTGCCTTTTTTTTTGTCATGGAGACGAAAAAATATTTAGAGTTTTGAGTCTTCCACATTAAGCCAGTGCACTCTAGCTTTTTGTTTGAGAATACTTTCTTCCACTAATCTCCATTTCTCTAGTTGCTTCTTCAAGCTCCTTTCCACATCAAATAAATCAGGGTGTACCTCCTCTAATTTTTTCTTAGTCTCCATAATCTTCTTGTCAGTGCCAGAGAATTCTAGATTGTTAAGTTGCTTCATCTCATTCTTGACAAGTTTCAGTTTCCTCCAAACTAGCTGCATACCTAGTCCCTGAGTGTTCCAAGCATTGAGTACTCCACTTAGAAACTCCTTGTGATCAACTAAACTATTGATGAACTTGAAAGGTTTCCTAGTATTAGGAGGGTTGGTCTCCAACTTGACTGATAATGAGCAATGATCTGAAAAAACAGGGTTCAAGATAGTAGTTTCAATATGAGGGAATGCATTTAACCATAGTGAGTAGATACTTGCCTAATCTATCTTGCTATACACATGAGAATTTGTCCAAGGATACCTCCTTCCAACTATCTTCATTTTAGTAAGACCTGTAGTATCAAGAAAGTTTTAAAAATCTCTAACCTCATTATCATGAACAGGAGCTCCCTATATTTTGTCATCATCCGCTAGTACAGTGTTAAAATTTCCTAATAGCATCTAAGGACCATGTATCTGATTCATAAGCCCCTCAAGTGCAGGCTACATTGCTGCTCTATCTTGTATTGTGTGAAGCCTATATATTGCTGTAAATGCAACAGTAATGTTGAGTGTGTACACAATAAGCAGCCCATGAATGAATTGAGCATTTAATAGTTTGCACAATGAAATCAACTCTTGTAGGATCCCAAATAATTCAAATTCTCCCTTTATGACCAGTACCATAGTTGTTACACCATCTCCAGTTGCCAAACAACTTCTTAACCAGTTTATCAGCATGCTATTCTTTTACCCTGTGTTCAGTTATAGCTAGCAAACTAACTTTATTCTCAAATAAAAAAGACTTCATTTCCCTATGTTTCTTAACTTTATTCAACCCTCTAACATTCCAAGCTACTATCATTGAGATATAGGAAGTTGTGGGTTATCAGGCCCCTCTGTGCTACACTGACTAACTTCAGACTTGTAAACATATTACTACTAATCTGCCCTACATTATCTAGGGCTTTGAAAATATTAGTAACATGTATTTCAGGATTATCAACTTGTCCAGATTGATGAGCTTTACTAGCAGACTTCCCCTCACTACTGTCCAAGTGTTGGGGTCTTCAATTTGCTTTGGGATCTTGTTATCTGCAACAAGTAGGTTTCCAGCTTCAACATTGATTTTTGTCTGCACTTGTCTAGGTTTGCAAGCTTTATGTTGCTTTGTGGCCTGTTTCTGATGAATCTGCTGCTGCTTTTTTTACTCCGGCTCCTTAGCTAGTGGAGGCTTCTTATTTTAATAATGTAGTGGTTGCATTCTTACCTGTTAGTTAATAGTGTTGCAGAAAGATGAAAGAGAAATAATGATTTCCGAAAGGTTAAACAAGAAGAAAAGGTTGAGTCGAGAGATGAATCTCTGCCTTTAAGATAAAATTATCCTGTATATATGCTTTTACGATAATGGACAATAGTCTCTCAAAATAAAACAACAACAATCAACAAAGCAAAGCAAATTGTGTTGATCCCAGCGAAGTAAATGAATATAGAACAGATTGCTGATTTCTATATATGTTCTGTGTACTGTTCTGCGTTTATATAGAACTGAACAGAAGAAAGTATCAGAAATTATGTAAGGATTGTGTGTTTTTTTAATTTGAACAGAATGTTCAATTTATAAGATCAGAAAGGGAAGCAATGTTCTATTATGTTGAATAGTCATGTCTGTTGGCTGGTGTCCTTTGGAGAAAAAAGAGTCGTTGTAACGTTCCGAAAAACTTCAGGGACCAAAATGTAAATAGTTAACATTTCAGGGACCAAAAAGAAAGTTTCGGAAGAAAGCAACAGCCCCGAAATTGAACCGAACGGGCGGGCGGCGGCGCGCGTGTGGGGCTTAGCCCCGAACCCAAGCTCACCTAGGTCCTCTCCCTTCTAAACACATGGGTTACCCCTTGGGGTCCCAAACTCTTACTCAAACTCAGAGTTTATATATTGCACAATCCTTCCATCTTCTACCAATGAGGAAGATTTGTCATTTTTTGCCAAAAACACACCATCTTTTCATGTATCAAACACCTTACTTTGTGTACCAATATCTCATTCATTTCTTAAAGAAATTTGACAATACTTGGCACTAACATCATCTACTCACTTAGTAGATTAGGCATGTGCGAAGAAACGATATTTTTGACATGCGGGGCCCACGTGTTTAATTCATTAAATACGGGATAAACTCAATCCCACATCAGTAAATTTCAAACAATCCCCTCTTGAAAGAGAATTGGTGCACACGAGGTGCCAAAATCCAGCAATCTTTTAGCGAAAAGATATTGCATCAGGAAAGGTAGCTTTCGGCTTTGAACCTTCCTTAGTAGATTACCATCGAATTTACTTACTGCGCGGTGAACGTGATGTCTTGAACCGTCAGTGTTTAGTATAAACCAAGACAATGGTATCAACACAATAACTCTCCTTATTCATTTCTTCTTATCGTTTTGTCTGTTGTGGCCATAGACAACGCTTGAATTCTTAAGTGCGTACATTTGAAGCGGCATGTCTTCGCACTTAAATAGGTGATCTCCTTTAAGGTATATTGCTCTACCCCACTCGCAAGAGTTAGGAATCATTAAACGTTTCAGAAACTTATCATTTACCCATTATGCATGTAGCACTCAATGTCTATCGCGAGAACGGCTTTAGAGTTATATTTCTTTAAAGAATGATAATTCGAAGTGCTCTTACTTCAAGTGAAGCGCTAAACTGAACCTCTATAGTTTAGTTTTCCCATTGAACCAAATTCCTAAGATCTCCAGTCAGTAAGGTTGGGTTACCACCATAAAGATTCTTATTGTTTGAGTTTTAAGCCCATTCCCCTAGACAAGCATAATATTTGATCTTTGGGTAGGCCTTTAGTTAATGGTTCTGCTAGGTTATCCGTTGATTTGACGTAATCAATGGAAATGACACCCGTAGTGATCAACTGCCTAACGGTCTTATGCCTCCGATGAATATGTCTAGACTTGTCGTTGTACATATTACTTCGTGCCCTTCCTAAAGCCGATTGGCTGTCACAGTGAATCATCACCGAAGGTATGTGTTTATCCCAACACGGGATATCCTCTGAGAAGTCGTGAAGTCACTCTGCTTTTTATCCTGCTTTGTCCAAAGCGATAAACTCGGATTCCATCGTGGATCGGCCGATGCATGTTTGCTTAGAGGATTTCCAAGACACAACCCTACCACCAATTGTAAAAACATACCCACTGGTGGATTTTGTGTTCTTTATGTCCAATATCCAATTTGCATCACTGTATCCTTCCAGTACGGCTGGATATCTTGAATACTGTAATCCGTAAGTCAACAAATATTTCAGATATCGTAGTATCTGATTTAATGCCTTCTAGTGATCATTTCCAGGATTACGAGTAAACCTAGTCAACTTATTGACTGGATAAGCGATATCGGGTCGGGTGCAGTTTGTAATGTATATTACGCTACTAATGACCTGCGTATATCACTCTTGGGATACGGGTGCACCACGATTCTTATCAATTCTATAATTCATATCTATTGGTGACTTCATAGGGGGATTGTCAAATACATCAAATTTCCTCAAAACATCTTCAATGTAATGAGATTGAGATAAGATCAGCCCGTCAGATGACTTAGAAATCTTAATTCCTAAGATTACATCTGCAATACCCATATCTTTCATGTCAAAACATTGTTTCAACATATTATTGGTTTCCAGGATCAAGTTTAGACTACCGGTGAGCATGTCATCTACGTAAAGATATATCATGACAAATGAGTCAGAGTTCCCTCTTATATAGATACATTTATCACATTCATTTATGGAGAAACCTTTTGATAATAAAGTATTGTCAAACTTTTCATGCCATTGTTTCGGGGCTTGTTTGAGTCCGTACACAGACTTAACAAGTCGACATACTTTCTTTTCTTGTCCTGGAACCACATACCCCTCGGGTTGTTCCATGTATATTTCCTCTTCCT
Source organism: Anisodus tanguticus (assembly GCA_034509755.1). Lineage (NCBI taxonomy): Eukaryota > Viridiplantae > Streptophyta > Magnoliopsida > Solanales > Solanaceae > Anisodus > Anisodus tanguticus. The sequence goes on along the minus strand of CM067557.1, from coordinate 35,160,203 downwards.
ACTCTCCGTTTAGGAAGGCTGTCTTAACATCCATTTTATGTATCTCAAGGTCACGCAAAGCTGCAACGGCTATGAATACCCTTATGGACGTTAATCTAGACATAGGGGAGTATGTGTCAAAGTAATCGAGGCCTTCCTTTTGTCTGTAGCCTTTGACTACTAATTTGGCCTTATACTTGTTAATAGTTCCATCTGTTTTGTACTTTCTTTTGAGTATTCACTTACAATCCAAAGGTTTGCTTCCCGGAGGAAGATCAACCATTTCCCAAGTATGATTTTGCATGATGGAATCTATTTCGCTTTCTATAGCTTCTTTTCAAAGCGGTGTTTCTGGAGTTGACAATGCTTCCTTAATTGTCCTCTGTTCATTTTCAACCATATATGTTAGAGAATTTGGACCAAAGATTTTGTCTTTTTTGGCCCTTTTGCTTCGTCTTGGTTCAACCTCTGGAACCTCTAAGTTCTGTAAATCTGGAACATTAAGTTCCAGATAATCAGTAACTTCTGAGTCCTGTAGATCTGGAACGTCTAGTTCCGGATAACCAGAAACTCCCGGGTCTTGTTGATTTTGAACATTTTGTTCATAACTTCGTTTGCGCTAAATTATTTCTTTTTCCTTTCGAGGAAAGATCGTTCAAAGAATTCAGCATTCATTGATTCCATGATCGTACCCTCGTGGATATCAGGTATCACCGACTTATACACTAAGAAGTGATAAGCACTACTATATTTTGCATATTCGATAAATATGCAATCTACAGTTTTAGGTCCAATTCTGACCTGTTTTGGTTTAGGTACTTCAACCTTTGCCAAACAGCCCCACACTTTCAAATATTTGTAAGTGGTTTCTTTCCTTTCCATGATTCATATGGAGTTTTATCTTTACGCTTATGCGGAACTCTATTGATAATTGTATTAGCGGTAAGAATTGTTTCGCCCCACATGTTTTGGGTAATCCAGAATGGATAAGTAAAACATTCATCATTTCCTTTAACGTACGGTTTTTGCGCTCGGCAATACCGTTAGACTAAGGCGAGTAAGGAGCGGTTGTTTGATGAACAATGCCGAATTGAGTACAGTATTCTTCAAACGGTGCTACGTATTCTCCCCATCTATCACTACGAATTGCCTTAATATATAGGTTTAGTTGATTTTCAACTTCTGCTTTATAACGTTTAAATGCATCAATCGCTTCATCTTTACTTTTCAACAAGTAAACATAACAATATCTTGTACTATCATCAATGAAAGTCACAAAGTACTTGTTCCCATCGAGTTTGCAGAAACTTTAAATCACATATGTCAGTGTGAATAAGTTCTAGAAAAGCGGTGTTTCTTTCGACTGAATGGAAAGACGATTTGGGAGTGAGAGGGGGCTAGGTAGTGGGGTAAGAAAAGTTTCTCATTTTTTATAAAAAAATTTGTATAAGTAAAATAAATATATAAAATAAAAACTTTGGGGTAGTGTGGGAGGGCAAGGGGTTGGAAGTAAGAAAAAATTTCATATTTTTAATAATTTTTTTATAAAAGAAAAAAAATATGAAATAAAAATATGAGGATGAGGGTAGGGCATGGGGTGGGGGTGGAGGGGTAGGGAGGTAAAAAAAATCATATTTTTAATAATTTTTTAATAAAAGCAAAAAAAAATATGAAATAAAAATTTGATGGAATGGGAGTTAGGGCGGTAGGGGAGGTAAGAAAGAATTTCATATTTTTTATAAAAATAAACAAATATGAAATAGAAATTTAAGGATAGGGGTAGGGTAATGGGGTGGGGTGTGGATAGGTAAGAAAAAATTTCATATTTTTTATAAATTATTTATAAAAATAAAATAAAAAATATGAAATAAAAATTTGAGAATGGGGTAGGGCAAGTGGGGGTGGGGTAGTGCGGAAGGTGGGGGTAGAGATGGTAGGGGGGTGAGGTGGAGTAGGAAAGGTAGGTGACAGAGATGTGAGGGGAGTTCAGTGCTTGCGTGGGATTGGTGTAGGGGAAGGGTAGGGTGGTTGGAGTGCATTGGTGTATTTTTATTATTCCGAAATAATAATAATAATTTTTAAAATAATTATTTATAAACAAAAATCTTAATCTAGAGTGAAGCTTTAGTCGTTAAGATTGAGCATTTTCATAAGTCAAGGTTAGACATTATCATGAGTTTATTTGGTTGCTGCTTTATGATGGTTCAACTTAGACTAGCCAAACCAACTCATCATCAAAATCACTCTTGCCCAAACTCATGAAACTTTGGGCGGATTGAGCGGGTCATTTGAATTTGGACAAATTTTACCAACCCTAGCCCTGGGCAGAGGCAGAGAGCTGCAAGGGGTTACCGACTCAAAGTTTAGTGATCAATATTCATATATATCGAGTTAAGATGAGGAAATGTGGGAGTTAAGCATTTTTCTAAGTGATATTCTCCTATACAAGAATGAGAGATAAATAACAAAACTGAAGAAGACAGGACTTCGTTGTCATGCCTGCTTGCGAGTATTATCGTCAATTAACTGATTATTTTTTTAAATGGTTATATTGGTTGAAAGAGAATTTTACTGTAGCTCGGTGGTAAATATTTTCTGCATCTTTAGCCCTCTTTTATTCAGCAGATGTTTTGCTGCCAAGTCGCATATAATCTTTGATAGCCATTTCAAATATTCTCATAAATAACCAGATGATAAACTTAACTAGGTGGGGAAAATTGATCCAGCTAGTAAAAATATATATATTTTGATGTAGAAGTTAAAGGTTGAATGGGAATATAATAACACAAATGTGAAAGCACAGACCAGATTAATTTAGGATAATAACATGTAAATTCCACATCGTGGAGTCTAAGGACCTTGATAGGTTGATAGATAGAACAGCTGTTTCAGGAGACACTCCGCTCAAGGCCATGATGCTACATGTACTTGGTATTTTTTATGTTGTTTTGTTGCTTTATTTTCCTTTTTGATAATGCCAAAGGGGAGAAAGGCACAAGGAAATGGAAGCACCAAGAAGGGTTGGGGAGCACCAAGAAACTTAGAATCTTGACTGCTCAAGCCGGGGGAAGCGTTCTGCCTTCTTCAGATATATTCAGGGTAGTAACATGTCAAGTCTCTCCTTTTGTTGTCATGATAAAAAAAAGGGGAGACTGTTAAGGAAACACTTGTAACTGGGTCTCAATTAGGCACCACGCCAGTGATCCAAACAAGTATAAATATCAACTGTGTCACTTATCTTTCAGTTCTTATTAATTTAATTATAATTGCTTGCTAACAAATTCTTCGGATAATCGACTATGAGAAAAGATAGTTGATTAGTAAAAAAAAGGGATTACAAGGTTATGCTTTCTGCTATTATACTGAAAGTACTTTGTGACAATTTAGCGATTTGTTCGAGGCCGTAATCAAAACGATAAGTATTTGAAAGGCACGGAGAATCGCTTATTGATATCGCCAACCTTCAATGCAAGTGTTCATCATTGTTTATTTGACGCACTTGCTCTGCTAATTGGCTATAATATTTGGTTATAACTATCATCAACAAATCCAAGTAAATGAATTTAAGTTATTACAAAATGAATCACTTTAAAAATAGCATCTCAGATTATTTCTCCCCATGATTTTCTTCATTTAGCAATCAAAGTGCAAGGATAACGAATTGGATTAATCATCATCCATGCTTTTCTGTGAAAATTAAAGAAACTGCATAAAAAGAAAAAAGAAAAAAAGAAAATAGAAAAAAACTGAATAGATTGGATCTCAGTTATATAATTCTTCTTCAATCCCATAACTGGAAATTCTAGAAAGATAACGCAGTAATAAAACTAATCATCATAGATCCAAATAAACAATCCAATTTCTTTTAAAAAAACTCACAAAAGAAGCAAAAAATCGTTTAAACGACAATTGTTTAAATTTAAGTTTAAAATGCCTGGAAACTTTTAACCATATTTAACAACTAGAATAAGAGGATTATGAGATCTCAGCTATAGAGAAAAATAATCTACATTTCCTATGAGGAAAATTCAGAACTCGGATAAATTGTTTATCACATCCTCGATCCCGTACAAAAAAACATAACAAAAAAAATCAGTAAATCCAACGAAACAAATAATCAGGAAATAAGAGAAGTGATAATTGGATCTCAGAAAAGTGAAATACCGAAGAATTAATATATCATCATATTGAATATTCAGTTTGTTTTTTCTGTTTCCTCATCGATCCATTGCAATAATAAAGAATTAAAAAAACATGGATAAACCGAATAACGAAATTAAACTAATATACTTCATGGGATACAAATAGTCTAACTAAATAGCAGCAGAAAGAAATAAGGCACTGATTTAGAAGAGTTTATCAGATGTAGGAGAGGAAGGGACAAACCCTAGCGCCGATGGAGAAGACTGACTGGTATTCGCTATATTTATATAGGACTTTGACAAGCAGAGAGAGGGGAGGATACGGCGACGTTTTTAATGAATCCTTCGGAATTTACGCACTTGGCAAATATATTGGACGAACCCTAAATGAAAGGTGAAACTATTAACACCCTATCGCCCAAACACTTAAAAGACATTTTTTAGCATTTTTAAAGTAATTTTATTTTCTAGTTAATTTAGCATTTTTAAAATAATTTTATTTTCTAGTTATTTTTTAACTAATTTCAGCATATGTATAGAAGTTGTATAATTATTGTATATGTATCACTAATCTCTCTATATATAAAATATATGATACATATAGAAATTATATCATTATTGTATAAAATATGTATTATTATGATAGATGTATAGAAAAATGTATCATTATTATGTAATTTGTGTATAACAAATGTATAATCTATGTTTACTCACTAACTATATAGCATTATAAAAATTATACACATATCGTATATGTTTTAGAGATATTTCTTGAAGGCAGCTACCGGAGACCAGAACCTTCACTGGCCGCGTCACCGTAGCACCAATTGAACACAACCACTTCACCCTGTCGCTCTAGCTGTTGATTAATTATTCGTTATTGTTCGAAGCTAGAAGATTGATAGTGTGAATAAATTGAAGAAAATTTAAATTTCATTTTTGAGCTTCAAAATTTTAGATCTTGAAAAATGTAGCAAGTTAGACAATTGTTGTTTGATTAGCAAAGCATAAATCAGTAGCTACCAACTGATTTGGAACTTGCTGAGAAAAAATTTAGAGGCCATCATTGAAGAACTTTGAGAAAAGCCTACATAAATTGGAGGAATTAGTGCTGTAAAGTTCAATCCCTCCATTGCTGATATCTTGAAGGAACTGTGTTCAAAACTTCAAATCAGATCTGAAAATCGATCGTGGTAAAGTATTTTTTTTCTCTGTTCTTTTGTTGTGCATGGCTAAATAGTGGCATTAATTTGCTCCTAAAGTCTAATTAGGATACTTTATCTAAGAAGTAGTAATAAAGGTGTCTTATTTTTTTTATTTTTTATATTCAGTTTTTCGGCTAACGCTAGATTATTCATGAAGATAATAGTCTCGACTCTTCAGACTACTACCATTAAATCGCAGGATTTGCCTGATTGACCAGAATTTGAGAACAGAAGAACTGATATCATTTATAATGTCCTACCCCATAAGAGAGAAAATTAATCCCATCAGAATTCAAACTCACGATGCAGGCCTCCGGCTGAATTTTAATTTCTCAACGTCTTATCTTTTCCTTAAAAGATCATGTGGTGTCCTTTTTCCCAAAATTGAATTTGCAAGAGAAGTCCTCAATTAAATTTCTGGGCCAACTTCAACCTTGGACTTCTTGGAATTATTCTCAGATATTTTTTGGGCTGGGCTTTTCAAAAGAATCGAAACTTGAGTTTTTCAATTTTGCAAATTGTTGTTTGTTTGAACTGCTTGTTTCTGTAAAAGAAGTTTATTTTCCAAAACTCATTTTTTCTAAAAATAAATTGCATTAGTTCAAGAACAACTCTGAAGCAGTTTTTTTTTTTTTTAAAAAAAGGTTGGCTGAGTTTGATACTTTTTTCTCTAGAGAACAGTACAAGCAATAGTTCGCAACTTTTTTTGGGGGCAAACTCAGTTTTTGAGAATCAAACAAAACTAAACAAACCTCTTCCATAAAAACGGTTTGATATCCTCTTTTCCAGCTAAAATTTCAGTTAAGTAGCACATGCCTGAACAAAGCCAATAAAACTATGACGGCATTCAGTGGCGGAGGCAGGAATATCGTGGAGGATGTTTAAACTTTAGATAGTAAATTATACTCCTATTATTTTCAATGATTGGGTGCACCAAAAAAATTAAGATCAAACTACGCAATATTTAGAGGAGCTTAGGCCCAGTTTTAAGGGGAAAAGGCAAGCCCACAAAATTATATAGCAAAATGTGGACAAAGGGAATCAAACCTAGACATCGTCCAACTTTCTGCACACCCTTTGCCATTGAACTACTACTCTCTTCTGTTAAAGCGTGTTTAATATCTGTATATTATAGATATTTAACCTATGTATATAGTGTTCGACTGACCACCTTGCACCAACTTAGCTCCGCCCCTGACGGCATTAGGATGTGTTTGGTATGGAGGAAAATATTTTATAAAAATGTTTTTCAATTCTCCCATGTTGATTGGTCAAAATGAAAAAAATGACTTTATTAATAAAAGTAGGGAAGACAAGTTCTATAATTAATATTTCAAGTTCATTATCTCCGTCTTGCCCATTAATATGCTCCCAACCCCAAACCCTTGCTACCATCGAACCCTCATTCCCACCCCACTTATTTTTTCAAAGAAACATTTTCCTTCATATAAAAACACACCCTTACATAGAAAAAGAAAGTAAAGCGAATTAGAAGAAAATGTCACAAATAAAAAGAACAATAATTGTAACCAGATTGTTATTGTGAAATACAGATTGAAAATGAAATGTAGAATTAAACAGCTTTAACATTTCTCTAAACTATGTAAGAAGGGTTGATGAATTTGGCAAAATGAAAGGCAAAAACTTATATGAAAAGATTTCATTCAAGGACATAGACTCAATCCAGGAATAAACACCCACATATATATATATATATATATATATATATATATACAAAAAATAGATCTAGAGCCGGTTTGGATTGGCTTATTTTAGGTGCTTTTAAACCAAAATAGCTTTTAAGCACTTTTGTAATGTTTGGATAAAATAAAAAAGTATTTTTAAGCACTTGTTTTAAACCAAAATAACAAAAGTAAGTCAACAGTCATTATAAGTCAAAAATCATAAGCTCATCTTTTGTCAATAGTCTTTTACCTAAAAAGAACTCAAGTTAAATAATCAATTCATATGGTATAAAGCAACACTAACATCCAGAAAATGTACAAGCAACAAATAAGAAAACAAGAAAGAAATTCATGGAAGAAGACCTGTACCAAAGAAACGACCACAAAGTACAAATTCCAGGAAGATCAAGGTTTTTCATTTTTCTTTTCAAATTGTATAAAAATCTTGCTCTCATTCAACAAACATCACTGCGTATTTTTCTATTTCAAATAAGTAAGAACATCACTGTTTATGCCGCAGATTTATGAACTAGTCTCCAGTATCGGATGCAATTATGAAAGAAAAAACAGTTCATAAGTTTTTTCGGCTAAAAACACTGAAAAATACTTCTTGTCATGCATTAGCTGCACTATTGTCCTTATTTTCATTTTCCAAGGTGTCAGGTTTGCTGCTGACCACGGGGGAAGAATCCATCAAGCTAGCAGCAATTGCAGCTTTCAGATCCTCATCATCTTCATCTAAAAGTATACCTTGTTGCTCGTACTAGCGGTAGGGATCAGAAGGCCACTGACTTTGACCACTTCTGCTACCTGTTCTCTGTGCAGCGTTGCAGGACTTGGTAATCCTCTCTGCATCTTCTGGTAAAAGCCACTGTCCATATCCGCTAGAAGCTTCAGAAGAAGTTATCGGACATTCATTGGGAAATTTTCCCCTCACCAGGAAAATGCTCCAGCCGAAGCCTTTCAAGGAGTCCAGATATGCTGAAAGGTAAAATTTGGAAAGGTGCTCAGGGGCAGCCTTAAGACTGTCAAAGTTGTACCAATCCCCATTTACTTTCCTGATACAGAACCAATGGTCCTGCAAGTGACAGATAAATGCATTTTCCAGTTCTGGGTCAATTTGAGCCGGCTCAGCAACTGGGCTGTCTAATGGAATGATTTGCAGATCCCACACCTCCAATGCCTTTTGCAAAACCTGCCATCCAATTTCAAGTCAAAATTTAGCTCCTAAAGCCAAAGCAGAATGGTGATTTAAAGAAAATCGCTGGAAACATAGCACCGTAGTCACAGGCACAAGCAAATTGTACGGTCATAGTGGCTCACTCCACTTGGTGAAAACTAGTTATCTCACATGTTATTTGACTCACTCCAACTCAAACACATTAAACAAAATCGTATGCTAGATAAAGGAGCATAAACCCAGGCTAAAGCTAGATACTGTATTTGCTAACAGCGAAAACTAGAACTCTGCAATTCCACCATTCCACCATAATTCTGTTGTCTGGTACTTCAACTTTTCACTCGGATTCACTAGCTAGTCTATTTAATGGTGACCTCAAAATTGTTACTACCAGCACATCCATTGAAAAGGTGATAATGCACCAGAAAGGATAAAAAACATGAGAACAAACAAAAATGCACATTGCATAGAAGCAAGGAGAAATACTAAAAGGATAACCAGAACTTTGAATTCCAAAACAGCATACAAACATACAATTTGGAAGGTACAATTTTGGTCCCCTTTTAGTAATTCTACCTTTAATAGAAGACAATTAATCGGTGGTTCTCAAGACACAAGGCTAAGTGACAGAAACAAGCATCACCCCGCCTATAAACACTTTCTGTGGTAATTACGTTCTTTATAAGCTTTCCTTACATAAACATGCTCTCATTACACTAAAACAAATCACAAAGGATGGTGACAATTATTATCATTTCTTTTACATCTGATGTTAAATAGGCTTGCTGGGCACTACCATTATCACACAAAAGGGGCTTGCTATGCTTAAGTTTTTGATTGATTAAAAAAGGGCAGCTCGGTGCACTAAGCTCCCGCTATGCGCAGGGTCCGGGCAAGGGCCGGACCACAAGGGTCTATTGTACGCATCCTAACCTCACATGTCTGCAAGAGGTTGTTTCCACGGCTTGAACCCATGACCTCCTTGTCACATTGATTGAATTAATGAATTTGAACTCTACCAAATATTTCAAATATTTGACAAGGGTTTATATATCATGTGCCTTTATGCACATGATTAGTCTTCATATTGGGAGGAAAGGATGTGATACTCAATTAGGAGACTAATATCAGACAGCACTTACTGTAGTCACAAAGATACTTCCAATCTTTTCTAATTTTTACTTTTTATTATAGTGGTGCCTGAGCCAGTTTGCGTGTATCTCAACTATTCATGTTCCACCAGGTACCCCCTAGCTCCCACGAGCAAAAGCCTCAAGCTACTTCTCTTCCACAACTTACCCTAAATTATAGATAAAGTTTATCAAATTAATTTCAAAATGAGGATAAAAAGAAAATTGTAACTAAAGGAGAAACCAGAGTCATTTGCAGAACAATAGGAACCAGACAAAAGGCTCAGACAGTTTTGTGAACAAAATGCCACATAGAAATATAGTGATTTTCATCTACTTTATGTTCTCTCCTCCTTATTTTATCTCAGATTCTATCACTTTTCTTTTTCTCTCTCTTTTCTTATTCTTTTTGACAATAGTTGTGTCAAGCCAACTTTGCATCGCGAGTTATCCATCAGATACCTGCTACCCCCTATCAGCACATGTATCGAGTAAGTCTATCCACCAAAACTAAGGCAGATGACAAGAATTCACCTAGTTTCGCCTCTATTTGGATTCAAACTTCGCTAGGTTATACTCCGCCTCTTCGCCCATTAAGCAACATCCCAGGGCCTTTTCTTCTCTTTCTTTTTTGTAAAAAGTTCATTTTAAGGGTCATATTTAGAGTGACCCATAAATTTTGTGTGTTGTGGTGATTACTCACTAGATAATTAAAAGAATGAATACAAGACCATTTCATATTTAAAAGTTGCTCCCAAGTCCCATCAACACTCAAATTAACTTATGATAGTAATTAACCTTTTTAAACTCGAATCATGTCAAGAATGAAACCAATTTACTTGTTCGATGTTAAGTTCAGGAGACTCCTTATACTGCCATGAATTACTGTTAATAATCTAGTATGATTCTAGATCATGCCATATATGTCACATAATATGGTGATTATTTGCTAAATATAAGAACGAGAATAGCTCGTATTTAAAAGTTAAACCTATCAGTGCACAAATTCAGATATAAATAATGCTTCTACTTTTTTACTCGAATAATCACACTCTCCAAACCACACAACAGAAATCTCAAACAAAACATTTACTTTGTTAACTGAAGACAACATAAAACCAAAGGACGACTTGCACGACTTCGGAATTCCATTATTGTGCTAGTATTTTGATATCCATTTCATTTTAAACAAGATAGTGCATTAAAGTTGGATGCTTCCTTCATTGTCAGCACATACGACATAGTTAAAATTGATAAGATATTTGTTTTACGAAATTTGTTGAGGGACAGGACTAGCATTGTTTTTTTTTTTTTTTGGGGGGGGGGGAGGGTTGGGTAGGGGTGGGGGTTAGTGCAGAGATAATACATTGAGGGATCACTTTTTGAATATCTACAAAATTTCGTACAAAAAGGAGATGACAATCAACAAGTTTGGAGATTACTCGAGGGGTGTGTAATTTGGAATGTCAAATTTAGAAGGAACTTTTAGCCCTTGGAGATAACGGAGTTCCCAAATCTGCTTCAAATCCTCAATAAACAAACCTCACTGATAGAGGATTGGATTCTTGGAAATGGGAGTTAGGGAGCAGTGCGCGGTCACACTAAAGAGGTACTACTGTAAGTTGCTAGCTAGAGATTGTGAGGTTTCCTCATCCATCGGTTCGTACCCCTAGGATCTAGGGCACCAAAGAGATGTGCTTTTTCGCTTGGTTTGTGTTTAGGGGTGTGATTCTGACGGCTGAAAACTTGAGAAAGAGGAGGATCACATAAGTTAATTGGTGTTTCATGTGCAAACAACTCGGGAGAAGACGTCGATCATATCTTACTGTATTTCCAAGTGGCATCACGTCAGTGGTGGGAGCTTTAAGTATGATTTGGTGCATATGAGGAAAAGGAAGGAAATAGGAAACTTTTGAAGGGAAGGAGCTTGATTTTGTGTATCTGAGGGAAAATATCCTTTTTAAATTCTTTTTGGTGCATCCTTTACCCTACCTTATCAAGAAAAAAAATTGGTGCATCCATGAGGTTCCTATTAGTATAAAAAATTGCACGTCTTTTGCAGAGAATCATATCTTTATGCAGATTCTCCACTTTTAGGTATACCTCTATCCATATACAGGAGTTTTGTTCATTATTAATAGAAATAAACTTTACTTGACATAAGGATTTGTAATTTGTTTACGCCTTTTCCCAAAATTGCAACTCAAGACCGTTTTTGAAATCCTACTGTCTAAAGTGAATAAAGCGTAATATAAATCAACCTTAACTACAATAAAAAGAAGTTCCACAATCTTTACCATCATGGAAGTTTAGTTGACCGCTTAAGCTGAGTTTTCACTATACGCAATCAATCAAGCTTAGACCAAACATATTTAGCACACACATGGCAGTACAAACTAAACCAAAAAGTACCTTCTTTTTAATGACAGTGGTGCCCGGGCCAACTTGGCACACCTCGTCTATTTCACTGGGTATCGCTACCTTCCACCAACACAGGTACCGGTTGATGAAAAAATCACTTATTGTTTTTTTTCTCCTCCAATTTCATTGACCATTAGGCCAAAAAGCCTCTCTACCTCCCAAAATAGGGGTAAGGTCTGCGTACACTCTACCGTCCCAGACCTCACTTTGTGAAATTTCACTGGATATGTTGTTGTTGTTGTTGATGTTATAGGCCAAAAAAGTACTAATTCTCACTCTACATATCTAATACATGGCTGTCAATCTGTAATCAAGTTGAAATTCAGCTGGAACAGTTCAAACCCTTCGCGAAGTAGAATTATGAGTTTCAACACAGGATTACAGAATGATTTAAATTGTTCAAAACTACTGTTTTCTCATTAAAGCTAAATATTCATGAAATCATACAATAAAAGCTTAGAGACTACGGAAACCCTCTCACAATTTCCTTATCATTCTTAGTTTTGAAATAGCTGACTAATACTAACTCCTTGAGTTTCACCAATAGTCATCCAAAGTCAAAAACAACGAAAAAACAAAACACCAAAATAAGCACCTAACACATCAATTCCCGAAAAAAATCCTATCTTTACCTCCATTGCTCAATGAAAAAGGTAAAAGACATTAACTACACATAAATTTAGCTTCCATACATATAACGCCGCAAAATATGTTATTCAAAATAATTATTAAAAAAAGAGATAATGGTCAAAAACACACCTTAACTATCACCTTTTTGCGATTTACCTACCTAAACTATCATGTATTTGCATTTCCTACCTAAGGCACGTAATTTAACCATAAAATTCTATCCACATGGCAGCTGACTCATTAATTTTGAGGTGTTTAACTATTTGTTATTTGTGTTTCCTACCTCAACTATCACTAACTATTTATCAAAAGGCACGTGACAACATAATTTGCTCATTTATCCACATGGCAGCTGACTATTATTTTGAGGTGTGTTTTGATAAATGATTAATTGATAGTTAAGGCAGCAAACTCGACTATATCTCTTACAAAAGGAAGGAATAAGCATAAAGTAGACAAGTGAGTGAAACCTGGATACTGAAATCGCCGTCAAGCGAAACATTATGAGATTCTTCTGGAACAAAATCGCCGCCGCCTTGAACCATCATTTGCCGTTCCGTACGGTCCAGATCGGAAGCAACCGCCGCCAAATCGAACTCGGAGAAGAACGGTCCTTGTAAAACGGTGTTCACACAATGTACAGCGCAAAGCTTAGATTCTTGTACCTCGTGGTACAACATCCCTCGAAGATTTAACTTACTTAATCAAGGTAATTTTCTCTTACATTCGTTTGTTTCCTTTTAACTGTAGGGTGTTAAGAATTTTTTAGTAAAATGTGCTTAAAGATTAAAGGTGTAAATGAGCTATGTTATTTGTTTCTTGATATTTTGCCCCATGCAAGTACTTTAATACTATATGATTTTGTCTCTTTGTGCATTTTACCTGACTCTAAATATACATATTTAGAGAAAATAGTCAAATTAGCCACCAACATTTTACCTAAATCTCAACTACACACTATATCTTTACGGGGTCCTACTATTTCTGGACTAATTCAAAATGAAATATATTGCTCTCTAAATGCTGAGGTGGCAAAGAGAGTATATTTCACTCTATTTGAGAGATTAACAAACAACATACCCAGTGAAATTTCATATCGTGGGGTAGAAGGGAGGGTAAAGTGTACACAGACTACTTCCACCTTGGTAGGTAAAGCAACTGTTTCCGGAAGACTATCGGCTAAAGACAAAGCATAATCACAAACAAGGCAATCAAAACAAAACAAGAGTAACGCAAGAATAAAGAGTAAAGCAAGATAAACGGTCAGACTCAGATAAGGAATTAAAGCAGTATAAAGTGCATTCGAACAAAAGGGAGCAATAGTCAACACAACTAAATAAGCTAAACAAAATACACTAAAGAACGCATAGCAGCAGAAATCAAACTACCGTGGATTATAAAGCAATAATGTGCATATAAGTGTGATAGGCTAATCGGGCCTACAGTAATAACACTACAACTATCAATTTGTAAGCATAAGTAGGACTACGCTCGAGTACCTACTACTTCTACCCTAATTCGTGTCCTCCACAACCCCTTATCTAAGGACATGTCCTTAGTAAGTTGCACCTGCGTCATATCCCATCTAATCAATTCTCCCCAATACTTATTCGGCCTACCTCTACCCCTCATGAACTCGTTCATAGCCAACCTCTCACACCTCCGCACTAGGACATCTGTGTCTCTCCTCTGCACATGCCCAAACCATCTCAACATCGCTTCTCGTATCTTATCATTCATCGATGTCACTCTCACTTTCTCCCGGATATCATCATTTCTAATCATATCTCTCCTTGTATGCCCACACATCCATCTCAGCATCCTCATCTCCACTGTTGACATCCAATTTTGTCCCATTTTTTTTTATTTATTTGCAATTTTAAATATTTTTTGACACTTCAAAATAATTTTAATATATATACATATATGTATATATATATATATATATATATATATATATATATATATATATATATATATATATATATATATAAATAAGGTTCTAATATCGTCGTCTATTCTCAATATCATTATTTTATTATTATTATTCATATTTCTACAACCATTTGCCTTTTTAAAATCACAATCATAGTCTTTATCCTAATACTCTATGTTATTTTATTTTCGTAAAAACGACATCGCGTTTTTTTTTAATTTTAATTAAGTATTAAGTATTTCGCAAATATTATGTTTTTATTATTATCATATTGTTATTTTTTTATCTTTACAATTTATATATATATTTTTAAGCATCTTTCTAATAATAAAACCCATTTTTTATATTTTAAACCCATAACTCATTTATTTCCCAATCCAAAATAATTTTTACCCAAAACAAAATCTCATAACCCAAAAAAAAAGAGGCCCAATCGGCCCAACTCCCCCTCCCTTATTTTCGACCAACCCATTACCTACCCCCTAAAACCTAAAACAAAAAGAAACAAACCCTAAAACCTAATCACCCTACACCCATTTCTCTCTCAACCTCACCAAGTCGCCGCACCCGACCCCACAACCCATCACCTCGCCGACCCGACACCACCACCTACCCCTCTCTGTTACGCCGACACCACCTTCGACTAATTGATAGTTAAGGCAGCAAATACGAGATATATTCATGAACTTTTCAATTTTTATATGTGGCTCTCACAGGCCAAATCCCTTTATGATACTTATCATATGTGTGCCACAACACCACTTAGGTGTACGTATATAAGACTTGCTTCCAGTTATCCATGACATGTGTCCACCTAATAATTATTCATAGTATCTATTAATCAAGGGCCCACATAAATTAATCCACACAACTAATTATCCACAATTCATTGAATAATAATTATTTTCAACACACTTCATATACTCATTGTCATAATTGTGTGACATAGCACTAGCTCATAGCCTCTTTAGGCATGCACTAAATATTATTTCCAATCACCGTCGTCATACTTTTAAGTCCTAAATTATTTTTGGACTTTATCCTTTTTATACACCAAGCTCTTGATGTGAATACTTAAATATAACAAAATTTCTCCAGGACTCAGGTCTACTTCCATATGTCTAGCGACTCAAACCATTGTCCGAAAGTATGGGGTGTTACACAAGCAGTCAAATGCTTGATCATAATGATCCTCTATACATACATACATCAGACACTCCAGGAATTGCTTTAGTTCCTCAATTATTGACAGGAACAGAGAATTACTCAGAATGGTGTAGGGCGATGCGATTGTCATTGCTTGTGAAGAACAAAATCGGTTGGTTCGTGTAAAAATGAGAGCTATGTGAATGATGAATATCGCATGCATCAATGGGAGAGGTGAAATGCAATTGTGAAATCATGGATTATGAGTTCAGTTGCAAAAGAGCTTAGAAAATGGATCGTTTACTCATCAGATGCTAGAGGAGTCTGGGAAGCTTTTAAGGAAAGGTTCGATAAGGTAAATGAAACTCGCATTTATCATATGAATAGGGAAATTAGTTCATTGATGCAAGGAATATCCACTATATATGTGTATTACTCTAGTTTGAATGATTTGTGAGCAGAATTTGAGTCGGTTATACCTTTTCCTAGCTGTGATTGCCCTAAGTCTAGAACATTTGTCTACTTTTATTCACAATAATTCAAGCTCGTCTACTCAAAGTAATCTAAGATTTCTATGGCACCAAAGACTGGGACATGCTCCTTATGAAATTCTACAGAAGATTCCATAAATCAAGTTTCATTTTAATGTTTCAAACTCTTGCAATTGTCATGTTTGTCCATTAGACAAACAATCTAGATTTCATTTTGCTTCTGGTACTTCTAAATCTAGTTTTGCTTTTCAACTTGTTCATATGGATGTTTGGGGCCCATATAGAGTGTGTACCTATAATGATTTCAGATACTTTCTTACTCTTGTGTATGATTTCCTAGAATGACATGGACATTTCTAATAAGAATGAAAAGTGATGTATATGTTGTTCTGAAGAATTTCATTCAATTGATAGAAAACCAGTTTTCCATTATTATAAAATCATTCAGGTCAGACAATGGATCTAAGTTTTTCAATACTCTATGCACTAGCTTACTCAAGTGTAAAGGGATTACTCATCAAAGTAGTTGTGTCTACACTCCACAACAGAATGGAGTGGTAGAAAGAAAGCATATGCATCTCCTAAATGTAGCTTGAGCCCTTAGATTTCAAGATAATGTGCCCCTCAAATTTTGGGTTGATTATAATCTTAATGGGGGACAATATTAGTGTGATAAACACGTGTAATATCTAAAGGGATTACCTAAGTGACTAAGGTATATAGCAAATGGGTGGAAGCTCATCAGATTGGCTAAGTGGGAGACATTATGATGATAATTCATTTTGTATTCACTTTGGGAGTTATATCCTTGCTTTGAGAATCCTTTTAGGACCAAAGGAAAACGTTCAGCAACCCCTTAACATCCTATTTAGTAAGCATTTCATTTTAGTTCCTTAGCATTCTAAGTTATCATATTCACACCTTTATTGGGTCTTTAGAGAACATAGATGTATAGATAGACAAAGAAAAGTAAGCTTTTAGTTAACCAAATAATTTCTCCATGTTATATTATTCTAGGAAGCAAAACGTTCCCAAAGAAAAATAGGAACTTGTTCACTGTCCGTAATGGCTCCTTATCCATTTCGTTACAACCACCCAAATTTAATTTGAAATCCAGTGTTATGCTTTCGGACAGTGTTAGCAAAAATAACAACCCTTTTTACTAAGATAATTAAGTGGAATTGAGGTATGTTAAGAGAAATTATTTCTTCTTTTGGCATGTTCTATGTACGACACGTAACCGTAATATTGTTTCATAAATTACTCTACTCTTAGTAGTTAATGAATGTTCATATAATTGGTTTCTATGTTAAAAGCACGTCTAACTATATTCCTAGATCCTTATTGAGGTATGTGGAAAGATGTTGATATTTGCAGTGTTAGCCGAAGGTACAAGGATATTATGTCACTCATGATATTTTATTGTCATTCATGCATTTGCATTATATTCATGTATTACCCTGGACCCACTTGTGTTATATACACTACTATATGGTATCAATATATATATATATATATGCATGGGATGGGGAAAAGGGAAAGGTGTTATATACGCGTCACCATCTGCAGCTGGTACAGATATCACGAAAAGGAAGATGCCCATGTGAGGCCAATATTGATGCCCTTGTGTGGCCAATATGATAATGAAATGATGCCCACAAAGGTTGTTATGGAAAGGAAGATGCCCTTGTGTGGCCAATATTTATATGTATACCGCATTTGTATTGTGCATAAAATTTAAGCATATGTATTAGGGCCCTCAGAGGCATTTACTGCTGGTCAGCTGTATCTGTCTGTTGTCGGTTGTTTCTATCAGCTATCCTTGTCGACTGTTTCTGTTTCAGATTATTATATATCTCTGTGATGATATTTCTTATGCCTGACATACTCGGTACATCAGTCGTACTGACGTCCCTTTTGTCCGGGGATGCTACGTTTCATGCCCGCAGGTTCACGTAGACAGGACGACGATCCACGTTAGTAGGTTGCTGACTCAACGGATTTTTGGAGCACTCCCCTTGTTTCGGAGTGTCGGTCTAATTTTGGTACGGTATATTTTTGCATGTGTATATGGGTATGGTGGGGCCCTGTCCCGACCTTTTGATGTCGTATACTCTTTAGAGTCTTGTAGACAGATGTCTTGTGTATAGTGGTTATGTATGGCCTTGTCGGCCTTGGTATATATATATATATATATATATATATGCGTTGGGTTTTTGGTTAAGATTTCACATAGTTTCTTTTTCGGCTTTGTCCGTATTTAATTATGATTAGGCGTTGATTATATGTTTAGTGGTACCCGGCAGGTAGGATCCGGGTGCCCGTCGCGGCCCTCCGGTTTGGATCGTGACAACTCCTTTGAGATGTTCATGGAATAAATCCACCTCCACTTTCACACAAGAACGACTAGGTCTCATTTTATTTTTTGTAGCTAGGTCGAGTGTGTTAGGTAGATTTTAGTACTGTTTTAGAGTGTGTTTTAGGGAGTCTTTTGTTTGTCTTTTAGTTATTTTGTGCAATATTATGCATGTGTTGTGTGTTTTCAGGTTTTAAGCGATTCAGAAAGGAATAAGGCGAATCCAAAGGAAATAGGCAGTTATCAAGGACAAAAATGCATAGCTGGTCACAAGAAATGAGTCAAAGAAGCCCTGAGAAGCTCGGAAATCAATTTAATCGAAGTCCGGACGAAGAAGGCTGAAGAGTCGCGGCGCAACAAGTAGAAGGGTTGCGGTGCTACAGAGCTGCGACGCCCAACATTAAGGCCGCGGCGCCCCTCAGGCAGTGAGCACATGATTTTCAGAAGTGAATTAGCGTCGCGGCGCCGATGACGTCAGTGCAGCGAAAAACCTAAATTTAATAAGGGCAAAAAGGTCCATTTTGTGGGGTTTTTTTTGTGATATATATTGAGGCAAACGTTTTTCTGAAAGTGAGAACGCTTTGGAGGCAAGGAAAAAAGAGAACAAGAAGCCATTAGAGACATCTATTGTTCAAGTTCTTTTCCTTTTCTTCACTTATTCAGTTTATGTTGGATATTAAGTTAATTAGTTTTCTTAGCATGTCTAGGAACTAATTACTTTATTAGGGTTTTCCGTCGAATCACTTGAAACTCTATTATGATTTAATGCATTGTTAATGTTCTTCTTCGTCTATTAAAATCTATTCAACTTGCGGTTATTGAATGAGAATTAATTGGCCTTTAGTTTTTATTATCTATATGAGTTCAAATCGAGATCTGAAAAGGGAGATTTGAATATGCTATAGTTGATTAGACGTAGGTTTAATGTTGAACGAAAGTATCACGACTGCCTGTGCAACGTTTTAGGTTATTGATCTTAATCCTCTTATGTGGTCGAACTTATCATAGAAATATAGAAAGTTCTCACTTAGGTTGAGTTTTTATATATCCTAACCGGAATATAGAACATCTCAGTTAACCTGCTATCTTAATAAGAAGAAGAATCGTTAGTCTTGCATTAATGAATGATAAAGTGGAAAGTTGAGGAGATTGGAAACCCTAATTCCTTCATTACTGAATTAAACTTCATGTGTTTTCATTGCTATTTTGTTCTAGAAATTCATGTTAGTTTGTTAATTCTTTAGTTAGAAATCATCACTTATATTCGTTAGCCAATTAGAAACTAAAGATTAGTTAATTGGTACTTGATAAGTCAGTCTCTGTGGACGATACTCGATCTTACCAAAATTTATTACAAATTGCGATATGTACACTTGCGTAGCATCTAGAAATACCGCAACAAGTTTTTGATGCCGTTGCTGGGGACTGAAGTATTATCAATATCATAATAATTAATCTTATTTCTAATTTGGTTGTTCCTAGAACACATTTTATTATTATTATTATTATTATTATTATTATTTTTAATCTACGTGCAGTGTTTGTGATCATTTTCAGGTAGCTTTAGTATATGCGAAGCAGAAGAGGAGCATACAACCTTGTTCCTCTAAATCCTGAGATTGAAAAAGCGTGCATGCAGAACCACAAGAACAAAAGAATTGTTGATTCAACCGCTATGTCTAATCAACATAATAATGATGGGTTGAATAGAGAGGTGCCAGAAATGGTGCAGGAGCAAGCTCAGAATCCCGCTGTGAGAAGCTTACGGGATTATATACTTCCAACCATAACAGGCGTGCAGACTTGTATAAGACCACCAGCTGTGGAAGCAAATAATTTCGAGATTAAGCCAGCAATCCTGCAGATGGTCCTGAACACAGTTCAATTTGGGGGTTTGCCATCTGAAGATCCACATATGCACTTGGCCAATTTCTTGGAGTTATGTACAACCTTAAAATACAATGGTGTGAATGATGACGCCATTAGATTGAGGCTCTTCCCATTCTCACTAAGGGTTCGAGCCAAAAGATGGTTGAACTCTCTGCAAGCTATCACTACGTGGCAAGACCTGGCTCAGAAGTTTCTTGCAAAATTCTTCCCTCCATCAAAGGCTGCTAAGCTAAGGGGAGAACTAAACAACTTCTATCAGGTGGACAGAGAATCTCTATATGATGCTTGGGAAAGATTCAAAGAGTTACAAAGGAAATGTCCTCATCATGGGCTTGAACAGTGAATGCTAGTCCATAATTTTTACAATGGGTTGTGTGGTATGACCCGAATCATAATTGATGCTGCTGTTGGAGGGACATTCATGAGCAAGAGTGCTAATGAGGCGTATAAGTTATTGGAAGATATGACAACAAATAACCATCAGTGGTCCGATGAAAGACCGACCAACAACAGAAAGGTGGCTGGAGTTCATGAGCTAGATGGCATCACCGCATTAACTGCTCAAGTTGCTTCTTTGACAAAGCAATTACAGCAGAATACTATGTCCGCGAATGTTGTTCAGATGCAAGTGGTTTGTGAAATTTGCGGGGGTCCATATACTTTTCATCGGTGCACAACAATGGATCCAAACAATGTTTCTGTGAACCAAGCTCAAGTTCAAGCAGTTGAGAATTTTCAGAGGCCCTACAACAATCCATTCTCCAACACATATAATCCTGGGTGGAGGAATCACCCTAACTTTTCATGGAGAAACAACTAAGGCCAACAGTCACAGTTTCAAGGGCAATACCAGAACCAACAGCTACAATTCCAAGGGTAGTATCAACAAAACAATCAACAACATCCCATGAGTCAAGCTTCGTCGTTTCAGCAGCCCAAGCCACAAGTTCAACAAGCTGAACACAATAAATTGTAAGCAGCTTTGTTGACTCTCACCAATTTCCAGACTCAGTTCATGACTGAAACTAGATCTTCTATCCGAAACTTGGAAACACAAGTGGGTCAACTAGCAAATATGTTAAACAACAGATCGTAGGGGAATCTCCCTACCAATACTGTTGTAAATTCGAAGTAGCAATGTCAGGATATAAATTTGAGAAGCGGTAAAAAAGTTGAACCAGTTGCACCTCTACCATCTCCAGAGAAGACAGACAAACCGAGTGGGACAGCTAATTCAAAGAAGGAGGGGGTTACTGAAGACCACCCCACGGTGGAAAAGGCACCACCAGCAGTGAGTAATGAGCCTCAAATCAGAATTCTATACCCGCAGAGGCTTAGAAAGAATTTTTTGGATAAACAATTTTCCAAGTTTTTGGAATTATTCAAGAAGTTGCACATAAATATTCCCTTTGCTGAAGCCTTAGAGAAAATGCTCAGTTATGTCAAATTCATGAAATAAATTCTCTCTAAAAGAGAAAAATGGGAGATTATGAGACTGTAGCGTTAACTGAAGAGTGCATCGCCATTTTGCAAAAGAAGTTTCCCCAGAAGTTGAGAGATCCAGGGAGCTTCACTATTCCCTGCACTATCGAGAATTTTGAGTGCCAGCATGTGTCTGTGTGATTTGGGGGCAAGTATCAACCTGATGCCCTTATCTGTGTTTCGTAGACTTGGTTTGGGTGAAGCTAGGCCTACAGCAGTTAGCAGATCGCTCAATCAAACATCCACGAGAAATTATTGAGGATGTGTTAGTTAAAGTGGACAAATTCATTTTTCCTGCTGATTTTATTGTCCTTGGCATGGAGGAGGATGTTGATGTGCCCATAATACTTGGGAGACCATTTTAAGCCACGGGGCAAGCACTTATAGATGTTCAGAATGGTAAGTTGAGACTCCGAGTGCAGGGTGAAAATGTAGTCTTCAATGTATTTAAGTCGATATCGTATCCCAGAGCAAGTGACAACTGTTTTTCCATTGATGTAATTGACCAGGCGGTTGCTGAGGAAAGGTTCAAGAGTACTGATGCTCTTGCAGTAGCATTAACACAATGCGAAGACAATGAGAGCAGGCCTTCAATTGAGGCGCAAAGGAGGTTGAATCCAACTATGAAGGAGGTGATGAGAAAAGAGATCGTGAAATGAAAAGGAAATCTGCGTCCGGCTAAATGACGTTAAACGACAGCGCTATTGGGAGGCAACCTAATATTTTAATTCTGTTATTTTATTTTGTTTTGTTTATCTTATTTTGAACAATCTCATTGTCTTGATGTTTCTTGCCAGGTGTGTTTATGTTAAGTAAATTGTGAGCCAGCGTTGGGATGAAAATGTGACGCGGGATGTTGAAATTAGCACCAAAAGTCAGAACCCCACATGTTGAATAAGCGTCGCGGTGCTCTGAAGGTAGTGAGCAAAGGTTTTTTTCTGTTGATTTAGCGCCGCGACGCTCAACATTAGGGCCATGACGCCTGGAAGGCAGTGAGAAATGGATATTTATGTTGAATTAGCGCCGCGACACTCTAATAGAAGAGCCGCGGTGCCTACGGCATACGTGATCGCACCGCGGCGCTGAATGGTGAGAGCCGCGGCGCCCATGAGGATTCCAAGATAAAAATTGAGAAAAAGAACCCTTTTCTCATTATCCCCAAACACGATTCACATAACCTTTTCCATTCTTCTCTTCTCCAACACCAAAAATCCAGAAAAAACCCTCCATTGTATCTCAAATTATAATCTTTTCACACCACAAAAACTCTCCTCTTTCCTCAGTCCTTCCATTAAATCTAAATCCACACTTCCCCCAAATCCCCTTTCCAAACCCTAAAATCCCAATCCTTCAAGAAATTATTCCATAAGTTCTTCAAATCTTCAATACTTGTGGCAGTGAAGCATCACCTGAAGTCTCTCTCGCCATAAGGTAAGTATTGCATTCAAGTTTGAAGAATTTTTGTGTGTTCTTTTATGACTTAGGAGGAATTCTAAGTAGGAGGGTTGATTGTGTTATTGTGATGAATAGTGTTATTGTAGAGTGGTTAAATTGTAGCGATTGATATTGTGGGTTGATTGAATATATTATTGAGGAATTGAATTGTTGTTGGGAAGATTTAAGGGGAAGTGCTGTCGGATTTTTAGAAAACTTCAAAGTCGCAAAACAAGGAATAATGGATCCACGACGAGCTACTTCCAAGACATCCTCCTCTCGGAGCCCTGTGAATCTACCACCAAGGGCCGACTATGATAAGAAAAGATTTGCCAATAAGGATGCCCAAGACAGGTATAACAAGTTGTGTACTCGTTCCCTGGTACCAGAAAGGGGGATGGAATTCCAGACTGCGCCATACGAAGATGAGGTATATTAACCCATTAAGGCCATGATTGCTGATATAGGTTGGGGTGCATTTGTCAATCCTTATTTGGCAAAGCCAAATACTCAACTAGTCTACGAATTCTATGCCAACTACCCAGAGAAACAAGACAACATTTGTTTTGTACGAGGGAGAAGAGTACCAGTTGGGGCTGAACCTATTAATGCTATCTGTGGAGTCACAAATTTTCTGGAGGAAGAGGAGGAGAATGACTTCACTATTTGGAAGAATTCAGAAATTGACTAGGTGGAGGTGGTTGAGATAGTAGGATATCTAGGGGCCCATTTCACATATACATATGACGCCCCCAAAGGCATGCTCCGCTGCCAATTCAACAAAGTTGCCAAAGCTTGGCTCTACTTCATGAGTGTCCTCCTGATTCCCTCCACACACTTCTCTGATATACCAGTGGATCATGTCAAGCTGGTGTATGCTATCATGAAGGGATTTTCAGTAGATGTGGGTCGATCTGTAAAAAATAGCCTCAATTGGATATGTAGACTGAACACAACAGCAGGGTTGGGGCATGGATCGTTGATCACTGCACTATGTGTCACACATGGAATGCTTGAGAGCAACAATGATGTAAAAGGCAGAGTGCAGAATCCCCTAACCCAGACAATGGTCAATGCATACTCAGACCCTACACCAGAACCTACACCTGGAGAGGGCAATTGCAACCGACCAAAGCGCCAGCAGAGGGAGCAAGATGAAAAAGCCAGAGAGCCTGGACAGAGCAGTTAGCCACCTCCTTTGGCGATTGAGGATGGCCACACCCAGAGGTTGGATCAATTTTTCCAACATAACCAATACATTATTCAGTAGAACCAGTATCTCATCCAACACCAGTAATATATGGACACTTATATGCAATAAAGACATGAGTATGAGGTCACGAGTGTCGACCAAGTAAACTCATTCATGCATAACTGGTCCATGGATGACGACAACACTGAGTCCTCTCTTGGATATCCTCCAATGTACCAGCCGCCTTATCATCCACCACCACCGCCACCACCATTCTGAATCGCTTAGCTGCAGTTTTTGTAAGTCTTCTTACTCTTTCTTTAATTATCACATTGAGGACAATGTGTTGAATAGGTTTGGGGGGAGTCTTACTGTTTTGTATTAATAGTGTTAATTGTTTGTGTTCAGTTGTTTGTTTATTGTTAGTGTCTTAGTTTTAGTGTCATTATTTGAGTGTCTTGTGTCAATGAATCAAGTTGATAATAATAACCAATGAGATTGAGTGTACACATGTGATAGAGTTGGATGAAATTGATAGACATGAAATGCATAAATCTGTGTGCTTAAGTTGGATAGGTCTTGAGTTTTTTTTAATTATTAATAAGTATGAAAACTTGATCATGATTGATGATTTTCTTGTACTTGAATATTGGTTTATGCATGATTGAATTTTGGTTTGAGGAAAGATGGTGGTAAGCTATAGAGCTTGCTTGCTATTTGAGACGAAATCATAGATGATGCATGCTTAGGAAGATGATTTAGGACATTTTTGGAACGATTGAGCCTTTCAAACCACCCTTGATTACATTAATCCCTAGTTACCCTCTTTGAGCCTTAAGTAACCCTTCTTTGATTGACACATATTTTGAGCCTACTTGAAACCCTTTACAAATATTTTCCTTCCCTTGAATTCCATGAGCATATAAGTATATGAGTGGAGGATTGGCACTTTGTAATTGGTATTTTAGATTGGGTGCTATCAATAGAAGAACAAAAAAAAATTACACTCCCTTGTACATACATTGAAAAACAAGTTTGGAGGTGTAGTTCGAAAAGAAAAGAAAAATTGGGTAAAGAAGAGAAACTGGGGATTGTTATGGGTTGTAATATGGATATCAAGTTTGGTTGGTTGGTTTATATGATTATGGTAATGTTGAGCCTAAATGACATTTTATCTACCCGTGCCTAAGCCTAGAGTCATAACCTATAAAAGTCCTACTGATTCTTGAGCATGTGTTGTCTAAATTAGTGGAGAATAGCAAGTTAGCAAGCCTATAGAATTTTGGCCTGATGGAATGTTGGTGAGAATTCATTGTGCATAAGCTAATATAATACTTGGTTATTTCAATAATCATGGTTGAGTGGTCATATGCATTAATAACTTTAAGCAAATTTGAGGATTATCCGACTTGAAATTCTAGATAGCAAATTAGTGGCTAGAATGTTCCGGAAGATTTTATTGCATGTTGTTCATGATCTTCGAGGCATAATCTATTGTGGTTGACTTGATTCATTTTTTGAGTTTGTGTGTTTTTATTTTTAGGATATCTAGAGTTCTTTACTCGAGGACGAGTAAAGTTTAAGTTTGGGGGTGTTCGTCAATGGTTTCCCCACTACCGACTTCATTGAAAATATCACATCCTCTACAAAGTAATTAGGTGCAAGTGTAGGGAATAAAATCCAAGCTATCGCAACACTCATTTCTTCCTCCGGGGTGAACCATGAATCTTACTTCAATGTCCTCACGGGATAATACAAATGTTTATCCTTAATCCAAAAAGAAGGCTTGGATATGAGTGTAACATAGTCTTCCAACAAACTACACCTAATAAGGATATGTCGACTACACTGAAATCCAATAGTAGGCTCTCCTTTGAGCTCACATTGTTTTAGAATGGTCGTACGTAATGCATTAAGATAATTCCATCCATTCATGAATTTTCCAACGACTGCATATTGGAGATTTTCACGTATTAGCATAGCTTCAATCTCCTCCATATTATATTGTAGCGTTGGTTCTCCATGATAATACACGATAGGTTTAAGAGGGATTGGTTTTCGCGGTTGACTAGTAGAGGCAGTAGGGTTAAGAGTTGATGGTTGGAGGATTTTCGTATAGTCCATGGGTTGTTTGGGATTGGGAGTATGCTGGACAACTATGGCCACCATTAATGGCGAAATTGAGCTCTAAGCTCCAATTCGCTAGAAATCGCCAGAGGGAGGAAAGATGCGAGAGTGGGGGGGTCGAGTTTTGGTACTAGGGTTTAGGAAAGTGGGCTCAAGGTACAATTCATAATTTTAAATTTTTTGGAGGTTTTATAATAATATACTTAAGTCCTTTTTTTTAACTCTCTCAAGCTTCCAGGTGAGTTTCCTCTCCCCCAAGCTCCGATACTCATCAGTCGTCATTTCCAGATATTTTCCTTAATTTTGCAACTCTGTCATAGCATTTTGAGCTTCATATTGCCCTGAAAATTTTGAATTTTTCTATCTTGATAAAATTCTAGTGTTCATAAAGTTTTGCTTTTTTTTCAATACATAATGATATATTACTAGACTTTTGAGTGATTATTCTTGTATTCAACGTCACTCTATAATTTTTATATAGATCGTAAAAAATTCCTAGGTGTAGAGAAAAAATAATTTCCCATTTAGATCAAATTGTTCAAACCCGTTCTAAAGATTAAAAAAAAGTGAAGAAGTTAGACAAGATGGAAAAATAAAAAGAATTGTAGAAGCTGATAATGAGGCTTACTCAGACCCATGGAGCAGAATGATGAGTGTAGCATGGATGACAATGATTCTAACGATGGTTCAAAGAAATCTGGTGTTGATCCCTTGTCCTTGCCATATTGTGCAAAGATAATTAATGTGGAGAAGTATGATTTGATTACTTAGTTAGATGATTATCATGCTTTTCTACCAAAAGTTTTTGTTGGGAGCAAGATAACTATGTTAGCGGAATTTTAAAAAGTGTTGAAAGGTCAAAAACTCCAAAAATGTTTAAGCATTCATATTTTGATCACTTTAGAAAAATACCAGAATCACTGCATCAAATTCAATGAATTGATGATCTACTATCTGCTTCTTCGTCATGTGGATGAGAAAAAGAAGTGTGAGATATGGTTCCTCGTGAATGACAAGCCTGTGTATTTTGGCTTGAAGGAGTTTTCTTTGATCACCAGTTTAAATTGTGGATTCTATCCCAGCCCATCTAGAGAGGATAGGGTTCGTAGGAAAAGGGCATCATTCAAGAAGATTTCACCAGAAAGACTGTTGGGGATGATTAGAGGGAGTAAGATCTACAAAGAAAAAAAGCTTAAATGTTGTTTTGTGTGGTTTCTACATGTAATCTTGCTTGCCAAAGATGTGGCCAAGGGTGTGGATCATGATATGATCAAAATGGCTCACGATTTGGAATTCTTTGAGAGCTATCCTTGGAAAAAAGAATCCTTTGAATCCACTTTGGAATACTTGAAGCTCAAGGTAGATATTCCAAGCACTAACAAATGCACGCTCATAAGAAGATAGCATTATATGCTCTCTATAGCTTCTTCTGGGCATGCATTTAATAAACCATTGATTTAGTAGAGTAGAGACTGTGTGTTATTTATTTTTACACTCAACGATTATTTGTGTCATTACAGGTATGGGCATATGAAAATTTTCCCGCACTTGGATTGAATACAGGCAAATCAGATGAGGTTCCCTTGACTATTTCCAAGATACTTAGGTGGCACGCTATAAAAATGGAGCAATTTACTGAAGGTGATCCATTTAGGACTCCAGCGAGAGTTGCATAGGTATAAATTTAGAGTCTACTATATAAATTTGGGTCTATTAACAAATAATTTATAAAAATATAAATTAACGTTAATATTTTACTTATTTGTAGGTTTTGCACCTTTACATCATCCCATAGAGCGTGAGTTCGAGCTGGACTACATGATGACCTTTTTGGAATATGATGATGAGGTTAACGATCCCGTTATAGATACCTTGAAGTGTGAATTGGAAGGCGTGAATGTATTGATGACATCAAAGAATGCCTCGAAGGCTTCTAGTAAATTTGATTAAGGATTCTGCAAATAATTAATTTGATTATTTGGGTTATAACGAACAAGTAATTTTTTGCTAGATGTGTGTGGTGAAAGATGCAAATAATATCAGTAGTAACGCTTTATGTTTTAACAAATAATTAATTTAACTTTTTTTATTTGTTAAATTATTGTAACTTTTCTATAAGTTTGTTGTTGCCGTTGGACGTGATTAAACATTTTGGATGTGTTCAAATATGACTTCTTAGTGTTCATTTCTTAATGTGTTGTTGCTTTGTATCTGCTGCTACAATGATGTCACGGTTGGATCATTGGAACCTTTCTATCATACTGTATTGTTGCTTTGTATCTGCTACAGTGATGGTTAATGCTTATTATCATCGACTATGGATAATAATGTATATGTAACTAATAGAGATATTATAATCCTTGAGAACAAACACATATATTTTTCATAGAAATAAAATTTATTTCATATTGTTCATAATACTTCATACACCCAAAATGAACCACCCAATCCTACTACAACCCTGTTACACATTTTCAAAAAGCAAAAACCGCTACTAAATCATACAATATCATTTTAGTCCATTTGCCTTTTCTTCAGCTACCATCAACGTTTGTTTTAGTTAATCCCTCTCTATTTCGATTTCTCTCAGCATATATTTCAAGTGATCCCTCTTTACTTCAAATTCTTTAAATAATTACTGAAACAAATCCCTGTCATTTTCAGATTCTCGGATCTTGTTTAGCATTTCAATTTTGGCTATGCTTTTTGATGTTTGTGTCTCAGGTCATCCTGGGATCCTTCTAGTTCCCGAGTTCATGTGAGATTTCTTTACCGCATTTTTTGTTATGTCGGGGTGTGGCTCATTTAACCTGAAGTAGTCACAACCACCATATTCTCAAACAAAACAACAATCATTAAAGATTTTTTACTGAAATCACATAAAAACGCATACCTTACCAATTAGAAATTCACAGTTCCCACTTCACAACTAAAGAATCTTCGACCTGGATTCTTTTGAGTGCATAGTGTGTTCAAGATAGTGTATTCATCGCAGAAATAAATATCGGGATCTTGTGCTTGAGATGTTTCGGATAACTCAAACATTTTTGAGATTTTAATTAGAAAGAGATTATGGAGGAATTTGATCAATAATAGAGATAATGGAGGAGTTTGAATTTTGGGTCGATTTTATATAGGGAAGGTTGTATTATTATCATTGTAAATTTAATAATTTTTTTATTTTATTACTGTTGTAAAAAACCTTGTGGTCTAAATGTCGAAATAAAGCTAAGTGTGTTTTGACAATTATAAACCACACCTATAATAAATCATATTAATCTATAATATCTCAAAGTACAGAGCTATTATAGACCAACAAGGTCGATGATAAATCAAATGAATAAAGCCGACTGTTGGAATGAGAAACATGCTGAATTTGCACAAGTCCAATGGACCAAAAAGTAAGAGTGAACCTCAAACCCCCAAACATAACAAATCTAATGGATTGTTGATAGATATAACATAAACTGGTTATTTTCAATAGACAGTTGTTATCGGTTATTATCGATTTTATGAATAGTCAATAATATCGCACATGTCATGTATAGATCAAAGTCAATATTTGTCTAAAAATCATAAATAAAATAAAATAAATAAAAAGACTTTGAACTCATTAAATATTATAATTACACTTTAATACATCATTCGATATTCCTCAGCCAATAGTGACATGATCCAAAGAGTTTAAGGACAAGTAATGTACTTAATTCACTAATATTTGTCTAAAAGTCATAAATAAATAAAATGAAATAAATAAAAGGATTTGAAACTCATCAAATATTATAATCACACTTTAATACATCATATGATAGTCTACATCCATTAGTGACATGATCCAAAGAGTTTTGGCACAAGTAATGATTGTGCTTAAACAAGGTTGTCTTTGAGAACTGGTACTTGTTCTCAGACTAATTAGATAGTAGTGCTATGATTCCCTTAAACTCTTTGGATCATGTCACTAATGGATGCGGACTCTTGCATGATGTATTAAAGGATAATTTTAATATTTAATGAGTGTCAAGTCCTTTCATTTATTTTATTTTATTTTCTTTATTTATTTATGGCTTTTCTTAAAAAAAATATTAGTGATTTAAGTACAATTACTTGTCCTTAAACTCTTTGGATCATGTCAATAATGGATGGAGACTCTCAAATGATGTATTAAAGTGTAACTATAATGTTTAATCAATGTCTAGTCCTTTTATTTATTTTATTTTATTTATTTATGACTTTTATAAACAAAGATTAGTGATTTAAGTATAATTACTTGTCTTCAAACTCTTTGGATCATGTCACTAATGGATGGAGACTCTCATATGATTTACTAAAGTGTAACTATGATGTTTAATTAATGTCTAGTCCTTTTATTTATGTTATTTTATTTATTTATGACTTTTATAAATAAATATTAGTGATTTACGTACAATTACTTGTCTTTAAACTCTTTGGATCATGTCACTAATGCATGGGGACTCTCATATGAAGTATTAAAGTACAATTATAATGTTAATGAGTGTCAAGTTCTTTTATTTATTTTATTTTATTTATTTATTGCTTTAGACAAATATTAGTGTTTGGGGTTGACGATTTGGGGTTTAAGGTATGGGGTTCACTTTTTTTTGGGTCCATTGGACTTGTTCAAATTCAACAGGTCATCTTTATTTATTTGGTTTATCATTGACCTTGTTGGTCTATAATAGTTAAGTACTCTGAGGTATTATAGATTAATATGGTTTATTATAGGAGTGATGTATTATTGTCCAAACAGAAACACAATATAAGAAATATTTTTAGCAATAATAGTTTCATTTTATTTCATTGCAACCTCCAAATACAGCAAAAACAACAAAACTATCCAAAAGCTTTCATTCATGAAAGTCCAAAAACTTCCAATCTACAACTTTCACAAATGAAACCTTTGCAAAAAAATCTTAAAACGAAATGAAAATATAAATAAAAACCAAAACTAAAAGACTAAACTAGGAGGTTACAAAAGGGGTGATGAGGGCATCAGGATCAACTTCATCTATCTCCAAAAGGACATGCATAAATCGGATGATCCTGCAGAGAGACCTCTCAAGCCTCTCTCTGTCCTCTTCAAGACCTCTAAAAAGCCTTTCAAAATCATTGCGAAGTAGGAAGACGTCATATGATGGATTTTGAAACCTTTGGTGCCTTGCTGGGCAGATTCGGATTCTTCTAGGCATTTTAAAGATAAAGTTTTTTGAATTTCTAAGAGGTTTGAGTTTATTTCAAAAGGACGAAGTATGGAGTAAGATATATAGAGTGGTTGTATCGGTTGAGTGAACCGTCGGCCAATAGATGAGAAACATGTTGCTTTAGGCATGTAGGCGGCGTCTTAATTTTGTAGTTGATCGGTCTGATTAGACGTGAAACCTATAACATTTTAAAACTTACTCATTACGGTTGTCAGTTCCACCTGCATAAGATTTTCACTTGGGGACTATAGATTAATATTCGAACAGTGGTATATTATAGAACGCATATGTGGTATATTATAAAACAAGTATTGGTAAATTATAGAACACATATGTGATATAAAACAAATATTGGTATATCATATACTAAAATAAAGTTGATTAATAATAAATTGGGAATTCATTTTTTAAAATTAATACATAAGCAGAGGACAAAATTTCAAAATACAACAAAAATAAATTGAAATGGAAAATAATCAAGTGGGATGCTCTCTTAGATATCGACGTGTTGTTTTCTTGTGGACATTTCCCTTGCAAATCGAGCACTTATTTCTCGTCTCTTTTCTACAGATCTGGTGGTGGTGACTTTGCGGTGATTTGGGGTGAAGCTCGCCGAAGCTATGGGTTCGTCGGTGGTGATGGAGAGACAAGAGGAGAAAAGGGAGCAGCGACAGTGAGTTTGGGTGGTTTTGCCGGAACTCCGGCAGAGGAGGGTCGACGACTATGAAAATGGGAGAAAGAAGAGAGTGTTTTAACGGAGAAGACATTTTTGTGTGAATAGTGATAAAATTTTAATATTGAATAAAAAGAAAAGGGAAAGACTTTAAAAATTCAAAAAGTTAATATTAAATAAAATATATTTATAAAAATAAAAATTTAATAATTTATTTTTGCCTCTCACTCTCTCAAAGAGAGTGAAATACACTTTCTTTGCCACCTTATGCCACCTCAACATTTAGGGAGCACTATATTCAATTTTAAATTAGTCCAGGGGTAATAGGACTTCCGCGAAGGTATAGTGTGTAGTTGAGATTTCAGTCAAACGTTGGAGGCTCATTTGGCTATTTCCTCTCGTACTTGCCGTATAAATATGTGTCATCAACGGCAATAACCCTTTGCTGGTATATCCTCGAATGCAAGTTGTGTAAGCTATGTGGTAATATTTAAACACGTTCGCATCATCAAGCCTAATGCAAATTCTGGAACTGGATTTAGATTTTCAACCATGCAAGAATAAATCGGTAAGCAAGCATACCCATGCTCCGGTGTCCCCCTAAACATGTTCTTAGCCATTACACCTGCCTTGCAACACTTCTAGTAGCTTAGTTTATAACGGAACTCCTTGAAAATCGTCCTTTGGATTTCCTTTATCGTTGGCCCTTTATTGTCAATATAATCATTCATCGAGATTGATGCAAGGACAACTGACAAGCCATGCTTATAACTACTCGTAACATATTCAACCCCGCAATTGTGATCACCAACGTACTTGTAAATGCAAAATCTATCCGAGATCACATACTTATTGGCACGTAACATCCAGTTATAATTAGCCATATTTAGTAGATGTGCATTCCGCCTTATAATATTTTTGTATTACTATTTTTTGGTTTAAAACAAAATGGGGGTTTTACCGCAACTTTCTATAATAAAACCAATAAATACTCTTCGTTATTGATTGTTTTCCTGTGGTGAAAATCGATTCCATCATTGAAGGTATGGTTGCTTTGTGAACCACTTGGCTGCCTATCACTACCATTACAACCACTTGGCTGCCCATCCCTATCACACACTCTTCGTCATCACTATCAATATCATCCATATCCATCATATCCATTGAATGATCATCCATGCCCCTCATGTTATATTAAATCATCATCGACAGGCGGTTGTGGCTGATGTGGGGATGGGGATGGTGTTGGGGCTGCTCATATAAAACCAACTTGAGACCTCTCAATAACATTTATTCTTAAAACAAGCCTAGAACCGTCAGCATCAACATCAAGCATGTACAATCTCACCTGCCTATCATTCGTTATGAAAGAAGGATGGATTTTTCCCTAGTGGGCAGAGCATTAATCATATAACTAATGCACAAGTCATTATGCTCCTCGTAATCAAGTCATTATACGTACCATTGCGACACATGAAAATAGACATTGTCACCTTGCTCACAGAATTTCAATTCCAACATTTGGTGTCTCCTCCCATTCACCCATGTAATCACTACCAACTATAATGTATTTTGCAATTGATGACATAATAAACTTGTAATAGACTATGACTATGGTCTATGACTGGTTGATAACTCGAAGAACTATACCAGACGAACTGTACCAGATTCATAACCAAAAAGAGCATGGATAAAGCTATTGCCAGTTACGAATTGAGGTATTTGAATAAAAACTTACTCCAGAAGGCAATCTGTATTCCCAAAATGAACCCCAATGTCGGACCATGCCGATTTTTTCGTCGATAAAATGAGCTTTTATAACAATGGAGAAAGCTCTTCTCAGCGATTTCTACCAACTTTTACTTACAATGGATGAAGTAGGAAAGCTTTCCGTCGTTGGGGACTGATTTCCCAATGAAATTGCGGAATTTTCGTCGGAAAAGGTATCTAAGAATTGGAGAAAATGGAGCTTTTGGAGGAAAATATTTTATTTATTATTTATTATTTCGGGTAATTAAAATGTAGGGATTGGGGATCAAAATATATTTTTCTAGACTTTGAGGTTAGGGTTGGACGCAGCAAAATCTGACATTGCTGATGTCATAAATGGTGGTCATTCCCCTAATTATTTGAAATCAGTGGCTTATCTCCTAAATAAGTTTTTTAAGTGGCCTTCTAGCAAAACACCACATGTTTCTAGAAATAATTTAACTTTAAATTTTTTAGTTTACCTTTAATGATATGATTTATAGTTATATAAATATCTATATCTTGTTTTAAATACATATTTCAAAATAATTTTATTTTTTTAAATCTTCGTGCCCAATCAAAATGCATCACATAGATAGGGATCACAGAGGGAGTAAATTTTACATGTAAAAATTATGAAATTGATAATGAATATTATGTAAGTTGACTCCTGTTCTCCATACATTGTCATTCTTGGTTTCGAGACTTCCGCTAAGTTATATTTTGAGAACACCTAGTTGGCAAAATTTGTCAGAAAATCCCAAACGAGGGCTACTCATCACTTCTGCGAATAAATTAGTAGTAATACACCCTTCGTTCCAATTTGACCGGATATGAAATTTAAGAAATAAAGGAATACTTTGTTATGTTTACTAAAATGTCTTTACTTTAATGCCTACTTTTATTGACTTTTTTTCACAATAAGTATATCTTCAAAATTAAGTGAGATCCAACAAGGATAAAATAGAGATGATGTCATTAAATAGTTGTCAAATAAGGAAATATGACTTTTTTTTTTGGGACAAACTAAAAAGGAAATGGTGTCACATAAATTGGGACCGAGAGAGTAATTAGCTAGTAGTTTCGTAGCTGCTTAGAGTTATGTATGTAGTAGTAATACAAGGATTAGTTATGATGGATTTTATGTACTACTAGTATTATTTTATTCAGTGATTAGTTATGCAAAATTTAATTATTCATTTATTAATTATTTCACCTTCTATTCTAAATAAAAAATAATACATAGATTTTCTCATAAAATTATATATGTATTAGTTATGCGGGTTTCTTAATTGTAAACTAGATATCATATTAACTTTATACATGAATAATTTACCTCCTAATCAGCTACCAATATGTTACCCCCCCCCCCTCTTATTGATGTAATCTATCTCTCTTGAGAATTCACGCTTACAGTACCTCCGATGACAACGAAACGAAAAAGTTTAACTCGTTTCATATTTCATATTTCATATTTCATAATTCATAATTCATAATTCATAATTCATATTTCATATTTCATATTTCATATTTCAATATCATTATTATGAGACATATTAAAGGGCAGGGCCATCTCAAACATTTTGGTGGCCCGGTTCTAATTCATAAAATTGGGCTCTTAATATAAGTAAATATACGATTTCAATAATTAGATTGGGCTTAGATCTGCGAAGACCTGCGAATTATGAGCCTTTACAGTAAATTATGGCTAATACTACTTAATAAATGGAAAAAATGGCCCATAAAATTTTTCATTTTTTGAGGGTCATGTGCTATAGCACAGCTCGCACGGGCTCAAAGACGGCAATGTTAAAGGGCAATAGATTAAAGAATCATATCCCTATACGTGTATGTGTTATCGTTTCACATGATTGTTCTTCGAAATTTCCTTTAGGTTCACACACAAGGACAGCATACAGTCATGCCTAAGTGCTTTTA
Source organism: Anisodus tanguticus (assembly GCA_034509755.1). Classification (NCBI taxonomy): domain Eukaryota; kingdom Viridiplantae; phylum Streptophyta; class Magnoliopsida; order Solanales; family Solanaceae; genus Anisodus; species Anisodus tanguticus. The sequence continues at coordinate 35,124,198 of CM067557.1, read as the reverse complement.
AGAACATGGACCATGTTTAATGTAAATAGGGTCCAAACGGTCTAGTTTAATTACTATTGGTTTCCTCTTTCTTCCTTATGATTGAGACAAAAGTACAAACTAACATTCACGTACGATTTAATGAAGGGAATATTTTTGGAAAAATTAAGCTTTATGTTCATTCGCATATCTAATTTGCTAGAATAGCTCAACTATTCACTTCTGAAAGTATACAAAAATATACACGGTATATACGGTATATCCAAAGCCTTATGTATATCATGTATATGACGGAATTTCATGATAAGTTGGAGATCGTGATATACACGGTATACACAGTCGTGCATATTGATTTTTGATAACATGTTATTTGTATTTAATTAGCATTGTACACTTACCATAATTGTAGAATTCTTGTACAAATAGAATAGGGTTTTGAGAGTAGATGATGAATAGGATTTTTCATATTATGGAAATTGTAAATTGTAGATTGTATATATACTCATTCATTAATGAAAATAATCAAGGGATTATTTCTTTCATAGTATCAGAAGTCTAGGTCTAAACTTACTTCTCAATTTTCCCCTTTTCCGCTGCCTCAGTTTTCGTGTCCTTTCTCAGAATCCGTGCCACCTTACCTCCTCTCTTCCCAAATTTTCTTCCAAATTCCTCATTCACCTATTGTTCTTTCGTTATGCCTACATCAAAGAACATGTTTCATCATGCCCTTACTATTTCTAACATCAAGAACCACATCTCTATTGTTCTTGAGATGGAAAACGTCCAATATGCGATGTGGGCAGAATTGTTCAAAATTCACGCAATCTCACATCAAGTCCTCTATCACATAATTGCTCCTGATGTCCCTACACCCGCGGAGGATTCTCAGTTATGGATCACTCTTGATGCTACCATCATTCAGTGGATTTACTCCACTATTTCTATCGACCTTTTACGGACGATCATTGAACCAGACATTACGGCTATGGCTACCTGGAATAGATTGCGTGATATATTCCAGGATAACCAACACTCCCGAGTTGTCACCCTTGAGCAAGAATTTTTCCAAGTCAGCATGGAAGATTTCCCGAATGTTCCAGCTTATTATAAACAGCTCAAGGAATTAGTGGACCAACTCCGTAATGTTGGCGCACCTGTTACCAATAATCGTGTTGTTCTACAAATGGTTGTAGGCCTATCTGAGGCCTATAATGGCGTTGGGACTTTGCTCCGCCAAAGTAATCCACTTCCCCCTTTTTATCAAGCCCGTTCGATGCTCACGTTAGAAGAAGCCGGCTTGACCAAGAAGGCGGCAATTGGAGCAAGTTCTGTGGCCATGATGACTATGTCTGATAACTCATATGGTTTTGTTGACGATTCCTACCAAAACCGCAACAACGGTGGCGGCAAGAAGGGTCAAAACCGTAAAAATAATGGCAAAAATTGCGGTGGCAACAACAACGGCAGACAGAACAGTAGCAACGCCGGTAGTGGGCCTCGGGGTACTGGGCCCCAGCCCGCCTGGTCTCAGCCCTGGGCCCTTTGGCAGTGGGCCTGGACCAGTGGCTAGTGGCCCAGTCCAGCCTATTGCCTGCCCAGTTATTTCCTGAGAAATTGGGGCCCATTCCAGCCCAATCACAGGCCTAATTTTTTAGGTCTTTACGGCAACTCCCAACAGCAATCCGGGTCGGGTCAGCAGGGCGGTCTACTTGGGCCTCGACCCCTGCAGGCCTTCACTGCTGCGGGCCTGACTAGCTCCTTTCTTGTGGCATGCACGTTTGGGTCATCCTGAGTCGTCCATTATTTTTTCCTTGCATAAAAACAATTTTATTTCTTGTAAGGGTATGCGTAGTACTCCAATTTGTTGTTCCTGTCCGTTAGGGAAACATGTTAGATTATCATTTGTAGCCTCTATGTCTCGTACTTTAATGCCTTTTGACATTATTCATAGCGATTTATGGACGTCTCCAGTTCTAAGTTCTTTGGGCCATCGTTATTATGTTCTGTTTTTGGATGATTATTCTAATTTTTATGGACTTTTCCGTTAGCGAAAAAATCTCAAGTTTTTCCACATTCTTAGAATTTAGAGCATTCATCCGTACCCAATTCGAACGGAAAATCAAACATATTCAACGTGATAATGGCAAAGAATATGATAATGGGTTGTTTCGGCTGCTAATGGCATAGTTTTTCATTTCTCCTGTCTTCATACGTCTTCACAAAATGAGAAAGTCGAACGAAAAAATCGTACCATTAATAATATTGTCTGAATGTTATTGACACATGCTTCCGTACCTCCTTCTTTTTGGCATCATGCTCTACAAATAGTTACTCACCTACTTAACATACTTCCTACCAAAGGGTTAGCATATGATTCTCCCTTTAAAATTCTCTATAATAAAAACATTTGTATTCACATCTTAGGGTATTTGGGTGTTTGTGCTATCCACTTTTTCTGTCACTTACAATTAACAAACTTCAGACCCATTCTACCGCTTGTGTATTTCTGGGTTATCCCTCTATCAATCATTGGTACAAATGTTTTGATTTATCATCTAATAAAATCATCATTACTCGCCATGTGATTTTTGATGAAATCCAATTTCCATTTGCCAAAGTCAGTAGTGTCGTGCCTGGTTCGTATAATTTTTTAGATAACGAAGTCTCACCATACATTATGCACCACTTAATGGGCCAATTCGGTGACCACGACATGCCAGCAGGCCCACTGCCTGCTGGCCCACAAAATCCCACTGCACATCTCTTCCCCGTCCTAGGTCAAGCCGTTGGGCCGTTAGTCCCGCCCACTACCGCGACTGCTTCTGCTCCGGTTACTGTTCCTGTACCAAGTCCAGTTTCCAGTGTTGGGCCAGCAGGCCCACTGCCTGCTGGCCAGTCCATCACCCATCTGAATTTTCCCCAAAATCCACTCAATTCTCCCCCAAGTCACAGACCTGTTACTCGTAGTCAATGAGCTATTTTTAAACCAAAAAGACATTTTAATCTTAATTCTAATATTCTTAAATCCCCACTACCCCGTAACCCAGTGTCTGCAATAAATTAACCGAATTGAAAATTGGCTATGAATGACAAATATGATGCTCTTATTGAAAAAGAGATGTGGGAGTTGGTACCCCGTCATTCTAGTGTTAATATTATTCGGTCTATGTGTATTTTTACTCATAAAGATAATTCTGATGGTTCTTTTGCGAGACATAAGGCTCGTCTTGTAGGTGATGGTAAAACTCAACAAATTGACGTGGATTGTGGTGAGACATTTAGTCCGGTGATCAAACCTGCTACCATTCGCATAGTTCTCAGTCTGGCTCTTTCAAAGACATGACCCATTCATCAGCTAGATGTGAAGAATGTTTTCTTACATGGTGATCTTAAGGAGACAGTTTACATGAATCAACCCTTGGTTTTTTCAGAGCCCAAATATCCTAATCATGTCTGTTTATTGAAGAAGTCCTTATATTGGTTCAAACAGGCCCCACGGGCTTGATATAAGCGATTTGCAAACTATGTATCTACTATTGGATTTTCTCACAATAGGTCTGATAATTCTCTATTCATATATTGTTGTGGTACTTCCCTGGCATATATTCTCTTATATGTGGATGGTATTATCTTGATCGCTTCTTCTGATGATTTATGCAAGTCTATCATGACACTACTCAGGTCTGAGTTTGCTATGAAAGATTTGGGGCCCTTGAGTTATTTCTTGGGGATTGTTGTCACTCGTCATGCAGGTGGGTTATTCTTATCACAACGGAAGCATGCCCCGAGATAGTTGAGCGGGCTGGTATGTATTCGTGTAAGTCTACTTCCACTCCAGTTGATACTAAACCCAAGCTGGGTGCTGCGGCTGGCTCACCTTACGAGGATCCCACCCACTATCACAGTCTTGTAGGGGCTCTTCAGTATCTTACTTTCACGAGACTGGATATTATGTATGTCGTACAGCATATGTGTTTGTTTATGCATGATCCTAGGGTTGAGCTCATGAATGCGCTCAAACGCATTATACGATACATCCAGTGAACATTTTACTATGGCTTGCATCTATAAATATCGTCGACCTCTAGACTTGTCTCGTATAAAAATACTGATTGGGGTGGTTGTCCAAATACCAGACGCTCCACGTCTGTTATTGTATGTTTCTTGGTAATAACTTGGTCTCATGGTCTGCAAAGCGACAGTCTACATTATCACGCTTCAGTGCAGAGGTCGAGTATTGAGGGGTAGCCAATGTGGTATCTGAATCATGTTGGTTATGTAATCTTCTCTTAGAACTTCATTGTCCCATTCAGAAAGCTACCTTGATTTATTGTGATAATATTAGTGCAGTCTATCTTTCTGGTAATCCGATTCAACATCAGCGCACTAAACACATCGAGAGAGATATCCACTTTGTTTGCGAAAAGATAGCTCGTAGACAAGTACGCGTTTGCCATATCCCTTCTAGGTACCAAACCGCATACATCTTTACAAAGGGTCTTCCCTCGGTTCTCTTTGAAGATTTTAGGGACAGTCTCAGTGTACGACAACCGCCCGCTATGACTTTGAGGGTGTGAAAGTATACAAAAATATACACGGTATATACAGCATATCCAATGCCTTGTGTATACAGTGTATATCACGGAATCCCATGATAAGTTGGAGACCGTGATATACACGGTATACACAGCCGTATATATTGATTTTTGGTAACATGTTATTTGTATTTAATTAGCATTGTACACTTACAATAATTGTAGAATTCTTGTACAGATAGAATAGGGTTTTGGGAGTAGAATAGAAATAATATTTTTCATATTATGAAAATTATAAATTATATATATACTCATTCATTAATGAAAATAATGAAGAGATTATTTGTTTCTAACTTCTTACTCCAACGAAGACAATCTAATTTGCATGAAAGTCTCCCTCGATCCTTTCCTCAGTCCCCCACTAGTTCGGTTGGTGTTGGACTTTGTCAATGGCTCAATACCACTTGGGATTTCAACCAAGGCCTAATAAAGACCAAATGGTTGGGCTAATTAATAAATGATCAAATTGGTATTTTGTTACTGTCCCTCTGATGGTTTGGTCTCAACACTTGTTTTCGTTCAATGAGTTATAATATTGTTTTGGGTGGTGGCACTTCATTAACCTCCTAAGAGTTATGATGTATGAAGTCTGGCCAATATAAAACTACATCAAGTATTTGCCGTCTATTTCACTACTGCATTTTTTGGAGAGGTAAAATAGAGGGGCGAATCTAATTTTTTTAGTCATTGGGTATAATAATATTCTTTTTAAAAACAAAGTTGGAGTTCGGTTGAAGCAAGCAAATCTTAAAACACTTCAAGGCGATGAAAAACTGATGTCTTATAGAATTAAGTTATGTATATGTAATGTTTATATCTAGCTATACAGAACATATACATTATCTATACACTGTAATTTGAGTTGGTTTCATGGGTTTATACATGATTATACAAAACATATACATTATATATACAAAGTGCATGTACTATTTATCTATAGTTATACAGATGAGATACATTATCTATATACCAATGACACAATGGGTGATATTGGCTGCACACTGAATGTGTGGGCCGTATATATTATTTCCCCAATATTTTTTGGTTTATAAACCAAAGAAGTGAGTAGTGCAGCGTCTCCTATAAGTACTGAATATTATTTAGTGAAGGTGCAAAAGTATTTATATATTTATACAATCAAGTCACTAGATATAGACAAATAACCTGGAAAGCGAGTAATTATCAGAATCGGTAAATTACACTATGCATGAAAATATTTTTTACACTTCCAGCATCAAACTTAGTCCGAATTCTTATCTGTCACACCTTCAATCCTCGTTTTCCTTTTCTTATTTTTTGATAAGTTAATGCATCTGAAGCACGAGAAAGGTAGGTGGGACTGATGAAGTAACCTATCAATATGCTTCAAAGGCTTGTCACTAGTGTATTTAGGTGCCAAATAAAGGAATAATATAAAAACCTTTGTTTCTGCGCGGATCGCCCTTCCTATGGACTGGTCTTTAATTTTTGCCCCTTAAATCATTGGTATTTAATTTTAACCCCTACTTCTCATTTACTGAAAATATGTGGGTCAAAGTACCCTTTATTCGCTTATTCGTTGGTCTACTAAATCAAACATTCTGAGTCCGAATCCCAGCAGAGGCAAAAAACGAAAAAAGAATTACAAGACAAATTTTTCATAGAAACTATGCCTTAAGGGACATAGTTTATATATAACAAGTCAGACAAGCATAATCTTAATTTTCAACGAAACTTTGCCTTCAAGCATAGTTACATAAGCATAGTTTCTATACAATTTTAGCCAAATAGGCATATTTTGTATGAAATCTTGCGTTGTGGATTTTTTTTCTTTTCGACTCTATTGAGATTCGAACCCACAACCTCAGAGGTATTAAAATTAAACACCACCAATTTGAGGGGGAAAAATTAAAGATCACCGTAAAATAGCGTGCGAATTACCCATATAAAACATGCAGAAAAATCAGTTCTTTCTGAATAGCTGAAAAACCGTGTTTGCACAGACATTGGGCCATGGGTCCCCCCTTCCCATGGACCACATTACCACATCCAATTAGGCATTTAAGTTAGCAAAATTGTACAGCTCAGAAAACGAACTCAATTTTGCAGTACTCTTTATGTTCTGGATCCAAATCTTGCAGTAACTTTTACACATGATATTTTGTTCTCGAATCCCTAGAACAAGACAACCTTGGAAGTCTATGCAGTCAATTTGCTGTTATTGAAAGCCCAATCAAATAATCCAAACAAGAAAAAGCATAGATGAAGCATCTCAACGAGGTGTGGATTTGTTTAAGGTCTCAATGGTACAAACTCATGAGCAGCAAAGAGAAATACTTGATCATAATAATCAGGGCACTAGCATTATATATAATGAAACAAATAACAATTAATAGAGAGAATCCCAATCTATCATAAAATAACTCAGAATAGCAATATGATACTCCATACACTGACTACAAGTTCTCTCACTAGACTACACTAAAGTATCAGAACACAATTAAAGCTCTCAATTTATTTTCTATTTCAACATTAGTCTCCCCTTGTATTTTATGAAACTTAGTAGTAATACCCCAAGCGAGTGAGCCTTTCCTTTTTCCAGATTCTCAAACTATTTAGAGTTACTAGATTGTAATTACACTAGTACTCGAGTATTTGACCCAAAAGTATCCATAGGAAATGCCTTTTAGAGCTTCCGTTAGAACTAAGAAGTCAATAGCAAGACCAAAACAAAGAAACAAAACGAAAACATTATATAGAGGAGGAAGATTAAGTTAAGTAAAATAACATAGAGCACTAAGAAGTAGCTTCTCCACTAACAATAAGGTGAAAACAGCACCTCCCTCCCTCCCCCCTCCACTCCCCTCCCTCTCTCCTTCCCTCCCTCTCATCAATAATGTGAAACTGCAAACAAAATTGAGAAATCAAAGGCTTCCTTTACTGTTCACACTTCTTGCTGCCCTACAGTCATATGTGGTACATATGGAAGAACTCTGTTGTAACTGGGCAGCTAAGACAAAACATTTCTAAATTAATTATGCAACTTTAAAAGTGAGAATAGCGCTAATAGTTTATGTCAGTAATAGTCTCTTTGTGCCAAAAAGATCAGAAGAGTACTCTGTCATGTTAAGATTAATTGTTACCTGATCAGAAGCACATGCATGTTATATGTAACCCCATCATGATAATGTAAAATCTCCCTTTTAATGAAAAAAAAGGAAGATACAACTAGTCCAGCGTTCTAAAATTTCCTACAAAAGAGGCCAATTTTCCTCTTCAGAACAGGAGGGTATTCAAATCCTCCCCCCTGTTTTCTTTTGCTATTCTTTTTTTCATTTTTTTTCCAACTCTATGACCAAAGAGACTGCACATCTGGTGTGTGGTATAAGCCGCCAATTGACGCCCTTGTTATCTGTGGGTTGCCTACACCTTCTCCTGAACCCTGCTGCGTCCAACCCTCTCTGAAAAAGAATGGACAAAATTAGTAAGATTATGTTAAAAGGAAAAAACAAAAACGTAAAAAGCAACAGATGACCTTCCTCTGTGTGTGTGCGTCTCTCTCTCTCTCTCTGTTTTTTTGTGTGTGTACATTACATGTATATGTTACAAAAAAAAGGATCTGACAGATGCAGATATCATTCCCGGGGAAAGAAGCATTATCTGTAATTACAATTATATTGAAAAGTATAAAATGATAGACATCAGCAGGAGTCTCATTGTGCAATCCAGGTAAACATTCTGTACTTGTTGGGAGAAACTTCAGCATAGACATAACTGCTTTTCATAATCATAAGCACAGCCATAGTGCTTATGATTATGAAAAAGCAGTTATGTCAATGTCTAAACTACTTGGTGCGACTTAATTACTCTCAGCTTACAACTACAGAATGAGCCATAGGCTTAACAGCATACAGAGACTCCAACTCCTTTATCGTATATGAAATAATAAGTTGCACCACACTCATTGATGTTGAGCAGATATGAGCTATTACTTTTGCACAAGACAAGGAAAGATTTCAATATGTTGTTAGACTCGTAAATGAAAATGATACTTCCAAGTTTATAAGCATAAGCTGAGGGTAAAGAAAAGGATATTAACCAAATTATCTTACTGTAATATATCATCAGAAGTTATCCTAATATGACATTCTGCAGCTCATGCTAGCTCTATGTTAAATCTTCAAAAACTACAGAAAATGACACTGAATCATGCATGAACCCAATATATAGGTCCTGTATCGGGAAAAAATAGTGAACTTATCAGCCCTATTTCCACCAAAGGTGTCATAAACCTAATCCCTGAGATACTTCAAAAGGTAAGAAATGAAGGGAAACTTAGACACTCATAACTGAATCTTGGAATATCACTTTACATGAAAAGAGGAGCAACTCTCATCATTTAAAAATGGTTAGCAGTTATGTCCTCTATTGCGTGATTGAATGTAAAAGTCACTTTTGAAGTGTTAAGGGAGCCATTCAACTGATGTATCCTTCATATAAACAACACGCAGTGTGGTCCCACCTTTCAGTTTTAGAGCTTTGCAACCAAAAACCACCACAATCCTTCATCCTTTACATCCTAAAATAGCTCTGTAGTAACAACCCCAAAGCAGAAACAAAGGGGTGATCTATCAGAGCAAGATGTGAACAACTGTGAATGAAGAAGCAAGGCCATAATTCCTTTTGACAACATCATTCCTGTGCGTGTGATTGGTGGTTTACTATTGAGAAGATTTACATGGTGATAACAGAGAGAGGCTGTAGTTGCATCTGATTCTTCCTTTTTTTTGCCTTTCCCGTGGGGGTTCTTTTGGTTCATTTTGCCTGGGAACAAATCTTTTTTTCCCAAAAAAACGTAGGCAATATTCTGTATTAAACTAAAAGCGAAAACGAATTTATCCAAGCATTTCCTAATAATGACAGATGGAAAGAGACAACTCTACAATGTTTTTTACAATATTTCTCAGAGAAAACAAATGCTGAGAATTTGGGGGCCAAACACAAGCTAATACAAACGCACCATCATAAGTTCAGTAGTAGGCCCAACACCAAAAACTGCGTGAGAAGAGAGATCTAATTGTCATTAACACTTATGCTCGATGTTGCTTGGACTCACCAAAAATGTTGCCGCATCCGTGCCGGCAGCATTTTTGAAGAGTCCGAGCAACATAGCTTCCAGCCAAGGTTTTTTCTTGTTCTTAGATCCGAAACAAATGTACAGTTGCAGGGATCTCAAAAAGGGAAAAAATATGGGGCTTCATGATCAACAAGTAAATAATCAGGCCTCAAGTTCGGCTTCCTCTATTGTCAGGGTTCCACCACCTCATCCCTAAAGACTTTTAAACTGTTCTAAGTTCATGGCTTTAAGGCTTCAAACAGGGGCGAAAAATCAAGCTAGTTAACAGACCGAAAGGGTGAAGCGCCACAATTACACTCACAGCCACGCTATCCTTAATGTTCAAACATCCTCTACACCAATAGAGCCCTCAATGGACAGCACTTATCTTCGCATTGCCCTTCAAGGGTTTACTTGATTCTCTCGCTACCCTCATTCTATTTCTTGAGTTATCACTATTTATCATCTTCATATCACGTCTGTTACAAAATAATCTACAGTTCTAACACCTAGGACTGTGATTAGGAGATGCCTCTTTACCACAAAGTAAAACTACAGTTCAATGTTATTGAGTATTGCAACCAAAGGTACGATCAACAGAAAGGTTGATCTCCATCAAGCCCCAACTAGCAAAAAAAACTTAGATATACAGTAGTCTTGATATAGAGATACTTTTCCTTGGTGAAATTGCATTTCATTCACCTCCTTATCTCCACGAAAACCATGTGTTTCATTCACCTCTTCATCAGTTGGAGGGTAAAGTACCTTCTTACATGGGGAACATGCTAAATAGATTTATATAGAACAACCACGATGATTTGTTGAACAGGGAGAATTTGACTGTAGGATTTCGTCAATTTAGCTGTCTCATTGGGAGGGAGCGAGTATAAGGATAACGACATGCACAAACTGTAGAGTATTATGATATGACTGAGAAAGATCTCCTTCAAACAGATAACGTACACTAAGCAGTGTTATCAAAAGCGAAAAGCGCAAAAAAGCTCTAAGGTCCTTTGGGACTTTAAGCGCAAATTAAAAAAAAAGGACAGTCCGGTGCACTAAGCTCCCGCTATGCGCGGGGTCCGGGGAAGGGCCGGACCACAAGGGTCTATTGTACGCAGCCTTACCTCACATTTCTGCAAGAGGCTGTTTACACGGCTTGAGCCCATGACCTCCTGGTCACATGGCAACAACTTTACTAGACTCCAAGACTCCCCTTCAAAAAAGCGCAAATAAGGCGGGGGCTTTTTCAAAAAAAGGCGCAAGTGGAGAATATATACAAATACATATGTTTAGTCCGAGACTAATAATTATAAGCATGAATAACAAATAAATGGCCAAAGAACTTAAATTTTTTTTACGATAAAGTGAAATATCAATTGTTTAGTGTCGCTTCTTCAGTACACGCTCATTGGCAAGGAACAGTATGTCTTAAAGCCTTGATGACGACACTGAAGCGCACATTAAGCAAGGCGAAGCGCTCAACATGTTTTGAGCCTCGCTTCAGTGCTTAACCGTGCCTTTGATAACACTGACTAAGGTCATGCATTTTAATTGGAGGTAACATAATATTTCAGGAAAGTAAGAAGCATAGGCAAGATATGCTGGCTAAATCCAGTGCAGTAGCCAAGTACAAGTAATCACTTTAGACACATCTGATCTTATTAGTTAAAACATTTTTTCGTAGATCTCTTCTTGATTCTAAAATTGGCCCTAGAAAGCCTTTCAATACTGTTTATGTGTAATTCTTCAAGCGCAAAACAGTCCAAAATTGATGCTGGTTCAGGTTATGTCCAACTTGAATTTAATCCCCCCTCACACACACACATAAACAAAAGCATACACAAAAACATGTGTAAACTTCTATGTTACTAAATACTTCTTGCCACTCATTAGGCATCTAGAAAACTAGCATACCACCTTATCCTTGGGCACGCCAACATGTACATCTGAAATTATGGCTACTCACTTATATATTATTAATGATTGTGCAAGTTGCAAGTGGCATGCACTTCCACACTTTAACACAAAAGGCAATGGTGGCTAAACATTATCACTTTTAGATGAAAAGGTAGAGAAAATGGTGGCTAAACATTATAGCTACACAAGACTCCTGAGATGCTCCCAAAAGTAATTTTCAGAAAGAAAGGAATCAAACACATTGATGCAAACAATAATTGCAACTATGTACCTAAATTAAAGGGTTTCAAATCTCAACAAAGTCAAAAACACAATCATGCTACAAATGAAAGGTCACAAATCTTTTAAACCAATAGAAGTTAAGAGATTTTTCTTTTGCTTACTTGGCCCAAGAATCAAGTGGAGACAACTCAAATGGATAGCTTGTCACGGGAGCATTAGGACTCTTAAATTCCCTATGAGCAGCATTCTCAGGATTGAGAGAGAATTGGCCTTCACCTCTAGAATATGTACCAAAGAGTGCTTTTTGGAACCCATTTTCAGCACTGCTAGGCAACTTAGCACCAAGTGTCGTACCATTCTGGCAATGTCCTGCATAAACTGTTTGTGGAGAATGAGAGACAGAAAGGCCTGGATCATCATTTTTAAACAGTGAAGCCATGGTCTTCGGAGGTGCAGAAGGAATTCTCTCTTCCATGTTTGATCTGTTATGTTCTGGATTTAAAAGCCAGTTAGCTGGAGTACCAATTAAACTAAGACCATCTTGACCAAGTGGAAAGCTATTCCACATCTGCCATGTTCCCGTATCATTTGCATTACTTGAAACATTCATTGGTGGCACAGTGCGTACATCCTGAGCCTTAGGAGTGCGGGGAAAAAGAAAAGACTCAGCATGTCTCTCCTCTGGAACACATAATCTTGATATTGGACACACAATTGGCAATGGTCTGGTAACTTCAGAAGTGACATTGACATGCGTTGCAGGACACAGTTTGTCCAATCCTACATTTGACACAAACCCGACGTCAAGCTGAAAGTTATCAAGTGACTCAGAAACAGGTCCGAGCAATGATACTGGGTCTGGAACATAACAAGGATCTTCAAAAATCTCTGACTCCTCTGGCAATGACTGACCTGTACCATCTCCAACTAGAGGAAACAATGGTTCTGATGATAATGGAAGAGTTATACCATTACTTGTGGATCCAAAAGCAAAAGTAGATAAAGGAAAACGTGACGGTAGTCCGAAGTTAATGGGGTTATCAAAGGATTGTGTAGATGGAGGTTGACAGGGGTCAGTTGGTGTTTGAACTTCTACTTGTGGCTTAACAGATGGCCTGCTTATTACATTTGAAGTGGGACGAGAAACAGCAGTTGAATGTGTGAATAATTGTTGCCATGATTTTTTAGGAGCTGTACATGGTTGAGATTCAATAAGTACCTGTAACGAATAGATCAGGGTAAATATAAATATGGCAACTGTGTAAATTATTGTTACCCTATCGAAAATTCATTCTTTCAATGAAAACAGTATCTTTTGAAAGAGTTACATTGCTCCTGACATGATGTGAATTCTATCTTTTCAAAAGTATAGGTCAAGCAAACAAGAAAATGATGCAACCCAATTATTGAAATGACCATTGAAAATGCCAAACAAAATTATCAGCTGCCGGAGAGTTTAATTTTAGCACAAGTAACAGAAAAGATGTTTGATGAAAATGAAGGCATAGATATAAGCAAGAGAAAAAGAAGATTTGACAAAAGACTTACAGGACGGTTGATGCTCCTGTTGTCCCCATTTGGGTTCACTTTTCCAGATACCCTATCTGTCTGAGATAGTTCCCTCCTCGAGGCATGGGCTTGAATATGATCTACGCCAGTTTTAGATTTGTGTTCTCTTGGAACATTAGAGGCATTATTACTCTTTCCAGTATGATCACCTACAGTAAATGCTTTAGAAGACGATAAAAAAGTACCCCTCATACAATCCAAGTACCGAATTCCAACATTCCCATGGTTGTGATTGCTTGTGGAAACACCCTTAGAACCATGAATAACTTCTGCATTATGTGTCTTAACAATTTCTCGCCTATTATTGTGCTGTTTCCTTCTATCACTCACATCACACTTATTTCGCTCACTTCCCTTGCCTGCTCTTTTATCCAGCTCTTCTGTATCTGAGTTGCTTTTGCTAGAACCCCTGTCCCTTTCTTTCCTCTTCTCTTGACGCCTCTTTTCTGCTTCTCTTTTACTCTCTCGTACATCAGAGGGTGACACTTTACACTGTTTTTTGTCAGCCTCAGTATGTTCCTCCCGCAATTTCCTGCGCTCTTCCACCAATCTAGCAACCTCCTCTCTTTGCTTTCGCTCCTCCTCCTCCAAAAGCTCCTTCTCTAACCTAGCCAGCTTCTTCTCTTCTGCTTTTCTTCGAGATTTTTCCCATCTACTCTCCTGACAATTTCCCCCATTCTCCCTTCTCTTATCCAACATTGCTCTTTGCTCTGCATCTATTGAAGCATCCTCATCTCCAGAGGAACTAATCCTAAAAAGAATTCTGCAGAGCCATATGATACTAGAGAAAAAATCAGTCAGCACCTTGCAAGCTAAACTAAAAACACGAGAATATGACTTTTCTGCTAAGCAATTCTCCCTACCGAAAAACCCACTGCCATTCTTGCTCCAAGAGCCTGACTTCCCAACAGAAGTACCCCTGATCCAATTCCCATTATCTAACGAATCCTGTCCACACATCCACCTATTGTCTGGCCAAACCTTCCCATTTAATATCTTTCCGCCTTTCCCAATTAAGTCTTTCAAAATCCCAGAATTCAGAAACCCCAATCCTGGCTGCACAGGCAAGTCAAGAACAGGTCTCTTCGATGCATGCCCACAATAACAACACATAAACTTCCCACCACCGGGATTCTGATCTCTATACGGAGTCAAACAATTCCTACACCTCCTCGTCGCTATTTTCCTCAATTTCTGCATTTCAACGGCGACAAACCTCTTCCTTTCTCTAAGCCTAGCTATTCTCCTCACATGCCAAGCTGACAACCAAGGCATCACAAAATCATACCACACAAGTGTAAACAAAAGCACCATTACACACGCTAACCTTGGCGACGTAATTTCAAACCGAAATGCAGCTGGCAGTAGCTGTGATAATGCCCATAACCCAACCAAAGGAATCACTAACCATGGTAACATGGTAGCAACCCCTCTAGACCACTTTTGTATCTGGCACAGTATACACATTATCCTCTAACCCCACACTTATCGTCCCGCCCGGAATGATAAACAATGAAAATTAAACCAAAGTTGAAGCACAGCTGTTGCAATGACACAAAAGAATTAAACTTTTCAATGAAGGAACTGCAACGGTGTCATTCTAAACAAAGATATGTTAACCCTAGTCTTTGAATTTCACTTCCTAGTCAAACTATGCAGCAAGTATTGTTCTTCAATTCTTCTAATCGCCTAATTTCAACAGAATTAAGCGGAATATAATCAGGATTAAATTGAAATAATCGACGGGTTAGGGTTAGGGTTTGGGAACAGTATTGTTGGTTTAGCTTAGCTAGCTTAAAAGGATATGGAAGGAATATATATATTTATTTGAAGAAAAGAAGGTGAAATTGAGGTGCTCACGGGATTGGTGTTGATCGGAGATTGATCGGCGACGGTGGCTTTGGTGCAATTTACCGGCGAATAAAGCTGTGATGACTGTTGATTGATGACAGAGAAAAGTTGGAGTGACGAGATAAGAGGAAGGTTAATGGGACGGTAGTTGAACCGGAGGGTTAAAATTAGACCCGGTTCAGACCATCAGACCGGTTGATAAGAAGAAATGCAATTCTCTACGGGCCTGAGGAGGAGCCGGAGAAAAAAATGCACTTTGTCCTTTAAACGGGCTGGTCTTTGAGTTTTGCCCTTCAAATAGGCTCGTTTTAAATTTCATAAATATACACTAAGCTCACTTACCTCTAAAAATATAGTCCAAAACTTACATTATAAAAATATAGCTAAAAAACATTTTTATATAATATTATTCACTTATATACAAAAGACAGATACATTATGTATATAGATGTATGAAAGTCTATAATTTATAGATATATACTCTAAAAAAATAATTATACCATATTATATACGAAAATACACTTATACAATTATACAATATTTTAATATTATATAAGTGGGTATAATACATAGATCTGGATTGATTTTGAATAAGAATTGCACTTTTATACAACAGATACATGTGTATATGTTTGTATAAAAATGTATAATATTGTATATGGGAGTATATATACACTATTATACAAAAACTAACCCCAACACAAGATGGAGGAGCAGTAGCCATACACCGAATTTCTGTTCTCCGGCGAACTCCAACACCACCAATGACCGACGACGGCGAATCGCAGCCCCAAACTCCAGCGAACTCCAACACCACAATCGCAGTAGTCATCTCCCCCTCCCCTACGGTGACGCACCACCACTACACATTCACCGATGACCCCACCACCACTCGTTCTCCCTCTCTGTTCATCTTTATTTCTACCTCAACGAAATCAACGTCGGAGCTCCGACAAAAACCACCAGCCACACCACCTCGCTCATTACCACCAGATTTGAAAGAGAGAGAGGATGCGTCAGAGATCAGATCTGAGATAGAGAGAGGATGTGTCAGGGAGAGCGAGAGAGAAGAGGGAGAGTGGACCATTTTTTGTAAGATTTAAAAAGTGGGTTAATTTTAATAGCATTGTTGCCCTAATTTTCATAGAGTATAATTATTCCTTAAATTTATGGCTAGCAAGGCATAAATTCTAAGGGCAAAAAAATTTATAAAAATTTATGATGTGAAAATATAAATTTATGTCTCGTGAAAAAGTTATTTTCTTTGAGGGGCAAAAATTAAAGACCAACATAAAATCGAAAAAGTGTCAATGATCCCGAGTCCGAGCTAAGGATGGCAAAATCAACTCATAAATTATGACCCACCCAACCCGTTTAGGTTTAGGCGAGTTAATGATCCACTTATTTTATTAACTCAACCCAATTTGACCCGTTTAATTTCATTCAAAAAGTAGGTTGATATGTAGTCCAGATTGACCCATGAGAAACGTTATCTAAATATTTTTTTTAAAATAATTTTTTATTTGATATATTATATAAATGGTAATAATATAAGAAAAGAGTTTTATTAGTTACTTGAATAAGGAATTTAGAACTTAATAAAAAATGACAGATTGAGTTATGATCCAATTTATAGTTCATTCAATCAAATCCGTTTCAATCCAAGTAACTTTCAGACTAATTAATGACCGCTTATTTATTAACTCAACCTATTTTTCGACACGCCTAATTTCAGCTCAAACATGTTCATCTGACACCAATAGTCGGAGTCCATAAGAATTCAATCTCAATTAAAGGTAAAATTCTATCGCCAACCTGATTCCCCATATATAATATTTTAAAAAAATAATGTTAATACTTGGCGTAAAATTTCACGTATAAGGTATGACAATGCTTGCATAAAGTCTATGCAATGCAGTGTTTGGTTGCAATTTTTGTTTGTATAAAATGCGGACATTACTTGTTTTTCTTTTCTTCTTTTTCTTTTCAACATTACTTGTTTTTTTTCTTCTTGTTTTATTTCAACATTACTTGTATTTATTTGGTTGTCATTTTTGTTATTAGCAGAAATAATATGTCCATTGTTTCTTCAAAAATCCATGTATTATTTTATGCTTGATAAAAATTAAAATAAGATACAACAATTCGTAATACACCTTTCAAAGTAATTAACTTACCGAAATGATCCTAATGCATCAGACAATTAAAACCTTAAACACAATACATAGTTACATTATACATTATCCAAAATACAATACCCAAATAATAATTATTGCATTATTGATCATTCATTACAATTCTTGCATAACTTGTCTCTGGACCAAACGACCCCAAAACGATAATAATGATTGATGACTTAATAAGCTAGAATATGATCAACCAGAATTCCGATTTATTTTTTTACTATAATATCCTAATTAAGGCCAAAATTTAGATTTTAAGTGATCCTTAAAGACTTAAAGAGATACATTTATTGTACAAAACTTTCAAACTTAAAGAGTTAAGGTTGCCAAATATAGTAAGTTGGTAAGGGATGATAGAATTTATTGCAGTGTCTCAGTAAAATTTGTCTCATATTAGGACATATTCTAATTTGAGTTGATCAACGGATGGACTCAACTTCATCAGGTCAAAAGTTTTTAGTTTGTTGATTTGTTTTAAGACAAATAATGCAACCATCATTTATCATCCAAATACGTGTTAATTGTAGCTTATGGGAGTGGCTCCCCCCACCCCCCAGTACATCATCTGTCCAGTTCGTCTAGTGAGGTCTTGTATTTATTACACGTGTCCTTTTAACAAGTTAACGGATCAGATTCATTTTATTAACCAAAGTAATTCTAACCATGGTTACTACTTCTCTCTTGTTGCCTCCTCCTTCCATCATTGTCGCCTGCAAGTAACAAGCCATTCCATTCCTTCTAAACCTCTCAAGAAAACAACATAACAGGACAGGAAAAATCACGTAATAATGAAACTTTTGTTTCTTTTTTTTTTTGTTAAACGAAGATTTCATAACTGGGGAATAAAGAGTTCGAAATTGAAAACGTAAATGGTATGATCTAAACATGTGTTAAGAGTTTCACATCGAATATGAAATGAAAATATGGACTCCTTATATGAACTTGAACAACGCTCACCCTACTATTAGAAGAAATATTTCCTCCCTTTCTTTATTTCACAAACTATGGTAATATATTATTGTACAAGATGGAATCATGGCTTAATATCCTCTAATTATAGGACTAATTTACCTAACAAGGATAATCTACCAAATAATAATAATTATTCTATTACTTCCCCGTAGTCGAAGCGGGAGGTAAGCGGATGCTGACATTGTCCCGAAAATCTTCAAATAATATCAGCGGAAGTCTTTTAGTAAAAATATCAGCAATTTGATGGCGCGACGGGACATGTAGTACTCGCACTTGTCCGCGAGAGACTTTTTCACTGACAAAATGGATATCCAGATTTACATGTTTTATACGTTGATGATTGACCGAATTTCCAGAGAGGTAGATAACACTAACGTTATTGCAATAAACCAATGTGGCTTTCGAAATAGGACAGTGAAGCTCAAGTAAAAGATTGCGAAGCCAACATGATTCAGATACAACATTCGCAATACCCCTGTATTATGCCTCTGCACTAGATCTGGATAAGGTAGCTTGTCTTTTTGAAGACCAAGAAACTAAGTTATCCCCGAGAAATACACCATAGCCCGAAGTAGAATGTCTGGTATCTAGGCAACCTCCAGTCAGCGTCAGTGTAGGAGACGAGAAAGGATGTTGACGAAGGATATAAGTGCAAATCATATTCCAGAGTGTCTTATATATACCGCACAATACGCTTCAGAGCATGCATATGATCATCCATCGGATTATGCATGAATAAGCACATCTGTTGTACAATATAGGAAATATATGGCCTGGTGAAGGTCAAATACTGCAACGCCCCTGCCAGGCTACGATAAAGTGTCGGATCAGAAAATGATTTCCCTGTACCGGCACTCAATTTTGATTTAGTATCCATCGGAGTTGCGGACGGTTTACAAGAGGACATGCATGCACGTTCAACAATCTCTGATGCGTACTTCTTTTGTGATAGGAATAACCCACCTGTATGATGTGTTACTGCAATGCCAAAAAAATAGTGTAGAGGTCCAAGGTCCTTCATTGCAAATTCAGAGCTAAGCTGTGACATGATGGACTTTCGGAGAGTATCTGATGAGGCAGTCAGTATAATGCCATCCACATATAAAAGAAGATAAGCAATATTATTATCCTGCCGATAAATAAAAAGAGAATGATCGGAACGACTGTTTGTAAAACCAATTTGTGAAATAAAATCTGTAAACCATTTGTACCATGCTCTGGGGCTTGTTTTAGGCCATATAGAGATTTCTTGAGGAGACACACATGGTTCAGATACTTGGGGTCCCTGTAACCCAAAGGTTGATGCATGTAAACTGTCTCATTTAATTGGCCATAAAGAAATGCATTCTTAACATCTAACTGATGAATTGGTCATGACTTTGACAATGCCAAGCTCAAAACCATTCGGATAGTTGCCGGCTTGACCACTGGGCTGAATGTTTCACCACAGTCTATTCCAACACGTTGTGTTTTTCCATCATCTATAAGACGGACTTTATGCCTCTCAAAAACACAATTAGAGTTTTCTTTGTGACTGAAAATCCACATAAACTGAATTATACTAATTTTCACGTCCTATTATTAATGAGAGCATGATATTCATCATCCATAGCCATTTTCCAATTCGGATCATGGAGTGCAGACACATGGTTATGGGGTAATGGTGATTTTGATATTTGAGTGTGTAGGCTATATTTGGTGTTGGATTTGACAATACCATGTTGACTCCGTGTAACTAGTCGTTGTGAATTAATTTGGACCGATGACACTGGATTGGACCTGGGTGTTGGGTCACGACCCACTTAATTTTCAAGCCTTGAAGTGGACGTTGGTGGGTCATTCATGGTATGGGGCCTGCTTGGCATTGAACTGGACAGTGGTGAAGTCGTCAGAAAATTGGGCCTGTTTGTTTGGCCCAATGAATTTGGGGAGCTGGGGAATGGTAATGGAAGTTGGGCTTGTAACAGTGGCCCAGTGACTGGATCGGTCCTCTAGACTGGGCTATCTTGTGGCTGGGTAACTGTTGTGTGGCCCAATTGGCCCAATTTGCTGGGTTATCCAACATATTGGGTTTGGGATGTGTTAAAAATTGGTTATCCATGGGGACTGATTTTCATCCAAAAATCCATAGGTGTGGGGTCCAGGCTTATGTAGAGATGCAAATAGGAAAGTCGTTTCATAAAAAATGACATGTCGACTAATGATTATTCTATTAGAAGAAAGATCATAACATTTGTAGCCTCTATGGTTAGACGTGTAGCCTAAAAAAGCACAAGGAGTGGACCGTTGTTGAAGTTTGGTGATGGTAGTGGATGGAAACAAGGGATAACATAGACACCCAAAAACCCTTAAATGTGAATATGATGGATCCCGTAGGTAAAGGATTTTTAGTGGGGCTTGGTAGATCAAGTTTTTGTGAGGTAGTATGTTCAATATATGTGTAGCCATTTGAATAGCATGGTGCCAAAAATTTGTGGATACTTGAGCATGAGTAAGGGATGTACGAAATATATTGTTTATGGTTCTTATTTTCGTTCCGCCTTCCCATTTTGAGAGGATGTGTGTGGACAAGTGAAATGAAAATTCAAACCATAAGACTTGCAAAAATCCCAGAATTTTCTATTATCAAATTCCCCACCATTATCACATTGAATATTTTTTATCTCCCGTTCAAATTGATTTTTGATGAAGGCTTGAAATTCAAAAAAAGTAAAAAATACTTGTGATTTTTTAGACAAAGGAAAGGTCCACAAGAAATTCGAATAATCATCTAACATAAGCAAATAATATTTGTGGCCCGACGAGCTCAAAACAGGAGAACTCCAAATATCACAGTGGATAATGTCAAATGGCAAAATTGTGCATGAAGTAGAAGAATTAAATGGCAGTTGACCATGTTTACCAAGAGAGCATGAACGACACTTATTCATAGCTGGTGTTTGAGTACATGATATAAAATTATTCTTTTTAAGGAATTCCAAAACAGAAGCTGCAGGGTGTCCCAAACGTTCATGCCAAACAGAAGATGCTAAGTCTGCAAAATTAAAATGAAACTTGGACTGTTGAATAGATGATGTTATTGGATATAGCTCTCCTGTGCTATCACATCTCATGATTTGCTTTCCCGTCTGAAAATCATAAACGAAACAACCAAACGGATCAAACTTAACTGATACCCAATTATCAGTAGTAAATTTTTGAACAAAAACTAAGTTCTTAATTAATTTTGGTGCATGAAAGATATTTTTTAAAGTTAAGGGAGGGTTTGGTGGTGATAATTTTGTAGAACCATAACCCCGAATTGGAATAGTATGGCCATTTTCGACAGTAATACCATTATTTTTGCTCGAATTAAAATAGAACAAAAGATTACCTTGGGAGGACGTCATGTGAGACGTCGCCCCGAAGTCCATATACCAATTTGAATCGGGTGGATTAAGTCCGAGAGTGTGCATTGCAGACTCTATATCTGTCGGGTGGGCCTCCTGCCACTAGGTCGGCAGTGGCACAGTAGCCACTGAACTGCCTTTGTAATTTCCTGTCTGGCGTGGCCCAAAGCTGTTAGGCCCAGATTGCTAAAATAGAGGATGGTCCGCCCCATTCTGAAAATTGGGGCAGTAACCACTGGGCTGGCCAGTAGGCCTGTAGGCTGGTCTGGCCCAATTTCCCGTTGGGAATGTACTAGGCGGAATAGCTCACGGTCACTGCCAGGCCCAATGGCCTGTCCCGCCACTTTGCTGCCCCTGTTGTCCCCCGGAGTTGGTTCTGCCGCCCTGTCCACCGCTACCGCCGCCGCCAGAATTTTTATTGCCACCATTTTTGTTATTTCGGTTATTACCATTCCGGTTTTTGCAACCATTTCGTCCTTTTTGTCCTCGATTTTGTTGTTCAAAATTCATGGAATTATTATTGGTGACAACAAAACTCGAATTCGAAATTGTGGCTGCCTTCTTCGCAAACCCCGCCTCTTCAAGAATTAACATGAAACGTGCTTGATAGAAAAGGGGTAGTGGATTGCTTTGACGAATGAGCGTTCCCACACCACTATAGGCATCGGTAAGCCCCGCAACCAATTGTAGGACTAAACGGTTATTGGTGACGGGTGAACCAACATTTTTAAGTTGGTTTGACAAAACTTTCAGGCGTTGACAATATGCCGACGCATTTGGGAAATTCGCCATATCTATGGTGGAGAATTCTTGTTCCAATGTGACGGCGCGGGAATTTTTATTATCTTGAAAAATGTCCCGCAAGCGATCTCAAGCCTCATTTGCACTGAAATCTGGTTCCATTATTGTGCAACAAATCTGACGAGATTGTTGCGTAAATCCATCTAAGAACTGTGGCATCAAGAGTTTCCCACAGTTCCAAGTCATCACCTGGCAATGATTCCTTCCCTTTGCTATTTTTCGGCGGAATTATGTGATGAATAACCCGGTGAGAGCGGCAACATATTTTGAATAGTTCTACCCATGTTGCGTAGTAAACATTTTTCATCTCAAGAGTGACGAAAACATGTGTTTTTATGTTTGAAACGGCTAAAGCGGGATGGTAAAGGGATTTAGATTCAGACATTGCTGGTTGGATGGTAAAAAAAAAAGAGGAAGAACAACAATGGAGTAAAATAAACAAAAAGTTAATTTTCGGCCAAGAAGGATGAGATGGACGAAAATTTGATTAGAGAAAGGAAAAATATTTTTGGATCTTTTTCTTATGCTCTTGATACCATAATAGAAGAAGTATTTCCTCCCTTTCTTTATTTCACAAACTATGATAATATACTATTGTACAAGATGGAATCATGGCTTAATATCCTCTAATTATATGACTAATTTACCTAACAAGGATAATCTACCAAATAAGTATTTTACTTACTTGCTACCAAATATACAAGATACTATATTGATTACAATAATCATTATTAATAATTATTATTATTATTATTATTATTATTCTATCACCTACAAGCTAGCTTTTGAGTTGAGTTATCAATACTTGTGCATCAGTTTCTACTATGAGTGGTCATAGATTCTTTGTGAAGACTGGTTCCAAACCCTTTAGAAGGGCTTGAATTTCTTCATGATGTGGGGAATGTGCAATTATCTTTTCGGCAAATCCCTCTATCCATCGTCATGTGTCATCTCTTATGACTCCACCTGAGCCTTCTTGGCTTATATGTGGGTGAAAGCAGCATGTACATTGAGCTTATAGCTGTTTTGAGGTGATTTTTCCCATTTAATACCTATCTTTGTTACAGGATTTGGAACAAGGCTTGGTTACAAGCATGTTTGATATCAGTGAGAGCCTCTGTGTTTTCAATGGTACTATGATTTCTTTTCTTCCAGATGCTCCAGGTTCTATAAGGAACTATGGTGTGGAGGGGGATGGTCAGTCTATTTGGAAGTTAAATGGTGTTGTTGGAGGGCATTGTTGACGTAGCCATTCATAGAAATCATCATCGGAGGGGGGGGGGTATCGTTATCCCCATGGTGACACAGATATTGTTTACTTTTGGGCAATGTAGGAAGATGTGGGGGATATCTTCAATGATGGAACAGGGAAACTGTTGGTAGGCTATGATGGAATAGAAGCCAGAAGAAGAACTGTATTTTCTTTGCAGTTTTTAGCTTCCATATTCAAGTGTTAGCAGGTGAGGGTAGAATAGTGTTAGTGGCAATCATGGATTGGTAAAGGGCATAGGCGTTCTTGGTAGTAAAGATGTCACCCTGAGAGCTACTCCAATAAGAGAGATCTGCAGCCTGCTGAGACAAGGGGATGTAGGTGTTTAAGATTTTATTGGAAATTTCATCAGGGAGAGTGAAGGAGAGATTGTTGAGGTTCCATGAGACTTTTGTTGGGAAAAAGAAAATAGTGTCTTGATTTCATAATATAACTGGTTAATTGACGCCATTATATCATTCATTCTGGACTAAAATTGCCCAAATCAAACACCAGAACTATGAGAGTATTCTTAGTGTTCAAAGTTCAAAAAATCGGCCAAAAGAACTTCACTTTCGTTCCTCACTGTTAAATATACACAATATATATATTGTATGTATATTGGGCTCTCGGATTTAGTGTAGCTACCTATATGGTGTAGATATTTAGGTAATATTGTAGTCTTCTAGTTTAGGTAATATTGTAGTGTAATTAGTATTGTACACTTATCATAATATTTGTATTATCATAATTGTATATTTAGTATCCAAGTAAAATAAGGTTTTAGGAGTAGAATATGAATATGATTCTCCTATTATGGAAATATGTAACTTGTATAAATACTCTTTCAATTAATGAAAATAATCAAGGAGATTATTTCTTTCATGGTATCAAGAGACTAGGTCTTGCTTCCGCCTTTGCTCTCGTTTTTTGTGCCATTTCTCGGCCACAATCGTCTCCCATTTTCGTCCCGCTTCACCGGAATTCGTGATATTATTTACCTCAACTCTTCCCAAATTTCCCCTCCTCTCCCTTTGTTCTTTCGTTATGTCTAAGAATAATTTTCATCCTGCCCTCATGGTTTCTAACATATTGTTCTTGATATGGAAAACGTCCAATATGCGACGTGGGTAGAATTATTTAAAATTCACGCTATCTCCCATCAAGTCATCCATCACATAATTCCTCCCGCTGCACCTATTCACGCGGAGGATCCTCAGTTATGGATTACTCTTGATGCTACCGTTCTCCAGTGGATTTATTCCACTATTTTGGTTGACCTCTTACAGACGATCATTGAGCCGGACACTACGGCTATGGCTATCTGGAATAGATTGTGTGACATATTTCAAGATAACCAACATTCACGTGTTGTCACACTCGAGCAGGAATTCTCTCAAGTTCGCATGAAAGAATTTCCAAACGTGTCTGCATATTGCAAGAAACTCAAGGAGTTGGCAGACCAACTCCGTAACGTTGGTGCACTTGTGACAAATAATCGTCTGGTTCTACAATTGGCTGCTGGCCTTTCTGAGTCCTGTAATGGCGTTGGGACTCTCCTTCGTCAAAGCAATCCACTTCCCGCCTTTTATCAAGCCCACTCCATGCTTACTTTGGAAGAAGCCGATTTGGCTAAAAAGGCGACTACCGGAGAAAGCCCTGTAGTCATGATGACGTCCTCCACAAATTCTTCGGGTTTTGTTTATAATTCGGGCCAAAACCGTGCTCATGGTGGCGGCAAAAATAATCTTAAGAATAATGGCAAAAACCGCGGGGGAAAACGCGGTGGTTCTGATGGACAACATTCCGATAGTAGGCCCCGTCCAGTCAACAGTGGGCCTCCTCCCTATTGGTCCCAGCCGTGGGGCCCATGGCAGTGGGGCTGGGGAAGTGGGCCGTGGCCCAACAACCCCTATTTTTCAGGACCTTCCAATGGGCAGTGGGCTGGACAACCCCAATTCAGGCCCAACAATCAGGCTATCGCTTCTCGTTTCAAAGATCGGGCGGGCAAAGACCGTGGATCGCTTGGGCCTCAGCCCACACAAACATTCTCAACAGTGGGCCCCACACCTACTCACACCGACATTGAAGCCGCTATGCACACGCTTGGGTTGACGCAACAGGATCCAAATTGGTACATGGACACCGGCGCGACTACATACATGTCATCCTATCAAGGTACTCTCTCGTCTTTTTCCAATTTGAGCAACCATCGTGGTATAATTGTCGGTAATGGTAACTGTATTCCAATTCAGGGTTATGGTCGGCTACCATTCGCACTGTGCTCAACTTGGCTCTTTCGAAAGCATGGCCTATTCATCAGTTAGATGTAAAGAATGCTTTCCTACATTGTGATCTCAAGGAAACAGTATATATGCATCAGTCTTTGAGATTTCGGGATCCCAAACATCCTCATCATGTATGTTTGTTGAAAAAGTCCTTATATGGGCTTAAGCAGTCTCCACGAGCCTGATATACACGGTTTACCAATTATGTTTCGACTATTGGGTTCACCCACAGCAGGTCAGATAATTCATTGTTCATTAATCGTCATGGTTCATCCTTGGCCTATATTCTGTTGTATGTAGATGATATTATTCTGATTGCTTCTTCCGATGCCTTACGCCAGTCTATCATGACTATGCTCAGCTCTGAGTTTGCTATGAAAGACTTAGGGCCCTTGAGCTATTTTTTGGGGATTATTGTCACTCGTCATACATGTGGGTTGTTCTTGTCCTAAAGAAAGTATGCAGCTGAGATAATTAAAAGGGCTGGGATGTCACCCTGTAACTCCACTTCCACTCCAGTTGATACTAAGCCCAAGCTTAGTGCCGCGGCAAAGGCAACGTACGAGGACCCAACCCGATATCGCAGTCTTGCAGGAGCCCTTCAGTATCTTACATTCACAAGACCAGATATTACGTATGCGGTCCAACAGGTGTGTTTATTTATGCATGATCCCAGAGTTGAGCACATGAATGCACTCAAATGCATCATTCGGTATATTCAAGGTACTCATGACTATGGGTTGCATTTATATCCTTCCTCAACATCAGCAATTGTCTCGTATACGGATGCTGATTGGGGTGGCTGTCCGGACACCAGACGGTCTACGTCTGGCTATTGTATGTTTCTTGGGAATAACCTGGTCTCATGGTCGGCAAAACGACAGTCGACATTGTCCTGATCCAGTGCCGAGGCCGAATATCGAGGGGTAGCTAATGTGGTCTCGGAATCATGTTGGTTACGTAATTTGATTTTGGAGCTTCATTGTCCCATTCAGAAGGCAACCTTGGTTTATTGCGATAATATTAGTGCCATCTACCTTTCTTGTAATCCGGTTCAGCACCAACGCACTAAGCATATCGAGATGGACATTCACTTTGTCAGCGAAAAGGTTGCTCGTGGTCAGGTCCGCGTCTGTCATGTCCCGTCAAGATATCAAATCACAGACATCTTTACAAAGGGTCTTCCCTCGGTCCTTTTTGAAGATTTTAGGGACAGTCTCAGCGTTCGAAGACCGCCCGCTATGACTGCGGGGTGTGTTAAATATACACACTATACAAGTATATTGTGTGTATATTGGGCTCTCGGATTTAGTGTAGCTACCGTACATGGTGTAGATATTTAGGTAATATTGTAGTCTCCTAGTTTAGGTAATATTGTAGTGTAATTAGTATTGTACACTTACCATAATATTTGTATTATCATAATTGTATATTTAGTATCCAAGTAGAATAAGGTTTTAGGAGTAGAATAAGAATAAGATTCTCCTATTATGAAAATATGTAAACTGTATAAATACTTTTTCAATTAATAAAAATAATCAAGAGAATTATTTCTTTCACTCAGTTCAGACGACAAAATGACTGTCAGCGACGACATAACCACTAGAGGAATTTGAACTATAAATCCCATTAAAAATTGCTTATTTTTTGAAAATTGAACTATTCTAACCAAGAATAGTCACATGGCTCTGTGGCAATTTTTCCTGCGGTGAGCTCTCATCATTTTATTGCAGAAAAAGTTTGATTTAATTGGAAGAGAGATATTGAAGAAGAGGAAAGCTTAATTAACTATGGTTAGAATATATTTCTTAATTAATTAATCTAAAACATCGAATTTTAAATGGGATAGGTGTTGCACATTTAAAAGTGCACTGGACGAAATTGAGAGGATCTGAATCCTTAGTGCTAAGGAGTAATTACTTTCTCCGGTTCATTTTACTAAACTATTAATTGGTCCAAAATACTTGTTATTTTAAAAATCAAGATAGAATTCATGATTTCTTCCAAACTTTGTCATTACTCTAATAAATGAGATCAATGTAGTAAAAAAAACAGTAATATTAATTGATATTAAAGAATAAATAAGTGTAACAAATTGTTTTTAGTTAATGTTTTAACGTACAAAAGACAAATATGATAAGTAAAATACATTCAAAAGGAGTATAAAATTGTATCTTCATTAAATTATATTCCTATTGTATATTCCAAATTGATTATTAACACCCTTAATTTCAGTTGAGGTGGCTTTCAAGCTAAGTAGGTTGTATTCCTTCCGCACACACATATACATACATGTATGCATGTGTCTTACCTAGAACACACATTCGTTAGTGAAGAAAGAGAGAAAAATTCACATGACAACTTGAAAACAAAGACTAATACATACGCTAAATGATTCAAAGATTTAGAACTTAATTATACGTATATTTTTAGATGAAATAAACCACCAGTATTCATGATTCTCTCTTTATGAAGTTTCATCTTTTTCACCTCCGTGAATTATTTTTAGTACAGACTTTATTCTTAGTCATTACCATTTAAGAATTTTAGAAGACAAAAGAAAGAAAATCTATCAAAAATTTATATAATTCTCTAAGTATTTTTACCGTTCTTTTTCCACACATAATTGTCGGTGGATTTTGCTTGTAATACAGTTTTTTTAATCATCCACTGCCAGAGAAAGGTGGCCATGGTCACGTTAATGATGCTGATGGAATATACGCTTGGACAATTACATGTACCTGTTCGGAATAAATTTTCAAGTGCCAAAATTAGTCAATTTCATAGTTATTATTTACAGTCTAATAACATCCCCACAGGTGTTTCAAGTACTATCCTTAATTCGGACTCTTTTACATTCGAAGCTCCGTCCGTATATAAGGTCCAGACTCCCAAAGTTATTTCCGAAGTTATTATAAGTTTTCTTTCCACCTCGGGAATCATTCCAAAGGTGAAATCTGCTACGAAGTCCACTAAAACCTGAGACTTTATAGCCGTTCTCGGTTTATATTCTATGTCATATCCACTAATTTCTACAACCCACTTGGCTAATCTACCTGACAATTCCGGTTTATACATTATATTCCTTAGTGGGTAAGTTGTCACTACACATATATGATGACATTGAAAGTATGGTCTCAATTTTCTAGCAGCCGTTATTAAAACTAATGCCAATTTTTCTAAGTGAGGGTACCTAGTTTCAGTACTAGCCAGAGTTCTATTTACATAAAAGATTGGAAACTATGTACCTTTTTCTTCTTGAACCAAATTAGCACTTACAACTACTTCGGATACCGCTAGATACAACAGTTGTTCATCCTTCTTCGGTTTATGCAACAATGGAGGACTAGACAAGTACTTCTTCAAACCGTTCAGTGCTTGTTTGCATTCCAGAGTCCACTCGAAGTCATTTTTATTTTTTAACAAAGAAAAGAGCCTATGACTTTACTCTGAAGATCGAGAAATTAATCTACTCAGGATGGCCAGACTTCCAGTGAGTCTTTGTACCACCTTCACATCTTCAAGCACCTCAGAAATTTCCTCGATAGCCTTGATCTTGTCCGGATAATTTCGATTCCTCGGTTTGAGACCAGAAAACCCAGAAATTTGCCCGAGCCAACTCCAAAGGCGCATTTTTCCGGATTCAACTTCATCTTGCACTTTCAGAGTATGTCGAATGTTTCCTGCAAATGCCTTAAATGGTTCTCTTTCTCCAAGGACTTAACTAACATATTATCAATATAAACTTCCATTGTATTGCCTATTTGTTTTTCGAACATACGATTAACTAGGCATTGATATGTTGTTTCGATATTTTTTAAGCCAAATGCCATTATGTTATAGCAGTAAGTACCTAATTATGAAAGAAGTTTTCTCTTGATCCTCCGGATTCATTCTGATTTGATTGTACCCGAAATAAGTGTCAAGAAAACTTAGCATCTCATTCCCTGCCGTTGCATCGATCATTCGATCGATGTGCTGTAAGGGAAAAGAATCTTTTGGACAAGCTTTATTTAAATCCTTAAAATCTATTCACATTCTCAGTTTATTACCTTTTTGAAAAAACAACTACGTTCGTTAGCCATTCCGGATATTCTATTTCACGTATTGATCCTATACTTAATAACTTTGTTACCTCCTCCTTGACAAACTGATGCTTGTAGTCGACCATGGACCTCCTTTTCTGCTTTATCGGAGGAAAATTTTGTAATCCAAACTCAACTTGTGAGTCGTTATCTCCGGTGGGATACCTGTCATGTCTAGATAGGACTAGAAAAAATAATCGTTGTTAACTTTAAAAAATTTAATTAATTTAATCCTAAGCTCTGGGGATAACTAGGTGTCCAGGTATACCTTTCTATCCGACATATGCATGCATAAGATGACTTGCTCCAGCTCCTATATAGTTGATTTTGTGACATCTGAATCGTCCGACAACACAAATGATCTCAGGACGCGGTAATAATCCTCTTCTTTCTCCCCTCTTTTTTTCTGACTTGATGTACCCGAATCCTTTAATTGCTATTTAGTTCCTTTACCCTTCTTTTCAACTTTTACTTCTTTTTGTGTTTCTACCGACTCCTCTACCGCAAATATTTCCCTCGCTGCCGGTTGCTCACCTCGAATTGTCTTAATTCCCACTGGAGTTGAGAATTTTATCATCATGTGCAAAGTCAAAGGTACGACCATCATGTCATGTATCCACGACCTGCCGAATAGCGCATTATACCTCATTTCACCTTCGATAACATTGAACTTTGTTTGTCGAATTATCTCGGATACATATACTCATAGATTTATGGTAATCAAATATAGTCCTGAAAAATCTAATTCATTCAATACATCTTTCCAGCAATTTTGTAGGGGTGGGCGTATATCGGTTCGGTTCAGTTTTGTATCCGAAAAATATGAACCGAATAAAAATTATTTTTTTTAAAAAACCGAATACAACTTTTTTTTAAAAAAAAACGATATGTTCGGTTTATATGGCGAACGTATTGGATTATATCGGTTTTTTCTAGTGGGCCGGGTCGGGTTGGAGATTTTTTTATTTTTTTTTAAATTGAATTTTCAAAACTGAAATTGTCATTCACACCTACACTATCATGAAATTTCGACGTTGAAATCTATTGTGTATCGTGAGATGTTTACTAAAGAAAAAAGAAAATTAGAAATCAATTTGGGGGAAAACACAAATTAATTGGAAAAACAGATGTTTTTTAAAAAAATTGGCTATGCGACCGGCCCCGTCTCGAAAATATACGCAAAATCAAAAAAATAATCGGGTAAAACGGACATCCGAGCGCAGAGTTATGACCATTTAAAGTTTTATCAATTTACAACTATTTTTTCTCCCTACATTTTATGTTAATGCTTCCGTGATATGTTAATCAAGTTCATGCCGCATGCGACTTCCATAAAATCTTCATAGATAAGCTTCAATGACTATGATTCAAGAGATAGTAGTAGCCTAAAATAAAAAATAAAAAATAAAAAAATATATATATTTAATTCAGTTTTTCGGTTAGGTTCGTATCCAAAATTAAAAAATCGAACAGAATCACTAAATCTTGATTAGGTTCGGTTTTTCAAAAATCTTTTTTTTTTTAAAAATGAGAAAAAACCGAACTGAATTTCGGTTCGATTCGATTTTTTCGGTTCTCCGAGTTTTTGCCCACCCCTACAATTTTGCAAACAAAAGGAAAAATTAGTACCATTATATTTATATTTGCTTTATCGTGCATCAGAATATTCCAGACTTCGTATCATGATGTTAAACAATGCATTAAAATTAGCCTTATCCAGTATGAGGAACTAACTTTAACATAGCTTATAACCAAAGTATTTATATGTGAAGTCCCAATTTGTTGTTACAATTCCTCGCCATTGTTCTCCCTCACTTGCACGTCCCCTTCCCCTTTAATTTCTCTCAACCTCTTCTTCTTCCATCTCCCACAAGTTACACACACAACTCACTATATATTCTACATAGCACAAAAGAAAGCACTTAGCACAAAGAACAAAAGTCAGAAAAATATCAAGAGAGCAAGAAAAACAAAAATCAGAAAAATATCAAGAGAGCAAGAAGGGAAAGGATTAGTTGGAGTTTGAAAGTTCATTTGCAGTACGAAGAAACAAAAGGTGAGTTCTCTCACTCATAAATATTAGTAAAATCCCTTATTTTTAAGTTACAACACATATTAGAATCGGGTCCGGATGTTGAAAGAGTGATCATGAAATTATTGTTACTAGGTTATTTAATAACTAGTTTGGGTCATCCAATTTACAATCTGTTTTGCTGAGTTGTGTTTGTTATAATTGGATGAAATTTTATAGTGTTGTACATCCCTCCTTCACGATCATATTGAGACCAAGCGGGACTAAAACCGACATACGATTTGAGAGTTATTGCAGTTCAAAATTTCTGCCTCGGATCGAATGAAATCCGGAGGGCCGAACGTATAACGGAATAACTGTACATATTGGTGAGGAATATGGAAAGTTGTGATGAATAAAAGTTTTAGATTTCTATGTTCTTGATAGTTTGAGACTTTAAATAGATTAATCTGACTTACGAATAAAACGTTATGACTATTTTAAGATTGTGTCAAAAAATCTGGCGAAATAGTTTTCTGAGAGTTGTTAAAATAACAGAAATGAATGTTTCGGTGAGGAATCTGAAAAGTTGTGTTGAATACATGTTCTATATTTATCTGTTCTCGACAGTTTGAGACTTTACAGAGATTAATCCAACTTACGGATAAAAAGTTACGACTGTTTTAAGCTTGTGGCCTTTTTATAAACAAATCCTGGCGAGACAATTTTCATAGGGTTGTTCTTGAGTGAATTTGTACTAGTTAAACTAAGTATTTCCAGAGGAAACTTGGGATAGTGATAAGATCCCCGTGTTACCTTCTATTTGGCGTAAGAAACACCTTATTTGAAGTTACGGTTCGAGAGTTATAACCCTTACAAGTGGAAAGAGCGAAAAGTTGAAAGAAAGGAATATATATATATATATATATATATATATATATATATATATATATATATATATATATATATATGTGTGTGTGTGTGTGTGTGTGTGTGTGTGTGTGTGTGTGTGTGTGTGTGTGTGTGTGTGAGTGTGAGTGTGTGTGTGAGTGTGAGTGTGTGTAAGTTTAGTCATACATTCGAGATGATAGAAATTTTGGTAAGGTAAATAGTTTTGCTATCACCTACGGGGCTATTCAAATATACTTGCCTTCGGGGTTATTCAATTATACTTGCCTTCGGGGCTATTCAAATATACTTGTCTTCCGGGCTACTCAAATATACTTGCCTTCGGGGCTATTCAAATACACTTTCCTTCGGGACTATTCATATACATTTGCCTTCGGGGCTATTCAAACACACTTGCCTTCGGGGTTATAATTGAAATGCATTGGATCGGGTTTCATACATCACAACAAATATATATAATATGTGATATGAGATAAGGTAGGTGTAATGGTTAACTAAGTATTCCCTAGGACAAGTTGGGAGGAGATTTTGTCTGTGTGAATATGTATGGGCTTGTACACTGACAGTGCTGAAACATGTTTTCATGAAATGCTTAAATGTACTTAAAATATTGTGAGGTTGCTTTGAATTGTAGGGCGAGGTTATCACTCAGCCATGGATGGTAGGGCTGACTCTTTTATTTAAATTATTTCAGGAAAGCGCAATAGAGCAAAAGCTCTGCAACAGGGCTAGCGATCGTTCCGCAGCCTTATTGTCCCACCAATCCACTACTTCGGATTTGGTGAAAGTTGTTCTAGATTAAGTAGGTTTGAAGAACCAAGTTTCGTTATCTCGGGGAATGCCCCACATGAGACTGTTTTCTTTTGAGATTCAGATATTTTTATTCTGTATTTGAACTTCCATTGAGTCTAGAGAAAATGGGGATGCTCGAGTATGAGCTCGTGATTTCTTTAAACAAGTAGATGATTATAATATTTTTGCACCTAGATATATGTATAATATTGGACGAAAAGAAAGAAAATGGTTCGCCTGGAAAGGGATGGTCGTTCAGGTGCCATCACGCCCTAAGGGAAGACTTGAGAAAAGTTGGGGTGTGACGGTATCAGAGCTAAACTAGGTTAGGAGATTCTAGGAAATTTCTTTGAGTTGAGTGTTTGAACGGTTACTTATTGCGATGGTGTACGCGCCACCTTAGTAATAAGTGAACGGAATAACATCCTAAATAGTTTCACTTCCTTCATACTCTTTTCGTGACTATCATGAGTCTTTTCAAGGACTTGATTCTCGCACTACCTCCTTCACAAGATTATGGAAGGGGATTGTGCAACGGTAAACTAACTAACAGTTATTTTTATAGATAGGGTTACAATACGAGTTCCAAACAAGAGGGAAGTGCTCGTAGAAACAAAAAGGATAATGCGAGCTTAGGAGGAGTTTATGGACCGTAGGATGGACTCAGGAGACGATTTGATGACACAGGGGTGTGGTGGAGGAATTTTAGAATTTTAGCCAGTCCCTCATTTGTATATCTAGCATCTTCCTTGTATAATGGATTTGTTTGCTTAAGTGTTTTCATGTCTACAATATAGCATAAATGAAACCTTGCATATTCAGGATCAGTTTAGTTGACCTTGCAAGATTGTTATCTGTACACTCCCTGGTTCCTCCTATATCATGACTTGGCAATTGAATTGTTAAAGGATGCCTAGGACTACACCTTGTCTGTTGGGGCTGATCCATATCATACTACTTTTAAGTCCTTATTTATATACTCTCTGTTTGTAACATTTTTTTTGTGTAAGCATGTTTGAAAATCTGATATGGTATAAGAATGAGTAGAAGTAACATGAGTATATCCTTTGTACATACAGTGTGTGTAGGCTGCTCAAAAGGTTAAAAATGTACATTGGAAGTAGTGTATATCAACCTCTTATGTGCCTAAGCACGCTCAGTATGGGCCTGTGTACTCGTTGAATGTTAAGGAAATTTGATCAATGCATATTGGGACTGTTTTTCTTTCCTCTTGGGAACCTTAACGTGCGTATTGGGCTTCTTTGCTTTTTTTTTTTCTCATGAACTTCTAAATCTTTGGGCTTACTGTTTTGGTCTAGCCTTAACCAATTAAATATGTTGGATAAAAATATTAATTTCATATTTAATTATAGTTGATATAATTAGATGCTTTACTAACTGATCTATGTGTTTTCCCATTTCCTTGTGCATGCCTCGTGGGCCTGTGGACTGACATCTTATTGTCATGACTATTTGTGCTGGTCGGTCTGGGGGTCCAACAACATATTACTTTTCATGAATTATTTATTTACATTTCTTAGGCATATATTGTCATGTTCCGTCTCCTAATCCTTTTCTTTCTTTCGTTTACATGAAATGCATCGGGAGCAACGAAGAGTCTCGTTATGAGACTCATCATGATCACTGCTGAATGAAGACCCACATCCACATTCCTTGCACTCTCCAACCTCGGGATGTCAAAACCAATAGGGCTAGATGACATCGTCATCCGCCTTAGTTTCCCTTTTATTATTACTCTTTAATTCCGTTATTTCTATTTTTGGGGCATGTAATAATTATTTAATATTTGTGTGATTGTTAGGATATTTAGAATAATTAGGTCATGAATGGATAATTAGTAGGGTAGTTAAAGCCCGTCGCTAGCTTATTTGCTTGTAGGCTCGGTTAATTTAAACTTAGAAACTCCCCGCTAGCTTATTTATTTTAGGCTTGTCATGCATATTGTTTCAAAACAAACTTTGATCATCTTTTGTTCACTTTATTAATTGTACAACTCAAAATGATTTTCAAAATTACTTCTTTGGCATTATAAGTAATTCATTTTTCTCCTTGCGATTTATTGTCACAAATGCATACTTTTTCAATTTTATATGTATTTTTCTTTTATACCATGCAAATACATACATATACAAAATGCATCTTTTTCATTAATTATTGGCAAACATCTTTTAACTTCATACTTTAAAAACATGCATTTTTAGTACAATTTTAACCTGAGTTTGATCGGATAACCGCAAGTTAGCGGATCTTAAAGGATGCCTAACCCCTTCCCTTTAGGATAATAAGGAACCCTTATCTAGAATCTCAATAGTTTCGCATACCTTAAAATTGGAGTTATATTGTAGCATTTAGTTTAAATATTTAGGTGTCCTAATTCACCGTAAAAAATAATTAGGTGGCGACTCCTTAATCATACCCAGGAATCACCGAATACGTTGTGCTCCGCTTTGACCGAGCAGGTCAAAAACGGGCGCGGCAGGGTTCCCAGTTCACCTCACACTTTTGGCAAAGTTTCCAGCAGGGCCTCGGGACGAAGGTCAAGTTGAGTACGACTTTCCATTCGCAAATCGACGGACAAGCTGATCGAACAATTCAAACATTGGAGGACATGTTGCGATTTTGTGTGTTGGACTTTCGGGGCAACTAGTTGGATACATCTATGTCTAATGAGTTCGCCTACAACAACAGTTTCCATTCTAGCATACAAATGGCTCCGTTCGAAGCCTTGTATGGGCAAAACTGTAGATCTCCATTGGAATGGTTCGAAGTGGGTGAGACGCAACTGTTCGGACCCGAAGCCATTCAAGAAACAAATGACAAAGTGCAGATAATTTAGGAGCGAATTAAAACAGCTCATAGCCGCCATAAATCTTATGCAGACCATTGCAAAAGAGATCTCGAATTTCAAGAAGGGGAGAAAGTGTTTTTAAAAGTCTCAACAATGAAGGGAGTGATGCGATTTGGCAAGAAAGGGAAGTTGAGCCCAAGGTTTATTGGACCATATCAGGTCTTACGAAGAGTGGGAAATGTGGCTTACGAACTAACCCTTCCATAAGAATTAGAAGCCGTGCATCCGGTATTCCATGTGTCAATGTTACGGAAATACTTGCACGATTCAGGTCACGTCATCCGACCCCAGGAGATAGTCCTGAATGAAAAGCTTCAATACAAGGACATTTCGCTAGAAATACTTGATAGACAGGTTAAACGCCTCAGGAATAAAGATATTGTTTCTGTGAAGGTCTTGTGGAGAAATCACTCCACAAATGAAGCCACATGGGCAGCCGAAGACGCGATGAAATTCAAATATCCATTCCTATTTGAGTAAGGTAATAAAATGTGTTAAGTTGTGTTTCATATGTGTCCAGTTTGTGTGTCTATGTGCTTGTGTTATGATTTTATTCACATTCGAGGACGAATGTTGTTTAAGGAGAGGAGAATGTGAAGTCCCAATAATAATAATAATAATAATAATAATAATAATAATAATAATAATAATAATAATAATAATAATAATAATAATAATAATAATAATAATAATAATAATAATAGTAATAGTAATAAAAACCATCTGCACATTCCTCCCCCCTTGTTCTCCCTCACTTGCACGTCCCCCTCCCCTTTAATCTCCCTCAACCTTTTCTCCTTCCACCTCCCACAAGTTACACACACATAACTCACTATATATTCTACATAGCATAAAAGAAAGCACTTAGCACAAAGAACAAAAATAAGAAAAATACCAAGAGAGCAAGAAGGAAAATGATTAGTTGGAGTTTGAAAGTTCATTTGCAGTACGAAGCAACAAAAGGTGAGTTCTCTCACTCATAACTCTTAGTAAAATACCTTATTTTTAAGTTACAACACATATTAGAATAGGATCCGGATGTTGAAAGAATGATCATTAAATTATTGTTAGTAGGTTATTTAATAACTAGTTTGAGTCATGAAATTTACAATCCGTTTCACTGAGTTATTTTTGTTAGAATTAGATAAAATTTTACAGGGTTGTACATATCTCCTTCACTAATTGAGCCCAAGCGGGGCTAAAACCGACATACGGTTTGAGAGTTATCGCAGTTCAAAGTTTTTGCCTTAGATCAAATGAAATCAAGAGGGCAGAACATATAACGGAATAACTGTACATATTAGTGAGAAATCTGAAATGTTGTGCTGAATAAAAGTTCTAGATTTATCTGTTCTCGACAGTTTGAGACTTTACATAGATTAATCTGACTTACAGATAAAACGTTATGACTGTTTTAAGATTGTGTCTTATTTTACAAAAAATCTGGCGAAATAGTTTTCTCAGAATTGTTAAAATAATAGAACTGAATGTTTCAGTGAGAAATATGAGAAGTTATGATGAATAAAAGTTCTAGATTTCTCTATTCTCGACAGTTTGAGACTTTACAGAGATTAATCCAACTTACGGATAAAAAGTTAAGACTGTTTTAAGATTGTGGCCTTTTTATAAAAGAATCCTGGCTAGACAGTTTTCATAGGGTTGTTCTTGAGTGAATTTGTACTAGTTACACTAAGTATTTCCAGATGAAACTTGGGATAGTGATAAGATCCCCATGTTACCTTCGATTTGGCGTAAGAAACACCTTATTTGAAGTTACAGTTCGAGAGTTATAACTATTACAAGTGGGAAGAGCGAAAAGTTGAAAGAAAAGAACATTATTTGAATCTTCTGAAATAGGACAATTTATATATATATATATATATGTATATATATATATGTATATGTGTGTGTGTGTGTGTGTGAGAGAGAGAGAGAGAGAGAGAGAGAGAGAGTGAGTGTAGGTTTAGTCATACATTCGAGATGATAGAAATCTTGGTAAGGTAAATAGTTTTGCTATTACCTACGAGGCTATTCAAATATACTTGTCTTCGGGGCTATTCAAATATACTTGCCTTTGGGGCTACTCAAATATACTTGCCTTCGGGGCTATTCAAACACACTTGCCTTCGGAGTTATAATTGAAAAGCATTGGATCGGATTGCACACACCGCAACAAATATATATAATATGTGATATGAGATAAGGTAGGTGTACTGGTTAACTAAGTATTCCCTAGGACGAGTTGGGAGGAGATTTTATGTGTGTGAATATGTATGGGCTTGTACACCGACAATGTTGAAACATGTTTTCATGAAATGCTTATTATGTTCATAATATGAATGTACTTAAAATATTTTGAGGTTGCTTTGAATTGTAGGGCGAGGTTATCACTCAGCCTTGGATGGTAGTGCCGACTCTTTTGTTTAACATTATTTCAGGAAAACGCGATAGAGGAAAAGCTCCACAACAGGGCTAGCGATCGTTCCGCGGCCTTATTGTCCCACCAATCCACTACTTCGGATTTGGTGAAAGTTGTTCTAGATTAAGTAGGTTTGAAGAATCAAGTATTCGTTATCTCGGGGAATGCCCCACATGAGACTGTTTTCTTTTGAGATTCGGATGTTTTTATTCTGTATTTGAACTTTCATCGAGTCTAGAAAAGTTGGGGATGCTCGAGTATGGGCTCGTGCTTTCATTAAAGAAGTACATGATTATATTATTTTCGCACCTAGATATATGTATAATCTAGAACGAAAAGAAAGAAAATGGTTCACATGGAAAGAGATGGTCGTCCAGGTGTCATCACGCCTTAAGGGAAGACTTGAGAAAAGTCGGGATGTGACATTATAACAATAAGTTACAATATATCAATATTGATTTTCTTCTTCTTCCTCATTTGGTTAAGTTGGGCAGAGCTATAGATACTTTTGTGGGAAGGGGCTTTTGTTGAGCCAAAATTTTCCCTATCCGGGGTAGTTCATATTAATGAGTAGGGGCTCATTTGATTGAGGACAAATTATTCTGAAATTAATTATTTTAGGATTAGTTATTTCAGAATTGTTATTCCATCATTAATGAGGGATAAAAATTAATACTATAATCCCAGA
This sequence comes from Anisodus tanguticus, assembly GCA_034509755.1. Classification (NCBI taxonomy): domain Eukaryota; kingdom Viridiplantae; phylum Streptophyta; class Magnoliopsida; order Solanales; family Solanaceae; genus Anisodus; species Anisodus tanguticus. The sequence goes on along the minus strand of CM067557.1, from coordinate 35,084,312 downwards.
ACATTTAATTATCAGAATTAGTTATCCCGGAATTTTATCCTAATCAAACGTAGGATAAACTCACTCCAGCTTTAATCCCGAATTTAATTATTTCTTATCCCTCGTATCAATCGAGTCCTAAATATCTAGCGCAACATCACACTTTCTGCTCAATAAACAACTGAGCGACTACAAAAGATTATGGTGGGATTGATAAAAAGTCTCCACTTCTAATTTTGATAATAATAAATTTGATAGCGAGTGTTTTTTCTTTAACAGACCTTACACGGCATAAGTCTAGATGAATTAAAATTTCAAAATGAATATTGAACACCGAGTAAAAAATAAGAAGAAATCAGTAGAAAAAAAATTCATATCTTCGTGAAAGTATATCAGTCAAAAGTGGGTTGGGATACCTAACTATTCGTATTTAAACTTTTAATATTTATAATAATATGCATTTGAAGTTTCCTACACTTAAAAGTTAGTGGTTGTTGATGCAATTTAAAAACCTGTTTTGGCATTATCCTTAAGCGATGCGCCAAGAGAGATAATTCTCACAGTGATTAAAGATTATCTGTGCCAAATTCATAATTTCTAAATTTGTTTTTAACCATCTAGTATTTAGAAGTGATTAATTTAAATTTTTACCTTAAAATCCACTTAAGAGTGAAGCTTCTTACCAATTTTTTTTTTATTGTCTGAAATCGAAATCTCTAACAAAAAATGAAGAAATCATATTAATTCTATCATAACCTTCGTGGTACCCACAAATAGAGCAAAGAGATTCACAATTTTATTGAGTTTGATTAATGTCAATTTGAGTATCATAGTGGCCTTGAAAGTCAGCATAATAGGAGTATGAAAGTCACATAAGTCAATAGGTGCTACTGTTTTGTTACAGTCAATCTCAAACATAATCATGATAATGCAATGCCATCTCTTTAACTTTATGATAATTAGGTCATTAGTAGGCTTATATAAATACCAACTTGGAAAAGTCATCCATGCCCTCTCAACACTTGGGGCCCCATTTTATTTACGTTGTGACTCATTTTTGCCCCATTACTCGTAACAGCGAATTCAAATTTTAAAGTTTATGAATTTCAATAACTTTAATGACATAATAATAATTGAGTTTAGTGTCAAATATTTATAAATATTTAAGGGCCCGATTGGTCATGGTTAGTCTCATTTTTTTTGAAATATTCCGAAAAACCATTTAGACACAGAATGATTACAATTTTCTGGAATTCAATGAAGTTGAATTCTGAAATTTTACGAAATTAGAAAAATTTCAAAAAAGTTGTTTACATAATTTTTACTCCAAATCACTCACAAAAATTCAAGAACAATTCGAATTTATATTCATGTCCAAACATAACTTCAATTTTCAACTTAAAAATAAATATACTTTTTTTCTTCAAATCACAATTTTTATGTCCAAATGCCCATTTAGTATATTTTTTAGTATATATGTAAGATATGCACAAAAACTATTGAATTCACTTGAACACGTCTTCAAACTTTATTGACTCCAATAATCCTCGCACCCCACCCCCACTCCCACCCCACACGCACCCCCCACACCCATAATCCCTTTCTCCTTGTCCTCTATTTATTTACCTTTACTAACTCCAATATTTCCCACTTTTAGCCACTCCTCAAGTAGAGAGCGAAAAGAGAAAACACAAAAACAACTCTTTTACTCATCATGGGAAATTATAGGTTTAGATTATCAGATATGATGCCAAATGCTTGGTTTTACAAGCTCAAAGACATGAGCAAAAGCAGCAAGAACAAAAGCAGAGACCATAGCCGGATCAACTCATCTTCATCAACATCATCATACTCATTATCAACTATCCAACCCGACAAAAAAAGACAACCCCACAACTTGGCTTACCAGAGAAAATCATATTACATTTCAAGAAACCTCAGTCCACCTGAAACATTAAACTGCCAGAATCCAAAATCCGTTGACAATGTTGTCCAATTTTCAGAGCCACCAAAAAAATCTTCCAAGAAAAGGCGTAGCACAACAAGAAGGAAAAATTCTCCTAAACTTGTTAGTTCCTCTGTTTCAGCTAGTTGTAGCTGTCGCGCTTCTATTGAGTCTGTTTGGACTAAACCTGATTCCACCCCTGAAGAATACCCAAATTCCCCAGTTTCCTCATCATCGTCGTCATCATCATCTTCTTCAACCGAACATGTGTCAATCTTAGCGGAAAAATTAGACCCCATGACTTCAACTTCACCATCTTGTGGTTGTAGAATTGATGACATGAAGAAAGAGACACTAAATCTTGATCATGAGTTTCAATCTGTTAACAAGATTAATCTCCCCCCAATCATAACCAAGCTCGAAAAATTGAACGAAAAACAGAGGATTGTGAAAGAAACTCAGGGGATTTTGAATGAAAAACAGAGGATTGTGAGTGAAGAACAGGGGACTTTGAGTGAAAAACAGGGGATGGTGCTAAAAAAACAGGGGATTTTGAATGAAAAACAGGGAATTGTGCAAGAAAAACAGAGGATTCCTTCAGTGAGAAGAGTTTCAGTGAGTTCATCAACTGGTGTGAAGTTAAGAACAAATTCTCCGAGAATTATGACAAATAGCAGGAAGATTCAAGGAAGTCGAAAGAGTATTTCTTCAAGGAGGAGTAGTGTTTCTGAAAGTTTTGCAGTGGTGAAGTCATCTAGAAATCCAATGAAAGATTTCAGGGAATCAATGGTGGAGATGATAATGGAGAATAATATAAGAGCATCAAAGGATTTGGAAGAACTTCTTGCTTGCTATCTTTCATTGAATTCAGATGAGTATCATGAGCTAATCATCAAGGTGTTTAAGCAAATCTGGTTTGATATCACTGACATTCGGCTAAAGTAAATAATAAGAATCTATGTATTCTGTTAACATTGTGTATAATTAAGTAAAAAATTTCACCACCAAAGAGTCTGGCGGATGGATGATGCCTCGACCATTAGTATCGTTTGACTGATGGTTAGAAAGTAAATTATTTATGTATTAAAATTAATATAATAACATGTTTGTTAGTATTTTAATTGTCATGTATAAAATTTAGTAGATCAAATATGATATTTGGTTACCAGTTTATATCCCGTATAACTAGTATCCTTTTCATTTCAATTTATATGACACATTTCGAATTTCGAGATTCAAACGAGTCTTTCTTTATCCGTAATTTTTTTATATGTCTTTTAAATAAATTATCAACACTTATAGTACTTTTATGTAGTTCCAAATATATAAATTTTATTTCAAAATTTTTAAATATTTCCTATCAAAATTCAATGTCAAAATTAAAAGATTTGACTATGTGCTACATAAATTGAAATAGAGGTTGTACATGTATAAGTTATGAGGTAATGTATTGTTTATACGGGATAAAATATGAAATAAGTAGTACTTTCTCTGTCGCAAAAAGATTGTCCTACTTTCGTTATTAGTTTGTTCCAAAAAAATTGACATCTTTCTATATTTAGAAATAATTTAACTTTATGATATGATTTAGAATCACATAAATATCTAAGGCTTGTTTTGAACTACAAATTTTAAAAGTCTTTATTTATTTCTTAAACTCTCTGTCAAGTCAAACTAGACTAATTTTCTAGAACAAAGGTAATATATAAATAATTAAATCTTACGTTACTGATTTCTATATTACTAATAAATGTATAACTCTAACAAGCGATCAAATAATCCTTTAATCAGGATCTCTGGTTGGACTACCGCAAATTGAGTTTTGGACGTACACTGAATGCGTGAAGGAAGAAAAAGTACAAAATCCAAATGTTGTACAATAAAAAGATTTGCCTGATTATGACGTGATTTTGTACGTGTATGTGTTAGTGTTGTCTGCTGGAAATAAGAAAAGTCTTACTGCAAATTGCAAAACAGCCTCAGCTTCGCCGAAATTGCTAATTAGATTATTTGGTCAAGTATGATCGCCTATTGAATATTAATATTCCAATTCCGACTGTGTTTTCTTTACACTTATTATCAGAAAGTTTATGCTATAACATCAACTTTCATATCTAGCATTGAGGGTATGTTAACTTTCGGTGGAATAGGGATTATTAGTTCACCAAAGCAGTGAATCTACAGTTTACCATAGGTCTATCACCACAATTCCTCAAAGATGAATTGAAAACCTAGAAGGTATACATGGATCTACCAGAAAATTTTCTTTAAGAAAAGTTGTTACCTAACGGTCAAAAGTTTGATGTAAATGTAAATACTTTCATCTATATTTTTCTCATTTATCAATGTTTATTACTCTGATTGAAGATTCGAATACAAGATTTGGAAATCAGATTTGTTATTTTAGCAGGATACCGAGCTAGAATTTTGAATTTATGGGTTTTGGATTAAAAAAAGGCAACTTATTGAATTCTGAATAAATTATATATACACGTTAAGTGAATTTCTAAACACAAATACAAGGTTGGACTTGGATCAATGTTACCAGGTTCTGTCGAACCCGTAGGCCGTCTTGTAGCTCCGCCCCTGATTTTAGTAGCGGTACTTGACAACGAATTCATCTAAACCAAGTATTTTCGATGCAGAGTTGTCAGAGCATCGATATATCTATGTGAATATGCATTAAAAATTGAACAAATATTATGTCTAAACCTATAATTTTTAGAAGTAAAATGAATTCAATGCAAAAAATCTTTAAAAAGTCATATCATAAAAATTTAAATACCGAATTCGCCGCGAATTATAGTAGAAAAAGGACTATGAAGAAAGTAGTGCACAAGGGTAAAAGTAAAACTGGCGTATGAATGACTTGATTTTGCAGAGATAGATTGATTCCATAGCAGTGGAGAGCCCCCCTATAAAGCTTGAGGTTTCACCTTTTATCTTTTTGTTAGTAAGTTACTTACTTAGGTAGCAAAGATAAAGAAACTTTTTTTCACTCTTCATCAACTGATTTATGCAGTGAGGTAAGAGAATAGAAATAACTGTCTTATATTAGATTCCATGTAATACTACTATAGTATATAACTGTACATTGTGAATCAAATCTACCAACTTACTGACATTTTCTTCTATCAATCTTTAGCTAAACTTCCAAAAAGAAGATACCTTTTTAAGTCACTCCTACTCCTCACATAGACCATATAGCATAATACATGCAAATGTCAACAGAGAAAAGTGTCTGATAGAAAGATTTAAACTAAGCTCATTCTATGCAAGTTAATTTCTCTGTACTTCACATTTATTTTTTCAAATATTATGTACTATGAGTCCGCATGGGCGTAAAGTTAAGCTTTTTTGAAATTTCTGCATTGAAGGAAAAGTTGATTCGAAAGTGACAAAAGTGTCCATTTTCAAACCTAAAAAAGCTACCTCTAGTTTAATTTTGATAAGAGTTTAGCTTTAAACACTACTCCCTCCGGATAAAAAAGAGTGTCCACTTAATCATTTGCACCCCTCTTAAAAAATATTAACTCCTAGGCAAAAATATATAAGTAATTTGACTAAAATGTCCATACTTAAATAGCTATTGAGATTTAGTCACTAACACTTAATAAGGGAAAATCTGAAAAAGTAAGGTTAATTCTTTCTTGATTTGGTAAGTGAACACTCTTTTCAAATAAAAAATAAAGGTTAAGTGAACACTCTTATTGAATAAAAAAATAAAGGCTAAATGAACACTCTTTTTTATCCGAATGGAGTATCTGATAGTGTAAATAAAATTTTAATGATCGAATCACTTTTATCTATTGTAGCAAGAAATCAACTTTATTTTTAATTGTAAATCCTATTTTTTAAGGTTACCCATAGTCCGTTTATATTCAATAAAATTTAGTAATTTTGACTCAAATCTTAAAAATTTCAATTAATATGTACAAATAATTTATTTAGAACTCGTTATAAAAAATTATGATTAAAGAATCCATAAACTACAAATTTTGGTTCCGTCTGGCGTTGTTAGTGAGTAGTACAAGTTAACTCTGTATAGAAGAACAGTTTTCTTTGACTTTTACATAACCACACATTTATCTAATTATCTTTTCACTGCTAACGGATCAAATCACAATTTGAAATTATAATTTCTTTTATTAAGGCATTTTCCAAGTTTTCACACACACATATGCTCATGTACTACAAACTATTTGAAAAAGCTTAGTGTAAACACGCATATGATCCTAAAAGTACTTTTTATTTAAAAAGCATAGAGCATGTATAAAAGGCTTTAATGTCCTCACTTTAAGTAACAAAAGGAAACAAGAATGATTACTTTGTTGCCTACATATATTGTGTAGTTGGACAGTGTAATTGACCGGTAGTACTTTGGGTGATTTTATGAAAATTAAAATTGCAATACGTGTATGCACCAAGTTTGAAATAGAAAATGTTGTAATTAAGAATTTCTACAATGTGTGTGATAGCCATTATAGAATTATTTTATTTTGTTTAAATCGAGAAAAAGGAATATGGAAATGGTATGCAACCATACTAGATTAAACCTATTAATCAACCTAAGTACTGCCATATCAAATTTAATTTCATTACTTTTGATAAGATCTAGTAAAATGATAGTTCATGATGTGATTATTGTGTTATTACCGTCAGGACAAGTGAGGGACATGTAATATACCGAGGTGTTTAGAACATAAAATACAATATATTAGAGAATTAATCGAGCGAGTATTCACTCAATGTCCATTAGTATATATACCTCCCAAAAATGTAACAATAACACACAATATGTAACTACTACACTCATGTGCTCAAGTCTGATATCTATATTTTAAAAATCTATGCAGATGTATTACAACTTAAACATGTCTTAATATTGAATATGCAATAATTAATGCAAATTCAACAAAACATATACAACATGAATAAGCTGAAACTGAGGTTCAACTAACTGAACTTGACAGCAACTTGCAAATTATGTATACGCTCGTCACACATGTACATAGATTCCCATCTAGACATCATGTCATTCATAACATAATTCTACAAACATTAAATATTCTTGATTTAGTCAAACAAGTATTTAATTAGAGGGCTAACGTCTGGAGTTCATCAAAATATTCAAATATACTCAATTCCATATTTTGGGTCTTTGGACAAAACTCTTGAATTTATATGGTTAGGTATTTGATAGCTAAAACATGTTATAATACGATAGTATTAACCCAATATAGTGTTAGAGATCTTAACTCAATGGCTCAAAGAGACATGCCTCTTAAATAGGTTTCTTCGTGATCTTTTGTCAAAGGAGTCCTAAAGAAATTTCATGGATACTTTAACACAAAGTTGGAGGGGATAATATATTTTTTATCCTTTTTTTAATATAACCATATGATAGGTAGAACCTACTGTATCACCTAATCTAGACGTGGGCCGTGTAAGGCCTAAAAGGAGTTGTATCCATGGTGGCCTAATCATGGATACTTGCACAATGTCCGAAGGATAAATAATTTTCATCATTTTGTATCCGGAATTTACTGGCCTGCATAGTCCAGATTTTCACGACGCGCGTAAGACCTATTAAATGGGAAAGTCTTCCCTATTATGAGTTTCTTCATTCTCAGGATTTGAAGCTAAAATCTTTAATTAAGGGTGACGGGATCACATCCATCTAGACCACCGTACCCCTTTGTGGTTTTTCATCACCTTTTTTTGCCAATAAACTATTACTACTATACTAATTTAATAAGTCTCCTTCAAATAAGATTTAAGGAAGGAGTAGTGTTGACACATTTTACTAGTTCCCTAGCAATGATGTGTCAATCATGTAATTACACATTAAATTTCAGGAAAGAACATTAAAATTGAAGCGGAGGGAGTGAAGTATGAAAGTAATGTTTATTATTTCCTCTGTCCTAATTTATGTAACATCATTTCTTTTTTAGTATATCTCAAAAAGAATGTTATCTTTCTAAAATTAGAAACAATTAAACTTTAAAATTTTTCTTTTATCCTTAATGAAATATTTTATAGCCACGCAATTGTCTAAGACCACATATTTCAAAAGTCAACCTTTCTTTTTTAAACACTACAAGAGAACATGCGATTAGCTAGAGACACAATTCCTAGCTAAAGTAGAAAAGTCCCTAGCAAACGTCAATTTAGTTAGGAAAATGACCCTAGCAAACTTCCGTGGCTAATCATCTCTTAACTAAATTTTAGTTAGAAGATTTTTTCATTCCTAGCTAATTTTGCTAGGATATCTCTGCTAGGCACTTTTCCTAGCAAACATTTTGCTACGACTTCTGCTAGCTAAAATTGTAGCAAAATTTGTTTGGTCAATGTTGACTTTACAAAAACTTAGCTAGGGATGGCCCTAGCAAAACTTACAAATTCTCTAGCCTTTTTCCACATTTGTCTGGAATGTTTCCCTATCTAAATGACTAGCTAAAAATTGCTAGGAATAGTTTGCCAAGGTCATTCTAGCTAATTCGATAAATATCCTAGCATATTAGTGTTTGGCTAGGGATATTTTTCTGGCTAAATATAGCTAGAAATTGCATATGACAAAATACAAATATAATTTTCTACTAACATAAGATAAAATAAATAATTAAATCCATTCAAATTCTCAAAAAAGCATAATCACTATATCACAGTAACATTAATTCGTGAATGATGAAGAACAAGTCTACTAGTAAATAACCTATGTCTTAAATTTAAAAATCAATAACATAAATTATCTAAGATTTGTTTGGGGGAGAACCAGAGCCATCTAGTGGTGGTTGAGGAGTGAAATCAAGAATCCGAGCCACAGCAGCACGAACTACAATATTTACTTCGGCTTGCATATTTTTCCGAATATCCGCTTGCATATGTTCCTGCATATTCGTCATACGTTGATCCAATACACGTTCAAGAACTTGTTGAAACTCGGGTGTTTTAAATATTTGTTGGGTAGGAACATTTGAAGGATTAGAAGCACCAGAGGACGCACAATTGGCATTCGATGAATCTTCCAACAAACAGTTTTTGAGACCAAGATCATATATTCTTCCTTTTTTTGTTCCTCCAAGTGTTTCTATCCAAATTTTTAGTAGTTGCTCCTTCGGTATAGTTTTTAATAAATTCAAATCATTGTCTTTGCTACTTTCTTCTCCTTCCTCTTCTCCATTTGTTGTCGTGTTTCTCTCTATGTCTCCATCATCTATTTCAAGACCTTCTTCATTCTTTAATGTTGAAGTCTCACCCATCATCTCCTTCATAATCTTTGTAAATAAATTCTGTAAAAGAAGAAAGTAATTAGTTATCACATAGAATAATAAAGTTGTCCAGTAGCAAAAAGTGTAATGAAGTATTCAGATTTATTCTGTAATGAATTTTTTCAGTTACAAGTTGTACTTAGTATTACATAAAAGAAACCTGAGAAACACACCAAATATTGAATTATCAGTCTTACTTCTACTAGCTTTTCAGTTTTTTCCAAGGCATGTAACTCTCCATATATTTGGCAGACAAAGAAAATTAGATAATCTTCTTTTTGGACATGATGGATAACTGACACACAAGTCATGGAATTTTTTAAAACTCCAAAACAGCATCTTTTCATTAATTAGTGAACAAACAAGAGCATATTGAAATCAATTGACATCACCAGTGATAAGTTCTTGTTCTTTGTTGGAGTTTTGTGACAGATAATGTATAGCTTTCATACTTTTTCAGAAGCATTTCAGTTTCAGACTAAACAATATATATTTATCAAACACCATCATAGTTATCTTTCTACCCCCACAGACAAAATATTTTCAAACTAAATTGTTGCAACCCCGATCCCGTCCCATTGGGATAAAAGAGGGTAAATATAAAATTATACTAATAAATATAAATATAAAATTATACTTTTTCAGAACCGTCAGTGTTTAGTGAAAGCCAAGTCAACGGTACCAACACAACAACTTCCTCTACTTAGTTCTTCGTAATGTTTTGTCCGTTGTGACCGTGGACACTTCTTGGATTCTTAAGTGCGTTCATTTGAGGCGGTCTGTCCTCGCACTTAAATAGGTGGTCTCTTACAAGGTATCTTGCTATACCCCACTTTACAAGTGTTAGGAACCATTTAAAACTTTCCCAAACCTAAGCTCAACCGGTGAGGATCATTAAAGGTTTTGGAAACTTAACCTTCACCCACACGTATACCGATGACTTTGACCCTCAAAATTCTGGTTCGGGCAGTGGACAAAACCGCAACAACAATGGACCAAAACGGGGACAAAATTGCAACAATATCGGTGGATTACATCTATACCCCTCTGCACCTACCAGGTTACTATCATATACGGATGCAGATTGGGCAGGTTGTCCAAACACGCGACGCTCCACCTCCGGCTATTGTGTATTCTTAGGGGATAATCTACTTTCATGGTCTGCCAAGGGACATGCCACACTATCTCGTTCGAGTGCAGATGTAGAGTATAGAAGCGTTTGTCAATGTTGTTGTTGAGATTTGTTGGCTCCGAAATCTACTTTTGGAGCTTCATTGTCCTTTGCGTAAGGCGTCTATAGTCTGTTGTGATAACATATCTGCTGTTTATTTATCTTACAATCCGATTCAGCATCAGCGAACCAAACACATTGAGATGGATATACACTTTGTTCGTGAGAAGGTTGCTATCGGACATGTCAAGGTATTGCATGTGCACTCTTCATATCAGTATTCAGATATATTCACTAAAGGACTACCTAGACAGCTATTCCTCGACTTCAGATCCAGTCTAAGCGTCCGACCTCCTCCTGCTCCGACTGAGGGAGTGTATTAGTGAATATTAGTAGAATATTCACCATATATTTTATAATTATCAGTGTTGTATAATTATGATAATTATAGGATCCCTTTTGTATTAAGATTCCACATTGTACACACTATATATATATTGTATTAATGAGAAAGACTCCCCAAAGGAGATTAAATAATTCTACAAAAATGTCCAGAGACGTCCACAACAAAATTTCTCTATTTCAATTATATAAAGAATTTGCATATGCTTGCTATAGCAATTGTCAATCACGCACATCTTTTTTATGATTTAGTACCTTTCTTACTTATTCTTAATAGGGATAATAATTTAATATCCTTAATCCATGTTTAGTTCCTGATAAAACACAATAAAAATCTCATACTAAGCAACATACAACAATACCCCAAATCTGATTCTACAAACCGAAACTCCCAAATAAGATAACAAAATCCAGTTTATAGTCCATCCTCCATATCTAAGCAGAGTATATTTTTATAAGAAAAACAGATATTGCTAATTCATATCTAACAAAAACAGATTAAAACTATTTTTTAAACAGTACCTCTTTCTACAAATGCATTAGGTTTAGGAGAAATTCTTACCAGAAGGCAGAGACGACAGTAATCAGTTGTGATTTCAAGCTTCTGTAGATTGGAATAAATAGCTCGAGTTTTGCGAGCATGAAGATACGTCAAGTATGCATCGTGCATTTGAGGGAATTGAGAAGAGTAGTTTAATTACTTTGTTTTGATTTTCTAGGATTTTAAGGCTAACTTTAAGAGAGTTTAAACGGTAATTAACTTGAAGAAATTAAGAAAAAAGGGTGATTTTATATTTTCTCCTTAAACTGCTACCTCTATGAGTCTATAATTTTTAATAGTTTATAAATTTATATAATAAAAATAAATAAATAAATAAATAAAAAGGTAAAATTACATAGAAATTATAGAAAATATAAAATAAATAAAATGTATATAGGATTTTCATCTTTAAACCATAATCAGAATGAGACTATTTCATCGATAAAAATCAGACTTCGAAAAAAATTGAGTAAAAATTTATAAACTAACTTAAAAACAAAGAAAAGCCAAGAAGGAACCAATACGAAGAACATCGAACTAGAGCAAGTGATTGTCACGATCCAAAAATCTAACAAGTCGCTATGGCACCTACATCTAACTTGATAGGCGAATCATAATTCATTTTAAATCTATTTTCAATTAATGAACGGAAAAGTAAAGTAAGAACATTAAATAAGTCATAAAAATAAAGTCTCATAATCATAAAATGCGAAAATTACGAGCACACCTCCAAAATCTGATGTCATAAATAAGAGCCTCTAAAACATGAATACAAATATGAAAGTATCTCAATACAACTGTCTAGGAATAAAAGACAAGATGGAGAAAAGAATAGATAGAATCTAGTACTGCGGCGGATTCTCCAATGAACAACTATCGAAAATCAAGAGGGTCTGCGTGATCCGCTAGTGCATGAATCTAAAAAGAGCGCAACATATGTATCATGAGTTTAGGATCAACATGTACTAACTAGTATCATTGACCGACTCTAACGAAGTAGTGGCCAGAATTGATCTTTAAAAATACTCGCTTCTACGCATTAACAAATATAATTCTCAATAGTTAAATAATCAACAAATAAGAGGAAATATAATTCAACAGAATCTCAGAATCAGAGATATAGAGAAGATAAGCATAATTCGCCTAAAAAATCAAATACATCTTTTTTTCCTATTTATGTGATACAATTCGGATTTGAGAGTCAAACAAGATTTTTCTTTTGGCCATATATGTCCTTTAAATATTTTAAATTGTTAATTATTATGATTTATAATAACACCTTTTTATGTAGTTTTTAAAATAAAGAAGTTTGACTTTTAAAATTTGAATTTTATCACATAAATTTGAGACAGTGAATAAACTTAAACCACTTTAATAAGACAAATAGAATGTATGCAATGATCATACTATAGAGAGGCATGATAGTATTAAAGTGGTTGCAGGGAAACTTCCCTAGCTACGGACTTTTCTCCTAGCTAACACATAGATAGGGATTAGCTATAGATCGTATCCCTAGTTAAATAATAATCTTTAGATAAAAAATATTAGCGCCAAAATTGTATTACCGCCAAAAATTAGTTAGCGATTTGGCTAGGCTCTTCCCTAGCTAAATCTTAGCTAGGAAATAGCTACGGATTGAATTCCTAGTTAAACCGAAATATTCGGAGAAAAAAATTGCGCCAAATTCATTTCCCACCAAAACATAGCTAGGGAATTCGCTAGGAACAATCCCTAGCTATCCATTAGCTGGGGATTGGTTGTAGCTAATTCCTAGCTATGATTTGACTAAATTTTCAGACAAAATATTTTGCTAGGAAATGGTGCTTTTCTAACTAAATCTATCGCTAATGATGTGTATTAGCTAGGAATCTCTGTTCCCTAGCTAAAATCCGTGGCTAATAGCCTGTTCTCTTATAGTGAAATTTTGTGTCAAGTTAAATGGTGTCACGTAAATTAGAACCAAGAAATAGTAATTAGGATGCGTGTATACAAGGAATTCCTATACCTCAGCTAGCTATTATGGAAATAGTGGAGGCACGCAGGCTAGCTATTCTATTATTGTAAACTTGTTTTTAACTCCTTTCAGCAACAAAGAAAGAAGACAGATTTGAAGGGATGAAAAGTCACTACTAAAAAATCACGATTTTTCCACTTAAATTTTCTTCTTAAAATTGTCTGGTGGTTATTTCCACTGAATGTCGGTGAAAAAAATTTAAATAGTAGTATTTTCACACGAAAAAATTAGGAAGTTTCTCAGCGTTTCAAAAGGAACCTGTTTTCCATCATGCGTTTTTACAGTAAGCTGATTTGATGGAAATGAGATGGAAAAATTATATTTTATAACATAAATAAAAATATTCTACTGAATGTCATTAAGAAAAACCTCTATTTATAGCCGTAAGTAGGAGTGTAGGACTAGGATTCATTAGTTACTTGTTTATTGTTTTATTGGAGCATTCATTAATGCAGTGATCAACGATTGTGGAAAGTAATACAATATGGAAATATATACCTAAAAGAAGAAAGGAGCATCTTTCGGAAAATAGAAGGGCACTATATAGCACTAATCAACCAAAAGGCTACTTGTCCTAATTAAAGCCTCATAAGACATGACTATTCGTCTATTATTTTCCTAGGGTGGGGTTTCTCCTTGTCATATCGCATACCGAAAGTAATTAGAACAAAAATTATCAACTCTTTAGTAATTTTATTTTTAATAAAATTATTCATACAATTCAATATGATATTAACGAATTCAACTATCATCGATATTCACCAAAATTTTACATGTTCGACCTAAATGAAAAAAAATAAAAAGAGCTAACTTGTGTGTGCGGGAGCTAGGGTGTGGAAAAATCGGTTAACCGATAAATCCAAACCAATAAAAATGTTATTAGATTAGCGGCATCGGGTTATTGGGTTAACAGTTTATAAATGATTTTGTAAAAAAATATTGGGTTATCGGGTTGGTTTTAGGTTTTAAGGCTTTAGTTAATGGTTAAATTGATAACCCAATAAACTTATATTAAAATTATCTTTTTATCCCTAATTATATAAATTTTAATTTTTAAATACAAACCCTATATCTAAATTCTTACCATAAGCACGCTTATTCACTCAATTCTCAATTCGCTTATCATTTATACATTCATTGTTTAGAATACATTAAACAATTTGAAAGTTCATTATCATTTGATGATTTGCTGCTTGATTGCTACATTGCATTTTATAATTTTTGTCTTGTAATTCGTGTAGACTTTTATGCATGAAGGGAGTGTATATATGAACAAATGAAAATAAGAGAAAGCAAAAAATTTAGCGTAGCATTTTCTTATTGGTAAAACCGAAAACCAAATCAGTAAAAGGACTATCGATAAATCGATAACGAACATCTTATCGGTTTGGTTATTGATTTAACATATTTACAAAGCGAAAATCGATAAACTGAACCGGTAATACACAAAACATAACCGAACCGACCGATAAGTACCCCTGGGAACGTATTTCATAACTAAAGATAAATATGTAAAATATCCATGACATTTAAAGATTTAATTTTTTAAAATGAAATGACTATTCGATGCCTCGAACTTGCTTGTAATTTTCAGAATCATTTTCGGAAAGACATAAAAAAAGTTGATTCACTATATTATTTTGTTAAGCCTAATTTGTCTTAGAAATGACGTTTTACTGGTGAAAGATTCTCACCGACAGCAAAGATTTCGTCTTAAATTGGACAACGACCTCTTGTTTTTAATTACTTAATATAGTTTTGCCAAATTATTCTGCTAGAATGTCTAGTTTTATGTTTTTAACCTTGTCATTTAGACAATTTTCCCTTCTAAAACTAAGCCTCAACATAATTGGCATTTCAAATTTTAGTGGGTAAATTTGAATCTTAGCTCCCGTTTGCCATAGATTTTGAAAATGAAACATGAAACTTGAAACTTGAAAATTTGAGTTTTTAAAATTGTAATTTTTGGAACTTGAAGTCTTTAAACATGCATTTTATTTGGAAAAGATTTGAAGTTTTGTGAGTGGAAATGAAGTTTCTCCCAAAAACTGGTCTGAGCCACTTTTTAAACTTGAAAATATTTTGAAGATAATTTTTTAAAATATGATTAAATTTCATGGCCAAACAAATATTTGAAGATAAAATTTCAAAATCTGATCCATAATTTATGGCGAAACGCTAGCTTTATGTTAGCTCTGAATTTAAAGCTTCTCCCTTACTTCTTGTGATTTGTAAGCAGCTTCAAGGCACAACCAAAATTTTAACTAAAGAGATTCAAAATATAAAAAAATAATGAATAAAAGAATTAAAGGAGATTCAATATCTATTATTATACATAAAATAATTCTGATCTTGATCTTGATCTTGTATATGGAATGTAATGTAAATATGAGAACAAATGGAATTCTAATCAACCCCTTCCGCCCTAACTCAACCCATATCTTCAAGACCCGCAAAATACAATATATCCGTTGATGATATTTGTTAGCTAGTCATGCGTTTGTAAATGCATCTCCCGATGAACTCTAATATTTGGTTATTAAAATAATTGAGAATGTGTATCCTAATTAAGGAAAATTCTTGCTAAAAGGGAAAAATGATTTATTTCCATCTATTGAACGTTAATTATTTTGCTAAGCCAACAACTAATGTTTACGGGGGAGTCGCTTTTCTTAAGAAGTGCTTTATCCTTCATTGTGAAATTTTTCAGTGCGAATTTGAATCTAGTCAGGTCCTAATATGGATACCAACTGATAGACTGATTCAAGATTTAAAATATATGAGTTCCTACAACGACTTTAGGTTAAAAAATGGTTTACCATCAAGAAACCTATTGGATTCCCGTGAACTCGCACGCAACATGCTGGATCCGCCCCTAAATATCGAACATCGAGTGAAAAATAAAAAAGAACAACTAATGTTCATTTTGTTCATTTGAAGAAAACTGAAAAACGTCCCGACAAATCAAATTTGAAATAAATCAATTAGTGTTTGATTCGGTTTGGTTTATAACTTAACAACTAGTGAAGGAATCAATTCCGAGAATAAAAAAGAATTTAGATCGAACCATATACACCTCTCATAATTAACAACCTTATTAGCAAATTCGGAAAATGCAGTGTATTTAACTCAAGAAACAAAATCTAGTCTGCGAGAATATCGGCTAAGGCATTACCAAAATACGAAAGCTGATAGTGTCGGACGCATTGACTTTTAAGGAAATAGAGAGGGGACAAATGTTCTTCCAGAATGGACCATTCTACTTCTCATATTGTACCATTAGATAATTCCTTATTTTTTCCTTGTCATATGGTACATACCTTAATGCACTTGCCATTGTACAAAATACCCTCACAGCCACTCATTCAATTGAGGGGCCGTGGTCTAGGTGTACCAAATACATAGCCATTTAATTTTAGTACTGAAAAATAACAGTCCTTTTACTTAATTTTAAGAGTAGTTTGGTAAGAGGAATATGATGAAATTGGATTATTAGTCTTATGGGGTTGAAATTAATTTTATGTTTAGCTGGTGGAATAACTACTTTGATATCCCAACCAATCTCATATGCATGGAATAAAAGGTGGGATGAGTTATCGCACATAGAGGGTGAGATTAGTTATCTTATCTTATACCATCCAATCCCATATGCATGGAATAACTTATCCCTCTTACCAAATGACCCCTAAGTAGTCGTCTCCCCCCCCCCCCCCCCCAGTGTGTGTTACCTTCTCGGTCGTTTCATATCACGTGACACTATTTTTTATTAATATATTTAAAAATAAATAGTATTATATTCTTATATTTGAAAATAGTTTAGACTTAAATTTTCTATTATATACTTAAGAAGGTATAACTTAATTCGTGCTTCGTAAGGCTATACCATATAAATTGAAACGGAGAAAATATTTATTATGTTACGGCAAGACTTTGATCAATTCTTTTTCCAGCTACCAAGTCTGAAGGCTTTATGTTATTTCAGTCATCTTAATGTCTTGTTCTATTATTATTATTGACAAAGAAGAAGTAACTCTACTTCTCAGCCTAAGAATAAAATATTATAAGGGTCTCAACGGGATGTTCTTCTACTGCTTCTCATCTTCAAGAAAAGTTTTCATTTTCATGTAAACTAAAAGATATATATAAGAATCACAAACTATTATTTACCGAACCTCCACATGCATGTTAATGTAAGCTGAACTGTTTGTCGAATCAAAGGTAAGGTATCAAAGTTACTACAACTAAATATTAAGAAATTACTGCCTTCGTCCTAAAATACTTATCGCATTTTTATTTACATGCTCTTTAAGAAAACATTTATAAGAGTAAATTTTGATTATTTTACCCTTTTAATTAATTTTATCATATTATCTCATCTTCAATAAATATTTACTTCATCAAGGATGAAAACCTCTTAAATGTTGCTAATTAATACAATGGTAAAATGGGAAAAAACTATTTATTATTATCTTGGTTAAATAAAATGACAAGTATTTTGAGATAAATATTTTTAATAAAGACGACACGTATTTAGGAACGGAGGGAGTACTATATAATATTTCCCTTGCTAACAAAAAACAATTATGAAATTTTGCCTACAACAAGAGATCTGAGGATTAAGTGGGAAAATTGTTGATTTCTTAGAATTGAAAGGTGAAAAATGATTGCGAATTTGAGGAGGATAATGACAATTCCCACGGGGCAAAATCCAAAATCAGCCCAAACACAATCTCGTTTCCATGGACGAAAAATTCTGTCTTTTTTTGTCTGCCAATATTTACTTACAGACCTCTCCTAATAAATACAACCACTTAATTCCACACCCAATGTCATTTTCTATTTCTAGGCTAAACAATCTCTTATAATAGGCATAGTGTCTATAAGATTACTAATCAGTGTATTAAAATGGAGCAAAGCGAGATAGGCACATTACACTTGCTGCGGTAGTGCAATTACTGGTGCAGACATACAATTTATGTGGTGTTTGAATAAAGCAAGACTTCTACAACTCTCAGTCTCCACCAAAGAGGAAAAGAGTAAAAAATACCCCTTAAATTATGGGAAATAGAATGTTCTCCATTTGAATTTGCTTAATTGCTTTTAATTCAAAATAGCTTATAAGCATTTTTGTGGTATTTGAATAAAATAAAAAAAGTGTTTTTAAATTAAAACAACAAAAATAAGTCAAAAATCATAAGACCATTCAAACGAGCTCCTTATCATTAGTGGATGACTCAGATTTGCTCTTCAACCATGGAAAATAGAACAAAGTCGCCATTGATTTGAATTTGATCCCAAATATATCCTTATCATTAAAGAACTTGCTCAAATTTATTTCTCAAAACTAACAAAATTCACTATTTTCAGACAACCCTTGTATTTTAGGGTCAAAGGTTTATTTGACTTTTATAATCCAAAACAACAAACAAAAAGAAAAAATAAAGGAAAATAAAAAAGATGATGTAGATTTTTTTTCTTAAAAAATATACATCAAAACGATACAAAACATTAACTCAAAATATTCCTTTTTGCTCAGCTAATGACTAATCATGAGTATAATAATACTCCGAGTGTCCACTAAATTAGATACTGAACCGGTATCTCTAGTTGTTTACCATAAAGCACCGACTAAATATTAACGAAAGATAAAGTACTACACAATAAATGATAAAGCGGCCGGAAAGATCAATTAAGATTACACTACTGCAGCAAACAACAAATAGATCGTTACTTTAGTAGGCGTTTGATTTTTATTATGAAAATCAAATATTTTTTATTTTATTTGAAATTTTAAAGTTGGGAGGGGGAGTTGAAGATGAAGTAGTATTTCTCTATAATTTTTTAAAAGTGTATTTAGTTTTTTTAAATATACTGAAAGGAAAAAAGTGAAAAAAATGAAAACAACATTTTAAGTGTTTTTTCAAATTCCAAATACAACTTCAAATTGTATTTTAAAATTTTTATGGCCAAATCCTAATTTTCAAATAAAGTAAAAAATCTTTCCAAAAAAAGTGAAAATTTTGTATGGCCAAACGGATACTTATATAAAGGTTATTCTACTCATATTTGTACACGTTCGGAAATTGTCACACGGTAAACATTCTACTATTCCGTTAAATCAATGAATGTAAGATATAATATAATATGTCTTTATAGTTTAAACATCACTATATAGGGTTAAGAGTTTCACCTTTCCTATTTGAAATTTTGAACTATCACCAATTAGTTTGTAAAACACAATTCATTAAAAGTGAACAACTGATAATTGAGGTGTATTTTGCAAACTAGTTGGTGATAATTTAGGTAGGAAAAATGAACAACTGATAGTTAATGTACGTTTTTCAAATTAATTGATGATAGTTTAAGTATGAAACTCTCACACCTGATAGTTCAGATAGAAAACTTAAAAAAAGTGATATTTAAAGTGTGTTTTTGATCGTTATCTCACCATTTTTAGTTTAGTTATAAATATCGATGTAATGTAATAAATATTTACTTTGTTGCACACTTAGACTACGTAAATCCCCTAGTCTTCATGTGGCCTTGGTTTTCCTTGTTTTTTTCCAAGTCAGATTGCACGTAGATTTCATCTATAAAGACAAAACAGACACACGTACGCAAAAGGCGGAAAAAAACGAAAGATAATGAAAGTCGCTTCTTTAACTTTGTCAATATAGCAGTCTATTTTATTATTACAGTATTAATTTTGACATAATTTGCAGAAGAGTAAACAGTTTATAACTGAACAATAATTGCAAGAAAATCACTGAATTTCGAACCTGTTACAAGATTTGAAATTATATCCTTTTGGCCAGTGAGCCATCCCTTTGAGTCCATCTATAGTTTACTTTCGATTTTAAGTTAATCGATCCGAAATATCACTTGATATACTCCCGCAATTCTTTTGTGACAATGTGAGTGTTTAAATTTAAATCCATGTGTTATAAACTTCTTAAAATATATACTCTATAATTTAAGGGAAAAAACATATATGTTAGTACCTGTTACCGAAAATATATATAGATCCTTTTCGCTCACGGTTTTGATTACAAAAAGTAATTATTAACCATGTTGTCTAGTTAGATCTAGGGCTGTCCAAGGGCCGGGTTTGGAGCGGGGTGGGGTGGGGCCCGGCGGTACTGGGAAAGGGTCGGGACTGGTGGGATTGGCCGATGTCCCATCCCGTCCCTCATTCCGCCGGAAAAGGGGACCGGTGTTGGCAGGGTGGGTCCGGAATTCCATTTTTATTAGACACTTAATTTCAAAAAAGCTGTGAATATAAACACTTAAATAATTGAACAATATAGTGTAATAAAAACATCTCAAGGCTGTTTTTGTGCCTCTTATATTGTTTAATAGAAATATGATTTTTTTGTAATACAATTTCAAAATTGCAACTTTGTGGTATTGTTCAAACGTTGCAAATCACATAGTAAAATAAAATTGCAATTAAAAAAATTACATAGTTATAAACACCTTTTCTAATTTCTCCACAATGTCTTGTGGTTCTTCGGTTGGAATTGGAATTTGTTGGTCAAATTGGTCGACGTCGCTTCCAGTTCCCTCAGACAAGATTTCGTTGTAGTTTAAATCGTCTTCTTCGTTGATCTCTGATTGACGGCACCTTCTACGCTCTGCTCGTATCCAATCTCTTAATAGAACTAATCTCCAAGCTGTCTCCCGCTAATGAGTGTATGTGCTCTCCTATTTGAAATCTTCCGGCAGAAAAAGCGCTTTCAGACACTGTTGAAGACGCTTGAATGTTCAACACATCTCGGGCTATCTTTGCTAGTATCGGAAATGTCTTCTCATTTTCCCTCCAGTATTTAAGCAAGTATTCACGTCATTCTTCATTGAGAACTGGTTGGTATGGTACAACACCCTGTAAAATAAAAACATCAAACTCGCTAACTTGATTAGCAGTGGAACCACTAAATATACTATTTCTAAGGCTTTCAATAATAGCCGCAGAAACAACATGTCTTTTATAAGGTTGTATTGAAGAAGAAGATGGTATAGAAGCTGGTTGGTTGCTAGCACTTTCTTGTTGGTAATGCATATATACTTTTTTGCATTCATCGTGTATGCTAGACAAAATTTCTTCATTAGTTGATTCCTTAGGTGATTGTTCATTTGAGTTTTTTAGAGTTGGAGGTGGAAGTACTGCTATACAATCATAAATCATTTCAATAAGTGCTTTACAACCGTCTATTTTAATAGTCGGATTTAATACAACACCAATAATATAAATAGTGGGAATAGGAAAAAATATTTTTTAAATTTGATAAACATTTTTTAATAGGTGCCTTATAAGATGATTTTTCCATATATTCACTAAGTAACAAAAATATTAGAGCTATATAAAATAACATAGTTGAAATAGTAGGATAATATATATCAGAAAATTCTTTAGTTACTTGAAAGAAATTCTCTAAATATCCAATAAGTTCTGAAATTTTTTCCCAATCATTATCTAAAATCATATCAGTTGGATTTCGATTATGGTCGTTAAAAAATAAAGTTGTAGGTCTTCTATAATCGTAAGCAACAAGTAGTTGTTCATATAGAGAATTCCACCTAGTCGCTACTTCTTCAAGAATGTTTCTAAAAGGTAATCCACAATCGTGACAAATTTTTTTATATTCTTTTTTTCTTTGTATTTTATTACTTTTAAAAATAAAGTTTATAGCAAATTGTACTTTATTAAGAATGTTTTCAAAAATGATAGACCATCCTTTACAGCTAAGTTATAAATATGACACACACATTTTATATGAAAATGATTAGGAAAAGATGGAGTTAATAGATCTTTTAAAAGTCGCACAACATAATTATTAGAAGAAACATTATCTAACGTAACAATTATTATTTTGTCAGTTATACCATAATAATCGCAAACTTGATGAATATTTTGTGCAATAAAATTTTCAGTGTGCCTATCATCAATATATCTATATGCTAAAATATGTTTTTGCATAGACCAATTATGATCTATCCAATGACATGTTACAGTTAAATAATAATTATCGTTAGTACTACGGCCTATATCAAAAGTGATAGATACTTTGCAAGGAAAATGATATAATGCATAACATAAATATTGTTGATAATCATGTGCAAATTTAAAAACGTCTTTTCTAACAGTTGATCTAGAAAATCCGTTAAAAACAAGATTATATATTTCTCTAATGTAATCAATAAAACCAGGACAGGAAGAAAATGCATAAGACAAACCCTCCACCCCAACTAATTTTGCTATTGCTTCCCTATCTCTGTGTTTATTGTATTTAGGATTTATAATTCCCCCCGTCGTCGAGTTAATTTGACCTTGTACTTGGTCCGAGACACTATGTGAACCTTGTCCCGACTCAGAGCGCATTGGCGCACCCGACTTTGTAGCCTCGTATTCATCCCACCTAGCTTTGTGAAAGCCTTGTACATGTCTCAATAAACCTCCCGTCCCACCCTGACCTTTTCCGATTTTAAATTTATAAACATTCTTACAAATTTTACATCTAACTACTTGATTCTCTTGGTCCCTATTAAAAAAATCCCATCCAGTTGATTTTAATTTTCGTTGTGTGGGGCCTCAACTCATACTAGGGGGAATATGAGACGTTCTAGTTTCAGTTTGAGGCTGAGACTCAATCTGAGGTTGAGGTTGTTGAGGTGCACTAGTGGGTGTGTCATCTAGATTATCGTCTAAATTAAAGTCTGGTTCAGTTGCAGAATATAGCTCATCATCTAATGGTATATCATTAAAAAAATTAGTTTCATCTATATGAGTGTAATAAATCAAATCATCCTCACTACGAATAGGATGGCTAGAAGAAGTACATCTACCCATGTTACCCCTACTAGAAGAAACACCCTTACCCTTACCCTTAATCATACGTCTAAATCCTTCCATTTTAATTATGCAAATAGATAATTAAATATAATAAAATTACGTGCGATAATTAAAATAAAGTAACAATAATAATTTAAAGAAGGAACGAAGGTACCAAATGCCGACGTGTAATCGAGGTTGAAAATTGAAACTTTGTTCAATGGATGATCCTCAAACTAGTTGCCAACTTCAGTCTCAATTTTTGAACTTTGATACAACTATACAAATGAGCAAATAAAATAAAATATTTAGTACGAAATGTAGACTTCTAGAGAGATAGATTGAGAGATTGTAGGAAGATTTGTGAGATAAAATGAGGTATTTATAGTTGAAAATTGGGTTAAAGTGTAAATATACTAACTTAGTGGTTAAAAATAAATATTAAGGGGGGGGGGATGGTCGTTGGAATCGTTGCACAACGGCCAAAATCTAAATTTGGCAGTTGTTGCAACAGTTAGTTTTGCAAAGGGGAAGGGGGGATCGGGATCGGGGCGGGTCGAAGCGGGACGGGCTCGTGCGGGACGAGCCTAGATCCCGTCCAGGTTTCGAGTCCCGACACCGTAATTTTTTTAGGGTGATCGGGCCCGAGGCGGGTCGGGATCGGACCGACCCGACCCACTGGACAGCCTTAGTTAATCCCTTTTTAATAATCACACTTTTTCTCCATTGATTGAGGAGACTTAGAAGTTACATATAATTTGAGAGCCTATAGATCCATACCAAATCACAACTTGTATTCATTTTTCCAAAACTCCCAACTAATCATTTGAACTTAATTATGATGATTAGTGAAAGCTTCAGTTTTCCATTTTTTTTTCTGTCCCAATCTTTTGTCATACAATTTGACTTAGTTAAAAGCTGTTTGTCACCCATCCACGCATTCCTTTCGGTTTCTAATTTATGAAATAAAAAGTGAAAAGTTGTTGGAGAACTATTACTGTTTCATGTTGAAGAATACGGACCATTTTAATTAAAAACTTCAGGAACTACGTACTTTCGCTCTTTTTCTCTCACTTTAAAGTGACTTTTAGCAATTGTTACTATTTTGTAAGGTAAAACGTATAAATTTGAATGACTTAGAACAAAACGAAGATAAATGACTTTACTAGATAATCTTGTTAAGTTGAGTGACGATACGAAGAATATTGACTCACTAAAGTATGTACACATCTAATAACAGGGAGCAAGAGAAATGATTTTATAGTCCTTTACAAACTTATTTTTATTTTACGTCCTTTTTAAAAGACATCTTTCATTTTTATCATATAAGAGATCTAAAAAGTCATTTTCTTCTATTCAATTTGTAAGTGACAATAAGAGATCATTTTCTGGCGTTTTTTGTGCGTGGGTCTGTTTTTTCTTCGTCCATGAAAACTTAGGATTATGTTTGGGCTACCTTTGGAGTTAAGCAGCGTGGGAATTGTCCTCTTCCTCCTCTATTTAACAATTTCTTTATTTTCTTTTCACCTTCCAACTCCAGAAAATCACCAACTTTCAAGCTTTTCTAAACGTGTCCTCAAGTGTGTATAAAATTTGTTGTCTCTAATGGTCACAAATAATAACGAGATCATTGAAATTCAATATTGTGATCGACCTCTTAGCTGATGATGAGTTATCCTTTGGATAGCTTGGCTTATTTCAATTATACAATCCACTTTTGTCCATTTAATAATAATAAAAAAGTGGTTAGTTTTTTTTCTTTCCACATCTATATATAGTATATTGCCCCACGCAAATATACTAGATCAGCCCATGGCTCCCATTATTTTTTCATGACAAAGCGGAGCTAAACAGAGTTAGTGAAGTAATTAAAATAAAATATTATATAGTACTAGCTGCAGAGTCCACATCACAATTCACAAAATCTCAACTCTTTCGGTGGAAATTCCGAACATAATTAACAACTACTACTAATATGAGTTTAGTGAATTCGTGTATGCATTAATTAGTTTAAAAATTATGAAATTAGGAATCACCTAATAGCGATTGATTGTGAGAGTTGTTTGCTGTGTATGCAAAGTGTCTTTTTCCAAGTGAAAATCTTTTGTTGTTTTGTCATTAGATTTTGTGGGGTTGATGAAAGCTCAACTTTAACCTAAATTATACACCAAAACTCGATGACAGATCGGGGATCTTAAACAATGTGGTACGATATACCCCGTTATATTGTTGCTTGCGTGCGTTTGACAGAAATATTTTTCAAAAAATAAATAAATCATTTTCTGATAATCAAACACCAAAAATATTTTCGTGATTAATATTTTTATTAAAAGAGAAAAATGACATTTTGTTTTACGTTCTTCTCCGAAATCCATTTAAAATAGATTCCAATTGAATAGTCTGATAATAAGACAATGTTTCATCTAGAAAATATAAAATATTCTCTAACAAATATTTTCCTTCATATCAAATACATCCTATAAGGGCCGTTTGGTTTGATCCATAAAGCAAAATAATTCTTGAGATAATTACAGGATGGTACCTTCGGTGATCTAACTTGCAAGTAGCCAAACTCTTTGATAATTATCCGTGTAACTTAATCAATATCATTCCTTGCTTGCTTGCCATTAATCTCCTATTTTCTAAGTGTTTTCCAACAGGTTATTTGGGATTTGTTGATATTGAAATGAAACTGTCAGATTTGTGTAGGATTACGGTTGATTTTAATTTGCTTCTTTTCCTTAGATTAACTTTCTTGCACTGAATAGTGCGCTAAAAAAATCTCTTTTTTCTTGTACATTCTCTTTTTAGGGCTTTAAATTCTTATTCAAAAGTTATAAATTGAAAAAATTGTTTGTAAAATCTCAAATGTTGTTGTCTCATTTCGTTGGAAATACCTAAGGAAAGTTGATTATGTAGTGTGGGTTCGATTGAGCTGGGTTTGGTGTTTATTAAGGGTGAAAAATAATAAATTTGAAGGAGTAGCGTCATTAAAAGCATCAAGCATATGCAAAAGTTATAAAAGAAGTTGAGCAACTTATACATAGCTATATAGAACAGATAATGTATCTATACGTTGTAATTTGAGTTGATTTTGTGTGTTTATACATTATACAAAGTATATACAGAGTATATAGCTATATAGAACAAATATATTGTCTATACATCGATGATCAATGAGTTACATCAGCTGCAAACTAGATGTGTGAGTTGTATATATAAGTTATTTTTCCATAATTCCTCGTATATGTTTCTGCAGAAAAATACATTGTTTAGTTGCATAACGATCCTAGTATAAGTTTCAGCATGAACAATACAGTGTTTGGTTGTAGTTTGTCTACCTATACAAATATATCGACATAAGTTATACATAGTTTATACAATATATTATTTTATGCGGGATAAAATATATGTAGCATAACAATACGGGTATTAGTAATATAATACGGAGATTAAAACATAACAAAATAATGAGTAAATTACCCTTTCCACTTGAGACTCAAAATATATTTCTTTTCCCATGTCTAATATGCATAACCACGCTTCATATATTTAGAGTTTTAATCAAATATTCGGCTGTTATATATTCCAAAACTATACTATAAACCATAAATTTAACAAGAAATATTTTTTAAAACTACCCTATATAACTAATTCCTGCAAATACTAATTTTGCACAGTTTGTCGTCGAACCCAACGAACCCTTTAGTAATATGTTTTTTTAAGAATTCAATTAACCGGACAGTTTAAACTAGAAACAATAGATGGAGTATTATATAAAAAGGACAGCCCGGTGCACCAAGCTCCCGCTATGCGCGAGGTCCGGGGAAAGGCTGGACCACAAGGGTCTATTGTACGCAGTCTTATCTCACATTTCTGCAAGAGGCTGTTTCCACGGCTTGAACCACGACCTCCTGATCACATGACATCAACTTTACCAGTTACTCCAAGGCTCTCCTTTAATATTGAATATTATATAATAATGGAGAAATAATATATGGACTAACCCACAGTCACACACTGCGAAACTGGATTTCTTTGTTAGCCATATTCTCCAGTTGGGTCCCATATAAAATAATTGACTAATTTTTCTTCATTAATTGAGGTGACTTAGAAATAGAAGTTACATTTTGCATGAACGAGCCTCCTAATTATCCTAACTAATCATTTAAAACTAATGATGATTAGTGATAGTTTAGTTTCCCTATAATTTTCTGAATCATACAATTTGACATATAATTTGGTTAACAGCTTCTTATCACCCATCCATTCCATTTCGTTTTCAGCCACGTTTGCTTATCAAATTTCAAATCCATATGTCAAATCTTTTTTTTCTTTTTCCGTTAAATCTAATGCTCAACGTTTGTTGCGGATATAAGTAAAGAACAATTTTAGGCGTACACCAAGTGTAAGAGACCATTTTTTCCTTTGTATTAACTATTAACAACAACACAATACTCTAAAAATATTAAGCCAATAGACCATTTCCTTCTACAAAGATATGAAAATTAAGTTAGTCCGGATTAGCTATGACTTGTTTATTCTACATGTATGGGTTACTGTTATTCATTGCGGAGAAATTCTGTGGAAATTTTCTAACCTTGAACATGTGGTAATATATGTGTGGCTGCGATACTTTTGAAATTTATCATCTTAAGCATAACATACTCCGTATGATCTTTTAAAAATAGATTTTTGGGGTGTGACATACCATTAATGAATTAGGTTAATTAAAGGGATGATTTATTTACATATCCTTTATCTTTGCCTTGAAAAAAAAATACTCCCTCTTCAATATACTACTCGTATACTCTTAAAAACCGTAAAGAATATAGTTGGAATATCTTTTAGAATGTTGTTCACACAATTTATTATAGCAAATATAAGTTGGGAACAAATGCTTTCTTGATGTCCAAAGAGGGGCATTTTGGTCATTTTATGCGTGACCTCCGTCTTAAAAAGATAATGATGCCCTTTCGGTTAGAAAGTCGAATTTGAGATTTAAATTTCAAAATTTCCAATCTCTCTCCTCCTTAAATAAAAACAATTCTTTACTAGCTTTGCCCCTTCCCGATGCATGCATTGCATGCCGATGTCTAACTTTTGAAAAAAAATATACATTTTGCCTTCTTTTAATCTGCAATGGATCATCACATATATCTGCCCGTTCTCTTCCTATCCTTATTGGATTACTTCACGAACAACTCAACCCTAAATATATTCAAAACCCTAAAGAGAACTCAACCCAATTAAGACGAGTTAACCTAAACAAGACCAACCAGAAGATTTTCTAAATCTTAAGGTATTTTTGCCGAACTAAAAAATCTTCTGAATCTTTATTTGTTTTTGTTTTGATTGTAGCTAAGATGTCAAATCTTACCGGGATCTGTCGCGATGAGAAAAACTCCATGCTTAACAAGGTAATTAGATGCAAACACAACTACCAGCTGAGACTAAAGACTTCTCAGAGTACAAATAATCCGGGCAGAAGTTACCGTACTATGGTGTAAGTGTTCCGATTCAAAAACCAATTTTATTGCTATTATTATTTGTAAGACTGTATTAATCTTCCTTGAGAAGTCGCTCACATTAATACAAATATATATAGGGTGTACAATGCGTAATCCTAATATAATAGGAATCCTATTTCTATCATAATTATACATCACTAATAATTACATGAGATATGGTGAATATGTAAATAATATTCACTAATACACCCCCTCAGTCGGAGCGGAAGGAGGTCGGACACTTAGACTAGATCTGAAGTCGAGGAATAGTTGTCTAGGTAGTCCTTTAGTGAAGATATTCGCATACTGATAGGAAGATGACACATGTAATACCTTAACATGTCCTATAGTGACCTTCTCACGAACAAAATGTATATACATCTCTATGTGCTTGATTCGCTGATGTTGAACTGGATTATGAGATAAATATATGGCGGATATGTTATCGCAGTATACCAAAGACGCATTATGCAGGGGACACTGAAGCTCCAAAAGAATGTTTCAGAGCCAGCAGATCTTAGCAACAACATTTACAACACCTCTATACTCTGTTTCTGCACTCGAACGCGATATGGTGGATTGCCTCTTGACAGACCATGAAATGAGATTATCCCCTAAGAACACACAATAGCCAGAGGTGGAGTGTCTCGTGTCCGAAAAGCCTGCCCAATCTGGATCCGTATATGATAGTAACATGGTCGGTGCAGAAGGGGTATAGATGCAATCCATAATCAAGTGTGCCCTTAATGTATCGAATGATACGCTTAAGAGCAGTAAAATGAGGCTCGCTGGGGGCATGCATAAACAAGCACACCTGCGGAACAACATAAGCAATATCAAGCCTGATGAATGCAAGATACCGAAGTGCACCTGCAAAGCTCCTATAGAGAGTGGGATCGGACACTGGATCAGCATCAACAACACTGAGCTTTGATTTAGAATCCACTGGAGTGGGCATGATCTTGTAGTTTGTCATTTTAGCCCTGTACACAATCTCCTCTGCATACTTACGCTGACTCATGAACATAGTATATGTAGATCTAGTCACAGATATCCTCAAGAAGTAACTCAACTTTTCCAAGTCATTCATATCAAATTCGGTCTTAAGGAATGCAATAATTTCATTTTTCAACACATCATATGAGGCAGTGAGAACAATATCATCCACATAAAACAATAAATAAGCAATGTTACTACCTCAATGAAAAATAAAGAGAGAATTATTACACTTGCTGCATACAAACTCAATATGCATAATGTACTTGGCAAAGCGTTTATACCACGCTCTGGGGTCCTGTTTCAAACCATACAGTGACTTACGAAGACGGCATACATACTGAGGGGTTGCTGGATGGACAAAGTCAGACGGTTGGTGCATGTGAACAGTTTCCTTCAGATCCCTTAGAGAAATACATTTTTTACATCAAGCTGATGAATTAGTCAATGCTTACCCATAGGCTGCTTACCCATGTAAACAATTATTAGTAAAGTTTTAGAATTAATTAGGCTGCTTTTGAGTGTGTTCATAAATTATTATTTTTCGTAAGAATTTGATGGCGCTTTTACGATTGTAGGCGACGTGATCGTGCAAATTTTTGAATGAAGAGATAATGATTTTGTTGGCCTACCGCGATTTGTTGCTAGAATTAGACAAATAGAAGTTGAGTTGGAAGCTCATAGGAATGACGTTGAACCGGTTGTTAATAAAACTGTTGATGATGGAGATATATCCTCAAGCCCTAATACCTGAAAAAAAATGGAGAGACAGTTGATCTCTCTAAGCTAAATTGGAGAAAGAGAGGGTGAAAGCCCGCTATTTGAAAGGCAGACTTGCTAGGGCAAAGAAAAGAGAAAATGTTCTCTTGTGTCTGATGTTGTTTGTATTTTTATGTATGTTGTGATGGCACAATTTTAAAATAGTCCTATGTTGTTTAACTTTTGAAATTTTGATATTCAAATTCAAACTTTTTTTCTCTATTTAGCACTTGCTATTAGAGCTTATAATTGATTGGAACAGCATATGCATGAGCACAAATTTGACTGGTTCTTCTCTATCTTAGAATACATTAGTGCAAATAGTTGTTACCACAGGTTCTAGTACATTGGACTTCCCATATATGCTCTCATCCTTCATCTATTCCGAGCATTAATGTGGAAAAGCCCAAAGTAATAAAAGTCGTGGTGCGATCAGTGCATGTTCGAGGGTGTGAGGCTTTACAAAAACGTTGGGAGAGTTAGAAACTTTGAGAACTCACAAAATGTTCGAGGGTGTGTTGAAAAAGATAGCATTCCACTCTATTTATAGAAGAAAAAGGGTCAGATTCATTGTATTATCCAAGTCAAAAAATAAGTAATTGCCATTTTAAATATGGGATTTTATTGATTTGGTCTCTATGAATGACTCAACAGAACTTTTCATATTTTCCAACCAGATCTAAAATAAAATTATTTTAGAATTTTATTGATAGATGGATGAAATTGGTAGCAATCACTAATTCAAAACCGTCATTTTTTAGGCCGTTACTTATATTTTTTTTGTATTTTTTGTGATAAAATATGCAACTAAAAAGCAGTTTTAGAATAAATATATGTGCTTTTTATTTTCATAAATAAATGACAACGGTTTATGACTTTGTTTTCTCAAAATAAATACAAAGTGCATGTTGGAGCACCATCCAAGAAAAATCAACTTAAAAAATTCAAAAACAATTCATGCCTAGACTCGAGCTCCGACCTAGGATCTCTAAACTTATTGCATGATCAATTTGCTGGAATAGCATCATCTGCCCATTTGTGTCACCAAATTCCTTTATACTTTCTTTGTGGATAGTCGGTAGGATAATTGTTCAACGCAAACATCACCATCTAGTTTTATCTCATTTCTAAAGGTGATTGTTTGAAATCATTCAATAGTGACTGATTTTGGTATATAAATGACTCAAGAAGTCACGCTTTCACATAACCATCATTATTCTTAGCCATCACCTTTCACTTAATTTTTTCAAGACATTATAAAATGCTACTAGAAAACAAAATCAAGGGGAAAAAATGCAACTGCAAAAGCAGTGATGAAACAAGAAAAAAAAACAACCGAAAGTGGTAATCTTCATAAAAGATAAACTTGACATATATAAACTTGGATGATGGAAAAAAATACATCCAAAATATGCCTACAATAATTATAACTGAGAATTTGTTAATAACGGTTGGAAATTTATCTTTGGCGGGGAGGTGCGTCCACCCATATTTAATGAATTAAACACTAGTGTTCCGCATGTTGGAGGCTTTGTCTCTTCTCATATGCATAATCTACTAAGTGAGTAGATGATCGTAGGGCCAAGAATCGTCAAATTTCATTGAGAAATGAAAGAGATATTGGTCCACGAAGTAAGGTGTTTGAGGCATGCAAATATGGTGTGGGACAAATTTACCACATCGGTGGGAAAAGGAAGAATTGCTCTCTTTATAAGTCTTTAAAGTGGTATAGGGTTTGGGACCCCAAGGGGTATCCCATGTGTTTAAAGGAGGAGGACCTAGATGTGCTTGGGTTCAAGGCTAAGCCCACGCACGCCGCCCGTCCGGTCCGGGCTCGGGTCGTGGGCTGTGGGGACTTTCTAATATTATCTTTTTGGACCCCAAATTGCTTAATATTTACAGTTTGGTCCCTAGAGTTTCTGGAAAGTTGATTTTGGAAGTGACGGAAGGAAGAAACTTTCTGCCTACCGTTTGGACTATTTTTTGGAGCATTAACCAGCCATTACTTGGTTGCTAACTACTCCATAAACAACCCTCCTTCAATGACCATCATCAACCTCTCTAATGGCCATTAACAACCCTCTCTAATGTCATTAACAACCCTCACTAATGCCATTAACAGCCTTGTTTGTGGCAGTTGAGGAGTCCCTCCTCCATGCTATATATTGATGCCTTTTGGCTCAATTATGCAACATATACAACACGAAAAACAGTGCACTTTCAGTAATGAAAAACAGTGCACTAACAGTGACGAAAAACAGTGAGGAAAGAAGCACATATACACAAGATATACACAACAGAGACAAAACAGAAGAGAAAGTCAGTCCAATAACGTTGGACGAAAACAGAAACTCTTCCTTCCTTTTCCATTTCTTCAGCAAGTCGATTCATATTTGTTTTCTTCGTCAGACTCAATCTATTTGCTTTGTAGCGTTGAGATTAACGTGTTGTTTTATCTTTTGGGAGACTATTGCCCGCTAACGTAAAAGCATATATACGGGGCAATCTTGTCTTAAGGACAAAGTGCAATCACTCGACTCAACACACAACGTTGTAACCATTCATATTTGGTGTTTCTTGATTTCAGGTTATCAAGATTCAAGATTCAACAACTTTGCGGCAGTTTTGAAGATTGACTATTTATTTATTATTTCGAACACTTGTAATATTTTATTTACTTCACGTACTGCTCTACAATAGCAAACGACAATAACATCTAAAACAAATAAAAATGACTATAAATTCTAATTAGTGCCTGCCCATCCTTGTGGAGCCTCATCTGGTATTCCATTAGGCAGCTCCCTCAACCTATGAAGTTCCTCCATTATCCTATCCTTTGTTGCAAATAATTCTCACCTTAGTTGATCCACAGTTGCCGGAATTCTTTGATTTTGTCGATCATAATTGTCATATTTCAAGTTCGATCCGCCATCACTTTACAAAAAAAAATAGTAAGAAAATAAGGAAAAGAAAATAAAGTAAAGGTAGAAGATACAAAAAAAATGTAATCCTAATTTTATAAGGATAAAAAAAATAGAATAAAGAAATGTATCTTAGAGAGTACAAAAATTCATCTTCTTTAGAGTAGGAATGAAAGTATTAGTGTGTGTTTAGTTCTGCGGTGGTCATAATTGATTTTAAAAGAATTGATTTTGACAGAATTGAGTTTGACAATAATTGATTTATGTTTGGATGCAACAATGTAAAAGTGATTGTTATCAATTCATGATGTTTGGATAGTTTTGATCAAAATTACTTTTGAATGTAGAATTACCAAAATGGACATAGTCAAGTACATATAAATAAAAATTACTTAAATAATAGTGAAATATGAAGTAAGTAAATAAAAATCAAATAGATAATAGAATTTAAAGTGCAATATAGTACTTAAATATTATTACGATACTAATTTTGCACCAACCAAAAAGCAAAAATTAAAGAGGCCTTGAAGGAAGAATTAAAAAGGGACCTATAGCAACTTTAAAGAGGGCAATGAAGGTGGGTAGAGTTGTTGATGAAAATTAAAGAGGGTAATGAAGGAAAAGGTAAAAATTCAAATTGAAATAAATGTAGAATTGATTCTACTCACCTTAGAAGCTAGAAATTGTAGCTTCTTCCAGAATCAATTTTGAAAAGAAGACTTGATTTTGGAGAGAAAATCCAAACACCCAGATTTTGCTCATTTTCACGAAAGTAGCAACTAAGAAGCACTTCTGGGTTACCAGAATCGAAACCAAACATGCATTTAGCCTAACCATAGGGAGAATATATAGGGAAATTTTTTGGAAGAGAATTGTTTGAAACACTAACACTTGTTAGAGATGAGATACATATCTTTATTTGTTTAAACAAAAAAAGAAAAAAAAATGATAGTATCAGAACTAAGTTTAACATAAAATAATAGTCTGATACCACTTTTAAATAATATTATAAAAATAAATAAAATAATAGAGCTAAATTTAGATTATCAAAGTAAAATAATATAAAAATAATTATAGAAAGTAAAGATAATTAAATTTTTATTGAAAAGATAACTTTAATATGTATGATAATTTTAGTAGATGTCACTTTTTCTACATGGAAAGGTCACCTCTTTTGTGTTTAATTATTTTTTACAATATATTCAGTAGTTGTCATTTTTTTTGCATTGACAGATTTCTTAATTTTTTAAAACATTTTGGAAGTCACTTTTTCTACTTACATGTTGATTGGAATATGCTAATCGATGATTAACATCGAATTAACTTAGCACTTATTAAAGGTACGCTTCTCACAAGAAATTATTTGTTAGAGATTTGTCTTATTAAATTATTAATTTATAATCTAAATTTTGTATATTTACTTTATATATATATATATATATATATAATATATATATATATATATATGATACCAATTAAATAGGGGGGGTGTATTTCAATGATTTTTCAATAGAGGGGGTGTGAGTATGGTTGTGTAGTCCTACTCGGTACTCCCTTCCTGTTATGCTCCGTCTATATAAGTCCGGTAATTCAAAGTCTATCTCCGTATAGAATATATATATATATATTTTTTAATCTGGACTATGTCCAGTCACTAGTCTTTATATACTGTTCATTATCATTTACATTTCTAGTTACTGTTATGTTCCTGAGTTTACTATGCCTATTCACTTCTTCTTTTGAACTGTTCATCTCGTCCTTTAGACTTTACCCTAATAACGACTGTTGTCTTTAGCCAATAAATAGATTTCCTCCTCCTAGCCACTTGACCGCGCCAAATCCCTCCACGCCTAATTACTCTAGCTCACCTAACACTTATATACCATCACCTAAATATTAATGAGAAGTTCGTTTTTTGCTAGACATATTAGATTTACAGTTTGGATGATAAGAAGAGAAATTAGAAAAAAGCGTAAATACGAAAAAGCTTGTACTGCGTTACAAAATTTTTGTAGCTTTATAGAACTAAGAAACCAAGGAATACAAAGAATATCCCAGCAAGACTTAATAGACTTCTTTCTACAGAACGTACTACCAACTCTAGGAAACTTAGAATATAATAACTTTGCGGCTAGCATATACGATAGAATAATACAAGGAGAAATAGATATTGAACTACTAAAAGACTTGCGTTGGCATATAGTTGGAACTCAGAACGATATAGAACACCAGGAAAGGTGGATAGAATATCAAAAGTGGAAGCTTAAAGGTAAAACCGCTTCACTAGGTTAAACAAAATAGCTCACCTAAAGCACTTAGACTATTTAGACTTAAGAATAATTCCAGAAAAGAAATATAGAATTTTAAAAGATACTAGCGTTATAAAGTGTAATTTTAGCTCAGGAGAACACTTACTCCATAGCGAAGAAAAACAGTTAAACACTATAGTAGACATAATAATAAATCTAAGTGAGAAGGTAAAAGAAAATAACGAGCATTATATTGCAAACCTAATCAGACTAGAAGAAATACTGCGAAAGCAGGAACAGATTTTCAAAAGATCAGAACAAAATCTAGAATATATAAACAATTTAGTAACAAATTGCGATTTCAGAAAATTAGGTACAAAAAAGGACCTAGAAAATTATTTTAAAAATAATTTAATAGATATAGAATTAAAAGTCAGTCAAGAAAATAAGAAGATTAAACAAGAGCTAATAGCCAAAGTCTTAGAATTAGAAAAGGTTATACTAGACTTAAAACAAGTAATTATTTCATGATAAGACTAACCCAAATACAAGAAGAAGCATCAAAAGTAATAGAAAAAACTATACCTTTACCATCAGATTACAAAGACTATACACCTACTGCTAAAGCAGACCAAATAATAGTACAACAGAATATAGTCTTAACCGCGTTCGTACTCGAACTCACTAAGAAAGTAGAATACTTGACTAGAAAAGTAGAACTTCTAAACGATAAGATAAATCATTTAGATCGCAATACAGAAACTTCTAAAGATAAACAAGTAGACGATCTAATAAATCAGTTAAAAAGAGTGGAAATAACTCCACAAAGAGAAAAAGAAAGAGTAGTAAGAAAAACCCAGAAATGGACTTTCTTACAGGTAGATCGAGAACAGAAGGAGAAAGCTCCAGACCAAGTTTCTCAGACGATAGGATAGGAAATAGTTTAATATCAAGAATGTTAAACAAAAGAACTCCAGAAGAAAACAATAGACAACTTAGCGAAGTAATAAACGTAGATAGAGACATAAGTATATTTCAACAGAATCAATTGAATTTACTAAACCCTAGAACGTTATACAATGCAGGAAGATTCGCTTCAACAGCTCAACTATATAGACATTATAGAGAAGAGCGTTGTCGATGATTAGGAAATTCAGCTAAGACGATAAGACTAATTAGCGAAGAATCGTTTAAACAACTTAAAAGAAACACCAGAAGCCTCATGCATATGGGACTAATGGTAATAGGTATAAAAGGATTAACTAGAAAAAATCTAGGTAGCAAGGTTCGTTAGTTATCTATGATGACGGATGGGTGACATGAAAAAATCCATCATAGGTATGACAGAAATAGACATGACAGACAATGGCGGAATATTCTACATAAGTCCAGACTTTCTAATGAACCTAAAAGAGTTTGGAGACAATATAAAAATAGGAATACAGACCAAAGGCTATGAAGAAATGCATAGCGGTAACAATTTATTGTTATGTTTAGGGTTCTTAGGAAAAATGACTAACAAGTAGTAATACAAAGTTTAAAATAAAGATAAATGACGTAGTGGAATTAATGAGTAACAAAGGTATTAACCTAATAAAACCTACGAAGATCGAACCGAGGAATACGCGAGGTTTAGAATGGAAACTAGAATATTTTGATAATAAGAAAAAGATGTTACAACCCACATCTCACCTAGAATATACTAACCAGCGTGGGCATACATCTATAAGGTTTACAGACTATAATTACACCCCACACAAAGAATGTGAGGAAGAAAACACTATAGAAGAAACAGACTTAAACCTCATGAATATAGAAATTATTCAGGAAGGTTATGAGGTAGACAACGCTATACAAAAAGCAAAACATCTAAAGAAACAGAAGCCAAAAATGTTATTCAGATGCAAAGGATGCAAAATGGATAATATGGAATTAGATATAACTATAGAACATTTTTAATTATGTGATAAAAGATCTGACAATTCAGGATATAGGGAAGAGTATCTTTCCAAACAAAAAACAGAAATGTTTGAAGAAATTTGGAAAGAGTTCTCGGTAAATAACGAATTAGATTCAGACACTACTTCAGAAATTAGTCACAAAGAATTAATGGAAACTAGCGCTTCTAGCTCTAGTCCATTCCAGAGAACTACTGGAGAAAATATTACGGTAGATACCAGTACAGGTAATGTACCAAGACGAAGAGTGTTTAGAACTGCAGGAGAACCTGTAGACAATGTTAAACCATCAGGCAGAAGAATGCCGTTGGAAGAACCTATAACCCTCCGGGGAAGGAGGAAACAAAGGAAAAATCCTGAATATAGCTGCCCATGATCCCTAAAGATGGAATTCCGTAATAGATTTATGGAAGGGAATAGTGGTAGCAGACTATATACAAAATTATCAGGAATCAGACGCAGAATCAATGTATAAATATCTAGGGACATTTTTAGGAGAATCGACAAAGGCATTATGGGAAGCCTACAAGATAAATTTCCCGTGAAGAATTCCACCGGTTGGTAGCTATGGGATCAAACCCGTATAACTTCACCAATAAAATACATACCCCTAATCCTTCGCCGTGAAGCCATATTATCAACCACCGTTGATATAATCACATCCATGGGTGAAGACCCAAAATGTGGATTAATAGTATTACAAAGAAACGCTTTAATAAAATTAGAATTCAGTTAAGTATTAGTAATGGATATATATAAAGAAATTCTTAAATGACTTCTTTTATTATTGCACGATCAGTCTTCGGACTTTAATCATGCGGACTTCAAATTGTAAAGGAATTTTCAAAAGTTTCGGTCGGGTGCGCTATGCGGGCCCCATCGTCGCTTTACCTTTTAGTAATTCGTTTTATTATTAGATATATATAAGAATTTCTTTATATATATCCAATTACTAATACTTAACTGCGTAGTTTGATTCTAATTTTATTAAAGCGTTTCTTTGTAATACTATTAATCCAGCCTCGATCTGTTCTTTAAAAATGTTTTCTAATGTCTCTCTTATAATTTGTTCTATATTTTTGGGTCTTCACCCGTGATTAGGGTATGTATTTTATTGGTGAAGTTATACGGGTTTGATCCCATAGCTACCAACTCCGATAGAGCGTTCGTGTGGAATTCTCAAGCTTCTCGCAAAAGATGGGAAATTTATCTTGTAGGCTTCCCATAATGCCTTTGTCGATTCTCCTAAAAATGTCTAAGGTTAGACGGTGGAAAACAAACTAAGTTATTCTTACCAAAATATAGTCTTTCTAATGCCGGAGTGTCTATGGTAGTCGTGGGTCCGAAATTCAGATTTCCCAACATAGCTTGTCTATAGTTGTCTACGGGTTTGGCCGGGCCTTTCCCTTTGTCTTTTGGCGTCTGTCTTGAAGAACTCATCTTTGTTAAAACAACAACAAACTTGGTTAATTTGAAGTAATTTTTAATCACGAGTTGGTCCGCTAAGCTATTATCTTTTCCCTTGATATGTTCAAATACTAAGTTGTATATTGACACCGTATCTAGGAAATTCAACCATCTACGTCTACTATTGTTTTTATCGTTAATTTTCGGTGAAACTTAACTATCGCTTCTTCACATATCGTTCGATTAATGTTTCGGTTTGTTTAAGATATATAATCTAAAGGCGTTTAATCCGTAGATTACCGCTAGTATTTCGCGTCTATACTACTCATATTTCCTTTTTCTTTGTACTTACCGCTTTGGTAAGCGTTGCATTTTTTCGAAGTCTTGTGCCGTATTTATTAGTTCTAGCTTTTAGGACCGCTCCCCAACCTTCAAAACTACCGTCTGTTTCTATAATCAAGTAGTCTGATTCTAAAGGCATACTTAGATCAGGGATATTTTGGATTTGTTGTTTAAGCAGTTTTACTATTTTTATGTCTTCTGCATTAAACTTCTTTTGTCCAGTAGATCCAGTCTTTGAATAAACAGGTCCTGCTACCTTTCCTAAGTCTTTAATAAATGTCCTAGCGTAGTTTAGTATTCCTAGGAATTTCTGTAGGTCTTTAGTATTATCTAACTTATCTGGCATGTCTAGAGCTTTTTTGGCTATATGGGGTTGTAATGTAATCTTTCCTTCTCCTATCGTAATCCCTAAAAAGTTTATGTAAGTCTTACATAACTCCATTTTCTTCTTACTAATTATTATGCCATTACTGACAAAAAGTCTAAAAACTGTTTGTAGATGTCCTAGGTGTTCGGCCATATTGCTACTGAACACTAAAATGTCATCCACATAAACTATTGTAAATCTTTTGTAGTCTTCGAATATTTCATCCATTTTCTTTTGAAAAATGGGTGGAGCTGTCTTCAGGCCGAATGGCATTACTAACCATTCAAAATGTCTTTCAGGACAAGTGAACGTTGTCCATTCTATACTGGCTGGATGCATCTTAACCTGCCAATAACCTGATTTACAATCGAATTTACTAAAGATAGTCTTACCTTGTATTCGAATGATCAATTCTGACTTGTCTGGCAACTTATACCCGTTGCTTCTTGTATTATCATTTAACCTTTTATAGTTTATTACCATTCTTGCTTTTCCTCTAACTATTTCTGAATGGTTTCTAACTATAAATGCTGCTGACCTGTGTTTAGAAGTCGAGCGTCTTATAATTTCTAAATTCATTAATTCTTTAATTTGCAATTTAAAGTCTTCTAAATCCTAGTTTGTTGCTTCTATTGAAGCAGTTCTTATAATATATTCTGGGTTTATTATATCTAATTCGCACAGGATTTTATTATTATTCCAATGTCTGAGAGGCTTTTCTCCTATGATTTCTAATTCGTCTAGAATCTTTACTACATTATCTAAATCCTTTTTATCTTTTATGATACCTATTTTTTCTATCCCAGTTTTAAAATTATAAAACTTTGTTTCTAAGTCTATTAACGTATAGTTCTTTTCTAATAAATCTTCTTCTTCCAGAAAATCTTCGAGTAATAAATTCTTATTTGAGTTCAGACTGCAATACTTTTCTCCGTTACTGCAGTCGGTACAACAACTAGTGTTTTTATTATTCAGATTTATAGAAGATATTTGTATAATCTTAGTGTCTATCTTCTGAGTTTGTACTGGAGTATAAGTACTATTTCTTTGTAATATTACTCCATCTCTGGTGATAGTGCAACTTCCATTGTTATTTAACAAGAAGTCTAATCCTATCACAAAATCTGTATTAATATTTAGATCTCTGATTAATATCTTATCTATCTTATAGCTCGGGTTATTTGAGCAAGTGTTTATAAAACTAATAGTAGCTTCTTGCAGGTAATGTCTATAGAAGTTGTGAGTGCCATCCATCTGCACGGCTGAAGATGGCTTATCCAGTGTTTTCACCAGATGACTCGAAACTATTTTCTTATTTAATATACTTCTAGTGCACCCTGTGTCTACTAGAGCGAGGGTTGTAATCTCATAATCTTTAATTCTAATTTTTGTCATTAGTCTTATTGCGCTAAACTTTTTGTCTTCATTACATATTAAAGTCTTGTCTTCCGAATTCATTAATTCGGAGGCTACTTCTGTATCTAACTGATCATCTTCTTCAATTTCTTCTAAAGCTCCTGGTAACTTATTAAAGAGCTTCTTTCCTAGTTCTTGATCAAACGAATTACCGCTGACCCATAATGCCTTTGTCGATTCTCCTAAAAATGTCCCTAGATATTTATACATTGATTCTGCGTCTGATTCCTGATAATTTTGTATATAGTCTGCTACCACTATTCCCTTCCATAAATCTATTACGGAATTCCATCTTTGGGGATCATGGGCAGCTATATTCAGGATTTTTCCTTTGTTTCCTCCTTCCTGGAGGGTTATAGGTTCTTCCAACGGCATTCTTCT
This sequence comes from Anisodus tanguticus, assembly GCA_034509755.1. NCBI lineage: Eukaryota > Viridiplantae > Streptophyta > Magnoliopsida > Solanales > Solanaceae > Anisodus > Anisodus tanguticus. The sequence continues at coordinate 35,042,854 of CM067557.1, read as the reverse complement.
GCCTGATGGTTTAACATTGTCTGTGTTCTCCCGCAGTTCTAAACACTCTTCGTCTTGGTACATTACCTGTACTGGTATCTACCGTAATATTTTCTCCAGTAGTTCTCTGGAATGGACTAGAGCTAGAAGCGCTAGTTTCCATTAATTCTTTGTGACTAATTTCTGAAGTAGTGTCTGAATCTAATTCGTTATTTACCGAGAACTCTTTCCAAATTTCTTCAAACATTTCTGTTTTTTGTTTGGAAAGATACTCTTCCCTATATCCTGAATTGTCAGATCTTTTATCACATAATTAAAAATGTTCTATAGTTATATCTAATTCCATATTATCCATTTTGCATCCTTTGCATCTGAATAACATTTTTGGCTTCTGTTTCTTTAGATGTTTTGCTTTTTGTATAGCGTTGTCTACCTCATAACCTTCCTGAATAATTTCTATATTCATGAGGTTTAAGTCTGTTTCTTCTATAGTGTTTTCTTCCTCACATTCTTTGTGTGGGGTGTAATTATAGTCTGTAAACCTTATAGATGTATGCCCACGCTGGTTAGTATATTCTAGGTGAGATGTGGGTTGTAACATCTTTTTCTTATTATCAAAATATTCTAGTTTCCATTCTAAACCTGCGTATTCCTCAGGTTCGATCTTCGTAGGTTTTATTAGGTTAATACCTTTGTTACTCATTAATTCCACTACGTCATTTATCTTTATTTTAAACTTTGTATTACTACTGTTAGTCATTTTTCCTAAGAACCCTAAACATAACAATAAATTGTTACCGCTATGCATTTCTTCATAGCCTTTGGTCTGTATTCCTATTTTTATATTGTCTCCAAACTCTTTTAGGTTCATTAGAAAGTCCGGACTTATGTAGAATATTCCGCCATTGTCCGTCATGTCTATTTCTCGTCATACCTATGATGGATTTTTTCATGTCGTCCATCTCCGTCATCATAGATAACTAACTTGAACCTAGATTTTTTCTAGTTAATCTTTTATACCTATTACCATTAGTCTATATCGTTTCTTTTAAGTTGTTTAAACGATTCTTTCTTATCGTCTTAGCCGAATTTCCTAATCGACAACTCGCTCTTCTCTATAATGTCTATATAGTTGAGCTGTTGAAGCGAATCTTCCCGCATTGTATAACGTTCTAGGGTTTAGTAAATTCAATTGATTCTGTTGAAATATACTTATGTCTCTATCTACGTTTATTACTTCGCTAAGTTGTCTATTGTTTTCTTCTGGAGTTCTTCTGTTTAACATTCTTGATATTAAACTATTTCCTATCCTATCGTCTGAGAAACATGGTCTGGAGCTTTCTCCTTCTGTTCTCGATCTACCTGTAAGAAAGTCCATTTCTGGGTTTTTCTTACTACTCTTTCTTTTTCTCTTTGTGGAGTTATTTCCACTCTTTTTAACTGATTTATTAGATCGTCTACTTGTTTATCTTTAGAAGTTTCTGTATTGCGATCTAAATGATTTATCTTATCGTTTAGAAGTTCTACTTTTCTAGTCAAGTATTCTACTTTCTTAGTGAGTTCGAGTACGAACGCGGTTAAGACTATATTCTGTTGTACTATTATTTGGTCCGCTTTAGCGTAGGTGTATAGTCTTTGTAATCGATGGTAAAGGTATAGTTTTTTCTATTACTTTTGATGCTTCTTCTTGTATTTGGGTTAGTCTTATCATGAAATAATTACTTGTTTTAAGTCTAGTATAACCTTTTCTAATTCTAAGACTTTGGCTATTAGCTCTTGTTTAATCTTCTTATTTTCTTGACTGACTTTTAATTCTATATCTATTAAATTATTTTTAAAATAATTTTCTAGGTCCTTTTTTGTACCTAATTTTCTGAAATCGCAATTTGTTACTAAATTGTTTATATATTCTAGATTTTGTTCGATCTTTTGAAAATCTGTTCTCTCGCTTTCGCAAAGATATTTCTTCTAGTCGATTAGGTTTGCAATATAATGCTCGTTATTTTCTTTTACCTTCTCACTTAGATTTATTATTATGTCTACTATAGTGTTTAACCTGTTTTTCTTCGCTATGGAGTAAGTGTTCTCCGAGCTAAAATTACACTTTATAACGCTAGTATCTTTTAAAATTCTATATTTCTTTTCTCGGAATTATTCTTAAGTCTAAATAGTCTAAGTGCTTTAGGTGAGCTATTTTGTTTAACCTAGTGAAGCGGTTTTACCTTTAAGCTTCCACTTTTGATATTCTATCCACCTTTCCTGGTGTTCTATATCGTTCTGAGTTCCAACTATATGCCAACGCAAGTCTTTTAGTAGTTCAATATCTATTTCTCCTTGTATTATTCTATCGTATATGCTAGCCGCAAAGTTATTATATTCTAAGTTTCCTAGAGTTGGTAGTACGTTCTGTAGAAAGAAGTCTATTAAGTCTTGCTGGGATATTCTTTGTATTCCTTGGTTTCTTAGTTCTATAAAGCTACAAAAATTTTGTAACGCAGTACAAGCTTTTTCGTATTTACGCTTTTTTCTAATTTCTCTTCTTATCATCCAAACTGTAAATCTAATATGTCTAGCAAAAAACGAACTTCTCATTAATATTTAGGTGATGGTATATAAGTGTTAGGTGAGCTAGAGTAATTAGGCGTGGAGGGATTTGGCGCGGTCAAGTGGCTAGGAGGAGGAGATCTATTTATTGGCTAAAGACGACAGTCGTTATTAGGGTAAAGTCTAAAGGACGAGATGAACAGTTCAAAAGAAGAAGTGAATAGGCATAGTAAACTCAGGAACATAACAGTAACTAGAAATGTAAATGATAATGAACAGTATATAAAGACTAGTGACTGGACATAGTCCAGATTAAAATATATATATATATATTCTATACAGGAGATAGACTTTGAATTACCAGACTTATATAGACGGAGCATAACAGGAAGGGAGTACCGAGTAGGACTACACAACCATACTCACACCCCCTCTATTGAAAAATCATTGAAATACACCCCCCCCCCTATTTAATTGGTATCATATATATATATATATAATTATCAAAACATAATTAATAATTTAATAAGACAAATCTCTAACAAATAATTTCTTGTGAGAAGCGTACCTTTAATAAGTGCTAAGTTAATTCGATGTTAATCATCGATTAGCATATTCCAATCAACATGTAAGTAGAAAAAGTGACTTCCAAAATGTTTTAAAAAATTAAGAAATCTGTCAATGCAAAAAAAATGACAACTACTGAATATATTGTAAAAAATAATTAAACACAAAAGAGGTGACCTTTCCATGTAGAAAAAGTGACATCTACTAAAATTATCATACATATTAAAGTTATCTTTTCAATAAAAATTTAATTATCTTTACTTTCTATAATTATTTTTATATTATTTTACTTTGATAATCTAAATTTAGCTCTATTATTTTATTTATTTTTATAATATTATTTAAAAGTGGTATCAGACTATTATTATGTTAAACTTAGTTCTGATACTATCATTTTTTTTCTTTTTTTTGTTTAAACAAATAAAGATATGTATCTCATCTCTAACAAGTGTTAGTGTTTCAAACAATTCTCTTCCAAAAAATTTCCCTATATATTCTCCCTATGGTTAGGCTAAATGCATGTTTGGTTTCGATTCTGGTAACCCAGAAGTGCTTCTTAGTTGCTACTTTCGTGAAAATGAGCAAAATCGGGTGTTTGGATTTTCTCTCCAAAATCAAGTCTTCTTTTCAAAATTGATTCGGAAGAAGCTACAATTTCTAGCTTCTAAGGTGAGTAGAATCAATTCTACATTTATTTCAATTTGAATTTTTACCTTTTCCTTCATTACCCTCTTTAATTTTCATCAACAACTCTACCCACCTTCATTGCCCTCTTTAAAGTTGCTATAGGTCCCTTTTTAATTCTTCCTTCAAGGCCTCTTTAATTTTTGCTTTTTGGTTGGTGCAAAATTAGTATCGTAATAATATTTAAGTACTATATTACACTTTAAATTCTATTATCTATTTGTAATTTTTATTTACTTACTTCATATTTCACTATTATTTAAGTAATTTTTATTTATATGTACTTGACTATGTCCATTTTGGTAATTCTACATTCAAAAGTAATTTTGATCAAAACTATCCAAACATCATGAATTGATAACAATCACTAGTCTTTATATACTGTTCATTATCATTTACATTTCTAGTTACTGTTATGTTCCTGAGTTTACTATGCCTATTTATATATATATATATATATATATATATATATATATTTATATTGAAGAAATATACGTAATCTCTCCTGATTTGCTAAAATGTATTAGTTAAAAAATGGAAGTGCTATTAGAGCTTTAACTATTTGCTATTTGTATTCATAGCTTTCAACATATAGTTTTCTTTTGTCAAAACTAATGTGTTATTTTTTTTATTTATTTTTTAATTATGTGCTGACTTACTTGACATGTATATTAATAAACTAAAAATATAATGACATTTTTACTATATTACCTTTAATTATTTTTGCTTTGTAAATCTAAATTTAACTATTATTACTTTACTTTTTTTTACCATTTTATTTTAAAGTGGTATCAGAGCTTATTTTATGTCACACTTAGCTCTGATACCATTTTTTGGATTTTTTTTGTATGTTTCAACAAATAAAGAGATTATAACAATCCGCTGGGTTGTTTTGAGATTTTTACCCTTTTTCCTCAATACAGTCTTCCTATAGTGTTTAATTGCAGGAACGGGTGACACAATTATTTAATTGAAAAATAATCTTTAAAGTATAATTATTTAATATGTGTGAATAATTTATGCATATAAATATTATTTGCACAAACATAATGTATAAGTTGGTAATAAAATATTTGACGGAATGGATAAAAATGTAAGTAAACAAAGTGGTTAAGTGAATATAAGTGAATTGAAAAAACTATTGTGATAAGTTATTGGACTAGACTCGCTTCTTATGATTATACATCTTAGTGATTTAGGACTCTAAAATAATATATTTACTTATGACAAAGAAAAAAGGAACTCTTTCGCACAAAAATGAACGACAATCAGAATTTTTCTTTGTGAACCAAAATTATAGAGGGCATTAGATAGTTTTTTTTCTTTACATTTGGTTAATATTCACTTATTGTCATGACCCAAATCGGAGGGTCATGACGGGCACCCGGACCTTACCTGTCGAGCACCACTCTTCACATACTTACCAGCTAACCAAAATTAATCATGTCCGCAAGGGCCGTTACGGAATATTCGGCTAACACATACATCACGGCCGACAGGGCCATACACAACTACTATACACAGGACAACCGTCTACAAGCCTCCAAAGAGTACATGACACCATAAGGTCGGGACAGGGCCCCGCCATACCCTTATGCATATAGAAAAATATCATACCACGACTAGACTGCAATTCTAAATCAAGTAGAGTGCTCCAATATCAGCTGAACCAGCAACTTACTAGCGCGAACCGTCCACTGCCTACCTGAGCCTGCGGGCATGAAACGCAGCGTCCCCCAACAAAAGGACGTCTGTACGACTGATGTACTGAGTATGTCAGGCATGAAGAATATCATAACAGAAATACAAGAATAAACTGAGATAGTAACTGCCGACAGAAACAGTGGACCGTAGTAAATTGCCTCTGAGGGCCCTAATATGCCTAAATGTTATGCATAATACAAATGCAGTATACATATATATTGTCCACACAAGGGCATCTTCCTTTCCATAACAGTCTATATCTTAGAGAGTAAATAAATGTAGAATTGATTATACTCATCTCGTAATCCTGCTACATCTTAGTTGTTTTTTGCTAAATATCTTTCCCAGTCTTCTCTAAAAAGGGGATCTCCATCATGACATTTCTTTTCTTCCCATATAAGGGATGACCCTGCTGCATCCTGAGTCATAGGGCTATCACTACTTAAATCCTCCAACTGGACTCACACTTAACTAACTGATGCTTTCCCTTAGGTCAACTTCTCTCCTTAGTCGTCACATTAGTCAAGATGCTTGTGGGTGAATGATTCTATTGTCAACTTAGTTTTGTTTACTAACTGGTGTGTTGAAAACTTTTATATTTGTAGTATCTCAATTACGAACACTTTATAGACAATGTCATCAAATCCGAAGTGCGCGTATCATCGTAGTTAACTCTCATTCATAGTCTGAAAGGAATCTGTACTTTCTCATTACTCGTAATTATAAACAACTCCATTTCTTTCCTTCTTTTGACACTTGTTCACTTATTTTCTTATTTGTGGTACTCGTCTTAATTCTAAAATATTCTAGTATCCATACGTAATCTCAAACATTGCTCCTGATTCCAATCCTTGTCATTACTACTTCTTGGAAGATGGGTTGTTGACTTATTCCCTCACTCAGTACGTGGAAGATTCTAAAGACTTGGCATTACCTGACGTTGACCTATTATATCCAAACCTGGTCATTATACTTAAATTTAAATTCCTTCACTCGCCACATGGCTAAGACTTTCTATCAATGGCGCTTTAGAAAAAGATTTCTTTGTTCTCGTTAAACTGTAAACCCATTACTTTATCTACCTCGTAGAACCTTTGGTCAGTTCAAAAATGTTCATAGACATCTGTACTTACCTGACATTTTATCTTCATTATAATGTCATTATCTTTTGACATATATCTTTAATGTCTACCTTATATCCATAGGCGTCATTGACCCCTTTCCACATGTCTAGGTGCTAATCTCGAGCTTTACTACTGTTACTTCCGTTTACATACTTTTTGAGACGTATGACTGCATATGTCGTGAAACTAATGCTTCGTATGTTTAGATCCAATTCACGGTGTTACATGATCCCATGACTTGTCAAGCTTTCTTGTCTTATCATTATTAGATTTCCTATCAACCGAGTGTTCATACGTCTTACCTTTACATTTCCTTTTCAAGTTGCCTTGGGGGGTCTCTTATCTCAAAGTATTTCTAATATTATCCTGAACATCAGAGGTTCGTCACCTTTGGCTGAAAAGTTCTTACGGTCCCTCCTCTACCATTGGTCCTTACGCTGTTCTGGAGTAATCATACCTTTGTGAAACCTGCATAACCATAATCTCATTCACATTCATCCTTCTTGTCGTAATCCTTCCTTCTACTCGTCATTAAACGAAAACATTTCTGCTTTAATACTTTATCATACCATTCCATTCATACTTATTAACTGTTTTCATATTTCTTATCACCATTCTTGATTGTCTCATAATTTTCGTCCTCAATTTCCCCAAACAAGATATTGTTATCCAGGGGTTATTTAGAATTGTAACATGCTGCACAATGAAGTCAAAGACATTAGCAGTCCAGACCTATAACATGCCTTAGCTTACTAACATTGATTCATGTAATTCTCAATTATGCACGATCTGGCCCTTTTACGCACGGACGAGAGGCCTATGTCCCTTTCCACTACCGTGGATAACTCAATCCTTATATATGACTTGGGCTCACTATCCTGGGTACGTCATTTTACGTGATCTTCTTAAATTACTGATGGTCACTCTTCACACGATTCGATTATGGAAATCCATTCTCGTTAATTATACCCTGGGACAATTCCCAATTTATTCTAGGTAAGACCTCACAATTTAGGTGGCACGTACATAACATATTCCCACATTCTAATCAACACGAGTCACTGCAAAACGTGTAGATTTTTCATAACCTACTAAACCTTCATATGATGCCTTCTGCTTCTATCTATACAACTCATAATCATCTTATCCTTACCTCTGTGCATCAACATAGGACACTTCGGAACGTTGTGGCCATGGCTGCCACACTAAACCAACCCCACGTACCCTTGCGGCACAATCTGGCATGCGCTCGACCATATTGACTACAAGATGGTCGGGACGATCTCACTCGACCTTTACGACTTTGACCCTGAGATATTGGCATATTTGAACCCTTTAAATTTCGGCGATCCCTGATTAATAACTTCCCTAGATTATGAGCTTACTGATCCCTCAAGGGCCTATCTCTATCGGATGCTCTAGGCTGAAGTCGTGCTTGGGAAAGCAATATACTCATATCCTCTGACAGATCAGTCTCAATGGAGAGCATACTACTCGTATTTACACTCAATCCAACTTCAATCTCCCTGCTAACCATAACCCCACTGGAAGAAGGCATTTGTTGTAATCATAAATACGATAAGGCCTACAAAGAGAATCCTTACAATCTTCTGCGTTCGGTACTTAGTACTTCCATTTCTTACTCTGCTTTCCAGGATTGCATTATCTCTTCCGTATATAAGTGAAATAACTTTTCATAATCTCGAAACGTTTTACATAATACTGCCCTTCTGGCGTATCAATCGTCTGATAAAAGTCACTCATTTACTGGCTACGAATATGAACTAACCGAAGTCTTTTTGGTAATTGACATCATCGAAACAGTATCAGGCACGAGTTAAACTTGAATTCTTAAGACTCAGCTCTACTAAACGATCTATGATATGAAAGAATGGAAACTGTCCCTAAATGCCTTGCAACCTCTTGTTTATAAGTGTGGCGCGCAACACACCCATAAACAAGACTCTACTAGACACGACTTGTAGACTCTCTATGACAGACATACTCTGATACCAAGTTTGTCACGACCCAAACCGGAGGGCATGACGGGCACCCGGACCTTTACCTGCCGAGCACCACTCTTCACATACTTACTAGCTAACCGAAATCAATCATGGTTGTAAGGGCCGTTACCGAATATTCGGCTAACACATACATCATGGCCGACAGGGCCATACACAAATACTATACACAAGACAACCGTCTACAAGCCTCCAAAGAGTACATGACACCATAAGGTCAGGATAGGGCCCCGCCATACCCTTATGCATATGCAAAAATATCAAACCACGACTAGACTGCAACTCTGAATCAAGTGGAGTGCTCTAATATCAGCTAAACCAGCAACCTACTAGCGCGAACCGTCCACTGCCTACCTGAGCCTGCGGGCATGAAACACAGCGTCCCCGACAAAATGGGCGTCTGCATGACTGATGTACTGAGTATGTCAGGCATGAAGAATATCATAACAGAAATACAAGAATAAACTGAGACAGTAACAACCGACAATAACAGCTGACAGAAACAACCGACCAGTAGTAAATTGCCTCTGAGGGCCCTAATATGCCTAAATATTATGCATAATAAAAATGCGGTATACATATACACACAAGGGCATCTTCCTTCCCATAACAACTTCTGTGGGCATAATCATTATCATATCAACCTCATTGGGCATCTTTCTTTTAGTGATATTTGTACCTGCTGCAGGTGGTGTTGCGTATATAACATCATTCCATTTTTCCTATCCCCTACATATATATATATTGATACCATATAGTAGTGTATATAACACATGTGGGTCCAGGGTAATACATGAATATAATGCAAATGAAAATGCATGAATGACAAGGAAACATTCTGAACTTATCGGATGACATAATATCCTTGTACCTTCGGCTAGCATTGGGAATATTTACATGTACCTTCGGCTAACATTGGGAATATCAACATGTACCTTCGGCTAACGTTGAGAATATCAACATCTTTCCCAGATACCTCAATAAGGATTTAGGAACATATTTAGGCATGCTTTCAACATATGAATCAATAACATGCACACTCTTAACTATTGAGAGTAGAATAATTTATGAAACAATATTACAGTTAAGTTTCGTACTTAGAACATGCCAAAAGAAAGAAATAATTTGCCTTAATATATCTTTGAACCGACCCTTCCACACTGACGACGGAATCCACCTCCTTTTCAAGTTAATCTTAGATATCAAGAACTACGACTCCTTTAGAGCTTCCCATTACTTAACTTAGCTATGAAGAAATAATCTCCGACTTGCTAGGATCCGAAGAAAACCAAGATTATAATCACGAATTCGTGGAAGAAATCTTCATACTAAGTTGAAATTATTCACCATTGAAACAGTTGATGGAAGAGGGAATCTAGAGGAAAGTTTGCTCTCTAGTTCAATTTAAAATTTAGGAGAAAATGAATTGCAAAACAAATATGATTTTATTGATGGAAATATAATTTATCAAAGAAACAGAGGGGAAAACGTTACTGCCATGTTTGTATCAGAAGACCATTTTTTTTTGCTAAGTGAAAAGGTCTCACATGTTGTTGCAAAACGTTCTTGGAGCTAAAGAAAGTGAGAATGTAAAGTCCTTTATGTTTTATTAATCGTGGGGCCCACTCACCTCTTCAATGTATTACTACATCACAAGCTTATCCAAATGATTCCACTGCATTAGTCATATTTTCCCTTTTCTTGGCATGGCCCCATGTGGCCATGTTAAGACAACACTTATCCCTTTTTGTCCAGTAAATTGCCTACTTGTTCCCCACTTACAATCCAACACTTAATAATTTAGCTGTATAATTAATTTCTTGATCCTAATTAACTTAAATCTTAATAATTTATAAAATTTTCATATACTCAATGTTATAGTTGTGCGACATAGCACTAGCCCATAACCTCTTTCGGTACATATAAAATATTATTTTCAATCCCCGTTATCATATTTGTTAAGTCTAAAATTATTTCGGGACCACATCCTTTTATATATTAAGCTCTTCATTTTCGTCTGTGAATACCTAAATATCACAAAATTTCCTCGGCCTCAGTTCTACTTGCATACGTCTAGCGACTCAAGCCATGGCCCAAAAGTACGGAATGCTACACTTATATGCCTAATCATCAGGCAATATTGATGCCAATGATGAGATGATAAGGGGCAATATTCAGGGTTAATGAGGTAGGTATGATGATTAGGTTTAATGATTAGGTAATAAGTGTGGATAATAATTATGAAAGATGAAGGGTTAATAATGGAATCAAGATTAGCTAATCATTGAACATTAAGATCAGAAATGGCTTATGGTTCTGCATTATTTTGTCTTCGCTGGTAGCTACTGTGTCCATGATTTAGCTTAATTTTCAAATTGTTCTTATGTTTATCATGTTCAACTTTAATTATTAATATATTAAGTATATGTAATTGAACATTAGGATACTGGATTATATGTACACCTTTAAATTCATGACATTTGAATGGTGGGAAGTGAAATTTTAATCCTAAGTTGAGATTTTGAGTAATTGAAGGTTTTGAGCCCTGATCTTAAGAAATGAGAATTTATTATGTAAGAGTTCATTTGTGGATGGAGTTGATTAATTTTATAGATATATGATTCTTAGGTTACGGGTGAAATGATTTTTTTTATAAAATTTCAGTTTTTCCCTTAATGCTCGGGTTTGACTTTTCAAGTTGATTTTTGGTTTCGGATTATAACTGTAGCAATATGAGCGTGTACATATTTGTTTTCTTTTGTACATCACGTATTTGATAGATTGAGAATGTTTTGAGGCTTTGCAGAAGGGAAAGGCGAAATCTTGAGGTTCATGACGCTTTCGCTCAACATTATAGGTCTATTAAAACTTTCTAGATCTAGACTTCATTTGAGTGATAATTTTTGCTAAGTAAAGATAGAAAATGGAAATAATAATGAGGTAAGGCATAATGGAGGGGGGGGGGGGGTCTTATATCCGTGATGTGACGAGCATTGATACAAGTAATAGTACCATGATATAGAAGTTGTATCGTATTCGGGTCATTATGTTTGTGGTCAGAATGTCAAAGATGTCACGTCCCAAACCGGAGGGCCATGACGGGCATCCGGACCTTACTTATCGAGTACCATTAATCATATATTTACCATCTAACCGTAATTAAGCATGGGCCACGAGGGCTGTCACAAGGTAACCTGCTGACACATAGAAATAATAAACTGGAAAGGAGCTACGTAAAATCTTACAAACAGAAGAACCCAACCCATACATATATACATATTAAGGCTGACAAGGTCATATACGACTACTATACACATGACATATGTCTACAAGTCTCTAAAGAGTACGTGATATCCTAAGGTCGGGACAAGGCCCCGCCATACCCATATGTATATGCCAAAATACCGTACCAAGATTAGACTGCAACTCCGGGACAAGTGGAGTGCTCCGATATCAGCTGGACCAACAACCTACTAGTGTGAACCGTCACCCTGTCTACCTGAGCATGTGGGCATGAAACTCAGTGTTCCCCGTCAAAAGGGATGTCAGTACGAATAATGTACCGAGTATGTAAAGCATGCATAACCATATGAATCTATAAACTGTAAGGAAAGACATAAACACAATATGAAGCGACAAGTTGTAAATGAAAGCATGAGCAACCTGAATGCCATGTGAGCTAAATAATGAAACTCAAATACAACCTGTCCAGATAGGCCTTCACTTTATAAACTATCCTCGTCTTAAAGTGAGAGGTGTATAACATATCACTACCCCTAGGTATTCTTTAAGGTGTATGTGTAGATATACAATGCAATGTAAATACCGATTTATGCATGTGTTGCTGAACGCGCTACCCGATCCATTATGTGTATATATTACGGAACGTGCAACCCGATCCAATATATGTATATGTATATATGTTGCAGAACGTGCAACCCGATTCAATATATGTATATGTATATATGTTGCGAAACGTGCAACCCGATCTAATAAATGTATATGTATATATGTTGCGGAACGTGCAACCCGATCCAATATATGTATATGTATATATGTTGCGGAACGTGCAACCCGATCCAATATATGTACAAGTGCAACCCGATCCAATATATGTACAAGTGCAACCCGATCCAATATATGTACATGTATATATGTTGCGTAACGTGCAAACCGATCCAATATATATATATATATATATATATATATATATATATATATATATATATATAATGCATGAATAATACTAAGACACTCTAAGTCTATCAGAGTGACGTAAGGTCGTTACACCTTCGATTAATATTATGAATATTAATATCTTTCCCATATACCTCACTAGAAATTTAGGAACAAATTTAGACATGCTTTGACGATAGGAATGAATAACATGAACATCCTTAACTACTAAGAGTAGAATTATTTATGGGACAATATTACGTTTACGTTTCATACTTAGAACATGCCAAAAGAAGGAAGAGTAGACTTAACATACCTTTATTGGTCTTCTTAACAATTCAATTAATGCAGCTCATCTAGCACCTCAAACTTATTTTTCAAGAACAGCTCTTCTTCCACCTTACCTTACTTTGAAGAAGGTCCGGATTCAATACGTGACAAAATAAAATAACGAGATTGAAGCGGTGCCCAAAATCCTTATGTTGTTCTTGAGAAAAATTACACTTTACTTTCTTGAAATTGCAAGTCATGATGTTTCTATAATCATTGTCACGTTGATGCCCTGCTTGGATAATCCCAACATCTTATTTTGTGTAGACTTATTGAAGAAGTTGATCCCTTTGACGTGCATATGTCAAATTTTTTTTTTAAAAATATTCCCCTTTCCTTCCTTTCTTTTATATCTCTATAAAATGTAAAACTTTCACTTGTGTATATACTCTTGTTGCTAATATTAATAGATAAGTTTCATACACAATTTCCTAGTGCCTTTGTTACGTGGCTGATTTGCATCAAAATATATAAGTTGAATTTAACACTTGAACCACTATGCTGCCACATGTCCTCCACTCATGACTAGACAAAACATGATAATAACTTTATGCCCCTAATTAAAGATCTTCATTATCTTTTTTTTCCATGCATACACTATTATTCCTCGTAATGCCACCTATACCAACTAGTGCATAGTCACTTAATGTTATCTCACATATTGACACATGAAAAAAAGGTGTTGTCACATCACTTATTCATCAGGTCACTAACTAACTCCTTTAGATCACACTCCACATTTAATTCATCACACACACAATTAATTTCTTGATCCTAATTCACTTAAATAGTAATTATTTTAGCACACTTCATATATCTATTATCATAGTCATGTGATATAACACTAGTCCGTAGCCTCTTTTTCCATACACAAAATATCATTTCTAGTCATCGTTGTCACAATTTTAAAATCTTAAATTATTTCGGATCGCATCCTTTTATATAATAAGCTCTTCATTTACGTTCGTGAATATGGCATAAATCCTCCAAGACTCGGGTCTACATACGTCTAGCTGCTCAAACTATCGCCCGAAAGTACGGGGTGTTACAAAAACATGTGGGCATTAGCTGTTATATGCTATGTGTAGACCTGATTGTTGTTATACTTGGCACCTTAAGAAACCTCGTACACTTTAAATAACATGTTAATGAATTGTCGGCTATTAAGTCCTCTTGTTGTTGAAATGTTAAATCTTTTGGCATATTAAGTCCAGATATAAGATGATGACTGTATTGTGTTATGTCATGCACTTGCATATGATTGACTAAGGTTGCACGCCTGTAATATATTATATATGGTTGGCTCGGGTTGTACACCTGCAACGGAGTATATATGTGGTTTGTCTTGAATTGCACACTGCAACAAGTATATGGACTTTGCGAGTCCCCCGTGGATCACAAACTTCCAAAAATTACTAAAGAGTGTCGTGTATACACATATTTGGAGCATTTGTTGAGACATGTCATTATATTGTAATAGCATCGCATTGCATCACATCGTTATTATCTCTTGACTAAATAACTGTGTTGTTGCTCCTAATTAACTAATTGAATTAATTTCTTTACATGATTATTTACTATTCTTATCAACTGTCAACTTAGCTTAAATAAGAAATGAACAACCCTAGTACAGATGAATAAAAGGTTCCCGGATAAGGTGAGATAGTAGTGGTGTAGTTGATCTTTTATTAATTACGTCGTCACTACTTCTTATATTATCGGTCTATGAGATATACTGGATACATGTGGTTTCGTACTCATACTACACTTGCTGCACTATTTTGTGGTGCAAATTCGATTTCAAGAACAAGCGCATCTCGTGGAGCCTTCTGAGATTGAGCTTAGAGATTCAGAGTTGTGATGAGTTGCTTGACTGTTTCGTGCCCCACTTCTCCCTCTATCTTTTATTTATTCTGTCATTTTAGTAATCAGACAACATATTTCTTACATTCACACTTGTATTGGCATTTTAGACTTGTATGTATTTCATAGTGACTCTTGTACTTGTAACGCGGATCTTGGACAATGTTGGGTTGTCCACATTTTCTTATTTATGAGACTTCATTTTGAATATTTTCTTCCGCTCTTTACTTTTCGCTTAAAGTTATTGATTTTGGATTGCTATGGTTTGATTTGGCTTGCCTAATGGAGGGAAGGTTAGGGGCCATCACGATCACCAAATTTGGGTCATGACAAATATTTATTATCTCTAACAAATATATCCTGTTTCTTATTATATTTTTTTAATTGAACTAGTATATATAATTTTTGTTTGTCCGAATTACTAATGTGGAAAAGCTACTATGTAGTGACTGTTGGGTATTGATATTGGTGAATAGGAAATGATGGGATGAAAAGTGAAGGGAATATAAAAGGTCCCTTTTGCCTTGGGTAAACCAGTTGTCCCACATCAGGAAAAAAAGGAAAAGAGAGATGTATATATTACATTACACCTTCTCTAGTCACTAAAAGAGTTGAGGGGGCAAGGACCCCTCGCGCCGCCGTCGTCGTCGCTCGGCTTCGGCTTCAGTCAAATGATCTGATTGATTGATAATCTTTTTGGACCAAATTTTCTTTAATTTTAATTATTTAATTAAATTAATTAACTTATCCAATCCTAATTTCCCATCAGTTTTTAGTGGCTGTTCAGAAGGGTTGCAAACCTTCAGAAACAGTACTTCAATGGCTATAAATTCGTTTGATTCCTCAGAATTTTACTTACTAATTTTCTGAACAACACAAACTTCTTCTTCTTCGCACAAATAAATTATGTGTGATATACTGCCGTTGAGTGGTTCGCCGCTACCTGAATTTGGAGTACTACTATTCTGGTAAGATAATCGTTCTATCCTGGGGGGATATTCCATCAACCTCGAGTACTGTGAGGGGAATAATTTCCTTAAGGACACACTTTGAACTAAGTGGACTCAATTATATTCTGAAAAAATTATTCTTATTTTTTCAACACTAATTCTGTTTATTTTCAGTTATTATTATTTACTGGTTTTTTTTTTCGAATACAGATTAATAACAGTGACTTGATTACAAAGTTACGTAGATAGGAGTATAAGACTAATTTCGTACTTGTTTCACTTTGACATTTTTAAGGAGACTTGTTTGAACAAAACGCCGTGAAATGTAATACTATTGCCCCCTCACTTTCATCTTTTTCAATTTATTTGTACATAACTCATTAAAAAATATATGGATTTTTAGGGTGTGACACACCCCTTAAGAAAGTTAATTAATGTCATTAATTAAAAGATAATTTGTCAAAATTAATCTTTAGAAAATGAGATAATGTTGGGGAAAAAAATTAATATACTTTGTACTTTGTAACATATCAAGAGAGATTTATTAATTTTAGCAATGTTAAATAACTAAATAAATTAATAACAGTTTAAAATAAATTATCATAGCAAAATCTATAAGAAAAGCACAAACAACTCTACCATGAAATAACCCGAGATTGAAAGATGTGTAATGGAAGATATTGACAATGGCAAATATCAATCACTTTATGAAAAATCTTTGAAATGACTTTGCAAAACGCAAATGATAATATAATCACAAACTTAGCATTGAGTGGAGAAAATTTGTGGATGATAATAATCTGAAGGAGGGGACAGACTTGAATTTGTAAGGTTGATATCCTTTAATTATTCAAATTTTGTTTTGAAAATCTTAATTTAACTTTTATTTACTTAATATATGTGTTTTTATATCAAAGAAATATAACTAATCTCTCTTTATATGCTAAAATATTTAAATTAAAAAATGAAGTGATATAAGAAATTAGTTATCTTGGATATTTTTAAATCAGCTTATTATAAAGAAACTAGAGTTACAAAAGTAAGTAGATGAAGCTCTACAACAGAGTGATCAATTCTCTTAGTTTTCTCATCTAAGGTCCCTAGTTCGAAACCTGGCGTGATTCCCTTCTTTCAATGTACACTACAGTAAGAATAAAAGAAGTACTAGCATTTGTTGTACTGTTCCACCATATTTGTCATAACCTCCGTTTAGAACCCTTAGTTCTTGAGTTTAAGTCTAAGTGGGCTCATTTTAATATAAAAGATTTATTTTTAATTATTTCTTTACTTAGATGATCACTAAATTTAAATAAATGATGTATCAAAGTAATTTAATTCTTTTGAAAAATAAAAAGTCACTAAGTTTTGCTATTTGATTAAGAAAATATAAAAAACACTTACACTTTCAATGAAATATCATATTGAAAGTCTCATTTTTTTTAAACATAACCCGTTAACGATTCTTAATGACAACTCATTATTTCTTAACATAACACGGTAATGATTTAAGCCAATTTAATATTGAAGTAACTATGAACTAAAATGAGTTATAAACTTATAAATAGCATATTAACGAACATTAATGTAAAACACCGAAGATAATCATTAACGAACATTGATATAAAGGTTCATAACATAAAAACCAATGAATATCATAAACTGTTGCCAATTTGATTATGAAAACACAACACCTATATGTTGCATTCAATGTCCTATTAAATATTTAAAAGTCATATTTAACCTTGTTTAATCTCCAAAAAAAATATAAAGGAATTTGGATGACACAAATGGGGTAGATGATGCTATTCCAACAAATTGGTCACGCCTTTAATTTAGAAAGCAAAGCCAATTTACGCACGCGTATTAAATTAAATTTTGTCTTTTGGAGTTTATTGATTTAGCTATGATTACGTAGTTACGTTAATTGTATGAAGACCTTTTTTACAGTAATTTTTCTTGTTCTAACTTAAACAAATGATGTACCAAAATAATTTAATCCTTCTGAAAAATAAAAAGTGACTAAGTTTTGCTATTTGATTATGAAAATACAAGAAAACACTTATATTTTGAATGAAATGTCATATAACGATTCTTATACTTTGAATGCAATATCAACTCATTATTTCTTAACATAACACAATAATTAATTAAGCTACTATTAATGTTGAAGTAACTATGAACTTAAATGAGTTATAACCTTAAAAATAGCAAATTAACGAACATAAATATAAACACCAAGAAAAATCATTAACAAAATTAATATAAAAGTTCATAATATAAAAATCTATGCAAAAATATGAATATCTCTAAACTCAACTTCTCCGATATGCCCACCACCCCATCCATTCTTGGAGTGATCCTCTCCATATATTAGGAAATGCCCACCTCATTCACGACTTCGACCTCGAGTTTGACCTTGACCTCGACCTCGAGCAGCTACGTTGTTAGTCCCTTCCCCTCCTAGAATATTGAGTATTCGAAATCTCCACCGTAAAAAATAATCTTGGGTCTAACTCAACCCTAAAAGCTAGTTTGTAGGGTGAAGATTGTCCAAGTCCATATAAGGAGTTCATGTTTTCATTCCATATCCGATGTGAGACTCTTAACACTCCCCGCATGCCCAGACCTTGTTAACTGGAGCGTGAATAATATAATTTGGGGGCCCAACATCAGTAAACAAAGAATTGGAATGAGCCTGACTCTGATACCATGTAAATAATGGATCTTGAGTCTAACTCAACCCCAAACGCTAGCTTATAGGGTGAGGATTGTCCAAGTCCATATAAGAGTCCATGTTTCCATTTCATATCCGATGTGCGACTCTTAACATCCACTATTCCCACCACCTCCACCACCCCCTCTTACGGGTAGACCCATCCATTTTTGTACCAATCTTTTTCCGTTCTAGCCTTACTACGATTCACTTTTGGCCTCCCTTTTCATCGAGCAAGCGGAAGATTGAGGATGGTAGCGATACCATCTTCATCAACATTAGAAAATGCATTACGTGCTTAACAAGTCCTTCTCCAATTCCAACAACTTAAACTTGATGTAATCCATCTTGTCCTTTACGTTCATACCAATATCAGTTAATTGCTCAACGTAAGTCACCACCTCTTTGTATTTAGTATATTCCTGATCAGTCATTTCTAGGTAATCTTCGTATAAAAACTTCTTCAAATGAGGACGACAAACATCCTTCCACCATCTTCTTAAAATGTACCTCTCATACACTTTCATTCATAGGCGGGCCATTGCTTTCATTTTGTGACAACAAATAATGCCACGGAACTCGAAGCACATGCAGTTGCAATTAAGGTAATCACCTTTAGGCCCTGTATTCAACTGTAAATACAGATTCATTTCCTTATGAAACCATCTCTAATAATGAATTTCTGGACGTCGAGCCTTGATTCATCATCAATAAAAGGAGACAAATTACAGTGCACTATTTTAACAATTTGTGCTTGAACACTTGATCTTCGTTACTTGGACTTGTGCTCAGCTTTCAACTCCTTCTCATGCTTTTCGCGAAGTGCAACCTCGTACTGTTTCACAAAAAAATTTAGTGTGCTCTTACCATTTACATATCCGTCAAAGTACTCATGAATTGCCTCGCTCCTGTGCGTTGATTTCATTCCAACCCTAAAGTAATGTCCCAAGTAAACTGAAACCCAGTTTTGCCTTTTTCGGTATATCTTTATCAGCCATTCATTCCTTTCCATTCCATATCTTCTTATGAAATCTGGCCATCTACCTTCAATTCCTCTTTGGTTAAGCTGTCCAGCATGATAGACATAAACTCATCCTTTGCATCATCATAAAGATCTCCAAGTTAGTGTCAAGCATGACTTGACTGATCACTGCCCTGATACTCTCATCTTTATCAGTCAATATACACATAGGTTTAACATCGCCCATGACATCAATAAATGTATCGAACAACTAATGAAATGTCTATATAGTTTCATGCGATATTAATGCACAACCGAGAAGAATCGATTGACAATGGTGGTTGACACCCACAAATGAAACAAATACTCCACGTTTGTTCATGAGATACGTAGTATCAAAACTAATCACATCATGAAAATCTTGGTAAGCTGCCTTACATTGAGGATGGATCAGATTACATTCCTCAATCGCCCAAGACCACCTAAGTTGAACAAATGGAAGAAGTCCATGTCCTCCTTTTGCATTTCGCAAAAGAACTTTTTGATTGACTGAGCACCAATTTCATCCATTCTCAACCTCCTAGTATTGTGAATGTGTTAATGTTGCATTTGATGTTATGACATTTGTACCAACATATATCTTTGAGTATTAATATGTATATGTAAATATGTTGGGACAAATGTTACGCAATATTCGGACTAACATTTTTTTAGAACAGTTTTACCTTACTTCACGTTAAGCAGTAATATTTTATTTTACTGTGAGGTAAAAATGACTTAGGCGTGGTGAATTGGAGCTGTGTAAAACGTGGGAGAAAGAGTCAAAGTTTGGGGAAGAAGTCGAGTAAGGAACAAGTCAAAGTTATTGAGATTTTCACTCCTTAATCATCTACCATAAGTTGCCCATCTTTTCCTCAACTTTCACAACCGATCGATGAGCCTTTCAAGTGAACTCTCTGCAATAAATAGAGAGGCCACAATAGTGTATCGACATCCAGAATCAGATTGCAAAAATATCAAGAGAGTTCTCGAGATTTCATCTCAGAAATCTGGATCACAAGTGTTGCCTGAGTGTGTCGACAACATTTTGTCCAACATTACAATTGCTGTTTAGATTTTAGATTAGTTTTGTATGGATCGATTGTAATGAGAGGTTGTCTATGTCTACTTAGTTAGATTTTTCAGGCAGAAGTCATCTGCGACTTCAACTTTTAATTCCTTTCCGTTTTATATTGTAAATTTGTAAAGAAAGAAATTTGTATTTTTGTATATAATATATCTACAATACATCTGGTCATTGACCATCATAAGTTATATAATATATATAACTTATGAAAATTTTAAACCTTTGTGTTCTTTAAATTTCGTTGCATTTACTCTTTAAAGTTACTGTTTTACTAAGTGTTGTTACTGTTATAAGACGACATAATTGACGACATTCTGAAACAAAATTGGCATTCGATTTATTCCATTTTTTTATTTCCATAGCATTTGACACCCCCTTCAAGTGGTATCAGAGTCGTCACTTAACACAATAAGTGCTTGGTCCTGTTGTCATAAGCTATGGATTCGGCAAATCCGACTATTGGTAGACTTCCTATTTTAGATGGATCAAATTATGCCTATTGGAAGATTCTCCTACGTTCGCATATCAAATCAATTGATATTCGTGCATGGAGATCTATAACCAAGGGTATGTTGTTCCAATGTTGCCACCGGATGAAGAAGGTGACATTATTGCTAAACCTGTATTCGAATGGACTACAAAAGAAATCAATAATGCTAGCTTTAATGAAAAGGCCTTAAATGCAATTTTTGGATGGGTATCTTTACATGTTCAAACTCATTCAAAACTGCCCCACGACTAAGGATGCATGTGATACTTTACAAATTCATTGTGAAGGGAGCTCAAGTGTTCGACAAACAAAGCTATGCATGCTCATGAGTAAATATGAACGTTCAAGGATGGAAGAAGTGGATGATATTAAATCTTATTTTGAAAAGTTGATTGACATCTCAAATGAATGTCAAGTGCTTGGTGAACCATTAACCAACACTCAACTTGTTGAAAAAACTCTCTGTTCTCTTCTTGAAAAGTTCAATTTAAAGATATGTGCTATTGAACAAGCTCACAATCTTGCCACAATGGACCTTTATACCTTGATGAGCATACTCAAAACTTATGAGATGAAAATTGAGAATCAAAAGGAATTATATAAAAGCAAGAATGTGGCACTTCAAGTTCAATCATCGGAGAGTTAAATCGAAGAAGAGGATGAGAATCTTGAAGAAATTGGTGAAGGTGCAAATGTTGCCTTACTCGAAAATACAATTTGATGGCGAGGAAGTTTAACAATGAGAGAAATAAATCTAAATCTAAAGAGCACCAAAACCAATTCTTCAATCAAAAGCCCACTAGATTCCTTCCAAATGTACAAAAAGGAAATCAACTAAGAAGTACCAACTCAGATCCTACCAAATTTGATCCCAAATAACTTGAGTCAGTGCAATGTCATGCATGCTCAGGTTGGGGTCATTATGCTAACGAATGTGCAAACACTCTTAGAAAATTTGGTAAGAACCTATGGGTTTCTCTTAGTGATGATGAAGAAGAAAAGGAATGAGATCGTGAAATTGAAACACAAGCAATGTTAGCCACTATTTTTGAACAATCTCTATCGGATATTGAAGATATCATATATAATGTTGTCTCAAATTTCATGATATTTTCTCCAACATCAGCAACGACATCAACATCCTCAGCGACATCCGAAATGTATGAATTCTTTAACTATTCTGATACTAATTGCTTTAGTGGTTCTATTTCTGTTAGTGAGGCTGATTGTATCGATCAAGTTGAATGCAAAGATGATATGATTAATGGATTAGAAAGTATTTGTAAAGAACGGTTGCTGAAGGCCGGGTTCATCAGAACAACTAGGTATATGGAATGGTTTGCAAACATTGTTTTAGTCAAGAAGAAGAAGAATGGCAAGGTTCGGGTATGTATTGATTACAGGAACCTAAATCTAGTCACTCTCAAAGATGAGTACGTCATGCCTATAGTCGATATGCTAGTCGATTCGGCATCCGCTAATGGTGTGTTGACGTTCATGGATGGATACACCGTCTATAATCAGATAGCAGTAGCCGATGAGGACATTCACAAGACTGCTTTTAGGAGTCCATGAGCCTTGAGCATTTACGAATGGGTAAATATGATGTTTGGTCTGAATAATGTTGGTGCCCCTTATCAGAGGTCAATGAACACCATCTTCCATGATTGATTTGCAAGACTGTGGAGGTCAACATTGATGATGTGTTGGTGAGGTCTAAGGACTTCAAAGATCATTTAGCCGATCTTGAACAAGCACTAAAAAGAATGAGGATTCATAATCTTAAAATGAATCCAGCTAAGTGCATGTTCGGAGTATCGACTGGAAACTTCCTTGGATTCTTGGTACATAAGAAAGGTATTGAGATAGATCATAACAAAGCTCGGGCAGTAATGGAATCTGCACCACCCAGAACAAAGAAGGAGTTACAAAGCATGTTAGGGAAGATCAAATTCCTAAGGAGGTTCATATCTAATTCAATTGGCAAAATAAATGCTTTCTCACCTTTGCTTAGGCTTAAAGGGTCAGAAGAGCTAGTATGGGGCTCAGAACATCAATAGGCATTTGACCAAATTAAAGAGGCCTTAGCAACTCCTCCTATGTTGATGCCTCCTATGCTAGGGAAACCGTTGAAGTTGTATATCTCGGCTACGGATTTGTCTATCGGCTGCTTGTTAGCACAGAATGTCGATGATGGAACCGAAAGGGCAGTTTACTACCTTAGCCGAATGCTCAATGAGGCTGAAACTAGATATACCCCTATAGAGAAGCTTTGTTTGTCCTTATTTTATGCTTGTAAAAAACTTGAACATTATTTAATGCCACATGTGGTTAACGTTTTGTGCAAAATTGACATCGTCCTGTACTTATTGAATAGACCTATTTTGCAAGGATGACTAATGAAATGAGAAATCAAGCTCACTGCGTTTTCTCTCGAGTATAGACAACTCAGGGTTGTCAAAGGTTAGACGTTAGTTGATTTCTTGGTAGACCACCCTTGTGTAGATGCAGAGGACCTATGTGCCCCCTCTTTACTGTGTGTATGGACGTCGTCCCTTGGACGCTAACTTTTGATGGGTCAAGAACCCATAAAGGAGTCGGAGCCGGAATTACGATTACCAACCCTAGAGATAAAACATGGAGGTTCTCTTATCGGCTAGATTCTGAATTAACAAATAACCAAGCTGATGTTCTCATCATGGGACTCAAACTCCTAGTCTCTATGAAAGCGAAGTGCATCAAGATTCGTGGAGACTCTCAGCTGGTTATCAAGTAGATGGCTGGGGAACATGACTGCAAAGATCCAAATTTGTTAGCCCATTACAGAACGGCTAGCAGGTTACTTAGTGGATTCATATCATCTACATTAAGTTATGTTCCCAGGGGCATGAATGTTGAGGCTAACGACTTAGCACAAGAAGTTTCTGGCTTTAGGAAGTCTCTACTCACTCTAGAGTATGATGATATGCCAGCCGAAGTGCTAGCCATGGACCAGATCGACTCGTGGAAGCAGGTGTTAATCGGCTACTTAAAAGATCCTTCCACTTGTAAGGACCTTAAGGTTAAGAGGAGAGCCTTGAAGTATGTGCTCATTGATGATGATCTTTACAAAAAGAGCATAAGTGAAGTGCCATTCAAGTGCATTGATAAGGCAGATGCCTTAAGAGTCATGGGAGAAGTTCATGAAGGAATCTGTGGATCACACAGAGCCGGGCCAACAATGAAGTGGTTGATTTATCGCCATGGCTATTATTGGCCTACCATCATGACCGATTTCTTTCAATACGCAAAAGGGTGTGAAGAGTGTTAGAGACATGTACCAATCTAATGGGTACCAGCCAAGTTGTTTCACCCTTAATTTCATTATTATGGCTACCGATTACTTCACTAAATGGGTAGAGGCACAACCAATGAAGAGGGTTCATCAGACAGATGTCATTTAGTTTATCCAACACCACATCATACACAGATATGGTATTCCTGAGATGATTACAACCGATCAAGGGATGATGTTTACTGGTTCTAAGGTGGCAGCCTTTGCTGAAAAAATTGGGATCAAGATGATCACATCATCGCCTTATTATACACAGGTGAATGGACAAGCCGAGGCAACTAACAAACTTATTATGGACATAATCAGTAAAAATATGGAGGATAGACCGGCAGTATGGCATCTCAAGTTGGATGAAGCTATTTGGGCAATCAGAAACTCTAAGTCTATAGCTACTGAGACAACACCTTATCGGCTAACCTATGGCCAAGATGCCATGTTTTCTTAGAGGTTAATATTACGTCATTATGGGTGGCCAAATAGAATTCCTTAAGCTTAGAAGAATATCAGCAAACTATGCTAATGGAGTTAGATCAGCTAGATAAAGATCGACTGATGGCCCTAGAAAGAATCGAAGCTGGTAAAGGGAAAATGGCCAAAGCATACAACAAACATGTTAAGCCTAAGAGGTTCGCCGAAGGAGACTTGGTTTGGAAAACCGTGTTGCCACTTGGAATGAAAGATCGTAAATTCAGCAAATAGTCGCCAAATTGGGAAGGACCCATCGTAGTAAGCCAACGGATTGCTGGCAACGCGTATCGAATAATAGACATGCATGATGAAGAGCTTGACATAAACGTAAATGTCAAATACTTTAAAAAGTATTACCCTTCAATTTGGGGTATGAATGAGTAAACAACAGCAACAGATCGATTGCCTGGCCGCACAGAAGAAACTAATTCCCTTCGATTTTAGGGAATATATGAATGAATGACAGCCATAGACCGGCGACCTGGTCACAGTCACATAAAAAGGCAAAAAGTACTTCTATTCGATTTGGGGAAGACAGGAGTAAACAACTGCCACAGACCGGCCTGGTCACAAAAATAGACCCTTCGATTTGGAGTCAATAAAACTAGGAAGCCAAGTTGGTTGGCATTTCACTAGCTAGAGATTGCGCTACATCATCAGTTACATATGTCTCAGGATTAGCCGAATCTATGGGTGCTTGGTCGTCTTGGGTAGCCATAGTCTATTTCTCATCCTCATCCGCACCAATGACTACTAGCTCATCCGCTCCTACTTCTTCTAGGACTCCCCTTTCCGCATCTAACAAAGGCTCAGCCACTACAACTGATGGGGTCTCGATAAAAGCTTGAGTGTCGGCCGCTAGAGTGCCATCTGCCTGTTGTTCGTCTTCTGACAATACCTCTTGAGTAACATAATCAACGATGGCTTTGGATTGCAAGTCTATGAGGATGTCGGCTAACAACTGAGCAACGGGATCAACTGGCAAATAACTAGTCATAACCGAAGAATAAGTTCCCTCGGATACTACTTCAAAAAAACTAGCAGGGAGTGTTAGCATTGCTTGAGCAAGTCTATTTTTTCACGAGTCCACTCATTCTCTAGTTGGGCCAGCCGTTCACTGCCCGCTTTTTGATCTAATTCCCAAACCACATGTTGGTTACCAAATTCCCTGATCTTATTATTCAAATGAATGCCTTGCCAAAACAAAGAAGTGCGGGAGGAATCTTGGGCCTTAAAAGTCGATTCCAAAGTGCCTATGGCCGGAGTAATAGCCTTTATCTCCACCTGGATCTCTCCAAATCGGCTCACAGTTTTGACAGCTGCTCATGCAAGTCATTCCTTCGGCTGACATTCTGCTGCCTTTCTGCATTCACCTCATTGAAAGAAGTTTGAATGTGGTTCTTCTCTTATCGAAGAGACCCCAAGTATTGCTGAGCAGTGGCCGCCTAATCATGGCTATCGTTGGCCATTTTGTGTAAAACAAATAAGTTATTTAGAGCCAAAGCCATGTAATTATAGGCGGTTGTCAAAACTGGGGAATCCTTTGCTTCTTTTGATAATCGGAACAGAGAAACCCTCAAAGCATGAAACTCTTTTTTGCTAGTCGGTATTCCCCTGGAAAGAGACTCATCAACTCGCTCTCAATGAATGCCAACATGTGAAGATGGTGAAGGTGCAATGTCGACTAAGCCAAAATATTGCAGAAGCACATTTTCAAGGATGATCTCGGTTGTCGCTTCCGAGTCATCAATTGGGTTGGTTTCAGTCGAGGTATTATCTTCAACCGTCTCCTATACATAAATGACAGGTTCAGAATAGAGGCAAGGGTTTGGAAACAGTGAAGGACCAAGCATAAGAGAAGGGGTATACATCTACGCTGCATCAACATAAAAATCTTCGGCTGCCTTGACAGGAGAAATTTTGGCCTTAAGGACAGCCGATAATGGATCCTGCGGATGCGTGGAAGCATGAGCCGAAGAGGACGACCCTCCAATATGAAGAGGGGCATCAAACGCTTTCTGCGGCCGTCTGCGTCGTGTTAGTTGTGGTCCCTGAAGGGCAAACAGAAAACCTGATGCGAAGGTATTTAAGCCAGACAAGGGATATACCTCAATTTCCTCATCTTCCTCAGTAGAAACAGGAACTCTAGTTTTGTGGGATTCTTCCTCACTACGATCTCGGATGACAACCGCTCTGCTTCGCCTGGGTTGCTTAGGAACAGATTTCCTGGGTGACGGGGATTCGATGTTAGAAGTGGTCTCCACATCAACAAACGCTGGAGGGATTGAGTTACTGAAAGACGCATAAGAGATGTTAGTCGAAAATTCACAAGAATAATCTGGCCGACACATATGTAGAAAACAATTTACCTTTTCTCTTTGTTTGACGCAACCTGATGGAAGACCTTGAGGCGGCAGGTCTAGCCGATTTAAGGGGATCAACTTTCAAATGGGCCTTTTTCGTCCACATTTTAGAGGTTTCTTGGGTCTTCTTTTTCTTTGACAGGACTAGTCGATTACAGTAGACATCTATAGGAGACTGGAAGAATTTCTCCTTGGTCGTGTTCCACCAATCGTCAAAAGCAACAATAGTATTTGCTCTCGGGGGAAACGACTGCCAGTCAAATAGGGCGAGCCTATCAAGATTGTGATCGACTATTTTCCTTGCCTGTTTTGAAACAAGAATGCATATTTAGGTTGAACAAACAATACTACGGTGAGGCCATGGTACGTGTTGAGTGAGACCGAATTGCCTTGCCATAAAGTTTGGATGATAGGGCTCCGTGGTCAACTTATTGTTCCTAGAGGTGGGCTTCAAGCCACCCCTAGCCGTAAGAATATGCCCCGTGTGAGGGCCATAGTTCTCAAGCCACCCAATATATCCCAGCTGATCAGGTGGTCTGCGTTTTCCGTTTTCCGTCCCCAATATACGGTCTTGGGTAAAACATGAATGCAATGCAAATGAAAATGCATGAATGATAACACAATATTTCAATCTCAACGGGTGACATAATACCTTTATACCTTCGGCTAACATTGAGAATATCAACACCTTTTCCGTATGCCTCAATAAGGACTTAGAAACAATTTTAGACATGGTTTTAGCATAGGAATCAATAACAAGAATATTCTTAACTACTAGGAGTGGAATAAATTATGGAGCAATATCATGATTATATTTCGTCACATGAAACATGCAAAAATAAAGAAATAATTTGTCTTAACATACCTGTGTCGAGTCGCCTAACAACAAAATTTACACAACTCATCTAGCGCCTCAACCTTAGCTTCACTTACTCCATTGCGGAGTAATTCTCTGATCCGCTTGAAATGAATAACGTTGAAGCTTTAGCTCATTTTTTCACTAAAGTGTTTTCTCAAAAGTTCATGTTCCAGTCCATTCCATCAATTCTCTTATACGGAAATATCTATATGGATATACATGTACGATTTGCAGTTGCTATGTTGTTAAAAAGAAAGATTGTAGCTAACTGTATGATAAAGAAAAGTTGTTGGGTTGATGAAAGAAATGGTTAATACTATGTTCTTGAAATTAAAAGTGCTGGAAAACTTTGCTACTTCAAGTAGTATCACTTAAAGTGATATGATGCCAACGGTCGGTGTTAAAGGAGAAAACACATAGACACTCTCAATTGTATTAGACTTATGTGTCACTTTAATATCTGTACACATATTGCATGAATAATGACTTTTCCACCCAATTACTTTAAGTCCTCTAAGTGTTGCCACATAATCGTTCCACTTCTTAGTCAATTAGGAGATTTGTCTAAATGCCTACACGTAATTTGCTCACTCACTTTGTCCCCATTAATAATTAATCAATTCCACAATTAATTAATTACACACATAATTAATTCTAGATTCCTCTTCATTTAAATCATAATAACTCATAAGACCTTCATATACTCAATGTCATAATTTCCTAATATGCCACTAGTCCATAACCTCTTTGTGCACGCACCAAATTTATTTTCGCTTCCCGTCATCACACTTCTTACGTCCAAAATTATTTTGGGGTTTAATCCCTTTTATATTCTAGTCTCTTTATTAGCATACATGATCACATAAAATCCCCGAGGCCCAAGTCTACTTATCGCTTAGGTGCTCAAATCATTGTTCAAAATTATGGGATGTTACAGTAAGGTTGTCATCGGCCACTTAACAGACCCAATCGGGGGTGGCCCATCTTTCAAGGACCGGTTGCCAATCTGTGTAATGGTCTCGAGACAGACCATGCAGGGTGGAGGCTGCAGTGAAATCATCTTGGGCACGAAGGGTGTTTTCCGAAGAGTATCGGCTAGCACCGGCGGGTTTAATGGAAAATGACAGTCATCAAAATCATCAGGAATAAACTCTGGGAAATACGAGGTGATCCATAGCTGAAGGAACCACAGGGGACCAACTAAGGTATCTAGATTTCCGGATTCCCTTAACTTTGTCTGGGCATCGCCAAGAGCCATATAAAGTTAAGTCAGGAAGAGAGATGCTTAGCTGACATCTTCCCCCGAAACGGCTAGCGCCGTATAAATTTCCAGCTCCTTCACGACTGCACAAGATCATGTGCAGATAAAATATCGACTGAACCAAAAGAGTAGGAAAGCATGATGCTCGGCATCGTCGAATGGAAGAGGCGATATTTGACTGTTGTTGGTAATGAAATGGCCATAGCCGGAAGAAGTCTTTGAGACCTTGATGCCCAAGTCGGCAACGTCTATGTCGCTTAAGACAGGCGCTTCGGCTCCCAGTATCGGAAGGTCAAGTATCGCTGTCACGTCGAGCAGTGTGTGGGTCATCATTCCCTAGGGGAAAACAAAGGCGTTGGCAGTGGTCGACCAGTAACCGAGGAAAGCGTATATGAGACCAATGTCATAGGAGAGGTCAAACTCCGACAGCGCAATGGCGTCATAGAGACCCATGCATCTCCATTCATCCTCTCTGGCCGACTTCACTCATTCCAACAAATCAGAGTAATTGGTAATCTTGGACGGCCAGGTACGCAGGCTAGCCGGACTACGATCGCCGGTGAACCAATCGCAGGTAATAGGAAGTTGTTCATTGATGAAGGCAAAGGAGAGGTTAGGTCATCAGCAACCAAATTGGTGTTATCTGATCCCTGAGATGGAGAGGAAGATGAAGACATGGTTTTTTGATTAAGGAAATAGGGTTCTTTGGAGAAGGAAAGGAATTTGGGAACGACTGAAGATTAATTAAGAAACCTGTGGGGGAGTCTCTCCTTAAATTTTTTTTTTTTGGAGATGTGGCTGACACACACCGAGACTACTTTCTTCAAACATGCGACTAAAATGCATCTGAATTCAGTTGTGGAAGCCGAGATGCCTCTGTTGAAAGAAAGAAACTTTTCAGAGAAAAATCATCATTGCATGCATTTAGGGGAAAAGTGATTGAAATGCACCCAGCTGCCACATGAAACGATGGCTATTTTTGAATACATCAACTCAACAGCCGCACTCGAGTTAATGTAGGGGGGCAATTGTTAACACTCAAAAATACTTTGAAGTGTTTAGCTGAATCAAGTGACAACCAAAGGTGAAAACCTCAAAATGAGCAGGCAACAAAATTCTAAGTCGATAACCGAACTGACTCTTAGCCGAATCTATTAGTCCTAGCCCTCGACTAGAAAAGCTCTATCGGCTATTACGGTAGCCTGACCGAGTCATAATTTCGAGGAACGCATATTTGGACGCCTCGAAAACCAAGTCAAAGAATCTCCTAGACCCCAAAAATGGTAACAACCATCAATAGCTAGAATGAAGTGCCATTAATCGTGCAAGAGGAAAACAAGGAGTAAAAATTAGCACCACCTCCTCATAGTTGGCTAGTTGATTTAGTGGATAATTTAATGGCTAACATAGGGGGATCACGTTTTATTTTTCTTGTACTATAAATATATGATCATTTGTACAGAATAAGAAAAACATCAATCAATCAAACAACTGATTTTACATATCTTCATTTTATCTTTATCGCCTTTACTGCATTCTAGTTGTATTTATGTTTCTTACCATTTAGTTTACTCAATCACCGTCCTAACGCTTTCTGGAGTAGTTGGGGAACTTATTGCTGGAAGTTAGAGTTTCGCTTCCAGCGGAAATCGCTTAGTTAAGGAATCAATTTGTCATCCGATAGACGGCAGGCATTTCGGACGGGAACATAAAGTCAATAGTTGCACACCTTGAATGCAGTCCAAAGCCAGATGTTTCGCTAAGAATGTTCAAGATTTAATATATAGACGAAAGGGTGTTCAATTGATCACCCTTCAGTGTATATGGTTACACCACTGCTTGAAAGCAAAAATAATGTAGTTCTTTCAACGCAGAATGTACACTTAGCCCTCTTGTGAAATCCGAATGTCACGGACACAAATTCTTTTCATTCAGCTTATTAATCGACTTTTTCTGCTTAGAAGGATGCCCAATGTTCATCAAGAATGCATGAGGAGATAAGTCTTAAACATTAAGGTCAAATTTTCTCTTTCTTCAAATTTGAGTCGTTTTTCAAATCTATCCTTTAACGAAGTCCAGAAAACATAATAGTTCTTAGCTCAACTTTTAGATTTCGTTGCTAAGAAGAGTGGTTGTTCGCTCACTTTCAATATACGAGGGAAGAAGTTTAATGAAACTAAACACTAATGTTAAAGGTTTTGTTAGAGATAATTTATGCAACTAATTTTGTAATCTACTTATTAAAAAAGAAAAGGAATTCATTCATTCCTAAATTATCTGGATTCACTCACCAAATGAAAACAACAAGATCCAATTTCTTGGAAAATAAATTACCACACAATTAACTTAATAAAGGTTACAAATGAATAAAAGTCACAATTATAGTTGAAAATAACCAAATTCGAGAAATACTTGATTTTATCAGCTTCAGTATGTTGCTTAGTTCACCTTCCTGCAATCGACACGAATCTGGCCTTGATTCCCAGTCAATGGCTTGATATTACCCATCTTAATCATAGATTCAGCAAAATCTTTGGAGAAAATCCTTAAGTTCGTACTATAGGTTTTAACAAGTTCATCAGTTTCTCCTCCACTAAATAGTGCTTGATCAGAGTGCAGAAGCCCTTTCTTGGACACCAAGTTACTGAAATATTTTGAGTCGAAAAGAGCAGGTGTAGGATCAAGGGAAGCAAGATTGGAATCACTTCCACTACGTGGACAATTTTCTTGGCGTTGGCTTGCAAAGGTGGAGTCAATGTTAGTGTCATTGTAGATGCGATTCCTGAACGTGGAACACTGAGCAAACCCTAGTGTGTGGCCACCAGAGAGCGCGACGAGGTCTTCCTCATCCAATCCTTGCTTCTTGAAGTTGTCGATAAGTGCAGGTAAGTCCATGAACGGAGTTGGAATGTCATTGTTGGCTGTGGTTCTACTTGCTGTAGTAGAGTCCCTTCTTCCTAGTGGCACTTCCCATGTTGGTCCATGTAGCTGTTCATGTAAAATGTTTCAGTTTAATTATAGATTAAATTAAAGATTCATAGCATTGGCACTTGGCAGCATACAAATTTAGCTGGAGGAAATCTACTATTTATTTAATTGACTCTAGATTGACTATATACCAATTCTTTATTTCATGTTGAGCTTAAAATATCTAATTAATCTACATTTTAATTTGGCTATTCGAGAATAATTATCTCTTGTAACTCGACCAGTTTATAAATACTAGTTAACAATTTTTACTAATTAATCTGGACAATTAAACATTACTATGCATGGTTAGGAAAAATTGACAAGAGAAAAATAAAATTTATAGGATAGAAGAGAGTAATACACAACGTAACTACGGAGTCATGAGCTGCAACTGCCAAGATATCCGCACAAGATATAACTGGACGTCCACAAACTTTATCAACCTCGAACTTGATTTTATCAATCACCTCAAATCCTCTAGCAGAATTGTTATTAGCACGAGCAGTCTTTTCACTGTCAATGGTAGACGTTTGGTCAAGAAGAATTGAAGCGTCACAACCCTAGATAGACAATACGAGCATTAATAACGATATCTCAAATCAACCAAAACCAATGACTAGCACTAGATCTCTGTTAAAACTATAAAGTTTGAGGTTATTCCATTCCTAACATCACCAAGATGTTAGGTTAAATACTCAAATATTTTCACAAATAAATTTAAGTGGGAGAAAAAAGAATCTCACATTAACGAAACAATCATGAAAATGTAGACGTAGCAAAGAGGCGCCCATTCGCCTCTCTTGCCGGACTGCATCCTCAACAACCTGTTTAATAGTTGGTAAAGCTTCGGGACAAACATCATCGTAGAAATCATTGGACAAATCCGAAAATGCCATTCGTGCTAGAGAAAGCATAACTAACACATGAAGAAAGAGGAAGCTACTTGAAGCCATAATGTTTGATAATTTCTGTAGTCTATGAAGTTCTACACTTCTATGGGATGCTTCTAATTTTGTGTGATGACGAGAGTAAAATGAGGCCATATTTATAGGCAAGAACAATTTTGACTATTATAACACGACAATGGTTCTATCTAGGTTTAGCAACTCTCACAAGAATGAGCCACTCTTTTACAATTTCTAACATGACAATTTTTAATTTTCTGGTCGGTTGTATAAATACATGCACGAAATTTTCAGACTTAGTAACTGGTCATCAATTATTGCAAATTTGAGTAGGTCACTGGTGACTCCATTACTAATAATTAAAAACTTATCGGTTTTGACTTGTCTAATAAACTGTACGAAGTAATTTCTCTCTTTGTATACTGATAGCACATCATTTGTTTTTCTCTGAGAATGGGCGTAACTATCAATTGTAATTTTTTTTTTGTATTAAATCTATCACCTTAAAAATCAAAATAACCCCGATTTCATTTTTATTTTTATTTGCTTTAAAACAAGGTAAAATTGTAAAAAATTGTTTGTATTAAATACCGCATATCCCATTTTTAATGCATGAACCAGACATTTGTCAGAGAAACATATTACATTGAATAATAATCAAACTGACTATTAATCTGGTATCTTGCAGTCCTTGCATTATAATCTCTACATAATTTTGTCCACGCACTAAATTGACCTCTAAGTTGATGAAAAAAATGAACTAAATAAAGCTGGTGATAGAGATAGAAAATTTAAAGAACAAGAACCATTTTTCTTGAGGATATAGTTATGGCCAAAAGATTTACTTCATAAGAATGGTTAATGATATTATGTTGGCCGATTAAGAGTTACTTTAAGTATGTTTGCACATTAATAATAATAATATTATAACCAACTACGACCAACTCCAAATTAATTTGGAGAAAGAGTCAACTTATCTAACACAAGAAAAAGAATTAGTAAAAACAAAATATAGAAAGAGGAATAACAATTCAACGTGGACTATATCTAGAAAAACTCTCTTAGAGTGTCCATATAAAAATATCAACGTTAACAACATGCAAATAAAGTAGTTATATTGAGGGTAACCTTTGGCTAAAATTGAGGAAAGGTCTTCATTAGTTCTTTAAAGAATAGAGTGGATACTTGCCACTGGTCTAATTTATTGGCGCATTCATTAATTATTACTTATAAGGTACGCTAAATCAATATTAATCAATTAATGGCCCATGGGCATAACGCGTCTCACCCAAATATCTATTAAACAAAAAATTGATGAAGAGAAGATATGCGTGACGAGTAGATCAACAACTATGTTGAATAATACGTTTTATATCTTTTTAAAATTGTGAAGGTATACTAATTTTGGAGAATGAAATTGATGAAATCTGTATTAATTGAACTTGTTAGAATGTAGCAACATTATCTCCGCAACAAATGGATTTTTTTTAATCTTTAGGCAAAATTATAGTTTCATTAGTAGTAGTTGTTGTTGAAATTAAGGAGAATACAATCTAGCTTCCTTAGAGTTGGTCTTAGGATATGATTCAGGTGCTACTTCTTTGATATTGAAGGACAAAGTCCAAGAGATTTTGGATTGAAGGGAGCTTTATTTTTTTTTTCCTGGCAGTGAGGCTCAAACTAGTCAAATAGTTGAGACTAGGGATGGCCAGTGGGCCAGGGCGGGCGGGTCCCGGCGGTACGGGATCCGGCGGGAGGGGGAAGGGTCGGGATTAGCGGGACAGGCAGATGTCCCGTCCCGTCCCACATCCCGCCGGAAATGGGGGCCGGTGTTGGGGGACGGGGTGGGGCGGGGTCGGGTCGGGATCGGTTTTTTTTTTTTTTGGCAATTAATTTTAAAAAATAATATATATAAACACTTCAATAATTGAACAAGATAGTATAATAAAAAAATCTCAATGCTATTTTGTGGTTCTTATATTATTTAATAGAAAATGATTTTTTTGTAATACAATTTCAAAATTGCACCTTTGTGGTGTTGTTCAAAAGTTGTAAATCACATAATAAAATTTCAATTAAAAAAATTACATAGTTAATCATACTTTTTCTAATTTCCTCACAATGTCTTGAGGATCTTCGGTTGGAATTGAAAGTTGTTGGTCAAATTGTTCGACATCGCTTCCTGTTCCCTCGGACAAGATTTTGTTGTATTTGTAGTCTTCTTCTTCGTTGATCTCGGTTGACCCCACATTCTACGCTCCGCTCGAATCCAATTTCCAAATAAAACTACAATCTCCAATGTGTCTTCCGCCAATGAATGTATGTGCTCTCCTATTTGAAATCTTCCGCAAGATAAGCACTTTCAGACGCTGTTGATGACGCTTGAATGTTCAACACATCTCGGGCCATCTTTGCTAGTGTCGGAAATGTCTTCTCATTGTCCCTCCAGAATTTCAGCAAGTCTTCATGTCCTTCATCATTGACAATTAATTCGTATGGTACAACACCCTGCAAAATATAAACATCAAATTTGCTAACTTGTGAAGAAGTTGAACCACTAAATATTTTATTTCTAAGGCCTTGAATACTAGCAGTAGAAATCACATGTTTTTTATAAGGTTGCAGCGAAGTAGTAGAAGATGGTACAGAAGTCGGTTGATTATTTGCATTTTGTTGTTGGTAATACTTTTTTACATTTTGTTATGTTTGCTAGACGTAACTTCTTCTTTAGTTGGTTTGTGAGTTTGTTCTTCAGTTGAGTCTGTTGGAAGTACTTCTATACAATCATAAATCGTTTCTACAAGTGTTTTACAACCGTCTACTTTAATAATCTAATTTAATACAACACAAATAATATAAATAGTGGAAATAGGAAAAAAAATTTTTTAAATTTTCTAAACATTTTTCGATAGATGCCTTATAAGTTTGTTTTTCCATATATTCATTAAGCAACAAAAATATTAGAGCTATAAAAAATAACATAGTTGAAATAGTAGGATAATAAATACAGAATTTTGTTTTAGTAGCTTGAAAAAATTTCTCTAAAAATCCATTAAGTTCTAAAATATTTCCCAATCATTATCTACAAGCATATCCCTTAGATTTTTATTATGGGTGTTAAATAATAAAGTTATATGTTTTCTATAATCGTAAGCAACTAGTAGTTGTTCATATAGAGAATTCCACATAGTCGCTACTTCTTCAGGAATTTTTCTATAAGGTAATCCACAATCGTGACAAGTTTTTTATACTCTTTGCGGCTTTGTATTTTTTTACCTTTAAAAATAAATTTTATAGCAAATTGTATTTTATCAATAATGTTTTCAAAAAGTTTTAAGTCATCTTTACAACTAAGTTATAAATATGACACTCACATCTTATATGAAAATAGTCAGGAAAATAGTCAGGAAAATATGGAGTTAATCAAACTTTTAAAAGTTTTATAGCATAATCATTAGAAGTAGCATTATCTAATGTAATATTCATAATTTTATCAATTATTTCATAATAATCACAAATTTCATTAATATTTTGTGTAATAAAACTTCCAGTGAGCCTATCATCAATATATCTATATGCTAAAATACATTTTTGCATAGACCAATTATGATCTATCCAATGACATGTTACCGTTAAATAATTATTACCGTTAGTACTATGGCCTATGTCAGAAGTGATAGCCACTTTACCATTAAAATGATACAATGCATAACGTAAATATTATTGATATTCACTTGCAAATTTAAAAACATCTCTTCTAACAGTTGATCTAGGAAAATCATTAAAAGCGGGATTATACGTTTCTCAAATGTAATGAATAAAACCAGGAGATGAAGGAAATGATAAAGGCAAACCCTCCACCACAACTAATTTGGCTCATATCTTTGTTTTTATCATATTTAGGACCAAAAATTCCCCCGTCGTCGGGTTAATTTGACCATGTACTTGGTGGGGACACTATGTGAACCTTGTCCCGACTCAGCTGGCACACCATATTTTTTAGCCTGGTATTGATTCCACCTAGTTGTGTGCTCGCCTTGTACATGTCTCAATAAACCTCTCGTCCCACCTTGACCTTTTCTGGTTTTAAATTTATAAACATTTTTACAAATTTACATCTAACTACTTGATTTTCTTGGTCCCTATTAAAAAATCCCATGCAACTGATTTTAATTTTTGTGTGTGGGGCCTCGACTCATACTAGGGGGAATGTGAGGCATTCCAGTTTCAATTTGATGCTGAGACTTAGTCTGAGGTTGAGGTTGAGGTGCACTAGTGGGTGTGTCATCTACATTATCGTCAAATTAAAGTCTAGTTCAGATGCAAAATATACCTCATCATCTAATGGTATATCATTTAAAAAAATAAATTCATCTATATGAGTGAAATCAATCACATCATCGGGACTAGGAAAATAATTACTAGAAGAAGCACACTTACCCTTAATCATACGTCCAAAGCGTTCCATTATAATTATGCAAATAAATAATTAAAGTAAATGAAATTAAGTGCGATAATTAAAATTAAGTAACAATAGTAATTTAAAGAAGGAACGAAGGTACCAAATGCCGACGTAACGTCGACGTGTAATCGAGGTTGTAAATTGAAACTTTGCTCGATGGATGATCCTCAAGCTAGTTGCCAACTTCACTCCCAATTTTTGAACTTTGATATAAATGAGCAAAAAAATATAATATTTAGTAGGCAATGTAGAGAGATAAATTGAGAGATTAGAGAGATGGTACGAAGATTTGTGAGAAAAATGAAGTGAAAAATGAGGTATTCGTAGTTGAGAAATAGGGTTAAAGTGTAAATATATTAACTTAGGGGTTAAAAACAAATATTAAGGGGTAGGGGGGTTTATAGGGTGGGGGCAAAAATGACCGTTGTAGCCGTTGTTGCAACGTTTATTTTTGCAAAGGGGGGGGGGGGGCGGGGGGACGGGATCGGATCGGATCGGGATCGGGATGGGCGGGACGAGCCCATGTCCCATCCCGAGTTCGAACCTCGACACCGATTTTTTTTGGGATCGGGGCATGGCAGGTATCGGGATGAGCCGGGTCGGGATCGGGCCGACCCGGCCCATTGGACAGCCCTAGTTGAGACTAGTATTAAGGATAGAACCAACACCAACAAGAAAAAAGAAGAAAAAAAAAGAAGCTTCCCAAAAAGAAATCCAAAGTGTTTCTCAAGCCCAATTTTGTTCAACAGGTTGGTAATATAGAAATAGAAAATCTTCACTAAAAATGCTCCTAAGGACAACATCATGAAGATAATACTATTGATCCCATAAATCCAAACAATCATACGGATGATTTTACTTCCAGTTTTCCCATTAATCTAGGTGATGACAATGAGAAGGATCCGGATGAAGGTGACAGAGAAGAAGTGGATCAAAATGTATTAGCTCAACAGAATAACAAGCAGGACAATGACTCAATCAACATCAGCAAAGGAGATGCACACAGTTCTTGTAATGAAAAACAACAGGATGTCGTCAATAAAGAGGGTAGTACCAATCGGAATGTGGAATCACAAACACATGTGAACAATACTATGGAGAAGTCTGATAGTCTTCCTTCTGCAATCAATAATATGCCAGGCTTGGATATCTTTGTAGATATGAATGGAGCTATGACACAGACACAAGAAACCAACAACAAAAGTATAAAAGACACTAACTTCCAAATTGAGGTCACATCCCCAAATAGAATGGTGGTGGTCATACCTGAAGAACAGCTACAACAGCAACAGAATATGAAAGATACTTCTGCATTTTCTCCTGTCATCAACAAAAAAAGCAGGAACAATAGGGGAGGTAAGAAAAAGAAAGAAGACAATTTCAATGTTGTTAAAGCAAAGGAAACAAAAAAGAATGCTGTCTAATTTCCATTATTAATACAATCTTCTAGAACATTAGAGGAGTAAGGACCAAGAAAGCCAATCACAGGCTTAAGAATCTTATAAAAATTCATAAAGTTGATTTTGTTGCTATTCTAAAACCTTTTTTGAATATGAGCAAAATTGAGAAATACATAAAGTACTTTGGTTTTCACACAGTCTATCCAACTTGAATGGCCAAATCTGGCTGTTTTGGGTTGGAAATTATAACACTTCTGTCATCTACAACACTGATCAACAGATCACCATGAAGATGCACAACCCCAACACTAGTAAGAATATCTTCATCACTGCAGTGTATGCTAAATGCATTGCAAGGGAAAGAAAAGTTCTCTGGGAGGATTTGGAAAGAGTTCACCATCTCATTCAGGGGCCATGGTGTATTAGTGGTGACTTTAATGTCATCCTAGACCTGATGAGAAAATTGGAGGAAGACCTCATAGAATGAATATGAGTTTTGATTTTAGCAGCTGTATGAATGCTTGTGAGGTTTCAGACTTGGGTTTCATTGGTCCCCAATTCATTTAGTGATAGGACACCAAGGAAGAGATTTTGGAAGAGACTTGACAGAGTTTTTGTTGGGAGATTTTGCTCTATGGTACTTTATAAAGCAGTACGGGAAGTATTTAACTATTACAAGTATTCGAAAGGATAAATAAAGATTTCAATAATTCAACTAGAAATCTGAAAATTACAATATAACAACAAACTGAAATTACGATTTTGTTGAAAGTGAAAAATGGAAAGCGGTTTATCTTTGAGTCGAGTGTAGCACTCTGTCCTTAAGACAATATTGCCCCGTATGTATCCTTTATACGTCCTGGACAATTTGTCTCCCAAGATAAAACAGCAATGGAACCCTTGAGCAAAGGAAACTCAAGAGCTACCGTGAAGAATATTGAGTAACGAAATAATGCTTGGAAGTTGTAGGAAGAATTTTTACGGTTGTGTATTTTCATGCATATCAAGTGTGCTCAACAATGGTGTAAGGGGGTGTTTATATAGGTGAAGGAGGGGCTGAAAAACTGCCTGAAAACTGCCTCCATAATAGCCAAATAATGGCCATTATGGAGGTAGTAAAGTCACCAACATAAATGGTGAAAGACCAACTGTTTTGACCATTATAGGAGGAGTAATTCAGCCAAAATAAATGGCTGAATTGAGAGCTTGGACGTTTCTGCTTTGACTGTCGAAATTCCAACTTTCGAAAAACTTCGGGGACCAAACCGTACATACGAAAGAATTCGGTCCAAAGCGCACATCTCGAAACACGGGATCAAAGCGTACTTACGGCAAAGTTTTCTAGCCCAAAAAGATAATATCAGAAGGCCCACAGCCCACGGCCCGTGACCCGTGAACCCGAGAACCCGAGAACCCGAGAACCCGGAACCCGGAACCGGAACCGGACCAGACGGGCGGGCGGCGGCGGCGCGCGCGTGGTCTTTACTTGAACCGAAGCACATCTAGGTCATCCCTCCTTTAAACACATGGGATACCCCTTGGGGTCCCAAACCCCAAACCAATTTCGAATCTTATATACACAACAATTCTTTCTTCCTCTACCGATGAGGGAGAATTACACACAATACCATACTTTCCATGCTTCAAACACCTTACTTCGTGAACCAATATCTCTTTCATTTCTCAATGAAATTTGACAATTCTTGGCCCTACGGTTATCTACGTACTTAGTAGATCATGCATGTGTGAAGAACCGGATTCTCCAACATACGTTACACTAGTGTTTAAGCGTTAAAGTTGGTCGGTCGCAACTCCCGCCAAAGGCAAATTTCCAACAATCCCCTCTTGAAAGAGATTTTGGCGCACTCACATGGTGTCTTTTCATTTTCAAGCAATATTTCGACGGACCGATATTGCATAAGGAGAGGTAGCCTCGGCTTTGAACCTTCCATAGTTGAATACCATCGGACTTACTTCTTGCGCGGTGAACGTGATGTCTTGAACCGTCGGTGTTTAGTGTAAGCCAAGACAACGGTACCAACACAACAAATTCCCTTACTCTCTTCTTCGTAATGTTTTGTCCGTTTTGGCCATGGACAACGTCTTGGATTCTTAAGTGCGTTCAATTTGAGGCGGCCCGTCCTCGCACTTAAATAGGTGGTCTCCTACAAGGTATCCCTGCTATACCCCACTTCACAAGTGTTAGGAACCATTAAAAGTTTCCCAAAGACCTAACCTCAATTGTTGAGGATCATTACGAGTTTTGAAAACTTAACCTTTACCCATACTGCAGATAGCACTTAACGTCTATCGCGGGAACGGCTTTGGATTTGGTGTTTCTTTTCGAAATCACTATCCGAAGTGCTCATGCTTCTACCGAAGCGATCAACCGAACCTTTACAACTTAGTTTTCCCATTGAACCAAATTACCGGGATCTCCAGTTCGTAAGGTTGGGTTTCCACTTTGTATTGGTCCGTATATTTTGGGTTTTAAGCCCATTCCCCTAGACAGCGAACGCTTGATCTCCGGGTAGTCCCTTAGTTTGTAAACAAGGAAGTGACACTCGTGATGATCAAGCGCCATACGGTCTTATGTCTCCGACAGATCGACGAGATATGTCCAGACGCCGTCATCCGTGTCCTTCCTAAAGCCGATCGGCTAGCCACGATGTATAGCTCTGAAGGCACGGGTTTCTCCCAATAAGGGACGTCCTCTAATGAGTCGTGAAGTTACTCAACTTCTTTCATGCTTTGTATAAAGCGATAAACTCCGATACCATCATGAATCGGTCGATGCGAGTTTGCTTAGAGGATTTTCCAAGAACCGCCATACACATTTACTTGTGGCTTTGGTGTTCTTCGATCCGATGTCCGGTTTGCATCACTTGTGTTCTCTCGTAAGAACGCTGGACATCCAGAATACTATAATCCGTAGATAAGTGAATAATTCGAGATATCGTCATATCCGACTTACGCCTTCTATTGATCATGTATTAAGATCATCGGTGAACCTTAGTTCAAGCGATCGTTTGTTGGACGATACCAGGTCGGTTGTAGCGTGTACAATACATTGAACTACACGTGACCGAGCATATCGCTCCTTGTCTATGGGTGCACCATGATTCCAATCAGTTCTATGATTCATATCTATTGGTGGCTTCAACGACCGTCAACTATCGACCGATCCGTTAGATGTCTTAGAAATCCAATTCCTAAGATGTCATCTCGTGATACTCATATCGAGACTTTGTTTCAATATGATTTTCACTCTAAGGCCGTTGGTTTTCCAACTGTTGGCTTTCTAACTTCGAGTCAATGTTTCGTGATCGATTCATTGTTTTGTTTTATACGAGACTTTCGGGACCAAAATGTTAACATTTCGGGGACCAAAATGAAAGTTCGGAAGAAGCCCAACAGATTCCACGGACCAATTCGATCCTCTTCTTCCAACTCTCCGATTTGGAAGGTACGTTTCAACACCCATGCCATGTAAGATTACAATGGCCCTGGATGTGAAGCTACTCACAGGGGAGCACTTCTTACAACCCAAAGGTTCTTTTCCGGAGGAAGATTAACTATTACACGAGTATGGTTCTATATATGGAATCTATTTCTCTCTTTAGCTTCTTTCCAAAGCAGCGCTTTTGGAGATGACAATTATTTGTTAATTGTTCATGGTTCATTATTAACCATACAAGCTAGAAGGACTCGAACAAGTCTTTGTCCCCTTCTTTGCTCCGTCTCGGTTCAACATCTAGAATCCCTGAGTTCTGCAGATCTGGAAAATTAAGTTCCGGATATCCAGCAACTTTCGAGTCCTGTAGATACGGAACGTCTAGTTCCGGACGATCAAAGCCCTCGCGGGTTCTTGTTAACCTTGAGCAATTACTCCTTTTTCCTATTTCAAGGAAAGTTATCTTCAATGAATTCAGCATTCTTTGATGCCAAGAGGCGATCAACACTACTGTTATTTGCAGATCCAGTGGATATGCAATCTACAGTCTTAGGTCGAACTTGACCTGTTTCGGTAGCCCATCTTTTACCAAGCTACCCCTCGTAATTTGGGCGTACAACTTCGCGCTTGGCTAACACCGTTAGACCGAGGTGAGTAATGAGTCGTTTAATAAACGATGGTTCATATTCTCCCCTCTATCACTACGAATTTCTCAATCCGTAGGCTTAGTTAATTTTTAAATTCGCTTTGTAGCGCTTATCCGCTTCAACAACTTCATCTTTGCTTTTCAACAAACAAAGGATTCCATACGTTGTACTATCATCAATGAAGATCACAACGTAATTGTCTCCCCCTCTATTTTGTATAAACTTCAAATCACCAAGTAGGTGTGACTAAGTTCTAGAGGAGCGGTGCTTCTTTCGCTATTCCCTTGACGGAATTTGGAAAGGTGATTTTGCCTCTTCATCTACCTCACATTTATTTTGAGGGTTTATGTCGTCGAAGGCAACAATCTCAACATCGTTAGCTTTTGAATGACTTGCTATTTAACGTGTCTTAATCTATGATGGCATAGATGCACGGATTACAAATATATCATTCATTTGGCTACGGACATACCGTACCATTCTTAGTTATTACGGCACTGTTGGACTAGTCTCAAACCGGCTTGACCAACGGCGTCCCTTAAACCAAGTTAGGGATATGTATCACATCATCTTAGAGTGATCTCATTCCCCGAAGTCCTATTGAGGACAACCTCTCCAACCCCTTCTACTTTAGAGGTGGTGTTGCTTCACATGAACAACCTCTTACCCGTGGTTAGGGCGTAACCGGATCATATATGATCCAGATACTCTGGCCCACTCCAGTTGCTTTGGCAGACTGAGTGTCCAATTTCTTTACTGCCTTTCTTTAGGCCTTCAGATCATTAAGACCTGGAAACTCTGGCCCACCTTACTAGGTGT
Organism: Anisodus tanguticus; assembly: GCA_034509755.1. Classification (NCBI taxonomy): domain Eukaryota; kingdom Viridiplantae; phylum Streptophyta; class Magnoliopsida; order Solanales; family Solanaceae; genus Anisodus; species Anisodus tanguticus. The sequence continues at coordinate 34,998,680 of CM067557.1, read as the reverse complement.
CCATTACTTTTCCTATGAAATGAATTCTGGCACCACTCCAGTCGCCCGGAGGCTTTATATGACTGAGTGTCCAATATCATCATATCAAAGGAATTTTGGCCCACTCCAGTCGCCCGGAGGCTTTATGTGACTGAGTGTCCAATATCATCCTATGAAGGATCTTCTGCCAAATAGTATGACAGGCTCAACGTCTTTAGCTTTTAGTCTTCTTCCGTTATGATTGGTGCCCAGATAATTCTTGGCGCTTACTTAAGAGTGGTAACAGTTTTCGCACAGTCAGTGAATCTTACTCCCTCGTATGTGCGAACATACTTTACACACTTTAGTAATTACACTTAAAAGAACGGATCTTCTTAAGTCGTTTACAAAATCCAATCTTTAAACGGAAAAGAAGATGAGATTAAACTTCTGATTTGTTAAAGCATAAGGAATATAAATTATTTTCATATTCCTCCTTACTTTAATCCATTTTTAATCAGACATAATTTAATCTTTATTCTTGACAAGTAAGAAAAACTACTTATCCCAATTTCGGATTCTGGCTCACTTCAGTCACTTCATCAGACTGAGTGTCCATTTCCTTCTCACCATTATTCGGATCCTTTGCTGGGACGGATATAGGCCTTACGCTACAAGATAGAATAGCATCTTCGCTCTTCTCCTCTTGTCCCAGTTGACATCCTCAGCTTTCGAGAGCGCTTGTTTCCACCAGTCTTGGTAGCGGTGACACCATGAACACGTTCATCATCATCACTCTCTTCTACCGAGAAAACCATTTCCATATCCCAGATTTGGTCACATAACTTTTGACCGACATCTTTCGAACACTAATAGTAATACAATACGAGATATTGTCTTAAGTTGTTGGGAGATTTTGCTCTATGGTACTTTATAAAGCAAGATACGGGAAGTATTTAACTATTACAAGTATTCGAAAGGATAAATAAAGATTTCAATAATTCAACTAGAAATCTGAAAATTACAATATAACAACAAACCTGAAATTACGATTTTGTTGAAGACTGAAAAATGGAAACCGGTTTATGCCGAGTCGAGTGTAGCACTCGTCCTTAAGACAATATTGCCCCGTATGTATCCTTTATACGTCCCTGGACAATTTGTCTCCCAAGATAAAAAAAGAATGGAACCCTTGAGCAAAGGAAACTCAAGAGCTACCGTGAAGAATATTGAGTAACGAAATAATGCTTGGAAGTTGTAGGAAGAAGATTTTTTTCGGTTGTGTATTTTCGTGCATATCAAGTGTGCTCAACAATGGTGTAAGGGGGTGTTTATATAGGTGAAGGAGGGGCTGAAAAAGCTGCTGAAAAGCGCCTCCATAATAGCCAAATAATGGCCATTATGGAGGTAGTAAAGTCACCAACATAAATGGTGAAAGACCAACTGTTTTGGCCATTATAGGAGGAGTAATTCAGCCAAAATAAATGGTGAATTGAGAGCTTGGACGTTTTCGCTTTGACCGTCGAAATTCCAACTTTCGAAAAACTTCGGGGACCAAACTCGTACATCCGAAAGAATTCTGGTCCAAACTCGCACACATCCGAAACTTCGGGATCAAACCGTACTTCCGGCAAAGTTTTCTCGGCCCAAAAAGATAATATCAGAAGGCCCACAGCCCACAGCCCGTGAGCCCGGACCGGACGGGCGGGCGGCGGCGGCGCGCGCGTGGTCTTTACTTGAACCGAAGCACATCTAGGTCCTCCCTCCTTTAAACACATGGGATACCCCTTGGGGTCCCAAACCCCAAACCAATTTCGAATCTTATATACACAACAATTCTTTCTTCCTCTACCGATGAGGGAGAATTACACACAATACCATACTTTCCATGCTTCAAACACCTTACTTCGTGAACCAATATCTCTTTCATTTCTCAATGAAATTTGACAATTCTTGGCCCTACGGTTATCTACGTACTTAGTAGATCATGCATGTGTGAAGAACCGGATTCTCCAACATACGTTACACTAGTGTTTAAGCCGTTAAAGTTGGTCGGTCGCAACTCCCGCCAAAGGCAAATTTCCAACAGTTTTCATCAATGATGAATGGGCAAACTTATTTCAAACTAATACTATTACACACCTCCCTAGAGTTGGTTCTGATCATAGGCCTATCTTGTTTAAGTGTTATGACAGTTCGCAGAGTAGTGTTAAATACTTTAAATTCTTGGATTTCTGGATTTCAACCTTCTTTTATGCAACTGGTGAAGGATAGTTGGAAAACCAACATCACATGAAATGCTCAATGGATACTACAGCAAAAACTAAAGCTTCTTAGAAAGAAACTCAACCACTGGTCTAGAAATGTGGTGGGCAATGTTTATGATCATGTGAATGAATGGGAGGTCAAAATTCATAACTTGGAAGAGGTTGATTTACTAAATAGCAGTGACATGAGAAAGGAAAATCTCAATAAAGGACGAGCAGAATATATTAGATGGATTAACCTTCAATATACTTGAAAATGAAGGCTCAAACAAGATGGTTTGAAGAGGGAGATTCCAACACTAAGTACTTCTACAGTGTCATCAGATAAAGGAGGAACAGGATTCAAATTCACAGAATAAAAAATCATAGAAACAGATGGGTCCAAGGAAATGACAAGATTGCAAAAGCTGCAATCCATCACTTTGAAAAAATCTTTAACACTCCTCATGAGTTTAATGATTTTAACATCTTGAATTATATTAACCCTTGTATTACATATGAAGACAACAACAAACTTATTGCAATTCCTAATGTTGATGAGGTTAAGGATGCAATTCTCAGTATGAATGCCTCCAGTGCAGCAGAGACTGATGGTTACTCGGGTATGTTCTTTCACAAATGCTGGGATATTATTCAAGATGATATCAAGAACTTTGTTCAGGAATTCTTTAGAGGGAGGAAACTCACTAAGTTTTATTATCACACTTGTTTGATTTTGATTCCAAAAGTGGACTCCCTCTAGTAAATTAACATGAAAAATCATTTTCAATATTATCTCTATTAGGCTTAACCCCCTATTGGGAAGATTACTTTTCTGAAAATCAAAGTGGTTTTATTAAAGGTAGATTAATTACTGAAAATGTTTTACTTGCTCAAGAAATTGCTCAAAGCATTAAGCAATACAACAAAGGTGGAAATTTGATTATGAAACTTGACATGACCAAGGCCTATGATAAAACGTCTTGGAAATTTTTAATGAGTGTTATAAAAAAGTTTGGGTTTTCTGATATCTGGCTTGATATGATCGGGAGAATTATTGCCAATATTTGGTATTCCATTCTCATTAATGGCAACATAGTTGGTTTCTTTAGTTCTTCTCATGGTCTAAACAAGGTGACCCTCTCTCCCCCTCTTTATTCATTATTGGTGCTGAACTATTGTCTAGAATGCTGAATTGTCTCAACTTTAATGAAAACTTCATCCTGAAAGGGGTGTCAATTGCTACGAAAAGTAAAAACAAGAGATGAAATAAATCGAAAGTCAATTCTGTTTCCGAATGTCAGCGATAATGGCGCCTGACACAAATGACAACACTTCGATAAAACAGAAAACCTTTAAGAGTAAAATGAAGCGGAAAAATTAAAGAACACAAAGATTTATATTTTCATAAGTTATATATTGATATAACTCATAATGGTCAATGACCAGAAGTATTGTATATATTTCATATACAAATGTACAAATTCCTTTCAATTTTACAAGATAAAATGGAAAGGAATTAAAAGTTGAAGTCGCAGATGACTTCTGCCTGAAAAATCTAACTAATTAGACATAGACAACCTCTCATTACAATCGCTCCATACAAAACTAATCTAGAATCTAAACATCAATTGTAATGTTGGATAGAATGTCGTCTACACACTGATGCAACACTTGTGATCCAGATTTCTGAGTTGAAATCCTGAGAGCTCTCTTGATATTTTTGCAATCTAATTCTGGATGATCGATTCACTGTTATGGCCTCTTTATTTATAGTGGAGAGTCTTCCATGAAAGGCTCATCGATCTATTGAGGAGGTTGAGGGAAAGGTGGAAGTTGGTATGTTTGTTGGAGAAGATCATGGAGTCGGAATCTCAACAACTTTGAGAGAAGGGAGCCAATTGTGAATAACAATTTTGTGGAGGGTGGAGAATAGGGTAGTTAGTTTTGAGGCTGGGCATCTAGGGATCCATTTTTTTATTATACCGCCAGTGAGGTATTCAATCATTGTATCCCTATTTTCTGTTACTCTTTCTGTCTCTCACATTCTCTCCGGTATCAAGACACATATATTAATTTATAATTGAGGGTGTAAATTTGTAAATCTTGTTATAGAGATATACCTTCCCAAATTTTTTCGAGGAGGTATCCTCTATAACAAAGATTAAGTTGGCATAAAACAACCTTATTATCTCATCAACATATGGTTTTTTTCAGTAAAAGAGCTAAGAAGTTGTCTGTCCATTAAAAATTTCACCAGACCATGTTCAACATAGGAAGCAATATCTAGCTCTCTCTCACACCTAATTACTCTATTCTTATAATAATCCCACTTATCATGTTATGCTTTAGAAAAAATTTTATCGGAGAAAGCTGATACCTCAATGTCTGAATCAGACATGTCTAAAATGATGGATTCGGTACTATTGGAGGATGATGTGGTGTATGTCTCTTCGGATGTTGGCTGGAAGGTTGCCTGAGATGTTGTGGCAACATTCGAAGCAACACTTGTCCTTGTAGTCCTGGGAACTCCCTTTTGAAAAAATTAATTGAGGGGTTTCATTTGGGATTTCCCTTTCTAGAGGCACACTAGGTTGTTCAGAAGCTGAATGTTCTTCATCAGTCGATAAAATAGAGTCTGTACTTTCACTATAACTGCTCGAGTAGGCGGGTTTAGATGTTTCACATTTAGTCTTTTTGCTACTTGAATCTTCTTGGATTGTTTTCTTGAACACTCTACTCGATCAGCGAGTAGGAAAGGCAGATGATCTGGGCCTCTTACTCAAAAATGTAAAATCTGCATTCTCATCAACATCTATTAGGTTGTTATTATCTCCAAGATAGTTGATATCTAAAGGTTCATCAAACTCTTTAAACACTATTGCTTTAGAAAGGCCCTCAAGGAGATTTGAGGCAGAAGACTAGCGTGGTTGTTGAGGTGTATTCGATGGAGGGCTAGTGCTCATGGGAGTGTTAGATGAAATGTTGGTTGACATGAGTTCTGACACTAGAGAAGTTTCCATTGGTGAGAATTGAGAAAAACGTTTTGAGGAATTAGGGTTTGGATTGAGAAAGGAGTTTGGAATGGTGATGATTTCATCGGGTAGGTAGGGTTATACCCGAGGTGTGATGTGATTTTTCCTCCCTTTTTTATTTTTTAAGGAAAATCGGATATGATAGAAAAATGCAAATGAGAGGAATTTATATAGATGATAAATCTTTCAAAGAAAAAATAATCCTTTAGTTTTTGGTATTTCAATTTTATTCAATAACTTACACCTAAGATTTTGGGATAAAATGATAAACATCATGGTAGGAATTCAATTTAATCTTATCATTTTAAAGTTTGAAATTCCTATTAAAACAAGGCATAAAAATAGGGAAAAATATGATTTTTCTGAAATCAATTAAGAACAACATCCCAACAAATATCACAATTTGAAAATGTCAACATCAATATTGGCAACATTTTGGGCAACACAAGTACTTTGATCCCATAAGAATTTTTCATTTTGGCAACACATCAAGACACATTTCATAAGTATTTTATGAGTTTAACCACTGGACCAATGTAACATTTTCCCATCGTGTCCTTGATCTAATCATAAAACACATACAAAAGATTTTTTTTGTGTCAAAAATAAGAATACTTATTTAGTATTCTCAAAATTCTTTTTTTAAAGCATTTGATACTCCTATAGAATAGGAACGATATCTTTTCAAGGGATTTGCCCATTTTGCATAGTTGCCAAATATTTGTATAGGTTTTGCCTATTTTGATACTCCCTTTTTATGATATATATAAACTAGAAAATCTCTCATGGTCCAAAGCTTTTGTAAAAATATCAGCTAGTTGATGAAGAGTGTCAACATGTTCAATTTGAACTAGTTGTTTTTCAACTAAATCTTTTAAAAAGTGATGTCTAATATCTATATGTTTCGTACGTGAGTGTTGAACTGGATTTTGAAATATTTATAGCACTCAAATTATCACAGTACAAAATCAAAATGTTGCTAGAAAATCCATAGTCATCTAACATGTGTCTTAGCCATAATAATTGAGAGCAATAACGTCTAGCTGCTACATATTCAGATTTAGCAGTTGAAAGTGAGACACAGTTTTGTTTACGACTATACCATGAAACAAGATTATTGCCAAGATAAAAACATCCTCCACTTGTACTCTTTCTATCATCCACATCTCCAGCCCAATATGAGTCACTAAATCCTATTAAGTTAGGATTAGTGTCTTTGGAATACCAAATTCCCATCTCACTTGTGCCAACGACATATCGAATAATACGTTTCACGACATTTAAGTGGGATATTTTGGGACAGGCTTGAAAACGGGCACAAACACAAACACTAAACATAATATCTGGGCGACTAGCAGTAAGGTAAAAGAGGCTACCTATCATAGATCGATATAATATTGGGTCGACATTTTCACCAACATTATCCTTACATACCTTCTACGATGAGCCCATTGGCGTTTTCATCTGTTTAGCATTCTCCAAACCAAATCTCTTAACTAAATTCTTAGCATATTTACTTTGTGAGATGAAAATTCCATCTTTACTTTGCTTAATCTGCAAACCTAAGAAAAAAGTTAGTTCCCTAATCATGCTCATTTCAAATGTTGATGACATAGATTCAACAAATGACTTAGATAAGATTGTGAGGTCGAACCAAAGACTATGCCATCTACGTAGATTTGAGCAATAATAATATCTACACTGTGACGTTTAATGAATAAAGTACAATTAGCTTCACCACAGTTAAAACAAAATTCAAGAAGGAAGTTAGTTAGACGTCCATACCATGCACGAGGGGCTTGTTTCAACCCATACAGAACTTTCTTGAGCTTGTACACATAGTGTGGATGGTAAGGATCTTCAAATCCTTTTGGTTGTTCGATGTAGACTTCCTTATCTAGGTAACCATTTAAGAATGCACTTTTTACATCCATTTGGTATAAAGTATTTTTTAGAAAATAGGCAATAGCAAGTAAGAGTCTAATTGACTCAATTCTAGACACATGTGCGAATGTTTTGTCATAATCGATTCCTTCAACCTGAGTATAGCCTTGTGCAACTAGACGACCTTTGTTTCTAAAAACTGTTCCCGATTCGTCTGATTTATTTTTAAAAATCCACTTAGTTCAATTACATTTGTATTATATGGACGTGGAACTAAGTCCCAGACTTCATTTCGAGAGAATTTTTCAAGATCTTCTTGCATTGCTTGAATCCAAAAATCATCTTTCAGTGCTTCTAAAATATTTTTTGGTTCTAAAGTAGATATAAAACAAGAAAGACTAACCTTTTGGTATATGGTAGACATACACACATACCTTACCAGTTATATGTAGTTGAGTGGTTCTTTCCCTCTTATTTTAATTCCTTCAAAAACTCCCCCTATCACCTGGCCTGTTGGATGATTCTTCCTAATACTTGACGAGGGGTCCCTTCGAACTTGATCTAGAACATCAGTATTTGACTCCTCATCCATGGCCTTTGTGGTCTCTATTTCAGGTTCAGATGTTGCTTCGGGTGTGGCAACATTTGGAGCAACATCTGATTCTTCAACAGTCTGCACATTTTCCACTGAAACTATAGTGTTCTTTTCAGTTGTATTTCCTATAAGATCAGAAAAGTCATCAAAAATAACATTTACAGACTCTTGTACAGTTTTGGTCCTCAGATTGTATACTCGATAAGCATGACTATTTTGAGAATAGCCAACAAAAATTCCTTTGTCACTCTTAGAGTCAAACTTTGTCAAATGATCTCTATCATTTAAAATATAACAAATACACCCAAAGACATGAAAGTAACGCAAGTTAGGTTTCTTTCCATTTATAAGCTCATAGGAAGTCATCTTTGTTCCTGACCTTAAGTAGACTTTATTAGAGATGTGACAAGCAGTATTTAAGGCTTCAGCCCAAAAACGTTTTGATAATTTTTTAGAACTAAGCATAACTCTAACCATTTCTTGCAGTGTTCTATTCTTCCTTTCTGCTACCCATTCTGTTGAGGAGTTTTGAGAGCGGAAAACTCATAGAAAATTCCTTTTTCTAACAATTTTTTGTGAAAGAGCTGTTTTCAAATTCTTTTCAATAGTCAGATCTAATTCGAAAAATAGGAGAATAGAACAAGTTCCTAATTCTAGTGTGCAAAATTTTAAACATGTCAAAAATTTGTGATTTTTCTTTCAAAATATATATCCATGAATATTTAGAAAAATCATCTACTATCACATAGGAATACCTCATGCCTCCTAGACTGTCTACTTCAATTGGACCCCTTAGATCCATATGTAGTAATTGAAAACAGTGAGATGTACCTGAATATTGTCCGTGTGTTGGACAATATTATGAGAGACATGAGTTTTCTTACCTATCAGACAATCTTCACAGACAGTTTTACCTTTATGGCTAAAATTGGGTAAGCCTCTAACCACTTCATATGAGACCAATTTTTCTAAATTGTGGTAGTTGACATGCCCCAACTTTTGATGCCACAGTGTTGTGTCATCGATCTTGGCACTATTGCATGTTTCTTGCCTTACAACAAGATAGCAATTATCACCTGTTCTAGTACCTGTCATGACACATTCATTAGCTTCATTCGTAACTTCACAAACATTCTTATTGAACTTTACCTCAAGATTGTCAACACACAATTGACTAATACTAATCAAATTAGCCATTAAGCCCTCAACAAGTAAGACATTTTTGAAGGCTGGAAATCTAGGAACATCTAAGATCCATTTTCCAATTATTTTGCTTTTACTGCCACCTCATTAAGTCACATTTCCTCCATTGAATGACTCACAGTTCTCTAGAAATTCTTTTGTACCTGTCATGTGGCGGAAACATTCACTATCAAGGTACCAAGAACCTGAAATATTAGTTCTTAATGCAGTTATACAAACATTACAAGATAAATTCATTTTAGGAACCCAAACTCTCTTGAGACATTTTTTACCTTTCGGCTCAGAAATGTTGCTCCGATTGTTATCCGAAATGTTGGACAACAATTTAGGCAACATTTTGCTCACAAAATTTTGAAGTTTGAAACAATATGATTTTAGGTGTCCAGGGCATACAAACTTCATATTCTTTGACATATATGAGAACCTATTTTTTATTACTTTTACAAAGCGTATTTTCTCATTTTTATCAAAGAGATTAGAGCATATGGTTTTAAGAGAGTTTTCGTACCCAATACCTGCATGTGAAGGATTACTAAAGTTGAGTATCTCATTCAGTTTCGAAGTCCCTATGTTGAGCTTGCGGAATGTTGCTTCGGCTAAATCTAGTTTTGCATGAACTTTACCAAATTCAGTATCTTTTTTGGCAAGTGCAACCTCTAGTCGGGTTATTGTGCCTTTTAAATCTACATTCTCACAAGTTAAAGATTTTACCTTTGTGTCAGGTTGCTTGGATTCTATGATTAAGGCTTTACAAATACTTTGTAATTCATTAATCATATCATATTTGCATTCAACTTGATCTATACAATCAGTCTCACTAACTGAAATAGAACCACTAAAGCAATTAACATTAGAATAGTTAAAGAATTCATACCTTCCGGATGTCGTTGAGGATGTTGATGTCGTTGCTGATGTTGCAGCAAATGTCGTGACATCTGAGACAACATTATAGATGACATCTTCATTATCCGACAGAGATTGTTCATAGATAGTGGCCAACATTGCTTGAGTTTCAATTTCACGAACTCCTTCCTCTTCTTCTTCTCATCATTCATCACTAAGAGAAACTCATATGTTCTTACCAAATTTTCTAAGAGTGTTTGCACATTCGTTGGCATAGTGACCCCAACCCGAGCATGCATGACATTGCACGGACTCGAGCTGTTTGGGATCAAATTTGGTATGATTTGAGTTGGTTCTCCTTAGTTGATTTCCTCTTTGTACATTTGGAAGGAATCTAGTGGGCTTTTGATTCAAGACTTGGATTTGGTGCTCTTTAGATTTTGATTGATTTCTATCATTGTTGAACTTTCTCACCATCGAATTGTATTTTCGAGTGAGTAAGGCAACATTTGCACCTTCACCAATTTATTCAAGATTTTCATCCTCTTCTTCGATTTGGTTCTCCGAGGAGTGAACTTGAAGTGCCACATTCTTGCTTTTATATAGTTCCCTTTGATTCTCAATGTTCATCTCATAGATTTTGAGAATGCTCATTAAGGTATGAAGGTCCATTGTGGCAAGATTGTGAACTTCTTCAATGGTACAAATCTTTAAATTGAATTTTTCAGGAAGAGAACGGAGAGCCTTTTCAACAAGTTGAGTGTTGGTTAAAGGTTCACCAAACACTTGATATTCATTTGAGATGTCAATCAACTTTTCAAAATAAGATTTAATATCATCCGCTTCTTCCATCTTTAAACGTTCATACTTACTCATGAGCATGTGTAGCTTTGTTCGACGAACACTTAAGCTACCTTCACAATGAATTTGTAAAGTATCCCAAGTGTCCTTAGCCATGGAGCAGTTCTGAATGAGTTTGAACATGTAGAGATCAACCAATCCAAAAATTGCATTTAAGGCCTTTTCGTTAAAGCTAGCATTATTGGTTTCTTCCGATGTCCATTCATATTCTGGTTTAACAAGAATGTCATCTTCCTCATCCGATGACAACATACCCATTAGTTATAGATCTCTATGCCCTCACATCAATTGATTTGATATGAGAACGTAGGCGAATCTTCCAATAGGCATAGTTTGAATCATCTAAAATAGGAAGTACTAATAGTCTGATTTGTCGGATCCATAACTTATGATAACAGGACCAAACACTTATTGTGTCAAGTGTTGGCTCTGATACTACTTGAAAGGGGTGTCAAACGCTATGGAAAGTAAAAACAAGAGATGAAATAAATCGAATGTCAATTATGTTTCCGAATGTCAGCGATAATGTCGCCTGACAAAAGTGACAACACTTCGATAAAATAGAAAATCTTTAAGAGTAAAATGCAGTGGAAAAATTAAAGAACACAAAGGTCTATATTTTCATAAGTTATATATTGATATAATACATGATGGTAAATGACCAGAAGTATTGTATATATTTCATATACAAATGTACAAATTTCTTTCTTTACAAGATAAAATGGAAAGGAATTAAAAGTTGAAGTCGCAGATGACTTCTGCCTAAAAAATCTAACTAATTAGACATAGACAACCTCTCATTACAATAGCTCCATACAAAATTAATCTAGAATCTAAATAGCAATTGTAATGTTGGACTGAATGTCGTCAACACACTCAGGCAACACTTGTGATCCAGATTTCTGAGTTGAAATCCTGAGAGCTCTCTTGATACTTTTGCAATCTAATTCTGGATGATCGATTCACTGTTGTGGCCTCTCTATTTATAGTAGAGAGTCTTCCTTGAAAGGCTCATCGATATGTTGAGGAGGTTGAGGGAAAGGTGGGCAACTGGTATGTTTGTTGGAGAAGATCATGGAGTCGGAATCTCAACAACTTTGACTTGTTCTTCACTCAACTTCTTTCCCAAGCTTTGACTCTTTCTCCCACGTTTTACATAGCTCCTAATTCACACGCCTAAGTCGTTTTACCTCTTAGTAAAAATATTATTGCTTAACGTGAAGTAAAACAAAACTGTTATATAAAAATGTTGGTCTAAATGTTGTGACATTTGTCCCAACATTTTATGCATTTAACAACAGTACTTCAGAGGATATATTTGGTCAAATGTCACAACACCAAACCCAATATTAACACATCCCTTTCACCATGAATCACAATGGCCCCATTATTAATCATCTAGCTTATGATGATGACATAGTGATTTTCAGTGGGAAAAACAATAAGTCCATCAAACTCATTAAGCATAAAATTAGGAGATATAAAAAAGCTTCTGGACAGAAAGTTAATAGTGATAAGAGTTTTTTCATTATTTCTCCTACTACTGCTCCTTATAGAATCAACAGAATGAGAAGGATGACTGCTTACATGGATAAAAGTTTTTCTTTCACTTACTTGGGATGCCCTATTTATAGTGGTAAGAAAAATCTTAGTTATTTTGATGGCATGCTTGCCAAAACTGTTAAGAGGCTTAACGGATGACAAAGTAATATGCTTTCTTATGGGGGAAAGATTATCGTCATTAAACATATTCTTCAGTCCATTCCTATTTACACTTTGTTTGCTCTTAACCCTCCCAAAGGTACCATTGAGATCATGGAGAAATATTTTGCTAATTTCCTTTAGAAAAATAGTGACGGCAAGAACAAATACCACTGGAGTAAGTGGGAAAATCTTTGTATTCCAAAAGATGAAGGTGGTTCTGGTATAAGAAGCATGAATGACATTACTAATTCTTTGATTCTAAAGAGATAGTGAAAGTTTAGAATTCAACCATCTTTGTGGGCAGAATTCTTAACCAAGAAGTACTGCAAAAGGTCACACTCTGTGGGAAAAATTCCCATATCTACTGACTCTCATACTTGGAAAAGCCTGATGAAAATTAACACAAACGGAACCTCATATCATCTGAACAGTCCAAGCAGGAAACTCCAACTTCTAGAGGGACAGATGGGGGCCTTGGCCAAGCTGTGTCAGGGCCTAGGTAAGTCTCCAAAAATTCTTATCAATTCTTTTACTGATAATAACTCTTGGAATATTGACAAATTGAAAATTGTTATACCCAATGACATTGTGAATTGAATTTCTAATATTGTTATTGGTGATAACAGTGAGCCCCATATGGAACCCATCCTGGCAAATTGTTAGAAAGCATAGGCCAATCAGCCTATGATCAACACACAAACTGATTGTTTCTGTTGTAGGATGCACAAAATGAAACTATGCATGGTATTTTTGGAGAAAGAGATGCAACAAGATACATGTGGAATTCTATGAGAAATCCCCTAGGAATACAACATGTAAATCAGCCTATGATCAACATCTTCAACAATTGGTGGAGTAGAAAGCCTGAACATGCTATCCACAAGATCCCTTTGAAGAAAACCCCTAATTTCATTTGCTGGGAACTATGGAAGCAGTGGTGTGCCTGCAAGGCACTTCCTCTACAACAAAATGGTCTATCAAGATTTTGGACATATCAAAGCTATTATTACCAAGTACTTTCAGAATTTACAAGATATCAACCACTGGCCTACTTTCTGTCTTACAATAGAGAAGGTCAGGCTAGTGCACATGGTGAAGCAGGTTACCTGGAATTTTCCTCAATTAGGAAACATCATGTTTCCTACATGAGAGTGGTAGGGCAGGCATTGGTGGAGTTGCAAGGAGTAGTCAGGGTGAACTGATTATGACATTCTCTATTTTTGTCAATTGTTGTAGCAGTAATATGGCTGAGGCGTTAGCAGCAGAGTTTGGGGTAAAATGGTGCTATCAACATGGATACACTAATTTTACTCTTGAACTAGATTCTAAAGTCATAGCCACTATGTTGGATAATAACATTGTCACTAACATAAAGTTGAAACAATTTCTGGACACCATCAGAAGTATCAAGAACAGAGTTGGGATTCAAGTGAACCACTGTTATAGAGAAGGGAATCAAGTTACAAATTTCTTACAAAATTTACCTTCATATCTAATCAGAATCTCCTCACTCACTCCATCTCTCATCTGCCTAGACAAGCAAGAGGCTCTTTTCAGCTAGATAAGTGGCAATTGCCTAGTCTTAGATGAAAATATGACAAAGTCAATTTTTTTGTTAGCTAATTTGGTTGCCTTGTTGATATACCAGAAGACACTATAATAAATGGTGTTGTTAGCCTTCTGATTCCCTTGGGGTGATTTCATCATCTTTGGATGTGTTGTATTGAGGTCAGGTCTAGCCCCGCTCTGCTCCTTTTTTGCTAATACAACACAACTCAGAGCTTATCTGGGTAATTGATTAAAAAAAAGTCCAGGAGATGAGAAAACAAAATGCTATGATATACTCCAAGATGCCTATAATATTACCAATTTGCATAGTGCGAATTGATGAGAATAAAATAATGAAGAAGAAGAAAAGTATGGTAGTAGCTAGCAAAGTATTTTTTTGTTTACTGTAGCTAGCAAAGTTTTTTTTTTGTTTTGTTTACTGTAGCTAGCAAAGTGTCGATTCTCCTATTGTTAAGTTGTCAAAGTTGAAGCCTACGAGTAAATATATTAACCTGGTTATTTAGTTAACTGGATAAAAAGTCATCTATTTAACTTGAGAAGATGATACTTTCCACAAAAAAATTAATTGTTCCTCGATAAAAGCAAGAAAGAATGTGATTGGCATGATTCTCGAGACAATCGGATGGGATAAGAAAAGGAACCTATCGCATTAATCAAAATCGGCTACACTACAAAGAAAAGGGGAAAGAACGTGTGTGCCCCCTCAAACCAAAGTAATTACCCTCTCATACCCCCGTTATTTTTACACCCCCAGAAAAAATTAAAACTACTTACCCGAGATGCCTCCAAACTATGATACCAACATGATATATAAATAATATGAGATGGTATCATGGAAGACTGCTTCAATCCTTCTCTTTGTCCTCTATGATACCATCATGGTATATAAATATACTGAGATGGTGTTGATAGAAGAAATATTTTCCTTGATGTATTCTTCCATAAAGGGGAAAATATATACACAATATACAATTCAATGAGAAGAGGAAATCAAGCCTCTAATCTTCCTAATCAATATCAATCCCTAATAATATTCCTAATTATCATTTTACTACTTACCATACATAAAATGCTACTACATTAATAATAATATAATAATATTCTAACACTCCCCCGCAGTAGAAGCTGGAGGGCGGCGAATGCTGAGACTGTTCCTAAAATCTTCAAATAGTATCAACGGAAGTCCTTTTGTGAAAATATCTGCGATTTGATGACGTGTCGAGACATGTAACACTCCCACTTGTCCGCGAGCCACCTTCTCACGAACAAAATTGATATCTAACTCATTATGTTTAGTGCGTTGATGATTGATTGGGTTCCCTGAGAGATAGATTGCACTAACATTATCACAGTATACTAGTGTTGCTGTTTGAATTGGGCAATGAAGTTCAAGTAACAGATTTCTAATCCAACATGATTCAGACACAACATTGGCAATAACACGGTATTTTGCTTCAGCACTTGAACGTGATAATGTGGCTTGTCTTTTTGAGGACCATGAGATTAAATTGTCATCGAGGAAGACACAATAACCGGAGGTGGAGCATCTGGTGTCCGGACAGCCTGCCCAGTCTACATCCATGTAAGTGACAAGTTTGGAAACGAAGGATGGGTATAGATGTAATACATACTCCAGAGTGCCCTGAATATATCGCACAATGCATTTTAGAGCATACGTATGTTCTTCCATCGGATTATGCATGAATCAACATACTTGTTGTACTGCATAAGTAATATCCGGCCTGATGAACGTGAGATATTGCAAAGCTCCTGCTAGGCTGCGGTATAATGTTGGATCGGCAAATGGTTTACTTGAGGTGGAACTCAATTTAGACTAAGTGTCTACCGGAGTTGCCAAAGGTTTGCATAAATACATTCCAACTCGTTCCACAATCTCAGATTCATACTTCTTATGGGAGAGAAATAATCCACTTGCATGTCGTGTCACAGCAATTCCTAGAAAGTAGTGTAGTGGACCAAGATCTTTCATAGCAAATTCAGAACTAAGTTGTGACATGATACTCTTGCGAAGAGAGTCTGATGATGCTGTTAGGATAATATCATCCACATATAAAAGAAGATAAGCAATATTATTACCCTGACAATAAATAAATAAAAAATTATCAAAATGACTGTGAGAAAAACCAATGTGTGACACAAAGTCTGCAAACCGCTTATACAATGCCCTGGGGGCTTGCTTTAGTTCATATAATGATTTGTTGAACAAACACACATGATTGGGATATTTTGGATCTCTGTATCCCAACGATTGGTGCATGTATACAATTTCATTGAGGTGTCCATGGAGGAAGGCGTTTTTGACATCCAATTGATGAAGAAGCCATCATTTTGAGAGAGACATGCTTAGAATTGTTCTGATAGTTGCCGGTTTGACCACTGGACTGAACGTCTCCCCTCAATCTACACCAACCTATTGTGTCTTCCCATCACATACAAGACGGGCCTTATGCCTCTCAAAAGTTCCATCAGATTTTTCCTTATGGCTGAAAATCCATATAGACCGAATTATATTAGCACTAGATGGATGAGGTACTAAATCCCACGTCCTATTTTTAATTAGAGCATGATATTCATCATCCATGGACATTTTTCAATTCGGGTCCTTTAGAGCAGACACTGGGTTACGTGGCAAAGGTGATTTCGAGACCTGGGTGTGTAGGCTATATTTGGTATTGGGTTTGACAATTCCATGTTGACTATGGGTGACCAGATGATTTTCATGGCCAGTGGACTCGACGCCACTGGCCGAGAGGGGGATTCAGGATTGGGCCTAAAGCCGAGAGGTGGCCCAAGCTAGTGAACTAGGCGCCACTGGCCAAAAAAAGGGAATTTGGGATTGGGCCCTGAGCCGAGAGTTGGCCCATGTTTCACGTGAGTTGTGGCATTGAGTGTTGGTGACCAAGCCCAAGAACCGAAGGCCCAGGCTACTGTGCTGAATTGTAACGCGGCTGGGCCATCATTCTTTGGTCCAGTGGGCCCAAATTCGAATTTCCGGCACTACCCGTGGGTACCAAACTGTGGAAAAAATGTGTTAGATACGAAAGCTTATCATCATCCAAAAAATATAGGTATGAATCCCGGTTTCATGTATCTTAGCAAAGGGAAAAACCATTTCATAAAAAATTACGTGACGACTTATAATTATTCTTTTTGAAGAAATGTTGTAGCATTTGTAACCACGATGATTTGTAGGATATCCCAAGAAGACACATGGAGTAGACCAGGGTTAGAGTTTTGTGATTGTGGTGGATGGAAAGAGGGGGTAGCAAAGGCAACCAAACACTCTTAAATGAAGATAGGAGGGCTCTCGTAAATAAAGCACTTTTAGTGGAGTTTGGTAGGACATGTTTTTATGAGGAAGTATATTCAACATATAAGTGGCCATTTGGAGTGCATGATGCCAAAATATTGCGTTCCGCCTTCCCATTTTGTAATGAAGTGTGAGGACAAGACAGACGAAAATTTAGACCATTTGTTTTGAAAAAATCCGGAACTGATTATTGTCAAATTCCCTCCCATTGTCACATTGAATACTTTTAATCTCCCGTTCAAATTGAGTTCGGATGAATGCTCTAAATGTGAGAAAAGTGGAAAACAGTTGTGATTTTTTTTTACAAAGGAAATGTCCACAAGTAATTAGAGTAATCATCAAGTATGAGTAAATAATATCTATGACCAGAAGAACTCAACACAGGTGATGTCCAAATATCATAATGTAAAATGTCAAATGGCATAAGAGTGCACGAAGTAGAAGAAATAAATGGAAATTTAACATGTTTACCAAGTGCACAAGCATGACACTTATTTAGAGTTCGTGTTTGGGTACAAGAAATAAATTTATTTTGTTTAAGAGAGGCCAAAACAGACTTTCCCGGATGTCCCAATCGTTCGTGCCATAAAGATGGTGCCAAGGCTGCAAAAGTATATGGAAACTTGGACTGTTGATTTGGTAAACTAATCGGATAGAGCTCCATCTTGCTATCACATCTCATGAGAAGCTTCCCCATCTGAAATTCATGTACAGAAAATCCAAAAGGGTCAAAACGAACAGATAACCAATTATCAGTGGTAAACTTTCTAACAGAGACCAAGTTTTTAATTAATTTGGGAGCATGAAGGACATTCTTTAAAATTAGTGGTGGGTTTGGTGGTGACAATTTGCTAGAACCATACCATTTTATTGGAATTGAATGGCCATTTTCGATAATTATACCGTTATCATTGCTCAAATTAAAATAGGATGAGAGATTACCTTGGGAGGACGTCATATGGGACGTCGCTCCAGAGTCCATATACTAATTTGAATCCAGTGAATTGAGTTCGAGGGTGTGCATGGTGGACTCAATGTCCGTGGGTTGGGGCACTGCCGAGTGAGCCTCCTCCCACTGGGTCGGCAATGACCCATTAGCCACTGAATTGCCCCTGGAATTTCCTGTCTGCCTTGGCCTAAAATTGGGAGGCCCAGAATGTTGAGATTGGTGCTGGCCCGTCCCAAAACTGAAATTGTTGGGGTTGTATCCACTAGGCTGGCCAGTGGGCCTATAGGTTGGTCTGGCCCAATTTCCCATTGGGAATGGACTGGGCGGCACAGCCCACGGCCACTGCCAGGCACAGTGGCCTTTCCCGCCATTGTGCTGCCTATGTTGTCTCCCGGAGTTGGTTCTGCCGCCTTGTCCACCACCACCGCCGCCACCGAAATTTTTATTTCCACCATTTTTATTATTTCGGTTATTACCATTCCGGTTTTTATTACCATTTCGTCCTTTTTGTCCTCGGTTTTATTGTTCAAAATTCATGGAATTATTATTGGTGGCAACAAAACTCGAATTCGGAACCGTGGCAGCCTTTTTTGCAAACCCCGCCCCTCAAGAATTAACATGGAACGTGTTTGATAGAAAAGAGGTAGTGGATTGCTTTGACGGATGAGCGTTCCCACACCACTATAGGCATCGGTAAGGCCCGCAACCAATTGTAGAACTAATCGATTGTTGGTGATGGGTGAACCAATTTTTTTAAGTTGGTCTGACAAAATCTTCAGGCGTTGACAATATGCCGACGCATTTGGGAAATCTGCCATAACTATGGTGGAGAATTCTTGTTCCAATGTGACGGTGTGAAAACTTTTATTATCTTGTAAAATGTCCCGCAATCGATCCCAAGCCTCCTTTGCAGTGGAATCTGGTTCCATTATTGTGTGCAACAAATCTAAAGAGATTGTTGCATAAATCCATCCAAGAACTGTGGTATCAATAGTTTCCCACAGTTCCAAGTCATCACATGTCAATGATTCCTTCCCTTTGCTATTTGCCGGCGGGATTATGTGATGAATAACCCGGTGAGAGCGACAACATATTTTGAATAGTTCTGCACATGCTGCGTAGTGAACATTCTCTATCTCAAGAGTGATGGAAATATGTGTTTTTATGTTTGAAACGGCTAAGGCTGGATGGTAAAGGGATTTGGATTAAGATATTGTTGGTTGGATGGAAAACAAAAGTGAAGAACAATAATGGAGTAAAAAAGAAAACAAAAAAATATTGATAATTTTCGGCCAAGTAAGGTGTTGGACGAAAAAAAAGAGAAAACGTATTTTTGGATCTTTCCTTATGCTCTTGATACCATGATAGAAGAAATATTTTCCTTGATGTATTCTTCCATAAAGGGGAAAATATATACACAATATACAATTCAATGAGAAGAGGAAATCAAGCCTCTAATCTTCCTAATCAATATCAATCCCTAATAATCTTCCTAATCAATAATCCCTAATAATCTTCCTAATCAATAATCCTAATTATCATTTTACTACTTACCATACATAAAATGCTACTACATTAATAATAATAATATAATAATATTCTAACAGTATTGTAGAGGATCATGTTCATTTATTAATAAAGACACTTTTCTCGGAAAAAAAAAGCTCTATTATACCATCATCTTATATACATATATTGTGATGATATCATGGAGGACTGCTTCAGTCCTTGAATGAGACACTCATCAGTCCTTCATGGTACCATCGTGGTATATAAATAAACTGAGATGGTATCATGGAGAACTGATTCAGTCTTTCTCTTAGTCCTTAATGATACCATCATGGTATTATGGAGAACTGATTCAGTCAATCTCTTAGTCCTTCATGATACCATTATGATATATAAATATATTGTGATGGTATTATAAAGAAAGGGTTTTGGGGCGAGCAGGTACTCAGATAATTAGTTTCAACCGATTGGGTAAGAAGCCAAATTAGTTAAAGAGGGGCATGGGGCGGGTAATTATTTTGTTTTAGGGGTATTTGGTGTTATTTCCCCCAAAGAAAATTGTAGCAGGTTCTTCTCCCCTGATGTACAACTTCTCTCTACTTTATATACGTATCATAGATTCCGTAAGGATTTAATTTATATACCATATATATTAATAGTATAAATTCATTACATTTTCCAAGTATCCCCTTGATAATCAATTGAGCTGTCCAAGCGGACAAATTCATTACATCATTAGATCACTCTGAGAATAGTTAGGATAGTTACTTCTAATATAAGTGACATTAGTACAGTAGAGAAAGTAAGGTAAGTATACTTCTACAACATATTAAATTGAACTATGACAATAATGCCTCATCCTTATCTGAAAAAAATCAGTAATATTAATCATCACTAATCATGTCGCTATATTTAGTCTAGTCACAATCTAATAGTTGGAGATTTATACATAGTTTTCTAGCTAACACTAGAGTTTTCTTCATATCTACTATATATCATATGCATGTACCACACTGATCTAACAAGACTTCTAGAATATATCTTATTATCTATCTGAACCTTTTTCTTCCATTGTATTCTAACATTATGCTAAGTATGCATGTATATTTCAAGAGATTATAAGTCTTTTAAGATAACTTATTCAGCTGGTTTTAGGTTTACTTAGTTAATTCCCTTTTAATATATCTTCAATTATCATAGTTTCACAACTATATGGACCCCTAACAGCAAAGGAAACTTCACTACTGCTTCAGCTTGGAATTTAGCCAGACAAACAAAACAAAAATCCCCGTTGTTCATGAAAATTTGGAACAAGTACATACCTGTTAAGATGTCCTTTCTTCTATGGAAGCTCTTGAAAAACAAGTTGCCTTTTGATGACATCCTACTCAAGTTCAAGCAAAATCTAGTATCCCAATGTTTCTGTTTCAGAGTTCCTCAAAGCAAGACAATTCACCATACTTATATGGCAGGAGATATTGCTAGCATCTTGTGGAAACATTTTGGCAGCCCGCTGGGCATTACATGGGAAGATATTCCTATTAGATTATTTCTCAAGAATTGGTGGAGCCTCAAACCTATTAATTCCATCCACCAAATCTTCTTACAAACCACACCGATTGTGGTTTGTTGGGAAATTTGGAAAGCTAGACGTGCGGAAAGGTATGGCAAAACGAAATGCTCTGTTAAGAGGATTAAATATCAAATTCTATCTCATATGAAATGGATATTGAACAAGGTAAAGCCTGATAGAATTTGGGGGTCGGACTAATTTCATATATGCAATCAAGTAATGACCTTGAGATAAAAAAATCAATAGCACTGTTGTATTGTGGGATAAACCGAAATGGCCATTTTTTAAACTCAACACGGACGGCAGCAGGGGCAGGAGGGATTTGTAGAGATCCACAGGAAAATATTGTCATGGCTTTCGCATCATCTTTGGGAAACGACACTAGCAATACTGCAGAAGCCAAAGCAGCTTTACAAGGATTGAAATTGTGTGTTCAAAATGGCATAGATAATCTTATTCTGAAAGGTAATTCGTTGCTAATTATCAACATGTTACAAGGCAAAACTCTCCCTCCATGGCACCTGAAAGAGATGATTATGGAAGCTCAAAAACTTTCGCAATGGATCAATTGCAAATTCTAATATTGCTTTCCAGATGCATTGGCCAAATGGAGTATCCATCATCAAGATTGCAATTTCTTTACCTTGAACAACCTACCACAGAGTGCGAGAGGCCCATATAGAATGGACCAAATTCAGATGCCCTCGCTAAGATTCAAACATAGAAAGCTTATTTTTTGGTAAATGTGCTTTTGGTAGAATCCCTGTAAATGTATTGCTAGTTTTTTTGTATTAGAACCTAGTTAGGTTTATTTCTACTCAGCAGCTGTAACTTATTGGATTTCCACCTCCTTGTAACTGTCAGGTGCGAATTTTGAAATAATACAAATACCCAGGGGATGGGAAATTGATTAAAAAAAAAGTTTCACAACTATATGCGGATTAGTGCATCTGATGATAAGGTTAATATGTAACATGAGCAAAACCATTTCATGAGATATTTTCCCTTGTTTTTATCCTTTATATGTGCTATTTAGACCTTCCACGGATTTAATATAATCGCACTATAATAAGTTATCTAGGTCAGTGCCTCGATGGGCCAAAACTCAGGGGGCCAAGACCTTGGATGGTCCATGTAACCGTATAAATATAGGAAACAATATATTCCCTACCCATAATTAGAATATTTTCATATATTGTGTAAATATAATTATGGTAAGACTAGGATTCCTCTTTTGTATAGGCTTAGGATTCCTATTGTATAAGGGATGAATATTGTACTCTATATATACCTTGATATTAATGAAAGACTCCCCAAGGGAGATTAATATCATTTAGCATGGTATCAAGAGCCAAATAAACAAAACCCTAAAAACATTTCTCTTCCACAGCCGCCGGTTGCCTCTCCTACGCCGCTGCCCTCCCGGATTTTCTTCTTGTTTTTCGGGTTTTGTTCTTCCTTTCTTCTCTTCTCTAAATGGCAAGCCCTGATTCTTCCACACTTTCTGACGCCTCTAGCTCCACAAATCCCACCACAAAGTCATCACCCCAGTTTCATCCCGCCCTTACTGTTTCCAACACAAGAACCATATTCCCATTATTCTTGATCAAGAAAACAACCAGTATTCTCCCTGGGTTGAACTTTTTCGCAATCATGCATGTCTCTATAACGTGTTTGACCATATTGATGACACTATTCCGCGCCCTACGGAGGTTGATGATTCTATCTGGCATCGTCTCGACGCCGGCGTCAAACAATAGATATATGGTAGTATCTCTCAGGATTTGCTCCTTACTATCATGAAATCTGACTCCACAGCCCTTGACTTGTGGAATCGTTTGGAGGAAATTTTCAAGACAACAAGCACACTCGTGCCGTATATTTGGAAGAACAGTTCAATAAAACACGTCTTGAAAACTTCTCTAATGTCTCGAGTCGCAAGTCGCTTAAACTTCTAGCGGACCAACTCTCCAACATCGGCACGCACGCTCGTCACCGACGATAAAATGGTGCTACAAATGATTTCGGCCTTACTAAGGGCGAATATGATACTTTGGCCACCATTATTCAACAAAGCAGATCCGCTACCGAGTTTTAACAAAGCTCGCTCACAACTCGTTGCTCGAAGAAACCCGTCGTGCTAAGCGGGATGAGCACGCCCGGCAGGGTGTTAGGCGTCGACACGCAACCCCAAGATTAGACGCCAACAGACAACTCCCAACAGCGGCAGGGCCGCGGCGGCAAGGGTGGAAAAGGCCACGGCGGTAGAGGAGGTCGTGGTCGTGGCAAGGGTCGCGGTCAACAGAACCAGCAACAGCAACAGAGATCGCAGAACAACTGGGCCGCGGCTCCTCAGCAGTTCGTCTACAGCGTCGCGGCGCCCCCAGATGCGAGCCGCGGCGCCCCGGTTCAGAGCCGCGACGCCAAGTCCATTCCGAGCACCAGCAGACCATACAATCCGTATTCTTACTCCGCTTGTTAGGCCCCGCTCCAGCCCCCCACAAGCATGCCCACTTCATGCAAGGTCGGGTCCTGCAGCCCTCCTCCAGCATGACACCCACTGAGTTGGGTCAGGCGTTCAGCACCCTCTCTATGCAACAGCCTGACAATACTTGGTACATGGACTCAGGCGCCACATCTCACGTCACCCAGTCTGCAGGTACTATTCCTAAACTATTTCGTTTAAAGCATCCTCAATATGTTACAGTTGGTAGTGGACAACGCATTCCAGTTAAGGGTTATGGTACCTCATACACACAACCTCCTCATCCACCCTTCTCCCTCAAAAACACCCTATATGCCCCACACATGATTAAGAACCTCATATCGTCCGCCAATTTACTCGTAATAATTACTCGTCTCGTGGATTTTGACCCTTTTGGTTTTACTTGTGAAGGATCTTCATACGGGGACACCTCTTACGAGATGCAATAGCACGGGGGATCTCTATCCATTCACTTCCACCTCCGCTGCCAGATCTTGCTCTCCCGTCATTCTAGCGGCTATTTCTTCTTCAACTTGGCATAATAGGCTTGGTCATCCAGGAGTCCCAATTTTTAATTTTCTTAGAGGCAACAATTTCATTGCTTGTAATGGGAAACCTGCCCAAAATTGTGTTTCTTGCTCTTTAGGCAAACATATTCGTCTTCCGTTTAAATCATCTACTAGTGTTACATTTGTTCCTTTTGATATCATACATGCCGATTTATGGACATCTCCTATCTCTAGTTCTCTCGGTCATAAATACTATCTTGTGTTGCTTGATGATTTTTCACGCTACGTTTGGTTATACCCTCTTAAATTTAAATCGGAAGTGTTTGTCAAATTTCTTGAGTTTCGCAAGTTCATTCAAACACAATTTGGAAAAGGCATAAAATCATTTCAATGCGATAATGGTCGTGAATTCAATAACTCTATGTTTCACCGCTTTTGTACCAATAATGGCATGGTCTTTCGCTTCTCCTGCCCTCACACCTCACCACAAAACGGTAAAGCTGAAAGAATCATCCGCACCATTAACAATATGATTCGCACCCTATTGATTCATGCCTCCCTCCCTCCACCCTTCTGGGTCTATGCTGCTAAAATGTCAGAATACACTATAAATATTCTCCCTACTAGCACTCTTCACAATATGACCCCTATCGAAATCCTCTACCATAGAATCCCCTCTTATGATCATCTACGGATTTTTGGTTGTCTGTGCTATCCCAACCTTAGCTCCACCGCCCCTCACAAGCTCGCTCCTAGGTCCACTCCATGTGTCTTTCTAGGATTCCCGCCGAACCATAGGGGCTATCTATGCTATGACTTGTCGACTCGTCAGATCCACATATCTCGTCATGTCACATTCGACGAGACCACATTCCCATTTTCGAATCTTCCAAAATTCCAAAACCAGGACTACTCATTTCTTGATGAGTCTGCCATCTCTCCCTTCATAATCGAACAACTCACATCCTCTGTTCCGTCGTCAGAGTCGCGACCTCGAGGGGAGGCGCCGCGGTGAATGATTTCCAGAGAGCATCGCGGCCCTGTGCTGAGGCACCGCGGCCCTGTGCTGAGCGCCGCGGCGCCCAAACTTCAGAGAAGCTTGTCAACCTTCTAGCGCCGCGGCGCCTCCGACGGCTTCGCCCCCACCTTATCCGACTTTACCCTCCGTCTCAGACACCACTCCGCCACCCACTGTCCCTACCCATCCAATGAAAACTCGTTCAAAGCATGGCATCTTCAAACCCAAAGTCCATTTCAACTTGTTTGCCCAAACCATCTCTCCACTTCCAAAGAACCCAAAATTGGCCAAACAAGACCCTAATTGGAATGCGGCTAGTACCTAGACCTGAGGGGGTGAATGTCATTCATTGTATGTGGCTATTTCGTCACAAGTTCCAGAGACAATGGGGATCTTGAGAGGTATAAGGCCCGTCTTGTGGCTAATGGCACAAATCGGCAGGAGGGCATTGATTGTGGTGAGACCTTCAGCCGGTTGTCAATCCGGCTACCATCCGCACAGTTTTGAGCATAGCCATGGGCAAACACTGGCCGATCCATCAGCTTGATGTGAAGAATGCATTCTTACATGGGGATCTGAGAGAGACAGTCTACATGCATCAGCCACCAGGGTTTACCCATCCAGCAGTTCCTCACTATGTGTGCCATCTCCGTAAGTCACTATATGGCCTGAAGCAGGCTCCCCGTGCGTAGTATGATCGCTTTGCCAGGTATATCTTGCAGATTGGGTTTGTATGCAGCAAGAATGATACATCACTTTTCATTTTTCATCGAGGTAGTAGCACTGCTTACTTATTACTTTACGTGGATGATATTGTTCTTACTGCCTCCTCCGACGGATTGAAAAATGAGATTATTGTCTTGCTCAAGTCCGAATTTGCAATAACTGATTTGGGGAAGCTGAGTTACTTTTTGGGGATATCAGTGACCAGGTCTGCCAATCATATGTTCTTGTGTCAGCGTAAGTATGCAGAAGAGATTGTGTACAAGGCTAAGATGACGAACTGCAAAGAGGTGCCTACTCCAGTTGATTCCAAATCTAAGCTCAGTGCTATGGATGGTGCTCCAGTCTCTGATCCTACTCTGTATAGGAGCCTTGCAGGTGCACTTCAGTATCTCACATTCACCACGCCAGACATAGTTTATGCTGTTCAACAGGTATGCTTATTCATGCATGCCCCCATGGAGTCTCATTTCACTGCTCTTAAGCGTATCATTCGATACATTAAGGGCACTCTTGATTATGGTTTGCACCTATACCCCTCTGCACCAGACATGTTGCTTTCATATACGGATGCAGATTGGGTAGGGTGTCCGGACACGCGATGCTCCACCTCCGGCTTTTGTGTTTTCTTAGGGGATAATTTGATTTCTTGGTCTGCCAAGCGACAGGCTACCCTATCTCGCAAAGGCCGAGGCTAAGTACAGAGGCGTTGTAAATGTAGTAGCGAGATTTGTTGGCTCGTAAATTTTCGTTAGAACTTCGGTGTCCTTTGCGTCGATCATCTATTGTGTATTGTGATAACATCTCTGCCATCTATCTTTCTCATAATCCGGTTCAACATCAGCGAACCAAGCATATTGAGATAGACCTACACTTCGTTCGTGAGAAAGTTGCGTTAGGCCATGTCAGAGTGTTACATGTTCCATCATCCTATCAGTATGCAGACATATTTACCAAAGGACTTCCCAGACAGTTATTTCTTGACTTCAGATCCAGTCTCAGCGTCCGGCCTCCTCCCGCTCCGACTGAGGGGGTGTGTAAACGTGTAAATATAGGAAACAATATATTCCCTACCCATAATTAGAATATTTTCATATATTGTGTAAATATAATTATGGTAAGACTAGGATTCCTCTTTTGTTTAGGCTTAGGATTCCTATTGTATAAGGGATGAATATTGTACTCTATATATATCTTGATATTAATGAAAGACTCTCCAAGGAGATTAATATCATCTAGCAGTCCAACCCCCTCCTCGGACCCCATAACCCCCTCCTCCCGAGGTCAGTGCTGATCATTCTGATCCGAATTTATATCTGACCGATCTGGCTCACTTGACAGGCTTAATCATCATTCTTATATAGTGTTGCTCATGCACTGCCTCAATCAATTAACCTGGCTACTCTGTTATCGTTGCACTGATTGCACTGCCCATTATCTTTTATTAATTGCTCCTATTACTTAATTGTAAATAAAATGCAAATCATGAGGTTAATGGAGAGTTTTCTAGCTGAAAATTAAAATTTCTTCTATTAAATAAAATAGAGGAGTGTTATCTCATAATAGAGTATGAATACTATTGAATTGTGCTGGAATTGATTTTGCTGAGATACTATTGTCTGAAGAACTAGGTCCCTCGAGGTAAAGTACATGATGTTACAGTGAGGTGATAACTTATGAAGCAGAGTCGGCGAGTACTATGTGTATGCAAGTAGGATTGTCTGGCAAATATTTATGGCAAGCTGATTTTATGAGATATGAAGATTGTTGTGCTGAAGCAGTTCGTGTTTAACAAAGTCTCAATTATGGGAATACTTGCACTGATGGAAACTATATGAAGAAAGATTAATTAAGAAAACCAATTCCTAATAGGATTATTATCCTTAACTGAATAATTTTAAGTTTTGGAGCTAAAACTGAGTAATTTCGGTCCTACTTCATGTATCGTCTGTGAGCATATTATTGTTGACTTTCATACTTACAATATGTTGGAAATTTGCCTTTGGCGGGAGTTGCGACCGACCAACTTTAACGGCTTAAACACTAGTGTTACGTATGTTGGAGAATCCGGTTCTTCACACATGCATGATCTACTAAGTACGTAGATAACCGTAGGGCCAAGAATCGTCAAATTTCATTGAGAAATGAAAGAGATATTGGTCCACGAAGTGAGGTGTTTAAAGCATGGAAAGTGTGGTATTGTGTTCAATTCTCCCTCATCGGTAGAGGAAGAAAGAATTGTTGTGTATATAAGACTCAAAATTGATTTGGGGTTTGGGACCCCAAGGGGTATCCCATGTGTTTAAAGGAGGGAGGACCTAGATGTGCTTCGGTTAGAGGAAAGCCCACACGCGCACCGCCGCCCGCCCGTCCGGTCGGGTTCCGGGTCCTCGGGTCCTCGGCCTTCTGATATTATCTTTTTGGGCCAGAGAACTTTGCCAGAAGTACAGTTTGATCCCAGAAGTTTCATATGTACAGTTTGGACCAGAATTCTTTCATATGTACATTTTGGTCCCTGAAGTTTCAAGATGTACAATTTGGTCCCTGAAGTTTCCAGAAAGTCAGAATTTGGACAGTCAAAGCAGAAACGCCAAGCACTCAATTCAGCCATTTATTTTGGCTGAATTACTCCTATAATGGCCAATCCGTTGGTGTCTTCCACCATTTATTTTGGTGGCTTTACTACCTCCATAATGATCATTATTTGGCTAATAATGGCTGTTATGGAGGCAGTTAAACAGCCCCTCCCTCACCTATATAAACACCCCTTGCACCATTGTTGAGGCACACTTACAATACACGAAAATACACAAGCAAGACAGTATCTTCCTACAACTTCCAAGCATTATTTCATTACTCAATATTCTTCACGGTAGCTCTTGAGTTTCCTTTGCTCAAGTGTTCCATTGTAGTTTTATCTTGGGAGACAAATTGTCCAGGACATATAAAGGATACATACGGGGCAATATTATCTTAAAGACAGAGTGCTACACTCGACTCAGCAAAAACAGTTTCCAGTTTTTCTTCTTCAACAATTGTAATTTTCAGTTTTGTTGTTGAATTATATTTTCAGTTCTTCTACGTTTGAGCAGTTATTTGTAATTTCCGTTTCCTGCACCTTTGTAACCAACACAATATTGCAAACAACTATATATTGAGATTTACTCGCAACAATAACCATAACAGCAAGAAGGTGCTTTTGGAGGAATCAAGCACCTTAGTTTTAACCTCTAGGGTAGTTAAAATAAGGGAGTTTTCAGAAGAAGAGGAAAGGAGGTGGGTGGGGGGGGTGGTGGTGGTGGTTGAAGATGGAGAATAAAAGTTGAGTTCGAAGATGAAGAAGAAAGGGAGGGTGGGGTGGGGGGCGGTTATAAAAAAATATATTTTACAATAAAAAAGAAAAAAGAAAAAATAAATTAAGCAAAAGAAAAGGAAAAGAATATAGAAATTACAATTTAAAAAAATTGTGACTTGGTGTTGATATGGCGGACGAGTGTGTAACAACTTTCTTGTGCAATTGGTTATATGTGTATCAGGGAGTAAATAAATTTACTTTTTAAATGTTCAAGAGTGTAAGAGGTTGCCTTAATAGTTTGAGTGTGATATCAAAATTTTGGATATAGTTTAGGAGTCAATCTATATCTTTTCCTATTTATTTTGCTTTCTACGCTAGATTTTATAGTCTTGAAAGTGTATAGCTATCCTCAGGGTTGATTGTAGGGGTTGTGGTACTAGATTTATTTAATTTGGTTATTGAGTTGTAACTAAAATAGTTCTTGTTGTATAGTGAAGTTTTAAAACAAATCTAAGTCATGGTTTTTTTTCTCGTTTGAGCAATGAGTTTTTTCACGTAAAATCATGCATTCTTTACTTTATGTTATTATGGTGTAATTGTGTCACTTGATTATGAAGTTGAAGAACCAAGTTATTCAACATGTTGATGTTGGATGGATGTTGTGACAACATCTGTAAATGCTCATGACAACATCTTATGAAAATAAGAATGTTGCTTGCGATGTTATGACAACATTCCTGACAACATCTCTGTAATGATTTTGCCTATTCTTCCTGCCAAAACAAGTTGTGTTACTGTGAGTAAAAAACGACCTAGGCAAGCTAACAATGATGCTGTATTTAAAATGTGGTAAAAGAAACAGTCAAAGCTTGGAGAGGAAGCAGCGTGAAGACCAAGTCCAGAACGTTGAGCTTTTTAAGGAGCAAGAACCGGTGCAAGCTGAAGCCTTCTTTTACTTAGCCTCCGCAACCAACCAGTGAGGATTTTAAGGGAAGTTCCACACTATAAATAGAGGGGAACTTCAGAGTATCGATATCCAGAATTAAACGAGAAGAATTACCAAGAGAGCTCTCGCATATTCACCTTAGAAACTGGATCAACACACTTAGCCTAAAGTAGTATAACAACATCTAGTCCCACGTTACTATTGTTGCCCGGATTCTAGATCAAGCTTATATTTCAAGAAATAGTAATGAAGATGTTGTATTTGTCTTTTTAGATCTTTTAACTTTAGGCTGAAGTCATCTGCGACTTCACTTTTGTTTGTAATTTCTTTTTCGCATTTATTGTTCAATCTTGTAAAAAGAAATTCATTTGTAATTATATATAATTTATACAATTCTTTGGTCATTGACCATCAAGGGATATATTAATATATACCCTTGAAAATATAAACCTTGTGTCACTTTACTTTTTCGTTGCATTTACTCTATAAAGGTTTATAACTGTTTTATCACAATGTTGCCTTAGATGTTGACACAACATTGAAGGCAACATCCAAAAACTGTTTTAATTGTTCTAGCTGTTACGGTTTTATTCTTACATATTCTTGCTTATCCGTAGCCTCAGACTCAACAAGTGGTATCAGAGACAACACTTGATATAATAAGTGTTTGATTCTGAATATTACGGCTATAGACTCAGCTATACAAAACGTTGGTAGACTTCCAATTCTTGACGGAACTAACTATGCCTATTGGAAAATTCGACTACGTTCGCATATCAAATCCATTGATGTTTGAGCTTGGAGATCAGTTTCCAAAGACTATGTGATTTCCAAGTACCCAGCAGATGAGGATGGTGATGTACTTACCAAACCCGAATCTGAATGGACCGCGGAAGAGATCAACAGTGCGAGCTTCAATGAAAAAGCCCTAAATGCGACATTTGGATGGGTAGATCTTTATATGTTTAAACTCTTCCAGAATTGTACTACGGCCAAGGACGCTTGGGAGACATTACACATTCATTGTGAAGGTACTTCGAGTGTACGACGTACAAAGCTTCACATGATTTTGAGTCAATACGAATGCTTAAGGATGGAAGAATCTGAAAACATAAAATCCTATTTTGAAAAGTTAATTGACATTGCTAATCAGCGTCAAGTGCTTGGTTCTCCTTTAACCAACACACAACTTGTGGATAAAGCCCTCAGATCTCTTCCTGAAAGATTTAATACTAAAATTTGTGCTATTGAAGAAGCCCATAATCTTGCTACTATGGATCTACATGCCTTGATGAGCATCTTTCAAACAAATGAGATGAACATGAAGAGCCAAAGAGATCTGTATAAAGACAAGACTTTGGCACTCCAAGGACAAACCTTAGAAACTGAATTGGAAGACGAGGAAGAAAACTTGGAGGAACTGGGAAATGGTGCAACTGTTGCCTTACTTACTCGTCGATTCAATTCGATGGTGAGAAAGATCAATATTGATCGTAATAAAGCCAAATACAAACAGCATCAAAACCCACTCTTCAATAAACAACCGAATAGGTCACCTTCTGAGCAAAGAAATCACAATCCACTGAGGAAATCTAACTCCGAAAGTACCAATTTCAATCCCAAACAACTCGAGGGAGTGCAGTGTCATTCATGTTCGGGTTGGGGACACTACGCTAATGAGTGTTCAAACACCCTTAGAAAAATTGGGAAGGTTATGTGGGTAACTCTCAGTGATGATGAGAACGAAGAGGAGGAAAGAGATAAAGAAGAAGAATCATAGGCAATGCTGGCAGCCATGTTCGAACACTCACTGTCCAACGATGAAAATGTTGCGACAACATCAGACTCAACATCTGAAACGTCTTCAACATCAGAGAGGTATGTATACTTTGACTATTCTGATGTAAATTGTTTTAGTGGATTTAATTCTTCATCTGAGGTTGTAAATTTGGATCTAGTTGACTCCAAAGACAACATGATAAAGAAATTACAAAATCTTTGTAAAGCCTTAATCACTTAATCTGAGCAACTAAACTCAAAAGCAAAATTATTGGCTCTTGAGAATAGAAATCTGAAAGGCACAATCAACCGATTAGAGGTGGCACTTATCATGAAGGATCTAGAGCTTGGTAAGATTTGTGCATGATTGAACGTAGCTGAGACCACCTTTCAAAGGCTCAACATGAGAACCTCCAAACTGGATGAAATATTGAACTTCAATAAACCCACAAGAGCTGGGCTTGGGTACCAATCTCCTAGCAAAACAAATAATTCCAGAATCCATAATCAAACTAAGAGGATAAAATTTGTCAAAGAAAATCCGAGTAATTCTCAGATCACTAAGATTGGATCGAAGTTTGTATGTAGCTTCTGTAAGAAGTCAGGACATCTTATGCCCTACTGCTACAAACTTCAAAACTCTGCACTCAGAATATTGCCTAAAATGTCGTCAGCAATATTGCCCAACATCACTGACAACATTCAAAGCAATCAGCCTGAAAGCAGAAGGAAGAAAAAGGAAAGGGTACCCAAACTGAATCTGAAATGTAATGTGTGCATAACTGCTTTGCGTACTAACATTACAGGTTCTTGGTACTTTGATAGTGGCTGCTCACGTCATATGACAGGTACTAAAAGTCTATTGAAAGAGTATGGAGCATTCAATGGAGGATTAGTGACCTTTGGATGAGGAAGTAAGAGTAAGATAATTGGTAAAGAAACTCTTAATGTTTCGGATGTACCAGCCTTGAAAAATGTTCTTCATGTAGAAGGTTTGGTTGCTAATCTTCTTAGCATAAGCCAACTATGTGATGATGATCTCGAGGTGAAATTCAACAAGCTTGGATGCAAGGTTACAGATTCTGCAGAAAAATATGTCATGTCAGGAACCCAATACTGGAGACAATTGCTATCTAGTCGGAAGACAAGAGTTCTGCAACTCCGCAAAGGTAGGTGGCTTGACACTTTGGCATCAAAAGTTTGGACATGTCAACTACGGCACCTTGGAGAAGGTGATCTCATTTGAAGCTGTCAGAGGCATTCCCAGACTGGATCCAAAAGATAAAACACTGTGCGAAGATTGTTTGAAAGGAAAGCAAACCCGAGTCTCTCGTAATGTTGTCCAACATGACGGACAACATTTAGGTACGTCTCATTATTTCCAATTACTGCATATGGATCTTATGGGTCCAATCGAGGTAGATAGCCTAGGAGGAATGAGATATTCTTATGTGATAGTAGATGATTTTTCCAGATTTACTTGGATCTATTTTTTAAAGGAAAAATCACAAACCTTTGAGATGTTTAGAACACTTTACTCTAGGATTAAGAATTTGTTTTGTTCTTTAATTTTCAGAATTAGATCTGATCATGGAAAGGAGTTTGAAAATCAAACCTTTGCAAAATTTTGTGAAAAGAAAGGCATATTCCATGAATTTTCGGCACCAAAAACACCACAACAAAATGGGGTTGCCGAGAGAAAGAACAGAACTTTACAAGAAATGGCTAGAGTTATGTTAAGTTCTAAGCAATTGTCAAAGAGGTTTTGGGCAGAAGCCTTGAACACGGCATGTCACATAACTAATAGAATCTATTTAAGGCCAGAGACCAAAATGATACCCTATGAACTGTTAAATGGAAAAAACCTACATTGCGGTACTTTCATGTCTTTGGGTGTGTGTGCTATATTCTTAATGATAGGGATCAACTAGCTAAATTTGACTCTAAGAGTGACAAGGGAATATTCGTTGGCTACTCTCAGAATAGTCATGCTTACCGAATAAACAATCTTTGGACAAAGACCATACAGGAGTCAGTCAATGCTATTTTTGATGACCTGCTGGATATATCTGGTAGATCTTCATAAATCAATATTGTAGGTGCAGTTGAAGAGGAGCAACCCACTGAAGAAACAAATGTTGTCCCAGATGTTGTCCCAATATCAGAAGAAACATCTGAACCTCAAAGAGATAACACAGGGGACGAAGTCGAGGAGGAGTCTACTACTGAACTGAATGATCAAGTGAGAAGAGACCCTCCATCGAGGATTAGAAGGAACCATCCACCCGACCAGGTGATAGGGGGAGTTTTTTAGAAGAGGCGTACAAGATGGAAAGAGCCAGTGAATTACCGAGAAATGGTAAGGTATGTGTGCATGTCCACCATATATCAACAAGTAAGTATTTCTTGTCTTACATCTACTGTGGAACCTAAAAATATTGGGGAAGCATTAAAAGATAATATTTGGATTCAAGCCATGCAAGAGGAGCTTGAACAATTTGCTCGAAATGAGGTTTGGGACTTGGTACCACAACCCAACAACACAAACGTTATTGGGACCAAATGGATATTCAAAAACAAATCAGATGAGTCAGGGAAAATTGTT
Organism: Anisodus tanguticus; assembly: GCA_034509755.1. NCBI lineage: Eukaryota > Viridiplantae > Streptophyta > Magnoliopsida > Solanales > Solanaceae > Anisodus > Anisodus tanguticus. The sequence continues at coordinate 34,964,060 of CM067557.1, read as the reverse complement.
AGGAACAAAGCTCGACTTGTTGCTCAAGGATATACATAAGTAGAAGGTATCAACTATGACGAGACCTTCGCTCATGTGGTTATAATTGAGTCAATAAGATTGCTTCTTGCTATTGCTTGCTATCTAAAATTACCTTGCACCAAATGGACGTTAAATGTGCCTTCCTCAATGGATACTTAGACAAAGAAGTATATGTTGAACAACCAAAGGGATTTGAGGATCCTCACCATCCATGTCATGTGTACAAGCTCAAGAAAGCTTTGTATGGACTAAAACAAGCACCACGTGCATGGTATGGTCATTTAACTGGCTTCCTTGTTGAGTTTGGTTTTACCTGTGGAAAAGCTAACAGAACATTATTCATTAAAAGACACGGTGTAGATGTAATAATAGCTCAAATCTATGTTGATGATATTGTTTTTTGTTCAACTACATAATCACTCTTGAAGTTGTTTGTCGAAGCAATGTCGACAACATTTGAGATGAGCATGATTGGAGAACTAACATTTTTCTTATGCTTGCAGATTAAACAAGATGAAGATGGGATCTTTGTATCTCAAAGAAAGTACGCCAAGAATCTTGTTAGGAGATTTGGTCTGAAAAATGCTAAACACATGAAGACTCCAATGGGCTCTACGCAACAGGTATGTAAAGACGATGTTGGACAAGATGTTGACCCAACATTGTACCGATCTATGATAGGTAGCCTTTTATACCTTATTGCCAGTCGCCCCGATATCATGTTTAGCGTATGTGTTTATGCCAGGTTTCAAGCCAGTCCTAAGGTATCTCATCTTAATGTTGTGAAATGTATCATTCGATATGTTGCCGGTACAAGTGACTTGGGAATTTGGTACTCCAAAGACACTAATCCTAATCTAATAGGATATAGTGACTCGGATTGGGCCGGTGATGTAGACGATAGGAAAAGCACTAGTGGTGGGTGTTTCTATCTTGGCAATAATCTAGTCTTATGGTACAGTCATAAACAAAATTGTGTATCACTCTCGACTGCCGAATCTGAATATGTGGCAGACGGAAGTTGTTGTGCTCAACTGATCTCGTTACGACATATGCTAGATGACTATGGCATAACTAATAACTCCATGATTTTGTACTGTGATAATCTGAGTGCTATTAATATTTTCCAAAAATCCAGTTCAACATTCACGTACAAAGCACATAGACATAAGACATCATTTTTGAAGAGACTTAGTGGAAAAACAGCTAGTTCAAATCGAACATGTTGATACTTGTTTTCAACTGACTGACATTTTTACCAAACCTCAAGATCATGAGAAATTTTCTAGCTTGAAAAAATCTCTTGGTCTCTGTTTTCTTTGAAAATAAGACAAGCTAGGTAGATGTTGTCCAAAATGTTGTCATAACATTCTAGGTAACATTTACTGTTGAGTCAATATACAGGATAAGTGTTGTAGTGATGTTGCACTGTTTTTCAAAAGATTCAGCATGACTCTAAAAGGACAAGATATGAATGTGATACCGTTCTCTCCGAGTATCATAAGAAGGCGAAGCCTCTACTCAAAGATTTGAATGTATACAAAAAGAGCAAAGCTCTAAGATTGAAAAGGTTATAGGAGTATCACGTGCTTCAAAAAGGTTGAAAATTCCTCAATATTTTTTTAATCTGTATGTGTTCAACTAAGTTGATTAAGGACAATGGTAAAATGTTACATTAGTCCAGCGATCAGTCTCATAGGGAACATATACAGAAATATCATCTACCAAATCAGAAAATCCTTGGAGTCTCATAATGCTTGTTTAACTTTGAAATGTTGCCAACATCATCAACAACATCGTATTCCATTACATTGATCAATCTGGTTTATCTTATTTTATTCTTGTTTTTTGGTATTTAACACATCTCCGTCTTTAACGGAAAATCCACAAATTCTGGAGGATCATTTTAAAAAAAAATTTAAATGATGTTATGTGCTGTGTAAATCCTTTATTTTAGATATGTAAAGAGCTTTTATTCTTCTATACAATCTAAATTTAAGGAAAAAGAGTTTGAGTGTAAGTATATTTTGCCATAATGAAACCTCCCAATTTTGTCTTGGAATTGTCATATCAACCAATCCATCGAATCATGGCAGCCCAAACACCACCGTCACTTTTCAAAACCCAAAGCTTCTCTAACACGCCCAAATCCTCAAAACCCTCTCCCATGTCCATTTCTCCAAAATTCACAAACACCGAAGATTATTCCCCAATGTCAACTAGTCCAGCAAATAGCAACAATGTTTACAAGCATTATACTTCCATCAATGACTTGAAACCAGTCGAGGAGGACTACCCACATGCCTTGATCCTGCTTGGTTCAGACAAGACATTACAGGTAAGCTACCCAGGCGATAATGAAAACTCAATCGATGTTGATGCAATATTTGATTTCTCAAATCTTGCCTCAAGACCGTCAAAATCGACATTCCCAAAGCAAAGGTCAAAAAGGGTTTTCGAAAACCAATTCGGTGACAACCAGTCTGGCAAAAGATCAGGAAAGAGTCGACTTTCCCTATTGATACTACCACAAGCAGAAGCACTGACACCGATTTTAGTGTGCCCAGTCCTTCCAGAACTCTATCAACTTCCACTCCACAAGCAGAAACTGAGAAGGAAAAAGAAGAAGAAGAGATGTCAGATGACATACCTCTACGTAACTTCATTCCTAAAGGGGTCCGCAGAACATACTGAAATTTTGATAAAAATGTTGCCTCAACATCAAAGGCAATAGACGAGAAAATGGACCCAGACTATGTTACCCCAACATTCGTGGCAACACCTGCAGCCACCACATCCGAACAAGAAAACAAAAAATCTAAAACAAATTCTGAGGTAATTCCCTACTCTTCCATGTTTCAAACGAAATCATGCTCCAATAACTGGAATTGGTTTAAAAATAGAGGAGTTAGAGGGGAGAAGGTGATTGACCTAACTTCATTCTCCAAAAATGGTTTAGTTGATTTCTTAAGTAGTCGAAAGATCTTAAGCTCTATATCTGGTAAGAATCCTTATTGTGAGAAGGTGATTAGGGTGTTCTATGCTAATCCGACGCTTGCTGTTAAGGACACAACCTCAAAGAAATTTGGAAAAGTGTACCTATACAACAAGGTATACAATTTTACACCTAATATCATCAACTCCACTCTTGGGATAATTATTAGTGAAAGAGAACCTCAACCAAACCCCACTGTGGAGGAACTCAATTCAATGATCAAGTACCTTACGGGGAATTTGATCACTGTTTGGGCTCCTCGCAGTCCTGTGTCAAAACTCACTGCCTTGTTTGCCACTTTGCAAAAACTTGTTATATACAACTGGCTACCCTCCCTCAACGAGACAGTAGTGACCCTTGATCAAGCGTCACTGCTTTTCATGTTTGGAATGAATTAGAAAGTTAACTTAGGAACCCTCATATTCAATCATGTTGCCAATTTGGCAGAAAGATAAAGCAACTCTGCCCTTCCATACCCCTCCTTGATTTTTCAAATCCTGCTCAACCAAGGTTTTAAGACTCCAAAAGGAGAAAAGATGAGTCCAGCCTTAGAGGTTTACTTAGTACATCGAGCAGTTGTGAACAGCAAGGACAGGGTTATTGACCTGTCCCTGGAAAAAGATGAATGGGACACTGACACATCAAAGGATGTTACCAACATTCGTGGGAACATTGCTCAAAGAAAGGTCCCAATGTCCAAAGGCGGCTTCGACAAAGACATTCTTTGAACTTGACGAGGCAAATTCAAGACCTAGTGCAAGCCGGGAACTATTATGTGGGCTTACTTTCTTTACAAAAAGGGAGATGATGATCTTGATGTTGCTTCTTTGGAAGCGAGATAGACGGGGAGCTGCGCTGCGATGAGGATGCGAGCCATGATGCAGGGGGAGATGAGTTGAGATGATCGATTGCTGACTACTTCTGATGCTATGAAGATGAAGATGGTGCTGCACAGAGTGATCAATCGCAGAAAGCGGTTGGAAGCTACTGTGACTCGATTATTCTAGTCAAGGATCACCATGCTGATGGAATGGAGTGTTGATTCAATGATGAATGGAGTACTGATAATCCCTGTTTATTTGAATATTGGATATACTGACATTTGGAATATTATTTGTGTTTGTAATATTTTACTTTGGGATATTTGGTCTGTTTTGCAGACATTGTGACTGCTTTCTAAAGTTGTTTATATATGGTTGCCTGATGTGGATTGGGATGAATGGTTACTGTAGACTGATTACGCAGTTGTTGTAAGTAAGTCTACAGTAACAGAACATAACTCATATCTAATCAAATCATCGATACAACACTGCTTGGAATTTAATACTAAAAGTTAAGGGGGAGCATAGCACTGATCCTACTGATTCTTGGAATGTAAGGACTACATCGGGAATCAGTATCCTAGTCATTTTCGCTTCGTATGGAGTTTTGTGAAGAAAGGCAAAAAGGGGGAGATTGTTGATGTTGGATGGATGTTGTGACAACATCTGTAAATGCTCAAGACAATATCTTATGAAAATAAGAATATTTCCTGTGATGTTGTGACAACAGTCCGACAACATCTCTGTAACAATTTTGCCTATTCTTCCGGCCAAAATAGGTTGTGTTACTGTGAGTAAAAAATGACCTAGGCAAGCTAACAATGATGTTGTGTTTAAAACGTGGTAAAAGAAACAGTCAAAGCTTGGAGAGGAAGCAGCGTGAAGACCAAGTCCAGAAGCAAGAACCGGTCCAAGCTGAAGCCTTCTTTTACTCAGCCTCCCCAACCAACCAGTGAGGATTTCAAGGAAAGTTCCACACTATAAATAGAGGGGAACTTCAGAGTATCGATATCCAGAATTAAACGAGAAGAATTACCAAGAGAGCTCTCGCATATTCACCTTACAAACTGGATCAACACACTTAGCCTAAAGTAGTATAACAACATCTAGTCCCACGTTACTATTTCTTTGTCCCAAATTCTAGATCAAGCTTATATTTCAAGCAATAGTAATGAAGATGTTGTATTTGTCTTTTTAGATCTTTTAACTTTAGGCTGAAGTCATCTGCGTTTTCACTTTTGTTTGTAATTTCTTTTTCGCATTTATTGTTCAATCTTGTAAAAAGAAATTCATTTGTAATTGTATATAATTTATACAATTCTTTGGTCATTGACCATCAAGGGATATATTAATATATACCCTTGAAAATATAAACCTTGTGTCACTTTACTTTTTTCTCTGCATTTACTCTATAAAGATTTATAATTGTTTTATCACAATGTTGCCTCAGATGTTGACACAACATTGAAGGCAACATCCAGAAACTGTTTTAATTGTTCTAGCTGTTACGATTTTATTCTTACATATTCTTGCTTATCCGTAGCCCCTGACCCAACACAACAAATCGAAAATCGGGAATACACAATTCAACCCCCTTTTATGTATCAAGTCTAAATAACAAATTCTATTAAGTAGTAAGATAATCCTATCTACATTAGAAAGTGATTTAGTTACTGCTTGTTACTACCATGGTCTCTCATTGGAACTATGCGTGTGTGCGCGCGCACGGGGTTGCGACCGCCTCAAATTGAATTGAAACTAGAGATGGCAGTGGATCCTAGACCCGATCCGGTGGATCCAGATCCGTTTTATAGGATATGGATCTTTAAAATTTGGACCCGACGGATCCGGATCGCACTCTGATCCGTTTCTGACGGATCGGATCTGGATCTTGTATTTGAGATGCGTATCCGGTCCAGATCCGACCCGTGGATCTGTTTTTATTAAATATATTCATAACCTAGAATGTAATTTTATAAGTATTTTCTTAAAATTGCTAAGCACATTCTTGCAAGTTTAATTCTCAAACAAGTTTAATTTATCCCCGCGTTAACTCAAAAACCATAAAATAAAGAGGTAACTTCGATAATAAAATCAATGTTATATTAGTGAATGACTAACATCTCCATAGACAAGTAGTTAAAATTATATTCACTTCATTTGTGAAGATTCCAAGCACATGCTAGTTCTGCATTGTGGAAATACTAGTCAGCATTTTCCACAACTATTGTCAGTGTCCAACATTTTCAATTAATAGCTCACAATCAAAACGAGACAACGAACAAAATATCTCATATGAACATTTCAAAATTGAAACACGATGGCTTGTTAGCTAAGTAAAAATCGTTTGTCAGTTAAAAAAAAATTCTTAGCAAGGCAAATTTTTTAACATGTGGATCCGATCCGATCCGTGGATGGATCTGATTTTTATGGACCCGGTGGATCGGATCCGGATCTGGATTCAGGTATGAAAAACGGATATGGATCTGGATCTAGTAGGATCAGGTCCAGATCCGATCCGTTGCCATCCCTAATTGAAATTGAGCTTTAGAAAAGCATTTCTTGTGCTTAGGGATAACTTATGCAACTAATTTGTTTCATAGTCTATTTGTCAACCAGCACTGAAGATGGTGAACCCCAAATGAAATAAGAAGTTCGAATTCTTGGAAAAACAAATTTGAAATTACCACACAACTCCCAAGGGTCTCCAATCAAAATTGACTTATTATAGTAAATAACAAAGGTTCCAAATGAGCAAACATTACAATCACAATTGAAAATAACCAAATTCTTGAAACACTTGATTTCACTAGCATCATCAGCATTTCTTAGTTCACCTTCCTGCAGTTGACACGAATCTGGCCTTGCTTCCCAGTCAATGGTTTGATATCACCCATCTTAATCATAGACTCGGCAAAATCTTTCGAGAAAGTCTTTAGGTTTTTACTATATGTCTTAACAAGATCATCGGTCTTTCCTCCACTAAACAGTGCTTGATCAGAATGTAGAAGCCCTTTCTTGGACACTAAGTTACTAAAGTATTTCGAGTCAAAGAGAGCCGATGTTGGATCAAGGGAAGCAAGATTGGAGTTACCTCCACTACGTGGACAATTTTCTTGGCGTTGTCTTGCAAAGGTGGAGTCGATGTTAGTCTCGTTGTAGATGCGATTCCTGAAGGTGAAACATTGAGCAAACCCTAGTGTGTGTCCACCGGAGAGGGCGACGAGGTCTTCCTCATCCAAACCTTGCTTCTTGAAGTTGTTGATAAGTGCAGATAAGTCCATCAACGGAGTTGGAATATTATTGTTGGCCGCAGTTCTACTTGCCGTAGTGGAGTCTCTTCTTCCTAGTTTCACTTCCCAACTTGGCCCATGTAGCTGTTCATTTGAAAATGTTTCAGTTTGATTATACTGAAGTTCCCTAACATTAGCAGCATACTCATATATAATAGATAGAGAAAATCAACAAATTTTATTTTGACTCTCAGGCTCACTATGAGCCTTGATACTAATTCTTTATTTCATGTTGAACTTAGAATATCTAATTATATTAGTCTATCTCAATTTGGGAATTCTAGTTTAATTTTCTTCCTGTAGCTTGATCAATATTTAAATACAAGTTGACTATTTTTTCTAATTATCTTGGACGAGGACGGAACATAAATTTAACATCAACTATGGGTTATGAAAAAAATTGACAAGAGAAAAGTAAAGTTATAGCTTGTGTTAAGACATAATTAGGGAAAGTAATACGCACAGCAATTACGGAGTCACGAGCTGCAACTGCTAAAATATCTGCACAAGATACAACGGGACGTCCACAAACTTTATCTACTTCAGACTTGATTTTATCAATCACCTCAAATCCTCTAGCAGAATTGTTATTAGCACGAGAAGTCTTTTCACTGTCAATAGTAGATGTTTGATCAAGGAGAATTGAAGCGTCACAACCCTGCATTTACAAGAAATACATTAGTAACGACATCTCAAGCAACCCAAGGCAATGTTATTTCATTCCTAACACCAAACTTTTAGGTTAAATACTCAAATACATACACATGGAAATTTAGATGAAATGCAAAATATTAAGTGCTAGAAAAATAATAAGAATCTCACATTAACGAAACAATCATGAAAGTGCAGACGTAGTAAAGAAGCGCCCATTCGCCTCTCTTTTCGGACAGCATCCTGAACAACCCGTTTAATGGTTGGTAAAGCTTTGGGACAAACATCGTCGTAGAAATCATCCGACAAATCCGAAAATGCCATGCCTGCTAGAGAAAGCATGACCAACACATGAAGAAAGAAAAAGCTACGAGAAGCCATATTTTCTTTATACTTACTATAGTCTATGAAGTTCTACACTTCTCTGTGTTGTTTTCTGATTTTGTGTGATGATGAGAGTAAAATGAGGCGGTATTTATAGGTAAGAAAAATGTCGAATATTGTAACATGACAATGGTTCTAGGTTTAGCAATTCTCACAAGAATGAGCCACACTTTGACAATTTCTAAGAGGACAATTTTTAAATTTTTTGGTCAGCGGTACCAATTCATGCACGAAATGTTCAGATTTGGTAATTTGTCAATTATTATTAATGCAAATTTCAGTGGGGCTGAGTCTTTCATTTAATAATAAATTAAAATCAAACCTACTACTTAGGAAACGTCTAGATTTAAACCATATCAAATTTGACTTAACAATTATATTGTACTTACGTTGTAATTCCCTCTTTGTATACCGGTATCATTTTACTGAATTTTTCTCTTTGCATGGGCGTAGCTAGTAGACATAACTAACTAAGTAAATGTGTGATCTTTCTTAGATTTTTTGACCGAAGTATGCCATTATTTAAATCAATTCACTAAAATAATATATTTTTTCAAAAATTTACAGAACTATAATAAATATATTCCGCAGTAACGTATTAGGCATTATTTATTAAAAAACTTCACCGGGCAAAAAAGTTAGTGGTTAACAGCGTTATTCGTACTTATGAGTAACATTTTACCCTTAATACGTAACCGAGAGTAACGACTCTAAGAATCTAAGCACATGCAATTTTTGTACGAAATCTGACATTGATTGATTTTAAAGTCGTAATTCAGGATTACAACTTCAAGCTAAAATGTAACTGACATTAACGTTTTTACAGTGAGTGGACTACTTGTCATTGTTTTTTTTATAAAAGTCATTCATTAGTTCCTTATAAGGTACGTTAATTCAATATTGATTAATCATATGGCGCCTCGCCATATCACACTCACCGAAAATTATTTAATAAACAAATTAAATATGCAGAAGAGAATACACAATCAGTAGATCAACAACTACGTTAGAATAATACGTTTTGTGTATCTTTTGTCAAGCTATTAATTAAGGTTTTAGTAGTATCGTAGGTCTGCATGAATGGACATATACTGATTGGAAAATGAGACTAACGAAAAACTGTACTAAATCGAACTTGGTTAGAATGTAACTAAATACTACTCGTATGTTACAACTTTTTTTTAGATTTAATGTGTTTGATCAAAAATAAAAAGCGTTCTTCTGTTATTGGCGAGAAACTACAACTTTTTTGTTTCTTTCCAGAAGGAGAAGTAGAAGCAGAAACTAACGTTTTTCAAGACAAAATTATCCTCATCAAAAATTTATATCTAACGTAGTGTCTCTCATTAGTTTGACCCATATATCTCTCAATATAAACACCAACCTCTTCTCCTTTTTTTGGTTTAATTATGTTTATATTGATTAACCTTTTTTATGCGAGACATGTAATGGTACAATTCACTTCACCAGATTTCAAGACCTTCCTAAGGACATTAGATGGTGTATATGTTGACACCCAATTTTGTCCCATCTTTTATGATTTTATTCGTAATTTTTAATATTTTTGATACTTTTAAAACAATTTTTTAAATATAGGCATATATGTGTATATATCTTATTATTATTATTATTCGCATTTTACTGTCATTTGCATTTTTATCACAATCATAAGTTTTATCCATAATATTCTATGTTATTTTATTCTCGCAAAATTGCATCGCATTTCCATTTTTTATTAAGCATTAAACATTTCGCAAAACATTATATTTTATTATTATCACATTGTTACGTTATTTTTAAATAATTCACATCTTTTACAAAAAATATATATATAAATATGTTTTAATAATAAGCCCCTTTTTATATTTTTAATCCATAACCCCTTTTATATTTTTAAACCCAAAACAATTTCTAACCCATTTTTTATTTCCTAAACCAAAACAATTTCTACCCAAAACATTCTACAACCCCAAATTTTTGGCCCAAAACCGAAGCCCAATCGGCCACCCCATCTTCCAAGCCCAACCCTCCACAACCTTTTATCCCATTTAAAAAACCAAACCCACAAAATAAAATCCCAACCAAAACCCCAACCCAATTCCCACAACCCAAAACTCCAACCCGACCCATTCCCCTTACCCTCTTTTAATCCCCCAAACAAATAAAAATCCCAAAAAAAAAATCAAAACCCTAAACTAAACCCTACCCCCCCAAGACGCCGCACCCTACACCCCTACCCCCGTCACTTCGCCACTGCCACCACCCTACCCTGACACCGCCGAACGCATGCCCCAAGAACACGCCCCAAAAATCAGATTTTGTTCCCCCTTTATTTTGAAATTTGAATTCGTTTTAAGGGGAGGGGGGTATGAGGGGGTTGGAGCGTTGGGGTGAGTACCTATAAATACCCCTTGTTGTTCTTCATTTTTGGGAGGGGATTTTGGGTGGATAAAAACAGATTTTCGAAGGATTTTTCGGAAGACTATTCCATATATACATAAAATATTTGTTGTGTTCTAGATTTTAAATCATTTGCTGTCTTTGTTGTTCAAGATACAAGTCCGAAATAGGCCCAAGATTCGAAAGAAAGGAGGTGAGTTTCGTTCTTGAACTTGGGTTTTAAATGCCTCTCTATTCGGTTTCGAAAACCGAGTCCGAAAATCTCATTTTGCATTTCTTGTTGTTCTTCATTTGATTTCGGGTCGGCCCGACCGGGTCGACCGGTTCGGGTAACATTTCCGGAAATTCTTGCATTTCATATTTATGTATGTTGGTTATACGGAATTGATGGAATTATTTGATGTCGGGTTGAATCTCCGATTCGGGTCGGGATTCTTGAACGGGTCGGGTCGACCGTTTGAATTTCCAAATTTCTTGCATTGTTGTTGTTGTTATTGGTTATCGAAATTGATGAAATCGGTTGATTCGGGTTGAACACATGATTCGGGTCGGGTTCTTGACCGGGTCGGGTCGACCGGTTTGAATTCCCAAATTTCTTGCATTTCATGCCTTGTATATTGGTTATCGAAAAATGAAAAAAAAATCGATTCGGGTTGGCATCCGATTTGGGTCGGGTCACTTGGCCGGATCGGGTCGACCGGTTTTGGCGTATTTCAGATTATGGCATTTTTTCATATCTTGTATATTGGCTATCTAAAAAATCGAATTTCGATTTCATTCCGGGTACATTTTCCGAATTAACTCACTTGTTCACTTTTTCGGGTCTTTTTTTTCAGAATTAACTCATTATTTCATCTGCCTTTATTTATTTCTTTCGTTTCTCTGTTTTTACGTTATTTGGGTTAAACATCGGGTAACGGATATCTTGCTATTCTTAATGCTTTCTTGTTTTATTAATACCGCATTTAGGCCGACGAAATTGAATTCGAGGCCGCGCTTTTCTTTCGTTTCAATTCTCTGTTTTTCAGCACTGTTTTAAGTATCCGGGCAACGGATATTTTACTGTTTTTTACTATTTTAAACTAAACACCGCGTCATTTTCGGAAACTGTTTTTTCGCCTCTGTTTTCTGTCGCTCTTTTCATTTCTTTCGTTTCTTGTTTCATTTTAATTTTACTGATTTGGACATGATACTACACTGGCCAATGAAAAATATCCGTCGATTTTGAGGCCTACACAGTTGCAAAGACGGAAATATAACTTCTGGGCAATGATGAAGACTTAAACCTTTTATTTCATCCGAGATCAACATGTTTAGTAGGCGAGGTGAATTATATATTCGCGGCTACGACGTGATTATAGTGATCTTTTCTATTTCACCCGAGAGACCAACACGTTTAGTAGGCGAGGCAATCAAAATAAACCACATTAGTCATATGTTTGCAGCCACGACGTGATTGGAATGTTCTTTTCAAAATTTAAGTCTGAGCCCTCCGTGATCAAAACATTCACTTTGTTTTGAATACGGATATGGAGTTATTTGTATTTAAGCTTGTTTCTAACCGTTTGTTCTTTGACTTGCGGGGATTAAAGTAAATGAAGGCGAGATATTCCTCGGAGTTTATCTTATTTTATTTCTTTCTTTAATTCGACTTTTATCCCGCTTTGTATTGTAAATATTATTTATCGCACTTATGTAACTATTGAAATGCTTAGAATAGGCAAACTTAGGATTAATTCATAGGGTAGTTTAAGATTTGAAACCCGTCGCTAGCTTATTTATTTGTAGGCTCGGTTAAATTCAAACTTAGAAATCCTTCGCTAGTTTATTTATTTTAGGCTCGTCACGCGTATTCAAGATTTTCAAAACAACTTTTGTCATCTTTTATTTGCTTTATTAAATCATACCGAATAAGTTTATCTTTTGTCAATTTACAATTCATTGATTCCCCAAATTTTACTTCTTTGGCATCATAAATAATTTGTTTTACTATCAATTGTCAAAAACATATTTTTTCAACTCTACATGTATTTCTCTTTAAATACCATACAAATGCATATTTAAAAAAATCTCTACATGTATCTTTCTTTTTAAAATGCATCATTTACTAATTATTTGCAAACATCTTTTTATCTATTATACCTTAAAAACATGCATTTTTCCTAGCAATAATTAACCTGAGTTTGATCGGATAACCGCAAGTTAGCGGATCTTAAAGGATGCCTAACCCCTTCCCTTTAGGATAATAAAGAACCCTTACCTAGAATCTCGCTAGTTTCGCAGACCTTAAAATTGGAGTTACATTGCAGCATTTAGTTTAAATATTTAGGTGTCCTAATTCACCGTAAAAAATAATTAGGTGGCGACTCCTCAACCCTTTTACCCAGGAATCACCTGAACACGTCCGTGCTCCGCTTCCGACCTCTCGCGGGGGGTCGGGTAAAAATCGGGCGCGACAGTATAAACATGGACAATGTTTTCCGATGAAAATAATTGTAACAAAAAATACAGTTAGAAATTTATATTCAAGGGTTTAAAGACAAGTTGGTTGTATCCGATCCGAAGACCCTCTTAAACGAGTCCGGAGTTGCTAGCTAAGTTTCGGGTATGCAAGATTAAAATACAAGTAAAATATGGAAATAAGCAAGTAAAATGAGCAAACGCGTTAGATCTAAAAATAAGTTGTGAATCTAACAAGAACAAGAGCTGAGAATGTATATTTGCTTGAGAGAGAGATCTAGGTTACAAGTGTGAGCTTAGAGAGAATACAACGTGTCTTCCTTCTATTCTAAGTCTTGCATTTATAAGATAAAACATAGACTATTATGCCCCCCTAAAGTTATGACAACATGAGCACCCCGACGTTACTGTGCCTAGACGCGCCGCGACACTCTGATCTAAAAGGGATGATGTGACGGGAGTTGTTGGAGTGGAGGACAGCTGTAGAGATCTGTCACGACCCAAATCAGAGGGTCATGACGGGCACCCAGACCTTACCTGCCGAGTACCACTAATCATATGATTAACATCTAACCATAATCAATCATGGCCATACACGACTACTATACATAGGACAACTGTCTACAAGCCTCTAATGAGTACGTGATATCACAAGGTCGGGACAGGGCCCCGCCATACCCATATGGATATGCAAAAATACCGTACCAAGACTAAACCGCAACCCCGAAAAAAATGAAGTGCTCTAATATCAGTTGAACTGGCAACCTACGGGTGCGGATCGTCGCCCTATCTACCTGGACCGGCGGGCATGAAACGCAGCGTCCCCTGACAAAATGAACGTTAGTATGGATAATGTACTGAGTATGTCAGGCATGAAAAATATCATAATAGATACCTGAAAGTAACATGAGACAAGAAATAACCAACCAGTATCGTTTTGGCCTCTGTGGGCATCATTTCATATTGGCCTCATTGGGCATCGTATCGTTTTGGATTCATTGGGCATCTTCCTTTTTGTGATAGTATGTACCAGCTGCAGGTGGTGTTGCGTATATAACGTCATTCCCTTTTCCCATCCTCTACATATATATAATGCGTACCATATATTAGTGTATATAACACATGTGGGTCCAGGGTAATACATGAATATAATGCAAATGCATGAATGACAATAAAACATTCTACCCTTGTACCTTCGGCTAACATTGGGAATATTAACATCTTTCCCATATACCTCAATAAAGATTTAGGAACATATTTATACATTCTTTGACAACAGGAATGAATAACATGAACATTCTTAACTACTAAGAGTAGAATCATTTATGGGACAGTATTACGTTTACTTTTCGTACTTGGAACATGCCAAAAGAAAGAAATTATTTGCCTTAACATACCTTCGTCGATCTGTTGATAATACAACCCAAGTAGTATGTATAGCACCTAACCTTAAGCACGGATGAACCATCTTGAAGAATGGAATTCAATATGATTTAGGGACCATGTTTTGCTTGCTGTTGCTGCCTATAATTTCCATGATCGGCTACCAATTTACTTGCTTACTTTTGCTAACATGCAGTCGCCTATATTAGCTAATGTAGGGTGTTGTGGAGGGATATATATATATGTACTAGACCACGACTTGAGTGCTCTCCCTCCCCCCCCCCCAATCATTATCCCAAGTTCTGTTAATCCCAAATATTGCCACCTAATTAACTCTACTACCTTAGTCACTAAGGTGATGCATTTAAATGCTACACGTAGATGTTCCCCCCTTACACCTATACTTAGCCCACAAAATCTTGTCCCCCACTATAATTATAGATTAGCCGATCATTATTGTCAATTAGTCGATCCTTGTTGTCCCGCTTGGTAAATCTTAAATTGTTTCGAGATCACATCCTTTTTATATGCTTAGTTCTTTATTAGCATATGTCTAGATGCTCAAACCATCATTCGAAAGTACGAGGTGTTAAAAAAGCTTTGGGACAAACATGATCGTAGAAATTAGGTGAAAGAGACTTCGAAAGTGCCATGCTTGCTAGGGAAAACGTGACTAAAACATGAAGAAAAAAGAAGCTATTCGAAGCCATTTCTATTGCTATATTTTATGAAGTTTCTACACTTCTATATGTTTGCTGCTTATGCTTTTGTGTGGCGAAGAGTGTAAAATTTGGCTGTATTTATAGATAAGAGAAGTGTTGACTATGGGAACACGACAATGGGTCTAGGTTTAGTAATTCTCCAAAGAATAAGCCAGACATTAACAATCTCTAACAAAACAATGTTTTTTAATTCTCTGGACCGCATAACCAATCAGATGCCCGAAATTTTCACACTTGTAATTAATTCACAAAATGTTGCAACCTCTTACAACATGTTTGGTAGAACATCTTGTAATTAAATTTGATGTAATTACTAGAATAGTAATTATACAATATAATAATTCTATAAACCTGTTATTTTTATCCATTCTTCCTACATTTTTTTAATTCCAAATTACGATTTTATTACCACTATAATGAAAGGTACAATTTGAAGATTGACACATGGAATTACATTGCAATTACAATAAAAACTTAATTAACATTAAGAATTAAAAAAAAATAGATGGACAAAAATCTTAATGTGTGACAAATATATGTGTATATAAGAAATATTAAGTTTTATTTTTACTAGGTATTTAATATAGAAAAAATATATTTAATAATTATAAATTAATAACTAATATTGTAATTAAGAGTTCATTGTCCGGCATTTCTTCAGGGAAAAGCTAACCAAGGTATTGACAGGTTAATTAGCTTCCTTGAGACATTCTAGGCAGCTGACTGGATGTTGCAACAATTTTTCTAAACTTCCTGGTCAAGTGAGAGGCATACTAAATCTGGATAGATGGCACTTACAACGAAGTTTCGTGTAAAATTCACAAATAGTTATTTTTTAGCTCTTGTAATTGAAAATAGAAAATTGAAAATTGAAAACTAAAAATTAAAAACTAAAAATTAAATAGCAATTGAAGTTGAGTTTTAAAATATATAAGAGATATTCTATACTAATGTCCTGGAGTTTAATGGGGCTCTTGCTCAAAAGGTAATTTTGAAAATTTACATTTGTCAGAAGGTTATAAGTCTTAAAGTATTGGCAAAATAGCAACCATTTATAACGTCATCATCGTCAGTCCCACAAACTGTCAACCCTAGCTTCAAAGTTTTAAAAAATATATTTTGGCCCCCAACATTTTAATTCCTCAAAAAGAAATAGAAAACTAAATATTTTTCTCCATTTTAATTACCCCAAAAAGAAATAAAAATTAAATATTTTCCTTCAAAAGCTCCCGATTTCTCCACTTTTCAAATTCCATTTCCGGCGAAAATTTTGACTTTTCATCGGAAAACAAGTCCGAATAACTTATTATGACGTTGATGACAGTGATAGACCACATCCATAGTCTATTATAGATTTAATATGGCGTCGATTGCGGAATATATTATAGTAGGTGGTGATCACATAGGTTAATGGGAGGAGACCTTAAAATATTGAAATTGAATTTTTATGAGCAAGGTGACAGGATGATCCTAATAGTGATGACGAAGAGTGTAACCAAAAAAAATTAAAAGAAATGAAACAATAAAACCCAAATTGCACAAATCTAAGGGACCGTGGATAGGTATACCATAAACAGACCGTCGTCAATAGCTAAGAGTTATCATTTAGGCTCGACTTCGCGCATGGTCAATAATTTTCTACATGTTATATATATAGACCAAGGACAATTTTGTCTAAAAAGTCATAAATAAAATAAAAATAAATAATAGGATATTCCACTATTTTAATATTACAATAATACTTTAATACATCATATGAGAGTCTCCATCCATTGAACACATGATCAAAACATTTTTAGGTCAAGTAATGATTCTTAAAAGGTTAATATTCGTCTAAAAAGTCATAAATAAATAGAATAAAATAAATAAAAGACTTGATACTATTTAAACATTATAATAATACTTTAATTCATCATATGAGAGTCCTCATCCATTGAGAACATGATCAAAAGTGTTTTAGGATAAGTAATAGTACTTAAAAGATCAACATTCTTTTTAAAATGTCATAGATAAATAAAAAAAAGACTTGACATAATTTAAAGATTATAACAACACTTTAATACATCATATAAGAGTCCTCATCAACTGAACACATGATCAAAAGAGTGTTAGAACAAGTAATGATACTTAAAAGATCAATATTGTCTAAAAAGCCATAAATAAATAAAATAAATTAACTAAAAAGATTTGATACTATTTAAACGTTATAATAACACTTTAATACATCATATGAGAGTCCCCGTCCATTAAACACATGATCAAAAGAGTTTTAAGGCAAGTAATGATAATCATAACACTAGTATCCAATTAGTCTGACAACAAATTATTTTTCTCAAAGCACAATCTTGTTCTAAGGAAAACCATTACTTGTGCTTCAACTCTTTGGATCATGTGTTCAATTGATTTGTGACTCTCATATGATGTACTAAAGTGGTATTATAATGGTTAGATAGTATCAAGTCTTTTTATTTATTTTATTTTATTTATCTATGACTTTTAAGATAAATATTGGCCTTTTAAGTACCATTACTTGTCCTAAAACTCTTTTGATCATGTGTTCAATGGATGGAAATCCTAATATGATGTATTAAAGTGTTATTATAATGATTAAATAATGATATATTCTTTTTTATTTTATTTCATTTATTTATGTCTTTTTTAGACAAATATTGGCCTTTTAAGTATCATTACTTGTCCTAAAACTCTTTTGATCATGTGTTCAATAGATTGTGACTCTCATATGATGTATTAAAGTGTTATTATAATGTTTAAATAGTGACATATCCTTTTATTTATTTTATTTTATTTATTTATGTCTTTTTAGACAAATATTATCATTGGTCTATATATAATATGTGGATAATTATTGACCATGCGTGAAGTCTAGCGGAAATGAGAATTGTTAGCTATTGACGATGGTCGGTTTATGGTATACCTATCCACAGTCCCTTAAATTTGTGCAATTTGAGATTTGGGGTTGGGGATTAGGGTTTGGGTTTAAATTTCATTTTTATTAATTGTCTTTTCCTGTTAGACTAGTGCAAATTCAGCATACTTCTCATTCCAACAGTCATCTTTATTTCTCTAGTTTATCATTGATCAAAATAGTGTAAAATTATTTTAAGCAGTGAGTTATTATAGAGCAATGTGATTTATTTCCGGTTTGACTTATAATTGACCCAGTGCACTTAGCTTTATTTAGATTGACAGACAACAATTTTTTTACAAAGGTAATAAAAAATTTAAAAAAAATTATAACTGTAACAATATATCCTTCCCTATATAAAATCGACCCAAAGTTCAAATTCCTCCATTGTCGTTTTTCTTGATCAAACTCCTCCATTATCTCTTTTCTTGATCAAACTCATCCATTCTCTTTTCATAGATAAAAGTTTTATAAAAAATTACATAAAATAATAGTCTATTACGGGTAGGAAGATGGAGGTCAGATCTCAGCTTTTTCCCGAGCCTTTCAAAGATTACACGTAGAGAATGTGCATTTCCATCCACTGTATGTGATCTACATGCAAACAATAGAGTGATGTTGACCAACCACAATATAAAAATAATAATAATTGACAACAAGCTTAGTAATTGACCGTGATAAATGTGAAGAAACATAAAAAACAGTACTGAAACAAGAAAAATAAGTAGAAATAAGATATATTTCAAACCAATAAAAAAGGCTAAAAGTTTCAAGTCTAGTAATAGACCAAAATGAATTTGCAAAAACAAAAGAGAAAAAAGCACTATCGAAACAAGCAAAATAAGTAGAAATAACACATATTTCAATAAAAAAGGCTAAAGTTTCAACAATTTGAAAAAAATCTAGAACTTTATGAACACTAGGATTTATCAAGTTCGAAAAAATTAAGAACTTTTATATAGGCAATATGGAGCTCAAAATGCTTTGTCACTGATGCAAAATTAATTAACATGCCTGAGACGACGATTGGAGAACTTCCGAGTGTTGGAGAGAAGAAAAATCGACCGGAGAGATTGAGATCTTGTTAGAAACAACTCTAAATTGACAGAAAAAACAGTAATAATTTGTAAAATGTATATATCGAAAAAAAAGAATAACTTAGGGTGTGTTTGGTACGAAAGAAAATATTTTCTTACTTAGTTTCTGGTGTTTGATAAATAAATAGAAAATATTATCTCAAAATTATTTATATATAATCTAGGCAAATGCTATGGGGTGAGGGGTAGATGTGGTAGAATGGGGATTATGGAGGTAGGGTGGGCAGTGGCGGAGCCATATAGACTAAAGGGTTGTAAGTTAGACAATCTTCTTCAAAAAATTATACTGCATGTATAGGTCAAAAAGTTATTGTTGATACATATATTAAATCTTGAACACTCACCACTAGGTATGGGGTAGGGTGCTTTGGAGAGTGAATAGGAGACAATTAATGTAGAATGTCACTTATAGAACTTGTTTATCTATTTTGAGTACTACAGAAGTCGTTTTCCTCACTTTTAAGAAACTTATTTTCCTAGAGAAAATGTTTTCAAAATTTTAACCAGTCAAACATAGAAATAAAAAATTATACCAAACACACCCTTAGTGTGGACTATACCGAGGAAAAACACCCATTCAATATTTATATTAAATGTCAACGCTAACAACATGCAAATAAAATAATTGTAGGGGATGTGTTGAAGGTCTTAATTAGTTCCTTAAGTTGTAGGTTGATATACTTGCCACAGTTTTATTTCATTGCTCATCCGTTAATCATTACTCCCTCCGTTTCAAATTATATTTTATGATTACTAAAAATAATTATCTCAAATTATTAGTTATTTTAAAAATTTAAGGTATCATTAATTATTTTTTCTCCATTTTGCCATTTATTATTAATGAAGATGACATATAAATTGAGTAAACATTTAATGGAGAGTGATTATAATTTAGACAAAATAAGGATAAAGTAAGTTAAATATTCTTCCTAATTAATATTTTTTAAAAGACGTATAAACTAATAAAACGAAAAATAATTTGAGACCGATGAAGTATTTATGTCATATGGTCCCTTGGGCATACCGCGTGTCAGCTAGAAAGTCATTTAACAAAGTATGATGAAGAAGAAGCGTGATCAGTAGATCAACAGCTACGTTTAAATATATTACACTTTATATCTCTTTATTGAGGATAAAATCCTATCATGGTTCATTGGTTCTGCATGGATTGACATATACTGAATTTCAGAGCTTGAGATAAAGAATAGAACTGAAAAATAATAGTGTTCCTTTGGTCCAAATTTATCTGTCATCATTCTAATCTCAAAAGTCAAATAAGTTTTTTCTTATGAAGATTTTTTATATACCTTTTAACTATCATTAATAGTTAATTATTAAGACTTATTCTGTTTTTACGTAATTTTTAAATATATAAATTTTATTCTAAAAAAAATAAAGATTCTATGTTTGAAGTTATGGTCAAAATTAAATTTTGACTCTCAAAATTTGAACAATACCACATAAATTGAAACAGATGGAATTATAAATTATCTCATCCAAAAAAAAAATCACAACTGATTGGTGGTCTATATCTTTTAGACAGTGACTTTGTACCAAAAAAAGAGTTTATTTTCCTAAAATTGTAGATAAAATGAACGTTATTTTAGGTAACAATTAAATATGTTACTGTTAGCAATGATGAGAGAGATGAATGCAGAATTTGAATATTATGAGTTCGAGTTCGTCATTCTACCCAAGCTCATTTGATTTGCTGAGTTCGAACTCTATTAGTGAATTTTTCAGATACATATACAACATTTAAGCTAAAATTACTAAATTTTGATGAACCTGTAATTTATGCACTACATCCACCTGTATCCTGAGAAGATTGTGCAAGGTGTCATGGTTACCAAATTCATCTCTTGTTCTATAAAATTTCATTATTTCAGAAGCAATAAGCTTGAAGTTATCGAGTTGCCTCAGTACTCTAGCTTGGGAGGGGATGATAGAAACTATCACCAGATTATTAGTAGTGGAGATAGAGAGATGAGACCAAGTTAGTTGTATTCAACAACTTAGGTAGTTGTACATAAGCTTTCAAGTTATGTAGATATATTATATTATTAAAATTAAGTTAGGTGTGATCTTAGCTTATCACTTCATATTGAATCTCTAAATAGAGACAGCTTTAATTTGTATTTTGTATATACGCATATGTTGAGCACACGGCACAAATATTAATGAAAAATATCCCTTCATGAATCATAAGGCAGAAAACAATTTTCTAGTGTCATTATGATTGTTATATTCTTTTAAGTTGAACTGTTTAGTACTAAATTATCTCCGCAACAAAGGGAGGTGTTTTTTTCTTCTTAAATTTGTGGATAAAATGGACGTTCCATTAGGCGTTATCATTTAAATACTTAACAATCCACAGAACTACAATATGGGTTAAGAGAGTCTATTTATTAATTCAGTTCATTTTGATCTGTCCAATTCAATTCATTTAAAAATTGAGCTAATATGTAGTTCAATTTGACTCATGAAAAATCTTATCAAAATATTTTTGTAAAAAAGAGAACTTTGGCCACTGCACAATGGCCGTGGGGTTGTTGGGCCAATGGCCTAACATGACCTTTCCTAGTTACCCATGCGTTCCAATGAATTGGGTCAGCCAGAGGCCCAATTCCCAGTTTCAAGCAGTACAAACCCAAGCAGTCGGCTGGGCCCTGGCAGGAGGCTGGCCTGCTTGGCCTCGTCCTCAGTAGGCCTTCGTTGTTTTGGGCCAGTTTTCGATCCGATACCTACAGATATTGAGGCTACGATGTATACACTTGGATTAAATTCCCCGGATGCAAATAGGTATATGGACATTGCAACCACTTCTCATATTACGTCCGCCTAAGGTAATCTCTCATCTTATTTCAAATTGAGAAATAATCATGGCATAATTGTTGGTGATGGCAATTCAATTTCAATTTGTGGTTATGATAACACAAATTTGTCTACCCCCCCCCCCCCCCACACACATCCACCTCTAGTCCTAAAAACCGTCCTAAAAACCGTCCTTCATGCCCTCACTTGATTAAAAATTTGGTGTCTATTTGAAAATTCACAACTAATAATTGAGTTTCTGTTAACTTTGATCCTTTTGGTTTTTCTGTGAAGGATTTCATGATGGGGATACCTGTAATGAGGTGTAATAGTCGCGTAAAGCTTTATCTAATCACCACCACCATTATTTCCACAAATCAAGCCACACTTTCTATATTTGCCGATTTTGCTCCTTCTTTGTGACATGCATGTTTGGGTCATCTAGGGTCGTCTATTATTTATTCTCTTAAAAATAATAACTTTATTGATTGTAAGAGTACGTGTAGTACTCATATTTATCCTTCTTGTCCTCTAGGGAAACATGTTAGATTACCGTTTGTAGCCTCTACTTCTAGTACGTCGATGCCTTTTGACATTATTCATAGTGATTTATGGACATCCCCCATTTTGAGGTCTTTGGGCCATCGTTATTATGTTTTATTTTTGGATGATTATTCTATTTTTTTATGGACTTTTCCTTTGTCTAAAAAATCTCAAGTTTTTTCCACATTTTTTAAAATTTAGAGCTTTCATCCGTACCCAATTTGAACGGGAAATTAAAAACATTCGATGTGATAATGGTAGGGAATATGATATTGGGCCATCTCGGAAATTTTGTGACACTCATGTCATATCTTTTCGGTTTTCTTGTCCTCATACGTCCTCACAAAATGGGAAGGCCGAAAGAAAAATTTGTATCATTAATAATATTGTCAAAACTTTACTAGTTCATGCTTCATTACCTCCGTCCTTTTGGCATCATGCGTTACAAATGGCTAGTTACCTCCTTAACATACTCCCTAGCAAAGGTTTAGCATATCAATCACCCTTGAAAATTCTTTGTAATAAGGATCTCTCGTATTGTCATCTTAGGGTGTTTGGGTGTTTTTGCTATCTGTTTTTCCCGTCTACTACAATTAATAAACTACAAGCTAATTCTACCTCTTGTGTGTTTTTGGGTTATTCGTCTAATCATCATGGTTACAAATGTTTCGATGTATCCGCTAATAAAATTATAATTAGTCGCCATGTCATTTTTTATGAAACTCAATTTCCATTTGGTAAATTATATAATTTTGAGTCTAGTTCGTATAATTTTTTGGGTGATTAGCTCTCACCGTATATTATCCACCATTTATCCGAGCTGTCCCGTAACCAAAATCAGCCTAGCATGCCCACTGCCTTCTGGCCCAAATGTAATCCACCCGAGTCCACTGTTTCGGCCAGCAGGCCCACTGCCTGCTGGTCCAGTTTTACCGTCACAACCTTCTGCCACTGGGCTAGCAGGCCCATTACCTGCTGGTCCAGTTTTACTCGACCCGACACCTACCCAAAACACGTTCTCTCATATTTCGAGTCAAGGGCCTGTTACTCGTAGTCAACGTGATATTTTTAAATCTAAATTCTAATGTAAACAAATTTATCCATGTATATCGTCCTTTATCAGCTTTTAATTAAACGGAACACCAAATCAAGTCGATAGAACTTGGTAATTCATACATTAGTTATCCAAAGTTCAATAATAACTTGTCAAGTTATTGGAAATCCATGTCGACGGATGATGATTCTATAATGTGTAACTTTCTTTGTTTTTTTACTAGGTGACGGGTACTTGCTTTTGGATTCCAATTGATTAGGTGTGGAGGTAAAAGACAAGATGCGGATTAGGCTAAATTCAGTAGTTACTTCTCAAACAAAATATTTGTGCTAAGAAACTCATTAGATGTGTAAACATATTAATCTAGAGTCTAATTAAGTAGCCGTTTTAAAATACAGTAAAGTTGAAATCTACTTCGCCTTAGTGATAAATCCAGAATTCGCGCTCTGTAACACTTATTAAAGAAGAAATTACTTTTTAACATGACTTTTTTTTTCATATAGAGCTCGAATCCGAGATTTTTATTTTAAAACATGAAATGTCTATTTATCCATAATGTAGCATGAATACCTAAGATGATAAGAACCTCATCTCATTAGTGGTGTTGGTATCGTTGTATCCTATATATGATTCAACTTTGTGACGTGATTGATTGATCTCTTAGCTATAATTATATAGAAGAACCCAATATTAAATATTCATACAAATGATTAATGTGTCGATCTCTAACATTATTGCCATTGTAATCGAAAACTACAACCACATATATAAATTCAGATTGGTGAGTGTATATTTGATAGTGATAACGAGGTTACCTGCTTGCTTTGCAGGAAAATTGGCTAGATGATGTTTCATCTTTGAAGGTGGTTCAGAGAGCTGGGTAGATACAATGAAATTATGACTATAACAACTAATAATTGTTCTGACTTTAGCTTTAATGCTTTTGCCTTCTTCTTTTTTTGTAAATCTTATTGTTCAGTCCGTTCTATTTTTTTTTGGAGAAGAGTTGAACAAGAGAAGTTTACTGAATTTAACGAGGAAGGTAAAATCATAAAAAGTGCGATGTTTGCACCAAACTATTAAGCATATGATATGTATTTTCTATATTAAATTTCATCACGTAATCACGATTGATTTATGTGTATTTCTCTCTCAACTTTTATTTATTCCTGATAAATTTATATGATTATGAAATATTGAATGGAAGTATTTCTCACATTCATTGGCCAGGGTCGTATCTAGGTGGTATTAGTATTTGCCCTGAATTTCATACTTTATTTGAAATTTTATTATAATTGTGTTTTACTTAAAAAAATGTTTCTTGCTGAAAAGATTTTCTTTGTGAAAAAAAGATTCTACCATATCTATCATTTTCTTAAAGGAGAAGTTTTGGACTTCTATAAATATAAAATTATTTATTCTCACACACAACAAAATAACATCTACAATGTAGTCGTTTCACGTGTTTTGTTTAATGAGATATTTTTTTTTTACAAGTTTCATAATTTTTATATTAGTTTTTCATATGTAGGTCAACTGACCAAAATAATATTAAAGTTTATGCATATCTAGTAAAATTGTCTTCGTTTATGATTTATCGTTGTACAAAAGATTTGCAATTGTTAGCTTCCGCATGACGTCCTAATATTTTGACCCAACAAGTGGTATCAGAGTCAATGGTTCGGCGAGTTTAAAGACATGTTTAAAGCCGATTCAAATTAAGTTGCAACTAATTTCACGATAATGAAAATTTCATTCTGAGTATTACACGTGGAGAAGAATTTTCAACATCATGCTACTGCATCTTTAAAAATAAAGTAAAATATTTTTAAATCAATTTTAACCCATAATATTTTTAATTTTATTTTAATCATGGCAAGCAGCAGTGATGAAGATTATGTGAAGAAGAAGAAGAATCAAGATTATTTTGCCAGAAAATTTAGGCCAAAGGGAGATTTGTTAGAGTTTGCCCTAAATTTCCTATCTTATTTAAATTTTATCATAATTATGTTTTACTTCAAAAAAAATTGTGGAAAAAAGTTTTTTTTAATGGAAAAGGATCCTGACATATCTATCATTTTCTTGGAGGAGAAGTTTTGGACTTCTATAAATAGAAGATTATTTCTTCTTATACACAACACAATAACACCCACAATGTAGTCATTTAGAGAGTTTTGTTTAGTAAGATATTTTTCTAACTTAAATTTTTATAATTTTTATATTAGTTTCTCATATGTAGGTCAATTGATCAAAATCACATTAAAATTTATGCATATTTAGTAAAAGGTCAAACCCATCGGTGACCCCTTGTGGTTGTCAAAATCTTTCACTTAAACACCTCAACTAAACCTTGATCCATTTAACACCTGAGGTGGACCCTCGCTGTGTCATTTAGATCTTTTCGCTGAATTACTCAAATATGTAATGTGTGTGTGATACACTGGCCGATGATATGAAAAAAATGACAAATTAAATTATAACATGTGTCATTTGTACTCATAATAATATAAAAAATAAAATTTGAGTAAAACTAATATTTCAAAAAAGAAAAGAAAATTCTATTTTCTAAATCTTACACGTTATTAGCACAAAAAGCACATTTACTAACAAGAATTTTTTTGAAATCATGTTCTTGCTGTTCTTCACCATTTTCATGTGTGTTCTTGTTCCGACCACGATTTTAATTCAACATTTTAAGAAAAACTCCTTCAAATTTGTTATAACTTTATCTAAAGATTCCCACGAAGACAACCCCAACATTAATTTCTCAAAATTTTCATCAAAAAATGTAACTCATTTTAAACCTTCAAGCTTTCTAAAGAACCCTCTAATGGTGTTTCGATGAGTTTCTTTAATTTTTTTCTTTTTATTAGGAGAGAGCAGGAAATTGAGTAAAATTAAAAATGTAATTATTTTTTTCCCATAGTGATAGCGGTGGCGATGATGTCGGTAATGGTAGGAAGATGTAAGAAAAAGAATGAAGAAGAAGAAAAAAGAAATAAAAAATATAAAAAAATGAAAAAGAGGAAGGAAATTTTAAAAATATATGATTTTGGCCTTTTCACGCGCTTGTTAGGTGTGAAATTCACACAACTTGCCAAGTCAGCGAAAAGTGTCTAAATGACACAGTGGAGGTCCACCTCAGGTGTCTAAATGAAACAAAATTTAGTTAAGGTGTCTAAGTAAAAGATATTGACGACCACAAGGGGTCACCGATGGGTTTGACCTTAATAAAACTAGTCTCTACAAACGTGCAGTTGCATGATATTTTCAATCAATCTCAATCATAGTGACAAATATTAGATAATATTATTTATAATTATATGACATGGTACATATTCAGCTTACTGAGGACATAACCCTTGATAAGAAAGTATGTAGGTCTAGTATTAGAGTTGAAGGTAATATGTAGTCGAGTGATGTCGCACTGTAGGTAGGAGAGGTAGGCGCCAGCCCCATCTACACATATCCTAAGTAGTAGTAGTATTTAGTAACTGCATAGTTATCTATAATTCGATGTGTATCTGTTCTCGCCCCGAATTCTGTTCTCTACCGTTTTATCGGCTGACGAAATCGGGAGACAAATTGATTCCTTAACTTAAGCGATTTGGGTTGTAAACGGAACTCTAATTTCCAGCAATGGGTTCTCCAACTACTTCAGAAAGTGTTAGGACGGTGGTATGTATAAAGTAAGAGGTAAGAAACATGAATGCAGCTGAGTACAGTAAAGTAAATGATAAAATGAAGTAAAATGATAAATATAGATAAAAATTGTGTTGTTTGATTGATTGGTTGTCCTCCTATATACAAATAATTATCCTATTTATAGTACAAAAAAGGAAAAAGAAATTGTACAACGTGATTTCCTCCCCTCCCCATGTCAGCCATCAAGTAACCCACTAAGTTCAATGGCCGACTATAGAGGAGGTGGTGCTGATTTTCTCGCCCTCTACTCCTCTTGCTCGTATAATGGCCATTTCTTTTAACTGTTGTTGGCCGTTACTGCTTCTAGAGGTCCGGAAACCCTTTTGACTTGGTCATTGAGGCGTTTGCATCTGAGTGGGTCCCAGTCGTAGCTCTAACTAATAACTCGACTAAGATGCCTTAGTAGCCGATGAAGTTCTTGTAGTCGAGGGATAGGAGTAAATTCGGCTCTACAACAGTTCGGTTGTCACTAAATTCGGCTAAACACTTCAATTATTTTTTGAGTGTTAACAATTGCCCCTACATTAACTCGAGTGTGACCATTGAGTTGATGTATCCGAAAGTAGCTGTCGTTTCAGTCTGACAGCCGCGCATGTCACTTCAATCATCTCGTCTCCAGTGCATGCAATGATGATTACTTTTGAATTGGGTTTCCCCTTAACCGAGGTGTCTTTATTACCATGAATCGGTTCCAATTTTTTCCAACCGTGCATTCGAAGAGGTAGCCCAATTTCCGTCGCGCATTGAGATCTATTTAAGAAAGGTATCCCCACATAGGTTTCTCACCTAACCTTTGTCCCTTTTCTTAGTAGGAAACCATGGCTCCATCTTTTTTATCTCGAAGATCAGGAAATATAATTCTAGCCGATAATGACTTGACCCCTGCCTTGGCCTTCGTTGATGAACAACTGGTTCTGACTCCGTACGGTGGACCGGAACAGGCGATTCTCTCTTGTTTCAGTACCTTAGCCCAATAAACCATGACTTTCTTTCTACTTGTGGCTGGTTCACTGGCGGTTGTTGTTCGACTAACCTTCGTACTTGGCTGACTAAGGTTGCTCATTATTCGGGTTGGTTGGAGTGAGTGAAGTTGGTCAGATAAGTTGAATGGAGGCGCATGGATCCTTTTGATGCCGCCGCACTGTCGGAATTTGATTTCCACTGTAACGCCGGGCTCGGGTATGTGCGGCGCCTCTTTTTTTGTTCTTGGTTTACTTGGATGTAGGAATCCATATCCCATTATTTAACTTCAGCATTGCTCTCAGCATTCTTGAGAAAATTTAGAATAAATACCATAGATTTGATGGGCCATTATCTTTGACCACTTGGTATGGCGTTTCTTCGCTTGAGCAGTGCAACCAACCTTATGACACAAGCGTGTGAAAGAAATGACTTTCTCTGTATTTTGTGATCGGGCAGTCGGTCTGTGGCTGTCTTTTAGCCATACATCTCTCGTCGAAGGGAATTAGCTTATTTTGAGCGACCAGGCAGTTGGTCTATGGCTGTCGTTTATTCATGTATGCCCCAAATCGAAGGATAGCACTTTTTAGATACTTGTCGTTTACATTCCTATCCATTTCTTCTTCATGCATATTTATTAGTCGATATGCGTTGCCGATGATCCGTTGGCGTACTACGAAAGGTCCTTCCCAATTTGGTAACCATTTGCTGAATTTACGATCTTTCATCCCAATCGACAAAACAGTTTTCCAAACTAAGTCTCCTTCGGCAAACCTCTTAGGCTTAACATGTTTGTTGTATGCCTTAGCCATTTTATGTTTACCGGCTTCAATTTTCTCTATGGCCATCAGTCGATCTTCATCTAGCTGTTCTTTCTTCATTAGCATGGCCTCTTGATACTCCTCTAAACTTAGAGAGTTCTGCTTGGCCACCCGTAAGGATTTGACATTAATTTCCAATGGCAACACTACATCTTGGCCATAGGTTAGACGATAAGGTCGTCCCGGTAGCTGTAGATTTAGAATTCCTGATCGCCAAAATGGCTTTATCCACAGTGAGATGCCACATTCCTGGTTTATTCTCCACGTTCTTACTAATTATGTCCACAATAAGTTTTGTGGCTGCCTCGGCTTTCCCATTCGCCTGTGCGTAATAAGGCAAGGATGTGATAATTTTGATCCCAAATTTCTCAGCAAAGGCTGCCACTTTAGAACCAATGAACACCGTCCCTTGATTAGGTGTAATCGTCTCAAGGATACCATATCTATCTATGAGCTGGTGTTGGATAAACTGAATGACATCTGTGTGATGAACCCTTTTCGTCGGTTGTGCCTCCACCCATTTAGTGAAGTAATCGGTAGCCACGATAATGAAATTATGGCCCTTGGCCGATTATGGGTGAATCTTGTCGATGAGGTCTATAGCCCAACTTTGAAAGCCCAAGGCTTCACGATCGGGTGCAGCAACTCAGCTGGTACCCGTTGGATTGGTCTATGTATCTAACACTCTTCGCAACGTTTATTGAAAGCAATTGGCCGTGATAGTAAGGCAATATCCATGGCGATAGATCAACCACTTCATTGTTGGCCTGGCTCGGTGCGATCCACAAATTCCTTCATGAACCTTCCCCATGACTCTTAAGGCTTCTGTCTTATCAATGCACTTGAGTAGCACTCCATTTACGTTCATTTTGTAAAGATCATTATCAATAAGCACATACTTCAAGGCTCTTATCTTAACCTTAAGGTCTTTGCATGTGGAGGGATCTTTTAAGCAGCCGATTAACATCTGTTTCCACAAGTCGATCTGGTCTATGGCTAACACTTCGGCTGGTAGTTCGTCATACTCTAAAGTGAGTAGCGACTTTCTAAAGCCAGAAGCTTCTTGCGCGAAGTCGTTAGCCTCAACATTCATACCTCTAGGAACATGACTTAATGTAGATGATACGAACCTACTAAGTAACCTGCTAAACATTTCGTAACAGGCCAATAATTTCGGATCCTTGCAATCATATTCCCCGGCCAGCTGCTTGATAACCAACTGAGAGTCTCCGCGAATTTTGATGTATTTTACTTTAATAGAGACTAGGAGTTTGAGTCCTATGATGAGAGCATCATATTCGGCTTGGTTATTTGTCAAGTCAGAATCTAACCGATAAGAGAACCTCCATGTTTCATCTCTAGGATCGGTTATCGTTATCCCGACTCTGACTCCTTTCTGGGTTCTTGACCCATCAAAAGTCAGCGTCAAGGGACGACTTCCATACATGCGGTAGAGGGGCGCATGGGTCCTCCACATCTACACAGGGGTAGTTTGCTAAGAAATCGGCTACCGCCTGGCCTTTGACGGCCTTGAGTGGCTTATACTCGAGAGAAAATGCAGTGAACTTGATTACCCACTTCATTAGTTGTCGTTGCAAAACAGTTCTGTTCAATAAGTACCAGACGATGTCAATCTTGCACAAAATGTGAATCACATGTGGCATTAAATAATGTTCAAGTTTTGTACAAACATAGAATAAGGACAAACAAAGCTTCTCTATAGGGGTATATCTAGTTTTTGCTTCATTTAGCATTCGGCTAAGGTAGTACAGTGCCCTTTCGGTTTCATCATCGGCATCCTGTGCTAATAGGCAGCCGATAGACAACTCTGCAGTCAAGATATACAATTTCAGTGGTTTCCGGGCATGGGAGGCACCAGCACAGGAGGCGTTGCTAAGGCCTTTTCAATCTGGTCGAATGCCTCTTACTGTTCTGGGGCCCATACTAGCTCTTTTGTCCCTTTAAGACTAAGAAAATGTGAAAACGCCTTCATTCTGCCACCTGAATTAGATGTGAACCTCCTTAGGAAGTTGATCTTTCTTAACAAGCTTTGTAACTCATTCTTTGTCCTGAGTAGTGTCGACTCCATTATTGCACTGGGCTTTGTTATGATCTATCTCAATACCTTTCTTCTGTACCAAGAAACCCAGGAGGTTGCCAGCCGATACCCCAAACATAAACTTGGTTGGATTCATTTTTAGATTATGAATCCTTATTCTTTTTAGTGCATGTTCCAGATCGGCTAAATGATCTTTGAAGTCCTTAGACCTCACCACCACATCATCAATGTAGACCTCCACAGTCTTGCCGATCAAATCGTGAAAGATAGTCTTCATTGCTCTCTGATAAGTGGCACCAGCATTCTTTAGACCGAACGACATAACTATCCACACGTAAATGCCCAAGGCTCCTGGACATCTAAAAGCATTCTTGCGTATATCCTCCTCGGCTACTGCTATCTGATTATAGCCGAAGTATCTATCCATGAATGTCAGCATGCCGTTAGCGGCCGCCGCATCGACTAGCATATCAGTTATAGGCATGACATATTCATCTTTGGGAGTGGCTAGGTTTAGGTTCCTGTAATCAATATATATTCGAACTTTTCCATTCTTCTTCTTGACTAGCACGATGTTTTCCAACTATTCCACATACCTAGCCGTTCTGATAAACCCGACATTCAGCAGTCGTTCAATCTCAGCTTTAATTTGAGGCATTAACTGAGGGTGATATCTCCTAGGCAGTTGTTTGTGAGGTGCGAAACCCTCCTTAATTGGCAATCTATGCTCTACCAAAGTACGCGCCAGCCTAGGCATTTCATGATAATCCCATGCAAAGCAGTCCTTATACTACAGTAGAAGAGCCGTTATGCTTTGTTTATCTCCGTTCTTCAGTAAGCCACTAATATATGTTAGTCGAGGGACTTCCTCAGTACCCAAGTTGATACCTTCCAAGGGATCCTGAGACTCAAAACTAAGCATGGCCCTTTTTATAGGCGATTCAAGTTCCATCGGCAACTCGATGTCATTGGCTGCCAGTGTTAGTTCTCTATTGCAGTCCATTATCTGCGATGCCTCGGCTATCCTTGCCTCAGAACTTAGGGCGGTCAGCTGAAGCTATATGTCACGTATGAGTTGGGTTTCCTTAACCATTTAAATCTTCAAAGGTAAGCCGTGGTTTGGCTAATTATTTTATTTCAAACCCTTGCGAGGTAATATTACAGGATTCCTAAGATCCTTATTCATACTGCTCCATGACGGCTATGGGAGCCACATAGGGTTATCATCCGCTGGGACAATTTCTATCTTGTCTCTTTCCCAAAAGATGAGATTTTGATGCATGGTAGAAGGAAGCCATCGATTTGTGTGAATCTAGTCCCTGCCCAGCAGAATGGTGTAGGACGACTTTCCATCTATTACAAATAAGGCAGACCTGACCGTCTTAGGACCTACAATGATTTCAGCTACTAGAATTCCCAATGCTTCAGAGGCTTCTCCCATAAAGCTAGCCATTTTTATGTTAGTTGGAATGAGATCCTCCTTTGTTTTGTTAAGATCCTTTAAGGTAAGCAGCAGCATCACATTCAGCACAACCCCATTGTCGACAAACACCCGACTAATAATTTTATCGTTAATGTAAGCCTTGACATAAAGGGGTTTGAGGTGTTTAACCATATCTTCTGTAGGTGCACCAAATACGGTGCTCAAAGTGTCCCTAGCTGGGTATCGGATATTATTGCCCATTCTGCATCTTCCACGCACACATCACCTTCTAGGTTATCCAGTGAGGAGCAACTGGCCCATAATTCACATGAGATTAGGCTAACCATTTCAATGTCCGCCCACATCTCATCAACCAGGTCATGGCTAAATAAATCGAGGATGGAGTCCCCTCCTTCATCCAATTCGGCTAACCAGAAGCTCACATCTTCCATTTCCTGGAGACAAATGGGGGGGATCCTCTGACTGAATCCTCTGCACGATATGTGGGATTGCCTCGGTTAGAGGTCCATCTGGGAACAAGTTATTTTGTGGGGGTTCCTCCATCGGGTTATCGGTAGGCTATTCATCCACCTCTGGTTGACCCGACGTCTCTCCTTCAGGCGGCATTGCCCCTGAAGCAACTGAGCCGAATGCCCGCTCGATAGCCTCGGCTACGGCAGACTCAGGAGTCTCATGATTTCTGGCTGCCTTAGTGTTGGAAATTAGATATAATGTATGTTGCATCTTACGAAAGGCCTTGGCGCGTTGCATCCTTATTTTCTGAGTCCTGGATACGACTCTCGGTGGTGCCTCTTTCTTTTCGGGAGCCTGATTGATAGACTACTTCCCCTCTTCTATTTTGGCAGCTGGTTTAATCATTTTCCGGGGTTTCGTCTGGTCCTCATTTCTCGTTGTGATACGTAAGGACGAAACACCCTCGTTTACTTTAAACTCGACCACCCTCTATTTGGTTTTAGGGAGTGGTTCTTCATCTATTCAAGGCATGCTCGGTTGCCGGTTGGTTGGCATCTGTACTTTCCCCCCGGGCCTATGTCTGGCGCCGATATGGACCCTTTTTAACCTCATGGATTATTCCTGAAGTTCTCGTTCAACGTCCCTCGAGTATTTAGGGCGGCCATTAAAACTGCTCCTAGCTGGCTGTCTATCATCACGAATGTCATGTAGGCTGCCTAACCGGTTGAACATAGAGGTCCTTGTGTCTTTCTCCCCTTCAGTAGGTTTTTTTGTGACCTACACCATTCTTATCGGTTGTATCCCTTTAGTGTCCCTTGACTCATCGGGCTTAGCAAAAGATACCATAGATATTGGTACCATGGGAAAGGGGTCAGTATCAATGGATATTTTATCCATACTCTAGTCGGCTAGCTTGAAACTCCCCCCTTTGATGCCCTTTTGGATCGCCTTTCTGAAGACCACACAATTAGAGTAACCGGCTCTGTCATCGGATGAACTCGTCTCCTTGCCTTTTACGGCTTTCAAGGCTGGGCAAGAGTAAACTTTACCCTTAACAATCTCAACCACTATTGCGTCTGCCACGTAGTCGGCTGACTCTGAGTTAGACTCATTCGCTTCACTGATGGATATCAAGTGGGAGCCTCAATTTCTATTGGCTCTTCTCCGCTCCTTCTCCTGGACATACTGCTCTATTTGGCTAGCTTTTTCGGCTAACTAGCTTAGGTCAGAGTAGGATTGTCCCACTAACTCCTCCTTTAATTGAGGGTGCATGTTGTTGATTATCATGTGGGCACACTCAGACTCGGGGATGTGTACGGTGCATTTTCCAACCTTCTTTCTGAATCTCTTGATAAAATCGGTAGCCGATTCATCGACCTGCTGCTTGAGAATTGTTAGATCAGTCACGGTAACCTGAGGTTGGGGCTAATAGAACCGATCATAGAAACAACCCTCCATGTCAGCCCAGCTCTATACGGAATCAGGAGCCAAAGAGAAGTACAATGTGAAGGTTGTTCCCGTTAGATAGATAGGGAATAGCTGCAACTTGTGATACTCATTCTGGCCAGCCTCACCGCATTGGGCAATAAATCTACGGATGTGCTCGATAGTGGATTTGTCGTCGTAGCCAGAGAAGATAGCAAACTCTGGTATTTTAAATCCCCTCGGTAAAGGTGTTATCCGATCTACCCAATCAGGGTGAGGCTTCTTATAAACAGGCATGTCCAAAGGTTTCAGTTAGATGTCGATGTACCTCCGCATGGTATTAGCAATAATTTCTGGGTTTATCATTTGTGACGTCCCCTGCCGATTCTCCATTGGTTTCGGCTGGTAGGCGTTCTGCACTGGCGGCCTCTATTCTGCACTTTGTTAGACAGGGTTTTGAAGGTTGTAGGTGGTC
The DNA here is from genome assembly GCA_034509755.1 of Anisodus tanguticus. Classification (NCBI taxonomy): domain Eukaryota; kingdom Viridiplantae; phylum Streptophyta; class Magnoliopsida; order Solanales; family Solanaceae; genus Anisodus; species Anisodus tanguticus. The sequence goes on along the minus strand of CM067557.1, from coordinate 34,929,154 downwards.
TGCTGGCCATTACCAATAGGTGGGGTAATGCCCCATTGCTATTGTTGGGTATCGCCACCAAAGCCTGCAACTTGAGCTTTTGGAACGTCTAACGGAGCCTGATGATAAGGTGGAACAGTATTTCATGGCTGCTCTCCTCGGACGTCGGCCGTTCTTAAAAAATTTACGCTTCCTGGAAGGTATGGATTGGGTACTGGCAATGACTGTTGAATGGTAAACAGCGTCACCAGATAGCCGAGCTAGGTCAGAGCCAGGGGCCATCACTGCCAATTCGGCTGGCCAACATTGTTCGCCTGCGTCTTACGGCCGTTCGTAGAAATGTACGGCATAACGAGCGGCAATCCAAAGTTTCCTATAGTCTGAACTGGTCTCCAAACCATGTTGATCTGCCCATACTGCAGACTCGTTTGGTCAAGTGGCACATTTTGCCCTCCAAGGGTGCATTCGGTTGGTTTTCATCTCCCTCACTTGCTGAACCTCATTATGTACCATCAGCTTCACATTGTCAGCCAACTATTTAGAAACTTGGCACATAATATTGTGGATGCCCAAGTCGATCTGTTGTCTAATAAAAGACATGATCATTATGGTTGGACCTTCAGATTGGCTAGATTCTTCCACAACTTAGGTTGATGGAGGAAGTTTAGGGGTACAACCGATGTAGGCATATCCGAGGAGGATGTGGTTCGTTGTTCCTTCTAGGAGGATTTTGTTTAGGATGTGGACTGGACTCGGGGTTCATTTTCTTACCGGACCTTAGGCGCATACGCCAAGAATGATCTTGACCTGGAGAATCAAACTTTGCTATTAATTCACCAATGGTCCCACTGGGCGTGCCAAATTTGTTCTCGCCCCGAATTCTGTTCTCTGCCGTTTTATCGGCTGACGAAATCGGGAGACAAATTCATTCCTTAACTTAAGCGATTTGGGCTGGAAACGGAACTCTAATTTCCAACAATGGGTTCCCCAACTACTCCAGAAACCGTTTGGACGGTGGTATGAGTAAACTAAGAGGTAAGAAACATGAATGTGGCTGAGTGCAGTAAAGTAAAGGATAAAATGAAGTAAAAGGATAAAGATAGATAAAAATTGTGTTATTTGATTGATTGGTTGTCCTCCTATATACAAAGAATGATCCTATTTATAGTACAAAAAAGGAAAAAGAAACTGTACAACGTGATTCCGCCCCCCCCCCCCCCATGTCATCCATAAAGTAACCCACTAAGTTCAATGACCGACTATGGGGGAGGTGGTGCCGATTTTCTCGCCCTCTACTCCTCTTGCTCGGATAATGGCCCTTTCTGTTAGTTGTTGTTGGCCGTTACCGCTTCTAGGGGTCCGGAAACCCTTTTGACTTGATCGTTGAGGCGTTTGCATCTGAGCGGCTAAGATGCCTTGTAGCCAATGAAAGTTCTTGTTGTCGAGGGCTAGGAGTAAATTCGGCTCTGGAACAGTTCGGCTGTCACTGAATTCGGCTAAACACTTAAATTATTTTTTGAGTGTTAACAATATCACTATCTATTGCGATTTTGATTTGTATCTGGCTATATTACTATACTATTTTTTTTTATCTGCATCAAATTCCTTCTCCTTTATTTTCCGCTTCATTACTTTCCTTTCCTTTCTTTTCTTTATAGGATTAGAAAAGCAAGGATAAGCTAGCTATGTTATCTCATAACAAACTTTAAACAAAATCTGTGCATAGCACAAATGAATAATAATACAATAGCAACCTATTTTGCCAAAGAGATAGAACTCCACCGTAAAAATTGAGAAACTCTATTATACTTGTTGAGATAAAACTATAGCAGCCTATTTTCCCGTGCAAGATCAAACCCAAAATACAATTATACCACATAATTTATATCATAAGCAAAAAACAAGTAAAAAGTGAAGGAAAAGGGCTTAAGCATTAATGAGATCTCATGTACTACAAGGAAAAGAAAGTGATCCAATTTATCAGATATGACCAAAGGAACACCACCGATTCAATCTCTAACAAAGAGATATCCTGCCATGAAAATTATGAAAGTATAAATGTAGTATTATTATTAATGAAGATTAATATTTTGACATTTATAATTATTGAATTATTAGTTAATTATTTATAATATTCTATAATATGCATCCCTAGAAGTTACGTTGTTATTAATAATGTGAGATATTAATATTATAACGTAACTCTTAAAATAGCCTCGACTAATGATCATCGAGAATGGAATATCGATGATATGTGATAAGTCAACATGTGGTCTGAATCACATCCTTAGAGGATGTAGTATGTCTCACATGCTATGAGTAATGGCTATTCGTGATGGACACATGGATACTTTAGAAGTATTGGTATACCTTGCTGATATACTGTTTGTTATACTTGTCTAAAGTATGATCAGCGTGTGGGAGATAGAAGTCCTTAGACTTGAGGTCAATGCGCACCTTGTCTACAAAGTAATATACTTTGATCCTGTCCTAAGCTCAAATGCCTTAAGGGTTGAGATACGGCTTGTATTGGGTACATTACGATGTGGATTAAAGGTGGTAGTTGAGCCAAGATTAGGATTCATTTCTCGAATGTATATTCGAGAGAACACTCAGCCTCTCAGTGATATTAGGTTGACTAAGTCGTTGGCCAATGCAATAGACATATTTAGAATATGGTCTAGTTGTCAACTAATATAGATGAGATACAATGATTAAGCCATTTGGATAGACACTTGACAAATCCTAAGCTTGATCGGGTGTGTCGTGAATGAAAGGATTTTGTATTACCACATAGAGGTTAAGTTTACTGGATTCGTGTAAACGTACTTCACATATTGAGTTCGTCTTGCGGCGCCGTCTATGAGTTCCGCATAGACCTTAATTTGATTAATGTCGATATGTGAAGGCTTGAGGGTCACACTATGTCGATTGTCTTTTCGATCTAAGGATGTATTGAGAGAGTATTAAATATTCGATTTAGAATCGAGATATTTAAATGAATAATGATTGTTTTAATTAAGTCAATATTGGATTTTGGATTTAATTAAGAATGTGCGGAAAATAAAACGAGACAGTATAGGGCCACGTCAGCGCCACGGCGCCCACACCATAGGGCCACGACGCCATGACCTAATCTGTCTCGAATTTTGGGTCAGGCCCAACGTCAAACCCTAATCTAGTTTGACCTAATTTTTCACCTATAAATTCAGACATACACTTCATTAATCAATACACTTGATTTTCATATCATTATTCTAAGTCTTAGAGACTCAGAATCAAAACAATCTCTCGAATCTCTGCCGGATTTCCTAGCTTTCCAAAGGAGGAATACATTGAAGCTTGGAGCTTGCAATCGAAAGGGCATTCGTGTGCGCAACCACAGTTGATAAAGATTTCAGATATTGTAAACATGTAAGTACCATTCAAGTCTTATGTTTACATTTTAAAATTATCCTATAGTCAAACAGTTTTACGTTTGTTGGGTTTGAAACAAATTTTCAATATCCGCTGCGTACAACCGCCCAACAACAACCATCGAATTAAACCGTCAAAGTTAAAATCTGAAATTTGCAATGGGAGAGAACTAAATAAGGTCTAATTCTTGTTTCCCGTAAACAAATTAAATCAAATCCATAAGGAATCGCTAATAATTGTGTTGTTTCGGCTATCACAATGCTAGTAGTATTAGAACTCTATGTTGTGTTAAGAAATTAATATCTTACCAAACGAAAAGAGAGGATCCCAATTTTACACCAATCATTATGCCTTCAAAATTCTAATATAATACAGTTCTGAATTACAAATATTATAATTTTGTCTAACATGGAATTGCTTCGTAGAGAAATTATTTAATTTTAAAAGAGTATAAAAGTTATTCAATATTTGAAGAATATTTTGATCAACCAACATTTATATTCATGCTTTTATAATAACTAATCTCTACGAACATACGTTTGCACGTTAGTCCATGTCCATCGATGTTTGGATCATGAAAGAATACCTAAAATGAAAAAGAAGTTAAAAGTATTCAATATTTTTTGTAAAATTTCATCTGATTAGATCGAACATCAGATTCTTCATCTTAATCTTCTCGTAGTCGCCACAATGGGGATTAATCTTCTCTCGAGTCGTCACTATGGGATTCGGAAGAAACACCAAACCAGACGTAAATACAAACGACAAACAATTATGAGCACAAAGAATTAGCAGCCAATCTTATTTAAGTACCAACGTCCAGAGATGGTATTTAATTAGGACTCTACTTCTATTCCTTCTATCAAAATAATCTACGTTACAAAATAAAATAAAATATTAGCTGGATCCGGCCCTATGGTGTTCGCGCCGCGGCGCCATGACCTAATATGTCTCGAATTTTGAGTCAGGCCCAAGGTCAAACACTAATCCGGTTTGACCTAATATTTTACCTATAAATTCGGACCTACAATTCATTATTCAATACACTTGATTTTCATATCATTATTCTAAGTCTTAGAGACTCGGAATCAAAACACTCTCTCGAACCTCTGCCGGATTTCCTAGCTTTCCAAAGGAGGAATACATTGAAGGTTGGAGCTTGCAATCGAAAGGGCATTCGCGTACGAACCCAAAGTTGATAAAGATTCCAGATATTGTAAACATGTAAGTACAATTCAAGTCTTATGTTTACAGTTTAAAATTATCCTATAGTCAAACAGTTCTACATTTGTTCAGTTTGAAATAAGTTTTCAATATCCGCTGCGTACAACAATCCAACAAAATCTCATCAGTGGTATCAAGAGCTAGTGTTGTTTTGTATGATTATAAGGTAATTAGTTAATAATAATATGGGTTAGAATTTATTTAAATCTAAAATTTATGTCGTTTAAAGCTTGAAAACCTAATATCTTAAAAGCACATCATCCTTGTCTCCCAAACTATTAAACAATGATGTAATCGAGGAAGTCATTCCGATCTAACTCTTCTAAGTCAATGTGCGTAACCAGTTCATTACTAACATGGTGCACTGAAGCGAAGAACGAGAAGGGATTGGATGATAGTCGATGAACGTGTTGTTTGATAGTGAAGGGTAATGAAGATGAATCTGCAAATCTGACCTGAACCATTTTTAGGGTTTCGAAAATGCGGATTTTGTGCTTCTGAGATGGAGGCACCGCAACTCCACGATGGAGCGCCGCGGCGCCACCTATGGTTTGCCACGGTACCGAGGCTCCAATTTATAAAAAAAATAATCAGAATAGTGTACAGGAACCGAACACTGTTCCGATGTGAATAGTGGCGATAGTCACTGTTCCGACGTGAACAGTGGCGGCAGTCACTGATCCGGTGGGGCATTGGCGATTTTCGAAATTGCAATTTAACCCTTCGAACAAATCTGAAAATTTTAGAAATTTCTGGAATTGCAATTTGGTCCCTGGAAAAGTATTTTAAATCATCAGATTTGGTCCTTGGTGCAAATCTGTAAATTTCAGAAAAGCAGATTTTGTCCCTTGGGCCAATCTATAATTAATTTAAAATTTTGGAAATTACATATAAGTCCCTGAAATCTGAAAATATTTTTTGAAAATTAAAATTGTATATTCTCAATTTAAAGGGGTTCAAAATTGAAATTTTAAATTCATGAGGGACTAAACTGTAAATTCTAAAAATCTGGAACTTACAGAAATATCCTGAAAATCAGTTTTTAAAATCAGAAAATGTGTTAAGGGACTGTTTGGATTAGACTTAAATTTTAAAGTTTAGACAAGTTAACGCATGATTATTATTAATTGTATATTATTGAATAATGTACGAACTACATGCTAAGTGTTTAAATGCTTTCATTTAATAATTAGCATAGTGTCCGCTATAACTGTCTGGGCAGGCGGCGCCCAGTATATGAGTAAACCATCTTATGTCATGCCTATTGGGTTGACGATTCCCAACTATATGTGTCATTAGTTTTGCATGATATTAAGATGTCATATTTTATATGGCGTAAAAGAGTTTATCTTGGTTAAATCCCTAAAATTTTAAATACAAGTCTAAATTAAAACGCGTCGTCCATTATAATTGTTAGAGTGCAAAATCCTTTTCGGCGATACGAGTATTTATGCCAAAGCATTTGCTCTAAGTATACGAGAACTCAGACTCTTTCATAGATGTGTTTTAAATGTAAACGTAAATGATAAACTTTTATGGGTATTTACACCAAAGTGTTTGCTCACAAAGGCCAAATTTACTTAGATACATAAACGTAGTCGTGTAATGGGGTTGACTTGCTTAGACAAACCTTGACGCCAAAGTGTCGGGCTAATCTAAGGACGCAAGATTAAATATAATATTTGATCAACCAAGAGTTGAAAATAAGTTTTGCAATTGGTTTAGAACCTACCAAGATGTGTTATTAAAGTTATCAGCCAAAGCAAACGCGGAGATAGCATAATCATGGATCTTGGCCCATTATGACCTTAATTAATATAGGTTCGTATTCTACCATAGGATCGTAGAAGTATGTTAAAATAGTGGGAGCTAATTAAACAAAAGACCATGTTGATTAGCCTAAACGAGTGTGTATAATAGGAAATAAATTTTGAGTTTGATTTCCAATCTATCTAATTCTTCTGATTATCAAAGATGTCGAGCTTATCATTGAAAATGTTGATTGAAATGAATAAACTTATTGGACCTAACTACCTTGACTGGCTAAGAAATTTGTGAATAATGCTGAGACAAGAGAAATTATACGTGTTGGACACGGTGTTCCCAACAATCCATGCTACAAACTCTGCTGAATATGCCTCTTTTGATAAGGATGCTTACCAAAAATACCTAGATGATGCCACTTCAGCACAGTGCGTGATGTTGTCTTCCATGTCTATGGAACTTCAGAGACAACATGAGAACATGAGTCCCAATGAGATGCTCGAACACTTGAAGAGTCTCTATGACTCACAATCCCAGACTATGGAATATGAGTTACTGATAGAAATTTTTAAGTGTAAGCTCAATGAAGAGGGTCATGTCTCGCAGCATGTGTTGAAGATGATAAGGCTGATAGAGAGACTTGCTTCAATTGGAACGAAGCTGCAAAAGAATGTCGCTACCACCCTCATCCTGAACTCTCTCCCTCGTTCCTTTGAAAACTTCATAGTGAATTACAGTATGAATGAAACGAAGGCGAGTCTGCCAGAGATGCACAACATGCTCAAGACCTTTGAGTCTTCCACTTCCAAAGGCAAAGTTGTGCTCAAGGTAGCCTCTACTAGCCGACCAAAGCCGAAAGGTAAGGAATGACAGAAGAAGAAGGGCAAAGCAGTCGCTGCGCCCTCAGCTATGAAGCCAAATGGAGGTATGAAAAAGAAGAAAAAGGTGAATCCGGCTAAGGATGTATGCCTCAACTGCAACAAGAAGGGGCATTGGAAGAAGGACTGCACTGCACCAAGAGAAGGAAAAGCACCAGGTGCTTCTACCTATGGTGGACAAGGTATGTACTTTATTGAAATAAATATTTCTATAATAGCCCAAATTGTTGTTGTTTTCTTGGCTGAAAAAATACCGCTTTAAGGTCGTTTTTGGACTATCGCTTTTCAAGTCCACTTATGTGTTTCAAGACCACCGCTGCGTTACTTTTTAAAACCCAATTGTGCTGTTTTTCTCGGTGAAAACAAATTCGGTTTAAATTTCGCTTGACAACTGCAATATTTCGGTTTTTGTTTTGGTATTATTTTCATCGATTTGAGCAAATACTACACTTAGGCCGATGAAATTGAATTCGAGGCCGCGCTTTTTGTAGTTTCTCTGTTTTATTATTTTATTGTTTTAAACCAAATACCACACCGGCCGATGAAATTGAATTCGAGGCCGCACTTTATTTTCGTTTCTCTGTTTTCGCTTATCTTGTTTAAAACATCCACGCAACGGATATTTACCGTTTTCTTTGTTTTACGGTTTTAAACTAAACATCGCGTCTTTTCGGAAATTGCTCTCATTTTTTTTTTTTCCCGCTATCTACCGCCTACCGCTCTCTCGTTTTTCGCTTACTACCGCGCGTTTTTCGGTTCGCCATCGTTTTAAGCATCCGTGCAACGGATATTTATCTTTTTTCGTTTTTAAACTAAACATCGCGTCTTTTCGGAAATTGCCTTTCGTTTTTCTCGCTATCGCTGCTCGCTCGCTACTTCACTCGCTTTGATTTAATTTTGCTGATTTGAATACGATACTACACCGGCCGATGAAAAATATCCGTCGATTTTGAGGCCTCCACTGAAATTGGAATGGTCTTTTCAAATTTTAAGTTCGAGCTCCTCCGTGACCAAAACGCTCACCGTTTTTGGATACGGACCCTAAGTTACGTTTTTTTCAAAACGCTCTGAGTTTATTTATTTTTATTTACTTTCTTTAATTCAAAGCTTTTATCCCGCTCCGTATTGTAATATTATTTATTGCACTTATGTGATTGTTAAGATGCTTAGAATAGGTAGAGTTAGAATTAATTCATAGGATAGTCTAAACTTAGAAATCCTCCGCTAGTTTATTTTTTAGGCTCAAAGCATGCATATTTAAAATTTTCAAAATAAACTATGATCATCTTCTATTCATTTTATTAATTGTACAACTAAAAAATGATTTTAAAAATTACTCCTTTGGCATTACAAATGAATTGCTTTTCTCCTAACTCTCATTCCTCGGTATTAGATACCACTTGTAGCTCACACATTTGTACCAATGTGCATGGGCTAAATGATAGCAGGAAGGTTGGACCAAGAGATGTGGACCTACGTGTTGGAAATGGAGCACGAGTGGATGTTGAGCGCGTAGGAACTTATAGATTAAATTTGCCTTATGGCTATTGTCTAGTGTTAAATGATTGTTACTATGTACCCTCGTTAACGAGGAATGTCATTTCTATCCTTATTTTAGACATGAAGGCTTTTTCTCATATATTAATAATGGCAGTCAAGTACTGTCTTTTGATAATGTTATATATGGAACTGCTCCTTTTGTGGATGGATTATATACACTAAACTGTAGTCGAGAAATATTCAATGTACAAAATAAATGAGCTAAGATAAGTAATAGAAACTCTACCTACCTATGGCATTGCAGACTTGGTCATATCAACGAATCAAGGATAGCAAGGTTGAGAAAGTTAGACTACCTCGAACCATTTGACTTGGAGTCTTATGGTAACAACGAATCTTGCTGAAGAGGAAAGATGATCAATAAACCACTTTCTGGGAAAGGTGTGTGAGCCAAGGAGGTGCTTGAGTTGGTCCATATTGATGTATGTGGGCCATTTTTTACTCAAGCTAAAGGAGGTTTCCCATATTTCATCACTTTTACTGACGACTTCACAAGATATGGATATGCGTATCTTATGAGACATAAATCTGAGGCTTTTGAGAAGTTCAAAGAGTACAAGTCGGAAGTAGAGAAACAACTTGCAACAAGTATCAAGACCCTTCGATCGGATCGGGGAGGTGAATACTTGAGCAAGGATTTTCTAGATTACTTAAAGCTACATAGAGTCCAATCAGAGTGGACACCTCCTGGAATACCACAGATGAATGGTGCTGCCGAAAGGAGAAACTGATCCTTATTGGATATGGTTCGATCCATGATGAGCTTCTCAACTCTACTGACATACCTTTGGGGACATTCTATACAAACCTCAATATATGTTTTGATCATGGTTCATTCCAAGTCAGTAGAAAAGACACCCTATGAGATATGGTGTGGCAAGAAGCCAACTCTTAAACATATGAGACCCTGGGGGTGCCCTGCATATGTTAAGAAGATGCTCACTGACAAGTTGGAATCCAAAAGTGAGAAATGTTACTTAGTGGGGTATCCAAAGGAAACTAAGGGATACTACTTCTATCTTCCTGGAGAATGTAAGGTCATTGTTTCCAGGAACACAACTTTCCTTGAAGAAGAATATGTCTACAAGGAACATAGTTGCACAGAGATAGAACTTGAAGAAATTCAAGAACTGCAAGATAACATAGATGTTGAATCCTTGTTGAATGACCAAGGCAAGAATTCAGTGGGAGTATATGGCGAAAATTGGGTACTTTAAGTATGCCCTTCGGCCAGTGGGAGTGTTACGAGGAACAATGCAGAAATACAAGATCCTCTTACACAGCCTTTGGGAGAAGATGTAATGGTTGCACCTCCTCTCATTCAGAAAATACATGAAAATGGTATTCCTGAAAGCTCTCAAGTTAGTGGATTATCCAACACACAAGAACCCTCTCACAGTCAGAACATACCAAGCACTGAACTACAAAACAATCAACTATGTAGGTCCACTAGGACTCATCGTCCTCCTGAAAAACTAAATCTACTTGTGGAAACACACAGTGAGATAGATAATCCCGATAACGATGAGCCTACAACCTATAGCGAAGCAATGTTGGACATTGATTCGAAGAGATGGCAATATGCCATAAAATCTGAGATAGAATCTATGTACATCAATCAAGTGTGGAACTTGGTTGATTTGCCAGCTGGGGTTAAACCCATAGGATGCAAATGGGTCTTCAAGAAAAAGATCGATGCATTTGGAAATGTACAGACTTATAAAGCAAGGTTGGTGGCTAAAGGTTATAATCAACGGCCTGAGGCCGATTATGATGAAACCTTTTCACATGTTGCTAAGATTAATTTTATTCGGATTTTGCTTGCAATAGCTGCATATTGACTATGACATTTGGCAGATGTGTCAAAACCGCTTTCCTCAATGATAATCTAGTTGAGGAGGTGTCTATGAAACAACCCGAAGGTTTTTTGCTTGAGTCCAAACCAAATGTTGTATGCAAGCTACAAAAGTTCATATATGGGCTTAAGCAAGCCTCGAGGAGTTGGAACATTTGCTTTGACAAGGCTATCAAGTCATTTGATTTCGTCAAAAGCAAAGAGGATGCCTGTGTTTATAGTAAACACAATGATGAGAGTATTGCCTTCATTATTATATATGTGGATGACATATTGATAATGAGAGACAATAAGACTCTTGCAGTCAGTCAAAGAGTAGTTGTCCAATACCTTCATGATGAAGGATTTAGGTGAAGCCTGCTACATTCTGGGAATTAGGATCTATAGAGATAGACCTAATAGATTGTTGGGGCTGTCACAGTCAGTCTACATAGACAAAGTGCTTAGACGTTTTTCTATGGAAAATTCCAAGAAAGGCGGTCTACCTATGGGACAAGGCATCAAGTTATCTAAGTAGGATAGTCCTTGCTATAGAACTTTGAATGCATGAAGAGGATCCCATATGCTTCATCTATATGATCGATCATGTATGTCATGACCTGTACTAGGCCAGATGTGGCCTTTGCACTTATAGCAGAATCCTAAGAAAGAACACTGAAAAGCAGTCAAGAGTATTCTTAAGTATCTTAGACGAACTAAAGATTACTTCTTAGTCTATGGTGGGGAAGAAAAGCTAGCTGCTACTGGGTATACTGATGCTAGCTTCCAGACGGATCTTGATGACTTCATATCTCAGTCTTAGTACACGTTCATTTTCAATGGTGGAGCAGTGAGTTGGAAAATTTCCAAACAAGCTACAACTGCTGATTCTACAACAGAAGCTGAGTACATTGTTGGATCGGAAGCTGGTAAAGAAGTTGTCGCGATTTATGAGTTCCTAAAGGAACTAAGGGTAGTTCAGAGTGCCAGTTGTCCAATAATTAGTTATTGTGACAACACTGGTGCGATTGCACATGCTAAGGAATCAAGATCAACAAACAGAAACAAACATGTACCAAGGAAGTACCACATACTCAGGGAGATGGTAGAGACTGAAGAGATTAGATTAGACTATGTTCCCACACACGATAATCTAGCTGACTCATTCACTAAACCATTAAGCTTAGTCAAGCATAATGGTCATTTTAAGAATATGGGCATTAGATATGTTGGAGATTGACTCTAGGCCAAGTGGGAGATTGAAAGTATATGTATGTCCTAGAGACAATCTGTATTAGGACATATGTACTTTATACACATTCGTATTATTATTAATGGAGATTAATATTTTGGCATTTGTAATTATTGAAGTATTAGTTAATTGTTTATAATATTCTATAATATGCATCCCTAGAAGTTACGTTGTTATTAATAATGTGAGATATTAATATTATAACGCAAGCGCGGTACATTTACACTCAGTAACTTAGACCTTAGTAGGTGTTTAGCCATGAAAATAAAAAATTTGGCCGTTTGAATGTAAAAGTGAAAAAAGTGGGGAAAGAAAAAGTGAAAACAACATTTGAGGCTGATTTCAAAGTTCAAACAAAGTGGGAAAAAATCCGGAAAAAAGTGAAAAAGATTCATACGGCCAAAGGTGTTGGGATATTAAGTCTGAATGGGATTCATACTCATTATATTTGGGTTGAGTTGAAAATGAAAATTGGAGGGATGTTATCCCACATTATAGAAACGACAAGTATTTATAGGGTATAAATAGAAAAGCACTTCTATACTAGTTTAAGTTAAGGAGTTAAGAAGTAGGAAGTCCTTGCGCCGCTGTCGTCATATTGCTTGCTCGGCTCAATTTTTAGCTTTAGCTTTGATCAAATAATTTGATTGATTTATTAATTTTTGGATTATCGCTTCTTTTCCGGACAAGCAATGGTCTTTCTTTTTTTTTGGAAAATAAAGACGCCACCAATTTCCCCTCTTTTCTGCATTGTTTTCGAATTAAAGCAATGTCACGTTAATTAAGTTTGTTGAATTTATTTATGAATGAAGTTAATTTCATTCATATATTATATCTCCCAAAATATAAATATATACAAGTCTACATAATTAATTTAGACTATCTCTAAGGACATGCTAATCAATACAATATATCTAATAATCCTAATTATATAATTTTAATTATAATATAATTGATATGATGGGATATGATGGGCATATGTCCCTAATTATCCTAACAGACCCCGAAGTCTTAGCGGGAGGTTCTCGTATGCTGAGACTATCCGTGAAATCATCAAACAGTACGTGCGGAAGACCTTTGATGAAGATGTCAGCAATCTGATAACGGGACGATACATGGAGAACACAGACTTGTCAACATGCAACCTTTCCTCGGTCAAATAAGATATCCATTTCTATGTGTTTTGTGCTTTAATGCTGGACATGGTTACCTGATAACTAAATCGCACTCACATTATCACAATAAACCACAGTTGCTTTTTCAATCGAACAATGGAGTTCTAAAAGGAGATTACAGAGCCAGCATGATTCAACGACCACATTAGCTACCCCTCGGTATTCTGCTTCAGCATTTAACTGAGACATCATCGGCTGTCGTTTCAACGACCATGAGATGAGGTTGTCTAAAAAAAAATACAATAACCAGCGGTGGAATGACGTGTGTCCGGAAAGCCACCCCAATCAGCATTTGTATAAGACAATAGACTCAAAATGGAGGACTTATATAAGTGTAACCCAAACTGAAATGTACCCTTAACATACCGCAGAATGCGCTTGAGAGCTCCCATATGTTCTTCTTTCGGATCGTACATATGTAAACACACATGTTGAACTGCATATGAGATATAGGTCTAGTGAAGGTAAGATACTGCAATGCCCTGGCTAAGCTGCGGTAATGTGTTGGATCACTGTACGGAGTCCCTGTAGAGTTACTCAATTTTGCTTTAGTATCAACCAGTGTATGTGATAGTTTGCACGAGGACATCCCAACTTTGTCAATGAACTTCCTTGAACTGAATTTCAAGGTATAACGCTCGTTGAGTTTTGTTGTCGTGGAAAATACTTTCCAAACGTTCCACCATTTGGCGGGCACTGATATCGGTCTCAATGATGGTGTGCAACAAATCATTAGAGATTGTGATGTATATCCACTGGAGGACGGCTGCGTCCAAACGAGAACAGAGTGCATCATCAGAAGTCGAAGCCGAGGGTAGGTTTGTGGACTTCAGTGTAGGAGGGATGATGTGGTCGATAACTTTGTAAATACGACAATGGATCTTAAAAAGCTCCACCCACGAGGAGTATTAGCCCCTTTCCATCTCAAGGGTGATAGGGATGAAAGCAATGGAAGATGAAATTTAGGAGGAGAAGGGAGAGAGAATGGTTAGAAAAAAAACACTAAATTCTCATTGGATCTCGGTTGTTCTTAACAGCGATGACTATTCATTTAAGTCTTCGGGTAGCACCACTAGATCTTCAACAAGGTGGAAATTCTCGTATTCCGTATGTACATGTTCCTGCGGCTTGACCACTGACAGGAATACCTAATCCGCTCCTTTTTTCTTCCTAAAAGAAAAGGCCAATGTTCTCTGTGGGGTGGTGGTCGAGAGCTATGATCGGCGGCGGTAGTGGTATTTTTAAGCTATTGATATCATAAGTGAATATGTTCCCTTGATTGTATTCATCAATAATGTACAATATATATAGTAGTACAAAAATATTTAAACTAGGTAACTAATCAACCTAATTACAATAGGAAATATAATTCTACATAAAATAGGATATCTAATTATAATAGAAATACAATTATACCTAAAATATGAGATATAAAATTAATAAAAGAATATTCGAGATATATTCTATTAGACAATGTTAGCAAAACTTGAGACGCGAAAAGTATAATCTAATAACTCAAGTGGGATATATTTATGGAACTTAACAACAAAAATGTTTCTTACAAAGTTTTCAATGTTTTAGACACGGGACTTAAAGTTCTACCTAAAAAAAGGTAAAGTAACGTGTGAAGTTTGAATTTAAAAGATTTTCGTGTGATAATGGACTTGTCATGTTTTGCGGTAGTTAGTGCTTTTTTTTTTTTTCTATTATACTTTTAATAATATATTTTATTCATTTTCATTATTTCTTTTTTTTTTTTGTAGTTTTTGAATTGTTTGTCTTTGTGATTGTGCCGAGAGTCCACCGAAAACAATATCTCTATCTCCAAAATAGTAAGGTTTGCGGATAATTTATCCTCCTCGTACCTCATTTTATGAAATTTCACTGCGTATGTTGTTATTGTAATGGACTCGTCATGTGCTATATATTAGTCTTGTTATATATCACATCGACTTAAGTCCTTTTTTACTTCTTAAATACAATTTTAGCAAATTTCAATATGCAAGAAGTATAATCTAACAACTTAAATAGGAAATAATTACGGAACTTAATAACTTAAATGTTTCTAACAAAGTTTTCAAATTATTACACGTAGGACTTGAAGGCATCTTATAAGTATTCGGCTAAACATAGTCTATTTGTTTCCTTAATTTCGCACTAATCGAGAGTTTAATTTCTAAAAGTGGTAATCTAATACAGCACCTGTTAAAAGGTAGTAATAAAATAACTCACTATACAAATCCAATATTACACATTATTATTTCCGACAATTCAAGTAACGATTGATTCGAATTACGTGAACGTAACGTAACCAAAATCTGACTAGATTCCAAATGTACTTCCGAATTCCGATATTATCCCCAATAATGCTAGCTATCAACCTGACCAATGTTCATGCATTTTTAGCAAGTGACGTTAATATAATTGGAAGTGAATTTTTTTATTTGATGTGAGAACACAACGAATAAAAGTTACATAAATGAATTTTTTTATTTGATACGTGAAAATAATATAGCTATCAGGGATAAATCTTTTTTCAAAAGATCCATCATGATGATGGGGAGTTAGGCACAATCGCAACCTGTATTTACACAAAAACTTAATTACAGATAAATATTAATATTAATTATCCTTATGATGGGGAGTTAGGGATAATGAGAATACATAAAATAATTACGGATTGTAATTTTTTAAAAATATATTTGTTATAGGTAAATACTCTTATAGGTCTTACACCAGGTAAATTTTCCTAACATAATTGTAAGTGAAATTTTTTATTTGATGTGAGACACAACTAATAAAACTTGTGTGATGCTCGCTCTATATTAGACAAGTGGAATTTGTAGGTCCCACCAGTAACTTTGATTTTCACACAACCCTTTACTCTTTTACTATCTCTAATTTATTATTTCTCTCCTCATAATTTTTTTCATATAAGTGTTAAAACTCTCTACCTTCATTTTTACTTATTCACTATATTTAATATATATTTTTATTTATCATTCTTAGAATACCAAGAGAAAAATATTTTTTCTATGTTTTACCCTTAGCATTAATTACTTAATCTTCAAATTATTTTCTAATATATGTATCAATTATTCTTAAAGAGTGTGCAAAATTCAAACTGGACAATTAAAAGTAAACCAGTAACTTTGATTTTCACACTCCCCTTTACTCTTTTACTATCTCTAATTTATTATTTCTCTCCTCATAATTTTTTTCATATAAGTGTTAAAACTCTCTTCCTTCATTTTTACTTATTCACTATATTTAATATATTTTTTTATTTATCATTCTTAGAATACCAAGAGAAAAATATTTTTTCTATGTTTTACCCTTAGCATTAATTACTTAATCTTCAAATTATTTTCTAATATATGTATCAATTATTCTTAAAGAGTGTGCAAAATTCAAACTAGACAATTAAAAGTAAACGGTAAGAGTAATTTAAACATCACAAAAGTTTAAATTGACTTTTGTTTTCCTAATAATTTAAAAATCACAAAAGTTTAATTTTATAAAAGATGATAGAGAAAAAAGTTATGAAATTATTAAGCGAATTAAATATTTGTTTTAAGAATTTGTATAAGAAGGAAATGTCATTTTTTTTGTGAATCGATTTTTCTATTATATTTTTCTTCTTTATAATATATTTTTATCTGTAATAATAATATTGATCGTTATAAATACATAACAATACAATCTGTATAATTACTTTTCTATAATAGTTTTAATTATTCAAATGTCTGTATATTCATTAATTTCTTAATTACCAAATGGAAATTTATTCATTACTCCCTCCATTTTAAAATATTTGTCTTATTTTTCTTTTTAATTCGTTTCAATTTTTTTTTATAATTCTTTAATATCAACTTTTCACGTGACATGTTTAAAATCACAAGATTAAATGATATTTTGATATATTTTACATATCATTAATTAACAATCACAAAATTCAAAAGTTTTCATTATTTTCTTGATATATTGTATTGGAGACCTTAGTTTAAAAGTTTTTGTAAGTTTAACTAGGAGCAAAATTACTACTAGTAGGACCTACAAATTCCACTTGTCTCGTATAGGATGAGGCTCACACAACTTTTATTGGTTGTGTCTCAACCAAAATAAAAATGTCAATTGTATGTATTATAATCGAAAGTTGTATTCGTTTTAAAAGGTAATTAAAGTACTAAACTAGCTCCAGCATTAGTAGTACAAATGCACTAACATCATAGTACAAACCTAATAAAATTACCCTGAAGAATATACTTTCCTTTGTTTCAATTTATGTGTAGGTGCTACTTCTTTTAAATTAAAAAGAGTATTCATTTAACTTTTTTTTTTATTCAAAAAGAGTGTTTAATTATCAAATCAAGAAATATTTTGACGGTGATTCTATTCCCATTTTTTTTAGATTATTAATCAATTAGTTACTATATAAACTTTCATATCAACCCCACCCTATCTCTCTCTCTCTATATATATATATATCCACGTCCAATTCCATTTTGTGTCTCATTCTGTTTCTACACGTCATCTTCTTTAGACCATGACCAATTAATTTTCATTCTATCATCCCAACAACATGCAGAGGGTTGTAACAAGGAGTGCAAAATGGGTGGGAGAGATACCGGGTTTATCACAACGTTGTTATTCTCAATTAGGCTTAGCAACATCAAAAAAGGACGATGATATGATCATTAATCCTCGGATGCCTCACTTTGACTATTCTCCGCCGCCGTATAATGGACCCACCGCTGATGAAATCTTGAACAAAAGAAAGGACTTTCTTAGCCCTTCTATGTTTCACTTCTATGAGAAACCGGTGAGTCCCTCTCTCTAATTATTACCTGATTGTTTAGTGATTTTTTTTAAAAAAAAGATAGATAATTAGTCTGTACTATAAATAAGTGGGTCTATATAATAATTTGGAATTGAGACGTAGTTGGTTATGTTGTTATGAAAATAAAGATGCACTCCCTCCATTCCAAAATAAATAAAATTTTGAGGTGTGGCACACCCTTAAGAAATTAAATTAAAGACATTAAATTAAAGGTTCCCTTTTGCTTCTTCTCAAACTTTTTGCAAATACTAGAGATAGTCAATGTTGGAATTTGATTATAATTGAAGAAACTATTAAAGAGAAGGATAATTTTGCAATAATGAATTAATGCATTTTTTATCTTTGAAAGATGTATTCATTTTTTATCAGATAAAAAGTGGCAGAAATTCATTTATATTGGAATGAAGGGGTAACTTTTAATGGTTTTGGTTGTGTTGGGGATATTATTTAATGTTATCTAGCCAAGTACTGATTTTCGCCATGCTTGTTCCTGCGCAGTTAGCGTGACAAGATTCCTCTAATTCTTATTTTTCTCTTTGTTCATTTTCGTCTTTCATTTTACCTCTAATTAGTGATTTGATACATCTAATTACAAGTCTAATTACTATTCCGACGCCGAAATCTATAACAGTTGTGACTTGATCCCAAGCAAGTTGGAGTAGGAAGTATTATACAAAATAAAAATAAAAAATCCAGTCAAACTTCTCTATAACATCATTTTGTCGGAATATTTTTTGCTGCAATAGTGAAATGCTATTCTAGAGAACACATAATATGACATAATATGAAAATCGGTTCCAAAGTAAACTTGGCCGTCATAGTGTTGTTATAGAGAACGATTATAGAGAGGTGTGATTGTACTACAAGTTGTCCAACGCTGAAGAGTCCAAGCAAGAAAGTCTTAGTAAATCTTGTTAGGCTTAGAGTTGAATCCAGCAAACTACTTTGAGGTCTGTTTTGTTCGTTTTTAGTAGCATAAAGTTGTTGGAAATTTGTCTTTGGTGGGGAGGTTGCGTCCACTCATATTTAATGACTTAAACACTAGAGTTCCGCATGTTGGAGGCTTTGTCTCTTCACACGTGCATAATCTACTAAGTGAGTAGATGACCGTAGGGCCAAGGATCGTCAAATTTCGTTAAGAAATGAAAGAGATATTGGTCCACGAAGTAAGGTGATTGAGACATGGAAATATGGTGTGGGACAAATCTACCACATCGATGGGAAAATAAAGAATTGTTCTCTTTATAAGTCTCAAAATTGGCTAAGGGTTTGGGACCCCAAAGGGTAACCTATGTGTTTGAATGAGGGAGGACCTAGATGTGCTTGGGTTCGAGGCTAAGTCCACGCGCGCCGCCGCCCGTTTGGACTTGGGCTTTGAGCTTCTTCTGATATTATCTTTTTGGACCCAAACTGCTTAATATTTACAATTTGGTCCCTGGAGTTTCTGGAAAAATGAAATTGGGAACGACGGAAGGCAGAAAGTTTTTGCCTGCCTTTTGGTTGGTTTTTGGAGCATTAAAACTCCATTAATCTGCACATAACTCCTCCCTAAAAGCTCATTTATGTTGCACATTAAATCAGTCATTTACTTGGCTAATTAACTCCTCACTAATGGTCATTACTTGGCTATTAACAACCATTAGTTGGCAGTTGAGAAGTCCCTTTCCTTATACTATATATTGAAGCCTTTGGCTCAATTGTTGAGACTAGAAAAGACACAAACAGAAGAGAGAACGAAAACAACAGAAACTCAGTCCAAAAACGTGAGCAGAAACAGTGGACAAACAGAAAACTCTTCCTTCCTTTTCCATTCTTCAACAAGTCGTTTCGTGTTTGTTTTCTTCGTCAGAATCAACCTATTTGCTTTGTAGTGTTGATTAGTTGTTGTTTTATCTTGGGAGACTATTGCCCGCTAACGTAAAAGCATAAATACGGGGCAATCTTCTCATAAAGACATAGAGTCATCTCTCGACTCAGCCACAGTTGTAACAATCCAGATTTAGTGTTTCTTGATTTCAGGTTATCAAGATTCAAGACTCAACCAGCTTGCAGCAATTATAATATTGGCTTGATTGTTTATCCTTTCGAATACTTGTAATATTTATTTACTTCCCGTACTGCAATTATATATCCAACAAAAGTTTCATCTTCAGATTAAGTTTTACGGAGTATATATTTTAACACGCCACTTAACTATGGTTAGTTCTAGTCTGAGAATTACCTGATTCAGTATTTTTTTTAATTTCTCTTTGGTATTATTTACTCTATATTGAGATTGAGAAGGTGCTTTTGGGGTGATTGTGGTTATTATGTACAGCTGAATTTGGTACATGGAAAGATGCAATACTTATTTGACGACAATGGACGTAGATATCTTGATGCATTTGGAGGAATTGCAACTGTATGTTGTGGGCACTGCCACCCTGATGTGGTAGAGGCCATCGTAAACCAAACCAAACGCTTACAGCACTCAACCATCTTATACCTCAATCACGCAATTACTGATTTTGCTGAGGCACTTGCTTCTAAATTACCTGGTGATCTCAAGGTATTCCTTAACTCTTTGGCTTACAAGTTAATTCAACTTATGTGCACAATACTTGTAACTGTCCATAAGAAGTGAGATCAGTAAAAAAAAATTAGGCAGTTATATGTTATAACGGATACACTTAATAGTGTAAAAGTACTTTGCAATGTCAGTGTTTATACGTTAAATCCATGTCTACAATCTTATTGTGACATATTATTGCTTTTCCAGGTTGTGTTCTTTACTAATTCTGGGACTGAGGCAAATGAATTAGCAATCATGATGGCAAAACTATACACCGGTTGTCATGATATCATCTCATTAAGGAATGCTTACCATGGAAACGCAGGTGTGACTATGAGCACCACCGGGCAAAGCATATGGAAATTCAATGTAGTACAGGTACACCAACTTCCTATTCTGTGAATTGCTATTCCTCTGTGTTTGCTTTATGAATCACTATCAAGAGGTCTTTTGCAGAATGAATTTGCTTGAGCATTTTAATGCGAAAAAATCACATGCCCTGTTTATGTAGGCAGCCGTCCAAGTTGTTATCTGATGACTATTATGAAGTTACCGTATAGGAGTTAATTGATCATTCTGTTACATTACTTGGTATCTTATCATCATTATGTTGGATATTTTCCTTTGTTAGATCTGTTATTCAGTGGAATTGTAGAGGGCAGCGGAAGAAAATTGCCTCTAAATAATAATTTTAATATGTCTATCCATTCTAAAGGCATATTTGATGATCTACAACAACTGGAGTACTAGGAAATGTGCAATAATGTTTGCTAGGTAGCATATGATGGTGCCATAATATACAAAACCCTGTTATGTTTATTACTCTGTCTCTTGTTCACTTACTATTTACTTTGATGATCAGAGTGGAGTTCATCATACCATAAACCCTGACCCATACAGAGGTGTTTTTGGTTCTGATGGGGAGAAGTATGCGAAAGACGTTGAAGATCTTATCCAATCCGCAACATCTGGAAGTGTTGCTGCTTTTATGTCTGAAGCTATACAGGTACTCATCCCTCAACGATGTTGTCTTGTCCCTCTAAATTCCATACAACATCGCGTGTATCATCCTCTAAAATGTTCCTTTTAAGTGTAGGGTGTTGGTGGGATAGTTGAATTGGCTCCAGGTTACTTGCCTGCTGCATATAGCATTGTACAAAAAGCTGGAGGCCTTTGTATTGCAGATGAGGTTCAAGCTGGATTTGCTCGCACTGGAAGCCACTTCTGGGGATTTGAGAACCAAGGAGTGGTTCCGGACATAGTGACAATGGCAAAAGTCAGTCTCTTCAACAATTACAATCTTCTATTTTCCATATTTGATGACAAATGAAGACATCCATCTCTTGATTATAATTTGGCCAAAAACTAAGCTTCTTTTACTTTTTTCTCGTTATTTCCAGGGTATTGGAAATGGAATACCCCTCGGGGCTGTGGTAACAACTCCGGAGATTGCACAGGTCTTGAAGCGTCGTAATTACTTCAACACATTTGGTGGAAATCCCGTGTGTACTGCTGCAGGTCTTGCTGTCCTTAGAGTGATTGAAAAAGAAAAGCTTCAAGAAAATGCTCATGTTGTTGGTTCCTACTTGAAAGAGCGCCTTATGGATTTAAAAAATAAGCATGATAGTAAGATTTTTTCTCATTTCACCCTTATGATTATTACCCTCTACAGGAGAATGATCAATCATTTTGTTTTTGAGGAAACACTGCATTTCTATCACTGTCATTTTTGCTTGATTCTGGCTTCTGCAATAACGTTTATGCAGTTGTTGGTGATGTGAGGGGAAGAGGACTGCTGCTAGGCGTTGAACTAGTCACTGACCACAAACTGAAAACTCCTGCAAGTGCTGAAACTGTGCATATCATGGACAAGATGAAAGGTAAGTTTCTTATAAATTATCATCCTTTTGTCCTGTCTTTTAAATTAAACGTTACGTATTAACTTAGTTTATCTATTCGGCTTAAAGATATGGGAGTACTAGTTGGCAAGGGCGGATTCCGTGGAAATGTCTTCAGAATTACACCTCCACTTTGTTTCACTAAAGAAGACGCAGGTAACTTTTAAGCTCGCTTTCAAATCTCTTTCCTCCTTGAAGGCAATTAGTTACTACTTGAGAGCTCTTATATATCTAAAACTTTGACTGCAGATTTTCTGGTGGATGTCATGGATTTTGCAATGTCAAAGATATAATGAATCCTCTTCACCGCGTATGTGTGTCCAAGATACTACACTTTAACAGCTTGGCAATTACAATTCCTCCTATAGCCATATGATAATGCCATAGTTAATGGAACTCGTATACACAGCTTTTATCTTCATATGTCAGTTGATGATCTACAGCCAAATGTATCTGTATGGCTCTACTTCGGTACGTACAGTATGTAACGATCATATAACATGAGTCAACAGCTCGTAGTCTCTGAACATCCTGTGTTGTTTTTGTTTATGCGCTTGCACATCATCTTATTATCACCTGCAATCATACCTCTCACAGCCCAGATTGAATACCTAAAAGAAGGATAGAAATGAAAGATAATATTAGGGCGACAATGTGCAAATATTGATTCAAAACTAACACTAGTACTCTTGGTTAAGTTTAATTTTCATGATTTATGGTTGAACATAGGTTTTTGAAGATTTGTTTCAATATAGATGTGATCCAAACTTTTGTTGTCCGTTTTAACTGATGAATCAACAACTAGTTGCCTAAGCATCAGTGTCTCATGTCTGTAACAGACTGTGAGGACATATTATCAAGGCATCCCGGTGCACTACGCTCGCGCTATGCGCCGAGTCCGGGGAAGGACTGGACCACTACAAGGGTTTATTGTTCGCAGTTTTACCTTGCATTTCTGCCAGAGTTGTTTTCCACAGCTTGAACCGTGTAAAGTCTTTTCTAGATTTTCTTCTAATGGTGCAAAGTCAAGAGTCAGAAGTATATGAGAAGGGACTATCGTTGCAAAAATAATGACCTACTGAGACTTATCATAGGTCTCGATGATCTATACGCTACTTTTAGAATCCGCCTCAAAACACAAGGCTCGTTTGGTTGTTGATTACTATCTATGTATTAGGACTAATATTATTTTGATACTTCATTTAGTTATAAAAATGGGAAAATTAATCTTACATATAATTTAGCATAAGTTATTCAATGTTTGGTTGATTTTTTTCTCATTTTTTTAATATAAAACATAACATTGCTAATGCAATATTTGGGTCAGATTTTTCTTTTTGGCATAAGTCAGTTAGACCTCTCTATAACAGCATCCGTATATAACAGCGCCTTTCTATAACAACATCCGTATATAACAGCGCCTCTCTATAACAACTAATTTTTTTCGAAATTGATTTTTTATGTTATATTTTACTTCTCTATAATAACATTTTACCTATAACAACCACAATCAACTTTATAACAGTACACTTTTTGTAAAAGTATCCTCATATAACAAATCTTTTTTTTATAATATAATAATTAACCATCTTTATAAAAATAGAATATCTATGATTATTAATAAAAAGCATAGAGATTTTGAATAAATATTTAATTTGACACTTTAATATATTATATTTATGACAAAATGTTACATACGAATACATACTTGTAATCTAAAAATATCATTGTCTTCTATTTTTATTTATAAATATTTTTTAGAAAGGAAAACAATATGAATAAGGAGTACTAATCCTATTCTTTAGAGCAAGCAAATAGACAAATCTTTCATTCCTTCTAATCTTTTTTAAACAAGCTACAATTTAAAGTATGTGCCTTAGAGCTTAAATTTTTATACATTCAGTTATGAATTAATTAAAATTATATTAACTTTCCTTAGTGTTTAGTTAGTGAAGTATGTATATCTTTGAGTTTGAAATAATTTTGTTATTTTTATAACATTAAAAAAAAAAAAATAGATTTTATGCATCTTTTTTGCCTATAACAGTCAACTATTATTTAAATGCCAAATGTTGTTATAGGTACAATAATTCTCTATGACAACAAAAATATTTTGGACCCAACGATGTTGTTATAGAAAGATTTGACTGTATATGTATAAGGCCTCATTTGTTTGCACTTAATGGAGGTTTGAATCTCAATAGTTCAGACCTTAAGCCATTAATTGTATTATTAAGTGTATTTATTTACATTAAGATTTAAGGACTTACTTGGTCTGAATATGATTTAATCATTAAGATCTTGAACATAGTAAGGGTACTTTTGTGTGGATAATTTTCACCACAACTCTATCCACAATCACCAGCCAACCAACTCTGTCATTACAACCACCACCACCGTTGTCGTCGCCAACCACCAACCACCTCTGCCATCATAATCACTACTGCTGCAAACTATTACTGTTAGTCGCTACTACACCTTCCACCATCGTCATTATAATTATATTCACTACCATCACCATCGTCGTCACTGCCGCCGCCACTTCTCCACTATCACCACTGTAGTCAATCCCTACTACCAATCACCTCCACCATCACAACTAGCACTGTCGCCAACTACCACCAAACACATCATCACCAACCTCCACCACCACCATGAATACAACCAATGACTATCAAAACCAACATCATCACAACCACCACCACCACTATCAACTGCCACCATCATGCAAGTCACTACAACACCAACTACCTCCATCATCACAACTACCACCACCACAATTACTAGCAATTAACACCAACCATCACCACCACCACCATTACAAATCATTTCCACAATCACTAGCGAACATAAATAGTTTTTAAGAAAAAGATGATTTTCTATTCTTAAATTTATTTTTTATATATTTAATTACTTTATTGTTTGAATTTTATATTTATTATATTTAGAAATAAATAAAATATGCATATTCAGATGTTGATAAACAAATAGTCTTAATCATTCAGTGTTAAGATCTAGAGACATGTATTCAAATTCAGAAATTTTATCTTAATAAAGACAAATGAGACCTAAGTATCTATATACTATTTTTATGAAGGGTAGAAAATGGAGTAACTAATACATGAATAATTAAACCCTGCAAAATTAATCTCTGCATTGTTAATACCTTGACAACTAATCCCTCCATTACTTATATCTGCATAACTAATCTCTGTATTATAAACACTTGCATGATTCTAATCAAGAACTAAGCGACCCCAAAGTGATTCCGAGCCAATAAGTAATCATATAAACTGTGAGCTGCATAACTAATCTTTGCATAATTAATATCTTGATAATTAATTCCTACATTACTAATATCTGTATAACTAATCTCTATATTATTAACACTAGCATAATTCTATCAAGAACTAAACTACCCCAAAGTGATTTCGAGCCCATAAGTAATCTTATAAACTATGAGCATATTGTCAATTATATGTTTGTTTAATTAATTTTGTACTTAATTATCAGTCAATCAAGTGTCCATATCAAATCACATTGAATCTGCTTTATGAATATTGTAACCATGTCGTCTGATTCAATTTAATACAGAGTCAATACTCAAAGGGGAGAGTGTAAGGTTATTTGTATTTATTAAGATTAAAATATTTGAATTTGTAAATATCAAATAATTATGACTTATTTTTTCAACATCGGAATATACTAAACATGTAATTTTATTTTTAAAATATAAAATAAAATAAATACCAATCTAATATTAAATGATAAAATATTTTAAAAAAATTATATGATAACATTGGTGATTGTGGGCGACAATTGGGGGTGGTGGTTAGTGGTGCTTTTGTTGACGATGATGATCGTAGATAGTAGCTAGTAGTGATAGTGGTTGGTATAATCATTAACTATGATGGTGATAGTCACTGATGGCGAATGATAATTGTGATGGATCATAGTGACTAATGATGGTAATTGACGATCTACAGTGGTGACTCAATTATAGTGATTATCGCTAATGATTGGTGATTGTTACAGTAATTGTAATTTGTGCTAATGATAATTATGAATAATCAATAGTGGTGATGACGACTGATATTCATATAAAAACTGCATAGGTCGTATAAAATATTTTTTTAGTTTATTCAATTTATATACATAATTCGAGTCAATGCAATGAGTAAGTTACATAAACCCTCCGGTAATATGAAATATCCGACTAATAAGTAAATGAAAATGATTTAATTAAAGTAATCTCTCAAGTCTTGATTTAGATAAAAGATCACATGACCAAGTTAAATGTAGTTAATGATATTGGGGTGCGATAATAATTATTAAAAGCTTAGGAGTAAAGATAATTTTGAATCTGTTTTCAAAAAATCATTCACTTTTGAATTTCAAACTTCAAATTTAAATTCTCTCTCTTCTATTTTCCCTTCTCTTCTTTTTCTCAATTAGGAGTACATATATTTGGTAAGAAAATAAATTATAAAAAAAGAAATAAATTTTTTGATATTTCGTAAGATACTGTTTTATATAGATTTTTGGATAAAAGATAAACTTGAATCTGTTTTTTAAAAATCATTACTAATTTTGAATTTCAAATTTCAAATTTAAATTTCTCTCCCTCTCCTCTTTTCGTCTTCTCTTTTTCTCTCAACCATAAGTACAAATAATTTAGTACGAAAAGAAATTATCAAATGAAACACAACATTTTAATATTTTTGTAGGATATTTGGAATCGGTTTTTTAAGGATAATTGCATTAACCTCCTTTCAAGTTTGTATTCGAAACTTTTTTTTGTGATATGCAATATTATATTTGTTCCTTAATTTTATTTTATAACACAATTCTAATCTATTTATCATTATTACAAAATAATTATAAGTTGACTAATTTCTATTTCAAAATTTTCATTTTCAGTTAGATAATTCGGGATATAACAAATTATGCATATTAGGGATGCTGTGATACGATACGATATAATTTTTTTAAAATAAATTAATAATTAATTTTCAATTAGAAAATGTTTTACCGTTATCATATTGAACTAACTCGATATTGTTTGATATTTTTAAGATTTATTTATATGGTATAATAAATCGATAATCATGATTTATTTGATTTTGATTAACAAATAATGAGAAAATAATTTTAATAACGTTGGGAAACTCTTTATGCTTGAAATGAATGAAGATTGCGCAAGTGTTAAGCGTTGACCGGAAACTATACCCATATTTACATATATTGGTACATAATTGTATATATTTAAGATTTTTTTCTATTTAATCGAGTAGTATATTGTACATAGTAGGCGCAATATTGTTTTATAATCCCATGTCATTTGATTTCTGATGCTGTATGTTTTTTCGTGTACTTTGTTTATCTTATTTATCTGTGTTAGTTACTGCTTCTTTTTTCAGAATGTTTTATCATGACTTATTCGCTTTTGTTACCATCATTTTCATACTATTTTAATTTTTTTGTCCGGGTCTGATTGTTTCTCTTGCTTTGCTTGTACTTATACTTTGTATTGAGCCGAGAGTCGTTCGGAAACAACCCCTCTACTTACCAAGGTAGGGGCAATATCTGCGTACATTCTACCTTTCCTAAACCCCACGTTGTGGGACTTCACTGTATATGTTGTTGTATATTTAATCGAGTAGTAAAGTCAAGAAACTTTTAGTACGAAGGATTGCAGAATTTTAGACACTTTATTAATTTATATTTAAGTTAATTATATTATTATTATTTGTATAATAATATAATATATATAAATTGTACATGTAATTAAGTATTTCAATACGATGTTCAATATTTTTTAAAAGTATTAATTGTCATATTGAGTACTAAATATTTTAAAATGCATAATGGCAAATACTATATTGAATATCATAATGCCAAAATTAAATTACCAAAATTTTTAATTTTCAATAGTTAATATGATAATTTGATATTTATCAAAGTACGTACATCCAAATTGTACAATAATCGTACATTTTTAAGAGGTGAATGGAATATATAGCAAATAAGCATATATCCCAATTTATAATTTTCAATTACTAGTATTTCTTACCCGCAAGGGTAGCCAAGTTGGTGTAGCAGTAGAGCGTGGGACCGCAAGGTCACGAGTTCGATCCCTTGCATAAACCTTCTTGGTTGAGCCTGTCACACATGGCTTGCCAAGTGTGGTTAATCGGCTGATGTGGTTTGCAGGCTATTGCGTCAATCCGGGGTTTACCCTGTGCGCACTCGAGAGAAGCCTGTCACACATGGCTTGCCAAGTGTGGTTAATCGGCTGATGTGGTTTGCAGGCTATTGCGTCAATCCGGGGTTTACCCTGTGCGCACTCGAGAGATACCGGCTGCGGGTTCCTTCGTCAACAAAAAAAAATTACTAGTATTTCTTTTCCTTTTTGTTGCTTCCCGTAGCCGCACCCCCCACACTGTATGTTCTTGTTCTTCCTCTTTCTCTGCGTCGTCCTCTCTCTACATCACTGCCTCCCAGGCCGCCACACCTTCCTTCTAGGGTTATCACCTTTACAGTCACCTCAATTCTCCATCCACCCTTCCTTCCTTTGTTGATTAATCGCAACCTTCCTATTCTCCGTTAGCGTTTAAGTAGTAGCGCTCTAGCTCTGTTATGAGTTGCTGTTGTTGTTCGAAATTTGTTCGACTAGACAGTGGAATAATGGAATTGGGATATTTGATGGCTTCTCGATCCTCGCAAGCTGTTGTGGAGGATGTTGCCGATCATGGAGATGTAGATAGGATTAATAATAGGGATTTGGAGGTTGCTACTACTAGTAGTTATGGTGTTGTTAATGATAATGGGACAAGTATGGCTTATTTGTCGCAGAATGTATGTTTTGTGAGTTTCGACATGATGCGTTGGAGGAATATGTACCTTCTGGACTGGCAAATAGTTTCGTCTCCAATGGCGGATTAAGGACCGAGTGAGATGTGCCTCCTTACACTTTTGTTTTCATTTACACATCTTGTTGGTACTTTATGGTACTTTATAAAGCAGTACGGGAAGTAAGTAACTATTACAATTGTTCGAAAGGATAGATAAATGGTCAATCTTCAAAACTGCCGCAAGCTTGTTGTGTCTTGAATCTTGATAACCTTGCAAGGCCAATGTTGAGAACTGCCGCAAGCTTGTTGTGTCTTGAATCTTGATATCCTAAAATCAAGAAACAACTAAATCCGGATGGTTACAATGTTGTGTGTTGAGTCGAGGGATTGCCCTCTGTCCTTAAGACAAGATTGCCCCGTATATATGCTTTTACGTTAGCGGGCAATAGTCTCCCAAAATAAAACAACACTTTAATCTCAACGCTACAAAGCCAATAGGTTGAGCCTGGCGAAGAAAACAAATATGACTCGACTTGCTGAAGATATGGAATAGGAAGGAAGAGTTTTCCCTTACTCTTCTCTTTTGTCTCTGTGTATATAGTGTGTCTCTGTAGTGTATATCTTGTGTATATGTGAGGGTTTGGTCACTGAATATTCAGCCCACCGTTTTCTTGAATTTCGATCCACGCTTTTCTGCACTTGAATTTCGTGCCACTATTTTGCTGAATTTTCAGTCTGTTTTTCGTGTGTTTTCTATGCTATATTGGTGACTGTTTTTCTCTATTTTCCAGCCTGTTTCACTGTCCCGAATTGAGCCAAATGAGGCTCAATATATAGCATGGAGAAGGGGCTGTACCACTGCCCAAAACATGGCTGTTAATGGTCATTAGGAGGGCATTAAAACAGCCAAGTAAAGGCAGTAAATGGCCATCAAAGAGGCTGAATTATGGACATGACGGAGGGTGATAATGGAGGAGTTAATCAGCCAAGTAATGGCTGATTAATGCCTCAAAAAATAGTCCCAACGGTAGGCTTTCTGCCTTCCGTCACCTTTCCGAAACTCTGGGGACCAAACTCGTAAATATTGAAACTTCGGGGACCAAACTCGTACATACGAAAGAATTTCGGTCCAAATTGTACATATGAAACTTCGGGGATCAAAGCGTACATCCGGCGAGTTCTCTCGGTCCAAAAAGATAATATCAGAAAGTCCCCACAACCCATGACCCGTGACCCGAAACCCGAGACCGGACGGGACGGGACGGGACGGGCGGGCGGCGGCGGCGCGCGTGGGCTTAGCCTTGAACCCAAGCACATCTAGGTCCTCCCTCCTTTAAACACATGGGATACCCCTTGGGGTCCCAAACCCTTTACCAATTTGAGACTTATATAGAGAGCAATTCTTCCTATTCCCACCGATGTGGTAGATTTGTCCCACACCACATTTTCATGCCTCAAACACCTTATTTCGTGGACTAATATCTCTTTCATTTCTCAACGAAATTAGACGATTCTTGGCCCTACGGTCATCTACTCACTTCGTAGATCATGCATGTGCGAAGAGACAAGGTCTCCAACATGCGGAACACTAGTGTTTAATTCATCAAAGATGGGTGGACGCATCTCCCCGCCAAAGGCTAATTTCCAACAATTCCCTCTATGAAAGAGAGATTGTGGCGCACACACAAGGTGCCTACATTTCAGCAATCTTTCAGCGAAAAGATATTGCATCAGGAGGTAGCTTTCGCTTTGAACCTTTCCTAGTTGAATACCATCGGACTTACTTACTGCGCGGTGAACGTGATGTCTTGAACCGTCAGTGTTTAGTGTAAGCCAAGACAACGATATCAACACAATAACTCTTCTTATTCATTTTCCTTCTTACGTTTCTGTCCATTGTGGCCATGGACACACTTAGATTCTTAAGTGCGTTCATTTGAGGCGGCCATCCTCGCACTTAAATAGGTGATCTCCTACAAGGTATCCTGCTATACCCCACTTCTCAAGTGTTAGGAATCATTAAAAGTTTTCCTACCTTAACCTCAACCGTTTAAGGATCGTTTAAAGGTTTGGAAGCTTAACCTTTACCCACCATGCAGGTAGCACTTTAATGTCTATCGCGGGAACAACTTTGGATTCATGTTTCCGTACAGAAATCATCATCCGAAGTGCTTCTTGCTTCCACCAAAGCGCTCAACTGAACCTTTTGCTGCTTAGTTTTCCCATTGAACCAAATTCTTGGGATCTCCAATCAGTATGGTTGGGTTTCCACCGCAAAGGTTCGTATTGTTTGGATTTTAAGCCCATTCCCCTAGTCTGGCAGAACACTTGATCTCCGGGTAGTCCCTTAGTTAGTAAACAAGGATGTGACACCCGTGATGATCAACTGCCATACGGTCTTATGTCTCTTGATAGATCCTGACAGATATGCCCAAACGTCGTCATCCGTGTCCTTCCTGAAGCCGACCGGCTAGCCATAATGTATAACTGCTGAAGGCAAGGGTTTCTCCCAATAAGGGACGTCCTCTAAGGAGTCGTGAAGTTACTCAACTTATTTCATGCTTTGTATAAAGCGATAAACTCTGATTCCATAATGAATCGGCCGATGCAAGCTTGCTTAGAGGATTTTCCAAGACCCACCATACACATTTACTTGTGGCTTTGGTGGTCTTCAGATCTGATGTCCAGTTTGTATCATTGTGTTCTCCTAGAATCGCTGGACATCCAGAATACTATAATCTGTAGATAAGCGAATAATTCAGATATCGTCATATCCGACTTAACGCCTTCTACCGATCATGTATTAAAATCATCAGTGAACCTTAGTTCAACTGATCTGCTTTGTAAGACGATACCAGGTCAGTTGTAGTGTGTACAATACATTGAACTACACGTGACCTGAGCATATCGCTTTTTGTTTATGGGTGCACCATGATTCCAATCAGTTCTATGATTCGTATCCATTGGTGGCTTCAACGAGACTGTCAACTATCGACCAGTCCGTTAGATGTCTTAAAAATCCAATTCCTAAGATGTCATCTGTGATACCCATATCTTTCATATCGAGACTTTGTTTCAATATGACTTTTACTTTCAGATTGTTGATTCTCCAACTGTTGGCTTTCTAACTCCGAGTCAATGTTTCGTGGTCGATTCATTGTTTCGTTTTATCCGAAACTTTCGGGACCAAACTGTAAACATTTCAGGGACCAAAACGAAAGTTCAGGAAGAAGCCCAACAGTTCAGCAAACCAACTCTGATCCTCTTCTTCCAACTCTCTAGTTGGGAAGGCCGTTTCAACATCCATGTCACGCAAGACTGCAATGGCCCTGGATGATAAGCTACTCACAGGGGAGCACATTTTACAACCCAAAGGTTCTTTTCCCGGAGGAAGATAAACCATTACACAAGTATGTTTCTATATGATGGAATCTATTTCTCTCTTTAGCTTCTTTCCAAAGCAGCGCTTTTGGAGATGACAATTCTTTGTTAATTGTCCATGGTTCGTTCTCAACCATACATGCTAGAAGGTATGGAACAAGTCTTTGTCCCCTCTTTGCTCCTTCTTGGTTCTACATCTAGAATCCCTGAGTTCTGCAGATCTGGAATATTAAGTTCCGGATAGCCAGCAACTTTCGAGTCCTGTAGATACGGAACGTCTAGTTTCGGACAGTCAGGCCCTCGCGGGTTCTTGTTAACCTTGAGCAATTACTTCTTTTTCCTTTTTCAAGGAAAGCTATCTTTAAAGAATTCAGTATTCTTTGACACCAAAAGGCGATCAGCACTACAGTTATTTGCAGATCCAGTGGATATGCAATCTACAGTCTTAGGTACAACTTGACCTGTTTCAGTATTCCAACTATTACCAAGCCACCCCATATAATTTGGGCATACGACTTTGCGCTTGGCTAACATCGTTGGACTGAGGTGAGAAATGAACAGTCGTTTAATGAACGATGCTTCACATTCTCCCCCTCTATTGCTACGAATTTTGCAATCCATAGGCATAGTTGATTTCCAACTTCTGCTTTGTAGCGCTTATCCGCTTCAACAACTTCATCTTTGCTTTTCAACAAACAAAGGATTCCATACGTTGTACCATCATCAATGAAGGACACAGAGTATTTGTCTCCCCCTCTATTTTGTATAAACTTCAAATCACCCAAGTAGGTGTGACTAAGTTCTAGAGGAGCGGTGCTTCTTTCGCTATTCCTTTGACGGAATTTAGAAAGGTGATTTTGCCTCTTCATCTACCTCACATTTATTTTGAGGGTTTATGTCGACATAAGGCAACAATCTCAACATCGTTAGCTTTTGAATGACTTGCTATTTAACGTGTCTTAATCTATGATGGCATAGATGCACGGATTACAAATATATCATTCATTTGGCTAAGGACATACTGTACCATTCTTAGTTATTACAAACCTGTTGGACTAGTCTCAAACCAGCTTGACCAACAACGTCCCTTAAACTAAGTTAGGGGCATGTATCACATCATCTTAGAGTGATCACATTCCCTGAAGTCCTATTGAGGACAACCTTTCCAACCCCTTCTACTTTAGAGGTGGCGTTGCTTCACATGAACAACCTCTTGCCCGTGGTTAGGGCATAACCGGATCATATGTGATCTAGATACTCTGGCCCACTCGAGTTGCTTTGGCAGACCGAGTGTCCAATTTCTTTTCTGCCTTTCTTTAGGCCTTCAAATCATTTAAAACCTGGAAACTCTGGCCCACCACACTAGGTGTCCATTACTTTTCCTATGAAATAAATTCTGGCCCCACTCTAGTCGCCCGGAGGCTTTATATGACTGAGTGTCCAATATCATCATATCAAAGGAATTTTGGCCCACTCCAGTGACCGGAGGCTTTGTATGACTGAGTGTCCAATATCATCCTATGAAGGATCTTCTGCCAAATAGTATGACAGGTTCAACGTCTTTAGCTTTTAGACTTCTTCCGTTATGATTGGTGCCCAGATAGTTCTTGGCGCTTACTTAAGAGTGGTAACAGTTTTCGCACAGTTAGTGGATCTCTCTCCATCGTATGTGCGAACATACTTTACAAACTTTTAATCATTACACTTAAAAGAACGGATCTTTTTAAGTCGTTTACAAAATCCAATCTTTAAACGGGAAAGAAGAAGAGATTAAACTTCTGATTTTTAAAGCGTAAGGAATATATTCCTCCTTACTTTAATCCATTTTTAATCAGACATCATTTAATCTTTATTCTTAAGAAAAATACTTATCCCAATTTTGGATTCTTTGTCTGGAACAGATATACGCCTTCTGCTGCAAGATAGAACCACATCTTCAGCCTTCTCCTCTTGTCCCAATTGACATCCTCAGGCTCTCGTGAGCGCTTGTTTCCACCACTCTCGGGAGCGGTGACACCATGAACATGTTGAACTTCAACAATTTCATCATCACTGTCTTCAACCAGAAAACCACAGCCATATCCAGATTTAGTCACACAACTTTTGACCGTCATCTTTCGAACACTAATAGTAATATAATACAATACAATCTTGTCTTAAGCTGTTGGTACTTTATGGTACTTTATAAAGCAGTACGGAAAGAAAGTAACTATTACAATTGTTCGAAAGGATAGATAAATGGTCAATCTTCAAAACTGCCGCAAGCTTGTTGTGTCTTGAATCTTGATAACCTTGCAAGGACAATGTTGAGAACTGTCGCAAGCTTGTTGTGTCTTGAATCTTGATATCCTAAAATCAAGAAACAACTAAATCCGGATGGTTACAACGTTGTGTGTTGAGTCGAGGGATTGCCCTATGTCCTTAAGACAAGATTGCCCCGTATATATGCTTTTACGTTAGCGGGCAATAGTCTCCCAAAATAAAACAACACTTTAATCTCAACGCTACAAAGCCAATAGGTTGAGCATGGCGAAGAAAACAAATATGACTCGACTTGCTGAAGATATGGAATAGGAAAGAAGAGTTTTCCCTTTACTCTTCTCTTTTGTCTCTGTGTATATAGTGTGTCTCTGTAGTGTATATCTTGTGTATATGTGAGGGTTTGGTCATTGAATATTCAGCCACTGTTTTGCTGAATTTCAGTCACAATTTTGCATTGAATTTCAGCCACTGTTTTGCTGAATTTTCAGTCTGTTTTTCGTGTATTTTCTATGCTATATTGGTGACTGTTTTTCTCTATTTTCCAGCCTGTTTCACTATCCCGAATTGAGCCAAATGAGGCTCAATATATAGCATGGAGAAGGGGCTGTACCACTGCCCAAAACATGGCTGTTAATGGCCATTAGGAGGGCATTAAAATAGCCAAGTAAAGGCAGTAAATGGCCATCAAAGAGGCTGAATTATGGACATGAAGGAGGGTGATAATGGAGGAGTTAATCAGCCAAGTAATGGCTGATTAATGCCTCAAAAAATATTCCCAACGGTAGGCTTTCTGCCTTCCGTCACCTTTCCAGAAACTCTGGGGACCAAACTGTAAATATTGAAACTTCAGGGACCAAACTGTACATACGAAAGAATTCTGGTCCAAATTGTACATATGAAATTTCAGGGATCAAACTGTACATCTGGCATAGTTCTCTGGTCCAAAAAGATAATATCAGAAAGTCCCCACAACCCACGACCCGTGACCCGTGACCCGAAACCCGAGACCGGACCGGGCGGGCGGCGGCGGCGCGCGTGGGCTTAGCCTTGAACCCAAGCACATCTAGGTCCTCCCTCATTTAAACACATGGGATACCCCTTGGGGTCCCAAACCCTTTACCAATTTGAGACTTATATAGAGAGCAATTCTTCCTATTCCCACCGATGTGGTAGATTTGTCCCACACCACATTTTCATGCCTCAAACACCTTACTTAGTGGACCAATATCTCTTTCATTTCTCAACGAAATTAGACGATTCTTGGCCCTACGGTCATCTACTCACTTCGTAGATCATGCATGTGCGAAGAGACAAGGTCTCCAACATGCGGAACACTAGTGTTTAATTCATCAAAGATGGGTGGACGCATCTCCCCGCCAAAGGCTAATTTCCAACACATCTAACACCTTGTTTGGATGGCCGTTTAAATACAATATTTGTTGTGATTGTTACATAAAATTTTATTGTATCGTATCGTTAAATCCAACGAAAAGTCCCATTTTATGTAACTACCGATTTGGCGTGATCACATTGTTACTGTACCTTTTTATGATAGATATAACTGCTACACCAAAACTAGGTGCAAAGCACCAAGCAGACTGACCTAGTGGATAAATCATTAATAGCTCTACACCGTACCAGTGTTATCAATAGAGAAAAGCGCAAAAAAGCTCTAAGGTCAACTCGGGCTTTAAGCGCAAAGCGCAAATAAAACGTGAGATTTAGTGAAAAAAGGCGCAATGGTGCAGAAATACATATAATATATATATATGTATATTATATGTTTAGTCCAAGACTAATAATAATAAGCATGAATAACAAGTATATGGATAAAAAATTGTAAAAATATTATGATAAAGTGAAATATCAATTATCTAGTGTCACCTCTTCAAAATAGGCTCATTGGCAAGGAAAAGTATGTCTTGGAGCCTTGATGATGACATTGAAGTGCACATAAAGCGAGCCAAAATGCTTAACATGTTTTGAGCCTCGCGCTTAAGCGCGCCTTTGACAACATTGCACCGTACCCTACTTTTTTTGTAGTTTTATCCTTGAAACTGTTGATGTATAACATTATGTAACATGGGAAATAATACAATCTATCAAAACATTGTATTCATCAAAACAATACAGTACGATACAATATAATATAATTGATATAATACTATAAATATGTAACAACCATTCAAACAAAGTGTTAGTGTTGTAAATGTTCTGGAGAATATTGTGTGAATTTGGAAGCACATTTCTAATGATTTTGATGAACTTAGGTTCAACTTTCACCTATACTTATCAACTATGCCTCAATAACAAACTAACCCTGGAATCAGCCATATGAATCTTCTATTGTCATTCTGCTCAAATTGAGTAATATCATTATTCTCATTCGTCCCTTCTTTTCCTTTTCTCCTTTTGATTGAAATAGTTTTAAATTTGTTATCTTTAAGGAAAGTTATTAGTTTCTGCTCAGGATTTTCTTGGATTTTACTTTAGTGTAAAGTTCATTGGTTCAAGGTGAAGATTATTACATGGGAGGATGAATGCTAATCAGTGATCACCGCCTATTATAATATATTCTGTAATTGACTCCATATTAAATCTATAATAGACTATGGATGTGGTCTATCACTGTCATCGACGCCATAATAAGTTGTTCGGACTGATTTTCCGATGAAAAGCCGAATTTTTCGCCGGAAACGGGATATGAAAAGTGGAGAAATCGAGAGCTTTTGAAGGGAAATATTTAATTTTCTATTTCTTTTTGAGTAATTAAAATGTTGGGGGATGAAGGCCAAAATATATTTTTTTAAACTTTAGGGCTAGGGTTGACAGCTTGTGGGACTAACGATGATGATGTTATAAATGGTGACTGTTTTGCCAATACTTTAAGACTTGTGACCTTATAAATATAAGTTTTCAAAGTGGTCTTTTTTCCAAGAGCCCCATGAAACTCCAGGACATTAGTATAGAATATCTCTTATATATTTTAAAACTCAACGACAATTGCTATTTAATTTTTAATTCTCAATTTTCAATTACAAGAGCTAAAAAATAACTATTTTTGAATTTTACACGAAACTTCGTTGTAAGTGCCATCTATCCAGATTTAGTATGCCTCTCACTTGACCAGGAAGTTTAGAAAAATTGTTGCAACATCCAGTCAGCTGCCTAGAATGTCTCAAGGAAGCTAATTAACCTGTCAATACCTTGGTTAGCTTTTCCCTGAAGAAATGCTGGACAATGAACTCTTAATTACAATATTAGTTATTAATTTATAATTATTAAATATATTTTTCCTATTTTAAATACCTAGTAAAAATAAAACTTAATATTTCTTAGATACACATATATTTGTCACACATTAAGATTTTTTGTCCATCTAATTTTTTTAAATTCTTAATGTTAATTCAATTTTTATTGTAATTGCAATGTAATTCCATGTGTCAATCTTCAAATTGTACCTTTCATTATAGTGGTAATAAAATCGTAATTTGGAATTAAAAAATGTAGGAAGAATGGATAAAAATTACAGGTTTATAGAATTATTATATTGATGTAATTACTATTCTAGTAATTACATCAAATTTAATTACAAGATGTTCTACCAAGCATGTTGTAAGAGGTTGCAACATTTTGTGAATTAATTACAAGTCTGAAAATTTCGGTCATCTGATTGGTTATGCGGTCCAGTGAATTAAAAAACATTGTTTTGTTAGAGATTGTTAATGTCTGGCTTATTCTTTGGAGAGTTACTAAACCTAGACCCATTGTCGTGTTCCCATAGTCAATACTTCTCCTACCTATAAATACAGCCAAATTTTATACTCTTCGCCACACAAAAGCACAAGCAGCAAACATATAGAAGTGTAGCAACTTCATAAAATATAGCAATAGAAATGGCTTCGAATAGCTTCTTTTTTCTTCATGTTTTATGTAGAATAGTGTAATTTTTCTTGGTTGGAGGCTTTTCATTGATGCAATATTTATAGGTGTTTACAATTTACAAACCTAATTGAAGAAAGATCTCTACTTTACATAATTACACTAGAATAATAATTACAGAATATATGGAGAATATTAATATATTCTCTATCACATCCCCTCAGTCGGAGCGGGAGGAGACCGGACGCTGAGACTGGATCTGAAGTCAAGGAACAGCTGCCGAGGAAGTCCCTTAGTAAATATATATGCGTACCGATAGGAAGAAGGAAATGTAACACCCGAACATGACCCATGGTAACCTTCTCACGAACAAAATGAATATCCATCTCAATATGTTTGGTTCGTTGATGTTGAACTGGGTTATGAGACATGTAAACAACAGATATGTTATCACAGTAGATAAGAGATGCCTTACGTAAGGGACAATGAAGCTCTAGAAGGAGGTTTTTGAGCCAATAAATTTCGGCAACAACGTTCGCAACGCCTCTATATTCTGCTTCTACACTTGAACGGGAAAGCGTGACTTGCCGTTTTGCAAACCATGAGATGAGGTTATCACCCAAAAATACACAATAGCCGGAAGTAGATCAATGTGTGTCTGGACAGCCGCCCTAATCTACGTCCGTATATGATATCATCCTGGTCGGTGCAGATGGATAAATATGTAACCCATAGTAAAGAGTACCCTTAACATACCGAATGATACGTTTAAGGGATGTGAAGTGAGGCTCATTGGGATCATGCATGAACAAACACACCTGCTAAACCACATAGGCAATATCGGGCCTAGTGAAAGTAAGATACTGAAGTTCACCAGCGAGACTCCTATAAAGAGAATGATCAAGCACCAGATCTCTGTCATCCGTGCTAAGCATCGACTTTGAGTCAACTGAAGAGGGCATGATTTTACAGTTTGCCATTTTAGCCCTGTAAAGAATCTCTTCGGCATACTTACGTTAACATAGGAATATTGCATTCTCAGATCTGGTCACGAAAATCCCTAAGAAATAACTCAACTTACCCAAGTCTGTCATGACAAATTCGTATTTGAGCATAGTAATGATCTCATTTTTCAGCACATCAGAGGAGGTAGTCAGGACAATATCATCGACGTAGAGCAAAAGGTATGCAGTGTCATTACCTTGATGAAAATTAAAAAGTGAGTTATCATTTTTGCTGCATATGAACCCAATCTCCAAGATGTAAGTGGCAAAATAGTCATACCAAACCCTGGGGGATTGTTTCAAGCCATAAAGTGACTTTCGAAGCCGGGAGACATAGTGAGGAGCCGAAGGATGCACAAAGCCAGCTAGTTGATGCATGTATACGATTTCTTTCAAATCTCCATGTAAGAACGCATTTTTCACATCAAGCTGATGAATCGACCAATTCTTTCTCATAGCTATGCTCAAAACAGTGCGAATAGTGGCTGGTTTAACCACTGGATTGAATGTCTCACTACAATCAAATCCCTCTTGTTGCCTCATGCCATTAGCCACAAGTTTTGCCTTATGGCGTTCAAGCTCACCACTATCTCTGAATTTATGACGATATAGCCACATGCAACGAATCACATTCACCCCCTATGGTATCGGGATAAGATCCCAAGTGCGTTGTGTAGTGAGCGCATTAAATTTCTCACACATGGCCGCATTCCAATTCAGGTCAAGTTTGGATAATTTGGATTTTTAGGTATATGTGAGATGGTCTGAGTGGATAGATTAAAGTGGACTTTTGGTTTGAAAATCTCGTGCCGAGCAAAGATTTCCATACGGTGGGTCAAAAGCGGGACTTTTGGGATGACGGGAAGTGAGGGCAGTAGGGATGGCGGGGATTGTGGGGATGTTGGGGGCAGATGGGTGGTTGACGGGTGTTGTTGGGATGTGAGTGGGGGGTTGGGGCAGTGAGGCAAGGGACTAGTCGACGGAGGCAGAGGGTTGGGGCAGTGAAGCACGGGACTGGTCGACCGAGACAGGGAGGCTGTGACCGGAGCAGAAGAGGGGGGGTTATTTGAAGGGATTTGGGGCAGTGATGGGACAACAGGGGGGAACCATGACAGAACAACCAGAATATTAGCACTATGTATGGCGTTTCGCATGAGAGGGGAAGTGTCCAGGTCATTAAGGAAGCCGTAATCAGTGACTTGAAGTAGTTGGACATTTTCAAATGGGAAAATGTTTTCCTCGAATGTGACATGGCGAGAGACTATGATTTTATGCGTGGACAAATCATAGCAGAAGTGCCCCATATGGTTCGACGAAAAACCTAAGAAGACGCAAGGAGAAGTGCAAGGTGCTAATTTGTGAGGGACCGTGGAGACAAGATTTGGGTAGCACAACCGAAAATTCGAAGGTGATCATGTGAAGGGATCCGACGGAATAGAATTTCGGTAGGGGTTTTATTTTGAAGGGTACGGGTAGGTAATATATTAAGAATGTATTCTACCATTTTTAACGCGTATACCCAAAAGGGAGGGGGAAGAGAGGCATGAAAGAGCATTGTACGGATCATATTGTTAATGGTGCGGAGTATTCTTTCGCCTTAATCATTTTGAGGTGAGGTATGGGGGCACGAGAATAGAAACACCATGCCATTATTCGCACAAAATTTATGATAGGGGGAATTGTCGAACATACGACCATTGTCACATTGAAATGTTTTGATGTTCTTCTCAAACTGGGTTTTAACATATGCCTGAAATTCTAGAAAAGTGGAGTAAACTTGGGACTTATATTTTAGAGGATAAACCCAAAGAAAATGAGAGAAGTCATCCAAAACCAAATAATTTTTGTGACCCAGATTGCTAGTAATAGGGGATGTTCATAAATCAGCATGAATGATATCAAAATGAGAAAAAGTTACACTTAATGAGAACGTAAAAGGTAGTCTAACATGCTTCCCGAGAGGACAAAGTAGTATTTGAGGGTATAGTTCCCTTTATTACATTGAATTAAATTTTGACTTCTAAGAAAATTAAAAATTGGTGCCCCTGGGTGCCCAAGTCGATTGTGTCAAGTTGATGGAGACACTGTGGCTAGAGAGATTTGTTGATTGACACTTTCAGCGAAAGTAGATTAGAAAGGATAGAGGTTTCCCACACTATTACATCTCGTAAGATTTGTCCCCGTACGTAGGTCCTTTCCAGAAAAATCAAAATGGTCAAACTCAATAGATACAGAATTGTCACTAGCAAATTTCCTAATAGAGATTAATTTTTTAATGATATTAGAAGCATATATGACATTTTTTAGGGAAAAAGGAGGGTGAGGTAGTGGAGTTTGAGTGGTGCCATAGCCTTGAATTGGAATGCGATTGCCATTTCCGACCAGAATAGATTGAGGATTATTCAAGTTGAATAGTTGCAGAAGATTACCTGAGTTACGAGTAAGGTGGGAAGTGGCACCCGTATCCATGTACCAAGCATCGTCGGGAGAAGCCATGTGGTTGCCAGAAGTGAGGAGAAAGAGGAGGTTGTAGAGGCTACAAAATTTTGAGGAAAAGAAATTGACTTCTGATGCTGGTGAAGGAATGCCGAAGCTTAATGTTAAGAAACACACAAAGAATGTTCTTGTAAGGCTCAGTCACATTCACAACAGAGGAATCATCCACTATGACATCAAGCCTGTCAATATTCTCTTTGTGGGAACCGATGAGATTGCAAAGATCGCTGATTTATGCACAAATTGCTTATTGTACAGTACAAGGGGTTTGAGAGGGGACTAGGGTTTGACATCTGATACTATGTAGAATAGTGTAATTCTCCTTGGTTGGAGGCTTCTCATCAATGCAATATATATAGGTGTTTACAATTACAAAATCTAATTGGAGAAGGATATCTAAACCTAATTGAAGAATGATCTCTAAACCTAATTGGAGAACGATCTCTACTTTACATAATTATACTAGAAAAATAATTACAGAATATATGGAGAATATTAATATATA
Source organism: Anisodus tanguticus (assembly GCA_034509755.1). Taxonomy (NCBI): domain Eukaryota; kingdom Viridiplantae; phylum Streptophyta; class Magnoliopsida; order Solanales; family Solanaceae; genus Anisodus; species Anisodus tanguticus. The sequence goes on along the minus strand of CM067557.1, from coordinate 34,886,398 downwards.
TTCTCTATCAAAAATAAACATGAAAATGTTTTATTCCACGATGTTAACTTTGGTAGCTAGCCATAAAAAATTCCATTAAACCATTAGTTCCTTTGGTTTGAAATTCGACAATAGTTTATTAGTATGAGTCAGCCATAAAGTTTTATGGAAAGTGATATAGTTTCTTTTCATATGTAAACACTTTGAACGTGTGGCTAGTCTCTTTGTTGGATATGTCCGTGAACGATTCAATCTCTAAGTTGCATGAACATCTGAACCAGTGGCATGGTGGCACAGGCGTGAAACATAACCTAAAAGTTGTGATGTAGAACATGATTGTTGGCGCTAGATTAATGTTTAGATATTTCCATGAATACTTTTTCTTTTCCCAATGAGCATTGATTGTTATATTCCTCTCCCAGTATCATGGGTGCAAAGAGGTCCCTGGTCAATGCTTATATGAAGGTTTGGAGAATTATTGGCCCCTCGAATCAGTATATGCATTGGGGTTTTCATATCCTCCTAAAAATTATCCATTGTGACCCTCTAGCACTTAAAAGAATTGTTTCTTCTCTATAAGTGGAAAGCTGTCCTTAGTGAATAGTGTGCTTGATTGTCTTCTCAATATCTGATGTCCTTATGTCATATGCCAGTAAAGGTGGAGAAACACATAGATAAACTATTTATCAAAAATCCTTATAAAAAAAACTATGCGACAAAAATAGACGAGAGAAATAAAAAACTACTTTGAAGGATCAATTCCCGGATTTGTAAGATCTCTTCCTTTAATGCTACTGTGGTGGACTCTACGGTTAGCGGGATTTGGTTAGTAAATTTTAGAAGAAATAGGAATGATTAGGAATGTCAGTGAGTCTGACTTTTATAACTTACTGGAAAGCTTTCAAGGTTGCACATCTGATGTAGATAAACAGAAATGGAAAGACTGCAGCAAAGGAGATTTTTCGGTAAAATCCTGTTACAGGATCTTGAACACAGAACAACACCACCTCAAACTATGGTCTCCGAAACAAATTTGGAAGTTAAGAGTTGTTATCTTGGATTGTGGTAAAGGAGGTTTGCCTTACTATTGATGATCTCCAGAAAAGAGACTTACATTTATGTAGCAGATGTTACTTATGCGACAACCATACAAAAACTCTTAATCATCTTTTTTTGCATTGGCCTATTACTGCCCAGTTGTGGAAGTTTTTTCTCACCTTTATCGGGGTCAAATGGTCTATGCCTGGAGTACACTTCTTTTTTTGCGCTGTTGGTATAGGCAAGGACTGAATAAAGCAAAAAATAGTTGGTGGTACATGATTCCATTTTGTATCTGGTTGGTGATCTGGTGAGAAAGGAACTAAAGATATTTTGAAGAGAAGAAAAAATTAGTACAGAGGATTAAGCTTGATTGTATCACGTTACTTCACTTTTGGTGGTAAAATGGAATATATAAATGAGGCAGAAACTTTACTAGAATTTATATCTCTCTAAGATTGGAAGATGGCTATATTTTGGTTGTGCTGTTTATGAATATAATTATTACCATTAAAAAAAGATTAAAACTTTACCATTCTTAATTTTGTGATAATTAAAACTCAGTATAAAGTGGCTTAATATATTATAGTTGTTAGCTTATTCTTATAAGGTAACTTTTGTTTTACAATTATCTCCTAATTAATGCAGAACATTCTTGAATATTTTACATGATTCTATTGGGACATATTCTTGACAACTCCCTCTCAGATTGTAGCATATATAGTTATAGGCTTCAATCTTGCAATATATTTCTTCTATTCGTTGAACTTGGAGTGCCTAGTGAACTTATCGACCAATTGATAATTCCAATTAATGAAACCAGTGGAGATGACTCTGGAATGATTCTTATTTTCACGAATTAGATGACAGAAAAATATGAAGTGACTTCCGATCTCAATATGTTGGTCATTTCTTGGAATATCGGATTTGACCGAATGCGTATCCCTGATGTAACATGTCAATGTTATTTTGTTACCCTTTCGGATTTTAGCTCATCAATTCTGTTGTATCAACATATGCACACATGTAGCCAAGGCCATAGCTCAATGTTCAACTGTTGCACTATCATGGAGACAATGGTTTAAATCGCAACAGAAAAAATGTTTGGTGATTTCTTCTCATTTACAAAAGTCCTTAGCTAGCTACCGTGGAATTAGGATGACTGGCTAAGTTGTACAAGTCAGGAAATTGGTCTGTTAGGGAGCAGTAACCAGTCCAATTATCAGTCCAAAAAGGTAGCTTCCAATCATTACGAGAAGGCCAACATGCTCTAATGCTTTTCTTATTGCTATTCCACATGGTGTAGAATGTAGATACACTTTTGGTATACCAAATATAGTCAGCTATAAGTTATAGTCCATGTTCTTTATTGTTTTGGATATCCACCGGACAATGCGACAAACTATACTTGTTTTTTGAAAGTGAAAGAAATAAACCCCTTGATTATTTTCATTGATTGAATAGATATATATACAAGTTAAAATAGGAGAATCCTATTCCTAATCTATTCCTAAAACCTTGTTCTACCATAATTCTAACTATACAATTATGGTAAGTGTATAACACTAATTTATGGTAATAAATATACTACAATATACACACAATATACTTTCCTTAATATACAATATTTGTAATCGATTTTCTCGCCCTAAATAAGTGCAAATGGCCGGACGTTTCTTTGAAATTTGGACATTCTTGGGCCTTCCCATCAATCGCCGAGAGTCCCGGTTGGGCCACAATGATCTTTGGGTGCACGTGCCTATTGGATCGCCTTCTTTGTTGGGTTCTTTGGGATCGCACCTTCTTGTTGCTTTATTCCACGATATACATGTGATATACATTGCTTGTATATTCGGTGTATATCACATGTATATTGCTCTCGTTTAACACACCCCCGCAATCATAGCGGGCGGTTTCCGAACGCCGAGATCGTCCCTAAAATCTTCAAAGAGAACCGCCGGTAGACCCTTTGTAAAGATGTCTCGCAATTTGATAACGAGACGGGACATGGCATACACGAACTTGACCCTTTTGAACCTTTTCACGGACAAAATGAATGTCTATTTCGATATGCTTAGTGCGTTGGTGCCGAATCGGATTACGACGAGGTAGATGGCACTAATGTTATCGCAAAGTATACCAAGGTTGCCTTCGAATGGGACAATGAAGCTCCAAAAAAAAAATTACGTAGCTAACATGATTCGGAGACCACATTCGCTACCCCTCGATATTCGTCTCGGCACTTGAGCGTGATAGAGTTGCACGACGTTTGGCGACCGGGAGACCAAGTTGTTGCCAAGGAACATACAAGAGCGAAGTCGACCGTCGGTGTCGGGACACCCACCCCAATCAGCATCCGTGTAAGAGACAAGTGTGGATATACATGACGGATACAAGTGCAACCCATAGTCTAGTGTCCCCTGAATATATCGGATAATGCGTTTGATTGCATTCATGTGCTCAACCACGGGATCATGCATGAATAAACATACCTATTTGAACCGCATACGTAATATCCGGTCTGGTAAAGGTAAGATACCGGAGGGCCCCCGCAAGAGGCGCGATAGCGGGTCGGGTCCTCGTATGGTGCACCCGCGCAAAGACCGAGCTTCGGGTTTGCATCGGCGGCGTGGAAGTGGACTTACAGGATGACATCCCAGCCCTCTCTATGATCTCAGCAGCATATTTTCGTTGAGACAAAAACAAGCCACCTGAATGACGCTTGACGGCAATCCCCAAAAAATAACTCAAAGGTCCTAAGTCTTTCATAGCAAACTCAGAACTGAACATGGCCATGATAGACTGGCGCAAAGCATCGGAGGAGGCAGTCAAGATGATATCATCCACATACAACAGATTATAGGCCAATGACGAACCACGGCGATAGATGAACAAGGAATTATCGACTTGTGAGTGAACCCAATAGTCGAAACAAAGTCAGCAAATCGTGTATACCAGGCCCGTGGAGACTGATTAAGCCCATATAATGATTTCTTCAACAAACAGACATGATGAGGTCGGTTGGGATCCCTGAAACCCAACGGCTGATGCATATAGACTGTTTCCTTGAGGTCACCATGTAGAAAAGCATTCTTGACATCCAACTGATGGATTGACCAAGTCTTTGAAAGAGCCAAGCTAAGCACAGTGCGAATGGTAGCCGGTTTGACCACCGGACTAAACGTCTCACCACAATCAATTCCAACCTGCTAATTTTTACCATCACCAACAAGTCGCGCCTTATGTCGAGCAAAGGACCCATCGGAATTCTCCTTGTGAACAAAAATCCACATAGACCTGATAACATTAATACCATATGGACGGGGCACCAACTCCCACGTCTTATTATCAATAAGAGCATTATATTCATCAGTCATAGCAATTTTCCAATTAGGGTCATTTAATGCGGACACAGGATTGCGGAGCAAGGGGGATTTAGAGACATCCGAATGTAAATTAAAATGTCTTTTAGGTGTAAAAATACCCCGTTGACTACGAGTGACCGGTCTATGACTTGAGGAAGAATTGAGGGAATTTTGGGAATTTTCGGGCTCGGGATGGATCGGCCGGCGGGCGGTGGGCCCGCCGGCCCAAATCGGTACAGTCGGGTTCTGTTCTAGACCGGTTCCGAATTGGGCTCGGACCGGCCCAATAACCGGAACTGTTCCGGTGGCTGGAGCGATAGGGAGTGACGTTCTTGTGGGGCCGGCGGCAAGGCGGTGGGCCCGGCCGGGGAATTCGGGGTACGGGAGTTGTCCGAAAAATTCCGAATAATATACGGGGATATTTGGTCATCCAAAAAATTATACGACTTAGGTTCGGGAGTATGAACTTTCGTAAACGGGAATTGAGTTTCATCAAAAATGACATGGCGATTGATTATGATTTTCTTGGAGGATAAATCAAAACACTTATAACCACGATGATTTGACGGATAACCCAAAAACACACACGGGGTAGACCGAGCCTGAAGTTTTTTAATTGTGGTGGATGGGAATAACGGATAACACAAGCACCCAAAACTCCGAAGGTGAGAATAAGAAGGGTTCTTATTAAATAAGATTTTGAGAGGGGAAGAATATGTCAGACCTTTAGACGGAATTATGTTAAGAAGGTAAGTGGCCATTTGTAGAGCATGATGCCAAAAATATGGAGGTATGGAGGTATGGAGGCATGGATTAGGAGAGTTCGGACAATGTTATTTATGGAACGAATTTTGCGTTCGGCTTTCCCATTTTGTGAAGATGTATGAGGACATAAAAATCGAAAATTTATCCCATGAGTAGCACAAAATTCTCGAAACTCCCTATTGTCATACTCTTTCCCATTATCACATTGAATATTTTTTATTTCTCTTTCGAATTGAGTACGAATGAACGCTCTAAATTTTATGAAGACGGAAAACACTTGTGATTTATTCGCAATTGGAAACGTCCACAAAAATCTAGAATAATCATCTAAAAAGAGAACATAATATCGATGACTCATTGAACTAAGAACAGGAGATGTCCATAAGTCGCTATGAATAATGTCAAATGGCATAGAAGTATGAGATTTGGAGTCTACAAATGACAACTTAACAATTTTTCCTAATGAACAAGACTGACAAATTGGAGTACGACTCGTACCCTTACAAGAAATAAAGCTATTTTTATCTAAAACTCGATAAAATAGAAGATCCCGGATGACCCGGACGAGCATGCCACATGGAATGAGAGATGGTACGCAAAAGCGATGGCAAGAAATTTGGACTCGATGGTGAAACCGGCATGATAGGATATAGATCCCCCCTACTATCACACCTCATGAGATGACTCCCCGTCTTGAAATCCTTCACAGAGAAACCGAAAGGATCAAATTCAACAGAAACAGATTTGTCATTTGTGAACTTTCGGACAGACACTAAATTTTTAATTAATTTAGGAGCATGTAAAGTATTTTTCAAGAGGAGTGGTGGATTGGGGGGAGACAACGTTTTCTGACCATACCCTAGAATTGGAATAGAACTGCCATTACCAACAGTTATCCCCGAGGGGTGCTCAAATTGGAATAAGATGAGAGAGTACCTGATTCGGAAGTCATGTGAGTAGTGGCCCCGGTGTCCATGTACCAATTTGGGTCCGGTTGAGTCAGTCCCAACGTGTGCATCGCGGCCTCGATATCGGTCTGAGTGGGGCCTGCTGCATGATGGGCTTGCGGAGGTCGGGGCCCAAGAACTCCTGGCCGTCTTGGACCCGGGCCGAATCGCCGTTCGTCGCCGCCGCCGGGCCTGCGGCCGGTGGGCCGCCACCGCCGGGTATTGGGCTCGGACTGTTGGCCGCCCCACCGGCCGCCGGCGGTAAACCTTTGGAGGGTGCGGGTTCCATTGCCACTGGCCCCACTGCTGGGCCCACGATGGTGGTGGGCCACTGTACCCTGGATGGGACCCACCGCCTGCTTGTTGATCACCGAAACCGCCACGTTTGCCCCCTCGGTTTTTGTTATTTTTGCGATTATTCTTGCCTCCACCATTATTATGGTTTTAGCCCGAATTATTAACAAAACCCGAAGGACTAGGAGAGGATGCCACCATGACAACTGGGCTTGCTCCGGTAGCCGCCTTTTTAGCCAAACCGGCTTCTTCCAACGTCAACATGGAGCGGGCTTGATGAAAGTCGGGAAGAGGGTTACTTTGGCGAAGGAGAGTTCCAACACCATTATAGGCCTCCGAAAGACCGGAAACCAACTGTAGAACTAGACGATTATTTGTTACCGGTGCGCCAACATTACGGAGTTGATCTCGCAATTCCTTTAGTTTCTTGCAATATGCAGAAACGTTCGGAAATACATCCATTCGAACGAGAGAGAATTCCTGCTCGAGTGTGACGACACGGGAATGTTGGTTGTCTTGGAATATGTCACGCAATCTATTCCATGCAGCTATAGCCGTGGTATCTGGCTCCATAATCGTCGTAGAAGGTCCATCGAAATAGTGGCGTATATCCACCGAAGAACGGTAGCATCAAGTGTAATCCATAGCTCAGGATCCTCCACAGGAAGGGGTCTAGCGGGAGGAATGATGTGATGAAGAACTTGATAAGATATAGCGTGAATTTTAAACAACTCCGCCCACGTTGCATATTGAACGTTTTCCATTTCAAGGACAATAGGGACACTAAGCTTGATATTGGAAACCGTGAGGGCAGGGTGAAAATTGTTCTTAGACATATTGGTAAGAACAAAGAAGGAGGGGAAATTTAAGAGAGGTTTTGGAGAGCGGAAGACGAATTTTGGAAGAGAAACCCGAGGGGGGAGGGGGAGGGTGTCTCGGCCAAGGGTCAAAAAAATTTTAGGGAGAGAAATTTTTTTGTAAAACCTAGTTTCTTGATACCATGAAAGAAATAATCCCCTTGATTATTTTCATTGATTGAATAGATATATATACAAGTTAAAATAGGAGAATCCTATTCCTAATCTATTCCTAAAACCTTGTTCTACCATAATTCTAACTATACAATTATGGTAAGTGTATAACACTAATTTATGGTAATAAATATACTACAATATACACACAATATACTTTCCTTAATATACAATATTTGTAACTGATTTTCTGCCCTAAATAAGTCCAAAGTGGCTGGACGTTCTTTCGGGCTGGACATTCTTGGGCCTTCCCATCAATCGCCGAGAGGCCCGGTTGGGCACACAGCAGTCTTTGGGCCTGCACCGTGCTCTCTTTGGATCGCCTTCTTCTTGGGCTGCTTTGGACTGCACTGCTGTTGCTTTATTCCACTGATATACATGTGATATACACTGTTGTATATTCAGTGTATATCACATGTATATTGCTCTGTTTAACAGCAAGGATGGAGCAGAAAGGGTTTGCAAAATAATGACAACACATGGAACACTATTCCTTTTGCTATATGTTGAATTCTTTGGTTTGGAAGAAATTATAGAATTTCTTTAGGATGCAAAAGGAAAATGTATTTAGCCTGAAACTTAGGTATATTCTTTTGCTATCTTTTTGGTTTAGATAGTTATTTATAAATGATGTAAATGTTATCTTAAACAAGCTTAGAGATGGGTAGAAATCAGATTGTAAATAGATGCAACATGTGCCAGAACAGTGCAGAAACCAACAACCACCTGTTTTTACATTGTGCAGTAGATACAGACTTGTGGAACATGCTTATCTCAATTTTTGGATGCAGTTGGGTCACGCCTCAAAGTACCAAGGAGGCCTTTAGAACTGGAGCACATGGAAAGTTGATAGAGCCATCAGGAGAATATAGAGAATGATACCTGATAGTACTTTTTGGTGTTTTTGGACAGAAAGGATTGGACGATGTTTTAATGGTGTATTAATTCCTAATCACTCTATCAAAGCTAGGTGCTTACTGCATCTTTTAGTTGGAACATTTCCCTCCCCCGGTTAGATTCCTCTGACAATTTTTTTAACTTTGTTAGCTTCTTGGTCTTAGATTAGCCTCTCATGTACTGGAGCTAACTCAGTTTTTTGTTGTATTATCTTTTGTACTATTGCATCTTCTTGATGCCATCAATGATCAGATTACTTCATAAAGAAAATTCTTAGAGACCGGCACAACCTGTAAGCTCCTGTAGCACCTTCTTAGTGCTATTCACTCTTTAATAAAATATTACTTGCACCTGAAGGATAGCGGCTGCGGTTTCCCTTATCATAAGAAAGATATCACCATGCTTATAATGAAAATTAAATATTTCTTTTTAGAGGAGTGGATACTTTTCGGTGGGGGGATTTTTTTTTTTGGGGGGGCGGGGGAGGGGGGATAAAGAATAAAATCTGGACATCCAATTCTAGGACACAGAAAAATATTTTTTTTTGGTCAGTTTATATAACCTAAATCTACCAATAGCTTGAAAAAAGAAATTAAGGGACAAACTCCCATGAATTTTAATATTTTTCAGTGCCACAAATGAAAACATAAACAATGGCTGACAAAATACTCTCTGTCCAGTTTATGTCATACAATTTTGCATTACTAGGCCAAGTTTTTCTTTTTCAAAGAATGATTTTAAAAGTGCTATAGTAAATATTTTCAAAACTTTGATTATTGTTGATAGAATTAGGCATGTGCTGGGTTTCTATTTTAAGAGGTACATAAATAAAATTGCTTAAGAGCATATGACAAAATGTCTTGTTGAAACTTGGTTTGGAATTAAGAGGTTTAATGTAATTTCCGTTACGTGTAATTATCAAACTTTTTATTTCACACTAACTTCATATATAAAATTAATAAATTTTGGACCTCAAGAAGTCAAAACTGTCGCACAAAAAAGGACAGAATGAGCATAATGAAGGAATTCCTTCTGGAATGTCCCATTTTGTTTGCTTTTCAATTACCAAGGTCTCCTAGCTGAGTTGATTAGACGTCCATCTAGTAAGCGATTCTTGAGTTTAACTCTCAATGAGAGCAGTGAATCATGTGCCACTATAGTTTAAAAAAGAAATAATGAGGAATGCCTTCATTTTGTTGACTCACCTATATACTTTGGTCCATTCTTCTCTTCCTTTTCTATTAGGCTAGCTGTTATGAAGTTTCATTCATCACTAAGGTCCTGCTTACAGTTCTTTGAATTGTACTTGACCCCGTATTTAACGTTGGTGGTCAAATTGTGTCAACGAGATGGAATATTGTTTTTTCTGCGATGATGCTAATGCAATTGAAAGCTAAAGGACATGCCTAGGTCCTTGTCCATGTTTGATGCCATCTAAACTTAAAGATAAGTTGATTGATTGATGTTCGAAATGACGGCTTTCTCGTTGTCTGCTGTTCATGAAAGACTTAACACATGTGACATAACATAGTTTTGGAGGGTTCAAAAACTTTCAAGCTGAATTATTTAGCAAAATTATGAATCTTATATACATTTATTTGCCCGTTGCGGAGGAATTATAATGGAGGTTGTTTTACAATAATGGGAAAAGTCTATAGTACTAAGACATACTGATATATACCTTCTTACATTTTGTGATCTAAGTATGAAGGGGAAAAGCCTTAGGGAGTCTGCAATGGTTGCCATTCTGTGATGCATTTGACTTGTCATAATACAAGAGTGGTTTAGGATAAAAGTATGTGCTTGCACTGTTCCAACTCGCCCACTAATCCCATAATCTAAACTGGCAGATTATAGTGGGATTTTGTTATCTGCATATCTATGGTATAAGGCTATTATTTTTTGTGGCAATAGCTTTAGTATATCTCTAAAACTAAACTATGCCCTTCAATGTTTTGTGATAAGTATATACAGTTTATTGATGTTGGAGTGAACTTCCCTTTAAGATTTCCTTCACTGTTTCCTTGTGTTACTTGGGGAAATCTTTTCCATGTTCATTGTACATTTCTTCTGTTGGGAGTTTTTTTGCTCTCTGGTACTTTATAAAGCAGTACGGGAAGTATTTAACTATTACAAGTATTCGAAAGGATAAACAAAGATTTCAATAATTCAACATGGAATCTGAAATTACAATCGTTACATAAGTAAAAACTGAAAATTCCAGTTTTGTAGAAGACGGAAAAATGTAAATTGTTTTTGTTGAGTCGAGTGTAGCACTCTGTCCTTAAGACAATATTGCCCCGTATGTATCCTTTATACGTCCTGGACAATTTGTCTCCCAAGATAAAACAGCAATGGAACCCTTGAGCAAAGGAAACTCAAGAGCTACCGTGAAGAATATTGAGTAACGAAATGATGCCTTGGAAGGTGTAGGAAGAAACTGTTTTGCTTGTGTATGCTTCTGAATTTTCGTGTATTATATATGTGTGTTCTTGGTGCTCAACAATGGTGTAAGGGGGTGTTTATATAGGTGATGAAGGGGGCTGAAAACTGCCTCCATAATAGCCAAATAATGGCCATTATGGAGGTAGTAAAGTCACCAACATAAATGGTGAAAGACCAACGGATTTGGCCATTATAGGAGGAGTAATTCAGCCAAAATAAATGGCTGAATTGAGAGCTTGGACGTTTCTGATTTGACCGTTGAAATTCCAACTTTCGAAAACTTCGGGGACCAACCGTACATCTTGAAACTTCAGGGACCAAATCGCACATCCGAAAGAATTTCGGTCCGAACGTACATCCGGAACTTCGGGATCAAACCGTAATTCGGCAAAGTTCTCTGGCCCAAAAAGATAATATCAGAAGACCCACAGCCCGTGACCCGAGAACCCGGAACTCGGAACCGGAACCGGACCGGACGGGACGGGCGGGCGGCGGCGGCGCGCGTGTGGTCTTTCCTCGAACCGAAGCACATCTAGGTCCTCCCTCCTTTAAACACATGGGATACCCCTTGGGGTCCCAAACCCCAAACCAATTTCGAATCTTATATACACAACAATTCTTTCTTCCTCTACCGATGAGGGAGAATTACACACAATACCACACTTTCCATGCTTCAAACACCTTACTTCGTGAACCAATATCTCTTTCATTTCTCAATGAAATTTGACGATTCTTGGCCCTACGGTTATCTACGTACTTAGTAGATCATGCATGTGTGAAGAACCGGATTCTCCAACATACGTTACACTAGTGTTTAAGCCGTTAAAGTTGGTCGGTCGCAACTCCCGCCAAAGGCAAATTTCCAACAATCCCCTCTTGAAAGAGATTTTGGCGCACTCACATGGTGTCTTTTCATTTCCAAAGAATATTTCGGCGGACCGATGTTGCATAAGGAGAGGTAGCCTCGGCTTTGAACCTTCCATAGTTGAATACCATCGGACTTACTTATCGCGCGGTGAACGTGATGTCTTGAACCGTCGGTGTTTAGTGTAAGCCAAGACAACGGTACCAACACAACAAATTCCCTTACTCTCTTCTTCGTAATGTTTTGTCCGTTTTGGCCATGGACAACGTCTTGGATTCTTAAGTGCGTTCAATTTGAGGCGGCCCGTCCTCGCACTTAAATAGGTGGTCTCCTACAAGGTATCCCGCTATACCCCACTTCACAAGTGTTAGGAACCATTAAAAGTTTCCCAAAGACCTAACCTCAACTGCGTTGAGGATCATTACGAGTTTTGAAAACTTAACCTTTACCCATACCTGCAGATAGCACTTAACGTCTATCGCGGGAACGGCTTTGGATTTGGTGTTTCTTTTCGAAATCACTATCCGAAGTGCTCATGCTTCCACCGAAGCGATCAACCGAACCTTTACAACTTAGTTTTCCCATTGAACCAAATTACTGGGATCTCCAGTTCGTAAGGTTGGGTTTCCACTGTATTGGTCCGTATATTTTGGGTTTTAAGCCCATTCCCCTAGACAGGCAGAAAACTTGATCTCCGGGTAGTCCCTTAGTTAGTAAATAAGGAAGTGACACCCGTGATGATCAACTGCCATACGGTCTTATGTCTCCGACAGATATGTCCAGACGCCGTCATCCGTGTCCTTCCTAAAGCCGACCGGCTAGCCACAGTGTATAACTGCTGAAGGCACGGGTTTCTCCCAATAAGGGACGTCCTCTAAGGATCCGTGAAGTTACTCAACTTCTTTCATGCTTTGTATAAAGCGATAAACTCCGATTCCAACATGAATCGGCCGATGCAAGTTTGCTTAGAGGATTTTCCAAGAACCACCATACACATTTACTTGTGGCTTTGGTGTTCTTCGATCCGATGTCCGTTTGCATCACCGTGTTCTCCGTAACCGCTGGACATCCGTAATACAATAATCCGTAGATAAGCGAATAATTCGATATCGTCATATCCGACTTAACGCCTTCTATTGATCATGTATTAAGATCATCGGTGAACCTTAGTTCAACTAATATGTTTGTAGGACGATACTGTGTCGGTTGTAGTGTGTACAATACATTGAACTACACGTGACCGTGCATATCACTCCTTGTCTATGGGTGCACCATGATTCCAATCGGTTCTATGATTCATATCCATTGGTGGCTTCAACGAGATCTGTCAACTATCGACCGATCCGTTAGATGTCTTAGAAATCCAATTCCTAAGATGTCATCGTGATACTCATATCTTTCATATCGAGACTTTGTTTCAATATGATTTTCACTCTAAGACCGTTGGTTTTCCAACTGTTGGCTTTCTAACTTCGAGTCAATGTTTCGTGATCGATTCATTGTTTTGTTTTATCTCGAGACTTTCGGGACCAAAATGTTAACATTTCGGGGACCAAAATGAAAGTTCGGGGAAGAAGCCCAACAGTTCAGCAAACCAATTCGATCCTCTTCTTCCAACTCTCCGGTTTGGAAGGTCGTTTCAACACCCATGCCATGTAAGATTACAATGGCCCCGGATGTGAAGCTACTCACTGTGGGAGCACTTTTTATAACCCAAAGGTTCTTTTCCGGAGGAAGATTAACCATTACACACGTATGGTTCTATATATGGAATCTATTTCTCCCTTTAGCTTCTTTCCAAAGCAAGACTTTTGGAGATAGCAATTATTTGTTAATTGTCCATGGTTCGTTCTCAACCATACAAGCTAGAAGGACCGGAACAAGTCTTTGTCCCCTCTTTGCTCCGTCTTGGTTCAACATCTAGAATCCCCGAGTTCTCAGATCCGGAATATTAAGTTCGGATAGACAAGAACTTTCGAGTCCGAAGATACGGAACGTCTAGTTCCGGACAATCAAAGCCCTCGCGGGTTCTTGTTAACCTTGAGCAATTGCTCCTTTTTCCTTTTCCAAGAAAAGTTATCTCCAAAGAATTCAAAGATTCTTTGACGCCAAGAGGCGATCAACACTATCGTTATTTGCGGATCCGGTGGATATGCAATCTACGATCTTAGGTCGAACTTGACTGTTTCGGTAGCCCATCTTTTACCAAGCTACCCTTCATAATTTGGGCGTACCACTTCGCGCTTGGCTAACACCGTTAGGCGAGGGTGAGAAATGAACATTCGTTTAATGAACGATGCTTCACATTCTCCCCCTCTATCACTACGAATTTCTCAATCCGTAGGCTTAGTTGATTTTCAACTTCGCTTTGTAGGCTTCATCAACTTCATCTTTGCTTTTCAATAAACAAAGGATTCCATACGTTGTACCATCATCAATGAAGATCACAACGTACTTGTCTCCCCCTCTATTTTGTATAAACTTCTAATCACCCAAGTAGGTGTGACTAAGTTCTAGAGGAGCGGTGCTTCTTTCGCTATTCCCTTGACGGAATTTGGAAAGGTGATTTTGCCTCTTCGCCTACCTCACATTCATTTTGAGGGTTTATGTCGCTTGATGAGGCAACAATCTCAACATCGTTAGCTTTTGAATGACTTGCTATTTAACGTGTCTTAATCTATGATGTCATAGATGCACGAATTACAATATATCATTCATTTGGCTATAGACATATTGTACCACTCTTAGCTATTACGGACCTGTTGGACTAGTCTCAAATCAGATTTGACCAACAACGTCCTTTAACCAAGTTAGGAACATGTATCACCTCTTTTAGAGTGATCTCATTCCTTGAAGTCCTATTGAGGAGAACCTCTCCAGCCCCTTCTACTTTAGAGGTGGCGTTGCTTCACATGAACAACCTCTTGCCCGTGGTTAGGGCGTAACCGGATCATTTGTGATCTAGATACTCTGGCCTACTCCAGTTGCTTTGGCAGACTGAGTGTCCAATTTCTTTCTCGCCTTTCTTTAGGCCTTCGATCATTCGGGAGACTGGAAACTCTGGCCCACCTTACTAGGTGTCCATTACTTTTCCTATGAAATGAATTTTGGCCCCACTCCAGTCGCCCGGAGGCTTTATATGACTAAGTGTCCAATATCATCATATCAAAGGAATTTTGGCCCACTCCAGTCACCCGGAGGCTTTGTATGACTGAGTGTCCAATATCATCCTATCAAAGGAATTTTGGCCGACTCCAGTCGCCCGGAGGCTTTGTATGACTGAGTGTCCAATATCATCCTATGAAGGATCTTTTCGCCAAATAATATGACAGCTCAACGTCATTAACTTTTAGACTTCTTCCGTTATGATTGGTGCCCAGATAATTCTTGGCGCTTACTTAAGAGTGGTAAAAGAGTTTTCGCACGTCGTGGATCTTACTCCCTCGTATGTGCGAACATACTTTACACACTTTAGTAATTACACTTAAAAGAACGGATCTTCTTAAGTCGTTTACAAAATCCAATCTTTAAACGGAAAAGAAGATGAGATTAAAATTCTGATTTGTTAAAGCATAAGGAATATAAATTATTTTCATATTCCTCCTTACTTTAATCTATTTTTTTTTTTTTAATCAGACATCATTTAATCTTTATTCTTGACAAGTAAGAAAACTACTTATCCCAATTTCGGATTCTGGCTCACTTCAGTCACTTCATCAGACTGAGTGTCCATTTCCTTCTCACCATTATTCGGATCCTTTGTCCGGGACGAGATATAGGCCTTCTCGCTACAAGATAGAATAACATCTTCGTCTTCTCCTCTTGTCCCAGTTGACATCCTCAAAGCTTTCGAGAGCGCTTGTTTCCACCAGTCTTGGTAGCGGTGACACCATGAACACGTTCATCATCATCACTCTCTTCTACCAGAAAACCATTTCCATATCCAGATTTGGTCACACAACTTTTGACCGACATCTTTCGAACACTAATACTAATACAATACAAATATTGTCTTAAGTTGTTGGGAGTTTTTTTGCTCTCTGGTACTTTATAAAGCAGTACGGGAAGTATTTAACTATTACAAGTATTCGAAAGGATAAACAAAGATTTCAATAATTCAACATGGAATCGAAATTACAATCGTTACATAAGTAAAAACCGAAAATTCCAGTTTTGTAGAAGACGGAAAAATGTAAATTGTTTTTTTGAGTCGAGTGTAGCACTCTGTCCTTAAGACAATATTGCCCCGTATGTATCCTTTATACGTCCCTGGACAATTTGTCTCCCAAGATAAAACAGCAATGGAACCCTTGAGCAAAGGAAACTCAAGAGCTACCGTGAAGAATATTGAGTAACGAAATGATGCCTTGGAAGGTGTAGGAAGAAACTGTTTTGCTTGTGTATGCTTCGAATTTTCGTGTATCATATATGTGTGTTCTTGGTGCTCAACAATGGTGTAAGGGGGTGTTTATATAGGTGATGGAGGGGGCTGAAAATCGCCTCCATAATAGCCAAATAATGGCCATTATGGAGGTAGTAAAGTCACCAACATAAATGGTGAAAGACCAACGGATTTGGCCATTATAGAGGAGTAATTCAGCCAAAATAAATGGCTGAATTGAGAGCTTGGACGTTTCGATTTGACCGTTGAAATTCCAACTTTCTCGAAAATTTCGGGGACCAAACCGTACATCTTGAAACTTCGGGGACCAAACCGCACATCCGAAAGAATTTCGGTCCGAATCGTACATCCGGAACTTCGGGATCAAAGCGTAATCCGGCAAAGTTCTCTCGGCCCAAAAAGATAATATCGAAGACCCACGACCCACGCCCCGTGACCCGTGACCCGAGAACCGGAAGCCGGACGGACCGGACGGGCGGCGGCGGCGGCGCGCGTGTGGTCTTTCCTCGAACCGAAGCACATCTAGGTCCTCCCTCCTTTAAACACATGGGATACCCAAACTGTAATTCTGGCAAAGTTCTCTGGCCCAAAAAGATAATATCAGAAGACCCACAACCCACAGCCCACAGCCCGTGACCCGTGACCCGTGACCGGACGAGCGGGCGGCGCGCGTGTGGTCTTTCCTCGAACCGAAGCACATCTAGGTCCTCCCTCCTTTAAACACATGGGATACCCCTTGGGGTCCCAAACCCCAAACCAATTTCGAATCTTATATACACAACAATTCTTTCTTCCTCTACCGATGAGGGAGAATTACACACAATACCACACTTTCCATGCTTCAAACACCTTACTTCGTGAACCAATATCTCTTTCATTTCTCAATGAAATTTGACGATTCTTGGCCCTACGGTTATCTACGTACTTAGTAGATCATGCATGTGTGAAGAACCGGATTCTCCAACATACGTTACACTAGTGTTTAAGCCGTTAAAGTTGGTCGGTCGCAACTTCCGCCAAAGGCAAATTTCCAACATCTTCTTCATAAACATCTTTTTTCCTTATACAACATAAATTACTTTGATCTTAGTTTGCTGCTTGGCTGTACTAAAAGTGATTGGTGGACAGAGCGAGCAAGACCTTTCTTATACTATGCCTTGAGGCTGGATGTGTGGTACGCACATGTCACAAGTTTGAACGGGGAACCAAGTCTAGTATTTAAGTTAAGAAGGATAGAGGGACGAGAGCATTATCCAATGTTCCTCATTTTAGAAAAATATATTATCTGGAATATTTCAACCTTTAGGTATTAAAAATTTTCCTCTAATATAAAAATTACGAGAAATAATAGATTTCTCGGTTTCCGAAAAGATAATGATGAGTAGATGATACCTACCCTTTTTTGCTATTTTTCTTTGTTGGGTTAAGGTTGAGCAGATGATTCCTTAGTAATATTGTTCATCAATTGGTAATCCAAATGCTGGTGCAATGATTGTAGACAACAAAGCTTCTGAGTCTTTGCTCTTCTAGAAGTATTGAAGAAAAAGAGAATCTTATATCCTGGACCTATATTGTTGTAACTTGAGGAAGCAGAGTAATAAATGTGAGGAACACTTGAGATTCCATTTTTGATAATTATCAGCACGTAAACAAACCTTGGGTCATTGGAGACCATCACTTTAGGATCCATAGTTGGACTCGGGGGTTTATCTCATCTGAAGCTGGGTAAATAATTTATTGTACAAAATATTTGTACTGACGGTAATATCCCGTACTTTCGGGCGATGGTTTGAGCAGCTAGACGTATGGAAGTAGACCCGAGCCCCGGAGAATTTTGATCATAGGATCAAGAGCTCAGTGTATAAATGGGCGAAGTCCCAAAACAATTTAGGATTTAACAAATGTGACGACGGAAATTAATAATAATATTTTGTATGCCCAAAAAAGGTTATGGACTAATGCTATATCACACGACCATGATAATGAGTATATGAAGTGTGCTAAAATGATTACCATTTAAGTGAATAGGATCAAGAATTAATTATGTGTGTAATTGGTTAATTACTGAATTTTTAGTGAAAGACAAGAATTAATTAAGATTAATTGATAAATATTACGTGAACACCAATTAGATTTGGACTACAAGTTTTCAAGTGTCAATAAGATGATTAAGGATGCATTAGACTTGATGAGTCATATGCACATGATGTGCAATAATAACAAGCGTAAAGGCATATGACAAGTATTGATTCCATGTCGACTTAGTGGAAATTCTTGTATCATTCTTTTCATAAATAAAGACAAAGCAAAGAAGTTGATTGTTTATACGGGTATCAAAACAATATTCCCATCCTTCATTTAACTTAAAACTTCGAAACCGTCTATTCATTTAGTATATATATCCTTATATATACTTGTGATTAAAAGATCTAACTAGCTAACAGTGCCTATAACATACGAAAAAGAAGTTGATTGTTTATACGCATCTTGATCTTGTACTCAACTGCAGCATTTCTTGCGTTCTTCATGGATCTTATAAATTGAAAGAATTCTTATTGTATCCCATGATCCATTCTTTTTAGAAGCTAATTAGCAAATATGATCATTCCATCATCTGGCAATGAAATATAATAGTTGAGTGTCTCAATTTGGCTTCGAACCTATAAAGCTCAAATTCAAGGTTAACGTCTATCGGAAGGGTTGACTCATCGTAGTCATCTGATAATTGAATTAAGATATGTTAAGGCAAATCCTTATTTCTTTTGGCATGTTCTAAGTTATGAAACATAAACATAATATTGTGTCATAAATGATTCTACTATTAGTGGTTAAGAACGTTCATGTTATTTATTCCTATTGTCAAAGTATGTCAAAATATGTTCCTAAATTCCTATTGAGGTATATGAGAAATATGTTAGTATTCATAATGTTAATCGGAGGTGAAGCAATATTACATCACTATGACACACTTGTAGTGTCTTATTATCACATCATTCATGCATTACATTCATGTACATACCTTGACTTCAAAGGAGTTATATACTCTACTATATGTATGCATTATATATGTATGGGATATGAGAAAAGGGATACGACGTTATATACGCACACCACCTGCAGCTGGTACAGATAAATACGAAAAAGACTATGCCCACATAGATGATATTTATACATATTATGGCCCTCAGAGGCATTCTGCACAGACATGATACTTAGGCATATTATGGCACTCAGAGGCATTCTCTACTGTTTGATTTTTTCTTGTCTCAGGTTACTTTCAGGTCTCATTATGCTATTTTTCATGTCTGACATACTCGCTACATTATTCATACTGACGTACCTGTTTTCTGGGGACGCTGCGTTTCATGCCCGCAGGCCCAGGTAAAGAGGGTGACGGTTCGCACTAGTAGGTTACTGGTTCAACTGATATTGGAGCACTCTATTTATTCCAAAGTTGCAGTCTAGTCGTGATACAATATTTTGGATATGCATAGGGGTATGGCGGGGCCCTGTCCCGACCTTTGTGATGTCACGTACTCTTTAGAGGCTTGTAGACAAATGTCTTGTGTATAGTAGTCATGTGCGGCCTTGTCGACAATGGTATGCATATGTATATAGGTTGGGTCCTTCTGATTACAGGATTTTACTTAACTCTTTTTTCAGTTTACTATTTTCATATATCAGCAGGTACCTCGTGGACCATGAGAAATGACGGTTATATGCTAAATATATGACTAGTGGTACCCGTCAGGTAAGGTCCGGGTGCCCGTCATGACCCTCCGTTTGGATCGTGACACTAACCTAGTGTAACACGTAATTACAAGTTGTACAAATCAGCTATTGCATTTAAAATATCATCTACATCTAGTACAAAAACTATTTTCCACCAAAAAGTGATCAACAAAATACATCTAAGTTTAAGGCGCTACATGTTTCTCATTTTGCCTTAAAGAATTATGCTATTTCTTTCATGCCAAACAGACCACCAGATAACTTGAGGAACAGTGTTATATATATATATATATATATATATATATATATATATATATATATATATATATATATCCCAAAGGCCGATGAGGCCGTACATGACTACTACACACAAGACACATGTGTACAAGCCTCTAAAGAGTATACGACATCAAAAGGTCGGGACAGGGCCCTGCCATACCCGTATATACAAGCAAAGATGTACCGTACCGAAATAGACCGATACTCCGCAACAAGGGGAGTGCTCCAAAAATCCGCTGAGTCAACAACCTACTAACGTGGATAGTCGCCTTGCCTACGTGAATCTGCGGGCATGAAACGCATCGTCCACCGACAAAAGGGACGTCAGTACGACTGATGTACTGAGTATGTCAGGTATGAATAATAGCATAATAGTGATATAAGAATAACTGAAACAGAAACAGCTGACCAGCAGTAAATGCCTCTGAGAGCCCTAATACATATGCCTAAATGTTATGCACAATGCAAATGCGGTATACATATAAATATTGGCCACACAAGGGCATTTTCCTGTCCATAACTGCCTCTGTGGGCATCAGGTTATATCGTATTGGCCACACAAGGGCATCAATATTGGCCTCTTCAGGCTCTTTCGTGATAGTATGTACCAACTGGAGGTGGTGTGTGTATATAACAGCTTTCCTTTCCTCATATCCCCTACATATCATATCATATTTACCATATAGTAGTGTGCATAGCACAAGTGGGTCCAGGATAATATATGAATATAATGCAAATGAAAATACATGAATGATAATAAAACACCCTCAGTGACATAATATCATTGTACCTTCGGCTAACACTGTGAATATCAACATCTTTTCCATATGCATCAATAAGAACTTAGTAACATATTTAGACATGCTTTCAACATAGGGATCAATAATATGAATATTCTTAACTTCTAAGAGTGGAACAATTTATGGAACATTATCACGGTTATATTTCTTTACGTGGAACATGCCAAAAGAAAGAAATAATTTGCCTTAACATACCTCAATAATAACGGAACCAACCCCTTTTAATATTCATTGGCTAGAACATTTCTTTGAAATAAGTTCGTAGGACGTTTTTTTTTCAGGAATGTTGCTGGCCGATCTTGCTCTATTCACAAATTGAGAATGAATTGCTAACAACCTCACCTAGTGCACTCAACTGGTCTCGTTTTATTTTTTATCTTACTTTTCCAAAACAATTAAAATGTTCACTAGATGAGATGTTAGAGATGTGCTGAACGTTTCAAATGATTCCCCAAGCTAAGATATAAATTTCCTCTTAAAAGATGCCTTAAGTGCATTTAATGAATGTTCATGATTTGGTCTCCCACTTAGCTAATTCTTTGGCGGTGGAGAGCCTTAATCAATGCCACATACACACTACATGCACTCCACTTCATTAATTAAGTGACTTGACTCTGTATAATTTATCAATCACACACATAATTAATTTTGTGATCTCAATTCACTTAAATCTTGATAACTTATAAGACCTTCATATACTTAATGTCATAATTTTTGTGATATGACACTAGTTCATAACCTCTTTGGGGATATCCAACTATTATTATTAATCCCCATCGTCACACTTGTTACGTCCAAAATTATTTCAGGGTTTAATCCTTTTATATACTAATCTCTTTATTAGCATACGTAAATATAACATAAATTCCCCGAGGGTTGGGTCTACTTACACACGCCTAGTGATTTTACATACGCCTAGCGATTCAAACCGTGACCCGAAAGTACGAGATATTACATCCTTCTCCCCTTAGAACATTCGTTCTCGAATGTTGGGGTGACATATCTAATCCCCGTCACGTACCAGAAAACACAACTACTTGTTCACAGAATCATATATTATTACATACATTACTACATCCACATCAGACTTATAGCATGAAAATAGAACTCACCTTATGCTTCTCTTGAAACTTCGGCGTTAGTATGGAATAGGTGTGGATACTTGCGCATCATTTCCTCTTCCGCCTCTATGTCATCTCTTCCACGTTCTTATTTCGCCACAGAACTTTCACAGAAGCCACTTCTTTAGTCCTCAACTTACAGACTTGTCGATCTAGGATAGCAATAGGTACCTCTTCATACGATATTTCTCCGTAACCTGCACATCCTCAATCGATACAATCCGAGAGGGATCTCTAACACACGCTCTCAATATGGAATAATGGAAAACCGGATAAACAAACTCCAACTCTAAAGGTAAGTCCAATTCATAAGCTACTTGACCAATTCGCCGAATTATGCGATATGGCCCAATATACCCTAGACTGAGCTTTCCTTTCTTCCCGAATCACATTACACCCTTCATAGGTGAAATATTTAAGAATACCCAGTGGTCTACCTGAAACTCTAAGTCTCGTCATCGCACATCTGCGTATGACTTCTGACGACTCTGAGTTGTTAACAATCGTTCTTGGATAAGCTTCACCTTCTCTATGGCTTGGTATACCAAGTCAGGCCCAAATAACTCTGACTCACCTACCTCGAACCATCCGATAGTAGATCTGCATCTCCGTCCATATAAAGCCTCGTATGGAGCCATTTTAATGCTGGTATGATAATTGTTATTGTATGCGAACTCAATAAGGGGTAAATGATCATCCCACTTCCCTTAAAATCTAATACACAAGCTCGTAGCATATCATTGAGCGTCTAAGTTGTACGCTCGGCCTGCCCGTCCGTCTGAGGATGGAAAGTTGTGCTAAGATTAACTTAGGTGCCTACACCTTTTTGGAATGACTTCCAGAAGTTAGTTGTAAACTGAGTACCTCGGTTAGATATAATAGAAATAGGCACACCATGAAGGCGAACAATCTCATTAACGTACAATTTCGCGTAGTCCTTGGTTGTGTAGGTAGTTTTGACTAGCAAGAAATTCGGTCAGTCTATCAGCAATTACCCAAATAGAATCAAACTTCAGATAAGAACGAAGTAAACCAGTAATGAAATCCATATTAATCATTTCCAATTTCCACATCGGAATCTCAATATTCTGAGTCAACCCACCGGGCTTTTGGTGCTCTATTTTCACTTGCTGAAAATTAGGACACTAAGCTACAAATTCCGCCACGCTTCTCTTCATGTCGTTCCACAAATAAATGCTCTTGAGATCATGGTACATTTTCATACATCCAGGGTGAATGGAATATTGTGAGTAATGGACCTTCTTCATAATTCTATCTCGTAATCCCGCTATATTTGCAACACATAAATGACCATGGTGCCTGAGAATCCCATGTTTGTCGATTTCAAAGGTTGTGGTCTTCTTCAATTGAATGCCCTCTATGATCTTCTTCAAACTAGGGTCTTCTCATTGTCGTTCCTTAACTTCCGATACAAGGGGCGATTCTGACATATTCTGAATCACAAAACCACCATTATCCGAGTCCATTAGTTGAACTCCCAAATTATCTAACCGATGGAGTTCTCTTACTAACTCCTTCCTCTCGACCTGCACTGGAGTCGAAGTGATCATCGATTTACGACTGAGCGTGTCTGCTACAACGTTAGTTTTACCAGGATGATATAAGATGTCCACATCATAGTCTTTCAATAATTCAAGCCATCTTCTTTGCCTCAAGTTCAACTCTTTCTGTTTGAATATGTAATGCAGACTTTTATGATCCGTGAAAATGTCTACATGAACACCATACAAGTAGTGCCACCAAATCTTCAGTGCATAGACCACAGTGGCCAACTCTAAATCATGTGTCGGATAGTTTTTCTCATGTTTCCTCAATTGCGTTGAAGCATAGGCAATCACATTACCATGCTGCATTAGCACACATCCTAAACCTGCTCCCGAGGCATCACAATACACAACATAGCCTTCCGGACCCTCTGGGAGAGGAAGGACTGGTGCCGATGTTAGTCTATCTTTTAATTCTTGGAAACTCCGCTCACAAGCATCGGACCACCAGAACTTTATAGCCTTTTGTGTTAACTTTGTTAATGGTAGAAAACCCTTCTACGAACCTTCTATAATAGTCGGCTAAGCCTAGAAAGCTGCGAACCTCTGATGGAGTTGTGGGTCTCAGCCAATCATCACCGCTATCATAGTCAATTCCATCATTTTGACTGTAGCCTTTAGCAACTAGCCTCGCCTTGTGCCTTTCAATCTCTTCTTTAGCATTTTGCTTTGTTTTGTACACCCATTTGACATATATCGCCTTATGTCCTTTGGGAAGTGAGGTATGTTCCTATGTGTAATTCTTCTCGATGGCCTTGATTTCTTCGTCCATCGCATCTCTCCACTTCTTTTCTTGTACTGCCTCTTGAAAGGTCATTGGTTCACAATCGACAAATAGACAAAATAATGTAAGATTACCTTGTCGTTCAGTTACCTTTTAGATATCTCTAAGGCTTATTGTACGTTGCACAACTCTTTCACTTTGACTCCCACTTGACGATGACGAATGTGATGAGTCTTCTTGAGTGGTTGATGTTGATGAAGTGGGTGGAGTTGCAAGCTCTTGTTGAGATTCACCTAGTTGCTCCCTCATTATATGCCCATCTTCTTCAAACTGAGGAAAGAAATTGAAGTCATCTGCATGAGAGTTAAAATCCCATTCTCCTTCTTCGTTGAATATATCATCTCGACTAATCACAATCTTCTTATTGTCTAGATTGTACAACTTGTAGCCCTTCGAATTAGCATCATAGCCGATGAAGATAAAGCTCTCGCTTTTATTATCAAGCTTCATTCTTCTCTCGTATAGTACATGAACATGGGCTATACTTCCAAAGGTTCTCAGGTGGAAAATGTCATACTTTCTTCCACTCCATGCCTCTTGCAGTGTCTTTCCCCATACACTTCTTGTTGGAGATCAATTTGACAAGTAGACTGCACACGCTACTGCTTCAGCCCAAAACTCCTTGGGAAATTTCTTGCTTTTAAGCATGCTTCGTGCCATGTCGAGGATTATTCTGTTCTTTCTTTCTCCCATGCCATTTTGTTTTTTGGGGATCTAGAAACTGTCATTGGTCGATGAATTCCATTTACTTCACAGAACTCTTGAAACTCCTTGGAAGTAAATTCTCCACCTCGGTCGGATCTCATGGCTTTGATCTTTCTACCGCTTTCTCTCCCCATTGTAGCTTTGAACTTCTTAAAAACTTCAAAAACTTTTGACTTATGTTTTAAGAAATATGCCCAGGGTTTTCTTGAAAATCATCAATGAAGAGAAAAAAATAGTTACTGTTACCGAGAGAGCTAGGTTTGATCGGCCACACACGTCAGTATAGATGAGCTCGAGTGGCTTCTTGGTTCTTGACTCTGACTCCTTTGGAAATCTTTTCCTGAATTGCTTCCCGACTAGACACCCTTCACAAAGCTGGTCAGGATGGTTGATGCGAGGTAGTTCCTTCACCATCTCCTTCTTAGATAGTAGCTCTAGACCTCCAAAATTGAGATGCCAAAATCGAAGATGCCAAAGCCATGATGCATCTCTGTGGCAAAATTTCAGGCACTTTGCAACATCCTTTTGTATGTTGATCTGGAACATTCTACTCTTTGACATTGGCACTTTAGCAATGACGTTATTCTTATCATATTTTATAGAAAGATTATAATCCTTCATATGAATATCATCACCTTTCTCTAACAATTGTCCTAAACTCAAGATGTTACTTTTCATATTGGGCACGTAGTAGACATTGGAAATAAATTGATATCTCCTATCTTTCAAACGGATAAGGATGTTACCTCTCCCTTTCACTGCTATTGTAGAATTATCTCCAAATGAAATATTTCCGCTTACTGACTCGTCTAGCTCCACACACATGTCTTTTTTTCCACAGATGCCAGGAATTTGCTTGGCCACCATCAGTTTCCTTTCGTGCTAGAAGAAGAGTTTCTTTACTATCTGTCTTCTCCTCCATGTAGTTGGTCTTCTCCTCAATTTTGTTGTTGGGAGCTCTACATTCTGAAGCATAATGCCCAAACTTCTGACAATTATAACATCGAACTTGAGATTTGTCATACATTGAGTTCGGATTGATTCTTCCACGGCCTCGTGTTGAGCTTTCTCCTTTCTCATAGTTGTTATTGGAATTGTTGTTGTTGTAATTCCAACCTCATCCACGACCTCGACTTCCACCTCGTCCATGGTCTTTACCTCTGCCTCGGCCTCGGCCACGTTGGTTTCTATCATTGCCTTAGCTTTCATGTATATCCTTGAGTTGCAGCTTGATGAGTTGCTCAGCAAACGCTTTCTTCTTTTTATGCTTATCTTCGTATTCTTGCAATGATCCTTGGAGTTGCTCGATCGTCATTTTTTCCAAGTCTTTAGTTTCTTCAATCGTCACAACGATGTGCTCAAATTTGGGATCCAATGAACGGAGTATCTTCTCTATTGTCCTCACATCTTCTAATTTTTCACCATTTCTTTTTAATTTATTAGAAATAGCTACTACTCTTGAGAAATAATCTGAAATAGCTCAGATACTTTCATGTGTAAGGATTCGAATTCACCTCTTAATATTTGGAGACGGACCTCATTCACTTGCTCGGATCCTTTGTAAGAGGTTTGTAGCTTCTCCCACACTTCCTTGCAGAGCTTGCACTCGAAATCTTTTCAAAGCCATCATCATCTAATGCTTGGTAGATGAGGTAGATACCCTTTTTGTCTCTCTTTCTTAAATCCTTCAAAGTTGTCTTTTGATCTAGTGTAAGAGCAGCAAAAGAAGCATCATCCGTAGGCTCGTTATAGCATTTCTCTGTGATATCCCACACATCTTGTGATCCAAGAAGTGCCTTCATTTTAATACTCCAATTATCGTAGTTGTTGTTGTTGAGTGTCGGGACTTAGAATGGTGCCATACCATTTGCCATATCTCTCAATATAATGAGAATTTGCAAAATCCGATTGCACGGATAAATCTGGAACGCCGAAAGACCTTGGGAGGGACCTGGTCAAATATTCAATTTTCGGTCAACGGTCAAAGTCAACGATCAAAGTCAACCCTAACCTGGTCAACGGTCAACGACTTTGATGACTCAGTCAATTCGGCTTGGACGGCTCGATCAACAGGCTTATGGCTTGGTCAACTCGGCTGACTCGGCTCAACTCGGTGAGTCAACTCGGTTTTCTGGCAGCAGTCTTCCGGTGGCGCGTGGTGGCGCGTCTGAACTTCGATCGGGGAGATTCTGGTGGCATCGGATTCCTATCGTCGAGACCTTCAATTTGATATGCAATAGTGTATACTTTCCAATTGGATCTGATACCACTTTGTTGAAAATGAAACATCTCACAAATAACTTTTATTCAAGCTACTACAACTCACTCTTATAAGACTTTGCTTCTTCACTTACTTAGAAGCTCTTAATTTTTTTTGATTCCTAAATTAAAATGGGGAGGGGTATTTATACTACTTAAGAATAATCCTACATCACACAAATAAACTAATAATAAATTACAATAACCATACACCTTATTCTTCTCCATCCTTCTAACAATATTTTAAATTACGAAATGATTCACATGCATAATTATCATACCCTAGAAGATTCTAGGTAGAAGACTTGTAGTTTTGGACCTTGATTATGGACTTGGACTCCAATTTGATTGGGTTTGAGTTTGACTCCCATAATGGATCAAGTTTATGATCCAACACTCTTTATATCTGGCCTGTCAACCTGTCGGTTACTGGTTTGTCAGGAGACTTTTTGAGAAAAAAGAAAAAGAAAGATTGTACACATAACATATATACACTCTGTCTCTCTCTTTAATGTTTAGTTGTTCCAACAATTATTTCTACTAATGACTAATTTTTTGCGGAAAAAAGTTCTCCAATATTGTCAAAGAAAAATGAGAATTCATGAACTGTTTCACTTGTTTCTTCTCAGTCAGTGCATCTCAGGCTGGTGATATTCAGTTCCTTGACATGAGAAATCTCAAGGAGGCATACTTGACCATTGATGCTCACAGGGGATCACTTACATCTCTAGCGGTACATCGTCATGCACCCCTTGTAGCAAGTGGTTCATCAAAGCAATTTATCAAAGTGTTCAACCTGGAGGGTGAGCAGTTAGGCACCATTAAATATTTGTCCACCTTCATGGCTCAGAAGATAGGATCTGTAAGATGTCTTACCTTCCATCCCTATCAAGTGCTGCTGGTGCAGCAGATTCTTGTGTTTCTATCTATGCTGATGAGGTTGCCCCAACAAGATAACAACTTCATAGCTTCATCACAAACACTCAGATTGGGAAACAACATTTTCAGACAGGTGTTCCTTTGAGGTGGTCAGTGGGGGATGGATTGTTGACATCTCTTCTGGTCCCAGTCTACCTCTCTGAAATAGTGATCGGCTCACTGAGGTTGCTGTTGACATCTCTTCTGGTCCCAGTCTACCTCTCTGAAATAGTGATCGGCTCACTGAGGTTGCTGTTGACATCTTCAGGTCAGTTGCTGTCAACCTCTCTGAAGTGCTGATCAGCTCACTGAGATTGCATGCTACTTATTTATTGAGCTGCAGTGCCATAGAGTGGTGGAAAGTTGAGAAGAATCAACATATTGGATGGAAGCTTTGAAGAATAATTCGATACAAAGGTAAAAAGAAGATGTAAATACTTTCATTCTTGGTTTTTCTATTTTGTAAATACCATTTTGTCTTGTTTGCTGCTCTAATTCAATCTTCCCGCTGCTTAGCTTACCTTCTTTTCTCCGTTCTCACCTATTTAAGTCAAGTGTATATATCAACTAGCATTCTTTTACATAATTTATAAATTATTGTTAGCAAATAGTCCCTGCGGTGTGCATGAATGCTTTCTTTACTTTCTTGATCTCTTTTTTAGTTATAGTAGAGTTCTGAAAAAAGGAAAACCACCCATGGAAGGAAATGCCCAAATTTTAGATTTCTAATATCAATAAAATAGAGGTTTTGTCGTTATAGATCACGGAATTCAATGAAAGTAATGGTAAATACTCCCTTGGTTCACTTTTACTTGTCTACTATATTATAAATAAAATTTCACTTTTACTTGTTCACTTTAGCATATTAAGATAAAAATAAACCTTTTTTTCTTGTTTTACCCTTAGCATTAATTACTCATTTTCAAATTTATTGAAACTATATACCAATTAATATGGGTATTATGATAAAATATATACCTAATTTATTACTACCTCTGTCCAATTTATTTGATACACTTTTCTTTTTAGTGCGTACCGAAAAGAATGATACATTTCTTTATTTGGTAATAGTTTAATTTTAAATATTATCTTTTACATTTAACGAGATGATTTATAATCACTCAAATATCTTTGGTTTGTTTTAAACCACAAGATTCAAAAGTCTTCCTTTATTTCTTACACTATGTGCTCATTTAAATTATATCACATAAATTGAGACAGAGGAGAGACAAGTAAAAGTGAATGGATGGAGTAAAAACTAAATAGAAAAGGAAAGGGAGAAAATACAACAAAGTAGAAGAGAAAAGTTATACAAAGCTGTATAAAAATCATTACCTCCTTTTTGTATTTCCTTAATTGAATTTTGGTTGATCTGGACAAAGTTCCTTAGAAACCTCCGATCTTCAATCATAAACAATGCTTCGCTAGAAAATAGAATTCATGTTATCTTTCTTCCGAATACGTATTACAGTGGTTTAAGAAGATCCAGTACATGAAGCCAGTTTAAGTGCATTCACCTGATACTAATTTTAATGTTGTAAAATGTCCTTAATGGAAATGATAGTTAGCTTTGGATAAACTATTTACAGTGGTTTAAAAAATCCAGCATATGAAGCCAGTTGAAGTGCCTTCACCTGATACTAATTTTAATGTTGTAAAAAATCCTTAATGGTAATGATAGTTAGCTTTGGATAAGCTATTTCTGGTCGGAGGTAGTAGAGAAAGTACCATGTGGAATTAATCGAGGTGCGCACAAGCTGATCCAGATTGAAAGAAATAATCTCTTGATTATTTTCATTGATTGAAAGACTATTTATACAAGTTACATATTTCCATAATAGGAGAATCCTATTCCTATTATATTCATAAAACCTTATTCTACTTGGATATTAATTATACAATTATGGTAATACAAATATTATGGTATGTATACAATACTATTTACACTACAACATTACCTAAACTAGGAGACTAAACTCTTACCTAATTTATCTACATGTACACGGTTTGTTGAAGGAAACCGAGAGCCATATTTACACAATATACACACGTGTGTATATTGTGTATATTTAACACAAATATCACCGTCATTAAAAAAATTATTTCTGCTCACTTTCATGTCAATAGCGACTTTCTACAGCCATCGACTTACATAACAAGTGTGAGAATACAATGAGTTTGAATATGTTTTAGGGACGAGGCACAAATATAAAAATACCTCTTTTGCTATGGAAAACTGCTGTGCATTGACTACCTAAAACGCAACTTTCTAAGAAGTAATGTCAGTGGAGCTGATTTGGTTTTGTGAAACTAGGTTTAAATATCAAAGTTCTAATTTATTAAGAGTAGAAACAAATGAGAATCAGAAGAATTTGTTTCTCTGTTTATCCTGTTTACAGTCTTCATACCTTTTTGTTTTAAACACTTATTGTTGTTTTTATAAACGATGAGAAGATATAATTTACGTTGTAATGATAAATTCCCCTCTTGATATAAATTTGTCTCCGTCTTGTAAGCTACGAATTGGAAGGACTAAATGAATTGTAATGTATCTGAAGATATATAACAAAATTAAATGTAACTTGTATTATCAGATGTTGGTCTTTAATAAGAACGAGTTGCAGAAAAGCTTTTAACGGAACTCTCTTCTTGCATTTTCGTATATGCATTGTGCTAATTGCCTTAAAATAGCAAATGTTATCCACAACCGGTTGGGTGCAAGAGTAAAAGAAATAAATAAATTAATGGGTTAATTGGCAATAAAGAAGATAAGTATTTCTTAGCAAAGATAGGGTATGCTTCTTTCTTGAAATAATAGTAGTTGTTTAGCTAAATAAATATGAACTGATGTTTAATTTATGTTAAATATCATAAATATAAATGTGAACTTTGGGAATGAAAAGAGTGAGAAATAGAGAAGAGGCAAGATCCTTTGATAACTATGATTAGCTACGTAATAATTCTTATAATTAATTCTCGCTAGTCAGCTAGCTCCAGAGCCCTGAAATGAAAATGATCTTTCTATAAAAAAACTACATGCAAAAACTACAATAAATGCGTGCTATCGTGTTGCATATTTAAATAACGTATAGTTCTGTTCCCTCTTTAATAATTTAAACTTTCTGATATAATTTAAACCCACTTTTTTCAGACGGTCCTTTTCTTTATATGACTCCACTTGGTAAATGATTCACTTGCAATCAGAAAGGGTGAAAAAAAAATAGAAACCACTACACGTCATAGTTAACTCTAACGATTATTTATGAATAATAACTATTTTTTAATTTAATTAATTTTTATAATTACAATTAATTTTCAATTACTCATTATAGTTACACCAAATAAATAAATTACTCCACTGTATCAATCTTTCCTCAACCCCCTCTCTCCTTTTTCCCTTGCCTTTCCTCTCTCCGGCCAAACTCCTCACCACCGTCATCCGCTGCCTACGCGATCCTGACTAAACATCAACTTTCCTTCATTATTAAGCCATTTTTGGAAGCGCTTTTCACTGAACAAGAGATGAACTCGCAGATCGACGCCACCTACATTTTTTCCCTCTCTCTGGTGCCTTTCTCCGGCCAGATCTAGTCAGATCTACACCGCCTCTTCCTCCTCCATGGCAAAATCTCTTATACAAATGATTGCCGACCAACAAGGAGGTCATTCCTTGGTCGAGCAACAAAGTTATTGAAAGTTGACATGCTAGACTCAGGGCAAAGGGTTGCAATAGAAGCCCGTCTTTTGGGCTGCAATTCTTGGTTTGTTCCTTGAGGTGGTGGTGGTTGGAAAATATATACAAAGAACATCAAAATATATGAAGAAGAACACAAATATAAATGTTTGATAATATGATCAATGAACACAAAACTGGTGGTTTAAAACACATGTGAAACGCTTTTCTAAAAATGATATTTGCTCCCTCTCCTTTGCGAGATTGCTATGAGATTGTACGCAAATAGTTTTGATGGATATGACAATCCTTTGAATTCTGCACTAAGCAAATAGTGAAGAAATTCATCTAGTAAATCAAGAATTTTCAACTTGATCTTTTGGAATTGGAGAAGAAAGATATTATATTGAGAGAAAGAAAAATTACACTGCAAAAGTTATTCTACAGGAAAAGTAGCTTTAGAATGTTAAGAAATTGACTTTAAATAAAACTGGTGGTAACCAAATAATGAAAGGACACGTCATTTCATTTAAAAGACACATTTTCATTTAAAATATTTTATTTTATTTAAACAAAATTCTAATAATCCCCCACTTGTTTAAATATAAATTAGGACACAAAGATCAAGTTATGTTAATGCATAAAGTAATGTATCTTTCGATTTGAACATTACCGTAGTACAATGTCACAAGACGAAATTGAAATCTCATGTAACATAATAGCTTTAAACATGTTATTCTTTTGGATAACATCAGTGACACTATACACATAAACATTTCATTCCCGCTTTCCACTCAAACATGCTTATCACTTTTATGGTCATGTGCTATCCAAAATTCATGAGCATTTATGAGAGTAATTTCACCTCTAAATCGAAGCTGCACCACTTCTATGTTCATAAAGGTGAAGTTCTTTTAGTGTCTTTGTCACATTTGAGACACTTGTTCTTAGAACTGAACCTTATTAAGAGTTTAAAATGCAACCCTCTAATCTGTGACAACCAGTACTAGTATATCTCTTGCTTAAGTACTAAAACAGCCATGTATCAATAACTTGTTGTTACCCTTTGAACTCATAACTATTCATTTCATAGTGTTGTGTAGGTTGTCATTATTGGTAGATCTGAATTTGGAGTTTTAACACTTGAAGCTACTTCACCAACTTTCTTGTACGAGACTTTATAAGTACATTCGCCAAACTACTCTTTAACTTCACAAACATTGAATGAGATAATTCCATCTTGATATAATTTTCTCATATAATTAATCTTGTCAAAGACTCACATGTCTTGACTTCTCATTATACAAACATATTTATAGGCTCGAGTTACAATGATTTTGACTATCACAAAGTGGAGCTCACACTTTACAAGTCAATGTAATTCCTACAAGAATTCCCTCATCTAATTAACTCCTTAATACGATTTCGTTAAAGCAATAAATGATCAATGACTCTTGCAAACTCAATTTGAAGCAAAATATTTCATCATCATTTCTTTATTTATTTACTCGATCTTGGATCAATTAGGATATTACGCTATTCTGTGTCTAAGTGACTAAATTTATTTAGCACCTCCTTCTCAATGTAACGAGTTTCACTCAATATGTTACCCCACTATTTTGTTTAATATTGATACCGACATAATATCAATTTGTCCAATATTCTTTATTTTGAATGTGGAAGAAAGGAAACCTCTTATTCAATTTTATCATGTAAACTCTTAGTTTATATTATACTATAGAAATCTCTTTATTTCTATTGTGCTCTTCATATCCCCTCTTGCAATAACATATGGACAAATTAACTAGCACAAATAATTATCACATATTTTGGTGTGTATATAACTTCACCCCTTCATGAAAGAACACAACTTTTTCCTTTTGAAGGTACAAAATTAATTGTATAATGTTGACTTCTAATCATAAGTCAAATACCTTTCACTCTTCAAATAATTCATTTTGTTTAACACATGAAAACTCAAAATTATTATACTTTTTTCAAAATAACAAACTCATGACAGGTCTTTAACCTTTAAATAAAATCAAACAGTAACTCATTCATTCTCAAGATCTTAAAATAGTTAAAATAATTTTCAACTATTGATATGATACTTATATATAAAATCCTTCATATCATCTCGTAATTTGAAAATAAACTTCACATATGATCTTTATACAAAAATAATGTATCATACACATTAAAAATGTTATTCCTAATTATCATGCATATTAAGATCATCACAAAGTAAATTATTTACTCTAATTTTTATGAAAATATAATTCACAGATCACAAGAATAAGATTTGATTATAATAGATTATAAGTTAACGTGAGAGAAAATAAAACACGTCTTCAATGTGGTTTCAATCTCTCCAAATCAGTGGCTTGTCATAGCAAAATCATTGCCAAATCGTTGACATGGTGCGGTGCCTTTGTGATGATAAAATCCTCCTTTTCAACTCCTGTTCTGAACCTTTCATTGAGGACTTCCCTCATCCATAGCAACGCATCATCAACCCGTCCATAAGGAACCACTGGGAACAAAACCACCAATATATATCACCCAACGCCCTTCTCAAGCACACCCGGTACCCATGTAGAAGTTTCTCATTAATGCATCCGTCGGTTGAAATATTAACAGATCGTCCACCATAAACTCCAAATCTTCATTCGGCAATTCTCTGTCAAATTAATGCAGAACAATTCGACGCACACATCAGCATCACGAAAAGCATCCAAAAACAAGTTATTTGAAAGATATCCGTTATACACGGTTTGACCGTGTATATCACATGAGTATATTTTGTATATATTTTACCATAATTTGTAGAGTTCTTGTACATGTATAATTATGGTAGTAGTCTTGTATTATGAAAAACTTATAATCTTGTATTAGGAAAAGGTAGATTTAATTTCCTTAATTAAATATTGTATATCATGTATATATACATTTTTATTAATGAAAATAATCGAGAGATTATTCTCTTTCATAATATCAGAAGTCTAGAACATTTTTTTCTTCTCCAAATCCTCTCTTCCGCCACCCTTCCTCTCGGATTACCCCTCGGCCACTGGCCGACCGAGTCCTCTTGTTCTTTTTCAATTTTGTTTTTTTTCAAATCCCTAATTTTCCTCTTGTTCTTTCATCATGTCTACCACAAAGAACACGTTTCATCCTACCCTTGCAGTCTGCAACATCAAGAACAACATCCATATCATTCTTGAGATGGAAAACGTCCAATACGCGACATGGGCAAAACTATTTAAAGTTCATGCATGGTCTAATCGAGTCCTTCATCACATCATCTCCCGGCAACAGGCAAGGAGAAGGTGCCTACCACCGATGATGAAATAGAGTTGTGGACAACTCTTGATGCTACAGTACTCTAGTCGATTTATTCAACTATCTCTACGGACCTCTTACATACTATTATTGAACTCAACGCCACGACATGGACACTTGGAATAGGTTGCGTGATATATTTCAGGATAACAAAAATTCCCGTGTCGTGGCCCTTGAGCAGGAATTCTCCCACATCAATATGGAGGATTTTTCGAATGTTTCAGCCTATTGTAAGAGGCTCAAGGAGTTGTCAGATCAACTCAAGAACATTAGTGCGCCCGTCACGAACGATCGTCTTGTTCTTCAGATGGTTGCAGTCCTATCCGAGGCTTATAATGGCATTGGAACTCTTTTTCGTCAAAGCAATCCTCTCCCTTCGTTGTACTAGGCACGTTCAATGCTCACCTTAGAAGAAGCCGAGTTGGCTAAAAGGCGGCAACTAGAGCCAATTTCTCTATAATGGTAGCCACGTCCGATGACCCTCACTCATTCTCGGACAATTATAGTTAAAACCGAAATAATGGTGGCGGCAAAAAGGGTCAAAATCAAAAAAATTATGGCAAAACCCACAGTGGTGGAGGTGGCAGTGGCGGAGGATGTGGTGGCGATGACCAGTCAGCTGTGCCGCAACCTTAGGCTAGTGCACAGTGGCCGTGGGACTGGGCCAGTGGGAAATGGCCCACGCCACTGTTTCCAGGAAATTAGACCAGGCCCAATGCTGCCTAGTAGTTCCAGGAGACCCAACAATCACGGACTGGGCCTTGGCAGGAGGCTGGCCTGCTTGGGCCTCGGCCTCAGTAGGCCTTCGTTGTTGCGGGCCTAGAGTCAATTCTAACTCCCACGGATATTGAGACAACAATGAATACACTTGGATTAAATCCTACGTACGCAAATTGGTACATGGACACCGGGGCCACCTTTCATATGACGTCCGCGCCAAGTAATCTCTCATCTTATTTTAATTTGAGCAAAAATCGTGGCATAATTGTTAGTAATGGTCATTCAATTCCAATTTGTGGTTATGGTCACACAAATTTATCTTCTCCGAACCCACCTTTAGTCTTGAAAAATGTCCTTCATACTCCTCACTTAATTAAAAATTTGGTGTATGTTTGCAAATTTACAACTGATAATTGGGTTTCTATTGACTTTGACCGTTTTACATTTTCTGTGAAGGATTTCACGACGGAAATACCTCTAATGAGATGTAATAGTCGGGTAGATCTTTATTCAATCACCACCACTTCCACTAATCAAGCCACACCGTCCATATTTGCCGCTCTTGCTCCTTTCTTGTGGCATGCGCATTTGGGCCATCGGGGGGCGTCTGTTTTTTCCTCTCTTAAAAACGATAATTTTATTGAATGTAATAGTACGCGTAGTACTAATATTTGTCTTTCTTGTCATCTTGGGAAATATGTTAAATTACCGTTTGTAGCCTCAAATTCTAGTACTTTGTTGCCATTTGATATTATTCATAGTGATTTGTGGACATCTCTTGTTTTGAGCTTTTTGGACCACCGTTATTATGTGTTATTTTTGGATGATTATTCTAATTTTTTGTGGACCTTTCCTTTATCTAAAAAGTCTCAAGTTTTTTTGATATTCCTAACGTTTAGAGCATTCATCTGTACCCAATTTGAATGGAAAATTAAAAACATTCAATGTAATAATTGAAGGGAATTTGATAATGGGCCATTTTGGAAATTTTGTAACACTAATGACATATCTTTTCTGTTTTCTTGTCCTCATACTTCCTCACAAAATGAGAAAACCGAAAGAAAAATTCATACCATTAATAATATTGTTCGAACTTTACCAGCCCATGCTTCATTACCACCTTCTTTTTGGCATCATGCTTTACAAATGGCTACTTACTTTCTTAACATACTCCCTGGCAAAGGATTAACATAACAATCGCCACTAAAAATTCTTTATTGTAAAGATCATTCATATTCTCATCTGAGGGTGTTGGTGTTTATGCTATCCACTTTTTCCGTCCACTACAATTAACAAACTTCAAGCCTGTTCTACCGCTTGTGTGTTTTTGGGTTATCCGTCTAATCATCGTGGTTACAAATATTTTGATTTATCCTTTAATAAAATCATAATTAGTTGTCATGTCATTTTTTATGAAACCCAATTTTTATTTGCTAAATTGTATAATTCCGTGTCTAGTTCTTATAATTTTTTGGATGATGAGCTCTCACCGTATATCATCCACCAGTAGGCCTAGCATTCCCGTGACCCAATTCTGCCAGCAGGCCCACTGCCTGCTGTCGCGCCCGTTTTTAACCCACGCCTCGCGACGTGATGGCATCGATTCCCTCTAGATTGGTTAAAAATGCTTGCTTTGGGGAGTCGTCACCTAATTATTCTAAGGTGAATTAGGGCACCTAAATGTTAACTAAATGCTACAAAATAACTCCGATTTTATGGTCTACGAAACTAATGAGATTCTAGGTAAGGTTTCTTTATTATCCTAAAGGG
This sequence comes from Anisodus tanguticus, assembly GCA_034509755.1. Lineage (NCBI taxonomy): Eukaryota > Viridiplantae > Streptophyta > Magnoliopsida > Solanales > Solanaceae > Anisodus > Anisodus tanguticus. The sequence goes on along the minus strand of CM067557.1, from coordinate 34,848,702 downwards.
AAAGGGTTAGGCATCCTTTAAGATCCGCTAACTTGCGGTTATCCGATCAAACTCAGGTTAATTGTTATGCTAAGAAAAATGCATATTTTTACAAATATAAAAAATAATGTTGCAAGATGTTAATAAAGTGATGCATTTTGTACAAGTATGCATTTGTATGGCATTAATATACATGTAAAGCTGAAAAAAAGTATAAGTATGCATTTGTACGGCATTAATATACATGTAAAGCTGGAAAAAAGTATGCATTTGTATGAAAAATGATAAAAATGTATGCAAGGTGATTTTTATGGGCGACGGGCCTAAAAATAGATAAACTAGCGATTTCCAATTTTAAAACTAACCGAGCCTAAGAATAAATGAACTAGCAATTGGTTTCCAGTTTTAGACTACCCTATTAATTAATTATAAGTCTACCTATTCTAAATATTTCAATAATTTCATGAGTACAATAATATTACAATACAAAATGGAATAAAACTGAATTAAAGAAAGTAAAAACAACAACAAAATAAATAATCTCCGAGAGGTATCTTGTCTTCTTTAACTGTGTTCCTTGCAAGCTGTTAAGAACAAACGATTAGAAACAATTGAATATAAATAACTTCGGATCTATATCCAAAACAGTAAATGTTTTTATTACGGAGGGCTCAGACTTAAATTTTGAAAAGATCATTCCAATCACGTCGTGGCTGCGAACATATGACTCGTTGGTCATTTTAGTTGCCTTGCCTACCGAACATGTTGGTCTCTCGGATGAAAAAGATTTAAGTTTCATCCTTGCCCAGAAGTTTTATTTTCCTTCTTTACAACTATGGAGGCCTCAAAAATCGACGGATATTTTTTCATCGGCCAGTGTAGTATCATGTTCAAATCGGTGAATTTCATAAATATTGCAGCTGTCAGAAACATTCTTAAAGCAGCAGATTTTAGCCAAGAAACCAGCAACAACTGTGCTAAAAAATACAACAGTGATAAACATCAAATATGCCCAAAATTCAGTAAAAATAGTCTTTAAAATGCAGTAAAACAACCCCCTAAAATGGAGCAAAACAACCCTTAAGATGCAGCATCGGTGGCCCTTAAAATGCAGTAAAAACCAACCCTTAAAATGCAGTAGCACAGCCCTTAAAATGCAGCAGCAAATCATTTCAGTAAATGACCAACTTAGAGCAATCAATTGCCTCAACAGTGTAACTTATTCCAAACTTAAAATGCAGAAAGTATTTGCACTAAAGCATAGCAGACCATTCAACATAATATGGGAGCTTAACAAGTGCAATATGCGCGACAAAGTGGCAAGATAAATAGTAGGGCAACGGCAGCCTCAGAGTGCAACAACATTCATCAGCAACAGAGTAAGGAACAATGGCGGCAAGGTAGCAGAAGGTAACAATAAGCAAGTAGCAACAAAACATCATCTCAAAATTTGAAAGAAAATCTCAAGACTGATCCTAAACATGTTAATCCACTTGAAACATAACTAAACCGGTTTAAAACATAATAACAGGTTGTAATCAAGCACATAAACATATAAAGAAACACAAAGGCATTGATAGGAGTTTACTGACTTTCGGATTTTGGACTCGGATTCTGCTCGACCGGAAACAGACCGGGTCCGGATTCTGACCCGACCCGAACAGTTTTTTTTTAACAAAGTGTTCTTTAAAATGGCTACAACATCAACGCCAAACACGAAGAAATAATAACAACAAGAACAAACATCAAAGAAGGGAAGATTGGAAGAAAATCACCAAAACGCAACTACTGTTCACCGATGAAAATCTGGAGCTACAGATCTCCGAATCCACCTCTGTCAGTTCCCAATAAAAGACTGAGATGAGAGGAACACACTTTCCAAATATCAGCTCAATCGGACAAGGAACGAAGCGATAATCGACCAAAGAAGTTGGCTGCTCCCCATGAACTGCACTCTCTTTTTTAATCTTTTCTCTCCTTTTCAGACTCGATTTTTTCACTTTTATTTCGGATTTTTGGACCCTCTTTAAAAAATCAAGAACAAAGGATGTAATGCAAATCAAGAACAAAAAAAAAATCCGACCCCTTTACAATGAAGAACAATGGGATTTTTATAGATGAAAAATAGAGTTTGGATTTCCAAAACAAATTAGAGGCGAAAGTGACGGTTTTCTCTGATTTTGAAAAGGAAGAGACGATGATAAAAGGTATGGATTTAGGCTTTTACCCATCGAATTGAACATGCAACGAGCTTTGAACCGGAAGCTCTTCGAATTCCCCTTTCGCGGACAACAGGTTATGGCTGCTTTAATGTATAAAAAAATGGAAAAGATGATAGGTGAGGTGATGGTAGGTGATGGTTTCTGCCATGGCTAGTCTAGGGGTGCGGGAGAGGCGATTATCCGGCGGTCCGAGGGTGATTTCGGGTGAGAGACCGCTGGTTTTGGAGAGGTATGGTTTTGGTATTTAGGTATTAGGTTTGGGGCGATTTGGATTTTGGATTGAGGTATTGGGCTTGGGTCGATTGGGCCGACGGGTTAGTTGGATTGGGCTGGTCCGGTTTGGCTGATTTTTGTGGGTTGGGGTAGAATGTTTTGGGTTTATTGTTTGGGGAAATAAATGGGAAGTTGGTTAAAATAAAAAGGATTTTATTATTAAAAGATGCTTCGCAAAAGATGTAAATTATGAAGATAAAAAATAACGACGTGCTAATAAATAAATAAAAAATAACATTTGCGAAATGTTTAATGCTTAAGATAAAAATGAGATACCGTTTTGCGAAAATAACATATCCTAGAATATTAGGATAAAACTATGCTTGTGATATTAAAATGCAAATGACAGTAAAAAATACAAATAATATATCTATATTTATATGCCTATATTTTAAAATTGTTTTGAGGTATCAAAAATATTTAAAATTGCAAATAAAATAAAAAAGACGAGATAAAATTGGGTGTCAACACCTGCTTGCCCAAATACTCCCTGCCCAGTTCATGTTTCTCGTCCAGCAAGCCCACTTCCTGCTGGCCCAATAAATTATCCTCCCGGTCCAGTCTCTCGGCCAGTAGGCCCACTGTCTGCTGGCCTAATTATTAAGTTCGTCGGTCAAGCCCTTCGGCCAGCAGGCCAACTGCCTGCTAGCTAGTCTCGAGATGACCCGACACCATCCCAAGTCCAGTACACTTCTATTCAGAGTCAGGGGCCCGTTACTCATAGCCAACGGGACATTTTTAAACCGAAATGATATTTTATTCTCAATTCTAATGTCACTAAATCACCCCTACCACATAACCCAGTTTCTGCCCTTCATGACCCGAATTGGAAAATGGTCATGGATGATGAATATAATGCTTTTATTGAAAATAAGACATGGGAGTTGGTGCCCCGTCCGCCTTGTGTTAATGTTATTCGTTCTATGTGGATTTTTACTCATAAGGAAAAATCTGATAGTTGTTTTCAAAGGAATAAGACCCATCTTGTAGGTGACGGAAAAACTCAACAGATTGAAGTGGATTGTGGAGAGACATTTAGTCCGGTGATCAAACCGGCAACCATTCACATTGTTCTCAGTATGGCTCTCTCAAAAGCATGACCCATTCATCAGCTATATATGAAAAATGATTTCTTACATGGTAATCTCAAGGAGACAGTATACATGCATCAACCCTTGGGTTTTAGGGACCCCGATCATCCTAACCATGTCTGTTTGCTGAAGAAGTCTTTATATGGGCTTAAACATGCTCCTCGGGCTTGGTATAAAAAATTTACAGATTATATGTCGACTATTGGGTTTTCTCACAATAGGTTTGATCATTCTCTGTTCATCTATCATCGTGGTACTTCTCTGGCATATATTCTATTATATATGGATGATATTATACTGACTACCTTCTGATAAACTGTACAAGTCTATCATGTCTCTTCTCATAATTTTATATGAAAGACTTGGGGCCATTTAGTTATTTTTTTGGTATAGTTGTAACTCGTCATGCATGTGGTCTATTTTTATCCCAGAGGGTATGCGATTGAGATTATTGAGAAAGCTGGCATGTCATCCTGTAAGCCCTCTCCTACTCCGGTTGATACCAAACCGAAGCTGAGTGTTAATTCTAGCACATCTTACGAGGATCCCTCCCACTATCGCATTCTTACAGGGGCTCTTCAGTATCTTACTTTTACAAGGCCTAATATTACTTATGCAGTGCAGCTTGTGTGCTTCTTTTTGCATGATCCAAGGAACGAGCACATGCCTGCTCTTAAACGCATTGTGTGTTACATTCAGGGCACTCTTGATTATGGTATGCACTTATATCCATCCTCTGTATCTACTCTCGTGTCTTATACAGATGTTGATTGGGGTGGATGTCCAGATATCAGATGTTTGACATCTGATTATTGTATGTTTTTTTATGATAACTTGGTCTCTTGGTCGGCTAAACGCCAGGCTAATTTATCGCGATCCTGTGCGAAGGCTGAGTATCGAGGGGTAGCCAATGTGGTGTCCGAGTCATGTTGGCTGCGTATTCTCCTATTAGAGATTCACTTTCCTATTCAGAAAGCTACCTTGGTCTACTGCGATAATGTTAGTGCAGTCTATCTCTCTGAAAATCCGGTCCAACATCAGTGCACTAAATATATTGAGATTGATATTCACTTTGTTCGCAAAAAGGTAGCTCGTGGACAAGTACGTGTCTTGCATGTCCCTTCACGGTACCAAAATGCTGATATCTTTACTAAGGGTCTTCCCTTGGGTCTATTTGAAGATTTTAGGAACAGTCTCAACGTACGACAATCGCCCGCTATGACTACGGGGGTGTGAAAGATATCTGTTATACACAGTTTTACTGTGTATATCACATGAGTATATTTTGTATATATTTTACCATAATTAGTAGAGTTGTTGTACATGTATAATTATGGTAGTAGTCTTGTATTAGGAAAAACTTATAGTCTTGTATTAGAAAAAGGTAGATTTAATTTCCTTAATTAAATATTGTATATCATGTATATATACATTTTCATTAATGAAAATAATCGAGTGATTATTCTCTTAGATTATTGTCTTTTTTTTTGTGTTCACGTATGTTGAATATGGTATCTTCTTCATAACACAAATATCATTTTTAGATTGTTGAAAAATATATACAAAGAACACCAAAAATATATAAAAAAGAACACAAAGATGAATGTTTGATAATATGAACAATAACACCGAATGGGAGGCTTGAAACACGTGTGAAAAGCTTTTCTAAAAACGATATTTGCTCCCTCTCCTCTACGAGATTGCTATAGGATTGTACGCAAAATAGTTTTGATGGATATGCCAATCCTTCGAATTTTGCACTAAGCAAATAGTGAAGAAATTCATCTAGAAAAACTAGAATTTTCAACTTGATCTTTTGGAATTGGAGAAAAAAGATATTATGCAGAGAGACAGAAAAATTACCCTGTAAAAGTTATTCTACAGGAAAAGTAACTTTAGAATGTTAAGAAATTGATTTTAAATAAAACTGGTGGTAACCGAATAATGAAAGGACATACAATTTCATTTAAAAGCCACCTTTTCATTTAAAATATTTTATTTTATTTAAAAAAAATTCTAACAATGGTCTAACTGCAATAATAAATCCTCGCCTTGGTTTCATAATTGCATTTGTCATTGATGGTCTTGCTATATTTTCCTTGTCATGTGATGCCACGGGATAAAGGACTTCCTAGCTTTTGCAGGAGGACGAGAAAGAGGAGATGGAGGGGGCACAAAATTGCTGATTTTTCTTAGTGGCAATCTCAGTGCTTTTGAAGGAGCTAGTAGTGGTTTCTTCTCTGTTGTGATCTTCTGTGTTTGGCTTGAATATGATGAGGTTGTAACGATTTCGCGGCCGATTTGAGTGTATTTTACATTTTAAAATATAGTATTTGGTTGATTGTCTTATATAATTTCATATCTGAGTGTATCTCACATGTCTGGTATAATCTCATATCTGAGTGTATTTGTCATATGTATCTCATATGTATTTGACTACTTATCTTGTATCTAAATGTATTTTTGACTTCTTGTTTTGTACCTGAATCTCTTTTGGTTGTATATGTATTTGAATGTATACAGTGTATTTAAAATTTCGCATATGAAATTTTATTGAAATACACTCAAATACAGTAGGAGCTCGAATACATTCACATATAGCCAAAACAAAAGAATATATCAATATATAAATACATTAAAATACATATATATTTAAATATGTAAGAAATACATCCAAAGATACATGTATTTAAATACAATGAAATACATCTAAAAAAATCCAACAACAAGCTACAAACAGTGATTTTGAAAAAAATGTTATAATTAATTAAAAGCCTACAAACTATAGTGATTTCTGTGTGTTTCTCAAAAAAATACCCATTGAAAGAATGATTTGGTTCGATTTAGTGAAAGGTAGAAGTAGAGATGGCAATGGATCTTGGACCCGGTCCGGATCCGGTGGATTCAGATCCGTTTTATAGATATGGATTTTCAAAATTTGGACCCGACGGATCCGGATCGGACCCGGATCCATTTCTGACGGATCGGATCTGGATCTGGATCTTGTATTTGAGATCCGTATCCGGTCCAGATCCGACCCGTGGATCCGTTTTTTATTAAATATATTCATAACCTAGAATGTAATTTTATAAGTATTTTCTTAAAATTGCTAAGCACATCCTTGCAAGTTTAATTCTCAAAACAAGTTTAATTTATCCCCGCGTTAACTCAAAAACCCAAAAATAAATAGGTAACTTTGATAATAAAATCAATGTTATATTAGTGAATGACTAACATCTCCATAGACAAGTAGTTAAAATTATATTCACTTCATTTGTGAAGATTCCAAGCACATGCAAGTTCGCATTGTGGAAATACTAGTCAGCATTTTTCACAACTATTGTCATTGTCCAACATTTTCAATTAATAGCTCACAATCAAAACGAGACAACGAACAAAATATCTCATATGAACATTTCAAAATTGAAACACAGTAAACTGTTAGCTAAGTAAAAATCGTTTGTCAATTTAAAAAATTTCTAAGCAAGGTTACATTTTTAGCAATGCAAATTTTTTTACATGTGGATCCAAATCCGATCCGTGGATCCGATGGATCTGGATTTGGATCTGATTTTTATGGACCCGACGGATCTGGATCCAGATCTGGATTCATGTATGAAAATCGGATCTGGATCTGGATCTAGTAGGATCCGGTCCAGATCCGATCCGTTGCCATCCCTAGGTAGAAGTGGAATAATGCAGTGGAGAGTCAATGTGGAGCTGTGATGACATCATTTGAAGAATGATCAAAAGTGACTCTTGTTCACTGTGTATCAGTCTAACCTAGTCATACTCGTGTGTCTATGACTAAATTGAAAAGAAACCACCAAAAGATTAATCAGTATAAGATATAATCTTAAAGTGCTTTACCCCTTGGTTGAAAAGAGTGATCAATTTTGGAGCTTTGAATACTACTTCTATTTCAAATTTCCAAAGTCAAATAGTTTAATTTTACGGTGAATTTGAATATGTAATCTTTAATTTTTTAAAATAAAATTTATGTATTTGAAACTACGTAAAAAATATTATAAGTTACAATGATTGATAATTCAAAATCAACATATATGAAAAAAATTGCGGTCAAAGAAAAAATTGATTGAATCTCAAAATCCGAAAGGTACCACATAAATTGAAATGAAAGGAATACTTGTTAAAATTGAGACATGGATGAAAATTTAAAGAGACAAAGAATAATGAAAAAATTCTTTCTACTTTGTATTCAGAAGTAAGGTTCTCTTTCTCCTAGTTTTATAAGGTAAATATGTTCCAATAGGACTACAAATCCTATATTTACCATAATTACAATCGTACCATAAAATAGACTAAACTATTATAATTAGACTAGAATAGGATCCTCAACAACACCCCACTCAAGTTGGAGCATGAGGGTCTCGAATGTCCAACTTGACAAGTAAATATTCATGCTGCGATTTTCCGAAGCCTTTGTAAACACATCGGCCAACTGCACACTGGTTGACACATGATTGGGGAATATTGTACCAGATTGGACTGTGTCCGGACATAGTGACATTTCACTTCAATGTGTTTAGTTTGTTCATGAAACATCAGATTTCGGGCAATATAGAAAGTTGCTTGACTGTCACAACACATTTTAACTGGAGACTTTTGTGTTCAACGCCCAAGTGCAAAAGTCCCTTTAACCATTTCAATTCACAAACATACATTGCCATCGATCTGTATTTATCCTCTGCTGACGAGCGTGAGACAATATGCTGCTTTTTGATTTTCCATGATACGGGTGAATTTTTGAGGGAGATTTCTGAGTCAACGGACATCCGATCCAGTTTGAATCACACCACCTATACAACTGGAGATCACAATCTTTTCTTATCACTATGCCTTGTCCTGGATTCTTTTTCAAGTAACTCACCACACGGATAGCCGCATTCCATGCGCTTTCTTCGGTTGCTGCATGAATTGGGATACGACATGCACACAATATGACAACTCGGATCGCGTAAAACTGAGGTATATCAATCGACTGACCAAATGCCGGTATAGTTCCGGATCACCCAAAGTGGCTCATCCGGCCAACGCCAAATTATGATTCTGTTCCATGGGAGTATTGATTGATTTAGCTCCAAATAATCCGGACTCAGAGATTATCTCCAAGGCATATTTTCGTTGACAGAGAAATAATTCGGTTGGTCCACGTGCAACTTCAACTCTCGGAAAATACTTCAGAGGGCCCAAATCCTTCATGTGAAAACATGTGTGGAGATAGTCTTTGGATCATTTAATGATACTATAGTCATTTTCAGAGATAATCAAGTCATCCACATAGACTAAGACGTTAAGTTGCATACCTCTCCGGTGCATAGTGAATAACGAATAATTCGAGTATGATTGTTTGAACCCATATTTCATCAAAGCACCTGATAATTTCGCAAACCAACACCTTAGAGCTTGCTTCAAACCATAAAAAGATTTCTGGAGTCGACATACTTTCCCCAGATTAGGAACACATAATTCTGGTGGTAATTTCATATAAACTTCCTCGGTAAGCTTTCCCTGTAAGAAAGTATTATGCACATTCATCTGATGCAACTCTCAATTTCGTGTAGTCGCAACAGCCAGGAAGGTTCGAACAGTTACTACCTTAGTAACTGGAGCAAAAGCTTCATTGTAGTCAATTCCTTCCTCTTATTTATTTCCAAAGATGAACAACCGAGCTTTATAACGCTCGATTGTGCCGTCAGATTTGTACTTGATTTTGTACAACCATCTACATTCGAGTGCTTTCTTATCCGGTGGAAAAGTTTCTAGTGTCCATGTTCCATTATCCTCCAACACTTAGATCTCTTGCTGCATGGCTATTTTCCAATATTTCTTTTTCATTGCCTCCGAGAAGGTTTTTGATTTGTTTCATGTGGTAATTGCTGCAAGAAACTTTTGGTGTTGCGAGGAAAAATTATCACAGGATATATAATTAGCTAAAGGATAAGGTGCAATATACACATAAACATATACAATTAATAAAAGAATATTCGGAAAATATTTTATTAGATATGACAATCCTTTGAATTCTGCACTAAGCAAATAGTGAAGAAATTCATCTAGAAAAACAAGAATTCTCAACTTGATCTTTTGGAATTGGAGAAAAAAGATATTTTGCCGAGAGAGAAAAATTATCCTGTAAAAGTTATTCTACAGGAAAAGTAACTTTAGAATGTTAAGAAATTGGCTTTAAATAAAACTGGTGGTAACCGAATAATGAAAGCACACACCATTTCATTTAAAAGACACATTTTCATTTAAAATAATTAATTTTATTTAAAAAAAATTCTAACAATGGTCTAACTGCAATAATAAATCCTCGCCCTGGTTTCAGAATTGCATTTGTCATTGATGGTCTTGCTATATTTTCCATGTCATGTGATGCCACTGGCATAAAGGACTTCCTAGCTTTTGCAGGAGGACGAGAAAGAGGAGATGGAGGGGCACAAAATTGCTGATTTTTCTTAGTGGCAATCTCAGTGCTTTTGACGGAGCCGTGGTGGTTTCTTCTCTGTTGTGATCTTCTGTGCTTGGCTTGAATATGATGAGGTTGTAACGATTGAGGCCGATTTGAGTGTATTTTACATTTTTAAATATAGTATTTGGCTGATTGTCTTATATAATTTCATATCTGAGTGTATCTCACATGTCTTGTATTTATCATATGTATCTCATATGTATTTGACTTCTTGTCTTGTATCTAAATGTACTTTTAGCTTATTGTCTTGTATCTAAATGTCTTTTGGCTTTATATGTATTTGAATGTATATAGCGTATTTAAATTTTTGTATCTGAAGTTTTATTGAAATACACTAAATACAGTCGGAGCTCGAATACATTCAAATATAGCCAAAATAAAAGAATATATCAATGTATAAATATATTAAAATACATATATATTTAAATACGTAAAAAATACATCCAAAGATACATATATTTAAATACAACGAAATACATCTAAAAAATCCAACAACAAACTACAAACAGTGATTTTGAAAAAATGCTATAATTAATTAAAAGCCTATAAAATATAGTGATTTCTGTGAGTTTCTAAAAAAAGTACACATTGAAAGAATGATTTGGTTCGATTTAATGAAAGGTAGAAGTGGAATAATGGAGCGGAGAATCAATGTGGAGCTGTGATGACATCATTTCAAGAATCATCAGAAGTGACTCTTGTTCACTGTGTATCAGTCTTACCTAGTCATACTTGTGTATCTATGACTAAATTGAAAAGAAACCACCAAAAGATTAATCAGTATAAGATATAATCATAAAGTGCTTCAACCACATTCTGTCATTCATAAATCAAATTGCATGTCAAATACCAAACATAAAGAATATTCTTCAATCATATTCTGTCATTCAGCTTGATTGTTCCTTCTTTTATAGCCACCGAGCTATTTCCGTCCGCAAAACCAACCGGACACTTATTAATGTCTCACGTATTGCTCAATTATTTTGGATTACATGTCACATGATTGGTAGCTCCAGAGTCTATGATCCATGATGAATTTTCAGTCATACTATTCATCTTTCTATTCAAGTTTATTCTCTGGAAATTCAACATGTGAATCAACAGTCTTTTGGATCTCATCTCTCAAATTGTGAAGTCATGTACCACCTGTGTTCACCGTTTCTGTCTCCATCTATGTTTCTTTTTTGGCAACTACGACGTTAGCCCGGTAGTTGCCTCTATCACGATCGGATCCTGGTCCACTCCTCGGTTGTTGTTGTTGTTGTCCTCGTCCTCTTCCTCCAATTTTTTCATCTTCTTTTTTATTTTTCGGCCACCAATTCGGATAACCAATGAGTCGAAAACATCCATCCACAATGTGTCCGGATCTTTCAATGTGTGCAGAATACACTATAATTTTTCCCTTCACTTTGGTCACGGTAAGGGTTTCTCCCTTATATGGCAAAAGCCATGCTTTCACTCCGATCTTCTGTTTTTTGTGTGATTTCTCTCACACGCTCTTCTTGCATCAATTTTGAGTAGACCTTGTTTAATGATGGCAATGGTTACTAGGCCAGTGTGTTCGATCTCACCGTTTCATACATTCCCTCATTCAATCCCATTAAGAAAAGATGCATTTTTTTTTCTTCTTCTCTTTTGGTTTCTAGGGCCATTCCCAGATTGCACATGGACTTTCCGCACTTGCAAGTCGAAATCTATTCGTAGTTTGTCAATTCCTCCCACAACTTAGTGAGATTTCCATAGCAATTCATCATTGTCCTTCCCTTCTGCTCATCCATAATTTTTTCGCTTCCTCTTTATGTGAAATCGTTGAGCGAAGAGTTAGTTCGATAGTGTTGCGAATTCACAATACCAACAGTGAGTTTATAATCCAACAATCTTCCAAGTCCGGTAACCTCTTCATCAGGCTTCTTGATCGTACCGTCAACGAAACTGAATTTCTTCTTTGCTCTTAGGGTCATCCTCATGGATCTAGCCAATTCTTCATAATTCTCTCCCTTCAATTGGACTTGTGTCACCACAATTCCGAAATTATCGTTTGACGTAATGTCATAGGGGGAGATTGTTTTTCTTTGAGTTTTATTTTCTTCACTGGCAATTCCTTTACTTTTATCGCCGATTTCTCCGTCATCCGCCATTATTTTAGGGTTTTTGTGATCTTTTAACGAGACTCTGATACCATGTTAAAATCGAGACATGGATGAAAATTTAAAGAGACAAGAATAATGTGAGAATTCTTTCTACTTTGTATTCATCATAATGACCTTCTTATATAGAAGTAATGTTCTCCTTCTCTTAGTCTTATAAGGTAAGACTATTCCAATAGGGCTACAAATTCTATATTTACCATAATTATAATTATACCATAAATAGACTAAACTATTGTAAATAGACTAGAATAGGATCTTCAATAGTACTGTTTTATAATTTGTCCCAATCTCAGATTTCCAGATTCTCATAATCTTTTACATCAATGTGTATAATTTCTATTTTTCATTTAGTTTAGGAATATTCTATATTGATTGTAGAATAATTACTTTTATTTTAATTTAAAATTTATACGTAATATAAGATATAGCTTTTATTTTATTTCCTTTAGTGTCCTCTTCTATTTTTAATTGACTTAAAAAAAGAAGCAGTAGATTTGGTGACTAAAAGCTCGGTGCCACCATGCCGATATATGCAGAGATCAAGAAAGGTGTTTCCTGCTGTGCACAATAATGTACTCGTTTGTAGGTAAAGAATATACATACAGAAAAAGTAAGATAAAGAATTTACATAATGGCAGAAAACAAGAAAGGTGTCTTCCACTATATGTATGAACAATAATATACTATTTGTTAGTCCGGGGCATAGCTTGAAGGCAAATGAGGGGAACTTAAAATTCAACTGGAGGTCTGCAGCGTGGGTTCTCGAACCCTGGTGGGAGTAATTTGCTCTTTTCTGGGGTAGGACTTTATAGGTGATATCAGTTGCTCTGTTCTCAAACTCTGATCATTCAGGCACATTCAAGAAATTACCTTAACATATTTTAGAGTTTAAAGATGAATTTTACTCGTCTAGGTAGAGTTATCTAAAATTTCAATGTCTACGACCAGATAATAATTAATCCATTCTGACATACGAATTCTTTTATATAACAATATCCTAGAAAGTGAATTCCGGCTCAATCATTCATTTTTTAAATTCCTGAATTGATAGGATGACTAAAACCTATGAGCATTATGCGACACGCTATGTGAGATTTCAACTTCCCAATTTCGATTATTTAGAAAATCCAATTAAGAGAATTTTCTAAATTAAAAACAAATTGATTTAAAAAATTTATTTCACCCCTAATGATGAACTTTTCTAGCAACACAAACATTATGTCGTATATTAAAGATCACAATTTTTTTAAAAATATATATTTTTGGTTATCATAAACTACAATCGAGAGAGTAAGACTCAACAATTGTCAATTCTGAAGTAAAGAAATATTACCGAACGATTGTGACGAGTGTTAGTGGTTTATGTCTTTATGAGGTGCCCACATGTTTAAGGAAAAAGAAGAGACAATAAAGATAGCAACAGCTAAAACCTATTAGGATTATCCTAGCACTTGTAATCACCATGATAGTGAGTTAATGGAGACAAATCAGAGTGGAATTGTGTTTAATTGACGAGACATAACTAGAATGTGGGAGCTTCATCTCCAAGACTCCTTGATTATATGTAATTTGATTCGATGCGAATTCAGAATTTAAATTATATAAATTTTATATTAGGTTTTTAATATTGAACGCATTATAATTTTGATAATATATATGAGGTTCAGATATATTATTTTGTTATAATTTTAATGAAAGCTTACATATAAATTTAGAAAAAGGATCATTCTTTGTTAACACTCAAAAATATACGGGAACAATGAATACTAGATTTCATTTCTACGGGGACATTCTGAAATATCTCTTTTCGCTTGTTGCTTGACATTCTTTAATAATTGTATAGTATCATTATATATTGAGGGAAAATCTAGAGCCATTGCAACCACATCGTTTGTGTCCTTTTAGTCAAAAAAAGAAAAAAAGTTATAACATTGATTCACAAGTGTTCATATTAAAATTCAGACTCAGTTTGGAAGATTACAATAATCACCTCTGTCGAATATAGTCATAAAGTATTTTTTTTATACATTAAACTTTATTACAATAAGATTTTCACTTTTCAGTCTCACTTATGAGATTACATTAGTTATGTTATTGTTGTACTGCAATACGTCATAAGTTAATGACTAAGCGCCTTTGTATTTTAAAACTAAATACTTAATTATATCTATATACTATGAAAATTCTACATAACATTCCTATAAAATATATCGATAACTAAGTATATTAAATATAATTGCAAAAATCATAGGTTGAATGAGCACTTGAAAATTAATTACATCCCATAACAATAGTACACATACATTTATAATATAACCAATTAAGTCTTGAAATTTATTTTTTGTCTGGCGATTAGAGACCTCTAGCTTTTTATTGGACATAGACTTACTTCAATCCTGGATAGCTCCTCTCCAATCGATTTTTAATTCGACTACTTATACAGTGGTCATCACTTATTATATGCAGCTACTAGCTAGTATAATGCAAAATCATTTCGTGGGTTAATATCCTAGAAGATCACTCCACATGATGAGTTTAACTAGTAAAGTCATTTTTTTTTCTTTTTTCTATCAAAAAAGTCACTCAACTTTTCATTTGTTTCTCTAAAAGTCATACTTACACGTTGAAGAAGTATAAAAGAATTTTATATAAAAAGCCAACTTTAACCATTTTATACAACTGTGTAATGTTGTGTATGTGAGTTGCCACCGTGTTAGATATTTTTATACAGATAGTCATATTTTTAGATATAATTATAAAATATAATTTTATTTATTTACAGTGTAATTTTTTTTAAAAAAAACATTCAATTTTTTTTTGTAGTCAAATTAGTCTTTCAAACTTAAATTAATTTGAAAATTGTAAGTATTGTTCTTCTCGTTATTCTAAATATTTGGCTGGAACATATTTTCTACCCCTCTATACCCATGCATATATTTGAGTTTTTATTATTATTGAATTTAAAGTCAATATAGAAGTTGTTAGTACTTTATCTTTTTATTTTAAATAAGTTCACAAGAATCATGGAAACGCAGTGTCACTTAATTACTTTAAGCTAAAAAAATATATTAAAAATGACATATGAGTATACCATCTTAGTTTTTTTAACCTAATAAATATGTTGTAATCTATTTTCTTCATAAGAATTTTTCTTTTGAAATGTAAATATTGAATCTGAAACAAATGAAATAATACTCAAGTAATGGCATTTGAGGCATAATTAAACACCAAGTGCTAGATAATTAAATACAATTTGAAAGATGGGTAAAACTGTTTTCTTATATAAAAATAATAGGTTTTCAGGTAGTGTATGACTTATGGAGAAACAAATAAAAAGGTGAGTAACTTTTTTAATATAAAAGAAAGAAAAGTGACTTTACTAGTTAAACCCATCAAGTTGAGTGACCTTTTAGGATATTAACCCCCATTTCGTAGATAATTAATTTGCATCATGTGCGGATGTAGGGCAAATCATAACTATTCATCCAAACTCACTTATACTCCTACTGAATAATTAGTACAAGTAATAGATTCAAACTTGGTAAATCAAATGGGTGTGGCAAATATTGGAACTTAAACTTATAAAATTTAATTAAATCTCGGATCTGTAGACATGCTCGCTAATAACTAGGGGTGTACAAGAAAAACCGACAAGTTGCACCAAATCGATAATTCGAGTCAAATTGAGAAAAAAAACTTCGACTAGTGATTTGGTTTGACTTGGTTTGATATTGGGAAAAAAAACCCATCATTAATTGATTTGGTTTGATTTTATCCAAAAAAAAGGTCAAACCAAACTAATCCAACCCAAAATTACATGTATACAATTTTTAAACAATTTTATACATAAAAACATTTATTTATAATATAATTAAAAATAGTTCTTGAGTTTTTTCATAAATTTTGTCTTCTAACATATTATTTCAAGCATGAACTTAGAATTTTTAATGGTCCAATAAGTTTTATAGCCCGTTAATGTTAGTGACTTAAATAAAGCCCAAATCAATACTAATGCTAACAAAAGAAATTCAATTTTAACACTAGGAATAACAATAATGTAGGATATCTATTACTACTTACTATTAGTTTTTCATTGATTTAGACAGTGAAAAAACATAATTTAATTTAATATTTTTTAATATATAATCATGTAATTTAATAATTAATCGTACTTTTTTTAGTACTTTTAGATTATGATCATTATCATTATGGCTTAGAGATTTCATTTTTCATTGAATATTTTAGTACAATGTCATCACTCATCTCACATTTTGTGTCATTTTCTTAAGAATACTTTAATTAAATAATTGTATCTTACTAGAACTAAGAAAATATTTGAAGTGTATGAACAACTTACCGAAAAAAAATTCGAACAACCTGAGAAAACCGAAAAATCCGAGAAACCCAAAGTTGAAAAACTCATTTTTTATTGATTTAGTTTGGTTTATAGATTTAAAAACCCGACACAATTGATTTGGTTTGATATTTGAGAAATAGAGCCAACCCGATCCATGTACGCCCCTCTATTTGGAAAATAGATAGATCACCTAATGTCATTATGGAAGAGTAAATGTTAGGTGCTACTACTAGTGTAACATTTTGCCATCCTACCTGAGTGGTCCTACATATGTTTATACCTTATACCGACAACTTAATTTCTTGCATTCTAATTTATATAGAGTTCCCACTTTCAACTAATCTTCTTATGTTCTTCCTTTACCCCTAATACCAAACAATAACTTTCAGACATATCAGTCCACAACTTTCTTCTTTTGTTATAAATATGATGGAAGTGAGAGCACAACTACACCTGCAATATCAAACAGATTTCCTTTGCTTGACTTGAACGCTTTCAAAGTTTCCAATATATATATATATATATATATATATATATATATATATATATATATATATATATATATATATATAATAAATCCCTACACAAATGCAGCCTCAGAGATTGTGGTATCATGAGAAGGTGAGTGTTGATCAAGATGGAGAAGCAGGGTACGTGCTTTACTAACTCATGCATTATAGTCTCTTATCGGAGTTAAATCTAGGTTTTAGAGTTTGTACATTCAGTATGAGTGTTACTTATATGTTTATATATATATATATTTTTTAAATTAGCATATGTATACGCAGGGGAAAATCCATAATTTAAACTTACGAGTCCAACCTTTAAAACACTTATCACCCAACCCGTTGCATTATAAGTTCGGACTTCAATGTTTTTTCTTTGAAATTTTAGTAGTTTTTCACATGTATATTAAACTCATCAAGTATATAGTGCATCTGTCTCCCTGTATATAGAATTTGAGGCGAAAGGCAATAGTTTCAATTGAACTCGTAGTACCGTCGGTTATATCTTTGTCGGTTCCAGAAGTTCCATGGGTTCACCTACTATAGCCATTAATTACACTTCTTGTTTTATTTTTAATAAAAAAAATTTATAGTTACACAAATATTATGATAAATTAAGGTCACAAATTTCAAAAGTTCTACAGTCACACAAATGCTATAACATGTGTTAATTAGATCACAACTTTCAAAAGTCTTCATTTTTTTTTTAAATTATGAGGTGACTTAAACTACGTCACATAAATTTGGAACGGAATGAGTAGTATTGTATGCTCCACCCAATGAACTTATGTTAAGTCATGTGTTAAATGAGTTTGTTCTTCATGTGCCCATCTTCCTCATCATGGCCACTCTACCTTATTCTCTATGATCGCCCTGCCAAAGCATTTGCTGCTAGCTCTCTTTCCATCTTTGCCAGGTAAGTGGCTTTCTTCATTTTTCATATTCTAACACAAGCAACAAAAAAGCAACGTATACTGACATTTATATATGTTTTTCTCCTTGGATGAGAATACATAAATTCTAAGCTTTTTGAAAGAAATAATCCCTTGATTATTTTCATTAATTGAAAGAGTATTTATACAAGTTACATATTTCCATAATAGGAGAATCCTATTCCTAAAACCTTATTCTATTTGGAGACTAACTATACAATGGTAAGTGTACAATACTAATTACACTACAATATTACATTACATAATTGTACAAGGTAGAGGAGAAGGAGGAGAGCCCACGGGTGGGCAGTGCACTTGGTAATTTCGGGATACATAATACACACAATATACACTATGTATATTGTGTATATTATGTATATCTAACACACTCCCGCAGTATGAGCGGGCGGTTTTCGAACGCTGAGACTGTCCCTAAAATCTTCAAAAAGGACCGAGGAAAGACCCTTCGTAAAGATGTCGACAATTTGATACCTGGACGGGACATGGCAGACGCGAACGTGCCCACGAGCAACCTTTTCACGAACAAAGTGAATGTCCATCTCGATATGTTTAGTGCACTGGTGCTGAACCGGATTACCAGAAAGGTAGATGGCACTAATATTATCACAATAAACCAAGGTCGCTTGATAATGAAGTTCTAATACCAAATTACATAACCAACATGATTCAGAGACCACATTAGCTACCCCTCGATATTCGACCTCTGCACTGGAACGAGATAAAGTCGACTGACGCTTCGCAGACCATGAGACCAAGTTATTACCAAGAAACATACAATAGCCAGACGTAGACCGTCTGGTGTCCGGACAGCCACCCCAATCAGCATCTGTATACGAGACAAGTGTTGTCGTTGATGAAAGATATAGATGCAAGCCATAGTTAAGTGTACCCTGAATATACCGAAGGATGCGTTTGAGCGCATTCATGTGCTCAACTCTGGGATTATGCATAAACAAACACACATATTGTACGGCATACGTAATATCGGGTCTCGTGAATGTAAGATACTAAAGGGCCCCTGCAAGACTGTGATAACTGGTGGGATCCTCGTATGGTGCGCCGGCCGCAGCACCCAATTTGGGTTTAGTATCAATGGGAATGGAAGTGGACTTACAGGATGACATCCCAGCCCTCTCAATGATCTCGGCGGTATACTTCCTCTGTGACAAGAACAATCCACCTGCATGACGAGTGACATCAATCCAAAAAAATAACTCAAGGTCCCCAAGTTTTTCATAGCAAACTCAGAGCTGAGCATTGTCATGATAGACTGGCGTAAGACATCGGAAGAGGCAGACAAGATAATACCATCCACATATAGAAGTATATAAGCCAAAGACGAACCACGATGATATAAGAACAAAGAATTATCCGACCTGTTGTGAGTGAACCCAATAGTCGAAACATAGTCAGCAAACCTCTTATACCAGGCCCGTGGAGACTTCTTTAGCCCATACAATGATTTCCTTAATAAACAGACATGGTGGGATATTTGGGATCCCTAAACCCCAAGGGCTGATGCATATAGATTGTCTCCTTGAGATCACCGTGTAAGAAAACATTCTTCACATCTAACTGATGAATGGGCCATGCTTTCGAAAGAGCAAAGTTGAGCACAGTGCGAATGGTAGCCGGTTTGACCACCGGACTAAACGTCTCACCATAGTCCACACCAACTTGCTGAGTCTTACCATCTCCCACAAGCGTAGCCTTACGTCGTGCAAATGAACCATCTGAATTGTCCTTATGAGCAAAAATCCACATAGAACTAATAATATTAATACTAGATGGACGGGGCACCAACTCCCACGTCTTATTATCAATAAGAGTATTATATTCATCGGTCATAGCAATTTTCCAATTTGGGTCATTTAATGTAGACACAGGATTATGGGGTAAGGGTGATTTAAGAGCATTAGAATGTAAATTAAAATGCTTTTTAGGTTTAAAAATACCTCATTGACTACGAGTGACTGGTCTATGACTCGGGGAAGGATTGGGCGGAGTTTGGGAAGTTGTTGGACTCGGTATAGACTGGCCAGCAGGCAGTAGGTCTGCTGGCCCATTTCGGGAAGCTGAATTAGTGAGGGATGTAGGAACTGGACCAGTTCCAGTATTGGGTTGGACTGGCCCAATTGCTGAAATTGGCCTAGTGACAAAACTGGGCAGAGAGGGTTGTGACGGACTAGTAGGACCAGCGGGCAGTGGGCCCGCTGGAGAATTTTAGGTGCGGGACATGTCCTTAAAATGGTGAATAATATACGGGGATTACTATCATCCAAAAAATTATACGAACTAGGCACTGTATTACTCACTTTAGCAAATGGAAATTGGGATTCATCAAAAATGACATGGCGACTAATGATGATTTTATTAGAGGATAAATCAAAGCATTTATAACCATGATGATTAGATGGAAAACCCAAAAACACACATGGAGTAGATCGGGCCTGAAGTTTGTTTATTGTGGTGGACGAAAATAGCGGATAACACAAACACCCAAAGACCCTAAGATGTGAATACGAAAGGGGTTTTATTATATAGAATGTGAAGGGGGGAAGAATATGTCAAACCTTTGGAAGGTATTATGTTAAGGAGATATGTAGCCATTTGTAGAGCATGATGCCAAAAAGATGGGGTACGGAAATATGAATCAATAAAGTTCGGACAATGTTATTAATGGTACGAATTTTGCGTTCGGCTTTTCCATTTTGTGAAGAAGTATGAGGACAAGAAAAATGAAAATTGATCCCATTATTAGCACAGAATTCCCGAAACACCCCATTGTCATACTCTTTGCCATTATCACATTGAATATTTTTAATTTTCCGTTCGAATTGGGTTCTAATGAATGCTCTAAATTTTAAGAAGATGGAAAAAAATTTGGGATTTTTTCGCTATCGGAAAAGTCCATAAAAACTTAGAATAATCATCCATAAGAGAACATAATACCGATAATCCAAAGAACTAAGAACAAGAGACGTCCATAAATCACTATGAATAATATCAAATGACATTAAAGTATGAGAATTGGAGGCTACAAATGACAACTTAACTATTTTTCCTAAAGAACAAGATAGACAATTCGGAGTACTACGCACACTCTTACAAGAAATAAGATTGTTTTTATCTAAGGAAGATAAAATAGATGATCCGGATGAAATAGACGAGCATGCCACAAGGAAGGAGCCAGAGCGACAAAAGTGGATGGCATTGCGTGTCTTGAGAAATCGGAACGTGGCGTGATAGGATAAAGATAACCCCTACTATCACACCTCATGAAAGGACTCCCCGTTTTGAAATCCTTCACAGAAAATCCAAATGGATCAAATTCTATGGACAGAGAATTATCAGTGGTGAATTTTCGGACAGACATCAAATGTTTAATCAATTTTGGAGCGTGAATGGTATTTTTCAAAATAAGGGGTGGATGGGGGGGAGGTAATATTTTCTGACCATACCCACGAATTGGAATTGAATTACCATTACCAACAATTATACCACGATTGTTGCTCAAATTGGAATAAGACGAGAGAGTATCTGATTCGGACGTCATGTGAGTAGTGGCGCCGGTGTCCATGTACCAATTTGGGTCCGAAGGATTTATTCCAAGCATGTGCATCGCGGCTTCAATGTCGGAAGGTGTGGGGCCCGCTGCATGATGGGCCTGGTCGGGCCCAAAGATGCCTCCTTGCTGACTGGAACTGCCACTGTAGCGTTGGGCTGGGGCTGGAGAACAAACAGTGGGCCGTTGCGGAAACTAGGCAGTGGGCCGAAACTGTGGTGGCATCTGGGCCCAATTTGGTGGCTGACCGTAGGGAGTATTGGGCCAAGGGTTACCGGCCCAGCCCCATAGCGAGGGGATCCACTGCTGGGACTAGGCTGACTAGGGCCCACTACCCGAATTATGTCCACCGCCACCATTACCGGAACTACCGCATTTGCCCTCACGATTTTTGCCATTATTTTTTCGACTATTCTTACCGCCACCGTGACCACGGTTTTGGCTAGAATTATCAACAAGACCTGGAGAATTTGGAGAGGACGTCACCATGACTACGAGACTAGCACCGGTAGCTGCCTTCTTGGCCAAGCCGGCTTCTTCGAGCGTAAGCATAGAATGAGCCTGATAAAATTGTGGAAGAGGACTGCTCTGACGAAGAAACGTGCCAACACCACTATAGGCCTCAGATAGGCCTACAACCATTTGGAGGACCAAACGATCATTTGTAACGGGCGCGCCAACGTTGCGGAGTTGGTCCGCCAATTCTTTCAACCTTTTGCAATATGCTGAAACATTAGGAAATTTTCCATATTGACGTGGGAGAATTCATGTTCCAGGGTAACAGCACGTAATTTTGATTATCTTGAAATATATCACGTATTCTATTCCATGCCGCCACCGCCGTAACGTCCGGTTCGATAATCGTTTGCCAGAGGTCAGTAGAAATAGTGGAGTAAATCCACTGAAGAACTGTAGCATCAATAGTCGTCCATACCTTAGGATCATCCTAGGGTTTGGGCACCTCCGTATCCGTAGGAGCCGCGGGGATAATATGGTGGAGGACTTGATGCGAGCGTTCGTGAACTTTGAACAGTTCGGCCCACGTCGCGTATTGGACGTTTTCTATTTCAAGAATGATAGGGATGTGATTCTTGATGTTAGAAATAGTAAGGGCAGGGTGAAACGTGTTCGTAGCCATAATCGCAACGCAAGACGTGATGTAGTGATTGGGAAGAGAAATTTGGGAAGAGAGGAGGTACTGTCGGGCACGAAATCAGAGAAAGAAGGCTCGAAAATCGAGGCAAAGTGACGGAAATAGGGAGAGGTCGCGGAATTGTGGAGAGAGGAATAAACGACCTAGACTTCTGATACCATGATAGAAATAATCCCTTGATTATTTTCATCAATTGAAAGAGTATTTATACAAGTTACATATTTTCATAATCGGAGAATCTTATTCCTATTCTATTCCTAAAACCTTATTTTATTTGGAGACTAACTATACAATTATGATAAGTGTACAATACTAATTACACTACAATATTACATTACATAATTGTACAAAGTAGAAGAGAAGGAGGAGAGCCCACGGGTGGGCAGTGTACTTGGTAATTTCGGGATACATAATATACAATCTAACACTTTTTAATGATCATGTATAATTTTCATGAAAAAATCTGCAATGGTAATGGAAGATGTACTCCAATATTAATGTATATCAGCAGATAAGATAAGCACCGTAATGACAAGTGTAAATTTGAATCAAACAGCGCCTTTTTCTCAAGAAATTAAAGTAATGCCCTTAATTAGTTCTGCTTCAACATGACCTCTTGTATCCATTTGTGTGTGTTCTCCAAATTGAATAGGAGTATATATTAATACATCAATGTTCGAGTTTCATTATAATCAATAATTTGGAAAGAAGTTGGAATTATAAAATTAAGGTCTCGGATTATTTGATAATCAGAAACTTGGTGGAAGCTAGAGAATCTGCATCGGTAGCAAGTATAATATTTCTTAAAACTGATTTCATTTTCACATACTAAGTTGAACGACCACTATTAACTAAATTTCACATATTTTCAGTTTGTTTAGTCTAATCATGTTGCATTGTGAGAAATTCAACTTTTCATTTTTTTTTTATCTTCAGAAGAGCAAGCACTGGAAACTTAATAATTATTAAGAAATATATCCAGGAGCGGGCCGGATTTTGAAATTCAAGTGAAAGAGTAAAAAAAAAAATGTGAGACGGACTATATTATATATACACAAACGGGTTGTTGACATCGTCCTTGATAGAATCTTTGGTATAATTAGTGATTTTACATATCTGTAATTATTGTAGCAATATTTTATATTAGTTAGGTAAATATTTATTTTTTATAATTATAGCCTAGAATCACTATTGTATATCATGTATATAAACCCTTTACATTAATAAAAACAATCAAATAATTATACTCTTTCATGGTATCAACAGTCTAGGAAAAACTTTTTCCTTCTCCACATAAACTTCCGAAACCCTAATTCTCTCTCTTTGTCTAACACAAAGTCCCCTCCCTTCATTTTTTTTCTTGAAATGAAGAAACCCTAATTTAAAATTCAAGGTCTCTTGTTCCTCGAAAAAAATCAAGGAGAATGCCTTCGATGAACACAAAGAATAACTTTCATCCACCCTCTACGGACCTCCGAGACTTATCGAACCCGACGTCTGGAAGCCAACATCAAAAACAACATCCTTGTTGTTCTTGAAATAAGCTCACCTAGGTCCTCCCTCTTCTTAACACATGGGTTACCCCTTGGGGTCCCAAACCCTTACTCAAAATTAGAGTTTATATAGTGCTCAATCCTTTCATCTTCTACCTATGTGGGAGATTTGTTATTTGGCCAAAACAATCTATCTATTCATGTATCAAAAACTTTACTTTGTGTACCAATATATCTTTCAGTTTTAACAAAATTTGACGATACTTGACACTAATATCATCTACTCATTTAATAGATTAGGCATGTGCGAAGAAATGATGTTTCTGACATGCGGGCCCCACGTGTTTAAGTCACTAAAGACGGGAAAAACTCAATCCCACATAGTTAAATTTCCAACAATCCCCTCTTGAAAGATAATTGGTGCACATAGGAGGCCAAAGTTCAGCAATCTTTCAGCGGAAAGATATTGCATCAGGAAAGGTAGCTTTCGGCTTTGAACCTTCCTTAGTCGATTACCATCGAATTTATTTACTGCGCGGTGAATGTGATGTCTTGAACCGTCAGTTTTTAGTGTAAACCTAGACAATGATATCAACACAATAACTCCCCTTATTCATTTCTTCGTATAGTTTTGTCCTTTGTGGCCGTGGACAACTTCTTGGATTCTTAAGTGCGTACTTTTGAAGCGGCCTGTCTTCACACTTAAATAGGTGATCTCCTATAAGGTATCCTTCTATACCCCACTCGCAAGTGTTAGGAATCATTATAAGATTTTAGAAACTTATCCTTTACCCATTATGCAGGTAGCACTTAATGTCTATCGCGGGAACAACTTTGGAATTATATTTCTTTAAAGAATAATAATATGAAGCGCTCTTACTTCAAGTGAAGCGTTAAAACTGAACCTTTACAGTTTAGTTGTCCCATTTAACCAAATTCTTGGGATCTCCAGTCAGTAAGGTTGGGTTACCACCATAAATATTCTTATTGTTTGGGTTTTAAGTCCATTCCCCCAGACAGACAGAATATTTGATCTTTGGGTAGATCTTTAGTTAATGGATATGCTATATAATCCTTTGATTTGACGTAATCAATGGAAATGACACCCGTGGTGATCAACTGCCTAACGATCTTATGTCTCCGACGAATATGTCTAGACTTGCCGTTGTACATACTATTCCATGCCCTTCCTAAAGTTGATTGGCTGTCACAGTGAATCATCACCGAAGGTACGAGTTTATCCCAACAAGGGATATCCTCTAAGAAGTCGTGAAGCCATTCTGCTTCTTCTTCTACTTTATCTAAAATAATAAATTATGATTCCATTGTGGATCAGTCGATGCATGTTTGCTTGGAGGACTTCCAAGACACAGCCCCACCACCAATTGTGAAAACATACCCACTGGTGGATTTGATGTTCTTTATGTCCGATATCCAGTTTGCATCACTGTATCCTTCCAATACGGTTGGATATCTTGAATAATGTAATCCGTAAGTCTGCGAATATTTTAGATATCGTAGTATCCAATTTAACGCCTTCCAATGATCATTTCCAAGATTACGAGTAAACCTAGCCAACTTATTGACTGGATAAGCGATATCGGGTCGGGTGCAGTTTGTAATGTACATTAAACTACCAATGACCTGCGCATATCGCTCTTGGGATACGGGTGTGCCACGATTCTTATCAATTCTATGATTCATATCCATTGGTGACTGTATAAGGGGACTGTCAAATACATCAAATTTCCTCAAAACATCTTCAATGTAATGAGATTGAGATAAGACCAGTCCGTCAGATGTCTTAGAAATCTTAATTCCTAAGATTACATTTGCAATACCCATATCTTTCATGTCGAAACATTGTTTCAACATATTCTTGGTTTCTAGGATCAAGTTTAGACTACTTCCGGTGATGAGCATGTCATCTACGTAAAGACATATCATGACAAATGAGTTAGAGTTCCCTTTTAGATAGATACATTTATCACATTCATTTATAGAGAAATATTTAGATAATAAAGTATTGTCAAAATTTTCATGCCATTGTTTCGGGGCTTGTTTGAGTCCGTACAGAGACTTAACAAGTCGACATACTTTTTTTTCTTGTCTTGGAATTACATATCCCTCGGGTTGTTCCATGTATATTTCCTTTCCAACTCTCCATTTAGGAAGGTTGTCTTAACATCCATTTGATGTATCTCAAGGTCACGTAAAGTTGTTATGGCTATGAATACCCTTATGGACGTTAATCTAGACACAGGGAAGTATGTGTCAAAGTAATCGAGGCCTTCATTTTGTCTATAGCCTTTGACTACTAATCTGGCCTTATATTTGTCAATAGTTTCATCTGCTTTGTACTTTCTTTTGAGTATCCACTTGCAACCCAAAGGTTTTCTTCCCGGAGGAAGGTCATCCATTTTCCAAGTATGGTTCTGCATGATGGAATCTATTTCGCTATCGATAACTTCTTTCCAAAGCGGTGCTTCTGGAGTTGATAATGCTTCCTTAATTGTCCTCGATTCATTTTCAACCATATAGGTTATAAAATCTGGACCAAATGTTTTTTCCTTTTTGGCCCTTTTGCTCCGTCTTAGTTCAACCTCTGGAACCCCTAAGTTCTATAGACCTGGAACATTAAGTTCCGAATAGTCAGCAACTTCTGAGTCATGTAGACTGGAATGTCTAGTTCCGGATAATCAAAAACTCCCGGGTCTTGTTGATTTTGAGAATTTTGTTCATAACTTCGTTTGGGCGAAATTAACTTTTTTCTTTTCGAGGAAAGATATGTTCAAAGAATTCAGCATTTCTTGATTCCATTATCGTACCCTCGTGGATTACAGGTATCTCCGACTTATACACTAAGAAGCGATAAGCACTACTGTTATTTGCATATCTGATGAATATGCAATCTACAGTCTTAGGTCCAATTCTGACATGTTTTTGTTTAGGTACTTCGACCTTTGCCAAACATCCCACACTTTTAAATATTTGTAAGTGAGTTTCTTTCCTTTTCATGATTCATATGGAGTTTTATCCTTACGCTTATACGAAACTCTATTGAGAATTGTATTAGCGGTAAGAATCGCTTCGCTTTACATGTTTTGGGATAAACTAAAATTGATAAGTAAACCATTCATCATTTCCTTTGACGTACGTTTTTGCGCTCGGCAGTACCATTAGACTGAGGCGAGTAAAGAGCGACCGTTTGATGAATAATGCCGAATTGAGCACAGTATTCTTCAAATGGTGCTATGTATTCTCTCCCTCTATCACTACGAATTGCCTTAATACGTAGGTTTAGTTGGTTTTCAACTTCTGCTTTGTAACGTTTAAATGCTTCAAACGCTTCATCTTTACTTTTTAACAAGTAAACATAACAATACCTTGTACTATCATTAATGAAAATCACAAAGTACTTGTTCCCCCCTCTAGTTTGCACAAACTTTAAATCATATATGTCGGTGTGAATAAGTTCTAGAGGAGCGGTGTTTCTTTCGACTGAATGGAAAGATGATTTAGTTAATTTTGCCTCTACGCATACCTCACATTTATGTTGAGGGTTTATGTCGAAGGAAGGCAACAATTCCAACTTTATTAACTTTTGAATGAATTTATAGTTAACGTGTCCTAATCTATGATGTCATAAATTACAGGATTCAAGCAAGTAGGTAGAAAGATTTATTTCATTAGATGAACGGATTACAGACATAGCATTCATTTTGAAGAGGTCGTCACACGCGAAGGCCCTTCCTACAAATATATCATTCTTAGTTATTACAAATTTGTTGGACTCAAAAACTAGTCTAAAGTCATCCTTGACCAACAGTGGCCCTGAAACCAAGTTCTTGCGGATGTCAGGGACATGCATCACTTCCTTCATAGTAAGCTCTTTGCCTGAAGTCATTTTGAGGACAACATTTCCAACCCCTTGAACTTCAAAGGTAGCGACGCTGCCCATGAACAACTTTTTGCCCGAGATTGGGGCGTAAGAGGAGAATCTACTCTTGTAAGAGTAGATGTGACGGGTTGCACCCGTGTCTATCCACCATTGCCTTGGATTCTCCACCAGATTTGCCTTCAGTACTACAACCGAGAAATACACAATTATGTCATTAAGGTTCGAAGGCCACCCTCGTCTTGTACAACGTTAGCCTTGGCCTTGCCTTTGTTGTTGGCCTTTTCCTTCTGCTCTCGCTTCAGTTTGCGGCACTATTTGATCATATGTCCAGGCTTTCCACAGTGATGGCAGTTTCCTTTGAACCTCTCCATCGGTTGACTTTTGCCATCTCCCTGGAACTTGCACTTTTTGTTAGCGTTTCCCTTTGAATCAAGCAGTTCGCTTTTGCCTCCATTGGCTGCTTTCCCTTAGATATAGCCCTTTTATTGTCCTCTTGTATTTGCAGTTTGATGATAAGATCTTCAAACTCCATTTCCTTTGTCTTTAATTTGAGATAACTCATGAGCTCGTTCCATTAGGGAGGCAATTTTTCAATCAAAGACGCAACTAAAAATTGCTCGTTTGGCTTCATTCCTTCCAAATCCAGATGATGAAGAATCATTTGAAACTCACTGATTTACCATCCACCATTTGAAATTTCAGAAACTTTTCAACAATGAATTTCTTAGTACCCGCATCCTGTGCGCTGTACTTTTTCTCGAGTTTTTCCAACATATTCTTTGCCGTCTTCACGGTGCAATACACAATATAGAGTGTATCCGTCAGACCGTTCAGAATGCAGTTTTTACACATGAAATCACTATGATTCCAGGCATCCAGTGTTAACTTCAGGGAATTTGTGACCTGGATATCTTCGCCCAATTCAGTCATTGTGTTAGACTGAGTGTCTATTGCATCCCCACCGAAGGAGAATCTTTTGTCAGAAAGAGTGACAGGTTCAATGTAGTAAGATAAAACAACATCTTTTGTTTCCATCTCTTGAAATTGGTACCCAGAATTTTTTTGGGCATTCTCCTTGAAAACTGGCAGGAGCAGGGACAACAACATTTCCTTGAGTAGCAGAAGCAAAACCAGAAGCAATGTTTGAAACAGACATCTTTCGAACACTTACAAAATTTTGTCTTAAACTGTAGGTATAAATGGTGACAAAAAGATTAAACAAAATAAAAAGATGAGTCGAGAGATGACTCTCTGTCTTTAAGACAAAATTGCCCCGTATATATGCTTTTACGGTAATGGACAATAGTCTCCCAGATAAAACAACAACAATCAACAATACAAAGCAAGTAAGGTTGATTGTAGCGAAAAAATAGATATAGAATAGACTGCTGAAGAAGAGAGGATCTGTGTGTGTTTTTGTAAATCCTTTTCGAATTGAACTTAAGGGTTTAATTTATAGGAAAGACGAGGATTTTTCTGACTGTTGAAGTCAGATTAGTTGCAACATTTCAGAGTCGTTGCAACGTTTGGTTATCTCTGAAACTTTCAGGACCAAAATATAAATAAGAAATATTTCAGAGACCAAAAGAAAATTCCGGAAGACAGCCCGTGACCTGAGCCTGAGCCGGACGGCGGCGGCGCGCATGTGGGGCTTAGCCCCGAACCCAAGCTCACCTAGGTCCTTCCTCTTCATAACACATGGGTTACCCCTTGGGGTCCCAAACCCTTATTCAAAACTAGAGTTTATATAGTGTTCAATCCTTCCAACTTCTACCTATGTGGGAGATTTGTTATTTGGCCAAAACAATCCATCTATTCATGTCTCAAACACTTTACTTTGTGTACCAATATATGTTTCATTTCTTAACGAAATTTGACGATACTTGACACTAATATCATCTACTCATTTAGTAGATTAGGCATGTGCGAAGAAACGATATTTCCGATATGCGGGCCCCACGTATTTAAGTCACTAAAGATGAAAAAAACGCAATCTCACATAGTTTAATTTCCAATACAAAATTTTGGAAAACCTGATCTATTCATAACAATGACTTGTAACCTAGCTTGGCCGGAAATTAAAGACCACTTATTACCAACTGATGAAGCACAAAACAGACCCGATTTGATTAGTCGAGTATTTAGAGAAAAAATAAAAGAATTGAAAACTGACATATTGAAAAGAAAAATATTTGAAAAAGTTGCTGCTTTTATATATACTATAGAATTTCAGAAACGTGCCACCTCCTTGTTATACTTACGAATGAATACAAACTACTGACTCCGGAATCTTATGACAATGTTATTTGTGCTGAGCTACCAGATTCTAAATCAAAACCATATCTGCAGTCACTTGTTTGCCTACATATGATGCATGAACCTTGTGGCAACTTGGATCCTACGAAATCATGTGTGCAAAAACTAGGTAGCTGCAAATTCAAGTATCCAAAAAACTTTGCTGATCAAACATCAAAAGGAAAGAATTCATATCCAATTTATAGAAGGTATCATATTATTTAAATATTCACCATATCTCATGTAATTATTAGTGATGTAAAATTATGGTAGAAATAAGATCCCTATTGTATTAGGATTCCACACTATATATATTTGTATTAATGAGAAACACTCCTCAAGGAGATTAATATAATTCTACATGGTATCAGAAGCCAACAATCATTCCCAACCCAAAACCTAATTTCTGCCGCCCATTCCCCTCTTTTTCCGGCGTCGAACCGACCGTATACCGTCGGTATACCTTCGATATACGCTGATATACATCTGTCCAACCCTCAAATTATGATAAATAGCCTTGTATACCCCTGGTATACTGCGGATATACAACCCTCTCTCCGTCTCTATCTCTCCAATAGGTTGTATACCCCTTGTATACAACCTATACACACCGATATGCACTCTGTATACAACTGATATACCATCACTGCCACTATATACTACCCGTATACAGCCTCTCTAAGTCGTTATACACCTTGTATATGGATGTTTTACGCCTTATATATGCCTCGTAAACGTCCCAAACTCTCCCTTATTATTTTCTTCTCCTACCCGATCTCCGGAAGCCACCATGGTCGGAAACCACAACGGATATAGCTGTGGACAGAGGGTGCAGCGCTGGCAGCAGTAGGAGAGCTGGGAACTGGGCTTCTGGCTTGAGCCTAGCAGTCCCCAGACAGAGCCCAGTAGTTGTGGCCAACCAGACATAGCCCAGAAGCTGTGGCCAACCAGACATAGCCAGAAGCTGTGGCCCAAGTCCCAAAGCAACAGTGCAGCTCGACCAACTGTTGGGCCAAGGCCATCCGGCCCACCAGCCTTCTGCCCAGCAGTCTGGGTTCCCATCCGACGGCCCACAAAAGCCAAGCCCAATTTCCCGGGGCCCACTTCTCTACTCTGGGCCTTTCCCAATCCAGTTTGGGCCAGGCTTTTAGCACATTGACTACTCGGAAGTCCGATAATGTGCGGTATATAGATACGGGCGCCATGTCTAACCTCACCAACAATTCTGGTAATCTTCCTCAAATTTGTAATTTAAATACTCTACAATCTATTATGGTCGGAAACAATCATAGCATTCCAATTCAAGAGTTTGGCCACACACTAACCCCACCACCGCATCCCCACTTCTTCCTTAAAAACGTCCTATATGCCCCGAACATTATCAAGAACCTAATCTCCGTTAAAAAATTTGCCACCGATAATTTTGTTTCAATTAATTTTGATCCATTTGGATTTTCTGTAACGGACCTCCGTATCGGGAAACTCCTTACGAGGTGCAATAGTGAAGGGGACCTTTATCTTTCCTATCCACGTCCGGTACCAGTGTCACCCCTCCCACATATCTAGTTTCCCTCGTCACTCCTCCCATTGTTTTAATAACAATATCTCCCTCAACATGGCATAGTAGACTTGGTCATCCGGGTTCTCATATTTTTTATTCCCTTAGAAACCAAAATTTAATCCAATGTAATAAAGGGAACCTTTCACATAGTTGCTCCTCATGTCATCTAGGGAAACAATTTAGACTACCATTTAAGCCTTCTATGAGTATTACTTTCTCTAATTTTGATATTATTCATGTAGATTTATTGACTTTTCCCATAACTAGCAACTTAGGCCACGAATATTATTTGGTATTCTTGGATGATTTCTCTCACTTCCTTTGGGTCTATCCCCTCAAATTCAAATCTCAAGTGTTCTCCAAATTCATTAAATTCGTACACTAGTTAAAACGCAATTTGAAAAAGACATAAAAATGTTTCAATGTGATAATGGTCGTGAGTTCAATAATTCCCTATTTCATAAATTTTGTGCGGCTAATGGCATGATCTTTCGTTTGTCGTGCCCCCATACCTCCTCTCAAAATGGTAAAGATGAAAGAATTCTCCGCACTATTAATAATATGATTCGTACCATCCTTTTAATGCGTCTCTCCCCCTACTTTTTGGGTATATGCATTCAAAATGGTAGAACACATTCTCAATATTTTATCTACCGTCGGACCCCTACTTATGACCATATTAGAATTTTTGGTTGTTGTGTTCCCCTAATCTGACATCCACGGCCCCCACAAATTGGCATCCAGATCTACTCCATACGCCTTCCTAGGCTTCCCATTGAACCATATGGGGTACTTGTGCTATGAACTATCCACCGACAAAATCATAATCTCAAGCCATGTCACCTTTGTCGAGTATGTTTTCCCATTGGAAACATTCAAAAATTTGAGTCACTAATTACAAATTTCTTGATGATTCGGATACATCACCACTTGTCCACCATGCTCTCTGTCATGATACCACTATTCTGACAACAGTTAGTACTTTGTCATCACCACCTCCCATCACTGCCACTACTGGCGGTCTGTTAGGCAACCCTCCAGCATGTACCGCCACCATTACCCCTATATCCCCGTCTTTACCTACTGACACTGCCACCACCGGCAGTCGGTCCGACCATCATCAGTCACCATCGATTGCCCATACCACCACCCACAATCAATCATTTTTTTCTCTGCTATATCCCGTTGTTACCACCCACCGGCACACCCAGTCGAATACCACTGTGTCACCGTCGGCCGCTAACACTCCAATCACCCTAATCGACACTACAACAGTACCCAGATCACGAAACCTCACACAACACCGAACCCACACCCAGACCCGCACACCGTCACCGGTACCTGTATCGACCAACCCATAACCACCTGATCTGCCCAAATCACAAACCCCAGATAACCAATCTCCATCTACCGAACCCCCCTGTGATACCCCTCACTCCGTCCACCAAAACCGTCGAGCACCGGTTACCGTAACTGCCTCACATCCCAATGACCGGAAAGCCTATCAAAATACCCAATTGCCCCTGCCCCGACTCATCGTATGGAAACCCGAACCCAACACGAGATTTTCAAACCCAAAGTCCATTTTAACTTATCCACACAAACCATATCCCTATTCCCAAAAATCCAAAATTAGCCAAACTAGACCCTAATTGGAATGCGGTCATGAGTGAGGAATTTAATGCTTTAACAAAATAGCACACTTGGGATTTGGTTCCTACACCGGATGGGGTGAATGTGCTCTGATGCATGTGTCTATATCGTCACAAATTTAGAGACATTGGTGACTTAGAGCAATACAAGGCGAGACTTGTGGCTAATGGTACTAACCAAGCAGAAGGTATTGATTGTGGTGAGACATTCCATCTAGTTGTTAAACCGACCACTATTCGCACAATTTTGAGTATTGCCATGGGTAAACATTGGTCGATCCATCCGCTTGATGTGAAGAATGCATTTGTACATGGGGACTTGAAAGAGACTATTTACGTGCACCAACCACCAGGTTTTGTCCATCCTGCAGCCCCTCATTATGTATGCCGTCTTCGTAAGTCATTTTCTGATTTGAAACAGGCCCCCAAAGCGTGGTATGACCGCTTTGCTAAGTACATTATGCATATTGGGTTTGTTTGCAACAAGTGTGATAATTTCTCTTTATTTTTATCGAGGTAGTGACATTGCTTATTTATTATTATATGTGGATGATATTGTGCTCACTGCCTCATCTTATGATTTGAAAAATGAGATTATTGCACTTCTTAAAACTGTATTTGCCATGACTGACTTAAGGAAGTTGAGTTACTTTTTGGGGATATCAGTGACTCGATCTGCAGATACTATGTTTCTATGTCAGCGTAAGTATGCATAGGAGATTGTGTACAGGGCTAAAATGGCTAATTGCAAGATCATGCCTACTCTGGTCAACTCTAAATCGAAGCTAAGTGATGTTGATGGTGATCCAGTGTCTGATCGGACACTTTATAGGAGTCTTGCAGATGCATTTCAGTATCTTACTTTCACCATGCCTGATATTGCTTATATTGTTCAGCAGGTGTGCTTGTTTATGCATGCCTCCAGGGAGCCTTATTTTACTGCTCTTAAGTATATCATTCGATACGTTAAGGGCACACTTGAATATGGATTACATCTATACTGCTCTGCACCGACCGGGTTATTGTCCTATACGGATGCAGATTAGGCAGGTTGTTCAGATGCGAGACGCTCCACCTCCGGCTATTGTGTGTTCTTAGAGGATAATCTCATTTCATGGTCTGCCAAGAGGCAAGCACCCTATTCATTACTCTGCAACTTCTCGTGTGATCCCGACAACAAAAAATGACTTTGTCAATGAAATAAATGATATGCTTATTAGCAAATTCCCAAAGGATGCCAAAACATTCGTTGCAATGGTTTGCCTCCATATAAATTAGTTTTTAAAGAGAATTGTTCGATTATGTTATTACGAAATTTAAATCCATGTGAGGGCTTATGTAATGGTACACGATTAATCTGTTTTGTCTTTAAAACACTTTTCAGGATGAGACTACGAACCCTAATGGAGCCAAGGCGTTAATGAAAATGTTCAAGTAAAATATCATAAGTGCAAAAATTGTAAGTGGTGTCTTCAAAAATACGTATGTATTCATTCCAAGGATACCATTGATGTCGTCGCAACATGAAAAAATTTTAGTCCAATTTAAAAGAACACAATTTTCAATGAGATTATTCTTTGCTATGACTATAAATAAAGAGCAAGCTCAAACATTAGATTTTGTTGAAATTTATTTAGGTGAAACTGTATTTTTATTTTTACTCTATGTTGCATTATCAAGAGCAAAAGCTTCAAATTGTGTCAAAATATTAATTGGGCCCCCAAACCCAAGTAATGATAACGATGACTCGACATATAATATAGTTTACGATGTGATAATCAAAAAGCTTTCCTATGAAAGAGAAATACCCATGTTGTTGGATCACATATTCTGTTGAATTCTTACACACTACACTTTCAACAAGCAACTGAGCATATTATTGGCTTACAGATATGTGAAAGATAGTATACACTTTCTTCTAAATCAATTGAAACTAGTTAAATCATCTCATGTTTCTTCACTGTTGCAGCTTCACCTTCAAATAGCAGATATATACTTTGGATGGTTGATTTCTCCTTGCACAACCATATAAGTTGGTATTTTCAAGATTCACGGAGATTCTAACTACCCATATAAGCTGAATCGGGTATTTTAAGAGTTCTGGGAGAAAGCTATTTCAGATAAGGTGTTTCCCTCTCTTAGCACTCACATGCACACAGAGATGCGACATATCAGACAAAGATGTATTTAATCATATAAAAACTTAGAACATGTACATATGATAATAATCAACAACCATATGGATATGCGCCAGCTGCCACTGCATTAACTCATATGTTGTGTAAGTTTCATTTCATTTCATACATTTGCCTCTGTGCAGGGATAAAAAGAAGATGTTTGTCAAAAAGTTTTCATACTGCCCGACAGTTGTGAATGTCTGATTATACATCAAATAATTGATCAGTGCAAGCTACAAACCACAACAACTTTGCTATGTATGGACAATGATTTTGTTAGCTAGAAATCCTTGTGGTCAGGAATATGCTAGGGAACAACTTTTAATCAAGGCCACAAATTATATTGGTAAAGAATGAATCTTGGGCCTAACTCAACCCCAAAAGCTAGCTTGTAGGGTGAGGATTGTTCAACTCCATGTAACAATTTCATTTCCGATGTAGGACTCTTAACACTCCCTCGCACGCCCAGACCTCGTTAGCTGGAGCATGGACAATATAATTTGGGGGTCCAACATCGAAGAACAAAGAATTAGAATGAATCTGGCTCTGATACGATGTAAAGAATGGATCTTGGGCTTAACTCAACCCCAAAAGCTAGCTTGTAGGGTGAGGATTGTCCAAACCCATATAAGGAGTCCATGTTCTCATTCCATTTCCGATGTGGGAAGAAAATTCATTCCATGGTCTATTTCATTCCAAGATTACAATTTATATACAAGTATACAAGATCAATCTATGGCTACTATTAAGGAAGGCTTATCCTAATCTAATTATCTTTGACAATCCTAATTCTATGATAATGAGTATAATTACATTGATATGATTGATGATTTGATATGATTGATCCATAATTATCTCATCAGGCCCTCGCAGTGTTAGCGGGAGGTTCTCGTATGCTGAGATTGTCCCTGAAATCATCAAAAAAGAAGACCGGTGAAAATATAGGTAATTTGATAACGAGACGATATATGGAGAATCCGAACTTGTCTACGTGCAACCTTTTCACGGACGAACAAGATATCCATTTATATGTGTTTCGTTCGTTGATGCTGGATAGGGTTACCTGATAAGTATATCACACTCACATTATCACAATAAACCACGGTTTGCTTTCTCGATTGGACAATGAAGTTCTAAAAGAAGATTACTAAGCCAACACAATTCAAAGACCACATTAGCTACCCCTCGGTATTCTGCTTCAACACTCGACCGAGATAGTGTCGGTTGGCGTTTCGACGACCATGAAATTAGGTTGTCGCCTAGAAACACACAATATCCAGAGGTGGAACGTCGCATGTCTAGGCAACCACTCCAATCAGCATTTGTATACGATGTGAGTCCGGAACTGGTGGATTTATATAGGTGCAACCCAAAATCAAAAGTACCCTTAACATACCGCATAATTCGTTTGAGGGCCCCCATATGCTCATCCAATAAAGTGCCTAGAAGGCGGTTGCGGCGCATCAAGTAGGAATCGATCTCATTCCTTTATTTTTTATTTTCTTTCGGGTCATGCATATGTAAACAAACTTGTTGAACTGCATAGGAGATATCCGGTCTCGTGAAGGTGAGATACTGCAATGCCCCTGCTAAGCTACGTTAATGTGTTGGATCACTCTAGGGATAACCTTTAGAGTTACTCAATTTTGCCTTTGTATCGACCATGTAAAGAATGGATCTTGGGCCTAATTCAACCCCAAAAGCTAGCTTGTAGGGTGAGGATTGTCGGAATTCATATTCCCATTCCATTTCCGACGTAGGACTCCTCTGAAAATTGTAAGTATCTGAAAGTTGTTTTAAACGTTATCTGCTTTATTTCTTCATGTTCAAAAAAATAAGATTGTTTAGATCCGCTGGGACCCAATCTCATCCAAATTTTTTTAAACGTGGACTTGTATCATAACATAGATATCTATTTATTGGAATATAGTATAACATGTGATTTCCACCGAACATAAAGGAAAAAAACTCTTATGCCTACAGAAACATGATATATGGATATATCAATTCAAATTGGACATACAGATTTTCATTTTATGAGACTATATGCATGCAAGATTTTCTCAATCTTTTGCCGTATAGCGTACTTTATCGAAAAGGTTGAACATTCTTTAATTTTTAGAGATGTCACATCAGAACTACGGTTTGAGACAAGGGCTAGAAAGAAGCAAAGAGTCTCCTCATAGCACTACTTCTTTCTGATCTCTCTGCTCTGCTTTTGCGATGCCTATTCTTTTTTATTTTATTTTTTCCTCCTTCAAAACCTTCCATGAAAGATGGCTAGCTTCAATTCCTTTGTCATTTATTTTTGCCTATGCAGCTTTTCAATCTAAGATAGGTAAGGTCTTCATGCTAAAGATGCAATTTATTTTTCTCTCCAAAATCTAACGTACTTTGCCACATCAATTTAATCCTAATTTATTCATCGTGTGTCCTAAACTCCTGATCATACGGACTTTCATTATCTAAGTTGTCATTTAATTTCCGTACCTTTTACTGAGCCATTGCCCAGCACTCTTAACTTTGCCTTTTGTATTTTCCAGGATTAGCCACTTTACACTTTCTTAATGTTCTATAATCACAGAATTAACTACTTTACACTTAATTATTCCCTCATGTTGCGGATGTACTGTTTTTCTTCTGCAGATCCCATTATATGCTTTCACAATTTTTCAAGCTGAAAGTGATGGTGAAGGAATAAATTTTGTCTTCTATTTTAAGCTTTCAGAAAGTTACGCTAACAAACTTCCTCCTCATTTTCAAGAGTATCAGGGTAAGTTTGAGCGTTCAACTTTTTCTTTCCTTGGATTTTTCCGTGTATCGCTGGTTTCAAAGTCACTACGTCTTTATAGCTTGCTATCATCTTTTTCACATTTCAGGATAGACCATCATATTTTAAAAAAACTATTACGGCTCACAGTTCCTCCACAATTCAAGGTGCTAAAACTATATAACTGCAATCCTTTTTTCCCCAGTTCAAATCCGGGTTACGCCGAACGGATTATGGAGAGGTCACTTTTATCACAACGGCAATCAACAAAACTTGGATCAACAAGCAAAAAGAAACATCATGGTTGGAAGCTCGAGTTCAGTTCCATAGACAAACAACTCTGACAATTGGTGAGCTGCCTTATGTTACTAAGAGATGACTTTACCACTATTTTACATTATGTAATATGACATATTAGATTTTGAACTTATCAAATGCAAGCTGCCTTTTAGAAAAGTAAGTTAACTTTGTAAATCGGTGCTGATTATCTCAGTTTGCTACTTCTGTCACGACAAATAGCAGCAAAGTTCGTCAATAGTTTCACTATTGTTAACTGTGTTCACAAGCATACCAGGTCACTTTAATTTTTCAACCTTCATATGTTGTGCCTTATCTGATAAATTTTCTTTTAACTTCCTTAATTTACTCTATACGATATCTAACATGTTAAATCGTTACACCACATAAATTTTCAAGCCTCCTCTGAATAAGGTGAAAACCACTCTTCCATCATAATATTTCTTGAAACAACTCATCATAAACCTTCAGTGCAGCTTTGCTCAACATTTTGTTGGATATGTAAAGCAGTACGGGAAGTAAATAAATATTACAAGTGTTCGAAATGATAAACAAACAAGCCAATGTTCAGAACTGCCGCAAGCTTGTTGGCTCTCTATCTTTAAGACAAGATTTTCCCGTATATATGCTTTTACGTTAACGGGCAATAGTCTCCCAAGATAAAACAACAACTAATCAACACTACAAAGCAAATAGGTTGATTCTGACGAAGAAAACAAACACGAAACGACTTCTGAAGAATGGAAAAGGAAGGAAGAGTTTTCTGTTTGTCCACACGTTTCTACTCACGTTTTTGGATAGAATTTCAATTGTGCTCTCTTCTGTTGTCTCTGTGTTGTATATTTTCCTCTCTGCAATTGAGCCAAAAGGCTCCAATATATAGCATAAGGGGAGGGACTCCTCAACTGCCAAGTAATGCCATTTTATGGCCAAGTAATGATTGTTTATGGTCATTAGTGAGGGAGTTAATCAGCCAAGTAATGACTGATTTAATGTGCAACATAAATGAGCTGTTAGGGAGGAGTTAAGGTGCAGATTAATGGAGTTTTAACGCTCCAAAAAAATCAACTCCACGGCAGGTAGAAACTTTCTGCCTTCCGTCGTTCCCAATTTCAGCTTTCCAGAAACTCCAGGGACCAAACTGTAAATATTAAGAAATTTGGGGTCCAAAGAGATAATATCATAAGAAGCCCAAGTCCCGTGACCGGACGGGCGGGCGGCGGCGGCGCGCGTGTGGACTTAGCCTTAAACCCAAGCTAAGTCTAGGTCCTCTCTCCTTCAAACACATAGGTTACCCCTTGGGGTCCCAAACCCTTAGCCAATTTTGAGACTAATAAAGAGAACAATTCTTCATTTTCCCACCGTTGTGATAGATTTGTCCCACACCACATTTTCATATCTCAAACACCTTACTTCGTGGACCAATATCTCTTTCATTTCTCAACGAAATTTGACGATCCTTGGCCCTACGTTCATCTACTCACTTAGTAGATTATGCACGTGTGAAGAGACAGAGCCTCCAACATGCGAAACCCTAGTGTTTAAGTCATTAAATATGAATGGACGCACCTCCCCACCAAAGACAAATTTCCAACACATTCATTACTCTATATATATTAACTTAAGTCACACTATCTGTGAAAAACAGACATTTGCTGAAACTTGTGACCACTGCAAGCTGTGAAACGTTGGGCCCGTGCTTTGCCCGGGCAATTCCCCACTAGTGATTGGAGATACCACTAAATTATACTCCTTCCATTTTATTTTACATAGTCCTTAAATTAAAAATAACTTCTATTTTATTTATCCATTTTAGCAAATAATTTTTTAAAATTACCTTCTTCCAATACTATTAAATAACTACACAAAGTACTATTAGTCAAACTTAGAGTTCTAAAGGACAATTAGTAATGTTAGTTTAGTAAAATAAATCACTAATAAATACTTTCTTAAAGGAAGTGTCAAGTCAAAATGTACCAAATAAAATGAAACTGAGGAGTATTGAATTCATATGTATTCAATATTGTGCTCTTGGATCGAAGCTTTAAATTTCACAAACTACATATCCAGAGAATAGATCGTCGTCATTCAACTACTCCGTCCGATTCGGTGTATACTTTAAAAAATAAATACTTTTAAAACTTGTGATTTAAACAAGTCATGCATTTGTTAATTATAAATTATCTCATTAAGAATAAAATAAAAAAATTTAACGTTAAATTACTTTAAAATATATAAATATAGCATTTTTTTGGATAAACTAAAACGAAAGAGTATCACATGAGTTATTTCTTTTAGAAGAAAATGTTATTGTTCGATTCATGGTTTTGGTAGATTAGAAGTTCCAGAACCAAATGACTGAATCATATCCAAAGAGATCGCAAACACAACTCATGTGCGTTTTGCTTATTGTTGTAAACGACGGAGGTGTTTGCAATAGTCAACGTTTTGTTGACAGATTTTAGCTAATTTATTAAGAGGCAGATCAACTTATCTGTGTCAAATTAACATGCAAATTATTTCATGCATGGCCAGGTACTAGTAACTGGCGCCAAGTCACCACTCACCACTGGGATGGAGTGCAATGGTTTCGATCCGTCTATTCTTGACAAAAAATCTAGAGATTGAGTTCTAAACTAAATTTCATAGAAAGATCTTAATTTTTTTAAAAAGATCGTTATATATATTTTTGTTTAAATCATATATATTTTTAGCTTTTTTAGATGCGCAGTCATTAATTACTATTTTATAGTCTCTCTTGAGACATTGTTGATATAAGTAATATTTTATAAATTTTAATTTCGAAAAAATTCTTTCGGCCGAGGCAACAATTATAGAAACTATTAACAGTATTCTGTAAGCAATATATCTATTTGAAAAAAATCAAGTCTTTTTATTTGTAACTTGTAAGCCGCAGTAAGTTGTTGTTTGAGAGACTTTTCAATATTGAGAATAAGAATAGTAAAAGAGAGAATGAAAAAAGGTAAATATATGAATAATAATTGAGCCCATATAAATTTTTTACGATATAAATGAGATAATAAAATAGCTACTCGATTACCACGTAAAATAATTTCATTCCAATTATTGCAAGGATCACTACATTAAAATGTAAAAAAAGTTATTGTACTTTCTCTCCAAAAAAAAACTTCAAATTTAACCGTGCACACAATTTTTTTTAATGGAAGATAAGACTGCGTACAATAGATTCTTGTAATCCGGTCCTTTTCCGAACCCGACGCATAGCGGATACTTAATGCACCGAGCTACCTTATATATATACTTTTTTTAAAAAATAACGGCCACTAAAAAGTTGAAGGCCCAAACGATTGCTTTACTCGCATAGTCGAGCCAT
The DNA here is from genome assembly GCA_034509755.1 of Anisodus tanguticus. NCBI lineage: Eukaryota > Viridiplantae > Streptophyta > Magnoliopsida > Solanales > Solanaceae > Anisodus > Anisodus tanguticus. Next base: position 34,806,456 of record CM067557.1, on the reverse strand, counting down.
CCATGTCTAGAACTTGAGTCATATGAATGAAGAATCTTTCAATAAGGACACTTACCTTTTTGTAGATTTATTCGAGATGAATCTAAACTAATCAGTAGATTTTAAATATTGAATGATAAAATTGAAAAAAAATTAGTACCAAATCATAGATGTTTATTGGAAGTATTTCCTCTCCAATTATGTCTTTTTGCCCCACTTAAATAATCTTCATAAATTGTCATATTAAACATTTGGACAATATCGACCATCTCAATGTTTGCTGTGGTCAGTTAGCATGTGTTCCTAATCCGTGGCAGTTAAAAATCTAATGAAACTGAGATCTGTCTGTGCAAGAAGACAAAGATCCAAATCTGACAGCTAAAATGAACAATGATTCTCTTTTCGTTTTTTTCACTTTTAATTTGCCTGATAAACTTATGTTCCCCTGACATTTCGTTTAAATTATCTTATTTTTGATATTTTACAATTTTCTTTTCCTTTTTACCTTGTAGGGTCTGTTTGTAAAGCCACCTGGTAATTGAAATTGATATAATTATTAGGGTAGTCATTACACAGTATAGTAATTACGATGACCTGTTTATTTGTTATAACATAATTACATTATAATTACAAGCCTATTATTTGGTTGCACATATATAATTACACAGTTAAATTAGTTTTATATTAAAAATTAATACTTGACAAATATATGTCTTTATATAAATTAAGATTTCTTAAAAATATATTAATTAATTGCATATTTGTAAATTATATTGTAAGAATAATTGTATATATTTTTAAATTAATAATGGTTTAATTTAATTAATTATAAATATTAAAAGAACATATTTTGTAAGAAAATCATGGGCTGGATGTTTGACAAGAAGATTAATATTTATACATATAATGCCATAACATTATTCAACTCTCTGACAAAAAATAATCTATCAATTATAAGTGGAAAATGAACAACATGCAATGTAAAGCAACAAGTGAATAGTACTAAAGCAAATAAATTGAAATTGAAAATATAACCTAAATTCAAAATCCAAAAAAAAGTTTAACATGATACTTATATGTCAAATTTCAACATCTACATATAATAAGTTCCGACATAACTTAAGTGAATATAATTCAAAAGAAAATGAATAAGTCTATAACCTCATTCAACAATGAAATTCTACTTTAGTAACATCACTCGTTATGTGTCAAGTTTGTTAATGACTCATTCTTTTCTAATATTAGAAAGTGTAGTTTCAAAACCTAGAATAATAACGTAGTTATGCTAAATTAAGAAAATAAAAAATATACGAGAAATTACATGAAATCACAAGGAGTAAAGGTGGGAAATGAGAAGAAAGAAAATGAAAGATAAATAATGTATACTAAAAATAATTTAAAATTAAAAAAAATAGAAATTAAAAATAAATTAAAAATAAAGAAATTACAATAAAAAGAAAAAGAAAAGAAATTTAAAAGTAATCATGTAATTAGAGGGTGTAATTACTCCCAATTTTCAACCTCCCTTTGAGAATTGGAGAGTGTAATTACCCTCTATACACCAACAACATGTTGACCATGTAATTACTTGGTTTGACAAACATGTCAAACTGTGTATTACACCCAATTACACTCAATTACACTCAATTCCAATTACATGAGTGGCTTTCCAAACAGGTCCTTTAAATTTCGAACTCTCATTACATAGTACTTCCTCCGTCCCAATTTAAGTGTTACTTTTTTTTATCTGTCCCAAAATAATGTTTCTTTCTATATTTAGTAAGTTAACAATTTAAACATCATACATCACAAGTTTAAAATCACAAGATTCAAAGAATATTTTAGTACATCACACACATCCTTAATTTAGAACCACAAGATTCAAAAATCTCCTTTTATTTCTTAAATTTTGTACTAATATGATTATCAAAATTAATTAAGCAAATAGTAAAACTAGTCAACTTGAATATATATTGAGTTAAATGAGCTATAGTATTTAGTAAAGAGGCTAATTTCGTTTTCAAATTTTAATGTGGACCAATAAATAAAGGTCACGTGTTTAACTAAAATTTAATTAAATATTATACAAATGTGTCGTTACTCATTAATGGAGGGGCAATATTAAGTCTGAAAATAATATTATGGGGAAATTTAATCCAATCTAGGGAAGGAATACATTTTAAGCCCATACCAGCTTTTTGATTAGGGGCGAAGGAATACGATGCACTCTTATTAACATAGTTTCTGGTTATTCTGACATGTACCTATAAACAAATCCGTGTAAGTGTAACATAGTTTCTGGTTATGGGTTTTGCACCACGTAAGCTCTGAGACAATTGGTTAGTCCTAGTAGTAATTAATTCATGAAATGGTGAAGTGTCAGCATCATTATTTATATCTCAATTCAGAGTTTGTTAAATCTTGCTTCATGCATCACAACTAATCAAGAACCCTCAACTTCATATATTATATTGTCGAGTCCAAAATTATCTGGTTTAAATTACAAAGAAAGACAAAATTCAGACGAAAAAAAAACTTAAATGAACATGTTGAATGAGCCATTGATTTCCCAAGAAAATGAGACCCCTCCATTCCCAAAAGCTCTTCTCAATTATCTATATGTTGGCCATTTCCTATCCAGATGGAGTGCCAGGTTTACTCTTATACACTCTATTTTCTATTTTGTGGATTGTTCTTGGTGTGCTAGAGAAGTAAACCTAGTATTCATTGTAAATGTATTCAAATTCTTCATTTTTATGCAAATTTTGTGTTCTTTGCTTCTTTCTTTTGTTCATTTCTAGGCATTTTAAGTTTTTGTTTTCTATTTTATAGATTTCCAGTTATTTTAGGAATTATGAAGTTCTAAATTCTCTACAAAAGGTTAAATTAATATGTGGTTTCACTAGAAAACAATTTCTTGAACTGATTTCCTACCCCCAGACTCCCAACAAAGAGACCCTCTAGAGGCGATTTTCACAATGACTTCCTAAAATAGAGAAATTCAGTTACACTTTTAATTTCCTCACGTTTAAGTAAATTTGCACCTAAACCTTCATGCCTATGACCCTTTTGAGTAAAATCAATGGAACTATATTTAATTTGAATCAGAAACTTTCTGGAAATTAATCTCTAGGCTTCTGTATTTGTGATCTGCCTATTCCTTTCGATGAACTTCATGCGCAGAAATCATCAGTACGTTCATTAGATATCAGTGCAGAGGATATTGTAGTGCTTTGTTTCCCAGAAAGTAGTAATAATGCAGAATAACTCATTTATACGAGCATTATTGTTAAATTGAATTATAGGAATATAGTATTTTCTGAATATTTTCGTAATTGCAGGATGTGGGAATTCTCTGTTGGTTTGTACATGATCAACGTTTGGCCAGATTCTCTACTCCTAACGGCTGCTTATGGTGTTGTGGAGTCTGCTTCTATCGGTGTGTTTGGTCCTCTCATTGGACAATGGGTGGATAGGTTCACATATGTTAAGGTTTGTTCTCATTCTGTATTAATAGGACTCTGAACTTGATTGATAAAGATCCGTTCTACAACATAGACATTTTCAAATAACTGCTATGGTAATTGTCATCTACTAATGGTGATTCATCATTCATATAATAAAAACAACTATGCTTCAAAACATCATTCATACTGATACGTAAACGGTATATACGAATCAAGATGTCAAAAACATTCTTTTTGAGTAATGTCAGTAAATTGTGCTTTAGTGAAGCAAAATCACAAGATGTGCAAATGTTCATCGGAAAGATATCCTAGTATATTTTGATGAAAGGAATAAAAGCATCTTATCTATTGATCGGATTCTATCTTTTGGTAAGTTATCTGTTAGATTGAATCATTCTTGAGTAATCAAGTAATCTTTGGTTACAAGTTCTCTTTAGCAAATATGAAGAACTTGATTAAATGAATATGGATATAATACTAGGCATGAGTAAATGTTCTTACTTTCTTATTCTGAAATCGGTTGTGGCTGATTTAAGTGCATCCCATTAGTGATTCCTGGATCCTTATTATAATCTCTTATAAATCAGGAATTTGTTATTTTGGAAACAACAATGTGCATGATTATTATAATTGTTGTTGTGCATGATTATATATGTTCAAGTAGTCACCACTGAAGACAAAACTTGAAGCTAAACTTTCCGCATAAATAGTAAATTCTTTGTGATTGCAAACTTCAGATTCCAATCACGTAAGATGCAAAAATGAGTTCTTAGTCAGCTATAATAGCAAGAACGACAAACTGAGTGTTCTAACTTACTAAGAAACTGGAAGATGTTTTAAGCTACATGCATGGATTTAAATTTTCCTTAGGCATGAAACTTATTTTTTGGATTCTTCCAATATCAACTACAGATGTTTTCTTTTATTTTTTTCCCTTATGCAAAGGGATAACAGTCTAAGGCAAGTAACCAACTGTTGGCATGCATGGTTCCCAGATGTTGTGTACTATTTTACATACCAAACATTTAGTGGCAGCAGGAGTCGGACCAGGACAGACGTATAAAATTTTCTAGCTATTATCATTTACATTTCAAGACTGATTGCATAATATTACTTTTGATTAGATATACAATTCTCAAACTCTATCGCAGGTTCTCCAATTTTGGCTGTTGAGCCAAAATCTCTCATTTCTTGTTGCTGGAGGTGCAGTAATTGCTCTTTTAATCCATGCAGACTTGATATCCGTCAATCTCATGGCATTTATCTCACTTGTCAGTTTAATTAATATCTCTGGAGCTGTTGGTGTGCTTTCAACCCTTGCTGGAACCATCTTGATTGAAAGAGAATGGTGAGCTATCTGACTGTTTAAACTGACCTCCTATTCTTAAAATTTTCATTCTTAACTTACTTGGAGGCATTAACCAACTGTACTTTATTGGCAGGGTAGTTGTAATATCAGAAGGCCACCCTCCTGGGCTGCTAACAAAGATGAATTCAATTATAAGGCGAATAGATTTGATTTGCAAGCTATTCGCTCCGGTGATCACTGGCTTCATTATCAGTTTTGTTTCTCTAACTGCATCAGCCATGACTCTAGCTCTTTGGAACGTTATATCCGTGTGCTTTGAATACTGGCTTCTTACATCTGTATACAATGGGATTCCAGCTCTTAGTGAAAGCAGCCTAAGGAGGGTCTCAAGATCTTCGCCAGATCATTCGGATTTAAGCCCCTGTATTTCTCAAGAACGTAAAAGCTCGCTTCATTCAGATGGAATTGAATTGAAGCATTCTGAAAATTGCTGGAGGAAAATAGTTGGCTCGATCTCAAGGTTACCTTGCCTTTCTGCATGGAAAGTGTACTTTCAGCAAGACGTAGTCCTCCCAGGGCTAGCCCTTGCCTTACTTTTTTTCACCGTGCTCAGGTAAGACATAGTAATGTTACATTTGTACTTATGATTATTGTGGAAACATCTTCTTTTTCCGTTTCTTTATGCAATTGTCATCCTTGAATGATGAGGTTAGTTGTCTCAGTGCTTTTACCTTTTTTTCTTGATACATGTTTTAAAGCTGCGCCGAAGAACTTTAATTTTCTAGTAATATTGTCTTATAGCTAATACACCGACGGTATATTTATCTGTTCTTTTGTCTAATTTGTGCCACAGCTTTGGAACGTTAATGACTGCAACACTTGAATTGGAGGGAATTCCTGCATATGTCATTGGAATTGCGCGTGGAGTAAGCGCAACAATAGGAATAGCTGCAACATTTCTCTACCCCATCTTAGAATCACGTATTTCAACACTTCGAACAGGTCTTTGGTCAATATGGTCACAGGTATTAAATATAGTACATACTTAAGGAGCCAAAATCTGTATGGTTAGCAAAACTACAGAGTAATTACTGAATGTTGTTGATTTCTAAGTTGGTCATATTATGTTGCCTATGCAGTGGTCTTGCTTGTTGATATGTGCAGCTTCGATATGGGTCAATAAGAAGTTTCTATCAGCATTTATGCTTATGGCTGGTGTTGCTGCCTCGCGTTTGGGTTTGTGGATGTTTGACTTATCAGTCATTCAGCAAATGCAGGTGAGGATGCTAAAACATTTCTGCTGTAGTTGAAGATTTGTAATCTTTATCATTCTTCTTGATTGCAACTTACATAATATGGCTTCTTCGTTTCTGGACTTGGACAGGATCATGTCCCTGAAAGTGATCGCTGTGTGGTAGGAGGGGTTCAAAACTCACTACAATCCGTTCTGGAATTGATGACTTATCTCTCGGGCATAGTCATATCTAATCCTCAGGTGATGATCATTGCAATATTATACTGACTACTTGGTATTTATCCTACTTATGTATGTCGATTTAATTAACTCTATAGCCATGACCACTCTACATAAGTATCACGTACGGTTGATTCGCAATAGCTATATGTGTAGGTTTTCATTGGGTTCGTGTACGCAGCGAAATTTGAAAAAGTTTGTGTTTCAACTTTCAAACCCAATAACCGACGAACTGTAGGATGATTATATAGTAATATAAAACACGTCAATACATAACATGTATATAACCGTAATACTTTGATAGAATACTTACGGTTTGGAAACTCTGGTGTGTTTTAGTAATTTCCGAGGGTGCGCACGCAATTGATCCTCGACAGCAAGTTCCAAGAACTCGATGTATACCTCCTTCGAACATCTAGGAAATTCGGTAGAGGTTCAAGAGAGAGTTTTATTCTAGGTCTCTAAGACTTAGAATAATATATGAATAATGTGTCTAATAATGAATGAGGAGGTGCTCTATATATAGGTGAAATTAGGGCAAAATTCGGATTTTGGATTGGGCTCAAAGCCTGGCCCAAAATGAATTGCAGCAGGCCAATCTGATTTGGCATGCTGCCCAATTAGCGTCGCAGCTCTGCCCATTGGGCGCCGTGGCGCCTCGCCCTGTTCACAAAATATTTTCAGCACATTTTAATTAAATCTAAAATCCAATCATGACTTAATTAAATAATTTTCATCAAATAGAAATTATCCCATAGTTATTATTAATTTAAATATCTCGATTCCAAATCGAATATTTAACACTTTCTCAATACACCCTTAGATCGAAGAAACAATTGACATAGTGTTACCCTACAGGTCTTCACATATCGACACTAATCATATTAGGGTCTACACGGAACTCCTAGACGGCGTCGTATGACGAACTCAATATGTGAAGTATATTTACACGAATCCAGTAAATTGAACCTCTATGTGGGAAGATAAAATCCTTTCATTCTCGACGCACTCGATCAAGCTTGGATTTGCCAAGTGTCTATCCAAATGGCTTGATCATTAGATCTCATCTATATTGGTTGACAACAAGACCATATTCTAGATATGTCTATTGCGTTGGCCAACGACTTAGTCAACCCAATATCACTGAGAAGTTGAGTGTTCTCTCGAATATACACTCGAGAAATAAATCCTAATCTTGGCTCAACTACCACATTTAATCCACATCGTAATAGACCCAATACAAGTTGTATCTCAACCTATAAGACATTTGAGCTTAGGACATGATCAAAGTATACTACTCTGTAGACAATGTGTGTATTGACCTCAAGTCTAAGGATTTCTATCTTTCCACACGCTGATCATACTTTAGACATATATAACAAACAGTGTATCAGCAGGATATAACAATACTTCCAAAGTATCCATGTGTCCATCACGAGTAGTCATTACTCGTAGCAGGTGAGACATGCTACATACTCTAAGGATGTGATGCAGACCACATGTCGACTTATCACATATCATCGATATCCCATTCTCGATGATCATTAGTCGAGGCTATTTTAAGAGTTACGTTATAATATTAATATCTCACACTATTAATAACAACGTAACCTCCCTTTTCTATTGTTTCAGTTGCCCAAGTTCGGCCTAATTTTCTCTTTCTTTCCAGTGGCGGCGAGGGAGGGAGAAGTATTCATGCATGTGAACCGTGAGATACTCGCAAGAATGACTGAATTAGCTCGATCAATAGAGATAGATGCCCCTCTTCGAGCTGCTCATCTTCTTGAACTATGGCATATTGTATGTCACTGAATGTCAAACACTGCTTCTTTCCTAACTTTCAATTTGTATGCTTCATCTGTCTCGCCAGGAAAGATAAGCTAGTTTCAGAAGGAGTCAGAAAAGGCAAAGAAGAGTTGATTCTAGGGATGCATATTATAGAATATTACAAACAATCAACTAATAATTCAATAATTGCAAATGCCAAAATATTAATCTCCATTAATAATAATACGAACGTGTATAAAGTACATTTGTCCTAATATAGATTGTCTCTAGGACATACATATACTTTCATTATGATCATAGAAATCTTTACTCTTTAAAAGGGACTCACCATCAACATACATGATGGTGATCATACACGATCCATTATGTTCTCAACGCCCTGTCATATTTCACTTTCTTTTAGCTCATCTACCTGCACCATGGAGTAGATGTGACAGGTTTAAATTTCATATAATATAATTGGAGCCATGAAAGTCTTGGTGTGCTCAAACTTCAGCATATTTCTTTTCATGCTCTGTTAGCTTAGAAAGTTGTAATACATAGACCAAGCTACCAACCTGAATGTTTTAGGAAATACATATCTTGAATGAAGACCTTGCCATCAGCACTCTTAAGCTACTATGGATTGGATTTCTTTTTATAGCCACACCGGAGTGTATGAAAAAATCTACAGCTAACTTGCAACCTTTTGGAAGATTAAGTACAAAGAAATTATAAATTGTTTCTACATTAAACGAATTTATCGAGTCTCGGAGAACATTTCATCCCTATATAATTGCTTTTTTACACTTCATCCCTATATAATTGCTTTTTTATCTTCTTTTTGTTTTTCATAAAAGCTCAACCAACTTCACATATGTGAGTTTCATAATATATTATGAGTCCCTACTCCCTAACACGGAAAAATGAAGTTGACATGTGGAGAGTCAATGGATAAGAATACGAATGGACAGGAGGATTCATATAGTGGACTCAACCTAGTTTAGATTTAAGGCATAGTTGATTGATTGAATAGCTCCAATATTCACATACTTATCTTCACTCTTAACTTTTGGTGCATAGTTATCTTCAGGCCTTTATACTACATGTACAATCTTGTGCGCTTTTGCATATTTGTTACGCTTTTATATCGAACAATGATAAAACCATGTAGTTAGTATTATTTGTTCTGGTATTAAAAGCAGTTTTATCTTCCATTATACACAAAGCTTTTGCTGTGATTGCATACTTGAAATGTGTTTTAACTTGTTTCTTCTGCTGCACTTTGTTCAGGATTTTTGGAAGTTGATCCTATTATCTTTCCTTTTAGTGACACTGGCTGCAACGCTATACAGTATACATGTTTATCGGGTCAGGAAACACCTCTTTCACTTTGAGAAGTTCAATTGTTTATTAAGATCATCTTAGACTCTGCACCGATGAATATGAAAAACAGAAACTGAAGATTAATTTCTTTAATCATCCTATATAATCATAAGCATGTTTCTTCTTTACATGTAATTATTTTGCATCTTGTAAATTACATTTTAGTAGAAAGCTGCATGACATACTGTATTCACCAAAGGTTGCCTCAAAGGCCAATGCCAATGAGAGGTTGGCGGAGCTTCCTCCCTTTTGTACACCCTAAATGTTAGTAGCTGTAATTGCTTGAAGGCATTTGCAAGAAATTTTAAATTTCAAAATTCTAACCAAAGATTGCTACTTTTTGGTTTATACTACTTGAAGTCTCCATCTTTTCCATTTCTCTGCCTGTCCAAGGAAATATAATCTTGTAGCTCTGGGCCGAAATCCTCAAATTGAGGGACACACCTTCGGTGGTCTTTTCTCGATCAACTATCTAATCCATTTTTATTTATCTAAATTTGATTCAACCTGTCCATTTCTCTTCCGACTTTACAATGCACGTGGGACATTTGTTTTTGGGAAAATTACAGCTCAATGCCTTTGGGTGACTTAGTTTACAAAATACGTATGATAGGTTTTGTATATTTATACATATAATTTACATATACTATACATTTGTTAAACATTTCTATACATATAATACACATAAGGGTATAGATTTTGTATAATTCGGTCATATTGGTAAGTAAGTCTGGGAGAACTGTATATATTGATAAGTTCCCTTTATTTTTTCTCTTCTTGTGCATGTAATTTCGAATAAGGAGCCTCTTAATCATAAGATTGGACATATATTAATATACCTTCTCTTCTAAGCATATAAGAGGGAAGAACCCATGTTTCTGTAGAAATTCTAGATTTTACTGGTGATGCAATTATTTGGTCCACAATCTTGAGTTCCCATATTGGTTATTTGAGCAATCCTCACCTCAATAGATAGTTGAGTTAGGTCCAATGCTCTTTTCTTGTTAATTATTAGGGCCAAACTCTTTCGTCTTACTGCTTACTCAATGATTTTGGCAACAAACTCTAGAATAATCAAAATCGGTTTACAATCATCTGGACAATTAGGCCTGTTTGGAAAGTCATTTTATAATCGAATTTGAGTGTAATTACATGGTTTTAGTATGTTTGTCTGACTAAGTAATTACTTGGTCAATATGTAATTCGGAGTAATTGAAGGGGTAATTACACTCTTCAAATTTCAAGCGTGGATTGAGAATTGTTGCTAATTACATGGTGTAATTACAAAGTTATTTTTTAAATTTTTTTCTTTTTCTTTTTAAATTTTATATATATTTACTTCTTTTTTTCAAATAGATTATTCTTTTACATTAATTATCTTTCATTTTTTACTTCTCATTTTTCAACTTTTATTTGGTGTCCATGTAATTTCTCATATATTTTACTTCATCTCAATTAGCAGTGTTATTATTCTATTTTCTTGCAACTATACCTCCTAATCCTAAAAAGCATGAATTACCTACAAACATAGCTTATAATATCATTAAAGTTGGTATGCAATCTTATTGGGCACAATTGTTCATACTTGCTGCAAAGAGTCACAATGCATTGCAGAAGTTATCTTTGGTCTAGATCTAATACAATTACCAAAAAGACTCTAGTAGCAAGGGACAAAGTTTGTATATCAAAGGCTATAACTGGAGGCTTGAATTGATTAACTTGTGCTAGAACAAAGCTGCTCTAGCAAAAATCTACTGGGACCTATCTCACAAGCAAGACAACTTTTGGATTATACACTATGTTAGTCCCGGGGCTACGGATAAGCAAGAATATGTAAGAATAAAACAGTAACAGCTAAAGCAATTAAAACAGTTTCTGGATGTTGCCTTCAATGTTGTGTCAACATCTGAGGTAACATTGTGATAAAACGATTATAAACCTTTATAGAGTAAATGCAGCGGAAAAGTAAAGAGACACAAGGTTTATATTTTCAAGGGTATATATTAATATATCCCTTGATGGTCAATGACCAAAGAATTGTATAAAGTATATACAATTACAAATGAATTTCTTTTTACAAGATTGAACAATAAATGCGAAAAAGAAATTACAAACAAAAATGAAGTCGCATGAGATGACTTGACCTAAAGTTAAAAGATCTAAAAAGATAAATACAACATCTTCATTACTATTGCTTGAAATATAAGCTTGATCTAGAATCTGAGCAGCAGTAGTAATGTGGGACTAGATGTTGTTATACAACTTTAGGCTAAGTGTGTTGATCCAGTTTCTAAGGTGAATATCCGAGAGCTCTCTTGGTAATTCTTCTCGTTCAATTCTGGATATCGATACTCTGAAGTTCCCTTCAATTTATAGTGTGGAACTTCCCTTGAAATCCTCACTGGTTGGTTGCGGAGGCTGAGTAAAAGAAGGCTTCAGCTTGGACCGGTTCTTGCTCCTTCAAAAGCTCAACGTTCTGGACTTGGTCTTCACGCTGCTTCCTCTCCAAGCTTTGACTGTTTCTTTTACCACGTTTTAAACACAACATCATTGTTAGTTTACCTAGGTCATTTTTTACTCACAGTAACACAACCTGTTTTGGCCTGAAGAATAGGCAAAATCGTTACGGGATGTTGTCAGGAATGTTGTCACAACATCGCAGGCAACATTCTTATTTTCATAAGATGTTGTCCTGAGCATTTACAGATGTTGTCACAACATCCATCCAACATCAACACACTACAAGAAAAAGGCAAGTTTGCTGGCGAAGTTTTGTCATTTTGTGACAGTTTTTACCCCCATAAAATGCTCTGTGGCGGTTTAAACCTCTGCAATATGGTTTTAATATTTTTAGAAAATAATCAGTGACGGTATAACCTCCTCAATATGATCATAATATTTACAACATCTTAATCTGGGGGGATCTATAAGCGCTGCAGTTATACCTTATTTATTTTTAAAATAGATGTTGTAAGATTCAATTGCCGCGACAAATTGATTGTCGAAATGTGTTTTTTTCTGATTAAAATATTTTTAATTATATGATTAAATTAGAGAAAGTGTTGGAAATTTACTAAACGTGAATTAAGTATATCCCATTAATTTATGACTCGAACAATTGACCTTACCCCTAACCTTGGATGCCATTCTTTAAAAAAAAAAGATCAATTCGAGTCTTCACATGCAATCTTAGGACAAAACAATGTCCACAATCTGTCCAGATTACGACCATTCCATTCATGAAGTGAACTTCCTACAAATCTTGACGATTTTATAAACAGTAAGCAACTCACACCGAAAAAGGTCTCGATCAAGGACCGGCCTTCTGCTTTCTTGTTAACTGTTCCATATTGGTTGAGGGAGTGGACTATTGTCTACACATATTCTCTTGGGCAATCACCTTATGAACTAGCTTTTGGGGTTGAATTAAGCTAAAGGTCCATTTTTTGACATGATATCGAGCCAGGACCAATTTCATTTCTTGGTTTACCCAATCTTGGTCCCCCATATCACGTTATCAACGCTCCAATGTCCAAGACCGGGCTTGCGTGGGGGGGGGGGGGGGGGGGGGAGTTTGTTGTTTAGTTTCCGTGCTATATTAGAACATTGAAAAGGAGACTTGCTGATGACTTTGATATCAAGGACTTGGGGATGTCAAAATATATCCTTAGAATGGAGTTCGCTAGGTCTGCACGTCGGAAATGTCATTTCCATACACGTGCAAACGTAGTGCCAAGTATCGCAAATTTCATTAGTGAAAGAGATATTGGTACGTATGTAATACGTTTGATACATAGAATTATGGACGGTTATTGGCCAAATGACAAAGTATTCCACGTTGGTAAAAGAAGGAAGAAGTGTAAGATGAAACATGTCGGAAATCGCTGCGGAGCCGCGGCGCAACCCCGTCAAAGCCGCGACGACTCCCAGGAAGCGCCGCGGCACAAATTGGTTGGCCAGTCATTGGAACCGCGGCGCTTCGGAGGCAGAAAGCTGCGACAGGAAGTTGGAAAAATCTGACGTTTGGGCTGATTTTGGAGCATTGATTCTCCATTACTTGGCACATGAATTCAGCCATAATTTGGATGAATGTAACCCCTTAATCAAGTGTCATTACATGGCTAGTGAAGGCGATTAGTTGGATAGTTGAGAGGTCTTCTCCTTACACTATAAATTGAGGCCTTTGGCTCAATTGAAAGAACACTCAACACTTAGAAAATACTCTAGATTTTATGAATTCATCTTCTTCCTCTCTAGCAAAGTTACTATACTCAAAGTTCTTCAAGAGTAACACTTGAGTTTCCTTTACTCAATTGTTAAGTTGATGTTGTATCTTGGGAGACTATTGCCCGATAACGTAAAAGGAGATATACGGGGCAATCTTGTCTTAAAGAAACAGTGTCATCACCCGACTCAGCGAATCATACAAGCAATCGGTTAAGTTCTTGATTTCCAATTTATTGTAATAATTAGTTTATCCTTTCTTACTATTGTAATAGTTACTTACTTCCCGTTCCCTACAACAATTATATCCCAATAATTTTAAGACAAGATTTGTTGTAAGTACGTTAGAAAGATGACTGGATTAGAACAAATTGCTTCGGATTCTGCTGCTTCTCAAGGCAATCCCTCTGCCTTCCCCTCTGCTCAAGGCAAACCTAATGTTTTTTCGGTTGCTCAAGGCTCATCCAACGCCTTTACCATTGCTCAAGGGAACGTTGTCGTTCCACCCCCTGCTGGATTCCACCATGAACGCCCTGAAAAGTTCATGGGTTCAAACTTCAAGAGGTGGCAACAGAAGATACAATTCTATCTGATTGTTATGGGAATGACACGTTTCCTAAAAGAAGATCTTCCACAAGCTGGAGATGAAATGGACCCTTCGCCTTCTAAAACGGCTGAAGGGGGCCTAGGTATCCATGTCATTAATGGCATGAAGATGGTTCTTGATGCATGGAGTCATAGTGATTTCATGTGTAAGAATTACATATTGAACTGCTTGTCAGACCCTCTCTACACGGTGTATTGCACTGTTGGCACCGCCAAAGAGTTGTGGGAGAAACTTCAAAAGAAGTACAACGCACAAGATGCATGTACTAAGAAATTCATCGTTAGGAAATTTTTAAAATTTCAAATGGTGGATAGTAAGACAGTGATGTCCTAAGTCCAGGATATCCAAATGATTCTACATCACATGGATTTGGAAGGTATGAAGCCAAACGAGCAGTTTTTGGTTGCATCATTGATTGAAAAGTTACCTCCTTCGTGGAATGAGCTACTTAAAGCTCAATACAAATGAGATGACCTTTGAAGAACTTATTATCAAACTCCAAATTCAGGAAGATAATAAGAAGGCCTTGCCTAGGAGTAAATAACTCGCTGAGGCAAAGGCAAATCTGGCTGAGGCTAAAGGGAACCCAAGCAAGAAGTGGAAGTTCCAGAAAGACGGCAAGACCCAATCAGCGGAGAAGTTCAAAGGAAACTGTCACCACTGTGGGAAACCTGGTCACATGATCAAGGACTGCCGCAGGCTCAAGACTGAGCAATAAGAGAAGGCCAAGGCTAAGGGAAAGGCTCAGGTTAACGTCGTCAAGGACAAGTTTCTGGACGACATGATTGAGGAGTTCTCAGCGGTGGTGCTACAAGACACATCTGTTCCAACAGAGATGCCTTCTCCACTTATACACCAGTTACAAACAAGAAGTTGTTTATGGGCAACAATGTTTCCTCTGACGTGCTGGGGGTAGGAAAGGTAGTCCTAAAGATGACTTCTAGAAAGGAGCTCACTCTGAAGGAGGTAATGCATGTTCCTGAGATTAGAAGAAATTGAATTTCAGGTCATTTATTGGTTAATGCTGGTTTTAGGCTAGTGTTTGAGTCCAATAAATTTGTAATCACTAAGAATAGAATGTTTGTAGGAAGAGGGTTCGTCTGTGAAGGCCTCTTCAAAGTAAACGCCATGTCTGTACTACGAACAAGAAATAATAATGAAGCATCTTCTTCTTACTTACTTGAGTCTTCTAATTTATGGCATCATAGATTAGGACATGTCAACTATAAATCCATCCAAAGGTTGGTAAAGTTGGAGTTGTTGCTTTATAGTTCTCGGTAGTTTGATTTCTACTGTTATGTGTTCTAGTCGACATCGAGGTGCCAAACGACTCCGTCGATAAGAGCTCTTGGGAGTCATCAGCCTGTTATCCCCGGCGTACCTCTGATCCGTTGAGCGAGAGCCCTTCCACACGTCACGTGCTGAGCAAAGAGGTATTTATCACACTCATTCACAAAGCGCAAGGTGCGGCATCCGCTTGAACGGGGAGAGGATCGGAGTTTGAAGAAGGCGCCTTTGACCCGCAACAGATAGAGGAGGATTTATTCAATCACATAGTTTGGACTCCTAGAATATGTCGCCCTTTTAGTGTACTTTGTTTAGCTTATTTACCCGCGCTAGTTACTGCTCATTTTTTCAGAATGCGCTATCATAGCTTATTCGCATTGATACCAATATTTTCATACTGCTTTAAAATATTTAATCGGGTCTGACCGTTTCTCTTGTTTTGCTCCTGCTTTGCCTTTGCTTTTGCTTTTGTTTTTGCTTTGTATGTGCTTACGCTCTGTGTTGAGCCGAAAGTCTATTGGAAACAAACGCTCTATCTACCAAGGTAAATGTAAGATTTGCATACACTCTATTTTTTTCAAATCTCATATTGTGAAATTTCACTGAATATGTTATTGTTGTTGTCAGCTATTACTCAACAAGTCAAGCCCAAATTAGGAGGGAGGAATAAAAATCCTTGATGGTATATATGAACGCGTTAATTGTACGGAATAAAAATCAATCATTTTCTTTAATCTTATTATATTCCATTGGGCCTCCAGCCTTGACTCTAGATCCTTCTCAAAAAATTATTTTAATTACTGTTTCAGATTTTTTATGAATATCAATATGGACCAACAATATAAGATGATCTTACGTGGTCAACAATGTAATAGAGATCTCATCTTGATAATGACAAAAATAATCCCTCAATTATTTTCATTAATGAAAGAGTATATATATAATTTATAATTTTCCATAATATAACTTTATTTCTATTCTAATCTCAAAACTCTATTCTAGTAGTACAAGACTCTTATAATTATGGTAAGTGTACAATACTAATTAATGTAATATTTGCATTAAGTTATTACCTAAAACTCACGGACACAATATATACAAAACACTCACGGACACAATATATACAAAACACTCACGGACACAATTATGCACAAAACTGTGATATACATTAAGTGTATATCACGGTATAACTTCTATATTTATCACACCCCGCAGTCATAGCTGGAGGTCTTCGTAGGCTGAGACTGTCCCTAAAATCTTCAAACAGGACAAAGGGAAGACCCTTTGTAAAGATGTCTGCAATTTGATACCTGGAAGGGACATGACAGACGTGTACTTGTCCACGAGCTACCTTTTCGCGAACAAAATGAATATCCATCTCGATGTGTTTAGTCCGCTGGTGTTGAACAGGATTACCAGAAAGGTAGATGACACTCACATTATCACAATAAACCAATGTAGCTTTCTGAATAGGACAATGCAGCTCTAAAAGAAGACTACGTAACCAACATGATTCAGAGATCATATTAGCTACCCCTCGATACTCGGCCTCTGCATTCGAGCGGGATAAAGTCGACTGACGCTTTGCAGACCATGAGACCAAGGTATTACCAAGAAACATACAATAGCCAGACGTAGAACGTCTGGTGTCTGGACAGCCACCCCAATCAGCATCTGTATACGAGACAAGTGTAGACGTCGACGAAGGATATAAATGTAAGTCATAGTCAAGTGTCTCCTGGATGTATCGAATAATGCGTTTGAGCTCATTCATGTGCGCAATCTTGGGATCATGCATAAACAAACACACCTGATATACGACATACGTAATATCTGGTCTCGTGAACGTAAGATACTGAAGAGCCCCTGCAAGACTACGATAGCGGGTCGGATCCTCATAAGGTGAGCCAGCCTCAGCACCCAACTTGGGTCTAGTATCAACCGGAGTGGAAGTAGACTTGCATGATGACATACCAGCTCGCTCAATAATCTCAGTTGCATACTTCCGTTGGGATAAGAACAACCCACCTGCATGACGCGTGACAGTTATCCCCAAAAACTAACTCAAGGACCCCAAGTCTTTCATAGCAAACTCAGAAGTGAGCAATGTCATAATAGACTGGCGTACGCATCAGAAGAGGCAGTTAAGATAATATCATCCACATATAATAGTATATAAGCCAAGGAAGAACCACGACAATAAATGAACAATGAATTATCAGACCTGCTGTGAGAGAACCCAAAGTCGAAACATAGTCTGCAAACCTTTTATACCAAGCATGTGGAGACTGCTTAAGCCCATAAAAAGACTTCTTCAACAAACAAACATGATGAGGATATTTGAGATCCCTAAACCCTAAGGGCTGATGCATAAAGACTGTCTCCTTGAGATCACCATGTAAGAAAATATTCTTCATATCTAACTGATTGATGGGTCATGCTTTCGAAAGAGCCAAGCTGAGCACAGTGAGTATGGTAGTCGGCTTGACCACCGGACTAAATGTCTCACCACAATCCACACCAACCTGTTGAGTCTTGCCATCACCTACAAGACGATCTTTATGCCTCGCAAACGAACCATCAAAGTTATTTTAGTGAGCAAAAATCCACATAGATCGAATAATATTGACACCAGATGGACAGGGCACTAACTCCCAGTCTTATTATCAATAAGAGCATTATATTTGTCGGTTATAGCAATTTTCCAATTCGGGTCATTTAAAGCAGACACAGGGTTACGGGGTAGAGGGGATTTAAGAACATTAGAATTTAAATTAAAATATTTTTTTGGTTTAAAATTACCCCGTTGACTACGAGTGATTGGTCTATGACTCGAGGAAGAATTGAGTAGATTTTGGAACATTTCGGGACACGGGATGGATCGCGGCGGGCGGTGGGCTCTGCCGGCCCTGAATCGAAATACGAAATAGTGCTAGAAGCCGAGACTGGCCCAGTTTTCGTATTGGGCTGGGCAACTGGCCTAATTACATAAATTGAGGCAAAAGCTGGCCCAAGTTCGGAACTAGAAACCTAAGGGTGAGGCGGTACTGTAGGGCAAGTGGGCAGTGGGCCCGTTGGCAGATTTTGGGTGCGGGATAGGTCCAAAAAATGACGTATAATATACGGGGAGACATCGTCATCTAAAAAATTATACGAACTAGGTACGGGACTACTTACTTTAGAAAATGGGAATTGGGATTCGTCAAAAATCACATGGCGACTAATGATGATTTTATTAGACTATAAATCAAAGCATTTGTAACCACGATGATTAGACGGATAACCCAAAAATACACAAGGGGTAGACCGAGCCTGAAGTTTGTTAATTGTGGTGGACGGAAAGAGTGGATAACACAAGCACCCAAATACCATAAGATGGGAATACGAAGGAGTCTTATTATATAAAATATGAAGAGGAGAAGAATACGTCAAGCCTTTGATAGGAAGTATGTTAAGGAGATGTGTAGCCATTTGTAGAGTATGATGCCAAAAAAGAATGGGGTATGGAAGCATGAATCAATAAAGTTCAGACAATGTTATTAATGGTACGAATTTTGCTTTCGGCTTTCCCATTTTGGTGAAGACGTATGAGGACAAGAAAAATGAAAATTGATCTCATTATTAGCATAAAATTTCCGAAATACCTCATTATCATATTCTTTGTCATTATCACATTGAATATTTTTTATTTCCCGTTCGAGTTGGGTTATAATGAATGCTCTAAATTTTAAGAAAGTGGAAAAAACTTGAGATTTTTTCACTATCGGAAAAATCCATAAAAATTAGAATAATCATCCAGAAATGTAACAACGATGACCAAAAAAACTAAGAATAGGAGATGTCCATAAATCGCTATGAATAATATCGAATGACATTAAAGTCTGAGAATTAGAGTCTACAAATGGCAACTCAACAATTTTTTCTAAAGAACAAGATTGACAATTCGGAGTACTACATGTACCCTTACAAGAAATAAAATTGTTTTTATCTAAGGAAGACTAAATAGACGATCCTGGATGACCTAAATGAGCATGCCACAAGGAAGGAGCAAGGGCTGCAAAGGTTGATGGCAGGGCTTGACTCGAGAGACCGGGACGTGGTGTGATAGGATAAAGATCTCCCCTACTATCACACCTCATAAGAGGGCTTCCAGTCTTGAAATCCTTCATAGAAAACCCAAACGGATCAAATTCAACATAAACGAAATTATCAGTGGTGAATTTACGGACAGACACCAAATTTTTAATCAATTTAGGGGCATGAAGAGTATTTTTCAAGATAAGGGTAGATGGGGCGAGACAAAGTTTTATGACCATAACCACGAATTGGAATTGAATTACCATTACCAACAATTATACCACGATTATTGCTCAAATTGGAATAAGACGTGAGGGTACCTTGGTTGGACGTCATGTGGGTAGTGGCGCCGGTGTCCATGTACCAATTTGTGTCAGGTGAATTTAATCCAAGTGTGTGCATCGCGGCTTCAATGTCGGTTTGTGTGGGGCCCGCTGCATGATGGGTTTGCGGAGACCGAGGTCCAAGCACCCCGGCCTGCTACCCCGGCCCAGAAAATGGCATGATACATGAGACTGGACCCGAGAAACTAGGCCTGGGTTGTTTTGAAAAATGGGCCTAGTTTCCCGGGTAATTACCTGGAAAGTAGCTATTGTTCAACCCATATGGACTGGCCCAGTTCCATGACATAGGGGCCTACTGCGAAGCCCAATATTATTGCTGATGTCCACTTTGCCCCGAGGGCCACCACTGCCGCCACCATTGTTGCCGCCGCGATTTTTGTCATTATTTTTGCGGTTCTGACCCTTTTTGCCGCCACTATTGGTGCGGTTTTAGCCGAAATTGTTGGAACCGGAGGGAGTAAAATTGGACTCATACATCATAACGACAGGCGGGGTCCCTGTGGCCACTTTCTTTGCTAATCCGGATTCTTCGAGCGTAAGCATAGAACGAGCCTGATAAAATTGCGAAAGAGGGCTGCTCTAACGAAGAAGCGTGCCAACACCACTATAGGCCTCAGATAGGCCTGCAACCATTTGTAGGACCAAACTATTATTATAAATCGGTGCGCCAACGTTACGGAGTTGGTCCGTCAATTCCTTCAACCTTTGGCAATAAGCTGAAACGTTCGGAAAATCTTTCATGTTGACGTGTGAGAACTCCTGCTCAAGAGTAACAACTCTAGAATTTTGATTATCTTGGAATATGTCACGTACCCTATTCCAAGCATCCATCGCTATAGGGTCTAGTTCAATAATTGTTTGCAACAAGTCGATAGATATAGTGGAGTAAATCCACTGAAGAACGGTAACATCAAGTGTCGTCCATAACTTAGGATCATCCTCGGGTTTTGGCACATCCGTATCTGTAGGAGCCGCGGGGATAATGTGATGAAGGACTTGATGTGAGCGTGCATGAACTTTGAACAGTTCGGCCACGTCGCGTACGTACGTTTTCTATTTCAAGAATGATAGGGATGTGATTCTTGATGTTAGAAACAGTGAGGGCAGGGTGAAACATGTTCTTAGCCATAATAGCGACGCAAGACGTGATGTAGAGATTTGGAAGAAAAAATTGGGAAGAAGGAGGATGTCGTCGGACACAAAACCCGAGAAGAGGGGCTCGGCTTTTGAGGCAAGGTCGACGGAAATTTGGGAGAGGAGAGTGAAACCTAGACTTCTGATACCATGAAAGAAATAATCCCCAGATTATTTTCATTAATGAAAGATTATATATACAATTTACAATTTTTCATAATACAAAACCTATTACTATTCTAATCCAAAAATCATATTTTAATAGTACAAGACTCTTATAATTATGGTAACTATACAGTACTAATTAATGTAATATTTGCATTAAACTATTACCTAAACTCACGGACACAATATGTACAAAACACTCACGGACACAATTATGCACAAAACCGTGATTAAGTGTATATCACGGTATAACTTCTATATTTATCAGATAATGCTCACTGAACAGTAGCATATTACTTTCTTCTTTTCGTTTTATATGACTCTCAGATACAAAGTTTAAAATATTAATTCAACTTATGTACTTACTGTTAAGTTTTAGTTTTAAGTTAATTACAGCTCTGTATTTGTATTACTGATTAGCTGTGTCTTAGTGATTAGCTGTAGCTTTAGTTGGTTAGTCTAGCTTTGCTCATTCATTTAGCTAGTGAAAATATCTTAGCCAGCTCAGCAATAGCTCATAGGTCGGTTAGTTAGTTAAGGTATATATTTTCCTATCCGAGATTGTATATATGTTGCACTGATGATAGAAATCCCCAAATCAATTTTCCTTCTCCTTGTTTACTTCTCTCTTTCTCTGTATTTCTATGGACAGCTTCTAGAAGCTTCACTTAGGTCCTCCATTATAGTACCTTCAGTTCATTACAGCTATAGCATTGCTAAATTCCTAAATTCAACACGAGTAATATTGATTGTAAACCATCGAAAGAACATTGCATGAAATTAAATAATAGTAAACGTGTATAGAGAAATGATGGTGAATATGCACGGAGACAAGAAACAGATCCCTCGTTAGCATCGAAGAGATCGAGGGGCGAATTTTCCCCTTCTTTTATTTTTTGTACTTACATATTGTTAAACTCTTGAAGAATCAAGATGTTTACAAATCGCACCTTGTGAGCTTTATTATGTTCATCGTCATCATTGAGGGTTTTTGAATAAACTTATAAGTTTGATTAAACTAGTTTATAAATAACCAAAAATTATAAGTTAGTCATCCTCAACTTAAGACTTTACAGCTTATAAGTATATTTAGTTTGATCAAGATTTTATAATGTTATATTTTTGTATATAGTTTGAAAGGTACATTTAAATCTATTTAATAGAGACGTGTTTATCAACACCTTTTTACCAAAACGCACTAACTATTTATTATTAGTTTCATCACTTTTATTTAAATACGTAACTGCTTATTAATATTAATTTTAACACTTAAAAATAGATTTTCAACACTTAATGTTTATTAGCTTTACGTTTAATCAAGTAACCAAACATACTTATTATTGTTTCTTATTTTTTGACATTTTTGTGTTCCTTTTCTGTAAGTAAGGGAAACCTTGTCATAGGATATTAGTTGCCGGATCGCGACCAATTTACGCAATCCCTTTTAGTGTTTCGTGACCATTTCGAGGCATATATATATATATATATATACTAGCTCTTATATTCACTTATGTATCAAAAACCCAAGATTGAAACCTTAACACCGCGAGGGGATCAGATGCAAACCTTTCTAATTGAATATAATTAGAGTTGTAGGATAAGATTATCATTTTATTTAGTCTGCATAAAAATAAGGAGATTGTGTGAGGAGGACGCATCTATGAGTCAAGTAGCGTGGGAAGTAATGAGAATGACACATTGATATGATGAGTTAGAAATATCTTGTGAGGAAGGTTGTATATGACCTGCATGAGATACAACCTCACTCATTGTATTTCCTTATTCGGTGGACTCTTTATTACTTTTATCACTATGTATTGTGGGATACCCATTTTCCGGTGATTTACACCTTGGAAGTAGGTAATTTAAATTTTTTGACCTCACTTGTCCATGAACAAAATTTCAAGTTTAATAGAATTGTCTAGGAGATATAGGATTAGGAACGAAGTTATTTAGGACGATGTAGGAGTGGCCTCCGTGACCGACAAGATGAGGTAAGCGAGATTGAGGTGGTTCAACCATGTGAAGAGGAGATGCGCGAAGACACCAGCCAAGAGGTGAGAGGTTGGATATAAAACATTTTAGGAGGGGGAGAGGTAAGTCAAAGAAGAACTTGGAGGGAGGGAGGGGGTGTAACGATCTGTCCGGTCGTTTTAGGCGTATTACCCTGTCTTGACCCAACTACCCTTCCCGTAGACTCTTTCTGGTGTTTGTGACTCGCGGGATTGGTGACATGTTTTCCGAGGCGAATTGAATAGGTTTCGAGAGGAAAGTCTAAGTTAGAAGTTTTGAAATGGAAAGAGTTGACTAAAAGTTGTCTTTTAGCTTAACGGGTTCATTTTCGAGTTTCATCGCTTCCGGTAGGTTCGGAACATCATTTACGACTTAATCGAATCTTTGGTTCACTTCCCGAGGTGTTCGGATGTGTGTTTGAGTCCGTGTTTGCCAATTATGAATTTTGGAAAATTTATGAGTGATTTGTGGAAAAATGAATCGTAGCATTGTCGATTGGTATTTTGAGTGTGAGAGCAAGTCCATAGCATCATTTACACTCAGGTAGTATATTTAGTTCGTATCCGGGAGGTATCGAGTGAGTTTCGGGTGTTGAATGGAAATTTCTTGTTTTGTGTTTATGTCGTTGCTGGTGTAATCGCTTCTGCAAGATTTTGCCGCACCTGTGGAGCCGCTTCTGCATAAGCTGATCCACAGATGCGAGAGATTGATTGATTGGAAATGGTCGCTTTTGCGAAATCCTTGGTGCAGGTTTGAGGTCGCATCTGCGGACCTCGACCGCTTCTGCGATCTTTGGACCGATAAGTTGAGACCGCTCTTGCGGCCATTTCTACGCAAATGCGAGGCCACTTCTGCGAGGAATGGTCTGCAAAAGCGGAAATCGCTATTATCAGAATCTTAAAACCCCAAGTTTGATTTTTAGACTTCATTCCTCGTCCATTTCATTTCTAAGCTCAGTTTGGGGAAGAATCAAAGGGGTAGTTTTCAACCTTGAATTAATTATTTTACCATGTTTCCGTCCATTATTATTGAATAGAATCATGTGTTGGGTAGAAAAGTTTAGGGTTTTAACCCAAGTTGTTAAAATGGCTTATTCATGAAATTTGTGCTAAGATTAAGTCTTTTTTATGTTGATTCTTCAGATTTAGACTATGTAATCCATGGGAAAACTATTACTAGGCTTGAATAAATTCATATTTTCTATATGAGATTTAGTTTTCTTTTAAATTGGAGATTTTTTATAAATAGTGGGAGCTGACTATGCCCGAAGTTGTTACCTTAACCGCAAGGAGGGGGATGCCGAAGGCAGGGCTAGTGACTAGAGTGAAGTCATAACAAGGTAGTCGTATTGGAAGGTGTGTCTGGATCACCTCCTTTTCAGGGAGAGCTAATGTTTGTTGGATATTTTGGTTTGATACTGCTTCACACCCCCAAATGCAATTGAAGGCCCAATTGTGATTAGTTTTACATCAAATTTAAGGATATGACTATTTAGACTATGGGTAACATGTTTCTAAACTAAAGTTTAATTTTTCCCTTGTGGGCTTGGGGTCACTTTTGAGTTGCATTTGAGTTTAGAAGCTTATCTTTATGGATGTCTTTAGATTGTGTGTTAATGTAGAATCTATAATATTTATACCACAATCGTTCGGAAGCGCTCTGGAAAGGAAAGGCCTTGGCGTGAGAGTTCATGGCACTTGCTCGGTAGTGAGGTAGGCTACGGTTTATTTTTTAGACTCTGATAAAATCATGTTAGCTTATAATCATTGAGGGATATTGGACATGATGGGAGGTCCCACCTTAGTGATTGTGATGAGCACTTGAGTGGGTACCGGTGTATTGTGTTGGGCAATATTCCACTTATGTTGGTATTGACAACTATTATGTGGGCTATGATAGTCGTGATTGAACTCCTACTTGGTGTGTGAATTGATTTACCTCATCACTCTATGTCTTCTATTATTCATCTCTTATGTACGTGATCTTTCATCCCATACTTCGATGATAATTGTTCTACTTACCACATGCATTCACTCATTCATACCAATATTGTTACTAAAATGGATATTGATATGATACGTTACTGGTCCGATGAGACCGGAAAGGAAGGTAAATGAATTGATAATGAGATGATTTGATACGAAATGATTGATATGATATGAAGCTCTACCAGTATGAGGGATCATACTGGATGGTCGTGAGGGTATATAGACCTCGCAGAGTCTCTCATGGGTCATGAATATGTGGTAAAATTCATTAGCATGTGTATGACAAGTTGATGAAAAGTACATTGCATTTCATACATTATCATTCATACAACTTATGTGATTTGTGCCTACCTGATTTTCCATGTTCTGAAATGATTTATGTGTTGGACAATAAGTAAGGTGATTTGAGAGTTATTTGTGAGGTAGACTCAATTTTTATATGTGTTATGTGTTGTCTGTCTTTATCCGCGTGTACGCATACTACATTTGATGTGTCTTTATTTGGATGAAGATACAACGTCTTCTACCAGTGTTGGGCCTCGTGGCTGACGTCCGAGGCGAGTAATTCAGAGACTTCAGGGTGAGCCTCACCGTTCTTCAGCAACCCTGGATCTCCCTCTTATTTGTTTTCATGTTCTTGTTATCTTTCCAAGATAGTGTTATTTCAGACTTGTACCGGCGATGTGTATGTGTCATCATGATCCGTGAAATGGGTCGCGACAGAGGGGTTGAAGAGGTGTGATTAGACAGAACATGACACATCTTCAGCTTACTGAGGACATGACTCTATATAGAAAGGTATAGAAGTCAAGGATTAAGATAGTTATGTAGTAGTAGCCGAGTGTCATGGTACTTTTATGCGGGGAAGGCATGGGGTTAGTCTCCTCTTCTCATCTTCTCCTTATATAGTATTTCCTCCGTCTCAAAAAGATTGTCTTAGTTTGACTTGACACAGAGTTTAAGAAATAAAGGAAGACTTTTAAAATGTGTGATCCAAAATAAGCTTTAGATGTGTGGCTATAAATCATCTCATAAAGTTAAATTATTTCTAATGTACAAATGTGTCAATCTTTTTGGGACAAACTAATAAGAAAAGTAAGACAATTTTTTTGGGATGGAGGGAGTAGTATATAATTTTCTAGTATTTGCATAGTATCCACTACAAAAGAAGAAAGACATTTAGCAACAACATTTATTGTTGTGATGTTGTTGCCAAAAGTATTTTTCGCAACAACAAAAATTGTTGCATGCCATTGCAGTAACCTTCTATGCAAAAAGTTTTCGCAACAAGTTGTTGCCATTTACGCTTTTTAGCAACAATATATTAAAGTTTTGTTGCCATCTACATTTTTTAGCAACAATATATTTATTGTTGCTAAAGTTTTGTTGTCAGTTTTATATTTTTTTGTAGTGAACTTATTCCTCATTTTTACTGCTACATGTTACCTCATTTGCTTTTTATCTTACTATTTTTCTATCGCTATTTTTCTATTTATTCTGCTCGGGTTACGCTTCTTTTGAGCCGAGGGTCTATTGGAACAATGCACATGTAAAGTCTGCGTATATTCTACGTTTTTCGTATCTCACGATTACACTGAATATAAATTGTGGTATCGGGACTCGAACCGGGATAGGACAATGTCTCGTCCCGACCCGTCCCGGCCCGCCCCTGTCCCGACTGTCCCGACCCGATCCCGCCCGAATCCCTCCTTTTGCAATAACCGTTGCACCAACGACCATTTTATATTTTGGCCGTTGTGCAATGACCATTTTTGGCCTCCCCCCTCCCCCAACCCCCGTACCCCCTTAATATTTATTTTTAACCCATAAGTTATTATATTTATACTTTAACCCAATTTTTCAACTATAAATACTTCATTTTCTCTTCATCTTTCTCACAATCTTTCTACAATCTCTCTAATCTCTCAACAAGTCTACATTGTCTACTAAATATTCAATTTTATTTATTCATTTGGGAATTGGGAGTGAAGTTGGGAATTAGCTTGATGATCTTCCATCGAGCAAAGTTTCAATTTTCAACCTCTCGATTACACGTCGACGTTACACCGGCGTTTGGTACATTCGTTCTTTCATTAAATTATTATTGTACAATTATTTTATTTAGCGCACTTAATTTCATTTACTTTAATTATTTATTAGTATAATTATAAATTTATAATGGAAGAATTTAAACGTATGCTTACGGGTAGGGGTCAAGCTTCTTTTAGTAGGGGCAACAAGGGCAAGAGTACTTCTTCTAGTCATCCTATTCCTACACATAATGATTTTATTGATACTGAACATTTTCCTACAATACCATTAGATTTAGACGAGGAGCTATTTTCTGGAACTCAATAGAAAAATTAGTTGCTGTGAAGGGTTTGCCTTTTTCATTTCCTTCATCTCCTGATTTTATTCATTACATTAGAGATTTGTATAATCCTGCTTTAACGGTTTTTCTAGATCAACTGTTAAGAGAGATGTATTTAAATTTGCACATGAATATCAACAGTATTTACGTTATTTATTATATCATTTTAATGGCAAAGTGACTATCACTTCTGATATAGGTCGTAGTACTAACGACCATGATTATTTAACGGTAACTTGTCATTGGATAGATTATAAATGGTCTATGCAAAAACGTATCTTAGCATATAGATATATAGATGATATGCACACTGGTAATTTTATTGCAGAAAATATTTATCAAGTGTGCGATTATTACGGAATAACCGATAAAATTATGACTATTACATTGGATAACGCTTCTTCTAACAATGACGCTATTACAATTTTAAAAAATAGTTTAACTCCATCTTTTTCAGATCATTTTCATATAAAATGTGCGTGCCATATATATAACTTAATTGTAAATGATGGTCTATTGCTTTTTGAAGACATTCTTAGTAAAATACAATTTGCTATAAACTTTATTTTTAAAAATAATAGAATACAACGAAGAAAAGAATATAAAAAAACTTGTCACGATTGCCAACTACCTTATAGAAAAATTTCAGAAGAAGTACCCACTATGTGGAATTCTTTATACGAGCAACTATTTGTTGCTTATGACTATAGAAAATCTATAACTTTATTTTTTAACTCTCATAATCAAAATCCAGCTTATATGGTTGTAGATAGCGATTGGGTAAAAATTTCCGAACTTATTGTATTTTTAGAGAAATTTTTTCAAGCAACAAAAGAATTTTTTGGTATATATTATCCTACTATTTCAACTATGTTGTTTAATATAGCTCTAATATTTTTATTACTTACTGAATATATGGAAAAATCAGCTTACATGGCAGCTATTAAAAAATGTTTATCAAAATTAAAAAATATTTTATTCCTATTCCCACTATTTATATTATTGGTGTTGTATTAAATCCGACTATTAAAATAAACGGTACTAAATCACTTATTGAAACTATTTACGATTGTATAGAAGTACTACCACCTCCAAGTCCCAAAAATCCAAATCACCCACCACCTATTGAACAAACTAAAGAAGAAGTGTTGTCTAAAGTAGAAGACCAATGCAAAAAAGTATATAGGTTTTACCAACAAGAAAGTGCTAGTAACCTACCGGCTTCCATACCATCTTCTTCTTCTTCTTCAACACAACCTCACAAAAGACATGCTGTTTATGCGGCTAGTATTGAAAGCCTCAGAAATAGAATGTGCGGCTGTACCGCTACTAATCAAATTAGCGAGTTTGATATTTTTGTTTTGCAGGGTTCTGTACCGTACCAAGCAGTTCTCAATGAAGAAGGACGTGAAGACTTGCTGAAATACTGGAGGGGGAATGAGAAGACCTTTCCGACACTTTCAATGATGGCCCGAGATGTTTTGAACAGTCAAGCGTCATCAACTGCGTCTGAAAGCACTTTTTCTGCCGACGGATATCAAATAGGAGACCACAAACACTCATTAGCCGGAGACAGCTTGGAGATTGTAGTATTATTCAGAGATTGGATACGAGCGGAGTGGAGAAGGTGCGGTCAACTGGAGATCAACGAAGAAGAAGACGAAAACTACAACGAAATCTTATCCGAAGGTGGTGGAAGCGACATGGATCAATTTGACCAACAAATACCAATTCCAACCGAAGAACCACAGGAAGTTATCAAGAAACTAGAACAAGTTTATTTAAGAACGTAATTTTTTTAATTGCAATTTTATTATGTAATTTGCAACTTTTGGACAACACCACAAAGTTGCAATTTCGACAATTGTATTTGTATTACAAAAAGTTCATATGTCTATTAAATAATATAAGAGGCACAAAAACAGCATTGGGATATTTTTATTACACTATCTTGTCTTGTTTAATTATTGAGTTTTTTATACATATATTATTTTTTTTAAAAAGAGAAAAATCGCCTGGATCCGGATCCCGACCCGACCCCCGATCCCGACGGGAGCGGGATCGGGATGGGACTTCGGCGAATCCCGCCATACCCGATCCCGCCAGCCCCGACCCCCCCCCCTTCACCCATCCCGCCCCGACCCGACCCCGCCAGTCCCCAGCCCGGCCCACTAGCCAGCTC
The DNA here is from genome assembly GCA_034509755.1 of Anisodus tanguticus. Taxonomy (NCBI): domain Eukaryota; kingdom Viridiplantae; phylum Streptophyta; class Magnoliopsida; order Solanales; family Solanaceae; genus Anisodus; species Anisodus tanguticus. Next base: position 34,776,682 of record CM067557.1, on the reverse strand, counting down.
TAGTATAAATTGTATACATTTAGTTTTGTTTACTTGCTTAAATTTTTGAAAAACAATATTAACAGTTTTAGCTTTTCTATAAGAAAAGAGATTAAAAATTTACTTTTATATTTAAGTCTTTAAACGTTGACTAATCAGGATGTGTACTCTATTAAATCAGATAGTCAAAATAATGGCTGCAATCCTGAAATTTTAAATAAATCTTCAAATATACTTCTTTACAAGTTTTTCAGAATCCATAAAAAAAATTATTACTAGATGATACTTTTATGACTCAGTTACCATCAAAGGATGTGGTGCAGCGAATGAGATTGCTCTTCTCTTAATCGGAGGTCTCGAATTTGAGTCTTGGATATGAAAAAATCATTGATAGAGACCGTTTCTCCCGAATAGCTCTACACGACACAAATTCAAATATAGTCAGACTTCAGTGTAAATACCGAACAACGGGAGTAACCAAATACTCCCTCTGTCCCAAAAAGATTGTCCAACTTATTAGTTTGTCCCAAAAAAATTGGCACCTTTCTATATTTAGAAACAATTTAACTTTATGAGATAGGACGGCCAGTTGCATTCGTGAGGTAGCCAGAGAAGTGCTAAGAGTCTCGCGGAGTTATCGTGGTGGACATCGAGGGGACTGGTGGTGGAATGATGAAGTTCAAGAGAATGTGGAAGCGAAGAAAGCGGCGTATGTGAAATTGGTAGAAATCAAAGATGGGGTGGAGAAGTGGACGAATAGGGAATTGTATAAGATGGCGAGGAAGGAGGCAAAACTAGTGGTTACGGTGGCGAAAACGGCGGCTTTCGAGCGCTTGTATGTGGAATTAGAGGAGAAACGCGGGGATAGGAAATTGAACAGAATAGCCAAGACAAGGGAGAGGAGGGCCCGTGACTTGGATCAAGTGAGGTGTATCAAGGACGAGGACATCAAAGTACTGGGGGAGGAAGCGCATAGTAGGCGGAGGTGGCAGTCTTACTTCCACAAACTCTTGAACGAAAAAGGAGATGGAGACATTGTGCTGGGAGATTAGGAGCATTCTGGTAGGCACGGGGATTTTGGGTATTGTAGAAGCATTAAGATTGAGGAGGTTACGGGTGTTATTCGCAGGACGAGCAACCGGGCCTGATAAGATCCAAGTTGAATTTTAGAAGAGCGCAAGCATGGCTGGTTTGGAGTGGCTGACTGAGTTGTTTAACGTCATTTTTAAGACGACAAGAATGCCCGAAGAATGGAGGCGGAGTACAATGATTCTCTTGTACAAAAAAAGGGTGATATCCAGAGTTGCAACAACTATAGGGGTATCAAGCTGCCGAGCCACTCTATGAAAGTTTGGGAAAGAGTCGTGGAGACGAGGGTGAGGAGAGACGTGTTTATTTTTGAGAACCAGTTTGGATTCATGCCGGGACGTTCGACTACCGAAACCATTGATCTTATTAGGAGGTTGTTGGAGAAGTATAGAGAGAGGGAGAAAGACTTACATATAGTTTTCATCGACCTCGAGAAGTCATACGACAAAGTCCCTAAGGAGGTTCTATGGAGATGTTTGGAGGTTAGAGGCGTACATGTGGCGTACACTAGGGCAATCTAGGATATGTATGATGAAGACAAGACTAGAGTGTGGACAGTAGGAGGAGACTCGGAGCATTTCTCATTGATGATGGGGCTGCACCAGGGATTAGCTCTTAGCCCATTCCTATTTGCCTTAGTGATGGACGGGCTGACGCGACAAATCCAATGGGAGGTACCATGGTGTATGTTATTCGCAAATGACATATCCCTGATTAATGAGACTCGCAGCGGAGTGAACACCAAGCTGGAGGTTTGGAGACAAACTCTGAAGGCTAAATGGTTCAAGTTGAGTAGGACCAAAATAAAATATTTGGAGTGCAAGTTCATCAACGGGAGTGACCCTGAGACAGGCGTGGAGGTAAGGCTTGGTACTCAGGTCATTCCAAAGAAAGGAAGCTTCAAGTACCTAGGGTCTATTATCCAAGGGAATAGAGAGATTGATGACGATGTCACACATCGTATTGGGGCAGGGTGGATGAAATGGAGGCTCGCATCTGGAGTCTTGTGTGACAAAAAGGTGCCACAAAAACTTAAAGGCAAGTTCTATAGGGTGGTGGTTAGACTGACTATGTTATATGGGGTAGAGTGTTGGCCAGTCAAGACTTCGCACATACAAAAGATGAAAGTTGCGGAGATGAGGATGCTGAGATGGATGTGTGGGCATACAAGGAGAGATATAATTAGAAATGATGATATCTGGGAGAAAGCGGGAGTGGCCTCGGTGGATGATAAGATGCGGGAAGCGAAGTTGAGATTGTTCGGGCATGTGTAGAGGAGAGACACAGATGCCCCAGTGTGGAGGTATGAGAGGTTGGCTATGGATGGATTCAGGATGAGTAGAGGTAGGTCGAAGAAGTATTGGGGAGAGGTGATTAGACGGGATATGACGCAGGTGCAACTTACTGAGGACATGACCTTAGATAGGAGGTTATGGAGGACACGGTTTAGGGTAGAAGAGTAGTAGGTACCCCAAGCGTTGTCCTACTTATGCTTAAAAATTGATAGTTGTAGTGTTACTATTGTAGACCCGATTAGCCTATCACACTTATAAACACAAATATTGCTTTGTAATCCACTGTAGTTTAATTTCTGATGCTATGTGTTATTTAGTATATTTTGTTTAGCTTATTTAGTTGTGTTAGCTACTGATCTCTTTTGTTCGAATGCACTTTATACTGCTTTAATTCCTTATCTGAGTCTGACCGTTTTTCTTGTTTTACTCTTTACTCTTGCTTTGTTTTGATTGTCTTGTTTGTGATTATGCTTTTTGAGCCGATGGTCTCCCGAAAACAGCCGCTTTACCTACCAAGGTGGAGGTAAGATATGTGTACACTCTACTCTTTCCAAACCCCACGGTGTGGGATCTCACTGAGTATGTTGTTGTTGTTGTTGTTACAGTCATACAAATATTTAATGCTTGTTTTAGACTATAGATTCCAAAAATCTTCAATGATGTGTCAAGTTAAACTAAGTCAATCTTTTTGGGATGGAGGAATTAAAAAACTTCCATTACACAATTAAATTTTATGTAGTGAAGAAAGTCCGTTAAGACCTGCATGAGAAAGAACCTTCCTCAGTCCTCAACTTATTTGATGATCTCTTTATTGTTTTGTGTGGTGTGGGCCCCCGACCTTTCTCCATATACGAAAGCTTTGCCGTTCTTATCAGGGTGAGTTAGGTACGTACTTTGTTGACAACCCACCCCCAATAAGTACGGCCCTTCTTACTCATATCATAACAAATTGCTATTTCTTTCTTATTTTATTTATTTTTCTTGGATTGATAAGTTCAATTTGAGTCAACTCACTCTTTATATTGCCACCAAAAGAATCGTCATTTCATCCCCAAGTGCTACTATTTGTTTTTTTCCCCATATACTTCAAGAAAATATTATTATATTCGTTCTATATTTGATAAATTTAAGAAATAAATAATGTTGTGATCCATAAATAAAAATATATCCGAAGCACTAACACTATCTTTATTAACAACATCTAAATGGGACTAGATTATAAGAGTTACCTATATCCTCTCTAGATTTTCTTTTCGATAATAAAACAGTTATTCTTTTGGTCTTGAATTTCGGTTATAATGTATGGCCATCTTTTTTTAAAAAAAACTCAAGTTATTAGAAATAAAGTCTTTTTATTTATTTAATTATATTTACAACATGCTCTCATAGATCTAAATTTTTTAATGAGTCAAGCACGTGATAATTTATTTTAATACATACTGTTAAGAAGTGTGACAATCTCATCAAAAACTTAAACGGTTAGAATATATATTTTTATTTATTTAATTATATGAATATATACATAAAGGTAAAATAGGATAGACAAATACTAGTTTATAAATTAAACATCAGTCTTTTTAAAAAAAAAATGAAAAAGAAAAATCTTTACCTAAAATAGAATCAAAAAAGTTTATTCCCCCTTTCGTCCCAATTTATGTTACTCTATATGTTCCAATTTATATGTCACATTTTCTTTTTAGTTAATTAAAAAAGAATGATACATTTTCTTATTTGACAATAATTTAATTTTAAACTTTACTTTTTACGCTTATCGAGTTGATCTATAACCACACAAATATTTTTGAGTTATTTTAGACCATAAGATTCAAAAGTCTTTCTTTATTTTTTAAAATTTCATACGGAGTCAAACTATATCATATAAATTGGGACGGAGAGAGTATATTTTTTTTCCTTTTTAATCAATTTCAAAAAATGATATATATTTATATTTAGAAATAATTTAACTTTAAACTTCTCATTTTCTTAATAAAATAATTTACGAATAGACAAATATATATAGCTTGTTTTAATACAAAAGTCTCTATTTCTTTTTTAAAATCGTGTTCAATCAAATTATATCATATAAATTAAATCGGCGAGTATTACTCCCTCTATCCCAAAAATATTAACCTACTTTTCTTATTAGTTTGTCAAAAAAAATTGACATTTTTCTATATTTAAAAAATAATTTAATTTTATGAGATGATTTATAGGTACATAAATTTTTAAGGCTTGTTTTGAACTATACATTTGAAAAAAAATTCTTTACTTTTTAAACTCCATATGTTAAATTAGATCAATCTTTTTGAAACGGAGGAAATAATTATTACTAGTATTGATTATAAATATCAATAGGCTCTTCCAGAAGGTGAAAGGTTATCTTTTTCTTTGTTTGTGGGGACAAGAAAAATAAAAAAGAGGATCGTACCGTCCCGTCTGCACTTGAATATGTCCTTCCTCACATATTTTCTCCACCGAATGAAATGCTATACGTAAGATAATGACTTTCCTCCTTTCAATACCCAAAATGCCTTTGTCAATGCTACCATCCTTTTCTGTCCTTTCCCGTACGGCATTCTCACTAATATCTCATTTGACCTTTCTACCCTTTTATATTGGAGTATATAATATTTCAACATTGCACTACTATTCCACTTATTCTTCTCTCATAAATTTTAAATTTCTTCTATTTTATTTTATGCTATACTATTTTTTAAATCAAAATCACAGGTTGTGATTGCAAGCCTATCTTTTTGCAAATCATGTAAGTGCATCAAATAGTATTAGAATAAGGAAATATCCCGTTTTTCTTACCATGCTCAACCTATGTACTTAAATAAACTTTCAATATAAATAGCAAAATTACAAAAACATTCTGATCATAAACCAATTAAAACCAAGAACAAATATCAGACTTTATAAAAAAAAAAGAACTCAAGATTAAAATATGTTTCATCAAGGACGATATTAGCTCACATTTTCTCTTTTTGTCGATTCAAAGATAAGTAACCTCTCTTCATTTTAGTTTATATAAATATTATCTATTCCCCTCCTCTTTTCTTTTAATTGAAATTTTCCCCTTTTGATTTCGTTGCATAAAATTAAATACAATAATAATAACATATATAGTGAAATCATATAGTTAAGATCTGAGGAGGACAGAGTGTACAGAGACCACAACTTTAAAAAGTAGAGATGCAGAAATTAAATGCAAATGGAAATTTTTTAGACCAAGTTAAGTTTGTTTTAAGAAACAACACATTTTAATGATGGTGTTGCAACCCAAACATCATTTAGTGTAAGGTATTATTATTATTTTTATACATTAAACTCTCCATTTTTCAAACTAAGAGGGTACATTGGGTCTTTCAAGAAACTGGAAAATACCAAGAAAGGACAATAAAGTAATTGAGACATTCTTTCTTCTTCTTCACTCGGTTATCTCAACTAGGCCAGTGTTTTTCTGTTAACGGTTGCTTCTTAATTTCCCAACTTCTTTATCTCATCAAAATTCACATACACAATTTATATCTCCCCTCAAATCCCATCTACTATCATCTTAATTAGTCTCCAAATTTCTCTTCACATAGTAAAATTTTCTCTCTTTTCTCATCCAAATCTAAGGTACAATTTAATTTATACAAAGAACCATAAAGTTTCAATCTTTGGCTCAAATAATCACTAACGTTTCAATCTTTGGCTTAAATAGTCACTAAAGTTTCAATCTTTGGCTTAAATAGTCACTAAAGTTTCAATCTTTGGCTCAAACACTCACTAACGTTTCAATGTTTGGCTCAAATAGGCACTAAAGTTTCAATGTTTGCCTCAAATCATCACTAAAGTTGCAATCTTTGGCTCAAATCATCACAAAAGTTGCAATCTTTGGCTCAAATCATCACTAAAGTTGCAATCTTTGGCTCAAATCATCACTAAATTTCCAGTCTTTGGCTCAAATCAGCACTAAATTTCCAGTCTTTGGCTCAAATCATCACTAAAGTTCCAATCTTTGGCTCAAATGATGCCTAAAGTTTCAATCTTTGGCTCAAATAATCACTAAAATTTCAATCTTTGGCTCAAATAATCAATAAAGTTTCAATCTTTGGCTCAAATAATCACTAAAGTTTCAATCTTTGGCTCAAATGATCCCTAAAGTTTCAATCTTTGGAACAATGAAGAAGCAAAAACCAATTCAAGAATCCAATTTCAAGAACCCCTTTGATCTTCTCTCTGAAGAACTTGTCTTTTCAATTCTTGATTTTCTCAACAACAACCCACTTGACAAAAAATCATTTTCTCGTGTTTGCAAATCTTTTTATGCTATTGAATCTCACCATAGGAAAACCTTGAAACCCTTTAGGTCAGAACACTTAACAAAAATTCTTAATAGATACCCACAAATTACCCATCTTGATCTTTCCCTTTGTCCTAGAATTACTGACAGTTCACTTACAGTTGTAGCTAATTTATGCAAGGAAATGTTGAGGTCAATTAATCTTTCTAAGTCTAAGTTTTTTACCCATGTGGGGTTATCTAATTTGGTGATGAACTGTGTGAATTTGGTTGAAATTGATTTGTCAAATGCCACTGAGTTGAAGGATGTAGGTGCTGCTGCATTAGCTGAGGCAAAGAATTTGGAGAGGTTGTGGTTGGTGAGGTGTAAGTCTATAACTGATATTGGACTTGGGTGCATTGCTGTTGGTTGCAGGAAGTTGAGGTTGCTTAGCCTTAGGTGGTGTTTGGGTGTTGGTGATCTTGGTGTGGGTTTGATTGCTATTAAGTGTAAGGAGATTCGTACTTTGGATCTTTCTTACCTGCCGGTAATGGAACTTTTCTTCCCTTAATTTTGTTCCTTTTCTGTGTTGTATATGCTTTTGGATGGGTGAAGCTGAGGTTGCTTTCTGTTTATGTTTCTTTTCAAGTCTATTATACATGTTTCTGTCTATGTTTTTCATGGTAAGTTAGTTTGTTTGTCTAATATAGTTCATTTGAACATGTTTAAATGATATGCTCATCGATGGGTTGGTCTTCAGTTGACATTATTTTGCAGGGTTAAGGGTGTATTCGGTATGAAGGAAAATGCTTTCCATGTAAAATGTTTTCCAGGAAAATAAGTGGGTTTCTTACTTTTTTTCTTATATTCGGTACGTAAAATCAAAAAATATTATCCTATAAGCTTTTATATATAATCTAGACAAATACTATGGGACGTGGGGTTGAGGGTGGTGGGATGGGGGCGGTGTGTTGGACGGTGGGGAGGACACAATAAATGTGGAATGTCACTTGTGGAATGTGTCTTCCCTACTTTCACTAGGGAAATTATTTTCCTCATTTTTAAGGAACTTGTTCCTAGAGAAAATGTTTTCCATAAAATTTGACCGACCGAACATGGGAAAATGGGAAAACATTTTCTGAAACACATTTTCCTTCATATTGAACACACCCTAAATGAGGGCTTGGTCAATTATATGTGTGTGTTCATTCTTCTTGAGTTCTTTCGAGTGCTGTTATTTGATTTCTCATTGTCAAATTCTGCCAAGTTAGTTACATGATTGATGGCTTATCCGATTAACTTGTTTTTACACTTCTTGTGCGAGTATGAGTGACTGAGATCTCTATCTTCATAGTCACCAATATGGTTATTAACTCGGTTTATTTGAATTCTGATGTATCATGAATGCTTAATATGCATTGTATGTCATAGAACAAATGTAGCTTTGGGAGTGTTAACCCATGTTTTAGTAGGTACCTAGTGGATTAGTCAATGTGCGCACAAGTAAGATGTTTTGCTGTCTAAATTTCTCACTGATATCTTTGATGTAGTCTTTGAGAATTGTGACACCCACGACAGAGGGCGGGTCAAGAAAAGGACCGACAAGCTTCTAGGTTGGCAAGCTTATAAAGAAGGGGTGCACTTAACACCATCGGTTAATCCCACATCAGAATGGGAGAGAAAAGTGAAGGGCTTTATAAAGGCATAACACAAGTTCATATGGCACACACACTTTTGGGCTCGATGATGGCCTATCCCAAGGGACGAATCCATGAGGTTTGTTGGGCCAAAACAGACAATACGTGCCATGGGCATGAGATGTGATGAATATAGTATTTGAGCCAGGCACTCCCTCAGTATAGTGGTGGGGCAAACCTCAACTAGGATGCCGAGTCCCTAAGGGAGGAGGTGTATGTGATGCCCATGACGGAGAGCGGGCTGACGAGGGCGTATCACATAGAAGGATTGACAGACTTCTAGGCTAATATTCTGACCTTGTCTTAGTTAATTTTATCCCTTATATTTTGCTTTTCTACTTAGGAGATATACAAGTACTGAAAAAAGAGGCTGTTTCTGTACTTTGCACATCACTTCCACTCATGCTTCTGGCCTAGAGTTTGCCAAAAGGAAAACATAGTGCAGTGTCCAGCTGTTGAATCCTAATGAACAGCTCTGCTCTACATTCAAATACATCTTTAGATGAATAATTGAATGTTCTCTTAGTATAACCATCCTGGACGACCTTAAGTTATTGGAGGTTTTATTGCTGTAGAGCATCTATCCAGATTCTCTCAATATCTGTGCAGCGCTTAGGGATAGTGTAAAACCTAGTAAAATTGCCTCGTGCTTTCTAGCACCTTGGGAATTTGTTTGTTGTCCAGGTCTCAGTTACACTTACATCTGGTAACCATCACTTAATAGACCGCGTAAATTTTATAGCTGGCCCCAACTTACTTGAGATTAATGCAAGGTAGTAGTTGGCATTGTAATTTACCACAACTTTGGTTCAGAACATAAATTCCAGATGTACCAAGTTTCCAATGACTGGCTGTATTTATGAAGTTGATATATGTAAGCTGTTTCTGTTTTCTGTTATTACATCCCATCTATTTTCCTTATTTTTTTTGTCTTGGCTTTCTTTAATGATCATACAATAATGTGTTAATCTTCTTATTACACAGATCACTAATGAATGCTTATCATCAATTTCGAAACTGCAATATCTTGAAGATTTGGTTCTAGAAGGTTGTTATGGAATTGACGATAACAGCCTTGCATCCCTCGAGCAAGGCTGCAAGTCACTGGAGGTATGTACTTTGGAAGAATCTGTTTAACAGACGTATGATTCTCATATTTGTCTCTCCTTCAGAAAAAAAAATGAAAAATAAAAACAAAGATGATATTGTTGTGTTAAACTTGCGAAAAGTCCCCAAAGGCGTAGCTCAATTGGCATAGGTTGAGACTTGTGACTTAGGTCACAAGTGCGAGCAATGTGCCAAGCGAACTAAGTCTGGTATTTAAGTGGAGAAGGTTGAGGGACTTGTGACTTAGTTGACCATTGTGCAACTCAAGTGTTGGCTTGCACACGTCATACCTTTTTGTCTTTCTTTTTTTCCCTTTTCAACTTTTTTTTACAAGGTACTATTGCTAATGTCAGTATATGTATGTTGGCTCTTTTCAGACACTTGATATCTCGAGCTGTCAGAATGTTAGTCATGTGGGTTTGTCATCTCTCACCAGCTGCGCTGGATGTCTGCGGCAACTTATATTAGCATATGGTTCTCCTGTAAGGCTTAATGACCTTGAGCATCTTTCAGTAGTATGAGTTTTAATTTGATTGTTGATTTAGGATTACTGGTATTTCAGGTAACGCCAGCTGTCGCAGATAGCTTGCAGAAGCTTTCCAGGTTGCAATCCGTCAAACTAGATGGTTGCCAAGTTACATGCTCTGGACTGAAAGCTATTGGAAATTGGTGTGTTTCACTTAAAGAACTGAGCTTACGCAAATGTTTGGGAGTGACAGATGAAGGTCTCTGCTCCCTCGTAACAAAGCACAAAGACTTGAGGAAGCTTGACATTACTTGTTGTCGCAAGATAACTCATGTATCGATATCCCATATAACGAATTCCTGTGCTTCCCTTACTTCTCTCAGGATGGAGTCTTGTACTCTAGTCCCGAGAGAAGCTTTTGTTCTAATTGGACAGCGTTGCCAGTACCTTGAAGAGCTTGACCTTACAGACAACGAAATTGACGATGAAGGCTTGAAGACCATTTCCAAGTGTGCCAGCCTTTCCAGCTTAAAGCTGGGGATCTGCCTGAACATAACCAATCAGGGTCTTATCCACATTGGCATGTTCTGCTCAAATCTTAAGGAGCTTGACTTATATAGGTATGTATTTCATAGTTCATGGGCTGTTAAGAAAGAATGTAAAACTTTGAAACTTGTGGTCTAAAATAAGCCACCGATATATGTGTGGCTATAAATCATCCTTCAAGGGTAAAATTGGAAGTTTATAGTTAAATTGTTACTAAATATAGAAATGTGTCATTCTTTTGGGACTGACTAAACAGAAAAAAGTGTCACGTAAATTGGGACAAAGGGAATACTAGATATCTTGTGCAAATTTTTTGACATTCTTTTCTTTTCTGTGATGGATTGGGAAAACTCTCACTTTTAATTATAGAGTACAAGAGATCGAGTGTGCTGATTACTGGGTTATTCTTATTAACAGGTCTGCTGGAATTTCCGACTTGGGAATATTAGCAATTGCTTGTGGTTGTACTGGCCTTGAAATGATCAATATTGCCTATTGCAATCGTATTACTGATGGCTCGTTCATATCTTTATCAAAGTGTTCAAAGTTGAGTACACTCGAAAGTCGAGGTTGTCCTCTAGTCACATCTTTAGGTCTTGCAGCTGTTGCTGTGGGATGTAAGCAACTTATGACATTAGACATCAAGAAGTGCCAAAACATCGATGATACCGGAATGATTCCACTTGCTCACTTCTCGCCAAACCTCAAACAGGTAACTAGAGTTTCTTTCTCTTTCATTGTATGTTGATGAACTGGAGCATTGACATCTAATATGAGTTGGTCATCTGTAATTACACAGATAAATTTATCCTACACTTCAGTGACGGATGTGGGGCTGTTGTCTCTTGCCAGCATCATCGGTCTGCAGAACATGACAATCCTGCACCTGAAAGATTTATCTCCTGGTGGACTAGGAGCTGCACTGTTGGCTTGCGGCGGACTTACTAAAGTTAAGCTGCAGACATCATTTAAATCATTGCTACCGCAACCTCTTCTTCAACACTTAGAAGCCCGTGGTTGTGCCTTCCAATGGAGAGAAAAACCATTTCAGGTATCTTGCTCATATTTATTCTAACCTTCTTCTTTTCCTCTGAAAATAGTGAAAAGGGCCAAAAATACCCTTGAACTATTCGAAATAGGTCAACTTTACCCTCCGTTACGTTTTTGGCGCAAATATGCCCTCGTGCGTTAGTTAACTAGCTCAAAAATGCTCTTCCTACTAACGGTTGTTACAAAACAAGGGGAAAAAGCCAATTTTGCCCTGAAACTATTTGAAATGGGATAATTTTTGTGAGGTACTTCTTGGTTGTTAGAAATATATCGTAGTGTGAATTAAGCGTGGCCAGCGTGCCGGGATCGGATCCGTCCGGTCGGGAGGGCGGGATCGGGTCGGGATTCGCCGTCGTCCCGTTTCCGATCCCGTCGGAGTCGGGGCGGGGCGGGATCGGGTTTTTTTTTTTTTTTTTTTTGCACTTAATTTAAAAAATAACATATATATAAAAAACTCAATAATTAAACAAGATAGTGTAATAAAAACATTCAAAAGCTGTTTTTGTGCCTCTTATATTATTTAATAGACATATGATTTTTTTTGTAATACAAATACAATTGTCAAAATTGCAACTTTGTGGTGTTGTTCAAAAGTTGCAAATTACATAGTAAATTTGCAATTAAAAAAATTACATTTTGAAAAAAACCTGTTCTAGTTTCTTGATAATTTCCTGTGGTTCTTCGGTTGGAATTGGTATTTGTTGGTCAAATTGCTCCACGTCGCTTTCACCACCTTCGGATAAGATTTCGTTGTAGTTTTCGTCTTCTTCTTCGTTGATCTCCGGTTGATCGCACCTTCTCCGCTTCGCTCGTATTCAATTTCGGAATAATACTACAATCTCTAAGCTGTCTCCGACTAATGAGTGTCTGTGCTCTTCTATTTGATATCTGTCGGCAGAAAAAATGCTTTCAGACGCCGTTGATGATGCTTGAATGTTCAAAACATCTCGGGCCATCATTGAAAGTGTCGGAAAGGTCTTCTCATTCCCCTCCAGTATTTCAGCAAGTCTTCACGTCCTTCTTCATGAGAAGCGCTTTGCAGTACGGTAGAACCCTGCAAAACAAAAATATCAAACCCGCTAATTTGGTTAGTGGCGGTACGGCCGCACATTCTATTTCCGAGGCTTTCAATACTAGCCGTAGAAACGGCATATCTTTTGTGAGGTTGTGTTGAAGAAGAAGAAGAAGGTATGGAAGCCGGTAGGTTGCTAGCACTTTCTTGTTGGTAAAACCTATATACTTTTTTGCATTCGTCTTCTACGCTAGACAACACTTCTTCTTTAGTTTGTTCAATAGGTGATGGGTGATTTGGATTTTTGGGACTTGGAGGTGGTAGTACTGCTATACAATCGTAAATAGTTTCAAGAAGTGATTTAGTACCGTCTATTTTAATAGTCGGATTTAATACAGAACCAATAATATAAATAGTGCGAATAAGAATAAAATATTTTTTTAATAACCGCCTTATAAGCCGGTTTATCCATATATTCATTAAGCAGTAAAAATATTAGAGCTATATAAAACAACATAGTTGAAATAGTAGGATAATATATACCGGAAAATTCTTTTGTTGCTTGAAAATTTCTCTAAAAATACAATAAGTTCTGAAATTTTTCCCCAATCGCTATTTACAACCATATCAGCTGGATTTTGATTATGAGAGTTAAAAAATAAAGTTATAGGTTTTCTATAGTCATAAGCAACAATTAGTTGCTCATATAAAGAATTTCACCTAGTGGGTACTTCTTCTGGAATTTTTCTAAAAAGTAGTTGACAATTGTGACAAGTTTTTTTATATTCTTTTATTCGTTGTATTATATTATTTTTAAAAATAATGTTTATAGCAAATTGTATTTTACTAAGAATATCTTCAAAAGTGATAGACCATCCTTTACAACTAAGTTATATATATGACACATTTTTTATATGAAAATGATCTGGAAAAGATGAAGTTAAACTATTTTTTAAAATTGTAATAAGCGTAATTGTTAGAAGAAGCATTATCTAATGTAATAGTAATAATTTTATCAGTTATTTTGTAATAATCGCACACTTGATAAATATTTTCTGCAATAAAAGTACCAGTGTGCCTATCATCTATATATCTATATGCTGAGATACGTTTTTGCATAGACCATTTTTAATCTATCCAATGATAGATTACCGTTAAATAATCATGACTGTTAGTACTACGGCCTATATCAGAAGTGATAGCCACTTTGCCATTGAAATGATATAATGAATAACGTAAATACTGTTGATATTCATGTGCAAATTTAAATACATCTCTCTTAATAGTTGATCTAGAAAAATCGTTAAAAGCAGGATTATACATATCTCTAATGTAATGAATAAAACGGGAGATGAAGGAAATGAAAAAGGCAAACCCTTCACAACAACTAATTTTGATATTGCTTCCTTATCTCTATGTTTATCGTATTTAGGGTCTACAATTCCCCCAGTCATAGGGTTAATTTGACCCTGTACTTAGTCCCGGATAGTATGTGAATCTTGTCCCGATAGAGCGGACGTTTGCGCACCCGTTTTTGAAGCCTCGTATTGGGCATACCTAGCTGGCTGAGCCATTGATACGTCTCATTAAACCCCCGTCTCATCGTGACCTTTTTCAGTTTTAAATTTTAAAACATCTTTACAAATTTTACATCTAGCTACTTGATTCTCTACGTCCCTATAAAAAAATATCCATGCATCTGATTTAATGGTCGTTTTGTTGGACCTCGTCTCATACTAGGGTAGGGCTGTCAATTTCACCATAACCCGATGGATATCCGATCCACCCAACCCGATTATATGGACGAAAATTCGACAAAACATGGATTTAATCGGGTGATGGATGGATCGGGTGACGGATTGGGTCGGATTCGGGTGGACATACATCTAACCCACCACCCGACCCACTCATCCACTTGTTATAAATTAATTAATTTCAATCCACCCCTCTTGTAGATCTTTTAATATTTGATATAAATAATTGATAAACATGATTGCTAGATCTATTTTTACAAAATATAAACTTGTGTTCAACTTTTACATTTAAAATTTGAAATCTCAAATCATGCCTTTTTGGATGATTTGGAATTTCATCTCATGATATGAAATCGCATGTCCAAACGATGATTTCATCTCATAAGATGAAATTGCATGTCCAAACGCTTAATAAATGCTATTTTTAATTTGACTGAATCAGGCTAATCAAAATAACTTGAGTTAAAGAAATATGTGGGTCTCTAACTCGTCCAAATTTAAACAGATTGAACAAATTATATTTTTATCTGCTAATTATATCACTCTAAGTTTGATAAAGTGAAACGTACATTGAACAACATAAGAAAGGGAAAAAACAAATGTTGATCGTTTTCACATAAAAATATGAACTCACAGTACTAGGAGGATTGATGATATTTATTTTATCTTAACAGTTGATATAATCAAATGCAACTTTGTGGGTTTACCAGACCCTGCCATTCTCGAATTAATCCGTACAATTCTCTACTTCCAATAAAATGAACAAAGTAAAGTTCATTTTTGTGAAATTTGAACTGACATATTTATTAAATGTCATAAATTACCTACAAGACTTGAGTATTGACCAATTTTCATAAGTCTTCGTCGCTTCCATCCGCGAAGCACCCGATCCACCTGATTCACCCGTGGATGATGGGTGGATCGGATGTGGATTAAAAAAAATAGGGTGATGGATGGGTCGGGCGGTGGATGGATCGTTGGCGGGTGGAGGCGGATTGAGCTCCACCCGATCCACCTCCGATCCATTGCCAGCCCTATACTAGGGGGAATATGAGGCATTTCAGTTGAAGGTGCATTAGTGGGTGTGTTATCATCTACATTAGTGAGTGTATCATCTAGATCATCGTCTAAATTAAAGTCTTCTTGAGTTTCCCAGAAAATAGCTCCTCGTCTAAATCTAATGGTATTGTAGGAAAATGTTCAGTATCAACAAAATCATCTTGTGTAGGAATAAGTTTCTGTCTTGAAATAGGACCCTTGCCCTTGTTGCCCCTACTAGAAGAAGCATGACCCCTATCCGTAAGCATACGTTTCAATCTTTCATTATAAATTTATAATTATACTAATAAATAATTAAAGTAATTAAAATTAAGTGCGCTAAATAAAATAAACATACAATAATAATTTAATGAAGGAACGAATGTACCAAACACCGACGTAACGTCGACGTGTAATCGAGAGGTTGAAAATTGAAACTTTGCTCGATGGAAGATCCTCAAGCTAGTTGCCAACTTCACTCCCAAATGAATAAATAAAATTGAATATTTAGTAGACAATGTAGACTTGTAGGGGGTTGGCGGAGGGGGAGGCCAAAAATGGCCGTTGATTGTAGGAAGATTTGTGAAAAAGATGAAGAGAAAATGAGGTATTTATAGTTGGAAAATTGGGTTAAAGTGTAAATATAATAACTTATGGATTAAAAATAAATATTAAGGGGTAGGGGGTTGGGGGAGGGGGAGGCCCAAAATGGCCGTTGCACAACGGCCAAAATGTAAAATGGTCGTTGGTGCAACAGTTATTTTTGCAAGGGGGGTTTTGGGCGGGATCGGGTCGGGACGAGACCATGTCCCATCCTGGTTCGAGTCCCAATACCGCAAATTTTTATTTTTTTTAAAAAAGTCGGGTTCGGGGCGGGACGGGGCGGTGTCGGGACGGGACCGACCCGACCCGTCCCACTGGCCAGCCTTGGTGTGAATCAATTAGAATTGTATAGTTTAGCTAAAGATGACATAGTTCTGGATTATTTGAATTTTGATCTAAAGGGTTAATGCAGTTTTAGAGCCTGCCTTGTTTTGCATTTAATTGAGACAATAAAGAAAGCGTTATAGCTTTGATTTTCTTGGTAGTAATAATGAAAATACCTTGTTTTGTTTGATCTAATCATAAATTATCTTACTCCTCTTGGTTAAACGCAGGCTGAAGTAGATCCAATATGCTGGAAAATTCAGCTGGACAATTTAGAGTGAAGATTTGAGGTATTAGTTTGAGCCATTTATGCAAGTGGTCTATGATGAAATGGATCGTCGTCCCCAAGCTTCCCAGTTCATCTGTTGACACTTAGGCGAGGTGCATAGTTTATGGTGCCTGTTTTCCCCGTTTCGTGTCTGCAACTTGTTCATCTGTATTCTCTAAGTACTCTGTAAATTTCAAAAATAGATCAATTTTGTCACAAATGTCATGAGATGGATTGAACAGATTGAAAAATCATGTTTATGAACTATCAATGACTGCTTTGTGAATCGTTTATTACTTTTGACTATTCGTGATTTTTACTGATGTTATGTTCTATATTTAAATGTACTATCATAATTTCAAGTTAATTGCCATTTGATTAATCAAGTAGTAACAATTATTGTGCCTTTCGCCCAAACTTCTTAAATTTTAACAAAATTCACTTCGTAGTTATTACTATGACAAATGACACATCATGGATAAACTATAGAGCAAATACTTAGAGACGTTATAAGGGTGGCAAAAAAACAATTATGATATATACCTAGTAAATTTATAACAAATTAATGTGATATTTTTACTAAGGAAATTGATGAAATTTTATATGGAGAATAAGGATCTCCGAAAGCAAATCACTATGATTTTGAGTACGTTTAAGGGCCAAGAAAAGTTCTTGTGGTATAAATTAGTTACCTCAATATGATACCTCATTAGCATTAGTAAGGCAAGGCCTAAGCTCCCCTTGCTTTTACTTCTCCCTTTTAAGGATTGATTTTCTTATTAATAAAAAGACCGCTAGATACACTGTCCGGTATATATTTGCTAAAGAAAAAAGTTTAAGGGCCAAGAAAAGTTATTTAATTTGATGGATTTTTGAGTAAAAGGAAATTATGGCAAATATATAACTATACAAATTTCAGAAAATAACATGCATGTAGGAGGAAACAATCACCAGTACGGAAACACTTAAGAGGGGATACAAAAGAGTTTTCAATAAGCGTGGGTTATGCCAATGATGTATCTCGAGTCTAATTGTGTATTCTCCCGTATTTTAATGATAGATGAACTAACAAATATACTACTATATATTATATAATACAAGACTCTGATGTATGTTATTTTTGCATATAATGTTTTGTTAATTGATAAAACTAGCAAGGGAATTACTCAACCAAATAATAAGCCCAATGAGTGTATATACTCTCAGTGCAGGGAGAGTAACACACAGTGCATCAACAAGTGGACCTACTCTGAGAAATAGACATAGATTATCGGGGTGTCAATGCTTTTGTTCGTTCAATTAGTTCAAAAATTTACTACTGTACCAATTTTCATCTCGATTTCTCTTTGTTTTTGGTTCACTTTAATTAATTTTTAAAACGTCAAATAAAAATACTAGTACTACTAGGATTTTCATTTGTTTCATTAAAATTTAATACATCAATCTAACGTAAAAAATTAATGAATTAATATGTTAAGAAATAATAGAAACATCACATTAAATTTCAAAATATACCTACTTTTGCAGTATTTTTATATCTTCTTATTATGCGTATCACACTTTACACTATGTAGCATCAGCATATATCATTTGAGAGCACATTGCTTGTTGGTATTGTTTGGTTGAATATACACAGACACACAATAATGGACTTAAATTAGTGTATCTACAAGGTCATTGAAGTGCATGTGTTGTTACTATACGTACCCAATGCTATAGAAAATACTACTCATGTTTTGTATACTTAATTTATTTGTGTGACGTTTTTATGTGTTTACTAAGCAGGTTTGGCTATAAGTTGTTGATCACAGACAAACCACTTCCGGACAATCTTCATGAACTCCGGGCGCTTTGGAGCTTCTTAAAGCCAGAGACCTCTAGCAGCTGGCTGGAACATCTGATGAGCAATCTCAAATGTCTGAAGTCTAATGTTGATAACGCTCTGCCTCCAAAGAAGATTGGTATGTCCCAGATATGCAGGAGTTAAATTGTGAGCTGTTGCAGAAACTAAGTGGGGAGGTTAATTCTGGAGGAGAGCGCTAGGATCTCCTTTCCAGTGTCGAATCTTCACATTGAGGAGGGGAAGGGGGAGGGGAGAGTCTTGTGATAAAGAAAGGGGGTAGTAAATTCACTTGGTAATCCAAAGCCTATAGCTCAAGGCCCGCCCTGGTCAGGCAGTACTCTTGGGACTGGGTTGGCAATGATATAATGGTACGGATAAATGAATGGAGGACATTGGAAGGAGTCCCTTAGGCCAAAGTCTTATTTTGTTATTCAGAGGCATCACATTGGGACGACAAGGTGGACTTCAAGGACATTTTACATTCAGTTCACGTGATTGATGTTTGTTTGAGTGATGGAGCTTCTGTTTCTAAGAAGATATAATATATATATATATATATACTAGTCCCGTTGAGCCACCCCTGCCCATTAGGATTTATGGCAAGGCTAGAAAAACAACAACAACAATAATAATAATGCGTTAGACCAAGTAGGGTTTTCTATTGATTTCAGCGTCAATGAAGAAGCTGAGAAGGAAGGGAAGTCGATGAACGGAGAAGATGATCATCAATGCAGTAGTAGAAAGTGTTTTTAAGAACGAAGACGGTAATTTAAAAGATTTCTGAATAAGTGTGGATGACAGAAGCTGAAAGACTTCTCCTAAAGGACCAGAGGTTACGTAGTGATCATCGACGACAAGAAAGAATGGTTTATTAAAAGATTAGATAAGGAATTCTATAGATACATCAATGTTTAATATTTAGATGAAGCAGCAAAATTATTGTTGGAGGAATTTTTCCAGTATTTAAGTGAGTGAGAGTACTAAGAGTATTGGAATGAGATAATTTTATGCTTCAATTGTAGTAAGGGAGAAGTTCTTAATTGTGTTTTTGTGTGATTAAGAGTGTATTGCCTAGTTCTCGCTTTAATTTCATGTTACCATTAATATGATTTGAAATTAATAAAAAGTTAATCAATGTAATACTAACAACTAATTTTTCTATATACCATTGTTTCAAAGTAGTATTTTAGATGATTATTATGAATGTGTGTGTTGATGGCTTGCACCTTGCAAATGCATGCTTCTATATATAAATTAAAGGTTATTATATTTTTGTAAAGACTGAGGATCTGGAAATCCCTTCTCTGTTAAGAACATTAGTATGCACTCACAAGTTAGCTTTGATAACCAACAATAATTATGATGGAGTGGTAAGTACTCTTCATCTTCAATCTGAGACACTGTTAGATACGGAGTCGTCTTTGTTAGGAGCACTTTATCCCAAAGAGATTTTCTGGCGCAAATATAAATTAATCGAATTCTAATGCAGGTATCATTCACCGAATGAAAAATCAAAAAAAGAAGAAGCTAGATTTGATAAATGTTAGGCACTCAAACAAGGTCCTTAAAACTCATTCGAATACTCTAAGAAGAAAGTAATTAAAGTTTGAACTAAATTCTACAAATGTTAGAAATTAGTTTTCACTTAATGACAAACAAAGTATTTGTAATTACATCAAATCCAATTATGAGATGACTTTCCAAACAAACCCGTAATATATTCAAACAGAACGAACGCTATTTCTTTTCTTCCTCTAGACAAAATTTTAAACCCGCCAATACTAATTATAATTCCCTTGTAAGGTTTTAAGTATGTAACCAGGCCTAAATAAACATAACTGTCAAACTTGAATCAAGACAAGTTGTTACTGATAGAATATACACAATATATTCTTTTGATATTATTAGTGATCGTGTACATTTGTAATTATGGTAGTAATCTTTTGAATTAGGTAAGTGTATATTTGATTTCCGTAATTATAGCCTAGGATGACTATTGTATATCATCTATATAAACCATTTACATTAATGAAATCATCAAATGATTATTTTCTTTCATGGTATCAGCAGTCTAGAGCAAATTTTTTCCTTCTCCACAAAACTTCCGCCGCCCTCTTGGTCTCAGCCATCCCTTCGATTTTCTTTCCGAAACCCTAATTCTTCTCTTGTTCCTCAATCATGTCTAACACAAAGAATACCTTTCATCCTGCCCTTGCAGTCTCCAACATCCAGAACAACATCCCTCTCGTTCTTGAAATGGAGAACGTCCAATATGCGACGTGGGCAAAACTTTTTAAAATTCCCGCAAGGTCTCATAGAGTCCTCCATCACATCGTCAAACCGGAAAAAGGCAAGGAGAATATGCTTTCCACCGATGATGAAATAGAGTTGTGGACAACTCTTGATGCTACGGTCCTCCAATGGATTTATTTCACCATCTTTTCGGACCTCTTACACACAATTATCGAACCCGACGCCACGACAATGGAAGCTTGGAATAAGTTGCGTGATATATTCCAAGATAACAAAAGTTCTCGTGACGTAACCCTTGAGCAAGAATTCTCTCACATTAATATGCAGGATTTCTCGAATGCCTCAGCCTATTGTCAAAGGCTCAAGGAATTGTCAGATCAACTCAAGAACGTCGGCGCGCCCGTCACAAATGATTGTCTCATTCTTCAGATGGTTGCAGGCCTCTCCGAGGCGTATAATGGGGTTGTAATTCTTCTTCTCCAAACCAATCCTCCCCCCGTTCTACCAAGCACGTTCCATGCTTACCTTAGAAGAAGCAGAGTTGGCTAACAAGGCTGCAATCGGAGCCAATTCCGCCATAATAGTGATCGCGTCCCGCGAAATCGAAGACTCTCAATCATTCTCCAAAATTATGGTTAAATCCGTAACAACGGGGGTGGTAAAAAAGGTCAAAACCGTGGAAAAACTATCGTGGCTGATGTGGCGGTGGCAAGGATGGTGGTCGCGGCGGCAATGGTGGCGGCATTGGCGGACGTGGAGGCGGCAGTGGCGGTCAGCAGGGGGCAGGGCCACAACATTCTCCGGTAGCAGGCCTGGGCCAGTGGGTAGTGGCCATGGGGCATGTCTTGGGCCAGTGGGTAGGGCTGACAATTTTACCCTAATCCGATGGATATCCGATCCACCCGACCCGATTATATGGATGAAAAACCGACAAAACACGAATTTTAATCGGGTGACGGATCGGGTCGGATTCGGGTTGACATACATCCAACCCACCACCCGATCCACCACCCGACCCATACATCCACCCGTTTATAAATTAGTTATTTTTATGTAGTTCAGTGATAACATACCCCTGACTCATGTCGTTACTAGTACTTGGTTTTATTTCCAATAGTTGTCTTTATTTTTCTAAAGTGAATGGAAATTCTTTTTCAATTTCAACATGACAATAACGATGATTCCTAGTATCAAAAATATTATTTTTGTACTATGTTATACATATTTATTACCATTTTCTATGTTGAACATCACTTTATATATGACTATAACTATTAGCAATATAATAGGTTGAAGAATATTACAATGGTATCAAGATCAAATTATAATGGTAAAGCAAGATAGTATGAAAAGGAACATAGTATAAAAACTGAAAAATAAATCAAAAGTACCAAACTGATTGTGCTATAATTTTCATCCGCGAAGTAACCGATTCACCCGTGGATTATGGGTGGATCAGATGTGGATGAAGAAAAAATAGGGTGATGGATGAGTCGGGTGGTGGATGGATGGTTGGCGGGTGGAGGCGAATTGAGCTCCACCCGATCCACCTTTGATCCATTGCCAGCCCTACCAGTGGGCAGTGGCCCATGCCGCCATGCCCTTACCCATCAGAAAACTGGGGCAGGCCCAGTGGAAGACAACAGCAGTAGCAAGCCCAAAATGGGCATGGGCCTCGAAATCACTCGGCCTGGCAGTTGCCTGGCCTGCTTAGGCCTCGGCCACAATAGGCTTTCGCTGCTACGGACCCATCCATATCTCCGACACACACGGATATCGAGGCGGAAATTCATACACTTAGATTAAATCCTTTGGACGCAAATTGGCACATGGACACCAGTGCTACTTCTCATATGACATCCGCGCCAGGTAATCTCTCGTCTTATGTAAATTTAAGCAAAAATCGTGGCATAATTGTTGGTAATGGTAATTCAATTCCAATTTGTGGTTATGGTCACACAAATTTGTCTCCCCCAAACCCACCTTTAGCCTTGAAAAATGTCCTTCATGCTCTTCAATTAATTAAAAATTTGGTGTCTGTTCGGAAATTTACAACTGATAACTCAGTTTCTGTTGAATTTAATCATTTTGGATTTTCTGTGAAGGATTTCTGGATGGGGATGCATCTAATGAGATGCGATAGCCGTGGAGAGATCTATCCCATCACCACCACCATCACCACTAAGCAAGTCACACCATCAATGTTTGCCGCTTTAGCACCTTCTTCATGGCATGCGCGTTTGGGTCATCCGGGAGAGTTTGTTTTTTCCTCCCTTAAAAATAATAAATTTATTGAGTGTAATAGTGCTCGTAGTACTAATGTTTGTTCTTTTTGTTTTCTTGAGAAACATGTTAAATTGCCGTTTGTTGCCTCAAATTCTAGTACCTTGTTGCCATTTGATATTATTCATAGTGATCTTGGACATCTCCCGTTTTGAGCTCTTCACGCCACCGTTATGATGTTTTATTATTGGATGATTATTCTAATTTTTTATGGACATTTCCGTTATCTAAAAAGTCTCAAGTTTATTCCACATTCCTATCATTTAGAGCATTCATCCGTACTCAATTTGAACGAATAATTAAGAACATTCAATGTGATAATGGAAGGGAATTTGATAATGCGCCATTTAGAGAATTTTGTAAGGTTAATGGTATATCTTTTCGATTTTCATGTCCACATACGTCATCAAAAAATGGGAAAGCCGAACGAAAAATCCGCACCATTAATAATATTATTCGTACATTACTAGCACATGCATCATTACCACCTTCATTTTGACATCATGCATTACAAATGGCAACTTACCTTCTTAATATACTCCCTAGCAAATGATTAGCATACAAGTCCCCACTCAAATTCTTTATCAAAAAGATCCTTCGTGTTCTCACCTTAGGGTGTTTGAGTGTTTATATTATCCTCTATTCCCCTCCACCACCATTAACAAACTTCAAGCCCGCTCTACCGCTTGTGTGTTTCTGAGTTACCAATCTAATCATCGTGGTTACAAATATTTTGATTTATCCTCTAATAAAATCATCATTAGTCGTCATGTCATTTTTTATGAAACCCAATTTCCGTTTGCTAAGTTGCATAATTCTGAGTCTAGGTCTTATGAATTTTTGAATGATGGGCTATCACCGTATGTGGTCCACCATTTGGTCCAATCCACTCCTCGGAATCTATACCAGCAGGCACGATCCAGCCAAATTCTTGCTGGCCCAACACTACATTGTCTGAATTTTTTGCCAACAGGCCCACTACCTCCTGGCCCAATTGGTCACAGTCAGCAACTTATGCCAGCAGGCCTAAACCATCCTGCCTAAGTTTCTGCTAGCAGGCCTACTGGCCCAAATAGTCTCGGTCTAAATTTTCTGTCAGCAAGCCCACTGCCTGCTAGCCCAAATAATTCCAGCTCCAACCGGCCTAATTCCTCCCAACCCGAATCGATACCGACATCACTACAATGACACCGATCCAACTCATTTCTATTCCAGGTTAAGGGCCCATTACTAGTAGCCAACAGGGTATTTTTAGACCAAAACGTCAATTTAATATCAACTCTAATGGCACTAAATCACCCCACCATGTAACCTCATGTCTGCCCTTCGTGACCCGAATCGGAAAATGGCCATGAATGTTGAATATAATGCTCTTATTGAAAATAAGATGTGGCAATTGGTGCCCCGTCATCCTGGTGTCAACGAGATTAATTCTATGTAGATTTTTACTCATAAGGAAAAATCTGATAGTTATTTTGAAAGGCATAAGGCCCGTCTTGTAGGTGATGGCAAAACTCAATAGGTTGGCGTGGATTATGGAGAGACATTTAGTCGGTGGTCAAACCGGAAACTATTCGCATTGTTCTCAGTATAGCTCTCTCAAAAGCAAGGCTTATTCATCAGTTGGACGTGAAAAATGCATTTTTACATGGTTAACTCAAAGAAACTTTATACATGCATCAACCCTTGGGTTTCAGAGATCTCGATCATCTTAACCATGTGTGCTTGCTGAAGAAGTCCTTGTATGAGCTAAAACAGGCTCCACGGGCCTGGTACAAAAGGTTTGCAGATCATGTGTCTACTCTTGGATTTTCTCACAGTAGGTCTGATCATTCTCTGTTCATCTACCATCACGGCACTTCTATGGCATACATTTTGTTATATGTGGATGATATTATATTGACTGCTTTCTCTGAAAAACTGTGCAAGTCTATCATATCCCTTCTCAACTCCGAATTTGCTATGAAAGACTTGGGGCCTTTGAGTTATTTTTTGGGTATAACTGTCACTCGTCATGTAGGTGGTCTATTTCTATCTCAAAGGAAGTATGCATCAGAGATTATTGGACGGGTTGGCATGTCATCCTGCAAGTCATCTCCTACCCCTGTTGACACTAAACCGAAGCTGAGTGCTACTTCTAGCACACCATACGAGGATCCCTCCCACTATCGTAGTCTTGCGGGGGCTCTTCAATATCTCATGTTTATTAGGCCAGATATTACGTATGCAGTGCAGTAGATGTGTTTATTCATGCATGATCCGAGGGAAGAACACATGCACGCACTCAAACGCATTGTGCGTTACATTCAAGGCACTCTTGATTATGGTTTGCACTTATATCTATCATCAGTATCTACTCTCATGTCTTATACATATGTTGATTGGGGTGGATGTCCAGATACCAGGCATTCGATGTCTGGTTATTGTATGTTTCTTGGTGATAACTTGGTCTCTTGGTTGGCTAATTGAGGGGTTTTCAATGTAGTGTCTGAGTCATGTTGGTTGTGTAACCTCCTCTTAGAGCTTTATTTTTTTATTCAGAAAGCTACATTGGTCTACTGCGATAATATTAGTGTGATATATCTCTCGGGGAATCCAATCCAATATCAACATACTAAACATATCGAGATGGATATTCACTTTGTTTGCGAAAAGGTAGCTCGTGGACAAGTACGTGTCTTGCATGTCCCCTCACGTTATCATATTGCTGACATATTTACTAAGGGCCTTCCCTTAGTTCTGTTTGAAGATTTTTGGGACAGTCTCGGCGTATGACAACCGTCTGCTATGACTGCGGGGTGTGATAGAACATACACAATGTATTCTTTTGATATTATTAGTGATCTTGTACATCTGTAATTATGGTAGTAATCTTTTGTATTAGGTAAGTGTATATTTGATTTTCATAATTATAGCCTAGGATGACTATTGTATATCATGTATATAAACCATTTACATTAATGAAATCAACAAGGGATTATTCTCTTTCAGTTACTTATCATCAATTTTTTTATATAGTATAATAATAGAATCAATTCTTAATTTCCTTGAGAACTAAGCGGGGATTTACTGGAAAATTGTAATTTAATGCGTCTGATCCATTTTAAGTGTCTTAGTTTGACTTGACACAAAGTTTAAAAAATAAAAAGATACTTTTGAATCTTGTTATCCTAAATTAAAGATATGTGTAATATATTAAAATGTCCATTAAATTTTGTAATTTTAAATTTGTCATGTATGATGTTTAAATTGACAACTTACTACACTCTTCTTTGAACAAACTAAAAGGAAAAGTAAGACACTTAATTTAAGACGGAGTGAGTACAATTTAGCCGTGCAAGATTCATTTTTCACTTGATTTTTCCTTAATTTATCATCCCATTTTCACTGATTTACATTTTATTATAGGGTCAGAAGTTAGTTTATTAGACAGCAATTCTCTAAACTTTTCTTATCAATTTCTAGTGAACAACTTTAAACTATTGCATGTATAATTTTAATTTTCAAAATATTAAATCAATCAATTTGCACTCTTAGTTAATATTTGCTGACAACTTTTTTGGATGCGAACATCTATTCAATCAATTAACTTAATCAGATATAATGATGTCAAGAAGCTCTTGGACATTTGGAGACTTTTAAATAAAGCTGGCCAGTGGGCCGGGACAGCCCGACCCCGACCCGAGCCCGCCCCGACCCCCCCGAAAAAAAAAAAAAAAAAAAAAAAAATTACGGGGGCGGGACTCGAACTCGGGACGGGACGAGGTCTCGTCCCGCGAGACCCGAGCCCGCCCCGACCCCGACCCCGACCCCGCCCTTTGCAAAAATGGCCGTTGCACCAACGGCCATTTTAGATTATGGCCGTTGGCCAACGGCCATTTTAGCCCCCCCCCCCTCCCCCAACCCCCTACCCCTTAATATTTATTTTTAACCCATAAGTTATTATATTTACACTTTAACCCAATTTTTCAACTATAAATAACTCATTTTCTCTTCATCTTTCTCACAAATCTTCCTACAATCTCTCTAATTTCTCAATATATCTCTCTACAATTCTACATTGTTTGCTAAATATTCAATTTTATTTATTCATTTGGAAATTGGTAGTGAAGTTGGCAACTAGCTTGAGGATCTTCCATCGAGCAAAGTTTCAATTTTCAACCTCTCGATTACACGTCGACGTTACGTCGGCGTTTGGTACATTCGTTCCTTCATTAAATTATTATTGTCTGTTTATTTAGTTTAGATCACTTAATTTTATTGTCTTTAATTATTTATTTATTATCATAATTAAAATGGAAGGATTAAAAGGTATGTTTAAGGGTAAAGGTAAGGGTGCTTCTTCTAGTAGGGGCAACCAGGGCAAGGGTACTTCTTCTAGTCATCTTATTCCTACACGGGATGATTTTGTTGATACTCAACATTTTCCTACAATACCATTAGATTTAGACCAGGAGCTATTTTCGGAACTCAAGAAGACTTTAATTTAGACGATGATCTAGATGATATACCCACTAATGTTGATGACAACACACCCACTAGTGCACCTTCAATCGAAATACCTCCTATTCCCCCTAGTATGAGACGAGGTCCAGCAAAACGACCATTAAAATCGACGCATGGACATTTTTTGATAGGGACGTAGAGAATCAAGTAGCCATATGTAAAATTTGTAAAAATGTTTTAAAATTTAAAATTGGAAAAGGTCACGGTGGGACGGGGGGTTTAATTAGACACGTAGTAAGTGCTCATCCAGCTAGGTATGCCCAATACCGGGCTTCAAAACCGAGTGCGCAAACGCCCGCTCCATCAGACAAGGTTCACATACTAATATTGTCCCGGACCAAGTACAAGGTCAAATTAACCCTATGACGGGGGGAATTGTAGGCCCTAAATACAATAAACATAGAGATAGGGAAGCAATATCAAAATTAGTTGCTGTGGAGGGTTTGCCTTTTTCATTTCCTTCATCTCCCGGTTTTATTCATTACATTAGAGATATATATAATCCTGCTTTTAACGGTTTTCCTAGATCAACTGTTAAGAGAGATGTATTTAAATTCGCGCATGAATATCAACAATATTTACGTTTTTCATTATATCATTTTAATGGCAAAGTATCCATCACGTACGATATAGGTCGTAGTACTAACGGCCATGATTATTTAACTTGTAACTTGTCATTGGATAGATTATAAATGGTCTATGCAAAAACGTATTTTAGCGTATAGATATATAGATGATAGGCACACTTTGGTACTTTTATTGCGAGAAAATATTTATCAAGTGTGCGATTATTACGGAATTACCGATAAAATTATGACTATTACATTAGATAACGCTTCTAGTAACAATTACGCAATTACAATTTTAAAAAATAGTTTAACTCCGTCTTTTCCGGACCATTTTCATATAAAATGCGCGTGCCATATATATAACTTAATTGTAAAGGATGGTCTATCACTTTTTGAAGACATTCTTAGTAAAATACAATTTGCTATAAACTTTATTTTTAAAAGTAATAAAGTACAACGTAGAAAAGAATATAAAAAAATTTGTCATGATTGTGGACTACCTTTTAGAAAAATTCCACAAGAAGTATCCACTAGGTGGAATTCTTTATACGAGCAACTACTTGTTGCTTATGACTATAAATTACCTATAACTTTATTTTTT
The DNA here is from genome assembly GCA_034509755.1 of Anisodus tanguticus. NCBI lineage: Eukaryota > Viridiplantae > Streptophyta > Magnoliopsida > Solanales > Solanaceae > Anisodus > Anisodus tanguticus. Next base: position 34,748,129 of record CM067557.1, on the reverse strand, counting down.
AACTCTCATAATAAAAAGCCGGTGATATGATTTTAGATAGTGATTGGGAAAAAATTTCCGAACTTATTGTATTTTTAGAGAAATTTTTTCAAGCAACAAAAGAATTTTCCGGTATATATTATCCTACTATTTCAACTATGTTATTTTATATAACTCTAATATTTTTATTACTTAGTGAATATATGGAAAAACCATCTTATAAGGCAAAGCTATTAAAAAAATGTTTGTCAAAATAAAAAAATATTTTATTCCTATTCCCTCTATTTATATTATTGGTTACGTATTAAATCCTACTATTAAAATAGACGGTACTAAATCACTAATTGAAACTATTTACGATTGTATAGAATACTACCACCTCCAAGTCCCAAAAATCTAAATCACCCACCACCTATTGAACAAACTAAAGAAGAAGTATTGTCTAGCGTAGAACACCAATGCAAAAATATATATAGATTTTATCAACAAGAAAATGCTAGTAACTTACCAGCTTCCATACCATCTTCTTCATCTTCAATACAACCTCACAAAAGACATCTTGTTTCGCGGCTAGTATTGAAAGCCTCGAAATAGAATGTGCGGTCGTACCTCTACTACTAACTAAATTAGCGAGTTGGATATTTTTGTTTTGCGGGGTCTACGTACCGTATCAAGAAGTTATCAATGAAGATGGACATGAAGACTTGCTTTGAAATACTTGGAGGGGAATGAGAAGACCTTTCCGACACTTTCAATGATGGCTCGAGATGTTTTGAACATTCAAGTGTCGTCAAGCTGCGTCGAAAGCGCTTTTTCTCGCAGCGAGATATCAAATAGGAGACCACAGACACTCATTAGCGAGAGACGACTTGGAAATTGCGGTATTATTCGAGAGATTGGATACGAGCGGAGCGGAGAAGGTGCGGTCAACCGGAGATCAACGAAGAAGATGATGAAAACTACAACGAAATCTTAACCGAAGGTAGTGGAAGCGACGTGGATCAATTTGACCAACAAATACCAATTCCAACCGAAGAACCACATGAAATCATCAAGCAATTAGAACAGTTTTTTTGAGAATGTAATTTTTTTAATTGTAATTTTATTATGTAATTTGTAACTTTTGGACAACACCACAAAGTTGCAATTTAGATTTTAGACAATTGTATTTGTATTACAAAAAAATCATATGTCTATTAAATAATATAAGAGGCACAAAAACAGCCTTGAGATGTTTTTATTACACTATCTTGTTTTGTTTATTGAGTTTTTTTTATACATATGTTATTTTTAAAAAAAAAAAAAAAAAACCCGCCGTATCCCGACCCGAGCCCGACCCCGCCCCGAGCCCGCCCCGACCCGAGCCCGACGGGATCGGGATCGGGACGGGACTTGCTCCAGTCCCGCCAGACCCGACCCCGCCAGAGCCCGCTAGACCCGACCCCGCCCCTTCTCCCGTCCCGCCCCGACCCCGACACCGCCAGACCCGGCCCGCCAGACCCGAGCCCGGCCCACTGGCCACTCCTACTTTTAAATGAGTACAACAACAACAAATCCAGTGTGATTACACAAGTGGGGTCTGAGGAGGATATGATGTATACAAACCTTTTTCTACGTTTGTGAGATGAATAGGTTATTTCCGGTAGACCCTCGACTCATAAGAATAGTACCAGACGCAGTAATGTAAGAAAGTTCACTCCTTTAACTAAGTAATTTACAAAAAGAAACACTCCAAAACAGAGATCAGAGGAAACAAAGAGCACTTCTTTAAATTTGATGACAAATTTCTTTACAAACAGATCAATTGGCACTCTGAATTTCCAATACACAGGTTTACTTCAAGCACAATGTAAACGCCTTTGTAGCTTTGATACACATATACATGATGGGAAAAAAAAAGAATAACAGATGTACATGGGCAGAATGAAGTTAATCCAATAACAAACATAGTTCAAAGAATTATGAGACTCAGAATATCTTAAAGATATTTCATCAGATGTAGGTTCCAGAAATGAGAGCGGAGACTGCCAGAGCAATGAATGCCAAGAATTCCATGCTAATTGCTGCTACTGAAGAATCTGTGAATATATTGTCATTGTTTTCTCTCATTCTATTTGTCAGTGGCACAGCAGATGATGCAGCGGATAGTAAAAAGTAAGCTACTACCTGCAATTCCCCCAAAAAGTAAGACTTTCAATCAATGAAAAGAATAAAAAATGCCCCTAACGTATTGAAAATGACTTAAATTTATTCTCCTTCCACCTATTGAGCCATAATGTCCTTAACATTAACTTTCGGGTTAAAAATGTCCTTTCCACATATTGGACTCCAATTGCCATCTTCAATAAAAAATTAATTTGTCCGAGAAACCCGCCTTAACGTAACGGGAAGCGGTTCGGAGATTGGTGGGATGCCATAGCTTTAAAAGATAGGAGTGGAGGCAGTTGTAAAGGCTTTTTAGGAACGAGGCCCGAGCGGAATGAAGTTTTGCTAAATGAACGGGTAGTCCTAAATGCCCCTTGTTAGCTGTCACAGGAAGAGGTGAGGGCTAAGTCATTGCCAATACGTTCATGTCTCAGAATATATTCAATCAAGAACTAGCCTTCAAGGCTTTGGTTCAGAAGTAAGAGCACAACTCAAATGTGCGAGTTAGACGCACATCAATGAGTTCTAATCCTAGTGTGGACAAAAATCTAGTAATTAATGTGAAGTTGAGAAGATATTCAAGCCAATTCCTACTCAAAAGCGAAAAGAAATAAAAGGATTTTTTTTTCTTTGTTGATTATCGAGTGTTATTGGGATTCAGATATGATAGAATATTTTGTAATTATTACATAATCTTTAATTATCTTCGGTATATGGTAGGTGTATAATTAGTTATTTACTATCTTAATTCTAGCCTAGGATTATATTTGTATTATGAGTATATGTACTACCTCTTTGGAAGAAAATAATCAAGGAAGATAATTCTTACATGGTATCAGATTCTACGGAAAGTTCCGAATCTAAAAATTCCGCAAAACCCTAAAAATTGCTCCTCCTTGCCGCCATCCTCTTCCTTCCTCTTCTTTGTCCCGTCAGCCATGTCTGACTCGAAATCAAATTTTCATCCAGCCCTAGTTGTTTCAAACATTAAGTCCCATATCTCCATCACTCTTGAGATGGAGAACGTCCATTATGAGACATGGGCGGAGCTCTTCAAAATTCATTGTCGGTCACACCGGGTTATCCACCACATAATTCCACCAGAAAAAAGGAAGGAGAAGGTGCCGAAAATCGATGATGAAAAGGAATTATGGTTGACCCTCGATGCAACGGTTCTTCGGTGGATTTATGCCACGATTTCGAGTGATTTATTGCATACAATTCTTGAACCCTACTCCACGATAATGGAGGCTTGAGATCGATTACATGACATTTCAGGATAATAAAAATTCTAGGGCCGTTACACTTGAGCAAGAATTCTCCACCACTGATATAGCATATTTTCTCAATGCATCCGCATATTGGCTGGATCTATGCTTTGGACGACTTGTATCCAAAAAAGACGACAGAGGCTGAGAAGCAGAAGATTGAGATTGATACGTTTAGTACAATTCAATTATCCTTATCAAACAACGTGTTATGTGAAGTCAATACCAAGAAAACGACAGCAAGTTTGTGGAAGAAAATTGAAGATCTCTACCAGAAGAAATCAGTAACAACTAGAATGTTTCTAAGGCAACATTTACACACCTTCAAGATGAAGACAAGTACAACTTTACAGGATCATCTTGATGCTTTTAATATATTAGTTATGGATCTTACTCATGCTGATATTAAAGTGGAAGATGAAGAACTAGCGTGCACTCTACTATTTTCATTATCACCGGCGTACAAAAATGTAGTTAATTCAATGATATATTGTAAGGAGGTGGTCACGTTACAAATGGTAAGACATGCATTGAATTCAGATGAATTAATAAACCATATCAACAATGGTGAGAAAGAGGACCATGGTGAGGGTTTGACGGTTAGAGGTTGCTCGAGCCAAAGAGGGAGAATCAAATCAGTAGCTAGGTCAAAGTCTAGGAAAAGGGTGAGTAGGAAGGATGCGGAATGTTGGGATTGTCATCAAAAGGGTCACTTTGAGAGGGATTGCCCGAATAAAAAGACTGATAAAACAACTGCCAGTGCATCTACGGTTCAGGTAGCTCAGACATCTGGAGAAGATTATGTGCTAACTACTTTAACAGATGACATTTAGACACACAAGTGGATTTTAGATTCAACTTGTACCTTTCACATGTGCTTCAGAAAAGATTGGTTTATTAGCTTCGAGTAGACGAGTGGGACTGTACTTATGGGGTATGATGTAGTATGTGAAATAGCATGCATTGGTTCAGCCCGTATACGATGTCATGACGGCATCATAAGAACATTGTTTAATGTTCGACATATTCCCGGTATGAAAAGAATCACATCTTTCTTGGTACTTTTGATAAGCTCGGATACAAGCATGCAGGTGAAGGTAGAATCTACAAGGTGACCAAGGGTTCTCTGGTCATGTTAAAGGCCAAACTGGAGGGTGGTCTTTATGTATTTATGGGAAGCACCATTCTAGGTACTGCGAATGCTACAACCAAACCGTTATTAGATATGACAAGGCTAAGATATGGCATATGAGATTAGGTCATATGAGCCAGAGGGGATTGACAATTTTGAGCAACTAAACCTTTTGAAAGGTGAGAAGATTAGTACACTTGATTTTTGTGAGCATTGTGTCCTTGGAAAGCAGAAATGGGTCAGCTTTAGCACGGGCAAGCACAAAACTGAAGGGGTACTTGACTACATTCATTTAGATTTATAGGGTCTATCTCAAGTTCCATCCAATGGTGGAAAGAGGTATCTTCTTAATTTTATTGATGATTTTTCACTCAAGGTTTGGGTATACTTCTTAAAGGTTAAAAGTGATGTCTTTGAGAATTTCAAAAATTGGAAGACATTAATTGAACATCAGTAAGGCAGAATGATTAAATGTATTTGAACAGATAATGGCTTGGAGTTTTGCAATAAAGAGTTTGACAATTTCTGCAAGATTCACGGTGTCTTGAGACATAGAACTTTTAGGAATACACCACAACAGAATGGGGTAGCTGTAATGATGAATCACACTCTTCTTAAGAAAGCACGAAGTATGCTCTCTAATGCCAAGGTTTCTAAGGAGTTCTGGGCGGAAGCAGTAAATACAACTTGTTATATTATTAATCGTTCTCCACCATCGGCGATTGACTTCAAAACTCAAATGAGGTATGGTTAGGTAAACCGTCTAATTACTCGTACTTAAGAATCTTTGGATGTCCCGCAAATTATCATGTAAGTGATAGAAAACTAGAATCTAGAGCTCGAAAAGGTTTATTTATGGGATATGTTGAAGGGGTTAAAGGATATAGAATATGGAGTTTAGATCCTCTTAAGTTTGTAACCAGTAGAGATGTTACTTTTGATGAGGCCTCTAAGCTTGATACTGGAAAGGCTTCTATTGAGTTTGTAGAACAGAAAGGAGTGAAGCAACATTGATCCATTCTTACAACAGAATCGGTGGAGGAAAATGTGAAACTCACCGAAGAGGAGGATCAAGTGACTCAAGTAGAGTCAGATAATGAACAAGCTCACTCAGTAGTACTTGAAGCTGAACCATACAGTTACTGGAAGGGACAAACGAACTCCGAAGCCTAATCCAAAATATTATCCTCAGCCTTCACAAACTAATCTTGTGGCCTATGCATTAGCTACTGTCGAGGAGGAAATAAAGGACCTGAAACCCTCAAGCTACACATAAGCTACTATGTGTGGTGAAGATGATCAATGGTGTTTAGCCATGACTGAAGAGATGCAGTCTCTGCACAAGAATCAGACATGAGATTTAGTGAGTTTACTAAAGGGGAAGAGAACTGTTGGTTGCAAATGGGTCTTCAGAAGGAAAAATGGCATTCCGGGTGTAGAAGATGCTAGATACAAAGCTAGATTGGTTGCTAAGGGCTTTTTTCAGAAGGAGGGAATCAACTACAATGAGATTTTCTCACCAATCGTGAAGCATAGCTCAATTCGTTTGTTACTAGCTTTGGTTGCCCATTTGACTTGAAGCTTCATCAGCTTGATGTCAAGATTGTATTCTTACATAGTGAACTTGAAGAGGTGATATTCATAAATCAGCCCGGGGGTTTTCTAATTGTAGGAAAAGAATACCAGGTTGTCAATTGAAGAAATCTTTGTATGGTTTGAAATAGTCCCCACGATAGTGGTACAAGAGATTTGATGCGTTCATGAAACTAAAGGTTTCTCGAGAAATGCATTTGATAGTTGCGTGTATCACATGACGGTGTCTGGTAATTCAAATATTTATTTACTGTTATATGTTGATGATATGCTTATTGCTGCTAATAGTATAATAGAGATAAATGATTTGAAAAAACTACTAAGTAAGGAGTTTGACATGAAAGATTTAGGTGAAGCTAAGAAAATCCTTGGAATGGAGATTCACAGGAAGAACGGTGAGGTACATCTTTTACAGAAGAAGTATATTGAGAAGGTACTTCAGAGGTTTGTCATGGATAAATGTAAACCCGTTACTTTACTATTAGCACAACATTTCAGACTTTCTTCTTTTATGGCTCCGTAATCAAAGGAGTAGGGTTCAACATGAACCAACTCTAAAATGTGATAGCCAAAGTGCTATTCACTTGATAAAAATCAGAGATTTCATGATCGCACCAAACACATTGATATCAGATTCTATTTTATATGTGATGTTGTTGAACAAGGCACAATTAAGGTCTTGAGGGTTGACACAAAGGACAACACAGTGGATATATTGACCAAGGTGGTTCCTTTTGTCAAGTTCGATCATTGTATGAATTTGACAGGAGTTCGCATCAACTTATGCGTCAGGATGGAGAACGGCAGGCAAGGTAGAGCTACTAGTATGTACAAGTTTTTGGTTAGTGCCTCTTGTTTCCTACACAGAGTTAGCTCATGTAGGCTTAGTGATATTGGACTGAATGACGTTCATATGGAAGCTCAAAATCTATCTCAAGGTGGAGATTGTAAAGTTGAGAAGATATTCAAGCCAATTCCTACTTAAAATCGAAAAGAAATAAAAGGAATTTTTTTCTTTGTTGGTTTTCAAGTGTTATTGGGATCCAGATCCTTTTTAGGAAAGACTTAGACCTAGTTGTATAAATACATGCTAGCTAGGGTTTATAAAGATGTACAAAAATTAGAACCTAAGTGTATTCCATCTTGTAACTTACTTTCTCCCTTGATAATAATAATGTGACGGCCGTTCTCCGTGGACTAGGATCACATCGATCTGAACCACATTAATTACTGTGTTTTTATCTTTTCCGCACTAACATTTAAGTTAAAAAAGATAGAGGCAAACACATTATCCCTCGAGTTTTGAATCGTGCGCCAACTAACCCTCAAACATTTCTCGATTATAAATAATTCCAATCAAGCTCTTTTTTTCCCCTAACCCATGAACAATCAGAGTAGTTTCTCACGAATCTTGTGGACTACTCACCATGTCAATTGAATTCAATTGTTCATATCAATGGAAAATCACTAACCTGCTCACCAAAGAAGCTAACTAAAGCTAATCTCTGCCGTGAAAAAAGATTCCTTTCCAGTTGAAAGTTGATGAATGTGTCTCAGAACTTGCAATCCTGTATATAACGTGGACAGAATTGCTATAGCCAACACATACCTGTTATTACCACATCCCAAAATCCAATTCAATTTTCAAGATTAGAAGAGTATCCCCACAACAACAATTACTATTACTCCGTACGTTTCGATTTGTGTACACTTGAAATAATTTTTGAAGCTAAATAGATCAACTCAATATATATATTTTAAAATTAAAATTTTATATATTTTAAAAATTATACAAAAAATACTATAAGTTGCCACTTTTTTTATGTCAATAAGTTAAACATGTACGGATCAATTATATCAATTCTCAGTGTTGATGTTACTCAATTTAAGCTTATTTCATCCTGGTATCATATAAGATTACAATAAAAAAAAAAGTATGAGAAATTCTCTTTTTTGATAAGGAAAAACTACTAGAAATCTCTATATTTCTACTAGTATATGAAATTCATGATGATGGTCCAATTAAAGGGAGTGTATAGCTGTATTCTTCATATCTATCAAAATCTTTCCAATCACCATGAGTATTGCTAGCCATGACAATGAAAGCAATCACTGAGAAAATTAAGGCAAGTCCATGCAAAACTAATGAACCCCTCTTCACCGGTTCCTGGATCTCTCCTTTTCCGGCTGGCGGAGGGAGGTGTAGAAGGAGCTGCCAAAGCATCAGTCACCTTTTATGGACGTTTTCATCAGTCATTTTATCTTCAAAATTAAGGGCTTAATTAGTGGGCAATTAATAAAACAGAGAAGAGATCAACTTTGTGAAAGGTCAAGAAATATTGATAGATTGGGAATTGGGAAGTTATAAGTAGAAGTATGTAGAAGAAGAATGAAGGGGATACAAAAGGAAGTTGAAGGTGGCTTAAAGGATGACAACTTTAGAGAGACAAGAACTACTATGTTTTTTTTTGCTGTTTTGTCATCTTGAAGTTGGTTCCAACTTCCAAATGAGAAAAAGAATGTATTGCTGAGTGTAATGATTCTACGGTTAGAAGTTTCTACAGTAAAATCAATAATGACATATCGTGATTCGACAAGTGAGATGAGAATGGAGTGTATGCATATATTACTTCTTCTTTTTTTTTTGTGTAAAGGAATTATTTTGATAAATCCTGAGTTTAAGAATAATATTTTACAAAGTAAGTTTAAAAAAATACAAAAATAAAGTAGCTATAATGAAAATATCAAAAAAAGAAAAAATAATCAAAATAAAGAAATTTGTAGACACTAAAAACATACTTTAGTAAGTTTTAACACTTTAGATTAAATAGTATATAATTATATCCGATGTTTGCTTACTATCATTCAACTTAATTATGAGTTCATGCTTTTTATGTGCAAAAAGAATACTTTACATTATTACATAGCAACTGCCCAAAAAATAATCCTGATGATTAATATTATTGACAAAGAATTAAATGATAGATAATCCAAGGAGAAAGCCTTTGATCTGTGAATGGTTGAGCTGTTAAAAGCTAATGGGGGTATAAAGTTTTTGTGTCAAATAATCCTAATGAACTTTGGTTGATGACAGGCTCAGTAGCCAGTTTCTAAATATGTAGTTGGATTCCAAGTCATCTAATCCAGTCACATCTATTGCCGATCCAAACTAGATTTTTTTAATTAAATTTTGTCTCCATTGATTATTAAACGATTGAGGCTAGATAGTTGATTGTAATTTTTTTCTTTATGTGCTCAAGATTAAGATACGTCCATACTCCATTGGTGATTGAAAATTTCGAAAACCATCTTTGAAGGGCTTTTTTGATACTGTTACTTTGTTTACTATTATTTGTCAGATTTCTCTTCTCGAAATTCAATTTGATAAATCTTCGTACCTAAGTTGAACTAGATTAATTTAATATTTTAATAGTAAAATTTAGATATTCAAAAATTATATAAAAAATAGTATAAGTTGCTATTCTTACACATCTTAAAATGTTGGTATAATCTATGTAGTTTAACTCTCAAAAAGTGAAATGTGACAAGAAAAAGTGAACGGATAGAATATTTAACTTGTTCTCAAAGTTTTAAGGTTGTTCCATTTATGTTTTGGCGAACACCAGACGCAACAAAAGTTTTTTGTTAACCTGAAATAGCAGTAATAGAAGGGCAAAAGTTGTTAACAGGAAAAATGTCGAGTTCTAATTTTTTTTGGAATATTTACAAATATGTAAGGAAGATAAATTAGGATACCAAGTCATAAAAATTAAGACAAGAAAAAAACATTAGGCCGTCAAAGGGAAATAATTGATGAAACTGATAACCAAATTAATGTCTTCAAAAGGACAGTCCAACGACCAAGAAATCAAATTCAAATAGTAGTATACGAGTTAAATTTCCAATGTCCTCATGATCACTACTACCAAATTGGTTCTTTCTTACTCCATATTTAATTAATTATTTTAAAAAAAAATCAAGGGCTGAAATGGCATGGGGTGAATTAAGAGTCAAATTGACTGGTCATATTGTGTAACAAAAAATAGTAGTATTACCTTAGCATGGGTTAAGATGAGGTCTATTTTTCACGCTAAAATTATATTGTCTCTATACAACATGTTTCATTTTTTCCCCACAAATCATGAATGTTATCTCATGAGACAACATTCATGATTTGCTCATCACCTTCTTCCTCTTCTTTTTTTCTGATTTTCTTATAAGGAATCAGACATACTCTATATCTCAGACTAATTAGAAGAGGAACATAATTAACTAATTAAACCAGGTTTTCTTTTTTTGCAGAATTAATCTTGATTAATTACATGTAATAATGGCTTTGATCTCCCAAGACAAGATCTGATATATTTTCAAAGGGAGCTGAATATAATTAATTGGAGATGGGTGCATGTTGTACCTGTCAAAGGGGGCAAAAATTGGAAGACAAGAATAATCATCATCATCATAGTTATTTTGAGGAGAATAATGGGGAGCAAAAAGAGGCTGAAGTTGATTATCAAAGCATGGTAGGAAGAGGAGATTTTGGTGCCAATATAAGGTTGTGTGGATTTTCTAAATTTGTATCAATGTATAGTCAACAAGGTAAAAAAGGGATCAATCAAGATGCCATGACTGTTTGGGAGGTATTCTTCTTTCTCAATTCATTATATTATAATAATTAGGGTGAAATGTTCATCTATCATTCTATATTTCATTCATAAATAATATCTTAGGACAGTCTGATACACAAAGCATCTCACGTTCATGAAGGATCGGGAAAGGGCCGCATTCTAAGGGGTTAAGATCTCTTATTCCCTCTTTCTCCATCATCTTAAATTCCTATCAATAATGTTACCCTAATAAATTCAATTTTTCAAGACTAGTTTGGTTTTTTCTTCTTCTAAATCATTTTTATGATAAAAAATTAGACATATACTACAATTCAAAGCATAGTATGATGCATATAGTCATTGATATTGTGTGTGTTGATCGATAAATCTTCACGGTAGTTGCTGAATGATCCCTAAATTCATTCAAATAGAAATTCATTTCTTTCCTACTAATTGATAGAATATACACGGTATATTCTTGTGATATCATTAGTGATCTTGTACATCTGTAATTATGATAGTAATATTTTGTATTAGGTAAGTGTATATTTGATTTTCGTAATTAAAGCCTATGATGACTATTGTATATCATGTATATAAACCATTTACATTAATGAAATCAGTAAAGGATTATTCTCTTTCATGGTATCAGCAGTCTAGGGAATTTTTTTTTCCTTCTCCACAAACTTCCGCCGCCCTCTTGGTCTCGGCCGTCCCTTCACTTTTCTTTTTGAAATCCTAATTCTCCTATTGTTCCTCAATCATGTCTAACAAAAAGAATTCATTTCATCCTGCCCTTGCAGTCTCCAACATCAAGAACAACATCCCTATCGTCCTTGAAATGGAGAACGTCTAATACGCGACCTGGGCGGAACTAGAGTTGTGGGCAACTCTTGATGCTACAGTCCTCCAATAGATTTATTCCACCTTCTACACGGACCTCTTATAGACAATTATCGAACTCAATGCCACGGCAATGGAAGCTTGGAATAGGATGCATGATATATTCCAAGATAACAAAAACTCTCGTGTTGTAACCCTTGAGCAAGAATTCTCTCACACAACTATGGAGGATTTTCCGAATGCATCTCCCTATTGTCAAAAGCTCAAGGAGTTGTCGGATCAACTCAAGAACGTTGGCGCGCCGGTCACAAATGATCGTCTCGTTCTTCAGATGGTTGCGGGGCTCTCAAAGGCATATAATAGGGTTGGCAATCTCCTTCGCCAAAGCAATCCTCTCTCGCCGTTCTATCAAACACGTTCCATGCTCACCCTAGAAGAAGCGGGGTTGGCTAAAAAGGCCAAAACCGGAATATATTCCGCCATGATGGTGGCCACGTCACGCGACACCGATGAGCCTCAATTATTCTCTGAAAATTATAGCCAAAATCGCAAAAACGATGATGGCAAAAAGGGACAAAATTGGAAAAACAATGGTAAAAACCACGGCGGCGACCGCGGCAATGGTGGCAGCCATGGTGGCGACCAGCAGGGGCCTTGGCCACAACAACACTAGCATCATCCTTGGGTCAGTGGGCAGTGGCCCATTTCACCTTACCCATTTCCCACTAAATATTGGGCTAGGCCGAATGGTAAACAACAGCAGCAGGCTCGGCAGAACTAGGCATGGCAGCAACCTGGTGTTGCGGTATTTCTAGATGCTACACAAGTGTACGCATCGTAATTTGTAATAAATTTCGGTAAAACCGAGTATCGTCCACAGAGATTGATTTATCAAGTACAAATTAATTAATCTTTAGTTTCTATTTGGCCAACGAATATAAGTGGTGATTTCTAAACTAACGAACTAACAACTAAAATAGATTGCATGAATAAAATAGTAGTGAAAACACACGAAGTTTAATTCAGTAATGAAAGAAATTAGGATTTCCAATCTCATCAATAATCCACTCTATCATTCATTAATGCAAGGCTAGCGATTCTTCTTCTTGTTCAGATAGCAGGTTAACTGAGATGTTCTATATTCCGTTAGGAATATAAAAACTCAACCTAAATGAGAATTTTCTATATTTCTATGATAAATTCGATCACATAGGAGGATTAAGATCAATAACCTAAAAAGCTACACAGGCAATCGTGATACTCTCGTTCAAGATTAAACCTATGTCTAATCAATTATAGCATATTCAAATCTCCCTTTCCAGATCTCGATTTGGAATCATATAGGTAATGAAAACTAATGGCCAATTAATTCTCATTCAATAAACACAAGTTGAGGAGATCTTAATAGACGAAGAAGAACATTAGCAATGCATTAAATCATAACAGAGTTTCAAGTGATTCAACGGAAAATCCTAATAGAAGTAATTAGCTCATAGTTTATGCTAAGAAAACTAATTAACTTAATGTCCAACATGAACTGAATTAAAGTAAAGAAAAGGAAAAGAACTTGAACAATAGATGTCTCTAATGGCTTCTTGTTCTCTTGTTTCTTGCCTCCAAAGTGTCCTCCTTTCAAAATGCGCCTCCCCCAGCATATATCACGAAAAATCCCCTAGAATGGACCTTTTTGGCCTTCTTAAATTTAGGTTTTTCGCAGTCCTAACGTCGTCGGTGCCGCGACTCAGCTATTAGAGCGCCGCGGCGCTAATTCACTTCTGAAAGTCACTCCCTTTCTGCCTTCAGAGCACCGCGGCTCTAATGTTGGGCGTCGCGACCCTTTAGCGCCGCGGCTCCATGTTGTGTTGCATCGCGACGCTTCAGCGTTCTTCATTCGGAATTTGTTTAGACTGCTTTCCAAGCTTCCCAGGGCTTGTTTGACTCATTTCTTGTGACCAACTACACATTTTTGTTCTTAATAACCACCTATCTTGTAATGATTCACCTTATTCCTTTCTGAATCGCTTAAAACCTAAAACACAAAACAACACGCATAATACTGCACAAGATAACTAAAAGACAAATAAAAGACACCCTAAAAGATACTCTAAAATAGTACTAAAATCTACCTAATGCCTGGCCTGCTTGGGCCTTGGCCACAGCAGGTCTTCGCTGTTGCGGGCCCAGTAGTCTCCCCGACCCACACGGATATCGAGACCACAATGCATACACTTAGGCTAAATCCTCCGGATGCAAATTGGTACGTGGACACCGGTGCTACTTCTCACATGACATCTGCACAAGATAATCTCTCGTCTTATTTCAATTTGAAAAAAATTCATGGCATAGTTATTGGTAATGGTCATTCAATTCCAATTTGTGGTTATGGTCACACAAATTTGTCTCCCCTGAACCCACCTTTAGCCTTGAAAAATATCCTTCATGCTCCTCAATTAATTAAAAAGTTGGTGTATGTTCAGAAATTTACAACTGATAACTCAGTTTCTGTTGAATTTGATCCTTTTGTATTTTCTGTGAAAGATTTCTGGACGGGGATACATCTAATGAGATGTGATAGTCAGGGCGAGATCTATCCCATCACCACTAAATAATCCACACCATCAACATTTGCCGCTTTAGCACCTTCTTTATGGCATGCACGTTTGGGTCATCCGGGAGCGTCTGTTTTTTCCTTCCTTAAAATTAATAAATTTATTTAGTGTAATAGTGCTCATAGTACTAATGTTTGCCCTTCTTGTCCGCTTGAGAAACATGTTAAATTGATGTTTGTTGCCTCAAATTTTAGTACTTTGTTGTCATTTGATATTATTCATAGTGATCTTTGGACATCTCCCGTTTTGAGCTCTTCAGGCCACTGTTATTATGTGTTATTTTTGGATGGTTATTCTAATTTTTTGTGGACATTTCCGTTATCTAAAAAGTCTCAAGTTTATTCCACATTCTTATCATTTAGAGCATTCATCTGTACTCAATTTGAACAGAAAATTAAGAACATTCAATGTGATAATGGAAGGGAATTTGATAATGGTCCATTTAGAGAATTTTGTAAGGTTAATGGTATATCTTTTCGATTGTCATTTCCACATACGTCATCACAAAATGAGAAAGCCGAGAGAAAAATTTGCACCATTAATAATATTATTCGCACATTACTAGCCCATGCTTCATTACCACCTTCATTTTGGCATCATGCATTACAAATGGAGACTTACCTTCTTAACATAAACCCTAGCAAATGATTAGCATACCAATCTCCACTCAAAATATTTTCTCACAAAGGCCCTTCGTATTCTCATCTTCGGGTGTTTGGGAGTTTATGTTATCCTCTCTTACCCTCCAATACAATAAAAAAACTTCAAGCCCGCTCTATTGCTTGTGTGTTTTTGGGATACTCGTCTAATCATCGTGGTTACAAATATTATGATTTATCCTCTAATAAAATCATAATTAGTCGCCAAGTAATTTTTTATGAAATCCAATTTCCGTTTGCTAAGTTGCATAATTCCGTGTTCAATTCCTATAATCTTTTGGGTGATGGGCTCTTACCGTATGTGGTCCACCATTTGGTTCAGCCCACACCTCGGCATCTGGACCAGCAGACACCGGTAGGACCACTACCTGCTAGCCCAAACACCCCCTCCCCGTACTCAAAATCTGCCAACAAGCCCACTGCCTGCTGGCCCAGCAGTTTCTCTTCCACAAATTCTGTTAGCAGGCCCACTGCCTGCTGGACCAACCCAGTCCATCCATCACCCAACCCAAATCTAATCCAACACTGCACCTTCTACATTGGGTCAGCCCACGACTTCCACTCCTATCCAGCCCACTTTCATTCCGGGACAAGGGCCCGTCACTCGTAACCAATGGGGCATTTTGAAACCAAAGCGATAGTTTAATCTCAATTCGAACGACACTAAATCCTCCCTACCACATTGTAACGTCCCGTACTTTCGGGTTACGATTTAAATCGCTAAGCGTATATAAAATTTCTAGGCGTATGTAAATAAATCCGAGCATTGGAAATATTTATGTTATATTTATTTATGCTAATAAAGAGATTAGTATATAAAAGGATTAAATTCTGAAATAATTTTGGATGTAACAAGTGTGACGATGGGAATTAATAATAATGGTTGTATATCCCTAACGAGGTTATGGACTAGTGTCATATTACAAAATTATGACATTGAGTATATGAAGGTCTTATAAGTTATCAAGATTTAAGTGAATTGGGATCACGAAATTAATTATGTGTGTGATTGATAAATTACGGAGGTAAGTCACTTAATTAATTAAGTGACCGTGCATGTTGTGCAAGGTGGCGTTAAATCAAGCTCCCCATCGTGAAGATTGGCCAAGTGGGGGACCGAATTATGGCCATCATTAATGCCTAAATTAAGCATGTCTCCATCTTATTCCTACTTTGGGAATGTGTTCTTTGGGTTGAATATCGTGAATTATTTCAAAAAGAAAACTCCTCCAACCAACCCTTTTCTTTATAAACCAAAACAGTGCACTTTTGAGTTGAAAAAAAAACAATGTACAAAGTAGCAGCAACATAGTCATTTTCTTTAGGTATTAAAAGCAGCAACATTTAAATTCTTATAGAAACATCAACGAGGAATTTATTATTCACTTAAAGATAATGGGTGCATTATCTTCTTCACAATAGTAGCAAACGTCCTCCTTCCTTTTTTTATATCAAGGTATGTCAAGGCAAATTATTTCTTTCTTTTGGCATGTTCCATGTAACAAAATAGAACCGTGATATTGCTCTATAATTTATTCTACTCCTAGTAGTTAAGAATATTCATGTTATTGACTCCTATGCTAGAAGCATGTCTAAATATGTTACTAAGTCCTTATTGAGGCATACAGAAAAGGTGTTAACATTCACCGTATTAGACAAAGGGGCAAGGATATTATTGTCATCCGATAAATTCAGGAAATGTTTTACTGATATTCATGCATTTTCATTTCCATTGCATTCATATATTACCCTGGACCCACTGGTGCTATGCATACTACTATATGCACACTACTATATGGTAAATATTATATATATAGGGGATATGCGAAAAGAGAAAGGTGTTATATATGCATACCACCTGCAGCTGGTACAGACTATCACAAAATAGCCCGAAGAGGCCAATATGATGTGATGATGTGATGCCTGTATGGATTATTGGGATGAGTTGTACGATCCGCAACATTAACATATATTGGGATGGGTTGCACGATCCGCAACACTAACATATATATACCGCATTTCCATTATGCATATATTCGTTAACCATTACATGGTATGATGCCCACAGAGGCTTTCATGGTAAGGAAATTGTCCGATGAGGCCAATGAATATGGACACTGCATTGTGCATAACATGTAGGCAAGTGTATTCGGGCCCTCAGAGGCAGTTACTGTTGGTCAGTTGTTTATGTTTCAGTTATTGGTATATTCCTGTTATGCTGATATTTATGCCTGACATACTCAGTACATCAGTCGTACTGACGTCCCTTTTGACGGGGGACGCTGCGTTTCATGCCCGCAGGTTCACATAGGCAAGGCGAAGGCCCACATGAGTATGTTGCAGATTTCAGCGGATTTTTGGAAGCACTCCTCTCTTTCTGGAGTGTCGGTCTGATTTTGGTATGATACAATTTTGCGTGTCTGTATGGGTATGGCGAGGCCTTGTCCCGACCTGTTGGTGTTGTGTACTCTCTTAGAGGCTTGTAGACAAGTTTCCTGTGTGTAGTAGTCTTGTATGGCCTTGTCGGCCATGGTATATGTATATATATATATATATATATATATATAAGTTGGATTTCTGGGTTACTATTTCGACAATCCTTTTCGCCTTAGTCGGTAATTAATTATGAATAGGTGTTGATTGTGTAATTAGCGGTAACCGGTGGGTGGGGTCCGGGTATCCGTTGTGGCCCTCCGATTTGGGTCATGACAAACTTGGTATCAGAGCATGTCTGTCCTAGGGAGTCTACAAGTCGTGTCTAGTAGAGTCTTGTTTATGGGTATGTTGTGCACCATACTTATAAACTTGAGGCTATCTGACATTTTAGGGATGGTTTCTATTCTTTCATCTCATAAATCGTGCTATAGAACTGAATTATAAGTATTTCACTCCTAATCCATTTCATACTTATGATTCTAGCGATGCCTACCGTAAGAAAGAAGTCCAAGAGTATGAGGGAGTTGAATACGGCTGCGGGCGAAGGTACCAACCGATTGCCACCCGTTAGCGAGGGCCAGGCTGAGACCCTCGGTACAACTCATTCATATGGTTCTCCTAGTACATCACCATTAGAGGAGATTAATGGAACTGCAGCACCCCTAGTTCCTCCACATGATACTCCATACGTGGATCTTGATATGCGGAGTGCGATTCAGTTACTAACACGATTGGTGGCCGCTCAGGCCCAACGTCAGGTTCCCAGTCCTTCTGATAGAACTGCTAGCGCAAGATCTCGGGATTTCATCAATCTAGACCCACCGGTATTCATAGGAACAGACTTGAACGCGGACCCGCAGAATTTTCTGGATCAGGTACAATGCACTTTACGGGTGATGGATGTTACCGATACTGAGTCGGTAATGTTTGCTTCTTATAGACTGCCGGATATCGCAGTAACATGGTTTGATACATAGGAGCAATCTAGGAGACCTCATACCGTGCCAGCAGGATGTGGGGAATTTTCAGAGTCTTTCTTACAACATTTTCTATCAGTCGAGCTTTAACGGGCCAGACAAGACAGGTTCCTACGTCTTGAATAGGGCAGCATGAGCGTTCGAGAATATAGCTTGCAGTTTAATTCCTTGGCTCGATATGCTCCTATAATTATTGCTGAAATGAGTGACCGGGTACACAGGTTCGTTACTGGCTTGGGGCCACACTTGGTCAACGAGTGTACTACGACTTCTTTGAATCCGGATATGGATATTGCTCGCATCCAGGATTATGCACAAAACCTGAAGGATCACAAGAGGCAACAACGAATCGATCGAGAGCGTGATAGGAGCCAAAATAAAAGGGCTCGGTCTGTAAGTGGCATGAGGGACTTTGGAGGCGGGCCCAGGCCACAGCCTTACAGACGACCATCGTACCCAGCAGCCGGCGCATCATTTCCATCTTAGGATCGAGGGCTAATCGCTATATTCAAACGGGACCAGGCCAGAGTTCACGAGCACTAGGATCTTATTATAGAGGGAATTCTACATAGATGAGGTCGTCATTGGCTAGATGTGGACAGTGTGGTGGGGTCGTGCCAATAAGAGAAAGAGTATGCTATTCTTGCGGGGAGCGTGGTCATATAGTGAGAGATTGTCTGACAAAGAGTGAAGTTGGTAGAGCCCAGCCGGTCGGATCTGCAGCAACTTCATCCCAATCAGTACGCCCGTTAGGGTAGAGTCAGCAGACGTTATCCGGTCGAGGCAGAGGAAGGGGCCAGAACCGAACTTATGCACCGATGGGATGACAAGATCAGGAATCCTCACCTGATGTCATTACAGGTACGCTATCGGTCCTTTCACATAATGTGTACGCGTTGTTAGATCCAGGCTCAAATTTATCATATATTACTCATTTCGTTGCCTGTAAATTTGGTATGGATCCTGAGTTGATAAGGGATCCATTTGTGGTATCCACATCGGTTGGTGAATCGGTAATTACTAGATGGATCTATTAAAATTGTGCAGTATTGGCTTGTAGTCATCAGACCCTAGCAGATTTAGTGGAATTAGAAATGGTTGACTTCGATGTTATTATGGGCATGGATTGGTTAGCGTCATGCTACGCTAATGTTGACTGTCGAACAAAGATTGTTAGATTCCAATTTCCAGGTGAGTCAGTCCTTGAATGGAAAGGTAATACGGCAACGCCAAAATGTAGGTTTATTTCATACCTTAAGGCAAGAAAGATGATCTCCAAGGGGTGTATATACCATCTTGTTCGGGCAAGAGATGTCGATGTTGAACCACCTAGTTCTCAATCAATTCCGGTGGTCAGTGACTTTCTTGATGTATTCCCAAACGAACTTCCAGGACTTCCTCCTGAAAGGGAAATTGAGTTCGGTATAGATGTGTTTCCAGACACTCAACCGATATTTATTCCTCTTTATAGAATGGCCCCAGCTGAATTGAAAGAATTGAAGGAGCAATTAAAGGATTTGCTCGAGAAAGGCTTTATTAAGCCTAGCATATCTCCTTGGGTGGCGCCGGTATTGTTCGTACGAAATAAAGATGGCTCATTACGAATGTGTATCGACTATCTGTAGCTAAATAAAGTTACTATCCAGAACAAGTACCCTCTTCCCCGAATTGACGATTTGTTTGATCAGTTACAAGGTGCGAGATGTTTCTAAAAAATTGACCTAAGGTCGGGGTACCATCAGCTAAAGGTTAAGGAGAAGGATATTCCGAAGATGGCCTTCAGAACAAGGTATGGACACTTCGAGTTCCTAATAATGTCATTTGGACTTATAAATGCACCAACAACATTTATGGATCTAATGAACAGCGTGTTCTGCCCATTTCTGGACGTATTTGTGATAGTATTTATAGATGATATTCTTGTTTACTCACTCAGAAATAGAGCATGTGGACCACTTGCGGATAATAATACAAATGCTCCGGGACCATAAGTTGTATGCAAAGTTATCCAAATGTGAGTTTTGACTGAAGTCAATGACTTTTCTTGGTCATATATTGTCAAACGAGGGTATAAGAGTTGACACTCAGAAGATTGAAGCGGTGAAGAATTGGCTGAGGCCTACGACTCCAATAGAAGTTTGCAGCTTTTTGGGCTTAGCCGGGTATTATAGAAGGTTTGTAGAAAGATTTTCTACCATATCAGGACCACTAACGAAGTTAACACAAAAGGCTATGAAATTCCAGTGGTCCGATGCTTGTGAGCGGAGTTTCCAGGAGTTAAATGATAGATTAACATCGGCACCAATCTTTACTCTCCCAGAGGGTCCAGAAGGTTATGTTATGTATTGTGATACCTCGGGAGCAGGTTTAGGATATGTGCTAATGCAGCATGGTAAAGTGATTGCATATGCTTCAAGGTAATTGAGGAAACATGAGAAGAACTATCTGACACATGATTTAGAGTTGGCCGCAGTAGTCTATGCACTGAAGATTTGGCGACACTATTTATATGGTGTTCATGTAGACATTTTTATGGATCACAAGAGTCTGCAATACATATTCAAACAAAAAGAGCTGAATTTGAGACAAATAAGAATGCATGAATTATTGAAGGATTATAATGTGGACATCTTATATTACCATGGAAAAGCTAATGTTATAGCAGATGCGCTCAGCCGTAAGTCAATGGTCAGATCGATGCCAGTGCAAGTCAAAATGAAGGAATTGGTAAGAGAACTTCATCAGTTAGCTAGTTTGGGAGTCCAACTAGTGGATTCGGAGGATGGTGGGTTTGTGGTCCAGGATGTGTCAAAATCATCCCTTATATCATAAATTAAGGAACGTCAATGGGAAGACCCTAGTTTGAAGAAGATAAGAGATAGCATTCAACATAAGAAGACCACGACCTTTGAGATTGACGAACAAGGAACTCTCAGGCACTAGGGTCGTCTATGTGTTCCAAATGTAGCAGGATTGTGGGATAGAATTATGACGGAGATTCATTGTTCACGGTACTCTATTCATCCAGGATCAACTAAAATGTATCATGATCTCAAGAGTATTTATTGATGGAATGATATGAAGAAGCGCCTGGCAGAGTTTGTAGCTCAGTGCACCAATTGTCAGTAGGTAAAAATAGAACACCAAAAGCCTGGTGGCTTGACTTAGAACATCGAGATTCTGATATGGAAACGGGAAATGATTAATATGGACTTCATTACGGGATTACGTCGTTCCTATCGGAAATTGAATTCTATTTGGGTAGTTGTGGACAGACTGACCAAATCAGCTCATTTCTTGCCGGTGAAAACTACCTACACTGCTGAAGATTATGCGAAGTTATATATTAAGGAGATCGTTCGACTTCATGGTGTGCATATCTCTATTATATCTAATCGAGGTGCTCAATTTACAGCTAACTTCTGGAAATCATTTTAGAAAGGGTTAGGCACCCGAGTTAATTTAAGTATGGCTTTCCATCCTCAGACAGACGGTCAAGCTGAGCGAACAATTCAAATGCTCGAGGACATGTTACGAGCTTATGTGTTGGACTTTAAGGGAAGTTGGGATGATCACTTACCCCTTATTGAGTTCGCGTACAATAACAGTTATCACGCCAGTATTAAAATGGCTCCATATGAGGCCTTGTACGGATGAAAATGTAGATCTCCTATTGGATGGTTCGAGGTAGGCGAATCGAGTTATTTGGACCTGACTTGGTACACCAAGCTATAGAAAAAGTAAAGCTTATCCAAGAACGGTTGTTAACAGCTCAGAGTCGTCAGAAGTCATATGCAGATGTGCGATGGCGAGACTTAGAGTTTCAGGTGGACGATTGGGTATTTTTGAAGATTTCACCGATAAAGGGTGTAATGAGATTCGAGAAGAAAGGAAAGTTTAGTCCAAGGTATATTGGGCCATATCGTATAATCTGAAGAATCGGTCAGGTAGCATATGAATTGGACTTACCTTCCGAATTGGAGTTTGTTCATCTAGTCTTCCATGTTTCCATGTTGAGAACATGTATTGGAGATCCTTCTCGAATTGTTCCAATTGAGGATGTGCACATTACAGAGGATCTGTCATATGAAGAAATTCCTGTTGCTATCTTAGATTGACAATTCCCCAAGCTAAGGACTAAGGAAGTATCTTCTGTAAAAGTGTTGTGGCAAAATAGGAACGTGGAAGAGATGACATGGGAAGCTGAAGAGGAAATGACGCGCAAATATCCACACCTATTCCAGACTAATGTCGAGATTTCAACAGAAGCCTAAGGTAAATTCCAATTCATGTCATGATGTTTAATGATTGTGTATTCGAGCTACGTAACGGGGATTAGATATGTTACCCCAACATTCAAGGATGAATGTTTCTAAGGGCGGAAAGATGTCATCCCGTACTTTCGGGATTTAAATCGCTAAGCGTATATAAAATCGCTAGGCGTGTGTAAATAGGTCCGAGCGTTGGAAAATTTTATGTTATATTTATTTATGCTAATAAAGAGATTAGTATATAAAAGGATTAAATTTTGAAATAATTTTGGACGTAACAAGTGTGACGATGGGAATTAATAATAATGGTTGTATATCCCTAACGTGGTTATGGACTATTGTCATAATACAAAATTATGATATTGAGTATATGAAGGTCTTATAAGTTATCAAGATTTAAGTAAATTGGGATCACGAAATTAATTATGTGTGTGATTGATAAATTACGGAGGCAGGCCACTTAATTAATTAAGTGACCGTGCATGTTGTGCAAGGTGGCGTTAAATCAAGCTCCCCATCGCGAAGATTGGCCAAGTGGGGGACCGAATGATGGCCATCATTAATGCCTAAATTAGGCATGTCTCCATTTTATTCCTACTTTGGGAATGTGTTCTTTGGGTTGAATATCGTGAATCATTGCAAAAAGAAAACTCCTCCAACCAACCCTTTTCTTTTATAAACCAAAACAGTGCACTTTTGAGTTGAAAAAAAAAACAAGGTACAAAGTAGCAGCAACATAGTCATTTTCTTTAGGTATTAGAAGCAGCAACATTTAAATTCTTATAGCAACATCAATGAGGAATTGATTATTCACCTAAAGATAATGGGTGCATTATCTTCTTCACAATAGTAGCAAACGTCCTCCTTCCTTTTTTTATATCAAGGTATGTCAAGGCAAATTATTTCTTTCTTTTGGCATGTTCCATGTAACAAAATAGAACTGTGCTATTGCTCCATAATTTATTCTACTCCTAGTAGTTAAGAATATTCATGTTATTGATTCATATGCTAGAAGCATGTCTAAATATGTTACTATGTCCTTATTGAGGCATACGGAAAAGGTGTTAACATTCACCGTGTTAGACAAATGGGTAAGGATATTATAGTCATCCGATAAATTCGGGAAATGTTTTACTGATATTCATTCATTTTCATTTGCATTGCATTCATATATTACCGTGGACCCACTGGTGCTATGCACACTACTGTATGGTAAATATTATATATATAGGGGATATGGGGAAAGGGAAAGGTGTTATATACGCATACCACCTGCAGTTGGTACAGACTATCACATAAAGGCCTGAAGATGCCAATATGATGTGATGCATGTATGGCTTATTGGGACGGGTTGCAAGATCCGCAACACTAACATATATTGGAACGGGTTGCACGATCCGCAACACTAATATATATATATACCGCACTTGCATCATGCATATATTTGTTAACCATTACATGGTATGATGCCCACAGAGGCTTTCATGGTAAGGAAATTTCCCGATGAGGCCAATGAATATGGACATGGCATTGTGCATAATATGTAGGCAAGTGTATTAGGGCCCTCAGAGGCAGTTATTGTAGGTCAGTTGTTTATGTTTCAGTTATTGGTATATTTCTATTATGCTGATATTTATGCCTGACATACTCAGTACATCAGTCGTACTGACGTCCATTTTGTCGGGGGACGCTGCGTTTCATGCCCGTAGGTTGACATAGGCAAGGCGACGGCCCACGTGAGTAGGTTGCCGATTTCAACAGATTTTTGGAAGCATTCCTCTCTTTCCGGAGTGTCGGTCTGATTTTGGTATGATACAGTTTTGCGTGTCTATATGGGTATGGCGGGGCCTTGTCCCGACCTGTTGGTGTTGTGTACTCTCTTAGAGGCTTGTAGACAAGTGTCCTGTGTGTAGTAGTCTTGTAGGGCCTTGTCGGCCTTAGTATATGTATATATATAAGTTGGATTTCTGGGTTACTATTTCCACAATCCTTTTCGCCTTAGTCGGTAATTAATTATGAATAGGTGTTGATGGTGTAATTAGCGGTAACCGACGGGTGGGGTCCGGGTATCCATTGCGGCCCTCCGGTTTGGGTCGTGACACACATAACCTCGTGTCTGCCCTTCGTGACCCGAATTGGAAAATGGCCATGGATGATGAATATAATGATCTTATTGAATATAAGACGTGGGAGTTGGTGCCCCATCCACCCATTGTTAATGTGATCCACAATTGTATCTAAACATTATAAATACAACGGTCCAAATTGATCATGTGGGTTGTGGGCCCACCAATTGCTTCATCTTTAAGAATGTCTGCACCTTAAACTCCCTTCACGTGACAACTATAGTACTATAAATATTCTTGTCCCATCTTTAATCTTATTCCATTTTTTCCATCTTAACTCCATTCATTTGAATATTAAATCACATTTAATACACTTCATATACTCATTCTTACAATCGTGTGATATAGCTCTAGTCCATAACCTCTTTTGGGACATACCAAATATTATTTCTAGTCATCGTTGTCCCACCTTCTAAAATCTTAAATTATTTCGGAACCACATCCTTTTATATTAAGCTCTTTATTTGCATACGTGAATATGACCAAGAATCCTCCAACGCTCGGGTCTATTTGCATACGTCTAGCGATTCAAAACATGGCCCAAAAGTACAGGATATTACATCTTTCCCCCCTTACAAATATTGGTCCTCGAATGTTGGGGTGACATATCTAATTCCTGTCACATAGTCAGAAAACACATCCATCATTTCACGTGCCATATAATATAACATTTATGCCCATGTCGGACCTCACATGGTCATCAAGCATTAATAGTCTGAAATAAGTGAGGATAATCATACTTCATCTCCTCTTCCGCTTCTCCTGTGTTACTTCTTCTATATTGTTACTCTTCCATTGAATTTTCATGGAAACTACTTCCT
Source organism: Anisodus tanguticus (assembly GCA_034509755.1). Taxonomy (NCBI): domain Eukaryota; kingdom Viridiplantae; phylum Streptophyta; class Magnoliopsida; order Solanales; family Solanaceae; genus Anisodus; species Anisodus tanguticus. The sequence goes on along the minus strand of CM067557.1, from coordinate 34,722,663 downwards.
TAATCCTCAACTTGTGGACTTGTCGAACTAAAATAGCATTAGGAGCCTCTTCATATAATAGATCCTCGTAACCTTCACCTCGTCAATTAGCACAATTTGGGAAGGATCTCCAACACATGCCCTTAACATAAAAACATGGAAGATTGGATGAACAAACTCTAACTCCGATGTCAAGTCCAATTTGTAAACCACTTGGCCGATTCGTCGAGCTATGAAATATGGCCCAATATACCTTGAGTTGAGCTTTCCCCTTTCTCCCAAATCTCATTACACCCTTCACATGCGAAATCTTTAAAAAAACCCAATCATCTACTGGAATGCTAAGTCCCGCCGTCGCACATCTGAATACGATTTTTAACAACGTTGAGCGGTTAACTGCCGTCCTTGGATAAGATTCACATTATCTATAGCTTGGTGTACTACGTTAGGTCCAAATAATTTTGATTTGCCTACTTTGAACTATCCGATAGAAAATTTACATCTCTGTCTATATAATGCCTTGCATAGAGACATTTTAATGCTAGCATGATAATTGTTATTTTACGTAATTTCAATGAGGGTTAAATGACTATCCCAACTTCTCTTGAAGTCCAACACGCGAGCTCGTAGCATGTCTTCGAGCGTTTGAATCGTACGCTTAACCTGCCCGTCTGTCTGATGGAGGAAAGGTGTACTAAGATTAACTTGAGTGCCTAAACCCTTTTAAAATGATTTCCATAAATTAGCTATGAACTGTACACCTCGGTCAGATATAATAGAAATAGGCATAAATCTCCTTAACGTACAACTTTACGTAGTTCTCGGCTGTGTAGGTAGTTTTGACCGCCATGAATTGAGCTGATTTGGTTAGTCTATCAACCATCACCCAAATATAATCAAATTTATGATAAGAGTGAGGTAAACACGTAATAAGATCCATATTAATCATTTCCCCTTTCCACATCGGGATTTTAATGTTCTGAGTCAAGTCGCTGGGCTTTTGGTGCTCTACCTTTTACTTACTGACAATTAAGACACTGAGCTACAAACTCCGCAATGTTCCTCCTCATGTCATTCTACCAATACATACCTTTGAGATCATGATACATCTTAGTAGATCCAGGGTGAATAAAACATTGTGAGCAATGGACCTCCGTCATAATCTTATCTCGTAATCCTGCTACATTGGGAATACACAAATGGACCTTCCACCTGGAGTCCCTCTCCCATTATACTTGAAGGTTGCGGTTCTCTTTTATTAAATATATTTTCCGATCTTCTAAAAAATAGGCTCTTCATCATGACGTTCATTTTCTTCCAGTATGAGGGATGATCTGTTGTATTTTGAGTCTTAGGGCTATCACTATCTGAATCCTCCAATTGGACTTCCACTTAGCTAACTTATGCGTTTCCTCAGGTCAACTCCTCTCTTTCATTCTCACATTAGTCAAGCCGCTTGTGGGCCAATGATTCTATTGTCAACTTAGCTTTGTTGTACTAACTGTTGTGCTAAAACTCTGGTATATTTGTAGTAACTCAATCGTGAACACTTTATGGACAATGTCATTTGAATCTGAACTACGCGTATCATTGTACGTAACTCTCATTCATAGTTTGAAAGGAATCTCTTCTTCTTTTGTGCTTTCTTACTACGCGTAACTATAACCAACCTCATTTCTTTACTTCTTTTGACACTTGTTCACTCATCTTCTTACTTGTCATACTCTTCTTACTTCTAAGATATTCTAGTATACATACATAATGTCAAACATTGCTCCTGATTCTAATCTTTGGCGTCACTACCTCTTAAAATATGAGTTGTTAACTTATTCCCTCATTCAATACGTGGAAGATTCTGAAGAATTTGCAGTACCTGACGTTGGCCTACTATTTCTACACCTGGTCATTATACTTAGGATCAAATTCCTTCACTTGCCTCATGGCTAAGACTTTCTGTCAATGGCGCTTCGGGAAAAGATTCCCTCGACCTTGTTAAGTTGTAAACCCATTACTTTATCTATCTCGTAGAACCTTTGGTCAGTTCATAAATGCTTATGGACATCTGTATTTGCCTGACATTTCATCTTTATTATAATACCACTATCTCTTTGACATATACCTTTAATGTCTACTGTATATCCATAGGCATCATTAGCCCCTTTTCACCTGTTTAGGCGTTAATCTCGAGCTTTACTCACTATTACTTCCGTTTACATACTTTCTGAAATGTATGACTGCATATGTTGTGGAACCGATGCTTCGTATATTTAGACCCAATTCCCAGTGTTACATGATCCAATGACTTGTCAAGCTTTCTTGTCTTATCATTATTAGATCTCCCGTTGATCGAGTGCTCATTCGTCTTACCTTTACATTTCCATTTCAAATTGCCTTAGGAGTCTCTTATCTTAAATATTTCTTATATTATCTTCCTGGACATTAGAGAATCGCCAACTTTGGCCTAGGAGTTCTTATTGTATCTCCTCTACCATTGGCCCTTACGTTGTTCTAGAGTAATCATGCCTTTGTGAAATCTGCATAATTATAATCTCATTCACATTTATCCTCCTTGTTGTAATTCTTCCTTTTATTCGTCATTAAACATTTCTGTCTTCAACTGAAATGCCTAAACCGAGGGACAACCTTTCCGGAAAGGGCATGGCCTCAAAATCATTTTTCATCAGCCCAATTGTAGTATCGTGTTCGCATCAGTGATCTTTCACCAAGCATAGTGATCTTTTCGTTCAGAAAAAGAGATCTGTTCAAATCGGTTTAGGGATCAAAGTATAACATCTGTTCTTTTCCAAACAGAACAACAACCCTTACCAAGTAGCAACTTCAATAGAAGCATCAAAGTGACAACAATTAAGAGAGCAGCAATATATCGAGCATAGCCACAAAAATGCTCAAAGGTGCAGAAATTAAGCCATAGCAACAGAGAACAAGATGCAGCAACAGGTGTATCATTTTACACCACCAAATGCATCATCCCAAGAGCAACAACAAGTAGCAACAACAACATATGAGAATCAACAACCATTCTTTAGTTAGGTGTAGGATCTGTCGTTGAGTTCAGCAACTGAAATATAGCAGCAACTTCCCAATATATGTAATATTTTCAAACCCAATGAGGTTTTCTTCAAGATTTAATAAGAATGCCCATAAACTATTCTCATTAATGTAACAATAGCTAACTTTTACCGTTAAAATGAAATGTCAAACTATAGCAGCCAGCTACACCAAAGGCAGTCACTTTATGCAAAAGATAGCAGCTACTCTCAAAAGGTGACACACATTCTCAAGCAACTCAATAGCACATCTCAGATATGCAGCAGCAAGGTCTCAAAGACAGAGGCAAACCAGAGAACAACAAATAGATGTCAGCAGTTGTTTTATCCAAGGCACAGAAGTTAAGTGTAGTAATTAGCAATATGCTTCAGCCAAAGTGTAACAATTATTCCTCTAAAGAATATACTAGTCAAACCTTTTGAGAGGCACCAATCATTTAGGTTCCAATGACAACTCAGCAGCAACAGATAGCAGCAATGTCCTCAAGTATACAGCAACAACAGTTGTCTAAAAGTTAGCATCTCAAAAGAAAGCAACTGCTCAAGAGTAGCAGGAACACATGCCCAACAATAGCTTATCAAAGAGTACAACCATCTCAAGAATCCAAGTGCAACTGAATATCCATTTCTCCTAAAACGTTAGGTGTAAGAACAAAACAATAGCAGAGTCAACACTAGTTCAGCTCAAAGTGTAGTGTCATTCCTCTGTTGCAGCAACCAGAAACATCAAAGGATAATCACAACAAATGGCAATCCAATAGCAGTATAGGATGACATTTCAAATGCAATAGTAAACAAACACAGAAGCAAACAACTCATAGCAGTAACTTACTCATGTCCTCTGACGGATCTGTCCCAATAGAGAGCATACTACTCGTATTTATACTCAATCTAACTTCAATCTCCCTGCTAATCATAAACACGATAAGGTCTACTGAGAGAATCCTTACAATCTTCTGTGTTCAGGTGCTTAGTACTTCCATTACTTTACTCTTTTTTTTTTAAAAACATTTCGCTTTCCAGGCTAGCATTATCTCTTCCGTATATAAGTGAGACAACTTCTCATAATCTCAAAACGTTTTTTACGTAATATTGCTCTTCTGGCGTATCAATCGTTTGGTAAAAGTCATTCATTTACTGGATACGAATATGAACTAACCGAAGTCTTTTCGGTAATCGACACTATCGAAACAATAACAGGCACAAGTTAAACTTGAATCTTTAAGACTTAGCTCTACTGCACGATCTATGATATGAAAGAATGAAAATCATCCCTAAATGTCTTGCAGCCTCCTGTTTATAAGTGTGGCACGCTACACACCCATAAACAAGACTCTACTAGACACGGCTTGTAGACTCCATAGGACAGACCTGCTCTGATACCAAATTTGTCATGACCCAAACCGGAGGGCCATGACAGGCACTTGGACCTTACCTTACGGGCACCATTCTTCGCATATTTAACGGCTAACCGAAATCAATCATGGCCACAAGGGCCGTCACCAAATATTCGGCTGACAAATACATCACAGCCGACAAGGCCATACACAATTACTATACACAAGACAACTGTCTACAAGCCTCTAAGAGTACATGACACCACAAGGACGGAACAGGACCCCGCCATACCCATAAGCATATGCAAAATATTATACCGAGATTAGACTACAACTCTGGAACAAATAGAGTGCTCCCACGTCAGCTGAACCAGCAACCTACTAGCGCGAACATCCACCTGTCTACCTGATCTTGTGGGCATGAAATACAACGTCCTTAGACAAAAGGGACGTTAGTACGACTGATGTACTGAGTATGTCAGGCATGAACAATAGCATAACAAGAATACAAGAATAAACTGAAATATAAATAACTGATAAAATTAGTTGATAGCAACAGCCGATAGAAACAGCCAACAACACCAACAGCTGACGAAAATGGCTAACCAGCAATAAATGCCTCTGGGGGCCCTAATACATATGCCTAAATGTTATACACAATGCAAATGCGGTATACATATAAATATTGTCCACACAAGGGCATCTTCCTTTCCATAACTACCTATGTGGGCATCATTTCATTACCATATTGGACACACAAGGGCATCAATATTGGCCTCACATGGACATCTTCTTTTTCGTGATATCTATACCAGCTGCAGGTGGTGACGCGTATATAACGCCTTTCCCTTTTCTCCATCCCCTACATATATATATTGATACCATATAGTAGTGTATATAACACATGTGGGTCCATGGTAATACATGAATATAATGCAAATGAAAATGCATGAATGACAATGAAACATTCTGAACTTATCGGATGACATAATATCCTTGTCCCCTCGGCTAACATTGGTTAACATTGGAAATATTAACATGTTTGAGAACATATTTAGGCATGCTTTCAACATAGGAATTAATAACATGCACATTCTTAACTACTAAGAGTAGAATAATTTATGAAACAATATCACGGTTACGTTTCGTTACATGGTACATGCAAAAAGAAAGAAATAATTTACCTTAATATACCTCTGAACCGAGCCTTCAACAATAATGATGAAATCAACCTCCTTCACAAATTAATCTTAGATATCAATAACCAACCATTTTTCCACCTTACTTTACTATACAATAATCTTCAACTTGCTAGTACTCGGAAGAAGCCGATGTTAGACTCACGAAATTGATGGAGAAGTAACCATTTTTTAAACCTCGGATTAACATTAACTCAATTCTTGGTCGAAAGTTTCAATACATTAGTGAAGGCTACTGGTTGTGTATACATTATGTCATTATAAAGGATGGAGATGTTTATATATAATAGTAAGAAGTTAATATCTCATTTAGGTCCACTTAATGGATATACTTCCACGTTGCTAAGACAAAACGTGGCAAGAGTATACCTTCACATTCAAGACTATACATGCCACAATTGTCTCTAAACTTTATAAATGCAACGGTGCGAATTCATCATGTGGGTTGTGGGCCCGCCAAATGTTTCATCTTTAAGAATGTCTGCACCTTAAACTCCCCTTCACGTGACATCTATAGGACTATAAATATTCTTGTCCCATCTTTAATCTTATTCCATTTTTTCCACCTTAACTCCATTCATTTGAATATTAAATCACCTTTAATACACTTCATATACGCATTATCACAATCGTGTGATATAGCTCTAGTCCATAACCTATTTTCGGACATGCCAAATATTATTTCTAGTCATCGTTGTCCCACCTTCTAAAATCTTAAATTATTTCGGAACCACGTCCTTTTATATTAAGATCTTTATTTGCATACGTGAATATGACCAAGAATCCTCCAACGCTCGGGTCTATTTGTATACTTCTAGCGATTCAAACCATGGCCCAAAAGTACGGGATGTTACAACCCCAATCATCTTAATCATGTGTGCTTGCTGAAGAAGTCCTTGTATGGTTTAAAACAAGCTCCTAGGGCCTGGTATCAAAGATTTGCAGATTATGTGTCTACTCTTGAGTTTCTCACAGCAGGTCTGATCATTCTCTGTTCATCTATCGTCACGGTACTTCTATGGCATACATTCTATTATATGTGGATGATATTATATTGACAGCTTCCTCTGACAAAATGTGCAAGTCTATCATATCTCTTCTCAGCTCAGAATTTGCTATGAAAGACTTGGGCCATTGAGCTATTTTTTTTGTATAGCTGTCATTCGTCATGCAGGTGGTCTATTTCTACCTCAGAGGAAGTATGCAACAGAAATTATTGATCGGGTTGACATCTCAGCCTGTAAGTCATCTCCTACTCCGGTTGACACTAAACCAAAGTTGAGTGCTACTTCTAGCACACCATACGAGGATCTCTCCCACTATCATAGTCTTGCGGGGGCTCTTCAATAACTCACATTTACGAGGCCCGGTATTACTTATGCAGTGCAACATGTGTATTTATTTATGCATGATTCGAAGGAGTAACACATGCACGCTCTTAAATGCATTGTGCGCTACATTCAGGGCACTCTTGGATTATGGTTTACACTTATATCCATCATCAGTATCTACTCTCATGTCGTATACAGATGCTGATTGGGGTGGATGTCCAGACACCAGGCGTTCGACATCTGGTAATTATATGTTTCTTGGTGATAACTTGGTGTTTTGGTCAACTAAACGCCAGGCTACACCGAATATCGAGGGGTCACCAATGTGGTGTCTGAGTCCTGTTAGTTGTGTAACCTCCTCTTAGAGCTTCATTTTACTATTCGGAAAGCTAACTTGGTCTATTGCTATAATGTTAATGCGATATATCTCTCGGGGAATCCTGTACAACATCAGCGCACTAAACATATCGAGATGGATAGTCACTGGACAAGTCCGTGTCTTGCATGTCCCTTCACGTTATCAAATTGCTGACATCTTTACTAAGGGTCTTCCCTTAGTTTTGTTTGAATATTTTAGGGACAGTCTCAGCGTACGACAACCGCCCGCTATAACTGCGGGGGTGTGATAGAATATACACCGTATATTCTTGTGATATGATCTTGTACATCTGTAATTATGGTAGTAATATTTTGTATTAGTGTATTAGGTAAGTGTATATTTGATTTTCGTAATTATAGCCTAGGATGACTATTGTATATCATGTATATAAACCATTTACAATAATGAAATCAGTAAGGGATTATTCTTTTTCACTAATATCTCCGTAGTTGTTCTTGCATTCAGTCCGGAGATACATTAGCTCAAGGGTGGTCGATTGAATCCCTTTTATCAGAAAATCTCACTATGCATATGTCATGAAATTATATGTATACATTGATAGTTGAATACAGTTAATACAACGCTAGTTTTTATCATAGTGACAAAGGGGGTTCAAAGGGTATTTTAGGTCATGGGCTCGACTTTGAGCTCTGACATTTTAGCAGTTATTGAATCCCCTTGACTTTTATCCAGCCTCCACCTAGTTGCATTCATATTTAAATTCTCATAATGTTGAACTCCTATAGAGGCAGTGGTGTTATTTTTCTATTCCATATGGACACTAAATATTTGCTATGTAGAGCATATATTATGATTTATTGTCTGAAAAAGAGGCAGAGGATTGATACAATTATAACACACTATATGTTATTGTACAGAACTTTGGCGGACAGAAAGGTATGTTCTTTTGTGGTGTGTTTGATGGACATGGACCATCTGGCCACAAGGTGGCCCGCTCCGTTAGAGACTCGTTACCTTCCAAAATTTCATCGTCCAATGTGATCAATACGAACAATATTACATGGGATGTCGAAAAAGATGATGAATCTGACAACCCAATCTTTGCTGCATGGAAAGATAAATTTCTCGAGTCTTTTAAAGAAATGGATGAAGAACTTGAAGGTGGTGGTTCTATTGAAAGCTATTGCAGTGGTACAACTGCAGTGACTTTAGTTAAACAGGTAAAAACATATTTGAAAGAACCTAAATATGTTAAACAATATGATGGTTTCTTTTATCATTTCGTTTATATCCTAAGGTGGCTTTAATTGTGGAAATTTCAGGGAGAACATTTGATAGTTGGAAATTTAGGAGATTCTCGAGCTATTATTTGCACGAGGGATGACAAAAATGAGCTTGTTGCCGAACAACTCACAGTGGACTTGAAGCCTAACCTCCCAGGTAGGTGCTTTTTTACACTATCAGTGTATTATGATCGGTTATAATAAGTTACTACTGCAATTTTAAGGTCATTGAATCATAATTATGCTGTCAAATGTTTACATAAGTTGCTTGTATTGATTGACTTCATTTTGTTAATCTATTGGACAATCATTTTCATCAGCTGAATATGAGAGAATCAAAAGTTGTGAAGGAAGAGTAATGGCAATGGAAGAAGAACCAAATATATACAGAGTGTGGATGCCTGATCAAGATTGTCCTGGCCTTGCCATGGCTAGAGCTTTCGGAGATTTTTGTTTGAAAGACTTTGGTCTTATCTCAGTCCCTGAAGTATATTACAGAAAGCTCACTGAAAAAGATGAATTCATTGTCTTGGCGACGGATGGGGTAAGCTATATCAGAATTCAAACTTCTTGAATATTCCCCTAATTCTAGTTCCTTGACTTAAACTTGCAGTAAAACCAATGTCATCTTGCTTTGTGTCTAAATTTGTGAGGTTAACTACATGTCGTTGGGTAGCTTTGTTAATCAAATCATTACTGCATTGTTAGTCTAAGATGAGCTTAAATGGAGCGGCATGGTCATTGAGAAGATTCATATAGCCGTTCATCAGCTTCTTTGGGATTGAGACATAGTTGTAGTTGTACATACTCACATTGTTCCATTGTAGCAATTCTAAATCTAATTGGGGTTCGCATTGGTGGAGGAATTAGATCGGAAAAAAGAGGGATTCTAGTTGTAAAATATCTAACGAAATCGTTGCTGGAATTGAGATCTTATTCAAAGAGAAATATCTCAAATATCTGGAGTTTCTTTTTGTATGTTATATGGATGATCCGATCCACAAAGACCGTGATTGGGAATTGTTTGAATGTCTATCAAGGGAATTGTTTGAATGTCTTTTTCTAAGGAAGAGTCGAAATAGAATCAAATTAAATTTGAGACCGTTGTTCGAAATCTTAATGAAACATAGTACGCCAAAATTGGAATTAGACTTCAAAATTCTCATGAGGAAGCTCCTCATAACACATTTTGGCCAGCAGTACTGTAGGACTAAAGGTGGATTCATAATTTAGAGTCAATGATTCGCAATCTAGCATTTTATACCTTTTTTGCACAATATTCACTATTCAAGTAAAAAATAGTTGATTGAGCTCGCCCCTATATCGACTATAACTTAATAAGGCAGCTAATGCACATTGTCTTCTTTTTTTGTGTATAGCTGTGGGATGTTTTAAGCAACGATGAAGTGATCCGGATAGTAGCTACAGCGAGGAAGCGATCTATTGCAGCAAGATTGGTGGTGCATCATGCAGTTCGAGCCTGGAAATACAAGTACCCATGTGCCAAGATCGATGATTGTGCAGTAGTATGCTTGTTCTTGAAACGCCAGAAGCCTCTGCTAACGAAATCATTGTCAGAAGTGACCGAGCTGAGCTTAAATTACACAGAGATAGCAAGCTACACCCCCAACTCCAAGATAGATGATGGTCTTGATACACTGCTAAATTATCAACTCAAGGAAGAAAAAGATCCAAATGTTGCAACTGGACTTAATGATGATCATAAAAAGAGTTCTTCGACGCACACTCGTTACCTTAGCAGAAGAAAATCTGCAATGAATTTTTGAGTCCATTATAATCAGCAGTAATGTGTGAAACTTTAAAAAAATGTAAGCTATAAAATTAATTGAAATACTTGTATGTATTTTGATTTGTATAGTAGTCAAATAGCCTAAGGCTTTGATTTGTATAGTAGTCAAATAGCCTAAGGCAAAAGAGAATGGTTGGGTAACTGATGGTATATCCGGCAAAAATTATGATAAAATGAGGATTGACACTTTGGAGAGTTGAAAATATTGTTGGTAGATAATCTAGTTGCCATTGTCATGAATCATGATACAACTCATGTTGAGGACCGGGGAATGAGGAAACTTAGCAGCTACGGGTGCTTGGCGTTCGTTTTATTTCATCATGTTCCATTACAAATAGGCCGATAATATTAAAATAATAAGTGAATTAGTTATTGTCAAATTAAATATTCGCCTGTGAACTAAATTTCCCTCCCCCCTTCTCCCCCATTTTGTCTCGTCCAAAATAAAATGAGTGCCTTTGTTAGGCCACGTCTCGATTATACCGTCATCTACTTTTCTCCGCATTCACAACCAATAAGTTTACATTTGTTCCGAAATATATATACAATAAAATTCGCTCGGGTTCTATAAAATCCGCAACTATACAGCTACTTCGTCAACATCTTTTGAATGTTCAGATCAGATAAGCTAACATTCATGAAAGCTCCAACACTAAGTCGTTGTAGTATAGTGGTAAGTATTCCCGCCTGTCACCCGGGTGACCCGGGTTCGATCCCCGGCAACGGCGTTATTCCCTTTTAAATAATTATTTAGAGTTGTTCCAAATTTTATTTCTGCCTTAAAAAGCATATTTTGAACTTTTAAATTATTTAGAGTTGTTCCAAATTTTATTTCTGCCTTAAAAAGCATATTTTGAACTTTTAAATTATTTAGAGTTGTTTCAAATTTTATTTCTGCCTTAAAAAGCATATTTTGAAACAGTGGTTAAATGTTAATCAACGATTCCAAAAGTGGCTGTTTGCCGATTGCTTCTTTTTTTTTTTTTTTTTGGTTTCTCACGCGGTGTCCAGTATCCGCATTGGAGCCCTATTATATTTGAATTCGCATCGGGTAGAGCTTGTTTATTAGGGAAGCGCTCCCTACCAAGGATTTCTCCATACTCAGGGCTCAAAACCGAGATCTCTGGTTATGGGAGAGCAACCTCATCCACATTCTTTGGATATTTTCATCCTTCTAAAAGTAGTACGCCCATTCAGCTACACCGAAGTTTATGTTTTTTATATATTAGGGTGTGTTCGATACGAAGGGAACTATTTTTCATGGAAAATGTTTTTCGAAAAATAAGTTAATTTTCTTGTGTTTGGTATGTATACAAAAGATATTATGTAAAGAATGAATCTTGGGTCTAACTCAACCCCAAAAGCTAGCTTGTAGGGTGAGTTTGTCCAAGTTCATATAAGGAGTCCAAGTTCTCATTCCGTATCCGATGCGGGACTCTTAACACTCCCCGCGCCCAGACTTTGTTAACTGGAGCATGGACAATATAATTTGGGGATCCAACATCGGTGACCAAAGAATTGGAATGGGTCTGGCTCTGACATGTAAAAAATGGATTTTGGCCTAATTCAACTCCAAAAGTTAGCTTGTAGGGTGAGGATTGTCCAAGTCCATATAAGGAGTCCATGTTCTCATTCTATATCCGATGTGAGACTCTTAACATATTATCTAAAAATATTTGTATATAATCTAGACAAAATACTATGGAGGTGGGGGTAGGGGGTAGCGGTGTGGGGTGGTGGGGATGGGGGCTACGGGAATGGGGATGAAGATTAAGTGTGTCGGAGAGTGATGAAGATACAATCAATGTGTAGCGTCACTTGAAGAATTTGTTTCCCTACTTCCATTAGGAAAGTCAATCTCCTATATTGTTAAGGAACTTATTTTTCTAAAATAATATTTTTAAATGACCAACCAAATATGATAAATTGAAAAATGTTTTCTTCCATACCAAGTACCAACACACCCTTAGTTCTCTCAACATTTTCTGTTGGAATTCGAAAGCACAATAAATTTAAGCGGTCAATTTTGAGATACTAGTAATAAAGAAAGAAAATATTGATGTAATAGTTGAAAAGATAATTTTTAAAAAGAAATATTACAATATATTTTATTCAATAAAGTGCTAAACACTATTCTATAGACATAGTTTATTGATATGAGATTCTCCTTTCAGAGGTCCATACTATTTTATTATTTCTTTCTTTCATATTTTTAATAGCAAATTGGGTACGTCTACAACCGAGATGAAAATCAAACTAAATATTTCGTGGTTGAAAAATAACGAATCTCGTCTGAATTAGGATTTGAAGGGCCTTTCGTATAGCTTCTTGGCTTGGATCGAGCATTTAGAAAATTGGCTATATTTCCATTTTTACAAAATAATAGAATAGGAAAAAATCAATTTGGAAAGAAAAAGATGAATGAAACATTATAGACGAATTTAAACTTTTGATATTTATTAAAGGTGTATCAAATAATTTATAATGTTTAAATAAGAAACAGTGTCATATAAATTAAGATAATAGTTAGGACATGTGCTTTCCCTTCACCATCCCTGAGATTTCCAAATCAATCAATCAAAGATGTACACTTAAAAAAACGTTTCCCATGCTGTGTGCATTAGTTCTCTTTCCCCTATAGTTTACAACAATATAGCAACAAAATTACAGTATTTTTTTTGGTTTTCAAGATTGTTTTTGTTAGTTGCCAACAACAAAAGCTAGAAGCAAATAATAAAATTTAAGAAAGACGTCAAAAAGGAAAAAATATAAAAGACTTCCCTAAGTTTCAGTTTAAAGACATTGCAATTTTCATTAGCCGAGTTGACTAACTTATGGTGAGTACTTGAATGTTCAAAAGTACTTTCTTATGGTAGTAATTTAAATATTTTAACGTCTTACCATAAGTACAAATCAGTGTTTTCAAAAGTGTTTTCAGGGCGAGCCCCGGGGCGGGGCATATCAAAAACGCTCCGCGGCGCAAATAAAAGGTGTATATTCATAGGGCGTACGCCTCGGGCGTTAAATTTAATTTTTATTATTTTTAAAGTATTTTTGCTATAGATTATGATTTTTATTGTTGGTGAAATGATATTTATACTTTATGTTATCATGTTTTCATTTTGTAGTTATTTTTTCTAAAATATATAAATAAATAAACTCTCATAGAAAATAACACTGTCATAAATAACTTTTTAAAATGATTATGTCAGAAATTGATATGATAGTGATTTCATAAAACTATATTTCTGAAGCAACTTTATCCATTTTATGTCATTACTCTTACACTTTTTTCCCTGTCTCGGGGGCATACGCCTCGCTCTGTACTGCATAAAACGCATCGCCTCTCGCCCCCTTCTCTTAAAACACTGGTACAAATGTATATGGTCAAATATGTTCCATTTTACACATAAGAAGAAGATAAATTTCACATAAAAGACAATGGGTACCTCTCATATTAGGGTTAATTGCATTTTGATCCCTCAATTATTAGTAAATTTTTATTTTAGTTCTTATAATATCTTACTAAGCACATTAAACCTTCACTTAATTGAGTTGTGCCATTTTGATCCATTTGATTGTGAATATTCTCAAATGTACTATAATTATTAACATTTTCACCACTTAATTACTCAAGTTTTATGTTAAGTTTGTATTATTACACCATATTTAACTGTAATATAATTCATACAGTTAAATATAATTTATTTTCTATATAAAAGGATCAAAACACACATTTTAATTAATTAAAGGTTAAATATATTGAGTCATATCACAAGGACCAAAAAGAGAATCTACCAATAACCTAGGGATCAAATGTGCTATTATCGCGTCACAATATGCGGGTTTGGATGGTTTTGAAAAGGAAAGCATTTACCTACATTCTGTCATGGGTCGGGACCCGAATTTTGTCATTCATCCGCCAATGAATTAGGGTAGAACACCTTGATATAAACGCTTGAACAACTGCTTATTTCGTTCAAATCATAAAAAAAAAAGTTGAGATTTCCGTTACGAATGTTCTACTGAAAAGCTTGTATTGAATCATCAACATCTTTCCATTGATAGATCAGAGGGCCCCCCTTGGACACATTCTTAAAGGTTAGGCTACTACCCGCTTCTATGAAAAAATACTTCAATTTATTATGGTTAAAATTTAAGGTAAATTGTTCCAATGTACGCACAAATTTTCAATTTATGCGATTATTTGTTGTTTCTTGTACTTTGATTATTGATTATGGTATTAATTTGTGATAGTTACATCTACTTTTTTCAGATAGTTGTATCATGCTTTTTATAGTAGTTTGTCGTGACTTTTTCTACTTATGTGTTGGTCCTTGTGTCGAGGGTCTATCGAAAACGTCATCTCTATCTTCCAAAGTTGAGATAAATCTGCATACACCATATCCTCTCCCTACCCCACTTTATGGGATATCACTAGGTTATTGTTATCCATTTGTGGTAGTGCTCCTAGTTAATAAACTTACATTTAAGAGGTTATAGAAAGAAGAATATCATTCGTAACAACTAGTGGCTAAGAATAAATATTAATTGATAAATAAGTAGATTAATAAATATAAATTGATTAATAAGTTATCTTAAAAAATTATAAAGATGGACTTTAAATTGTATCTTCAATTCCATAAATGATTGAAAAATCGAAAAAGGGTAAAAGATGTCCTTAAAGTTTAGATCCGATTCAAAAATGCTCTCATTTCATCTATTGGATTAAATTTTCCCCACTTTTCACTTATTGAATAAAAAATGCAAATGACTCCAAAACGTTATCCTTTCACCTTTTGGATAATATCAAAAGCCCACGACCCGACAGACAGACGGGCGGGCGGCGCGCGTGTGGACTTAGCATCGAACCAAAGCACATCTAGGTCCTCCCTCCTTCAAACACATAGATTACCCCTTGAGTCTCAAATCCTTAGCCAATTTTGAGACTTATAAACTAAACAAATCTTCCTTCCCCCACCGATGAGGGAGAATTGGTCTATACCACATTTTCATGCTTTAAACACCTCACTTCGTGGACCAATATCTCTTTCATTTCTCAACGAAATTTGACGACCCTTGGCCCTACGGTCATCTAGTCACTTAGTAGATTATGCACGTGTGAAGAATCAGTCTCCAACATGCGGAACCCTAGTGTTTAAGTCATTAAAGATGGGTGGACGCAACTCTCACCAAAGACAAATTTTCAACAGCTTCTTGGCTTGGATCGAGCATTTAGAAAATTGTCTGTATTTCCATTTTTAAAAATAATAGAATAGGAAAAAATTAATTTTGAAAGAAAAAGATGAATGAAACATTATAGACGAATTTAAACTTTTGATAGTTATTAAAGGTGTATCAAATAATTTATGATGTTTAAATAAGAAAGAGTGTCATATAAATTTAGTTAGGACATGTGCTTTCCCTTCACCATCCCTGTGATTTCCAAATCAATTAATCAAAGATGTACACTTAAAAAAACGTTTCCCATGCTATGTGCATTAGTTCTCTTTCCCCTATAGTTTACAACAATATAGCAACAAAATTACAGTTTTTTTTTTGGTTTTCAAGATTGATTTTGTTAGTTGCCAACAACAAAAGCTAGAAGCAAATAATAAAATTTAAGAAAGACGTCAAAAAGGAAAAAATACAAAAGACTTCCCTAAGTTTCAGTTTAAAGACATTGCAATTTTCATTAGACGAGTTGACTAACTTATGGTGAGTACTTGAATGTTCAAAAGTACTTTCTTATGGTAGTAATTTAAATATTTTAACGTCTTACCATAAGTACAAATCAGTATTTTCAAAAGTGTTTTCAGGGCGAGCCCTGGGGCGGGGCATACCAAAAGCGCTCTGCGGCGCAAATGAAAGGTGTATATTCATAGGGCGTACGCCTAGAACTTGGGGCATAAGCCCCGGGTGCAAAAGCATAAGCCCGTAAAGGCGTATGCCTCGGGCGTTAAATTTAATTTTTATTATTTTTAAAGTATTTTTGCTATAGATTATGATTTTTTATTATTGGTGGAATGATATATTACACTTTATGTTATCATGTTTTCATTTTGTAGTGATTTTTTCTAAAATATATAAATAAATAAACTCTCATAGAAAATAACACTGTCATAAATAACTTTTTAAAATGATTATGTCAAAAATTGATATGATAGAGATTTCATAAAACTATGTTTCTGAAGCAACTTTATCCATTTTATGTCATTACTCTTACACTTTTTCCCTTCTCCTTCTTTGAATATATTAATAAAATCAGTGCAAATATTAGTTGAAGGTGGGAAGGACCAATAGGTCTGGAGATTGACGATGAAGTGAATGAAGATTTCATGTTTAAGATTATCTAGGCTATTATCATTTTCTATGTTGTTACCTTTCTCAAATAATAATTATAATACTTTTTTTAGATTATTGGTGATTTATTTGCGAATTTTAATGAAAATTTTATTTTTACTTATTTTTTAGTAATAAAATTATAAAATTGACATACATAAGACATACGCCTCGTAGATCTGTGGGGCTTATGCCCCGTGTCTCGGGGCATACGCCTCGCTCGTGCTGCATAAAACGCATTGCCTCTCGCCCCCTTCTCTTAAAACACTGGTACAAATGTATATGGTCAAATATGTTCCATTTTACACATAAGAAGAAGATAAATTTCACATAAAAGACAATGGGTACCTCTCATATTAGGGTTAATTGCATTTTGATCCCTCAATTATTAGTAAATTTTTATTTTAGTTCTTATAATATCTTACTAAGCACATTAAACCTTCACTTAATTGAGTTGTGCCATTTTGATCCATTTGATTGTGAATATTCTCAAATGTACTATAATTATTAACATTTTCACCACTTAATTACTCAAGTTTTATGTTAAGTTTGTATTATTACACCATATTTAACTGTAATATAATTCATACAGTTAAATATAATTTATTTTCTATATAAAAGGATCAAAACACACATTTTAATTAATTAAAGGTTAAATATATTGAGTCATATCACAAGGACCAAAAAGAGAATCTACCAATAACCTAGGGATCAAATGTGCTATTATCGCGTCACAATATGCGGGTTTGGATGGTTTTGAAAAGGAAAGCATTTACCTACATTCTGTCATGGGTCGGGACCCGAATTTTGTCATTCATCCGCCAATGAATTAGGGTAGAACACCTTGATATAAACGCTTGAACAACTGCTTATTTCGTTCAAATCATAAAAAAAAAAAATTGAGATTTCCGTTACGAATGTTCTACTGAAAAGCTTGTATTGAATCATCAACATCTTTCCATTGATAGATCAGAGGGCCCCCCTTGGACACATTCTTAAAGGTTAGGCTACTACCCGCTTCTATGAAAAAAGACTTCAATTTATTATGGTTAAAATTTAAGGTAAATTGTTCCAATGTACGCACAAATTTTCAATTTATGCGATTATTTGTTGTTTCTTGTACTTTGATTATTGATTATGGTATTAATTTGTGATAGTTACATCTACTTTTTTCAGATAGTTGTATCATGCTTTTTATAGTAGTTTGTCGTGACTTTTTCTACTTATGTGTTGGTCCTTGTGTCGAGGGTCTATCGAAAACGTCATCTCTATCTTCCAAAGTTGAGATAAATCTGCATACACCATATCCTCTCCCTACCCCACTTTATGGGATTTCACTAGGTTATTGTTATCCATTTGTGGTAGTGCTCCTAGTTAATAAACTTACATTTCAGAGGTTATAGAAAGAAGAATATCATTCGTAGCAACTAGTGGCTATGAATAAATATTAATTGATAAATAAGTAGATTAATAAATATAAATTGATTAATAAGTTATCTTAAAAAATTATAAAGATGGCCTTTAAATTATATCTTCAATTCCATAAATGATTGAAAAATCGAAAAAGGGTAAAAAATGTCTTTAAAGTTTAGATATGATTCAAAAATGCTCTCATTTCATCTATTGGATTAATTTTCTCCACTTTTCACCTATTGAATAAAAAATGCAAATGACTCCAAAATGTTATCCTTTCACCTTTTGGATCAAATTTGCCCCTTATGTTGTTTTAAGACTTTAAATTGTCCCTCCATTAACTACACAATTATTTTACATTTATTAAAATTTAAACTAAACACGTGACCTTGTATTTATTGGTCTCATAAATTTCTGATTCGACCCATCCATGACGCAACCCAATATAAAACTCCTTTTAAGTGATAAATTATTTTTTCACCTCTTATTTTCCGTTAATTTCTGCACTAACATAATTCTTTACCATTTGAATAAAACAAATGAGGCCTTAGATTGCTCAATCGCTAATTTACTATCACTGCAACATATTTTCATCTTATTACATTAGTACAACTTTCATCAACACTTAGGTTAGTGTATGATGTTTTCCCGCTAAAGGTGTCAAATGAGGGCATTGGACTAATTTCGATGTGTTAAAATGGGCGTGTCATTGAATGGGTCATGATATAACATATTCTTTTTATCGATTACTTTCCTGTTTCTTGGGATTTCACAAAATAGGAAGAGATGATTGTGCCTTGAGCCATATAGTTCCATACTTGAGGTCTTAACTAGACATTTAATTCTCCTTCAGATGACTAAGTACACTGTTCGTACTTATTATATTGGTTGTTTAATTCGTGTGCTTTGTCTAGCTTGATCATACTAGCTTTGTTTTTCATTTACTGTTCATGATGATTTAGTTTTGTAAATATGGATTTTTCAGGATGGTAGCAGGGAGAAGAACACATACCTACAGACCTAGTAATTCAACACCTTCGTCACCATACCAGGCAAAAAATGCAGCTCGAGATTTTAGAAATTTGATGAGAGATCAACTAGGTGGTGTTATATTTGGCTGCACGAATACAAATATGAAAAAATGTCTCGAAAAGCAGCTATTTGGTTAGTTATTCGACCCTAATATGTTGGCCTTTTGAAAAGTAAAAAGTAGGACATTTTGGTGTTGAGGCATATATATGTTTGAGAACTTAGCTTTAAATGTATTTTTACTATCATGTGAGAGTCCGTTATTACTTTAGAGATAGTGGTTAAGTTTTTTCATAAATAAGGACGAATGAGTAACGATTGGCCGAGGGCCCTTGGGCCTAAGGGAATAGACCGGGACCAGTAGGCAGGGTACAACTTTACTTATTTCCTTTTGTCAACTTTACTCAATTATATACATTTTAAAATCTTTGACAGGTTTGCCTGGTTCACACATTTCATATGTGCGAAATGTAAATCCTGGTTTGCCATTGTTCTTGTTCAACTATGGCGATCGAAAGCTCCATGGAATCTTTGAGGCTGCAAGCTCTGGCCAAATGCAAATCGATCCATATGCTTGGACATCAAATAATCCTAAAAAAACACTATATCCTGCACAGGTTTTATACCATTCACTACAAGAAAGTATAAAATTGACAATAAAATTTTAGCAACAATAAATATATTGTTGCTAAAAAATGTAAATGACAACAAAAATTTAATATATTATTGCTAAAAATGTAAATTGCAACAAATTTAATATTTTATTGTTGCGAAAACTTTTTACGTCGGAGATTGATGCAACACATGCAACAACTTTTATTGTTGCGAAAAGTAATTTTGACAACATCATCCAACATATTACGACAAAAAAAAATTATTGACAAATGACTCTCTTCTTGTAGTGATTGTTTTCTTTTTGGCTTTATCTGCTTCTGTTGATGCGTGTCGAGTTATATTTTAGGAAGGATTCTTCTACTGAAACTTTGTTGTTTCTTTTGAAGGTTCAGATACGTGTCCGTCTGTATTGTCAACCACTGCGAGAAGACGAGTTTAAACCAATAATTTGGAATAACTATTATACTCAAAACCATTTCTGGTTTGAGTTAGATCATGTTCAATCTAGTAAATTGATCTCCAAACTCTCATCTCTTGCATTTGCTCCGAGTAGCACACCACATTATCCAGCATACTGGACAAGTATAATCCAAGGTTCACCTGCAAATGACAAGATATCAGAAAATAAACCATACAGTTTCGTTGATGTGAATAGGAAGTCGGGTGCTGGGGACATTTCTCTTTGGTCAGATCGTAGTGATCTGCAGCCGGAGGCACCACGTGATTGTCAAGCTGCATCAGATGAGAATGATTTTATATACATGAAACTTAAAGAATTAGCTCTTGCGCGTGCAGAGGAAAGCACCAATGCGTCGCTAAGTGATAATAATGAGGTAAGCATCGGTCAAGCACCTTTTCTGGAACCACAGCCTCCCGGAGAAGAGAAGAATGAAGAAGGCACTTGTGACTCGGCTGGCTATCGTTCTTTTATAACTCAGGTAAATCATCTTCTTGTAATATGTGTCGATTTTCGTCAATCATGACAACATTTTTGTTCTAGCTATTTTTATATGACTTCAATTTCTCTGTTACTGCAGCTGGTTAAGAAAGAAATGAAAGCTTATAGGGAAGACCAATTTCAAATAATAAGTGGTCTGAAGCAGAAGCTGGTAAACCTTGTCTCTATATAATCTTTGACTTATCTATGAGAAAGATGTATGTATCAGTGATAGTTAATGATTGTGTTCATTGTATTCTTAGAGACAATCTTAACTACTAAAAAGCGTTTTGCCAATTTCATGAATTTCAGTAAATATCCGATTTGATGCTTCATATTGTGTCTTTTCTCTATCTAAATGATTTAATAATTTTTGTGTTCTCCATGCGTACCTGAATACATGTTGTGCCTTTAGTAGAAGTGAAATCTGACAACTGTAATGTTTTTTACCTTTGGTATTTCCTTGTCTTCACATGGAATTTAGGCTGAAGCAAAAGAAGAAATTGGATTGTTACAAAATAGATTTTTGATGTTGGAGTCCACAAATCCTTCTCGTACACATGACCGTGAAAGTATGGTTGAGTCAGACGATATAGTGAATGATGAGTCAATCATTCTAGCTGGAGGATATAATGGCGATTCATGGTTATCAGCTTTGGACTCGTACTCGCCTTTAAATGATGTTTTAAAGTCACTTCAGCCAATGAATTCCATTCGAAAGTATTTCGCAATTGCAGATTTGAATAGAGAACTTTATGTATTTGGTGGCAGATATGAAAGCTTGTGGTGCAATACAGGTAATGCTAATAGTCCATCCCTTCACATGCCCTCTTTTCCAACCCCTTTCTCTTAAGTTGCTGATATCGATGCCATTCTATTCTTGTGAAGTTGAATCATATAACCCAGCCGATAACAAGTGGACTCTGCATTCTTGTTTGAATGAGAAAAAGGGTAGCTTATCTGGAGCTACTTTGAAGGACAAGATCTTTGCAATTGGTGGTAGAACTGATTTTGAAAGCTTTTCAGGAGTTGAAATGTATGATCCTCAAGTAGGTCGATGGATTTCTACACAATCCATGTCGCAGAAGGTTTATTCTATTCCTTGCTTACTTTGATGGTGATATTTTGAAGTTGAAAGGGGCAAAGAGCATGTGAAAAAAAAAACTGAAGATGTTCTGACAACAGTTTTCAGTTCAAAATTTTCCATGGAATTTCTTTTGTCTCTTCTTTGTTCAATCCTTTAAGTGCTAATATAATCTCCATTTATATGTGAAGTATCCATTTGTATCTCCATTTTCTTGTTACAAGTGCTAATATAATATCCTCTGACGTGATTGTCTACCATGCATGCAGCGATTTTCTCTTGCAGCAGCAGAACTTGATGGTGCATTATACGTTGTTGGTGGATTTGATGGAAGCAATTGTTTGGCGTAAGTTATTGCTGAATTGGTGATTTCTTTTTTCATTACAATGTATGCACAAAAGGAGCATGACATTTGGGCCTCATTTTTCCAATCATTGGAATTATAATTCTCTTTGATCTTTCTTGAGAAATGATAGTCGCTTTTAGTTTTTCAACCCGTGGTCAAATTTACTGCTAAAGTTGTTCCGATAGAAATTAGAACAGTTTCTTTTATTTCACTGGAGGATTATCTTCATATGTGAAAGCAGTTGAGAGTCTGTTTTTAAGCTTTCTGATGTGTTATTAGCTATTACCTCAGGACTGCTGAAAGATTTGACCCCAGAGAACATGCATGGACAAAAATTGAGAGTATGGGCACAAAAAGAGGATCTCATGCTTTGGTTCCTTTGAGGGGAAAGTTGTATGTTGTCCTCTTCTCGCTTCTTTAAATTCTATATCTTTGGTCCTGTGTTATGTCCTCGAGAGTAGGAGATACGTATTGTCTGAAGAATTTCTAGGTGGGGACTGGGGTGAGGGGTGGGTGGATGGGTATTGAGCATGATCTGCAACCTATCCTTTTTTCTTCTTGTTATTCACTTTAGCTTCATGGTTGCTTTTTAGATATGCACTTGGTGGCCATGATGGGTCTCAAAATGTGCAGAGCATTGAGATATATGATCCCCGTCGTGGAACATGGATGATTGGAGAACCAATGAACTACCCAAGGGGGTATTCAGCTGCAGCTGTTCTAAAGGAGTCCATTTATGTAATTGGAGGGGTTCAATCTGACAACGAACTAATAGACATGGTACATAAGATTATCTGTTTCATTGTTTTGTTATGTTAAGATTCCATTACATATGTGGCTCTGTTAATCAATACTCTTTTTTGTGATTGCAGATTGAACGTTATAAGGAGGGTGAAGGTTGGCAAACAACCAACTTGAGGGCTGTCGGGAAAAGGTGTTTTTCCTCGGCTATAGTTTTGGAGGAAGATTGAACTATGCATTCAAGCTATCTCTTCTTGTGGGCACCCTTTGTTCACCAAGATCACTATATGTTGTTTTGCTATAATGAATAGGTTTAATGCTTGAAAGCATCTTTAAACATTTCATGACTACTTATCGAAAACGATCAGACTTATAGCCAACATATGATATAGTTTGTAGTAGTATGTGTTGAGAATATAATATTAAAAGTGTGTTCTATCTAACAGCTTAAGCTTTTAGATCAGATGGTCACACACTTCAATATGGTATCAGAGCAGGCCAAATGTCCTGGGATCGAACCTCACCGCCACCCATTCTCAAAAAGAATTTTCACGTGCTTGGACCATGAAAAAAAATCAGGTCAGCACGTGAGGGGGCGTGTTGAGAATATAATATTAAAAGTGTGTTCTATCTAACAGCTTAAGCTTTTAGATCAGATGGTCACACACTTCAATAGTATGGCTGTATCACAAATAGTTTTCTGCAACTTCTTTTTCCAAGGTAAAACATGTGCACAACATTGAATTATTTTTGCATCATTAAATGTGTTGCCTAAGATAAAATCATGGTAAATCATTGAGTTTTAGGAGGGATTTTGATGATTCAATACTTTGTCATTTCTATCTGCTTAGAATCATAGAACAGTAAACGTAAAAAATAATAATGTCCAAAAATATTGATAGAATTAGGAACCAAGGGTTGCCTTTTATATATATATCACTATATCAATGTTGGTTTGAGAAAATCAGAATGTGAAGAGTTTGCACGAACCATTATGGTGTCATGGACCTTGAGAAAAGATCTAAAACTATGTCTCTTCACATGATTAATCCACATTCCACACACACATACACAACACACACAAATAGATACATATGAATATGATTTTATACCCTGAATAGAATGTATCTAATAGTAAAAATGAGTAATGTAATGTGCACTTATCATTTTAACTTCAAAAACAAACACTAGAGTCTCTTATGTAATATTTTTGCTTAACTGATTGGGAAGCAGGAGAAGATAGAAAAAAAGTTGAAAGAAAACCGCAGCAAGGTTTTCATTTTTCTAAAAACTTTTGACATGTAGATCCAAACTTAATATTTTAATGATAATTTTATGATTATTTATAACACCAAAAATTAGTTGTTGGATATTGTGGTGAAGGGGAGAGGGGCGGGGGGCGCTCTATAGACTTATGTGACTAGATATTGGGAAAAGAACAAAGAATGCAAACAAAGATTTTAAAGTAGGATTCTATTCTTATTTAACCAATTTCAAATGTCCACATTTAAATAAAACTCCTAGCATCTTTAAATTAAATTTACAACTTCGAGATTATATAAAAAAAATACTATTCCCTACATCTCAAATTGTTTGGCATTATTTGACGAGAAAGTATTTAAAATATCAAATTTAGATATATGTTCATTGCCGAAGGTAAGAAATGAATGATCGAAAGAATCACTTTAAGTAATAAATATTATTTTGATTTTGAGATAAAAAAAATCATGATATATATTTAAAAGGGATTCTATATTAAGAGAGTTGAAAAAGTAATATCTCATTAAAATTTTATACATCTACCTTTTCTCAATGCATTCTTTTAGACAAAAAATCCATTTTATTCCTCTTTCCGAAGTATAAATACTACTACCCTTTATAATCTTATCAAAATAGGGAGACAAAAGCGAATGGCGTTGAGAAGAGTTTTTATAATTTAAAGTAAGGGTGGCCAGTGGGCCGGGACGGCCCGACCCCGTCCCGAGCCCGCCCCGGTCCCGCTAAAAAAAAAAGAAAGAACGGTAGCCGGACTCGAACTCGGGACGGGACAATGTCTCGTCCCGCCAGACCCGACCCCGCCCCGACCCCATCCCGAGCCCGAGCCCGACCCCGCCCTTTGGCCCCCCTTTGCAAATATAGCCGTTACACCAACGACCATTTTAGATTTTGGCCGTTGGCCAACGGCCATTTTAGGCCTCCCCCCCTCCCCCAACCCCCCTACCCCTTAATATTTATTTTTAACCCATAAGTTATTATATTTACACTTTAACCCAATTTTCCAACTATAAATAACTCATTTTCTCTTCATCTTTCTCACAAATCTTCCTACAATCTCTCTAATCTCTCAATATATCTCTCTACAAGTCTACATTGTTTGCTAAATATTCAATTTTATTTATTCATTTGGGAATTGGGAGTGAAGTTGGCAACTAGCTTGAGGATCTTCCATCGAGCAAAGTTTCAATTTTCAACCTCTCGATTACACGTCGATGTTACGTCGGCGTTTGGTACATTCGTTCCTTCATTAAATTATTATTGTCTGTTTATTTTATTTAGCGCACTTAATTTCATTTACTTTAATTATTTGTTAGCATATAATTAAATTGGAAGGAATTAGAGGTATGTTTAAGGGTAAGGGTAAGACTTCTTCTAGTAGGGGCAACCAGGGCAAGGGTACTTCTTCTAGTGATCTTATTCCTACACAGGATGATTTTGTTGATACTCAACATTTTCCTACAATACCATTAGATTTAGACGAGGAGTTGTTTTCTGGAAATCAAGAAGACTTTAATTTAGACGATGATCTAGACGATACACCCACTAATGTTGATGACAACACACCCACTAGTGCACCTTCAACTGAAATACCTCCTATTCCCCCTAGTATGAGACGAGGTCCAAAGCAAAACGACCATTAAAATCGGATGCATGGACATTTTTTGATAGGGACGTAGAGAATCAAGTAGCTATATGTAAAATTTGTAAAAATGTTTTAAAATTTAAAACAGGAAAAGGTCACGGTGGGACGGGGAGTTTAATTAGACACGTAGTAAGTGCTCATCTAGCTAGGTATGCCCAATACCAGGCTTCAAAACCGGGTGCGCAAACGCCCGCTCCGTCGGGACAAGGTTCACATACCGATATCGTGGGACCAAGTACAGGGTCAAATTAACCCTATGACGGGGGGAATTGTAGGCTCTAAATACAATAAACATAGAGATAGGGAAGCAATCTCAAAATTAGTTGTTGTGG
This sequence comes from Anisodus tanguticus, assembly GCA_034509755.1. Lineage (NCBI taxonomy): Eukaryota > Viridiplantae > Streptophyta > Magnoliopsida > Solanales > Solanaceae > Anisodus > Anisodus tanguticus. The sequence continues at coordinate 34,696,557 of CM067557.1, read as the reverse complement.
AGGGTTTGCCCTTTTCATTTCCTTCATCTCCCGGTTTTATTCATTACATTAGAGATATATATAATCCTGCTTTTAACGGTTTTCCTAGATCAAACTGTTAAGAGAGATGTATTTAAATTCGCGCATAATATCAACAATATTTACGTTTTTCATTATATCATTTTAATGGCAAAAAGTATGTATCACGTCGATATAGGTCGTAGTACTAATGACCATGATTATTTAAGCGTAACTTGTCATTGGATAGATTATAAATGGTCTATGCAAAAACGTATTTTAGCGTATAGATATATAGATGATAGGCACCTTTGGTACTTTTATTGCGGATAATATTTATCAAGTGTGCCATTATTACGGAATAACCGATAAAATTATGACTATTACATTAGATAACGCTTCTTCTAACAATTACGCAATTACAATTTTAAAAAATAGTTTAACTCCATCTTTTCCAGATCATTTTCATATAAAATGCGCGTGCCATATTTATAACTTAATTGTAAAGGATGGTCTATCACTTTTTGAAGACATTCTTAGTAAAATACAATTTGCTATAAACTTTATTTTTAAAAGTAATAAAGTACAACGTAGAAAAGAATATAAAAAAACTTGTCACGATTGTGCACTACCTTATAGAAAAATTCCACAAGAAGTATCCACTAGGTGGAATTATTTATACGAGCAACTACTTGTTGCTTATGACTATAGAAAACCTATAACTTTATTTTTTAACTCTCATAATAAAAATCAAGCTGATATGATTTTAGATAGTGATTGGGTAAAAATTTCCGAACTTATTGTATTTTTAGAGAAAAATTTTCAAGCAACAAAAGAATTTTCCGGTATATATTATCCTACTATTTCAACTATGTTGTTTTATATAACTCTAATATTTTTATTACTTAGTAAATATATGAAAAAATCAGCTTATAAGGCAGCTATTAAAAAAATGTTTGTCAAAATAAAAAAATATTTTATTCCTATTCCCTCTATTTATATTATTGGTTCTGTATTAAATCCTACTATTAAAATAGACGGTACTAAATCACTAATTGAAACTATTTACGATTGTATAGAAGTACTACCACCTCCAAGTCCCAAAAATCTAAATCACCCACCACCTATTGAACAAACTAAAGAAGAAGTGTTGTCTAGCGTAGAACACCAATGCAAAAATATATATAGATTTTATCAACAAGAAAATGCTAGTAACTTACCGGCTTCCATACCATCTTCTTCATCTTCAACACAACCTCACAAAAGACATCTTGTTTTCTGCGGCTAGTATTGAAAGCCTCGAGAAATAGAATGTGCGGCCGTACCTCTACTAACCAAATTAGCAAGTTTGATATTTTTGTTTTGCGGGGTTATCATACCGTATCAAGAAGTTATCAATGAAGATGGACATGAAGACTTCTTTGAAATACTTTGGAGGGGAATGAGAAGACCTTTCCGACACTTTCATTGATGGCCCAAGATGTTTTGAACATTCAAGCATCATCAAGCTGCGTACGAAAGCGCTTTTCTCCGGCGAGATATCAAATAGGAGACCACGAGACAATCATTAGCCGGAGACGACTTGGAAATTGCAGTATTATTCAGAGATTGGATACGAGCGGAGCGGAGAAGGTGCGGTCAACCGGAGATCAACGAAGAAGAAGATGAAAACTACAATGAAATCTTAACCGAAAGTAGTGGAAGCGACGTGGATCAATTTGACCAACAAATACCAATTCCAACCGAAGAACCACAGGAAATCATCTAGCAATTAGAATAAATTTTTTTGAGAATGTATTTTTTTAATTGCAATTTTATTATGTAATTTGCAACTTTTGGACAACACCATAAAGTTGCAATTTAGATTTTAGACAATTGTATTTGTATTACAAAAAAATCATGTCTATTAAATAATATAAGAGGCACAAAAACAGCATTGGGATGTTTTTATTACACTATCTTATCTTGTTTATTGAGTTTTTTTTTATACATATGTTATTTTTTATTTTTTTTTTTTTAAAAAAGGAAAACCCGCCGGACCCCGCCCCGACCCCCCCCGACCCCGCCCGACCCGATACCGACGGACGGGATCGGGATCGGGACGGGGATCGGAGCTTGAGTCCCGCCAGACCCGACCCCTTGGCTCGTCCCGCCCCGACCCCGACCCCGACCCCGCCAGACCCGAGCTCGGCCCACTGGCCACCCCTAATTTAAAGTTAGGCCTTTTTTTGATTTATTAATAAATAAAAAAGAATTTTGACTATACAATTCTGATAGATGAAACGACCAAATGGGCCCTTGTAATGCGGTCCACACAAATTGAAAAATTTCTCTTCAAGGTTAAAAGTAAAAATATAAATTCTTATCATTAAAATTAATCATATTCAGAAAAAAAAACTTATCTCACTAATAATATTAGTAACTAGTAAAGTTGTTTCATGTGATCAGGAGGTCACGAGTTCAAGTCGTGCAAACAATCTCAAAATACTGGGTAAGATTGTGTTCAATAGATCATTATGGCCCGATCCTTTCCTTGATCCAGCGCATAGCGGTAGCTTAGTACACCAGAAAGCCTTTTTTTTTATCAAACTTCAAATCCTAACAAAGCTAAAATTTCTTCTTGTGAGTAAAGTTATTCCATATTTAGCATCCAAGGGTGTGGCCTAGTAGCCAATGAGGGTTAAGCATCATGAGTTCTCAAGTTCAAATTTCATCTGAGATAAAAATACTAGGTGATTTCTTCTCATTTGTTCTAACTTTGATGGACACAGTTACCTATTACATGTTGCTGGTGGGAGGTGACACGCATCCAGTAAAATTAGTCGGCAAGCTGATTCGGACATCATGATTATAAAAGAAAAAAGTAAAGTTATTCCATATTTATACTAGCAGAAGTAGCCCGTTGCACGTAACAAGACTTAGCACTACTAGTATAAAATTTGAAACTAAGGAGTTGTTTGGTAGGATGCATTAGAGAAAATAATGCATGCATTAATTTTGTATATTATTAATACATTGTTTGGTATTTTTTCAACCTATTTATTAGTACAAGCATTAGTTATACATCTTATTTGGTATTATTCTATGTATAACTAATGCCTAGCAAACCATGGTATTAGCAATGCAATGAATTTTAATGCATGCATAATCATGGTTAAAGACACAATTGCACATGAAGTCACTCACACAATGTAGTATGAAGGTATTTGTGTAAACAACCAATTATTTTTAGAAATTATGCAATGCATGTTATTTCTAATATATCAAATCGAATGGTGGACAAAGAATAATCTCTACATAGTTAATGGAAGCATTACTAATATAATATATTCAGCATTATTCTTATACATTCTACCAATCGGCCCCTAAGAAGTTAGGGTTTATACGGTAAAAGAAAAAAAGTAATGAAGCAAAAGTGCAAATATCAATACCTTAGGGTGCAAAACACAAAAAAAAAAACACAACTTTCTCTAGCAAGCCCAATCTTTTTATTTGGTGGAGAAAACACAAAAAAAAAAACGAACACATTGTGGAAAAATCTATATTTTGAGGGTTTTACAGTGGTCGAGAAGTGAGGAAGAAGAAGAAAATGCCGTGCCTTAACATTTCGACGAACGTAAACTTGGAGGGAGTCGATACTTCCTCTGTACTTTCTGAAGCTACCTCCACTGTTGCCAAACTTATCGGCAAACCAGAGGCTGTGTGTATACTTCACCTTTCTTGTTTGTATTGTGTTTTTCACTTTCATAGATAATAAATGTTTCATGTATTTGTATTCTCTTTTTGGGGTCTCATTTTTTTAGCTTTGAAGTGCTTGGACAGTTACACAGATGCACGAATGTTTAATTATGTGTGTAAGTGAGCTTTGACTTGGTGGTGCGTTAGGGATTTTGATTTTTTTTCCAGCTATGCTATTGGTATTGGGGGTATGTAGGCTTGATATTTTTCAGTTTAATGGCAAAGTGAAAAAAACTGGGTAAATAATACAACAAAAGATTGACTAGGTTTAGAATATGAGTGAATAAGTACATCTGATATTCAGTGTGAGTTCTGATGTTGATTTATTAATTGTATTTCTAAACTATATACTTAGAAATTGCAGAATAAATATCATAAATGATGTTTTCTGTAGTTTATACAAGTATTATACCAAAAAGTAGAGAACTTGCGCCAAAATATGATTCTCTACAAATGACACAATCTTCTATATGAGCAGGGATTGTATGTGTGCACCAAAAACTAACTGAGAACAAAGGCCATTCTTCACGTGTACATGCCATTTTCTTTCGTCTTTTTCCTCCTCAGAACTTAGAATAGCCCCCTTTGTTGCCAGTCATGCATAGAGAACAAATGTGATCACTATGCCTTTCGGGTGTGGTGTGTGGAGGAATATAATGAAGGGGTGGGATGCCTTTAATGATAATATTGCTTTCAAGATTGGGGATGGGAGTAGAGTTAGTTTTTGGGGACAAAAGTGATGTAAGGGTTTGGTGCTTAAGGATGAATTTCTGGTGTTGTATAGTCTCTTGTCAAAGAGAATTGTCAGTTCAGCAAGTTAGGGGGACAAGACTTTTTGGGATTTGAGGTTTAGGAGGATTTTTCAGGATTGGGAGGTGACCGACCTTCAAAGATTGCTAGTTTTACTTCAAAAGCATCGTGATCCAGTTGACAGACTCGATGCTTTGAGTTGGGAGTTGGGGAATAACAAATTATTCTCAGTTAAGTCCTTCTATGAGAAGCTTTTGGTTAGGTCAGAGGTCAGTTTTCCACATGTCTCGGTCTGGATTCCTTAGGTGCCGAGGAAGATGTGCTTCTTCGCGTTGTTGGCTACTAGAGGGGTGATTTTGATGGTGGAAAATCTGAGGAAACGGAAGGTTATCTGCTTGAGCTGGTGTTTCCTTTGTAAGGAGATATGTGAGGACGTGGATCATATTCTGTTACATTGCAAGCTAGCCACAAGGTTATGGGAAGATATGTTTAGATGGTTTGGTGTTTCTTGGGTAATGCCAGGATCCGTGAAAGAGTTGATGTTCAGCTGGAAGAGTTCCAGTGGAGCTGAAAGAGTGGATCTAGGAGAAGAAGGCACAAGGCTTGGAACGTTACTCATCTTGCTTTAATGTGGGTCATTTGGAAAGGGCGAAATAGGAGAGCTTTTGAAGGGGCGGAGATGACCTTTGCTTAATTGAGTAGTAGTCTCCGATCCATTATTTTCATTTGGTGCACCCATGTAGTTCCTGTTTGTTTAGAGGATTGGGTGACTTTTGGAGAGAACCATATTTTGTAGGTTTCTCCTTTTTTGGTTTACCACTTTTATACGGCCAAGTTGGCCTTGTTAATATTAATGAACATCTTTTGAGCGTCCTAGGAATCCAAACTGATACGTGCAGGAAACCCGACTTCCCTCAGCAGCACCTTGTTGTAGTGTGACTTTATTGAGAAAACTCCTTCTCTGCCAGCCTCCATCTCCACAGTGGTGACTATTGAGTTAAAATACTTTATAGTTAAAAGTATCTTTAAGATGTTCGGCAGAACTACAAATAAAAGAGAAATCTGATTGACTTGCAAATCCGATTGACTCGCAAATGTAATAAAAAATGTACATACTTAAATTTTACCTAAATAGTACTCCCTATGTTCATCTTATATAACGTTCTTCCCCTTTTAGTCTTCTGTAAAATGAACATCACCATTTTATATTTGGAAACTCTTTAACTCTAGACCTCCTGTTTTGCCTTAACAACATGTTCTTATAGCTATATAAATGGCATGTCATGTTTAAGACTACAAGCTCTAAGGATATTTTGGTGTGTGCCAATAATCTTTCTTTCTTAAATTCCATGTTCAGTCAAACACCGCCATATAGAATGAAACAGATGGAGTACTATAGATCACAATTTTAAAATGTTTGGGAAAAAGCCATAGTAATGAAAAATGCATTTTACTTTTAACCCATGATTTCGTTATAGCTGGAATAGATCATTAGTCAAGTTCCTGAGGAAAATGAAGTATGATGTGGCTCTCATTTTTCCTATGAACTTGGGAGTTTTTATTTGTTTAAAACTTATACAAAAGAAAAATTTGAGATTGTTTTCTTTCTGCAGTGGGTGCAAGGAAAAAGGTGTGACTGGTTCTAATTAAGATTTTTTATGAGTCATAACCTGGTGGAGTTAGCAATGCTCGTAGCTTGAGCTGAGACTGCATATCATGCAGTAGTGAAGCTAAGGAAGAATGCAATGTGTCCATACTCATGATTTTTGTGTTTAAGTGAATTAGATGAAGGAACGGGATTTGTCTAGTTTGCGAACTATAAAGCTTTTAAATTGTGCATCTGAACTCTCTTTTTAGACTTACAAAAAAAAATTTCTAAATGTTGGTAATCGTTAATTGCTCTCTTTTAGTTTGGGATAATGGAATTTGTCTTATCTTCAGTCTCACCCTTCTTTCTTAACATCACTTTGGATCTTAATGTTCTAGCCTCAATGCACCTAGAGAAGCTGTGTCTTGTATGGCTAATTATTACTATGATTAAGACATCATGTTTTGGCACAATGCAATTTAGATAGTTGCTTGAGATCTTTTACCAAACATTTGACTCCAGTTTCACAATTCTTACTCCTGCTAACTTTCGATCTTTTGTTCACTTCACACCTGTTTTATAGAATGAAAATCAGGATCACAAAGGGAAACCTCAAATCAAGAATGAGAAAGTACATTATTTACTGAGTTTGTTACCAAAAACAAATAAAAAAGAACATGTAAAATATTTAAAATATGCTAAATATTCCTATAATTGGATCCATCATTTGGGATGGGAAGGAAAAAATAGGATAGAAACATGAGTAACATATAGTAGTGTGTCTTTAAGATGCATATTTCTTTCTCAGAAAACTGCACATTTCTTTCTTCTCTATTCCTATCCTTTCTGTCCTATTCCATCGAACCGATCAACCCAATAATGATATTGACCGACAATAAACTTCAAGAGCCCCAAAATATGGAGATAAGAAAAGATAATATTACAGGGAACGGGCCAGCAAATTCTTGGTCTAGAGGTGAGGCCAAGGACAAGCATTGGATTATGAGGTATCTAATAAGGAGGCAAAAGAGTTGTGCTGCTGCTGTTACTTAAACCTGTAGAAGTACTCTAGAAAAGGAGAGGTTTTGCTAGGGTTGCTGGTTGCCTTTGGCGGCAGGATAGGTTTTAGAAGAGTGGGTAGAGGTGGATACTCTATCCCCCAAACCAAAAAAATATGGAGAGTGGGCAATGATGGACAAGAGGAACTGATGTTGATCACGATTGGTACCAAGTAATCTATGTTGTTTTTTTGTTCTTTTAGCCCTTCAAATTTGTGATAACACCCATAGCAAGCTACCTCTTTTGGTGTTTCCACCTTTGTTGTCTACGCGTTCGGCTACTGAGCTCTTTTGACTTGTAAAGACAATTTTGCTTGTAAAATAAACAGTTTTAAGTTATGACAACTAGAAGGTCCGTAATGTGCATTGTTCAAAATCTCGGGCTAACTCTCAGTTTTTGGAGCTCAAGGATTTTCTACAAGAGTACATCGTGTGTGTGTGTGTGTATTATGATGTATGCATGCAACTGAAATGATCATGGATTTTCATTGGACTAAAGACTGCGTTAATTAACTTATATTATAGTAACTTTTGAAATAGCCAATGGTGTTTTTAAGGTAATTCTGCCTCTGAAGGATTGGCTCTAGAAATTCTACTTAGGGTTTAACTTTGCAATTAAGGTTGTGAAAGCTCTGTTAGCCTTACAAGATAATCAGTCCCTGGCCCTGTCTCCTTAAGTAGAAAGTAATGGCCTATTTGTAGAAAATGCATTAGCTGATGCATATTTAAGCAAGTAGGTTCACTCAACAGGTTTTGCCTTTTAGTCTCTCTTCAGAAGCTCAATAGACATGTTTTAGCATCCTTTTTGTTTGTTTGGTTTCTCTGTAGTACACTAAGATTGCTACTGTTGGTGCAGTATGTCATGATTGTGTTGAAGGGATCTGTTCCCATGTCTTTTGGAGGTACAGAACAGCCCGCTGCCTATGCTGAGTTGGTCTCCATTGGGGGCTTAAATGCTGATGTTAACAAGAAGCTCAGTGCTGCAATTGCTGAAATACTTGAAACCAAATTGTCTATCCCCAAATCTCGATTTTTCCTGAAATTCTACGATACTAAGGTATGTGCTTGACTTCTTAATATTTCAAGAATAATTCCCCGCATCTCTCTCATTGCATTCTTCCTGTTTGTTTAGGCCAATCAAAGTCAAGAATATGCACAATGTCTGCATGCTTTACACCAGTACTAGATCATGTAAATAAACTTTCACTGTCTAAGAAGATGAGACGTTTTTGTACTTTTCTAATTCCCAAGTATTTGTGAATTTAATGTTGTACTTTAGGAGTGTAAGTCATATAGTATTTTGTCCTTTTACATCTTACAAAACTGATGACCGTTGCTCTTTTTTGCAGGGTTCCTTCTTTGGCTGGAATGGATCTACCTTCTGAATTTCTATTTCATTTGACAATTGGCTATCTTTGAGCAACTTATGAACTGTATTATGTGCTTGGATCTGTATCTGCCAACTAGCTTGGTATCATATCTTTCTTGGTAGTACTTGGAAGTTGGAATGATGAATATCTGGTCCCTTGATGGAATTATCCTGCATTTAAGCCCTTGATGTAATCTTGGAAACTTAAGTCTTCAATAGAAGGTTTGAGCTATTAGCACTCTTAAGCAATGACATGATATCATTAAAGGAATAAGTTGCATTCTTGGAACTAAAGCAATTTGTGTTGTTATCGCTGAGATCATTTTGTTCGTGCAAGATGCTCTCATGCTTGTTCAAATTCTTGTTTCATTCATAGTATCTTTATTTCAATGCTCCATATTTGTTACATGCCTATCTGATAATCGCCTAGACTTGTAGTTTGTTACCCCATAACTTGTCATGAAGGCTTCAAAATCTGCATTTTAAACAATGGCTTGCTCATCAGCAGAATTGTTTCACACTTTCATCAACGTAGTATTATGATAATGTCTAGTTAGCTTCGTCTTGCAATACTCTTAAGGGTGATATGGAAAGTGCATTCATTTATCTCATGATTATTTATTCGAGGTTATGCATAATTTAAGCTCCCTTTTGTTTTTTTAAGCTCCCTTATCCATGTACGATGTAACTTATACAAATGGTGTAGTTGTACTTGAAAGTAGTGCTAAAACTTTTTGATTTAAGCGAGCATTGAAATTTGCAGCTTTGCTTGTATCTGTGGTTAACGTTGTTTAATGAAAGTGCGAAGTTGAATGGTTTCATACTCTATATTCGGTTAAAATGTAAATGGATTTCGAGTTTGACCTGATTATTTCTATGTAGCTTTACATTTATATGCTCCTCCTGTCTTACTATTTTCATTGTATTAATGAAGCCTTTTTTTTTGTCATATTACGATAGGTGAATTTAGTGTTATCTTTTCAATTATTCTTTTAATTTTATTAATAGTTAACCAAAGCTTTTCATGAATCTTTTACAATATTCTCCACTTTTAAATTATCCACTCTTGTCCCTTTAATATGTATCACGATACCCATTTTTTAGAAATTAAACTATTAATACCATGCTATCCTTTGTAAAGAAAAAAAAATAAAGACATGGAGTACACATTGGTCATCAAAATGCCACTTTAACGGTATTTTATTCTGAAAATTAATAGATAATATGTCAACTATATGTTCTGCCATTTAATATTAAATAATTTACATAGTTTACTCATCTCCTTAAATTAGTAAACCAAAATAGTGTAGACACGTGATAAGGGGTGTGACAAATAGTACTAGCCATTATTATTTTATAATTTTCATTATTACCATTTGACAGGGAAATTCAAACATATAGAGCCCAACACAAGCATATTTCACCTATGTAGTACACAGCCAATTCTTTTCGCCAATGTTTTATATACTCGATATAATAACTTATACAGTATTATACAAAAATTAGATTTCATCGTCTATGAACGAAAAAATAATAATTTTTTTTAGGGGAAAGTCAAGTGTGTAAATAATGAATTTTGGGTCTAACTCAACTACAAAAGCTAGCTTGTGTAAGGAGTCCATGTTCTCATTCCATATTCGATGTGAGACTCTTAACACTCCCCCGCATGCCCAGACCTTGTTAACTGGACCGTGGATAATATAATTTGGGGGCCCAACATCGGTGAACAAAGAATTGGAATGAGTCTGACTCTGATACAATGTAAAGAATGGATCTTGAGCCTAATGCAACTCCAAAAGATGGATTTTGGCCTAACTCAACCCCAAAACTTTTGGGGTGAGGATTGTCCAAGTCCATATAAGGAGTCCATGTCTCATTCCATATCCGATGTGGGACACTTAACAAAGTGGATAAGAGTGGTGTAGAAAACAAAAAACAAAAAAAAAATAGGGGGAGGGGGGCTGGGTGGGGGGAGGGTTAGTAGAGGAGGGGGTGAGGGGAGCAGTGTAGAAAACCAAAAACAATTAAAAAAAATTAAAAGAAATTGTAGGGGTGGGGTTGGGGGTTTGGTGGGGTGGGTTGGATGGTGATGGGGTAGTTGGTTGAATGCCATTTGTAAGACTTGTTTTCCCTTACTTTCATTAATGAAGTCATTTTTCCTTGGCAAAACTACACAAACTGCCCCTCAACCCAAACTATTTACCCACCCATACACCTTTTTAAATAAATAATTTAAGCTACTCATATTTTACAAAATAATTACCCCGAAAGCCCCACTTTACTTTTGCACATGAGGCACCAGTGCTTTTGTTCCCTTTCTTCCTCTTCTTTTGGTGTTGTCTTTTCCTAATTCTTGGTTTTTTTTTTGTGTTCTTATTTTTTTAATATAAAAATAAAAGAATAAAATAAAATTATAAATAGAATAGAAAAAATAAAGCTAAAAATTATTTTTATATCAATGAAATATAAAAATAATATAAACATATAAAATACTAAAGTTACTTTTAGTTTTGTCTTCTTCATTTTGTCTTTTTCTAGTTTTGTTTTAAAAAAAATTAAGCCTAAACACTAATTGTTGTATTTTTTTTTTGTTTTGAAGGAATTGACGGGTCTTTTGTGATACCTTATTGTATATGATATATACAATATGAGTATAATAAAGAACTGTTAAGTGTTTTTTTTAAGGAATACATGAATCATTTATGATACCCCGTCAGTATATGATATATATCATGCTGGTATCGTGGATGACTGATGAGTTTTTCTTGAAGAAATAAATTAGTCCTTTATGATTTTCTGTTAGTATATCATATGTATCATGTGGGAATCATAGAAAACCCAGAAGTGTGTGGGTCAGTCATTCATCATACTCTGTTGGTATATGATATATATTATGTGAGTATCATAGAGAGTTGAGTTATTTTTTTTCTTGAAGGAATAAACCAACGCTCTATTCAAAGAAAGTCCTTTATGATACTATCATGGTATATAAATCTACACAAATGATATCATGGAGGATTGAGAAATGTCATAGAAGGAATGAAGCAGTTCGCTATGATACCATTTGCGTAGATTTATATACCATAATGATATCATGAAAGACTCTTTTTGAATAGCTGGAGCGGCCATTCATGATATCATCATGGTATACAGTCCTTCATGATATCATCATGGTATACAGTCCTTCATGATACCATCTCAGTATATGGTATATACCATGATGGTATCATGCAAGACTGGTGACACATGTGAAGGATTTAAGAAGTCCACCATGATACCATCTCAGTATATTTTTATACCATGATGGTATCATGGAGGATTGACAATTGTTGCATTCAAGGACTTCAACAACTCTTCATGATGTCATCTGAGTATATGATATACCATGTGTTGGAAATTTGCCTTTGGTAGGAGTTGCGTCCAACCATCTTTAATGACTTAAACACTAGGGTTCCGCATGTTAGAGAATTTGATTCTTCACACGTGCATAATCTACTAAGTAAGTAGATGACCGTAGGGCCAAGGATCGTCAAATTTCATTGAGAAATGAAAGAGATATTGGTCCACGAAGTGAGGTGTTTGAAGTATGAAAATATGGTAAAGACCAATCCTCCCTCATCGGTGGGGGGAAAGAAGATTTGTTTAGTTTATAAGTCTCAAAATTGGCTTGGGGTTTGGGACCTTAAGGGGTAACCCATGTGTTTGAAGGAGGGAGGACCTAAATGTGCTTTGGTTCGAGGCTAAGCCCACACGCGCGCCGCCGCCCACCGGTCCGGGCTCTGGTCACATGTAGTATAGTAACCATTTGCATCACGGCTAAAAGAATATGTGATTTTCACATATAGTTATGTCACCAATTTCAAGTTGTTACATATATCTATGATCATTTAGAAGGAATCTTTCATGTGATAATGGACGTGAATTTAATAACTCGGCATTTCACAATTTCTGTTCTAAACAAGGCATGGTTTTCCGTTTTTCTTGTCCCTATACTTCTTCCCAAAACGGAAAGGCTGAAAGAATTATACGTACCATCAATAACATGGTCCGCACACTTCTGTTTCATGTTTGCCTACCACCGCCTTTTTGGGTCTATGCTGTCAAAATGGTAGAATCCCTTCTAAATATTTTACCAACTAGCACACTCCAAAACAAAACTCCTACGAAATCTTATACCGTAGGCGACCATCATATGATCACCTACGTATTTTTGGATGCTTATGCTACCCCAACATAGCCTCCACTTGCACCCCACAAACTTGCCCCTCGCACTCTTCCATGTGTCTTCCTTGGTCTATCTCCTAATCATCGGGGCTACTTGTGCTATGACATTTCTACTCGCAAAATCATCGTCTCCCGTCACGTCACCTTTGACGAGACAACCTTTCCTTTTTCAAATCTCCGAAATTTCGGACCACCGATTACATCTTTCTCGATGAACCAAGTCGTCCCCGGTCATCCAAAATCTATACCAACGACCCCACCTGTTCCGACGGTCCCACTGTCCGGCACACCCCACCGACTCCTGCTCACCCCTACGACCCCCAATCGAGTCACCTGCGCCACCGGCGACATCGCTGCGCCCACCGGTCCGAGAACCGGTGGACAAAGCAACCTCACAGCCTCGACCCTCCACCACTGCCCTCACATCGCATGGAGACTCGTGCACAACACGAGATCTTCAAACCCAAGGTTCAATTCAATCTCTCCACACAAATCTTATCACACATTCCAAAAAATCCAAAACTAGCAAAACTGGACCCAAATTGGAATGCGGCCATGTGCGAGGAATTTAACGCTTTAACCAAGCAGAACACTTGGGATTTGGTACCTAGACCAGCTGGTGTGAATATTATCCGGTGTATGTGGCTATTTCGTCACAAGTTCAAAGATAGTGGTGACTTAGAGAGGTATAAGGCAAGACTAGTTGCCAATGGCACTAATCAGCAGGAGGGTATTGATTGTGGTGAGACATTCAGTCCGGTTGTTAAACCGGCCACTATTCGGACTATTCTCAGTATTGCTATGGGCCTGTATTGGCCGATTCATCAGCTTGATGTCAAGAATGCATTTCTTCATGGGGATTTGAAAGAGGCTGTGTACATGCATCACCTCCCGACTTTGTTCATCCGGCGACTCCGCGATTTGTGTGTCGTCTCAAGAAATCATTGTATGGATTGAAACAGCACCCCGCGCTTGGTATGATCGGTTCGCCGGTATCTTCGCAGATTGGTTTTGTATGTAGCAGGTGTGATACATCTCTCTTCACGCTTCACCGAGGTAGCGACCGCATATTTGCTATTATATGTCGATGACATTGTTCTTACCGCCATCGTCGACGGGTTGAAGAATGAAATCATTGCTCTACTCAAAAGCGAATTTGCTATGACCGACTTGGGCAAGCTAAGTTATTTTTTGGGTATATTGGTGACAAGATCTGCGACCACTATGTTCGTGTCGGCGTAAGTATGCGAAGAGATAGTGTACGGGGCCAAGATGGCAAATTGTAAAATTATGCCAACTCGGTGGACTCAAAATCCAAGCTTAGTGCTAATGACGGTGCGCCGATTTCGATCCCACTCTATATCGGAGTCTAGCGGGTGCTCTTCGATATCTTACATTCACTAGGCCTAATATTGCATATGCCGTTCAGCGGGTGTGTCGTTCATGCACGACCCCCGAGAGTCCCATTTTGCCGCCCTCAAACGTATTATCGGATATGTTAAGGGCACACTAGACTTTGGTTTACATCTATACACCCTCGCCCCAACCAAGTTGCTAGCCTACACGGATGCAGATTGGGCGGGATGCCCCGACACACGTCGCTCCACCTCGGTACTTGTGTATTTCTAGGGGATAATCTTATCTCATGGTCCGCCAGCGGCGAGGCCACGCTATCCCGTTCGAGTCTTTGAAGCGAATATCGCGGAGTTGCTAATGTTGTCGCCGAGATCCGTTGGCTCCGAAATCTTCTTTTGGAGCTCCGGTGTCCATTGCGCAAGGCGTCTATAGTCTATTGTGACAACATATCTGCTATCTATATGTCTCATAATCCGGTCCAACATCACGGACTAAGCATATTGAGATGGATATCCACTTTGTGCGAGAGAAGGTTGCCCGTGGTCGGTCAAAATTTTACACGTGCCTTCCTCTTATCGGTATGCGAGACATTTTCACAAAGGGACTACCGCGACGCCTCTTCACCGACTTCCGATCCAGCCTTAGCATTCAGCCTCCTCCCGCTCCGTCTGAGGGGGAGTATTAGCGAATATTCTCAGAATATTCTCCGTATATTTTGTAATAATGGTAGATGTATAATTAAGGTAACTTAGGACTCTAACTGTATTAGGAATCAACCTTTGTAAGGTAAGTTAGGATTCGTACCATATTAGGAATCAACCTTGTACAGCTATATATATTGTGAATAATGAAAGGAATCGCTAAGGGAAATTATTCCATCTTTCAATTAGCATTACTCATTAATTATCTGCATTATTTTAAATTATTATAGTATTGTTTCATTAATTTTTATGGTGATAACATATTGTTTAGTTACAAGTATAAGTTTTATAATTTAAAATTAGTTCATTTCTTATTAAAAAAATATTTTTTTGTTGCAAAAGCAAGTTTTACATTATAGATTCTAATGTTATGTAGCTGGTCTCTAATAACTCAGAGTATGCAAGTATGGTTACATAACTCTTTGAGAACTCCATTCTCCTATCCCAAAGCACCTCATTAACTAGTTTCAACTACTACCAATCCTCAATTCTTGAGAAGGCCAAAAGTTATTGCTAGGATTAGATGGTAATGGCCTCTTTGTGGTAAAGATATGAGGTAGACTAAGCGGTATAAGACATTCATGAAGGCATAATCAACAATGAATGTATTTCTGTTGTTGGTCTATGCATAAAAGTTGTCTCGTCTATAATAAAAACAAATCTGAAATGTTCATATTCAACCTCAAGCTCAAATCTTAAATGTTCATCTTGTACTTCAAGCTCAAATACGAAATTTTACGCAAAATCACCTTAAATCTTCTCCAAACTCCCTTAAATTTGAGATTTTAGACTTCTCACCAACAAAACTCAATAACCCCACTTGAAGTAAATCACTCATTCATAAAATTCATTTTTCAAGTTTGAAGCTCAAACTTTAATAATGGTTATACTCAAGCTCAAATCTGAAATTTAATTCAAAATCACCTTAAATCTTCTCGAAATAATCTAAATTTGAGATTTAAACTCATCAAAAGAGCCCTAATAAAATTCAATAACACTCACTTAAAATGAATTACTCTTTCGAAAACTCATTTTTTCAAGCTTTAAGCTCAAGATCCTACATGACTGTATTTCAGATGTAGTAGGAAAAAATGTGAAAATGAATAGAGAGAGGGAATATAATTTTATATTTCTTTTGAATTCGTCTATCTTAGAGTAAGGTTGGCTGGTTAGATCTATATGAACTAGGAGTTAGCAAGCGTGCCTCCGTCCCAAAAAAAATGTATATTCTGGATTGGATGCTACTAGAAAAAAATGGTAAAAGATATATTCTTAGATTTTTATTTTGATTTATTTTATTATTTCTTATTTTGGATCAAAATATATTTATAAAATAACTTGGAGACGGATTTAAAAGATTGGAATAAAACTTGAGGGCTTGTCTCCATTTAGTTAGCACAAATCCTAAATGAGGTCCTATCACTTAATTAAAACTTGGGATCCAAATCCCAAATAAAAACTTGGGATCTGTCACCACACTTGCCCAAAAACACAAAAAAAAAACATCATGTCTAGGAAGCCCAATATTTTTATTTGGTTGAAAAAACATAAACGAACGCATTGTGGAAAATTGAGAAGAAGAAAATGCCGTGCCTTAACATTTCGACGAACGTAAACTTGGAGGGAGTCGATATTTCCTCTGTACTTTCTGAAGCTACCTCCACTGTTGCCAAACTTATCGGCAAACCAGAGGCTGTATGTATACTTCACCTTTCTTGTTTGTATTGTGTTTTTCACTTTCATGTAAATATATTCAAAAGAAAGTATGGTAATCTCCTTCGTAAATCAGTTGCACAAAAAGATCATTGCAATCAAGATAGATTAGTCAAAATTTCAACGTCTAAACAATTAGTTTTGTACTAATACTATTTTATATATTTGTTAATGTAAAGATATGTCACGGACCTAACTCAACTCCAAAAGCTAGCTTGTGAGGGGAGGATTGCCCAAGTCCATATAAGCAATCCACCAGTCCATTCCCCAATCAATGTGAGACTTTAACCCACTCTAACACCCCCTTCACGCCCAGGGCCCAACTGGAGCGTGGATCGGGAGCCCAAACGGGAATGGACCTGACTCTGATACCATGTAAAGATATGACATCTGAGCCTAACTCAACCTCAAAAGCTAGCTTATGAGAGGAAGATTGTCCAAGTCCATATAAGTAAACCACCGGTCAATTCCTCAATCAATGTGAGACTTTAACCCACTCTAACAGTTAATATTATAATATTAATATATATGAATTGTATAGGTAACTATATACTTCGGTATGGTATTCAGTATTTCAATACTTTTTTTATAAATATCATATATCGTATCGAATACCAAAATTTTTAAAATGCATACCACGTACCGTACTAAATACCATAATATCAAAATCGCGGTATAAAAATTTCGATTTCGATATAATAACTGGTATCTACCGTACCATGCCTACCCCTAATTAATACCATGCTATCCTTTAAAAAAAAGCAACTACATGGAGTACACATTATTCATCAAAATGCCACTTTTACTGTATTTTATTCTGAAAATTAATAGATAATATGTCAATTATATGTTCTACCATTTATCCCAGACGCACCTGAGTTATTACACTGTGTATGTCGTTATGTTCTGCCATTTAATATAGTTTACTCATGTCCTTAGATTAGTGAACCAAAATAGGACTAGCCATTATTATTTGATAATTTAAATTATTACTATTTGATAGGGAATTTATCAAACATATACGGCCCAACCCAACATATTGCACTTATGTAGCAATTTTTTTAGTTAGCATCTGCATAGCTAAATTTTTTTTTGCTAATGTTTATATATTCGGTATACGACATTATACAATAACTCACTATATATAATATATCAATCTTTTATACTTTTTATATTATTGTACAATATTATATAAAAATTAGGTTTCATCTTCTACAAATTTCAAACACAAAACTCCATCTGAATTAGGTCAAATCGTCATCAAATATTTAATCAAAACTTCTAGCAAGTCAGGGAGGTGTTATTCGAAATATCAAAGGAAACTGCATAGTTGGCTTTCAAGATGTGGCAATGCTTACTCTCCTCTGGAGGCTGAATTCTTAGCTCTCAGAGAGGGCTTGAAAATGTTGGAAATTAGCCTTTGGCGGGAGTTGCGACCGACCAACTTTAACGGCTTAAACACTAGTGTTACGTATGTTGGAGAATCCGGTTCTTCACACATGCATGATGTACTAAGTACGTAGATAACCGTAGGGCCAAGAATCGTCAAATTTCATTGAGAAATGAAAGAGATATTGGTTCACGAAGTAAGGTGTTTGAATCATGGAAAAGTGTGGTGTGTGATCAATTCTCCCTCATCGGTAGAGGAAGAAAGAATTGTTGTGTATATAATACTCGAAATTGGTTTGGGGTTTGGGACCCCAAGGGGTATCCCATGTGTTTAAAGGAGGGAAGACCTAGATGTGCTTCGGTTCAAGGAAAGACCACACGCGCGCCGCCGCCGCCCGTCCGGTCCGGTTCCGTGCTCCGTGTTCTTGGGTTCACGGGTTCACGGGCCTTCTGATATTATCTTTTTGGGCCAGAAAACTTTGCCAGAAGTACAGTTTGATCCCAGAAGTTTCAGATGTGCAGTTTGGACCAGAATTCTTTCGGATGTACGATTCGGTCCCCGAAGTTTCAAGATGTACGAGTTTGGTCCCCGAAATTTTTCGAAAGGCGAATTTCGACGGTCCCGAACGAAACGTCCGGCACTCAATTCAGCCATTTATTTTGGCTGAATTACACCTCCTATAATGGTCAATCCGTTGGCAATTTTCTCCATTTATGTGGTGGCTTTACTACCTCCATAATGGTCATTATTTGGCCAATAATGGTACATTATGGAGAAGCAATCAAACGATCCCTCTTCCTCCTATATAAACACCCCTTACACCATTGTTGAGGCACATTAGAGATACACGAAAATACACAAAGCGAGAAAGCAAAGCAAAGCGAGTTTTCTTCCTAATCTTCCAAGCATCATTTCGTTATTCAATATTCTTCACGGTAGCTTTTGAGTTTCCTTTGCTCAATAGTTCCATTTTTGTTTTATCTTGGGAGACGAATTGTCCAGGACGTATAAAGGATACATACGGGGCAATATTGTCTTAAGGACAGAGTGCCACACTCGACTCAGAAAAAACAACTTTCCAGTTTTCTTGTTCAACAAAATAGTAATTTCAGTTTTGTTGTTATATTGTAATTTTCAGTTTTATAGTTGAATTGTAATTTCAATTCTTACATACGCAGTTACTTGTAATTTCCGTTCCTGCAATCCTTTGTAATAACCAACAGAAAAAGGCAAAACATCACAACCTCATACCTCTGGAAATCGAAATTGATTTCACTGAGGTAATCAGAAATATTAATCAAAACAATGCTATCTATGTTGATCTTATTTACGATGCAGGTTGTTAATTCTCCAGTTGAAGATCCCGATAATCAGGCACAACTTCTGGCAAGGAAATATAATAGCTCACCAGCTCGCTAAGGAAGCTCTCAAACAGTTCACTATATATAAAACTATGTATCAAGTGCAACTTCCATATTTTGTTGAAGGAAAGTTAGAAATAGATTTGTGAAGAAAATGGATGTATGTACATGTAATAGTGTCTAGCTACTTTTGGTAACCTAAAAGTCTATAGAGACACTAGCTCTAGTAACATGTATAGTAATATAACTCAAAAAAATAATATCTTCAAGTTTAATCTAAAAATTAATTCAGAATATTGTCACCAAAATTTTCTAATAAATCGACTTAAGTAAACAATGTCAATCTCTAAATTTCATGTCAAAACAAAAAAGGAAAAAGAGAAAAAGAAAAATTGTATGTTGTGATGTACTTTATTTGTCTCAAATTGTGTGGCACCGTTTAACTTTTTTTTTTTAAATTTAAATTTTAAAATAATTTTAAATATTTAAGTGACTATAAATGATGTTCTAATTAAAGAAATATAACATTTGTTTTAGATCAGAATAAAGCATCATTTGTTTGCACTTAATGAATGTCTGAATCTAGTCATTAAGTGCATTTGTTTACATTAATATTTAAGTATTTAATTATTTGATCTAAATAGGTCTTACTCATTAATATCTTGAACATATTCTTAATATTATTAAGTAGGGTTGCTTATTGGGCGTATCGAGCGGATAACTACGAGTTCAGTTTAACCGTTATCGACTTTTAAATGTATTAATCCGCTAGTCAATTGATAAGATATCGGTTGGTTCGGAATCAGGTTAACAATTATTAGGCGATGTATCAATTAAATTATGTAACAACTATCTTTTTCTTATCTTGCAAGACAAACATTTTATTCATAATTAACTAGGAAGCCAATTAGGCACCATAGCCACATGCCATGACTTGACAGTTAACAATCCACAAGTTTAATATCAACACCTTTGATGGTGATCACTTCGCTACCTTTCTTTGGAACCATTGCAGTAACTTCATCTTCCAACCCAAAGCAAAATCGTTATTAAGAAGAGATTGAGAAGAGTACTCGTTGTTGTTGAAGAGAAAGCTGAAAAGTCGCCATTGCTGCTTTAGAGAAATTACTTAGGGTTATTTCCTGACTAAGTGAAAAATAGCTAGACTTTTCACTTTAGTGCTATAGCTTTAGATTTTAGTGCTTTAGCCTTTAGGTTTACATACATATTTTATATGTTTACGGGTAAAAATATAAATGATAAATTCTTAACGGGTTAACAGTTTACCCAATAAAAAATTGTGTAATCCGTCCCCACACCGATAAACTGTTAATTATAAAAAATTATCCGTTCTCCGACCGCTAATCTGATAATCCAATACCAATAAGCTAATAAGTCAATTTTACGATTGAGTTATCGGTAATAATTCAATTTTGAACAGCCCTACTTTTTGTATAGATAATTTTTGTATTCATCAGTTTCATCCCCAACCCCAAGCGCCACCCCCACCCACCCTCACCACCACCCCCCGATCCACCCTTCACTTTACCATCCACCCACCCCCATCACCCCCACCCCACCCCCACTAATCACTACTATCAGTAACCACCACACATACCACCTCCGATCATTATAATTATATCAACTTTCTTTGTTGCCACCACCGTCGCCACTACCTTCACTGCAGTCAATCCTTACTACCAACAACCTCTATCATTGTAACTAATACCGACCAACACCTTTGTCAACCATCACACATTCTTCGGGCATCACCACCAACGTTGTTATTACTATCAGCCGCTATTATGGTGCCAATCACTACAACACCAAATAACTCCACCATCATAACTATCACCATCATCATTATCAACCACTAGCATCAACCATCACACCACCATTACAAAGTATCTCCACCATTACTAGACCCTTGTGGTCCGGCCCTTCCCCAGACCCCGCGCATAGCGGGAGCTTAGTGCACCGGGCTGCCCTTTTTTTTTCTTTCTAATATTTAGTTAATTTTTAATTTGAATTATATATTTATTATGTTTAAATAAATACATTATGTACATTCAGATATTGAAAAACAAACAATTTTAATACTCTCTCCGGATTAAAAAGAGTGTCCACTTAGCCTTTATTTTTTATTTAAAAAAGAGTGTCGACTTACCAAATCAAGAAAAAATTAACCTTACTTTTTCAGATTTGCCTTTATTAAGTGTTATATGCCTAAATCTCAATAACTATTTAATTAGGAACAATTTAGTCAAATTACCTAATTTTATCTAACTAGAGTTAATATTTTATTAAGGAATGTGCAAATGGCTTAATGTATATTTTTTTTATCTAGAAGAGTAACTAATAAGTTAATATTCATATTTAGAGATACTATTTTAATAATTCAAATGTACATTCAGATTTAAATATCTATATTATTTAAAATAATGATGGCCTTAAATAAAAAAATGTGATGAATAAATTGGGACTTAGCGAGTATATAACCGAGATACCGGTGAATGAGAAATTCATTTCGAAGCTAAGATCCACCGACAAAAATTAGATCCCCTCTCTCCATCAGTCAAACTCCTCCACCGTATAAATCAAGCAAATCCCCAATTTTTCTGCTATTAATCAATCACCAAAATTCTGTGCATTTCAGGACGGAATTCTAAGCCCCCCAACAATGGCCACCGCTTCATCACCCGCCGTTCTTCCAATTTCCAACCCCCAAACCGTCGCCGCCGCCAACACCACCAGCACCGGTGTAGGCCCCACACCCGCTCTCCGTTCATTCATCAACCGCATCTCCGACTCCATCCAATCTGGTCTTTCCAATCGTCGTCCATGGTCCGAACTTATCGACCGATCCGCTTTCTCTAAACCCGAATCCGTTTCCGATGCTACCCTCCGTATCCGTAAAAACTACACCTATTTCCGTACAAATTACCTTTCTCTCCTCGCTATTGTCCTCGCTTTTTCCCTCATAACGAACCCATTTTCCCTCTTCCTCCTTACGGCTCTCCTCGCTGCTTGGCTTTTTCTTTACCTTTTCCGTCCATCCGATCCGCCTTTGGTTCTATTCGGTCGCCAATTTACTGAACGGGAAACGCTTGGGGTTCTTATTGTTTCGACCATTGTTGTGATATTTTTAACAAGTGTTGGATCGGTTCTTGTTTCGGCGTTAATGATTGGTTTTGCGATTGTCTGTACACATGCTGCTTTTAGGGTTCCGGAAGATCTTTTCCTTGATGAACAGGAGTCTCCGGCAACTGGGTTTCTCTCCTTTTTGGCCCCCGCAGCCCCTAACGGCGGCGCAGGGCCAGCTGTTGCCGCTAGGGTTTGAGTGTACGACGCCGTATTGATAGCGGTTCTGTTGGGGTAATTTTTACTTTATTGTTCTTATGAAGGTATATTGAAATTGAATGGAGAAGGGAACGATCAAAATTAGATGATACATTATGCTTGTTTGATTGTTCTTTTTGTTTTTGTGTTTGTTTTATATATGGAATTGTATAATCAGGATCTCTGTGATGGGGATTTTGTTTTATATATGGAAATGTACAATACATTGATTGATTCATTTCTTATTGTTTATTATTGTTAAATACATTTCAATTAGTACTAATATATAAAATTGTGGTCAAAAGGGAAAATATTTGACATTCTAGAACACTGATAATATACTATTCCTTTTGGATTGAGCGAATATTTGGTGTCATATATTTATGTTTATTCATGGTTATATGAGACTCATGTTCTGATGGTGGTTGGTTGTGCTTGAGTATGAGGTGGTGATGATGAGCAGCGGAAAGTAGTGTTACAAGAACTTTAAGTTGATGCCAAAAATACATGATCATATGAAGTTTTTTAATGTCGATGGTAGGGTGGGAAGTATCCTCTATATCGAGCTCTGAAAATGAAATCGTTTTCTATAGGGAACACTTTACCCTCGGGTGGAATTTCTAGACTCAAACTCAAATTAGTCGAGCTTCAAAGTGGATACCAGTGGATACCGAACACTGGTTGTAAGTAAAAAAAAGTTTGATATTTTTTATTTAAAGGCACCTGATGCTTTCAAATGCGCTTTGTTTGTTACTTCCCAGTCCCCCGTTTAGCCAATTGCTAGAAGCACTTGGCTCTTAGCTCTGTAAATTTTGCCCCCACAACGGCTTATTTTTAGTTTTCTATGGAATGAACTTTTATTATTCTTTTTCATCTTGTTATTTTCTTACTATTCCATGTACTGTGAGCTTTGGTAATCGTTCATATAGCATCCCTATTGGCTAACGACGAGGGAAAAAGAATTCCAATGAGCGGCAATAATTTAATCACGTACTCCTCCGTCTCATTTTAAATATCACCTTAGCTAAAAATACGTGTATTAAGAAATTAATAATGCAGTGTGAAGTTTACCCAATTAGTCCTATATAATAAAAATAAATTATTTTTTCCTCTTGATTAGAGCATGCATAAGTAGTAAATAAGTAGTAAATCTTTTGATACTGAAAATCCAACAATATTAAGTTACTATATGATTTTTTCAACAATCATTTATATGTTACTTTGACAAGAGTTTATGTCTTGATTTTCTAAGGTGACACTTATTATGAGATAAAAGTTTTTTGTTAAGGTGATACTTATTATGGGACGGAGGGAAGTACTATAGTGGTTTAATTTATTTTCTTCTAGTCTAGGAATAGAGCACTCTATAAGGAAGTAGTCTGCCTAACATAGTGAGCCAAGGTCCACGCTTTAATTAGCCATAGTATCTATTACAAGAAATGATAGACCAAATTAGTCTTCCATCTCCAATATTTAATTACGCGCAGTGTTCTATATTTTTTTCGTTTGGGTTCATCCTAATTATTGTGTGTACACGGTGAAGTGGAGACGTGCGATAGAAAAAAAAAAGAAGGTGTCTGGCAAGTGGCAATTATGTCTTTGAATGAAGAAGAAAGGAAATTTATCTTCAGTCTGTGGTTTAATTAGTAGTAGTTAAGGCGATTTGAGAGTTGTTCTCTCTTAAATATTTGTCTGAAGGTGTATTTCAAGTGATAAAAGTGGTTTATAATTTACAATCATTTTCTTCGTGAATCTATATCTTGAACAAATTCTATGTTCGACTTCAACTACAAATCACTTAATTTTTTCCCTTCAATTTTACCTCCTTTAAGCACCTACTTAATTTTAGATTCGAAAACTGTATATCAAATCAGACCCAGAGCAGCTTAACTGAGTGAGAAATACTTCATTAACACACTGTTTGCTTACATAGAAAAATACTAGGACACTAAGTTGTTAATAAGAAAAATCAGCTAACGTTTTTATAGTCTTGGTGGCTTTGTATATATCCCTCTGTACCAATTTATGTCGCACAATTCGGATTTCGAGAACCAAATGGTTTAATGTTGACCGTGAGTTCGGGGATGAAATCTTTAAAACATATTTGAAAACTACGAAAAAAGTACTATAAGTCACAACGATTGACAATTCAAAATATTTTAAAGATATAAGAAAAATTACGTTAAAAAAAGATGTGTTGGAGTTTCGAATCTAAAATGTGCCACATAAATTGAGACGGAGGAAATATATCTTTAATCTGGTCTACTCAATTTTTCTATATATTTGTCCCTAAGTTCTCAATTAATCTTCAAGAGGGAAAAAATAATTCCTTCAAGCTATCTATTAGGCAGGGCGGCTCGAGATGGGCTGAGACGGGTTCTGGCGGGACGGGGGGTGGGTCGAGACCGGGATCCGGCGAAACTGACGGGCCGGGATAGGCGGGACTGGAAGCGGTCCCGTCCCGTCCGTCATCCCGCCGGAAGAGGGACCGGGATTTGGGGGAACGGGTCGGGTCGGGTTGCGGGATTTGTTTTTTTTTAGACACTTAATTTTAAAAAATATATATTTAAATACTTAAATAATTGAACAAAATAGTGTAATAAAAATATCTCAAGGCTGTTTTTGTGCCTCTTATATTATTTAATAGAAATATAATTTTTTTTGTAATATAATTTCAAAATTGCAACTTTGTTTCGTTGTTCAAAAGTTGCAAATCACAGAGTGAAATTGACATTAAAAAAATTACATAGTTAACCATACTTTTTCTAATTTCCTCACAATGTCTTGAGGATCTTCGGTTGGAATTGGAAGTTGTTGGTTGTAGTCGTCTTCTTCGTTGATCTCCGGTTGACCGCACCTTCTACGCTCCGCTCTAATCCAATCTCTGAATAAAACTGCAATCTCCATGATGTCTCCCGCCAATGAGTGTATGTTCTCCTATTTGAAATCTTCCAACAGAAAAAACGCTTTCATAATGTACAACACATCTCGGACCATCTTTGATAGTGTCGGAAATGTCTTCGCATTCTCCCTCCAGTATCTAGCAAGTCTTCACGTCCATCTTCATTGACAGTTGATTCGTACGGTACAACACCCTGCAAAACATAAACATCAAATTCGCTAACTTGTGAAGAAGTTGAACCACTAAACATTCTATTTCTAAGGCCTTGAACACTAGCAGCAGAAACCGCATGTCTTTTATTAGGTTGCAGTGAAGTAGAAGAAGATGGTACCGAAGCCGATTGATTATTTGCACTTTCTTGTTGGTAATATATATATATATATATATATATATATATATATTGCATTCATTGTATATGCTAGACATAACTTCTTATTTAGTTGGTTCGTTAGTTGGTTCTTTTTTCTTCTTCAGTTGGGTCTGTTGGAAGTATTTCTAAGCTTTCATAAATCGTTTCAACAAGTGCTTTACAACCGTCTACTTTAATAGTCGGATTTAATACAGCACCAATAAAATATATAGTGGGAATAGAAAAATGTATTTTTTTAATTTTATAAATATTTTTTAATAGTTGGAGCGTAAGCTCGTTTTTGCATATATTTATTAAGTAACAAAAATATTAGAGCTATATAAAATAATATAGTTGAAATAGTAGAATAATAAATTTCAGAAAATTCTTTAGTAGTTAGAAAAAAATTCTCTAAAAATGCAATAAGTTCCGAATTTTTTTCCCAATCATCATCTACCAGCATATTCGTTGGACTTTGATTATGGGCGTTAAATAATAAAGTTATAGGTCTTTTATAATCGTGAGCGACAAGTAGTTGTTCATATAAAGAATTCCACCTAGTCGAAACTTCTTCTGAAATGTTTCTATAAGGTAGTCCACAATCATGACAAAAAAATTTATACTCTTTGCGTCTTTGTATTTTATTACCTTTAAAAATAAAGTTTATAGCATATTGTACTTTATCAAGAATGTTTTAAAAAGGTTTTAGGGGTGGCTAGCGGGGTAGGTCAGGGCGGGTTGGGACGGGTTCCGGTGGGACGGGATCCGGTGGGACGGGGGGTGGGTCGGGACCAGGATCCGGCGGGATTGGCGGACCGAGATAGGCGAGACGGGAAGAGGTCCCGTCCCACATCCCGCCGGAAGAGGGGCAGTGATTTGGGGGACGAGACGGGTCGGGTTGTGGGATTTGGGGTCCCGTCCCGTCCCACATCCCACAGGAAAAGGGGATCGGTGTTGGGGGGACGGGGCGGGTTGGGGTCGGGATATGGTTGTTCAATTTTTTTTTGGTAATTAATTTTAAAAAATAATATATATAAATACTTTAATAATTGAACAAGATAGTGTAATAAAAACATCTCAATGTTGTTTTTGTGCCTCTTATATTATTTAATAGAAATATGATTTTTTTGTAATACAATTTCAAAATTGCAACTTTGTGGTATTGTTCAAAAGTTGTAAATCACATAGTAAAATTTCAATTAAAAAAATTACATAGTTAACCATACTTTTTCTAATTTCCTTACAATGTCTTGAGGATCTTCGGTTGGAATTGGAAATTGTTGGTCAATTGTTCGACGTCACTTCCTACTCCCTCGGACAAGATTTCGTTGTAGTTGTAGTCGTCTTCTTCATTGATCTCCGATTGACCGCACCTTCTACGCTCCGCTCTAATCCAATCTCTGAAGTGATAGACACTTTGCCATTAAAATGATATAATGCATAACGTAAATATTGTTGATATTCATGTGCAAATTTAAAAACGTCTCTTCTAACAGTTGATCTAGGAAAACTGTTAAAAGCAGGATTATACATTTCTCTAATGTAATGAATAAAACCAGGAGAGAAAGGAAATGAAAAAGGCAAACCCTCCCCCCCCAACTAATTTTGCTATATTTTCTCTATCTTTGTGTTTATCATATTTAGGACCTATAATTCCCTCCGTCGTCGAGTTAATTCGACCCTGCACTTGGTCGGGGACACTATGTGAACCTTGTTCCGACTCAGAAGGCATTGACACACCCGATTTTCAGCCAGATATTCGTTATACCTAGCTTTGTGCATGCTTTGCACATGTCTCAATAAACCTCCCGTCCCACCATGACCTTTTCCGATTTTAAATTTATAAACTTCTTGAAAAAAATTACATTTAACTAGTTGATTCTCAATGTCCCTATCAAAACAATCTCATGCATGTGATTTCAATTTTCGTTGTTTGGGGCCTCGACTAATATTAGGGGGAATAAGAGGTATTCCAGTTTCAGTTTCAGGTTGAAACTCAGTCTAAGCCTGAGGTGGAGGTGCACTAGTGGGTGTGTTATCTACATTATCGTCTAATTCATTTTCAAAATTAAAGTCTGGTTCAGATGCAGAATATACCTCATTATCTAATGGTATATTAATATCATTAAAAATCAATTTCATCTATATGAGTGAAATCATCGGGATTAGGAATAATATTACTAGAAGATGCAACCTTACCCCTAGTACCTCTATCAGAAATCAAACGTCTAAGTCGTTCCATTGTAATTATGCAAATAAATAATTAACGTAAATGAAATTAAGTACGATAATTAAAATTAATTAACAATAATAATTTAAAGAAGGAACGAAGGTACCAAACGCCGACGTAACGTCGACGTGTAATCGAGGTTGAAAATTGAAACTTTGCTCGATGGATGATCCTTAAGCTAGTTGCCAACTTCACTCCCAATTTTTGAACTTTGATTCAAATAAGTAAATAAAATATAATATTTAGTTGGCAATGTAGACTTGTATAGAGATAGATTGAGAGATTAAAGAGATGATAGAAAGATTTGTGAGAAAAATGAGGTATTTATAGTTGAGAAATAGGATTAAAGTGTAAATATACTAACTTAGGGGTTAAAAATAAATATTAAAGGGGTTGGGGAGGGGGAAAATGGTCGTTATAGCCGTTTAACAACGGCCAAAATCAAAATTTGATCGTTGTTGCAACGACTATTTTTGCAAGGGGGGGGACCGGGTCGGGGCGGGACGGGGGCGGGATGGGACAGGATGGGGCGGGATCGGGATGAGCCCTAGTCCCGTCCCGTGATCGAACCCCGCTACCTACAATTTCATTCCATTTTTTTGGGGGCGGGCTGGGTCGGGATCGGGCCTACCCGACCCACTGGACATCCATAGATTATACTAATTGACCATAATTAGATTTATAATTAAATGTGGAAGTGTGTATTAATTGACTACTATAATTTAGTGATAATAGAGTATATAAAAACATATATCATGTATTTATAAGACTGGTATAAACATTATGTACTAAGTAAATTTTTTACCAAACAAGCATTAAAGTAGCGATGGCCAGTGGGCCGGGCTCGGGACCGGTGGTCCGAGTTTGGCGGGATCGGGTCGGGGAGGGACGGGGGGAAATGGCGGGGAAATGGCGGGATTTGCCGAAGTCCCGCCCCGTCGGAATCGGGATCAGGATCGGGATCCCGGGCGGTTTTTTTTTTTGCACTTAATTTAAAAAATAACATATATATAAAAAAATTCAATAATTAAACAAGACAAGATAGTGTAATAAAAATATTCCAAGACTGTTTTTGTGCCTCTTATATTATTTAATAGACATATGATTTTTTTGTAATACAAATACAATTGTCAAAATTGCAACTTTGTGGTGTTGTTCAAAAGTTGCAAATTACATAGTAAAATTGTAATTAAAAAAATTACATTCTGAAAAATACATGTTCTAGTTTCTTGATAATTTCCTGTGATTCTTCGGTTGTAATTGGTATTTGTTGGTCAAATTGCTCCACGTCGCTTCCACCACCTTCAGATAAGATTTCGTTGTAGTTTTCATCTTCTTATTCGTTGATCTCCGGTTGACCGCACCTTCTCCGCTCCACTCGTATCCAATCTCTGAATAATACTACAATCTCCAAGCTGTCTCCGGCTAATGAGTGTATGTGCTCTCCTATTTGATATATGCCGATAGAAAAAACACTTTCAGACGTTGTTGATGACGCTTGAATGTTCAAAACATCTCGGGCCATCATTGAAAGTGTCGAAAAGGTCTTCTCATTCTCCCTCCAGTATTTCAGCAAGTCTTCACGTCCTTCTTCATTGAGAACTACTTGGTACGGTACAGAACCCTGCAAAACAAAAATATCGAGCTCGCTAATTTGGTTAGTAGCGGTACGGCCGCACATTCTATTTCTGAGGCTTTCAATACTAGCGGCAGAAACAGCATGTCTTTTGTGAGGTTGTGTTGAAGAAGAAGAAGATGGTATGGAAGCCGGTAGGTTACTAGCACTTTCTTGTTGGTAAAACCTATATACTTTTTTGCATTCGTCTTCTATGCTAAACAACACTTCATCTTTAGTTTGTTCAATAGGTGATGGGTGATTTGGATTTTTGGGACTTGGAGGTGGTAGTACTGCTATACAATCGTAAATGATTTCAATAAGTGATTTAGTACCGTCTATTTTAATAGTCGGATTTAATACATCACCAATAATATAAATAGTGGGAATAAGAATAAAATATTTTTTAATTTTGATAAATATTTTTTTAATAGCTGCCATATAAGCTGATTTTTCCATATATTCACTAAGTAATAAAAATATTAGAGCTATATAAAACAACATAGTTGAAATAGTAGAACAATATATATCGGAAAATTCTTTTGTTGCTTGAAAAGATTTCTCTAAAAATACAATAAGTTCGGAAATGTTTACCCAATCTCTATCTACAACCATATCAGCTGGATTTTGATTATGAGAGTTAAAAAATAAAGTTATAAGTTTTCTATAGTCATAAGCAACAAGTAGTTGCTCGTATAAAGAATTCCACCTAGTGGGTACTTCTTCTGGAATTTTTCTATAAGGTAGTTGGCAATCGTGACAAGTTTTTTTATATTCTTTTCTTCGTTGTATTCTATTATTTTAAAAAATAAAGTTTATAGCAAATTGTATTTTACTAAGAACGTCTTCAAAAAGTGATAGACCATCCTTTGCAATTAAGTTATATATATGGAACACACATTTTATATGAAATTGATCTGGAAAAGATGGAGTTAAACGATTTTTTAAAATTGTAATAGCGTAATTGTTAGAAGAAGCGTTATCTAATGTAATAGTCATAATTTTATCAGTTATTCCATAATAATCGCACACTTGATAAATATTTTCTGCAATAAAAGTACTAGTGTGCCTATCATCTATATATCTATACGCTAAGATACGTTTTTGCATAGACCATTTATAATCTATCCAATGACAAGTTATCGTTAAATAATCATGACCGTTAGTACTACGGCCTATATCAGAAGTGATAGCCAATTTGCCATTAAAATGATATAATGAATAACGTAAATACTGTTGATATTCATATGCGAATTTAAATACATCTCTCTTAACAATTGATCTAGGAAAATCGTTAAAAGCAGGATTATAAATATCTCTAATGTAATGAATAAAATCGGGAGATGAAGGAAATGAAAAAAGGCAAACCCTCCACAACAACTAATTTTGCTATTGCTTCCCTATCTCTATGTTTATTGTATTTAGGGCCTACAATTCCCCCCGTCATAGGGTTAATTTGACCCTATACTTGGTCCGGGACAATATCAATATGTGAACCTTGTCCCGATGGAGCGGACGTTTGCACACCCGATTTTGAAGCCTCGTATTGGGCATACCTAGCTGGATGAGCCCTTGCTACATGTCTCATTAAACCCCCCGTCCCACCATGACCTTTTCCAGTTTAAAATTTTAAAACATCTTTACAAATTTTACATCTAGCTACTTGATTCTCTATCCCTATCAAAAAATATCCATGCATCTGATTTTAATGGTCGTTTTGTTGGACTTCGTCTCATACTAGGGGGAATATGAGGCATTTCAGTTGAAGGTGCACTAGTGGGTGTGTTGTCATCTACATTAGTGGGTGTATCATCTAGATCATCGTATAAATTAAAGTCTTCTTGAGTTCCAGAAAATAGCTCATCGTCTAAATCTAATGATATTGTAGGAAATGTTCAGTATCAACAAAATCATCATGTGTAGGAATAAGATTCTGTCTAGAAATAGGACCCTTGCCCTTGTAGCCCCTACTAGAAGAAGCATGACCCCTACCCGTAAGCATACATTTAAATCCTTCCATTATAAATTTATAATTATACTAATAAATAATTAAAGTAAATAAAATTAAGTGCGCTAAATAAAATAAACAGATAATAATAATTTAATGAAGGAACGAATGTACCAAACGCCGACGTAACGTCAACGTGTAATCGAGAGGTTGAAAATTGAAACTTTGCTCGATGGAAGATCCTCAAGCTAGTTGCCAACTTCACTCCCAAATGAATAAATAAAATCGAATATTTAGTAGGCAATGTAGACTTGTAGAGAGAGAGAGAGATAGATTGAGTATTGAGAGATTAAAGTGATTGTAGGAAGATTTGTGAGAAAAATGAAGAGAAAATGAAGTATTTATAGTTGGAAAATTGGGTTAAAGTGTAAATATAATAACTTATGAGTCAAAATAAATATTAAGGGGGTAGGGGAGACAAAAAATGGTTGTTGCACAACGGTCAAAATGTAAAATGGTCGTTGGTGCAACGGATATTTTTGCAAAAGGGGGAGTTTCGGGCTGGATTGGGTCGGAACAGGCGGGCCGTGTCGGGACGAGACCATGTCCCGTCCCGATTTGAGTCCCGTTATCGCAATTTTTTTTTTAAAAAAAAATAGTCGGGTTTGGGGCGGGACCGAGGCGGTGTCGGGGCGGGACCGGGCCGACCCGGTCCACTGGCCAGCCTTACAATAAAGCAGCTTATAGCGTATGTTGTTAATTTCAACAAGTAGCTGGAAATGTGGAAAATTCGATTTGGTGGTGGTGTGGGGGGATCGGTCATAGCTTCTCTATTAGAAAATTTATAATAAGGCATACTTGGCTTTTATTTCAACTGTGGCTAGCTGCTCCCAATGAAATGATGTTCACTTCAACTGTTAAAAAATTACTTCAAAAATGATCTTTTTGTTACCCGAACGTATAATGTGTTCCTCATTTCTGATAGAGTTCCAACTGACATATTTTATTATGTTGATCATTTTAAATTTCCATATTAATAAGACTTGTGGAAAAAAAGAGACCAAATTTATTCCTAAACTTTAGTAATTCATGATTAAAAAAAATGGAGCAAATAACTAATCCAGAAGGACAAAGACCACACTGCTATCGCGAGTAACGATGATACAGACAAGACCAAGATTGCGAATGAGGCCAGTTCACTAAAGCTTGCGATCTCAAAGAGCCTGATATTGTTAAATAGTTTATAATATATATGAAGTGTGTTGTCCGACAAAGAAAGGAGAAATAAGCTAGTTTGAAGGCTTTATATATTAAAAGTTAGTGTATTTCAGGTTTAATTTAAAACTTGAATTTAGATGGACATGTCTGTTCATAAAATAAGTGACTATTCTGAATAGTCACGTTTTTTACTATATAAATTAGGCTCTCAATTGCAAGGTATAACAATATATGAGTTTGTTGTATTCTGAAAGAAATTACTTGTATTTCTCTAATCTATATACGAACAATATCTCCTTAAGGAAAGTCGATTTTTCCATCTTCAAAGCCTTTCTTCTTCGATTATGATGTGGCCAGTTACGTTTTACGCCTACTTGGGATGGGGGTGGGGGTATTTTGGGGCATTTGTTATTTTATTTAACCTTACTATAAACTATGGGTGGCCGGTGGGCCGGGCTCGGGTCCGGCGGGCCGGGTCCGGCGGGGTCGGGGTCGGGGCGGGACGATCCGGGGGTCGGGATCGGGACTAGCGGGCCTAGCGGGGTCGGGTCCGGGCGGGACTGCTCCGGTCCGTCCGATCCCGATCCCGTCGGTATCGGGGCGGGGCGGGGCGGGCTCGGGGCGGGGCGGGGTCGGGTTTTCCTTTTTTTTTTTTTTTTTAAATAACATATGTATAAAAAAAACTCAATAAACAAAACAAGATAGTGTAATAAAAACATCCCAATTTGTTTTTGTGCCTCTTATATTATTTAATAGACATGATTTTTTTGTAATACAAATACAATTGTCTAAAATCTAAATTGCAACTTTGTGGTGTTGTCCAAAAGTTGCAAATTACATAATAAAATTACAATTAAAAAAATTACATTCTCAAAAAAACCTCGTTCTAATTGCTTGATGATTTCATGTGGTTCTTCGGTTGGAATTGGAATTTGTTGGTCAAATTGATCCACGTCGCTTCCACTACCTTCGGTTAAGATTTCGTTGTAGTTTTCATCATCTTCTTCGTTGATCTCCGGTTGACCGCACCTTCTCCGCTCCGCTCGTATCCAATCTCTCGAATAATACGCAATTTCCAAGTGTCTCCGGCCAATGAGTGTCGTGGTCTCCTATTTGATATCTCGCTCTGCAGAAAAAGCGCTTTCCGACGCTTTGATTGATGACGCTTGAATGTTCAAAACATCTCGAGCCATCAATGAAAGTGTCGGAAAGGTCTTCTCATTCCCCTCCAAAGTATTTCAAAGACAAGTCTTCTTGTCCATCTTCATTGATAACTTCTTGATACGGTACGAACCCCCGCAAAACAAAAATATCCAACTCGCTAATTTGGTTAATAGTAGAGGTACGGCCGCACATTCTATTTACGAGGCTTTCAATACTAGCCGCGTGAAACAACATGTCTTTTGTGAGGTTGTGTTGAAGATGAAGAAGATGGTATGGTAGCCAGTACGTTACTAGCATTTTCTTGTTGATAAAATCTATATATATTTTTGCGGTGGTGTTCTACGCTATTCAACACTTCTTCTTTAGTTTGTTCAATAGGTGGTGGGTGATTTAGATTTTTGGGACTTGGAGGTGGTAGTACTTCTATACAATCGTAAATAGTTTCAATTAGTGATTTAGTACCGTCTATTTTAATAGTAGGATTTAATACGAACCAATAATATAAATAGAAGGAATAAGAATAAAATATTTTTTTATTTTGACAAACATTTTTTTAATAGCGCCTTATAATTTGGTTTTTCCATATATTCACTAAGTAATAAAAATATTAGAGTTATATAAAATAACATAGTTGAAATAGTAGGATAATATATACCGGAAAATTCTTTTGTTGCTTGAAAAAATTTCTCTAAAAATACAATAAGTTCGGAAATTTTTTCCCAATCACTATCTAAAATCATATCAGTGGCTTTTTATTATGAGAGTTAAAAAATAAAGTTATAGGTAATTTATAGTCATAAGCAACAAGTAGTTGCTCGTATAAAGAATTCCACCTAGTGGATACTTCTTGTGGAATTTTTCTAAAAGGTAGTCCACAATCATGACAAATTTTTTTATATTCTTTTCTACGTTGTACTTTATTACTTTTAAAAATAAAGTTTATAGCAAATTGTATTTTACTAAGAATGTCTTCAAAAAGTGATAGACCATCCTTTACAATTAAGTTATATATATGGCACGCGCATTTTATATGAAAATGGTCCGGAAAAGATGGAGCTAAACTATTTTTTAACATTGTAATTGCGTAATTGTTATTAGAAGCGTTATCTAATGTAATAGTCATAATTTTATCGGTAATTCCGTAATAATCGCACACTTGATAAATATTTTACGCAATAAAAGTACCAAGTGTGCCTATCATCTATATATCTATACGCTAAAATACGTTTTTGCATAGACCATTTATAATCTATCCAATGACAAGTTACGAGTTAAATAATCATGGCCGTTAGTACTACGACCTATATCGACGTGATAGATACTTTGCCATTAAAATGATATAATGAAAAACGTAAATATTGTTGATATTCATGCGCAAATTTAAATACATCTCTCTTAACAGTTGACCTAGAAAAACCGTTAAAAGCAGGATTATATATATCTCTAATGTAATGAATAAAACCGGGAGATGAAGGAAATGAAAAAGGCAAACCCTCCACAAAGAACTAATTTTGATATTGCTTCCCTATCTCTATGTTTGTTGTATTTAGAGCCTACAATTCCCCCCCGTCATAGGGTTAATTTGACCCGTACTTGGTCCGGGACGATATCGTATGTGAACCTTGTCCCGATGGAGACGGCCGTTTGCGCACCCGGTTTTGAAGCCTGGTATTGGGCATACCTAGTTGGATGAGCACTTACTACGTGTCTAATTAAACCCCCGTCCCACCGTGACCTTTTCCAGTTTTAAATTTTAAAACATTTTTACAAATTTTACATATGGCTACTTGATTCTCTACGTCCCTATCAAAAAATGTCCATGCATCGATTTTAATGGTCGTTTTCTTTGGACCTCGTCTCATACTAGGGGGAATAGGAGGTATTTCGGTTGAAGGTGCACTAGTGGGCGTGTTGTCATCAATATTAGTGGGTGTATCGTCTAGATCATCGTCTAAATTAAAGTCTTCTTTCTTGAGTTCCAGAAAATAACTCCTCGTCTAAATCTAATGGTATTGTAGGAAAATGTTGAGTATCAACAAAATCATCCTGTGTAGGAATAAGAT
This sequence comes from Anisodus tanguticus, assembly GCA_034509755.1. Taxonomy (NCBI): domain Eukaryota; kingdom Viridiplantae; phylum Streptophyta; class Magnoliopsida; order Solanales; family Solanaceae; genus Anisodus; species Anisodus tanguticus. The sequence continues at coordinate 34,660,484 of CM067557.1, read as the reverse complement.
GACTAGAAGAAGTACCCTTGCCCTGGTTGCCTCTACTAGAAGAAGCACCCTTACCCTTACCCTTAAACATACCTTTTAATCTTTCCATTTTAATTATGATAATAAATAATTAAAGACAATAAAATTAAGTGCGCTAAATAAAATAAACAGACAATAATAATTTAATGAAGGAACGAATGTACCAAACGCCGACGTAACGTCGACGTGTAATCGAGAGGTTGAAAATTGAAACTTTGCTCGATGGAAGATCCTCAAGCTAGTTGCCAACTTCACTCCCAATTCCCAAATGAATTAATAAAATTGAATATTTAGCAAACAATGTAGAGAGATATATTGAGAAATTAGAGAGATTGTAGGAAGATTTGTGAGAAAGATGAAGAGAAAATGAGTTATTTATAGTTGAAAAATTGGGTTAAAGTGTAAATATAATAACTTATGGGTTAAAAATAAATATTAAGGGGTAGGGGGGGGGGGGGGGGGCTAAAATGGCCGTTGGCCAACGGCCATAATCTAAAATGGTCGTTGGTGCAACGGCCATTTTTGCAAAGGGGGTTTAAGGGTCGGGGTCGGGGTCGGTCGGGACGGGCTCGGGGCGGGCTCGGGTCCGGCGGGCACGGGGCGGGCTCGGGTCCGGCGGGACGAGACATCGTCCCGTCCCGAGTTCGAGTCCCGCCCCCGTTAAATTTTTTTTTTTTTTTAGAGCGGGGTGGGGCGGGACCGAGGCGGGGTCGGGACGGGGTCGGGCCGGGGTCGGGTCGTCCCGGCCCACTGGCCAGCCTTACTATAAACACTACACTTCCTAGCTAGTTTGTTTCTTTATATTATGTTGATGAATATCGTTGAACTTGTGAGCTTGAGGGTGAACTTAGCTTGTTGTTCCCTTTCAACTTGTTCTAGCGTTTGCAATATTAGAAAACGAAAAATGCAACATACATTAAGACGAAGAGGGTAAATATTATAGATTGCAGTAACATAGTGAATAATAATCATAATACATAAACTATTACGTAAGGATTACAAGAGTTTGAAGCTTGGACTTGTAGTCTTGTAGTACTTTAGATGATAGTATTAGGAAAAACAAACGAAATAGAAAAACGGTTCTTGTATTTTGTCATGTGTGCGGGGTCTCAGATTGGTTAATTTTGGCATATATGAGAACAAAACATTTAATTCTGCCTCTATTAATCAACATTAAATAATACAAAAATTGTAGTAATACATTAATTCATTAAATAATATTTCATCCATTTCAATTTAAGTGTCCCAGTTTAACTAAGCAAGAAGTATAAGAAAATAAGGAGAACTTATGAATTTTGTGATCTTAAACTAAAGATGTTTGTAATGTACCAAAATATTTTTTGAATCTTGTGGTTTTAAACAAATTATATAAATGTTGGAACTATAGATAAATATATATACAAAATATAAAAAAATAAATTCTTTTTTAAACAGATTAAAAAGTAAAATAAGACAATAAAATTAAAACAGAAGAAGTAATAAAGATGGTATACAGTAAATAAAAGTTCATATATAATCACATTTCACAAAGGCTTTTCTTCTAACTAGATCTCAAGAAAATTGAAATTCCAGGATTTTCTTTGATTTAGTGTTTTGTTCAATACCTTTTTAACCTCTTAAACATTAAAAATAAGTTACAATTCTTATTCAAACCGAAAACATCGAAGTTATCGAACCCAACAAACCAAAGGAAAAAAAGTTGAATCATACCAAATTTAGTTAATTATTGATCCAACTGTTTGTATAATAATATACTAAAATATCACGTGACTTTAGATGATATTAGGAAAGAAACAAAAAACAAAAAAGAGAAACGGTTTTTGTTGGGGCGTATGGGTGGGGTCTCAAATTGGTTAAATTTGGCCTATATGATAACAAAACAAGTCAATAAATGTCATCACGGAGCCTTAATTTAATGGAAATTAAAAAAAATATAGGTCACCTAAATTTGGCCCAACATTAGCACGTGTACTAAGTCACCTATTTACCATATTTTGTATTGTATAATTCTGATAGAATTGTGATATTTATTATAGAATGATTCAATATTGTACACCTATATATATTTGTATTAATGAGAAAGGTTCCCCAAGGGATAATAATACAATCTTACATGGTATCAGAAGCCAAAACTTCCTTCCTACCCTAATCCCTCAATTTCGGTTGCCTCTCTTCTTTTTTCCAGCTCCAGAATCCGGCCGTATACCACTAGTATACACCGATATACAACAAATATACAACCTTCCCAACCCACTTATCTCTATAACAAACCGATATACATTGAGTATACGGTTGCTACTGCTTCACATACACTCTAAATGTACGCCCCGAACCCCAACATAATTTTTTCCGGCAGGCATTCATGGCAGAGATTAATCGTCGTTCGGGCAGCGACAACAACACTACAAGGGACTGGGCTGCCAGCCGCGTCATAGACCCAGTGGCCCAGTGCCTCCTCAGCAACTCAACAGCCTGTCACAGGCCCAACCGACGGGCCACAGGCAGGACCAAATTCATCCGGCCCATATCCCTGCAGCCCAGTAGTGGCCCAGTGATCTGGGAGCCCTCCAGATAGGCCTCGACTGTCAGGTCCAGTGGCTTGTAGCCCAACATCGGCCCAACAGTCTGGGACCGACACCACCAGGCCACAACCGACTGGTCCAACATCCTGGGACCCATCCGTCCGTCCCAGGTCCAACCCAAGCAAAATTGGGCCAGGTATTTGCCACTTTGACCAGTCAATAGCCCGATAATGCGTGGTATACGGGTTTCTTCGAGAATCAACCTCGAACGAGCCTCGTAAAATGGAGGCAACGGATTATTCTGTTGAATGATGTAGCAACTCCATCATACTGTTTATTCAACCCTGAAATTAATTTGAAGAACCAACATTTGATTTGTCACCTGCGAACCAACGTTGGATAGTTGGTCTGCAAGCACCTTCAACTCTTGACAATAGGTGGACACGTTTGTGAAGTCATCCAATTTAACGTTGGTAAATTGGTGTTCAAGATATACAGCCTAAAAAGTTTGTTATCTTAAAAAAATGTTTTGTAAACGTTCCCACGCTTGTTTAGCCATAGAGTTCGGCTCTAATATGATATGCAAAAGATCATTTGAAATAGTGCCCTAAATCCATTGAAGGACTATAGCATCTAATCGAGATCATAACTTTTTGTCTATCTCAGTGGTGTCCAATGATGACTCGGATGGGATGATATGGTCTATTACCTCATATGTGCGGCATTGAATTTTGAATAATCTGCCCAAGAGGTGTATTGTCCTTTTTCATCCCAAGTGTTATTGAAATAAAGTTCTTGACGTTGTTAACGGCAAGAGCTGGATGGAATTTTTGTTTTTCGGCAATAGTTTTCCACGAAAACCAAAATAAGAATAAAAGAAGGAGAAAAAAGTATTTTGTGATTGGTGGAATTGGAGTAGGTAACCCTAAGTGTCGGTTTAGAGAAGAAAAGAAAAAAATTGAGCAAAAGAGAGGTTGATTAAGGGTAGCTGACGGGGGTAGTGGTTTAGGGTTTAGTATTTGTATTTTAGGGTTAGGGTGTTTAGAAAACCCTAATGCTTGTTTAGTTGGGGCCGAAAAAATCAAAAGAGAAAAGGAAAAAAATTGGCTATGATGGAGGCCGAATGGGGTTGAGGTGGGATAGGCTTAGGGAAAAATATTTGTGGCTCTTGATACCATGTAGGAAATCAATTCCATGATCTTATTTCATTTCCAAGTATACAATATATACAACTCTACACAATCAATCTTGGCTATCTCTAAGGATATATTAATTAATATAATTGATCTAATCATCCTAATTCTATGATCTAATTACAACATGATTGATATGATGAAATATGATGGGATACGATAACAGAATCAATAGTAACCAGGCTAATTGGAAGGAGCAAAACTTGGATGCCCTCGAATTAGATGACTTTGGAGCAGGTAAAGTGCAATCGTTGCAGCCATCAAGTTCTTCAGTTAATTGGCCACTGGAAGATAATATTGGAGATTTGTCTATGTTCAACTTTGATTTTGATAAACCATCCTTTCTTGATGATATTCAATAATTAGAAAACAAAGATACTGTTTCAATTTATCATCCTACTAATTTATTTCTAGTTGTAGTATGCTACTATAGAGATTAGAAAGCTTATAGCTTAGAATGCTTACCATTCTTTTGTAAGTGGAAAGCAAGCTTTCTATTGGCCATTTATAGTATCTCTGTCCTAATAGAATTCAAATGAAAAAAAAAAAAAACAGACTGTTGATGTGGTAATACACTATTTTAGACCTCTTAATGTTCATTTGTTACACTTTCTAAAAGTCTTCTTTTGCATCATCAATCATGTACAGATTCAGATCTTGATGGTTCAATTATCAGTCAATGGCCAAAACTTGAGCATATTCTAAATACATAGTATTGTTTAGATGCAGTGTTTGTACTACGTTTGAGTATGTTAAAAAGGATGTCTTGCTGCTAGTCTGCTTATCACATTGTTATAGGCAGAATGACATTATTTACTGATGTTACATATAATGAACACAAAGAAGTACACTTTTTTTTTTTGGGATGACCGAGAAATCCACAACGGCCAAAAGGCGTAGTACACATGTTATCAGAATACTGATATTCAACTAGTTGTTAAATGTTATAGTAAACTTTTGCAGATTATCCCACCATAATGATCCGTGGATTTGAAACTGATATGATGTTAGAGTACAAGCCCTAATGAGCCTCAGAGTTGGATCCAGAATTTAAAATTTATGGATTCTTTCAACGATCTCAAATTAATATTACAATAATAACTGGATTTACAATCAAATATTTATAAAGATTTAGTAGATTTCTTATATATATATATATACACACACATGGTCTAGGAAAAATTATTAGGTTCTCGTGAACCCGTATATAAGCCTCTAGATCCGCCTCTAATGAGCCCAGACGGTGAGAGAGAGCTCGCATACCAGGTAGAACTTGTTAGAATTCATATAATTCATGAATCATTACAAAGCAATAACAAGAGTAAAGAAAAGAGAACGAGAATATTATTGATAGTGAATTAGTGAATAAAAGAAAAGCATTTAGATCCCTTTATATAGGGTCTAATACATAAGACATAAAGATGGTTTTCCGATGTGGGACATTTTATTACAAAGTTTAACAATTGCTAACATCCCCTCTCAAGCTCGCGATGGTGTAGAGAGAAGCATCGAGAGTTTGTCAAGAAAGAACCGGTGACGCTGTAAGGTATGCGCCTTTGTGAAGAAATCTGTAAGTTGCATCGAAGATGAGACAAATGGCAAGGATAGAGTGCCTTGTTGAAGATGATATCGAATAACATGACAATCAATATCAATATGCTTGGTACGTTCATGAAAGATTGTGTTGTGCGCAATCTGAATAGAACTCTTATTATCGCAGTACATCGGTGTCGGTGAGGAAAGAGAGACACTCACATCAGCCAATAACCAACGTAACCATACAATCTCACACGTAGTAGAAGTCATATCACGATACTCTGCTTCGGTTGAAGAGCGAGAAACAACATCTTATTTCTTACTTTTCCATGAAATGAGTGAATCTCCTAAAAATACACAATAACCTGTAGTGGATTTCTGATCAGCCGGGTTACTAGCCCAATCTGCATCAGAAAATGCACGAAGCTTCAAGGATGAGGTCGATGGAAACAAGAGACTGATAAATCGTTCCTCGAAGATAGCGAAGAATACGCATAACCATAACCCAATGTACAGATGTAGGAGAACAAACAAAATGGATGACAATGTGAACATCATATGCAATGTCAGGGCGAGTAATGGTGAGGTACACATGCTACCCACAACTGAACGATATAAAGTGGGATCAGGAAGAGGATCCCCGTCAGTAGGGGTATAACGAACATTGACCTCAAGAGGAGATTCAACAATACGAGTATCTGTGAGACAAGCCCGCTCAAAAATATCTGCAGTTTACTTAGACTGAGAGAGAAGATATCCCTTTTCAGAATAAGCTACCTCAATGCCTAAAAAGTAGCGTAGATGACCTAAATCTTTCATCTCAAAGAGACGAGACAAAGTAGAGTTTAGGTTTGTGATACCATCAATATCATCACTTGTAATGATCATATCATCAACATACAACAAAAGAAAAATATGACCTGCAGGGGACGATCTAACAAATAACGCCGAACCATGAAAGCTAGAATAAAATCAAGAGAAGATACTACAGTGGGGAACTTGTCGAACCAATATTTTGGAGCTTGTTTGAGACCATTCAAGGCCTTCTTAAGCCTGCACACCTGTCTTGGACTATGTGAAACACCAGGTGGAGGGACCATGTAGACTTCCTCTTGAAGATCCCCATTCAAAATGGAATTTTAACACCCATTTGTGAAATATGCCAATGACGAACAGAGGCTACTGCAATAAGAACCCGGACATATGTCATCTTTGCAACAGGTGCAAAAGTCTCCTCATAATCCATACCATACTCCTGAGCAAAACCATTTGCAACTAAATGAGCTTTATATCGCTCAATAGAACCATCAGACTTGGTTTTAATCTTGTACACCCATCGAGAACTAATAGTTTTCTTACTAGACGGTAGAGAAACCAAATCCTAAGTACCAGTTCTGTCCAATGCAGACAGTTCCTCACTCATAGCCTCTTGCCAAAGAGGATCACGAGCTGCCTTAGAGTAAGAGGTAGGCTAACAAAGAGAATTAATAGAAACTAAAAAAGATGTGAATGATGGAGAATAACAAGAATAATCATAATCGAATACCTGGGTAGATCGAGGAGTGCGTTTAGGATAGCGAGGTGGATATGAATCCGCAATCACAAGAGGTTCTGGAACAGTCGTAAGAGGGGGCGAGTATCAATATCATGGGACCTGCCGTAGTGAAAGAATCAATATCAACACGGTCAGATTTTGACATGCTATGTGAAGTAGATGAGATGGAGAAGAAATGAACATGCTCAATAAATGAAACATTATGAGAAACATACAATTTTCCGGAAAACTGGATCATGACAACGATAACCTTTCTGCCCAACCCCATATCCAATAAAAACACAAATAGCGACACGAGATGATAACTTAGTACGCTCTGCATGTGGACGCAAAACAAAACATGTAGAGCCAAAAACTCTCAAATGGGAATACAGTGGGGTGTGACCAAATAGTCCATCATACGGAGAAATTCCAGAATTATGAGAAGTAGGGATCCTATTAATAAGATAAATAGATGTAAGGACAACTTCTCCCAAAAATTCGCTAAGGACACTAGCAAACAAAAGCATAGATTGAGCGGTCTCAATAATATGCCTATGCTTTCTATTGGCTATCCCATTTTGTTGTGGGGTATCAGTACAAGAAGATTGATGTATTGTACCATCAGCTTTGAAAATACCAAAAGATCTCCACTAGAATACTCACCCTCTAAATCAACCCGAAAACATTTAATAGTGGCAGAATGTTGAATTTTCACATAGGCTTAAAACTAAACATAAATATGAACAAGATCAAAACATTGTGTCAGTAAATAAACCCAACAATAATGAGTATAATCATCAATAAAATAAATATAATATTTGGACCTCCCTTAGTAGGGATAGGTGACGACCTCCAAACATCAGAATGAACTAGATCAAATGGTGCAAAAGAAGTAGAAGTACTCATATTAAAAGGCAAAGCGGAAAATTTTCCAAGTTTACATCCACTACAATCAGAAATATCATCGGATTGTAAATCACCATGAATACCAGTAGTACACATAAAACATAGGCAAGAGCCTGATACATGACTAAGTCTAGTGTGCCACAAATAAAATTTCAAAGAAGAAGGTGTCAAATGGAAAGAAGACAAATTAACACGCATAGCTGCTGCATGAGTAGGAAGATGCAACTCATCCAAAACATAGAGACCTTTCCCTTTTCAACGCTCTATCCCAATCACTCTCTTGGATTTTACATCCTCGCACATAACAAGAATTGGGGAAAAGGCCAACAAAACATCCAGAGTCACATATTTGACCAGTAGAAGTAATATTCATATGTAATTTAGAAATGCAATAAACATCAGGTAAAAATATAGTGGATGTATGAATGGTACCAATGCCTGTCAATGGCATAAGTGTGCCATCAGCAGTCACAACAGAAGTGGATGGGGGTCACAAGACATAGATAAAAAAGCAGAAGAATCATGAGACATGATTTTCAGCTCCAGAATCCAAAATCTAAGAAGTCGAAATGATATCTGAACCAATAGATGGTGATGAACCGGAAGGAGCAGAAAGAGCATAAGACTGAGGATTACTTTAAAACTGCTGGAAGGCGAGGAACTTCTAAAATTGGTCAGCTATGGAATCAATACTGGGACTTACAGAAGTTCCTGAAGCTGAGTGATCAATAGTGGGCACAAAGGCAGCTTGAGTAGGTGGATAAGAGTTCTGGGATTGACCCCCAAAGTATGGCTTATGTTTGCCCGCCATGATATTGTTGCGGAGGCTTCTGTCATTGTGACCTTGACTGCTGAGGAGGCTTCCAACCTTATCCTGATTGGTTTCCAACATGATGTCTTTCGTAGCTCAGGACATTGATCCTTCCAATGTCCTGGTTCCTTGAAATAATTACAATTACCAGTGGCAGATGTTTTATACTGGTATGTGTAGGGGCAGCAAAGACCGGTGCAGATGAAGAAGCTGCCAAGATGGAAGTAGAAGTAGTATGCACCCCATTTAGAGTCTTTAAAAAGTTTCTTCGGCCATGAGTTCATTTACTACATCTTCAACAAACGGTAAGGGTTTGCGGTGCAAAAGGCATGAATGACAATTTTCAAATTCTTGGAAAAGACCCATCAATAGATGAAAAGACGGTCTTCATCTCTATATTTAATATAAGCATCACATGTTTGCACTTCAACAGATTCCGTCAAAGCTAACTGATCCCAAAGAGTAGTCATTGCACAGAAAAAATCTTGAATACAAATCATTCTGTACTAGTGCACGAATTTCAGATTATAATTGATATTTAACATCAAAATTATTCTGCACAAACAGTCTTGACAAATAAAATCTCTTTAGCATTTTTGAACTTAGCCAATTGGACACCAATTCTTTGTTCAACGGAGTTATTGATCCAAGTAATAATCTTTGAATTATTGGTCTCCCAAATACGAAATAATTCATCAAAATTTTCATCTCTAGTTTTAGGGCATTTGGCTTTTCCAGAAATATAGTCCAAAGTCCCTTACCCTTCAAAAAATTTATCATCACATAGCTACAATATGAATTATTTTTTCCATCTAAACGAACACCAATAGATTGTAATGAATCGTCACCTCCAGCCATTGAAAATAACTTAAATAGAAAAATCCCAAATAATAAGCAACAATCCCAATTTCCAAAGAACAAACGAGAGTGTCCAAATGAAAAAAACTAATTATGCAACATCAACAAAGAAATCCAGAGTTAGGGCATATTTCATAATAAAATATTATTGATAGTGAATTAGTGAATAAAAGAAAAGCAATTAGATCCCTTTATATAGGGTCTAATACATAAGACATAAGGATGATTTTCCGATGTGGGACATTTTATTACAAAGTTTAACTAATGCTAACAGAACTAAGAGACTGATCTTGTTTGATTCGGCTATGGAATGAACCAATATCTTTCTAGAACTAGACATCAAGTAGATAGAAGCTGATTTTTTTTATGTGTAGCTTCTTGTCCTCTTTCTAAATTCTACTTATTGTTGTATCTAAGTGCATTGTTTTACTAATCAGGAATTTCAAAGGGGTTGTATGAGTACATTAGTTTAGACCTATGTTGCTGGACGCTCCAAACACGCTCATGGATTCTAAAAAATAGTGCATTTTTTTAGAATCGACAAGGGCGCGGCAACATATTTGGAGAGTCCGAGCAACATAGGTTTTGACAGATTTTGGAGCTCTACAGATAGTCTCAACAACGGAAGTAAAAATAAAATTTACAAGAATGAGAAGGCAAAGTAAGATTAAGTGTTCTATACATATTGAGGAATGGAACTCTTTACATTAGTATATCAATGGTATACTTCACATGAACTCTCCTATTTTACAAGATGGACTTGGCTGAACTTCTGCAAGCTTAAATGGAAAAAATTGTATGAAGTTGGAATTTAGCTGGATGTTTATAATAATCATTAAAATAATCAAACAACAATAATAACATATCCAATGTAATTCCACAAGTGGGTTTGGGAGGGTAGAGTGTACACAGATCTTACCCCTATAGAGAGGTTGTTTCTGATAGACCTTCGGCTCAAGTAAAGAAGAAACAACAGCATGATAAATGATATGTGTTGATCAGTTAGACACTGTAGCATCAAAATATGGTTGAAAAGTATACTGTTTGAAATAGAGAAAAAACAACCAAATTTACGGGACAGCTTCAGTACAAGCAATCTTTAGCCCTTAGCGCAGACCGTCTACGCTGATGAATACAATGTACCTGCAGAATAGTTTTCCAGAAATCCAAATTATCAAAAGCATTGGCAGACCAACTTAGTGTCACATACACCATCCTGCATATGAATTAATATGACAGAAAGTTTTCCTTCATCTATGAATACTGTGTTGGAAATTTGCCTTTGACGGGGAGATGCGTCCACCCATCTTTGATGAATTAAAAACTAGTGTTCCGCATGTTGGAGACTTTGTCTCTTCGCACATGCATGATCTACGAAGTGAGTAGATGACCGTAGGGCCAAGAATCGTCAAATTTCGTTGAGAAATGAAAGAGATATTGGTCCACGAAGTAAGGTGTTTGAGGCATGGAAATGTGGTGTGGAGACAAATCTACCACATCGGTGGGAAAAGAAGAATTGCTCTCTATATAAGTCTCTAAAATGGTAAAGGGTTAGGGACCCCGAGGGGTATCCCATGTGTTTAAAGGAGGGAAGACCTAGATGTGCTTGGGTTCAAGGCTAAGCCCACACGCGCGCCCGTCCAGTCGGGTCACGGGTCACGGGCTGATATTATCTTTTAGGACCCCAAATTGCTTAATATTTACAGTTTGGTCCCCAGAGTTTCTGGAAAGTTGGTTTTGGGGTGATTAAGACACGTTAAATAGCAAGTCATTGAGGTGATTAAGACACGTTTAATCCGTGCATCTATGCCATCATAGATTAAGACACGTTAAATAGCAAGTCATTCAAAAGCTAACGATGTTGAGATTGTTGCCTTCTGTCGACATAAACCCTCAAAATGAATGTGAGGTAGACGAAAAGGCAAAATCACCTTTCCAAACTCCGTCAAAGGAATAGCGAAAGAAGCATCGCTCCTCTAGAACTTAGTCACACCTACTTGGGTGATTTGAAGTTTATACAAAATAGAGGAGGGAGACAAGTACGTTGTGATCTTCATTGATGATGGTACAACGTATAGTATCCTTTGTTTGTTGAAAAGCAAAGATGAAGTTGTTGAAGCGGATAAGCGCTACAAAGCAGAAGTTGAAAATCAACTAAGCCTACGGATTGAGGAATTCGTAGTGATAGAGGGGGAGAATGTGAAGCATCGTTCATTAAACGACTGCTCATTACTCACTTCAGTCCAACGGTGTTAGCCAAGCGCAAAGTCGTACGCCCAAATTATGTGGGGTGGCTTGGTAAAAGTTGGAATACTGAAACAGGTTAAGTTGTACCTAAGATTGTAGATTGCATATCCACTGGATCTGCAAATAACAATAGTGTTGATCGCCTCTTGGTATCAAAGAATACTGAATTCTTTGAAGATAACTTTCCTTGAAAAAGAGAAAGGAGTAATTGCTCAAGGTTAACAAGAACCCGCGAGGGCCTGACTGTCCGGAACTAGACGTTCGTATCTACAGGACTCGAAAGTTCGGCTATCGGAACTTAATATTCCAGATCTGCAGAACTCAGGGATTCTAGATGTTGAACCGAGACGGAGCAAAGAAGGGGACAAAGACTTGTTCCAGTCCTTCTAGCTTGTATGGTTGAGAATGAACCATGGACAATTGACAAATAATTGTCATCTCCAAAAGCATTGCTTTGAAAAGAAGCTACAAAGAAAGAAATAAATTCTATCATATAGAACCATACTTGTGTAATGGTTGATCCGCCTCAGGAAAAGAACCTTTGGGTTGTAAAATGTGCTCCTCTGTGAGTAGCTTAATATCCGAGGCCATTGCGGTCTTGCGTAGCATGGATGTTGAAACAATCTTCCCAACCGGAGAGTTGGAAGAAGAGGATCGAGTTGGTTTCTTTGGATTTGTTGGGCTTCTTCCGAACTTTCATTTTGGTTTCGAAATGTTTACATTTTGGTCCTGGAAGTTTCGGATAAAACGAAACAATGAATCGACCACGAAACATTTACTGCGAAGTTAGAAAGCCAACGGTTGGAAAACCAATAGTCCGAGAGTAAAAGTCATATTGAAAAAAAGTCTCGATATGAAAGATATGGGTATCACGATGACATCTTAGGAATTGGATTTCTAAGACATCTAACGGACTGGTCAATAGTTGACAGTCTCATTGAAGCCACCAATTGATATGAATCATAAAGCTGATTGGAATCATGATGCTCCCATAGACAAGGAGCGATACGCATAGGTCACGTGTAGTTCAATGTATTGTACACACTACAACCGACCTGGTATCGTCCTACAAACAGATCAATTGAACTAAGGTTCACTGATGATTTTAATACATGATCGGTAGAAGGCGTTAAGTCGGATATGACGATATCTGAATTATTCGCTTATCTACAGATTATAGTATTCTGGATGTCCAGCGGTTCTGGGAGAACACCGTGATGCAAACTGGACATCAGATCTAAAGAACACCAAAGCCACAAGTAAATGTGTATGGTGGGTCTTAGAAAAACCTTTAAGCAAACGTGCATCGGCCGATTCATGATGAAATCGGAGTTTATCGCTTTATACAAAGCATGAAAGAAGTTGAGTAACTTCACGACTCCTTAGAGGACGTCCATTATTGGGAGAAACCCGTGTCTTCAGCAGTTATACACTGTGGCTAGCCGGTCGACTTCAGGAAGGACACGGATGACGGTGTCTGGACATATTTGTCAGGATCTGTCGGAGACATAAGACCGTATGGCAGTTGATCATCATGGGTGTCACATCCTTGTTTACTAACTAAGGGACTACCCGGAGATCAAGTGCTCTGGCTGTCTAGGGGAATGGGCTTAAAACCCAAACAATACGAACCTTTGCGGTGGAAACCCAACCATACTGATTGGAGATCCCAAGAATTTGGTTCAATGGGAAAACTAAGCGGCAAAAGGTTCAGTTGAGCGCTTCGGTGGAAGCAAGAAGCCCTTCGGATGATGATTTCTGTACGGAAACATGAATCCAAAGTTGTTCCCGCGATAGACATTAAAGTGCTACCTGCATGGTGGGTAAAGGTTAAGCTTCCAAACCTTTAAAAGATCCTCAAACGGTTGAGGTTAAGGTTGGGGAAACTTTTAATGACTCCTAACACTTGTGAAGTGGGGTATAGCAGGATACCTTGTAGGAGATCACCTATTTAAGTGCGAGGATGGCCGCCTCAAATGAACGCACTTAAGAATCCAAGTGTGTCCACGGCCACAATGGACAAAGAAAGAAGACGAATAAGAAGAGTTATTGTGCTGATATCATTGTATTGGCTTACACTAAACACTGACGGTTCAAGACATCACGTTCACCGCGCAGTAAGTAAGTCCGATGGTATTCAACTAGGGAAGGTTCAAAGCGAAAGCTACCTCTCCTGATGCAATATCTTTTCGCTGAAAGATTGCTGAAATGTAGGCACCTTGTGTGTGCGCCAAACTCTCTCTTTCATAGAGGGGATTGTTGGAAATTTGCCTTTGGCGGGGAGATGCGTCCACCCATCTTTGATGAATTAAACACTAGTATTCCGCATGTTGGAGACTTTGTCTCTTCGCACATGCATGATCTACGAAGTGAGTAGATGACCGTAGGGCCAAGAATCATCAAATTTCGTTGAGAAATGAAAGAGATATTGGTCCACGAAGTAAGGTGTTTGAGGCATGAAAATGTGGTGTGAGACAAATCTACCACACCGGTGGGAAAAGGAAGAATTGCTCTATATATAAGTCTTTAAAATGGTAAAGGGTTTGGGACCCCAAGGGGTATCCCATGTGTTTAAAGGAGGGAGGACCTAGATGTGCTTGGGTTCAAGGCTAAGCCCACACGCGCGCCGCCGCTACCCGCCCGTCTTGTCCGGTCTCAAGCTGTGGGTTGTGGGGACTTTCTGATATTATCTTTTTGGACCCCAAATTGCTTAATATTTACAGTTTGGTCCCCAGAGTTTCTGGATAGTTGGTTTTGGGGTGACGGACTGTTTGACTGTGTTTTGGAGCATTAACCAGCCATTACTTGAGTGATTAACTCCTCCATTAACAGCCCATTACTTGGGTAGTTGAGCAGCCTCCTTCAATGGCCATAAACAGACATTACTTGGCTGTTTAATGCCCTCCTAATGGCCATTAACAGCCATGTTTTGGGCAGTTGTTTAGCCCCTCCTCCATGCTATATATTGAGTCTCTTTTGGCTCAATTCAGTGACTGGAAAGATAGCAATATAGCACAGAAAAACACAGCACAAAACAGTGATCAAAATCACTGCAAAACAGTGGCGAAAAACAACACAAACCAGTGGCGAAAGTCAGTGCAATTCGTGACTGAAAAACGTGAGCAAACCCTCTCATATACACAAGATATACACAACAGAGACACACTATATACACAGAGACACACTATATACACAGAGACAAAAGAGAAGAGTAAACAGAAACTCTTCCTTCCTTTTCCGTATCTTCAGCAAGTTGATTCATATTTGTTTTCTTCTCCACGCTCAACCTATTGGCTTTGTAGCGTTGAGATTAAAGTGTTGTTTTATCTTGGGAGACTATTGCCCGCTAACGTAAAAGCATATATACGAGGCAATCTTGTCTTAAGGACAGAGGACAATCACTCGACTCAACACACAACGTTGTAACCATCCAGATTTAGTTGTTTCTTGATTTCAGGTTATCAAGATTAAAGACACAACAAGCTTGCGGTAGTTTGAAGCTTGGCCTATTTGTTCAACAATATTCAATTTCTGAATATTGAATATTTATTTATCCTTTCGAATACTTGTAATAGTTATTTACTTCTCGTACTGCTTTATAAAGTACAATAGAGTACCAACAATTTTAAGACAAGATTGTATTGTAGGAGTATTCGTGTTCGAAAGATGTCGGTCAAAAGTTGTGTGACCAAATTTGGATATGGTTGTGGTTTTCTGGTAGAAGAAAGTGATGATGATGCTATTGAAAGTCAACGTCTTCGTGGTGTCACCGCTCCCAAGAGTGGTGGGAACAAGCGCTCACGAGAGCCTGAGGATGTCAACTGGGACAAGAGAGAAGGTTGAAGATGTGGTTCTATCTTGCAACAAAAGGCCTATATCTGTCCCAGACAAATGATCCGAATAATGGTAAGGACAAAATGGACACTCATTCCGATGAAGTGACTGAAGTGGGCCAGAATCCGAAATTGGGATAAGTATTTTTTTCTTACTTGTCTAGAATAAAGATTAAATGATGTCTGATTAAAAATGGATTAAAGTAAGGAGGAATATGAAAATATTTTCACGAAAATAATTTATATTCCTTATGCTTTAAAATCAGATGTTTAATCTCTTCTTCTTTCCCGTTTAAAGATTGGACTTTGTAAACGACTTAAAAAGATTCGTTCTTTTAAGTGTAGTGATTAAAAGTGTGTAAAGTATGTTCGCACATACGATGGAGAAAGATCCACTAACTGTGCTAAAACTATTACCACTCTTAAGTAAGCGCCAAGAATTATCTGGGCACCAATCATAACGGAAGAAGTCTAAAAGCTAAAGACGTTGAGCCTGTCACACTATTTGGTAGAAGATCCTTCATCGGATGATATTGGACACTCAATCATACAAAGCCTCCGGGCGACTGGAGTGGGCCAAAATACCTTTGATATGATGATATTGGACACTCAGTCATATAAAGCCTCCGGGCGACTGGAGTGGGGCCAAAATTCATTTCATAGGAAAAGTAATGGACACCTAATAAGGTGGGCAAGAGTTTCCAGGTCTTAAATGATCTGAAGGCCAAAAGAAAGGCAGAAAAGAAATTGGACACTCAGTCTGCCAAAGCAACTGGAGTGGGCCAGAGTATCTAGATCACATATGATCCGGTTACGCCCTAACCACAGGCAAGAGGTTGTTCATGTGAAGCAACGCCACCTCTAAAGTAGAAGGGGTTGGAGAGGTTGTCCTCAATAGGACTTCAGGGAATGGGATCACTCTAAGATGAGGTGATACATGTCCCAAACTTGGTTTAAGGGACGTTGTTGGTCAAGCTGGTTTGAGACTAGTCCAACATGTCTGTAACAACTAAGAATGGTACAGTATGTCTATAACCAAATGAATGATATATTTGTAATCCGTGCATCTATGCCATCATAGATTAAGACACGTTAAATAGCAAGTCATTCAAAAGCTAACGATGTTGAGATTGTTGCCTTCTGTCGACATAAACCCTCAAAATGAATGTGAGGTAGACGAAAAGGCAAAATCACCTTTCCAAACTCCGTCAAAGGAATAGCGAAAAAATCATCGCTCCTCTAGAACTTAGTCACACCTACTTGGGTGATTTGAAGTTTATACAAAATAGAGGAGGGAGACAAGTACGTTGTGATCTTCATTGATGATGGTACAACGTATAGTATCCTTTGTTTGTTGAAAAGCAAAGATGAAGTTGTTGAAGCGGATAAGCGCTACAAAGCAGAAGTTGAAAATCAACTAAGCCTACGGATTGAGGAATTCGTTGTGATAGAGGGGGAGAATGTGAAGCATCGTTCATTAAACGACTGCTCATTACTCACTTCAGTCCAACGGTGTTAGCCAAGCGCAAAGTCGTACGCCCAAATTATGTGGGGTGGCTTGGTAAAAGTTGGAATACTGAAACAGGTTAAGTTGTACCTAAGATTGTAGATTGCATATCCACTGGATCTGCAAATAACAGTAGTGTTGATCGCCTCTTGGTATCAAAGAATGTTGAATTCTTTGAAGATAACTTTCCTTGAAAAAGAAAGGAGTAATTGCTCAAGGTTAACAAGAACCCGCGAGGGCCTGACTGTCCGGAACTAGACGTTCGTATCTACAGGACTCGAAAGTTGCTGGCTATCCGGAACTTAATATTCCAGATCTGCAGAACTCAGGGATTCTAGATGTTGAACCGAGACGGAGCAAAGAAGGGGACAAAGACTTGTTCCAGTCCTTCTAGCTTGTATGGTTGAGAATGAACCATGGACAATTGACAAATAATTGTCATCTCCAAAAGCATTGCTTTGAAAAGAAGCTACAAAGAAAGAAATAAATTCTATCATATAGAACCATACTTGTGTAATGGTTGATCTGCCTCCGGGAAAAGAACCTTTGGGTTGTAAAATGTGCTCCTCTGTGAGTAGCTTAATATCCAGGGCCATTGCAGTCTTGCGTAGCATGGATGTTGAAACAATCTTCCCAACCGGAGAGTTGGAAGAAGAGGATCAGAGTTGGTTTGCTGGACTGTTGGGCTTCTTCCTGAACTTTCATTTTGGTTTCTGAAATGTTTACATTTTGGTCCTGGAAGTTTCAGATAAAACAGAAACAATGAATCTGACCACAGAAACATTTACTCTGAAGTTAGAAAGCCAACAGTTGGAAAACCAATAGTCTGAGAGTAAAAGTCATATTGAAAAAAAGTCTCGATATGAAAGATATGGGTATCACGATGACATCTTAGGAATTGGATTTCTAAGACATCTAACGGACTGGTCAATAGTTGACAGTCTCATTGAAGCCACCAATTGATATGAATCATAAAGCTGATTGGAATCATGATGCTCCCATAGACAAGGAGCGATACGCATAGGTCACGTGTAGTTCAATGTATTGTACACACTACAACCGACCTGGTATCGTCCTACAAACAGATCAATTGAACTAAGGTTCACTGATGATTTTAATACATGATCGGTAGAAGGCGTTAAGTCGGATATGACGATATCTGAATTATTCGCTTATCTACAGATTATAGTATTCGGATGTCCAGCGGTTCTTGGGAGAACACCGTGATGCAAACTGGACATCAGATCTAAAGAACACCAAAGCCACAAGTAAATGTGTATGATGGGTCTTAGAAAAACCTTTAAGCAAACGTGCATCGGCCGATTCATGATGAAATCGGAGTTTATCGCTTTATACAAAGCATGAAAGAAGTTGAGTAACTTCACGACTCCTTAGAGGACATCCATTATTGGGAGAAACTCGTGTCTTCGGCAGTTATACACTGTGGCTAGCCGGTCGACTTCAGGAAGGACACGGATGACGGTGTCTGGACATATTTGTCAGGATCTGTCGGAGACATAAGACCGTATGGCAGTTGATCATCATGGGTGTCACATCCTTGTTTACTAACTAAGGGACTACCCGGAGATCAAGTGTTCTCGCTCTGTCTAGGGGAATGGGCTTAAAACCCAAACAATACGAACCTTTGCGGTGGAAACCCAACCATACTGATTGGAGATCCCAAGAATTTGGTTCAATGGGAAAACTAAGCGGCAAAAGGTTCAGTTGAGCGCTTCGGTGGAAGCAAGAAGCCCTTCGGATGATGATTTCTGTACGGAAACATGAATCCAAAGTTGTTCCCGCGATAGACATTAAAGTGCTACCTGCATGGTGGGTAAAGGTTAAGCTTCCAAACCTTTAAAAGATCCTCAAACGGTTGAGGTTAAGGTTGGGGAAACTTTTAATGACTCCTAACACTTGTGAAGTGGGGTATAGCAGGATACCTTGTAGGAGATCACCTATTTAAGTGCGAGGATGGCCGCCTCAAATGAACGCACTTAAGAATCCAAGTGTGTCCACGGCCACAATGGACAAAGAAAGAAGACGAATAAGAAGAGTTATTGTGCTGATATCATTGTATTGGCTTACACTAAACACTGACGGTTCAAGACATCACGTTCACCGCGCAGTAAGTAAGTCCGATGGTATTCAACTAGGGAAGGTTCAAAGCGAAAGCTACCTCTCCTGATGCAATATCTTTTCATTTGAAAGATTGTTGAAATGTAGGCACCTTGTGTGTGCGCCAAACTCTCTCTTTCATAGAGGGGATTGTTGGAAATTTGCCTTTGGCGGGGAGATGCGTCCACCCATCTTTGATGAATTAAACACTAGTATTCCGCATGTTGGAGACTTTGTCTCTTCGCACACGCATGATCTACGAAGTGAGTAGATGACCGTAGGGCCAAGAATCATCAAATTTCGTTGAGAAATGAAAGAGATATTGGTCCACGAAGTAAGGTGTTTGAGGCATGAAAATGTGGTGTGAGACAAATCTACCACATCGGTGGGAAAAGGAAGAATTGCTCTATATATAAGTCTTTAAAATGGTAAAGGGTTTGGGACCCCAAGGGGTATCCCATGTGTTTAAAGGAGGGAGGACCTAGATGTGCTTGGGTTCAAGGCTAAGCCCACACGCGCGCCGCCGCCTACCGCCCGTCTTGTCCGGTCTCGGCCGTGGGTTGTGGGGACTTTCGATATTATCTTTTTGGACCCCAAATTGCTTAATATTTACGAGTTTGGTCCCCGAGTTTCGGATAGTTGGTTTTGGGATGACGGTAGGCGAAAACTTTCGTACCGTTGATCGTGTTTTGGAGCATTAACCAGTCATTACTTGACTGATTAACTCCTCCATTAACAGCCCATTACTTGGGTAGTTGAGCAGCCTCCTTCAATGGCCATAAACAGACATTACTTGGCTGTTTAATGCCCTCCTAATGGCCATTAACAGCCATGTTTTGGGCAGTTGTTCAGCCCCTCCTCCATGCTATATATTGAGTCTCTTTTGGCTCAATTCAGTGACTGAAAAGATAGCAATATAGCACAGAAAAACACAGCACAAAACAGTGATCAAAATCACTGCAAAACAGTGGCGAAAAACAACACAAACCAGTGGCGAAAGTCAGTGCAATTCGTGACTAAAAAACTGTGAGCAAACCCTCACATATACACAAGATATACACAACAGAGACACACTATATACACAGAGACAAAAGAGAAGAGTAAACAGAAACTCTTCCTTCCTTTTCCGTATCTTCAGCAAGTTGATTCATATTTGTTTTCTTCGCCACGCTCAACCTATTGGCTTTGTAGCGTTGAGATTAAAGTGTTGTTTTATCTTGGGAGACTATTGCCCGCTAACGTAAAAGCATATATACGAGGCAATCTTGTCTTAAGGACAGAGGACAATCACTCGACTCAACACACAACGTTGTAACCATCCAGATTTAGTTGTTTCTTGATTTCAGGTTATCAAGATTCAAGACACAACAAGCTTGCGGCAGTTTGAAAATTGGCCTATTTGTTCAACAAGATTCAATTTCTGAATATTGAATATTTGTTTATCCTTTCGAATATTTGTAATGTACCGCTTTATAAAGTACAATAGAGTACCAACATACTGGACACTGTAAAATATGGGATAAATACCTTTTTGGACTGCCCTAAAATATAATAGCCGTCAAATGTATGTGTGATATATTAAGTATAAATATACATATAATATACATAATATATACATATTATATACATAATCAGTGTGTTTTGTATATATTGGTTAGCGCCTGTGTAGTAATCTACTTCAACAATTGGTGTTTTCACTTACCTAATTGCTTCTGCTTTTGGAATTGCTCAAGGAATTGCATCGGTGTTCATTACTACTGTGCTTGTATTCGTGTTATTCTTAGTGTTTGGGATTATTGCCGATGCTTTAGGTGGCGCCGCCTTTAATCCTGCCTGTATGGCAGCGTTTTATGCTGCTGGTATTTGTTATATACTCCCGATACGGAGTTTAAGAAATAAAGAAAGAGTTTCGAATCTTGTGGTCTAAAACAAGTCAAAAATATTTGTGTGCTTATAGATCATTTCGTTAAACGTAAAAGATAAAGTTTAAAGTTAAATTATTGTTAAATAAGGAAGTGTATATTTTTTTTAAAACCGACTAAAAAGTAAAGTGAGTCATATAAATTGCAACATGGGGAGTATAACTATTAACTTTTGGACTCGCATTTAAATTTTAAAAAAAATGCTCAAAATGTACATGTCACAAGTTTAAGTCCTGAAAAAAAAAATCTATTGGCAAACACAGCTGCTCTTGGCAAAATTTGTGATCCTCCCTTCTTATTTATCTATGGTTCATACTAAGGGCTTAACTAGAGTTTCGCCAATAGATTTAGCTCAAATCTTGTAGTTGTGTTAAAAATATACTTAACATATATAAATAATTTTCTTATAACTCAGTAAATTATATTTTCTATTATTCAAATCATAAATTTAAAATTTTAACTCCGCCTCGTAGCAATCCGTTCTGACAATTATTTTATTACAGAAAGAAACAAAAGCTCCTAACGAAATATGTCAGTGACATGTGAATATATGTTTTTAATGACAATCTTCACTGTCACAATTCTAACATGTGAATATATGTCGATTGTTTTCAAAACACTAATTTTTGAGTACTAACAAAAAAAACAAAATATAAATGCCACCCTGATATTGTCAACCACTTGCCATTGTATTTTAGTGGAAGCATTTAAAGAAAAACGTGGAACCATAACCACATTAAAGCTGGGAAATAAATACTATCTGAAATTTGGTATTTACTATTCTGTCTGCTTAATCAGATGATAAAATTAATATATGCTGAATTTAAAAGGAAATTCAAAAAAAGTACGTGATGTATAGATTTTATTCAGATCCAGAATGTTATATATTATGTCCATATATCAGGAAAAAAAGAGGAAAAGGATTACCACTCATGCTAATCATACCTCCCTTCATAGTATAAATTTTACAAATAACCCTTTATAGTGGGCCGGGTCGGGCTGGTTCTGGACTTGGGAAGCAATCCCAGTCCAGTCCATTAGGAGGCCGGGGCCTAATGATAGCTGTCTTAGTTTGGTCCAGGGCCGGTCCCATTAGGAGCCTAGACCAGTCCCACCCACGGGACCAACACCGAGAACCCTCCTAACTTAGCCCCGACCCCTTTAGGGGTTTCAAGCCAGTCCCGATCTGGTCACTTGATACCCTTACCTTATGCATATTAGCATATACATATTCACCGATACGTCACACATTGCACTCTTGCAATTGAACCAAAAGCCCCGGGACATATTTAGCATAAAAGATATATAACATCAAGCACCAAAAGCGAGCATGAAGAAGCCATGAAACTCAGGATGGATAGCGCTATAGATAAGCTTAAAACAAGTGTATAAGCTCATGAAGATAGTCCCCATGGTGCTATCCCTCCTGAGCTTTATAGATTCTCCATACCATAATTTCTTCAATACATGTTTATATAATTATTGAGTAAGAAAATGAAAGTGAAAGGAGAAACAAGGACTAAAGATATATAGATGAATGTATGGCTGGGTAAGTGTTAAAAAGGAAGGAGAGCCTATTTATAGTAGCTAAAGTATACAGGAATTAAGTATTTTAACAATGTGTGTAGGAAAGCATTTGTCTCTTTATTGGTGCTATTTGACTGATTTTTTCCTTTTGGTCATCATTGTATTTATTTGGAAAATCAATACTTAAATAGTTAAATATGCCTCTGCCGACTACGTTGCTGTTGCTCTCCTTCCAATCTTAAAATTAGTACGTATTGATATACGGTCTGAATTGAAAATTGCAACTTTTTTTCTTGCTTTTACAAATGGCTATTGAGTTTCATTGTACAATTTACAGTTTCGTCTTATTTGAGACAATAATTTCAATTTTTATGTTAGCTTCATCATTGGTACACAACTTTTTTGAGTTTTTAGTCAAAAATACCCTTGACTACACCTAAACTTAAGCTATATGAACAAAAAGCATCCCTGAAATATCAATAACTTAGCAAGTTACATCCTACTACTAGAATCTGCCCCCCCCCCCCCCTCCTCCCAAAAAAAAAATTTACTTTGTCAATCACTACTAGAAATAAAGAGTTTTCCTATCGACATTCAGTGACAAACTTGTGTTATGAACATGATTTTTCCACCTCATTTCTATCTAACCAGATCACTGGAAAAACGCATGGTGCGAAACAAGTTCTCATTCAAACGCTGAAACCTCATAATTTTGTCATTTGAAAACTCTACTACTTATATTTTTTCCAACGACATTCAGTGAGAAATAGCCACTAAACATTTTTCAGTGAGAAATCAATGAAAAAATAGATATCTTTTAGCAGTGAACAAACAAAATGTGCAACTCATGTGACTCCCCTTTGGAAGCTCCCACAAAACAACCCCATCTATTTTCTCAACAAGGGCTTTTAACAGTGAAATCAGGTAAAACTCGGTTCGTGCATGGCTACACCAAATTAATTAATGTTAGAGGCATACTTTAATATACATACGTTTCTCGTTTGATCATGATTATGTGACATGTATTTTTGTTTCAACTTTTCATATACATATTTGTCTTTTTAAAATTAAATTACTCGATTTGATGTAAGCACCAATAGAGGTAAGTATTTGCCGTGAAGTCAGGGAAGTGTGGTTTTAGTAGAAGCAATCCACCCCGTAGCCTATTTGCCAACGTCATTTAAGGTGCAGTCACCTTTTTGTCATTTGCGGCTAGTTATGGGTTTTCGGCATTAAAATCATCCATTATTTCAAGTTTGAAGCAGTGAGTTTTGAATTTCTAATGTGAATATTGAGTCTAAATTTAGAGGGGGTTGATGAAAAAGCTTAAAAACATTTGTAGGAATATTGGTAGTTTAGACTATGGGTGGCCAGTGGGCCGGGCTCGGGTCTGGCGGGCCGGGTCGGCGGGGTCGGGGCGGGACGATCCGGGGGGTCGGGATCGGGACTAGCGGGCCTAGCGGGGTCGGGTCCGGGCGGGACTGCTCCGGTCCGTCCGATCCCGATCCCGTTGGTATCGGGCGGGGCGGGCTCGGGTCGGGCTCGGGGCGGGGCGGGGTCGGGTTTTCCTTTTTTTTTTTTTTTAAATAACATATGTATAAAAAAAACTCAATAAATAAAACAAGATAGTGTAATAAAAACATCCCAAGGTCGTTTTTGTGCCTCTTATATTATTTAATAGACATATGATTTTTTTGTAATACAAATACAATTGTCTAAAATCTAAATTGCAACTTTATGGTGTTGTCCAAAAGTTGCAAATTACATAATAAAATTGCAATTAAAAAAATTACATTTTCAAAAAAATGCGTTCTAATTGCTTGATGATTTCATGTGGTTCTTCGGTTGGAATAGGTATTTGTTGGTCAAATTGATCCACGTCGCTTCCACTACCTTCGGTTAAGATTTCGTTGTAGTTTTCATCATCTTCTTCGTTGATCTCCGGTTGACCGCACCTTCTCCGCTCCGCTCGTATCCAATCTCTCGAATAATACCGCAATTTTCAAGTCGTCTCGCCAATGAGTGTCGTGGTCTCCTATTTGATATCTGCTCGAGAAAAAGCGCTTTCGACGCGATTGATGACGCTTGAATGTTCAAAACATCTCGAGCCATCAATGAAAGTGTCGGAAAGGTCTTCTCATTCCCCTCCAAATATTTCGACAAGTCTTCTTGTCCATCTTCATTGATAACTTCTTGATACGGTATTTAACCCCGCAAAACAAAAATATCCAACTCGCTAATTTGGTTAGTAGAGGTACGGCCGCACATTCTATTTCGAGGCTTTCAATACTAGCCGAAACAAACATGTCTTTTGTGAGGTTGTGTTGAAGATGAAGAAGATGGTATGGTAGCCGGTACGTTACTAGCATTTTCTTGTTGATAAAATCTATATATATTTTTGCGGTGGTGTTCTACGCTATTCAACACTTCTTCTTTAGTTTGTTCAATAGGTGGTGGGTGATTTAGATTTTTGGGACTTGGAGGTGGTAGTACTTCTATACAATCGTAAATAGTTTCAATTAGTGATTTAGTACCGTCTATTTTAATAGTAGGATTTAATACGAGAACCCAATAATATAAATAGAAGGAATAGGAATAAAATATTTTTTTATTTTGACAAACATTTTTTTAATAGGTTCGCCTTATAAGTTGGTTTTTCCATATATTCACTAAGTAATAAAAATATTAGAGTTATATAAAATAACATAGTTGAAATAGTAGGATAATATATACCGGAAAATTCTTTTGTTGCTTGAAAAAATTTCTCTAAAAATACAATAAGTTCGGAAATTTTTTCCCAATCACTATCTAAAATCATATCATTTGGCTTTTTATTATGAGAGTTAAAAAATAAAGTTATAGGTAATTTATAGTCATAAGCAACAAGGAGTTGCTCGTATAAAGAATTCCACCTAGTGGATACTTCTTGTGGAATTCTTCTAAAAGGTAGTCCACAATCATGACAAATTTTTTTATATTCTTTTCTACGTTGTACTTTATTACTTTTAAAAATAAAGTTTATAGCAAATTGTATTTTACTAAGAATGTCTTCAAAAAGTGATAGACCATCCTTTACAATTAAGTTATATATATGGCACGCGCATTTTATATGAAAATGGTCCGGAAAAGATGGAGCTAAACTATTTTTTAACATTGTAATTGCGTAATTGTTATTAGAAGCGTTATCTAATGTAATAGTCATAATTTTATCGGTAATTCCGTAATAATCGCACACTTGATAAATATTTTCTCGCAATAAAAGTACCAAAGTGTGCCTATCATCTATATATCTATACGCTAAAATACGTTTTTGCATAGACCATTTATAATCTATCCAATGACAAGTTACGAGTTAAATAATCATGGCCGTTAGTACTACGACCTATATCGACGTGATAGATACTTTGCCATTAAAATGATATAATGAAAAACGTAAATATTGTTGATATTCATGCGCAAATTTAAATACATCTCTCTTAACAGTTGACCTAGGAAAACCGTTAAAAGCAGGATTATATATATCTCTAATGTAATGAATAAAACCGGGAGATGAAGGAAATGAAAAAGGCAAACCCTCCACACAACTAATTTTGATATTGCTTCCCTATCTCTATGTTTGTTGTATTTAGAGCCTACAATTCCCCCCGTCATAGGGTTAATTTGACCATGTACTTGGTCCGGGACGATATCACGTATGTGAACCTTGTCCCGATGGAGCGCCGTTTGCGCACCGGTTTTGAAGCCTGGTATTGGGCATACCTATTTGGATGAGCACTTACTACGTGTCTAATTAAACCCCGTCCCACCGTGACCTCTTCCGAGTTTTAAATTTTAAAACATTTTTACAAATTTTACATATGGCTACTTGATTCTCTACGTCCCTATCAAAAAATGTCCATGCATCCGATTTTAATGGTTGTTTTTTGGACCTCGTCTCATACTAGGGGGAATAGGAGGTATTTCGGTTGAAGGTGCACTAGTGGGCGTGTTGTCATCAATATTAGTGGGTGTATCGTCTAGATCATCGTCTAAATTAAAGTCTTCTTGAGTTCCAGAAAATAACTCCTCGTCTAAATCTAATGGTATTGTAGGAAAATGTTGAGTATCAACAAAATCATCCTGTGTAGGAATAAGATGACTAGAAGAAGTATCCTTGCCCTGGTTGCCTCTACTAGAAGAAGCACCCTTACCCTTACCCTTAAACATACCTTTTAATCCTTCCATTTTAATTATGATAATAAATAATTAAAGACAATAAAATTAAGTGCGCTAAATAAAATAAACGAGACAATAATAATTTAATGAAGGAACGAATGTACCAAACGCCGACGTAACGTCGACGTGTAATCTAGAGGTTGAAAATTGAAACTTTGCTCGATGGAAGATCCTCAAGCTAGTTGCCAACTTCACTCCCAATTCCCAAATGAATTAATAAAATTGAATATTTAGCAAACAATGTAGAGAGATATATTGAGAAATTAGAGAGATTGTAGGAAGATTTGTGAGAAAGATGAAGAGAAAATGAGTTATTTATAGTTGAAAAATTGGGTTAAAGTGTAAATATAATAACTTATGGGTTAAAAATAAATATTAAGGGGTAGGGGGGGGGGGTTGGGGGGAGGGGGGGGGCCTAAAATGGCCGTTGGCCAACCCGGCCATAATCTAAAATGGCCGTTGGTGCAACGGCTATTTTTGCAAAGGGGTTTAAGGGTCGGGGTCGGGGTCGGGGTCGGGACGGGCTCGGGGCGGGCTCGGGTCCGGCGGGCACGGGGCGGGCTCGGGTCCGGCGGGACGAGACATCGTCCCGTCCCGAGTTCGAGTCCCGCCCCCGTTAAATTTTTTTTTTTTTTTTAGAGCGGGGTCGGGTCGGGACCGGGGCGGGGTCGGGACGGGGTCGGGCCGGGGTCGGGTCGTCCCGGCCCACTGGCCAGCCTTAGTTTAGACTTCAGAAAAAATATGTCTAAAATTATATATATACATGTTTGAAGTTCGATTGTGGCAAGCCAAACTTCAGGCAAAAATATTAGAAGAACGTATATTGCCAAACTTCATATCCAATTTTTTGCAACTTCGGACGCATATGCCTGAAATTTGTTCTGAAACTACTAAACTTGCAATATTTTCTACACTACAGCTATAGCTAAAGTGATTATCCCAAATCGGCTATCTATGCAGTTGCCCCGTTTTAGTATGACTGAAGATGTCTTTTTAAGTTATTTAAGTCAACAACATACTCAGTATAATTCTACGCACTGAGGTCTAGGGAGTTTTGAGGTCTAGGGAGTTTTAAGTTAGTTAAGTCATCAACCTTATTTGTGTTGTACTAATATTTTTCTACCTCACCTCCAATGATTGTAAACAAGGATTAAAAAACTTTTTGAATCTCCAATTACATCAGTATCGCCTAAATCCCTGTGGTTCACGTTGGGGGACCAATGTAATCTTTGTTTACTATATAAAATCTAGTGATAGTGAACCAACTTAAAATGTGTGTATTGGCAATAATGTGAGTTTAAAAATCTTATCTAAAGATGGAAACAAAATTGACAACTATATGCGATTTCCTTAAGTCTAGGCGCACCGCAAGGTCATTTAAGAAGATAATTCATCGCGAGGTTCAAGTTAGAAAATATGCATGGTTTATGTGGATTGAGTATTACTGTTCAAATTCTTTTACCTAGATGATGAGCCTACATCAAAATTTAAAGTTTATGAATTTGAGATTCTAATTGTTAAGAGTACCACATCGAATATGGAATGCGAACATGGACTCCTTATATGGACTTGAACAATCCTCACCCTATAAGCTAGCTTTTGCGGTTGAGTTAAGTCCAAGATCCATTCTTTACCTGCTATCAGAACCACACATTCCAATTCTTTGTTCACCGATATTGGGCTCCCAAATTATATTATTCACGCTCCAGTTAACAAGGTCATCGGATATGGAATGGGAATATGGACTCCTTATATGGACTTGGACAATCTTCACCCTACAAGCTAGCTTTTGGGGTTGAGTTAGGCCAATATCCATTCTTTACCCTAATCATTTTTAGCTATCAATTCCAGTTAAGTGTTTAAAGTGATAGCAAGCCAACGTATGTAAAATAATTAGTATTCCCTCCGTCCAAATTTATATAACACACTTTTATTTTTAGTCAGCACAAAAAAGAATGACACATTTTGTTATTTGATAACAATTTAACTATACACTTTACCTTTTATATTTAACGATATGATTTCTAACCACACAAATATTTTTCGCTTGTTTTAGACGACATGATTCAAAAATCTTTCTTCATTTCTCTCCGTGTCCAGTTAAATTATATCATACAAATTGAGATAGAAAACCAAAAGGGAAATTGAATAGAAGTCGTTTTATATATTGGATTATTGTGAATGAAGTTTTTGCTTTTTCATAATGTAAAGACAAGGAACAGGTATTAGGTGAACCATGAAGGGTCTAAACGGCGTATTGTACACATCGCATTTATGGCAAATCCGAGTTTTCGTCATTAGTCTTCCGCCATTAATGTAGTCGTGAGGTTGAGACTTTTTGGAAATTGAACCCTGGCTGCTTTCTGACTCTCATAATTTCCAGACTTCTAAGTACTGAATATGAGTAGGTAAAAAAGAAACTGCAGAGAAAGACACACAAAATTCATTATTATTATTATTATTATTATTATTATTATTATTATTATTATTATTATTATTATTATTTTGATATCCATCTTCCTAGCTTACGCCAGACTATTTCTGGACATATTAGTCTCAGTCCCTCAGCACTGATAGTAGTCTCAGTCCCTCAGCACTACTACCAGTATATAGCGAGATGTGCCTGAATGATCAAGGTTTTGAGAACAAAACAACTGATATCACCTACAAGGTCTGATATCACCTACAAGGTCCTACCCCAAAAGAGAGCAAATTGCTCCTATCAGGGTTCGAACCCACGCTGCAGGCCTCCAATTGGATTTTAAGTTTATCTCCTTTGCCATCCAGTTATGCCCCGTGGGACCAACAAAATTCATTATTCAATATGTGTCATAATACTCTCTCCGTCTCAATTTATTTGATATTTTTTATTTTTCGAGAGTCAAACTTCTTAATTTTGACCTCGTGTTTGAATATAGATTTTTTAAATTTTTTAAATAAAATTTATATATTCAGAAACTACGTAAAAAGTACTATAAGTCACCATAATTAATAGTTTACCCCCTTCGTCTCAAATTATTTGTCGTGGTTATTAAAAATAGTTGTCTCGAATTATTTATCGTTTTAGAAGTTCAAGATATAATTATTTAATTTTTCTCCATTTTACCCTTTGTCATTAATATCACATAAATAGAATAAACATTTAACGGAGAGAGATTCTAACTTGAACATAAATAAGAATAAAGTATGTCAAATAGGCCACCTAATTAATATTTCTTAAGGGGCGTGTAACCAAAAAAACAACAAATAATTTGAGACGGATGGAGTAAAATATTTAAAAGACATAAGAAAAAATTACGATCAAAGAACAATTAATTTGACTTTTGAAAAGCGAAAAGCGAAAAGTATCAAACAAATTGGGACAGAAGGAGTATATCTTATGGAGATTAAATTTGTTCAGAACTATGTGAAATAAAATAGATTTGATCTCCGTAAGTAGTTGAGGTCAATATGTTATTGTTGTTATTAAAATGACTTAAATTTGCGCTTATTTTTAAACGATGAAAGGTTAACACGTTGTGATGCCACGTATTCTGTGATTAAGTAATTTTTTAAAATGAATAAATTTGAACGTTCCCAAGTTTAAAAGTAAATTCTACCCTTCTCCCTATTTTTGAGTTTTTTTTATTCTTCCTTTATCTTTCCTTGCCACTACATTCTAATGTCAACTGCTCTTTCTTTCTCTTCTTCCTTAGACCTCTGCCACTATACACCTGACTAAAATACTCAATTATTCACTTTTATTTGTCCATTATATTAAAAATAAATTCTCACGTTTACTTGTCCACTTTATCATATTAACTGAAATATA
Source organism: Anisodus tanguticus (assembly GCA_034509755.1). Taxonomy (NCBI): domain Eukaryota; kingdom Viridiplantae; phylum Streptophyta; class Magnoliopsida; order Solanales; family Solanaceae; genus Anisodus; species Anisodus tanguticus. The sequence goes on along the minus strand of CM067557.1, from coordinate 34,629,923 downwards.
ACTTTTTTTCTTATTTTGCCCTTAATATTAAGTACTCATTTCTTAATCATTTTTCAAATCTATTAAAAATATTGTTGGAAATTTGCCTTTGGCGGGAGTTGCGACCGACCAACTTTAACGGCTTAAACACTAGTGTAACGTATGTTGGAGAATCCGGTTCTTCACACATGCATTATCTACTAAGTACGTAGATAACCGTAGGGCCAAGAATCGTCAAATTTCATTGAGAAATGAAAGAGATATTGGTTCACGAAGTAAGGTGTTTGAAGCATGGAAAGTGTGGTATAGTGTGTAATTCTCCCTCATCGGTAGAGGAAGAAAGAATTGTTGTGTATATAAGATTCGAAATTGGTTTGGGGTTTGGGACCCCAAGGGGTATCCCATGTGTTTAAAGGAGGGAGGACCTAGATGTGCTTCGGTTCAAGGAAAGACCACACGCGCGCCGCCGCCGCCCGCCCGTTCCGGGTCACGGGTTGTGGGTTGTGGGTCTTCTGATATTATCTTTTTGGGCCAGAAAACTTTGCCGGAAGTACGAGTTTGATCCCGAAGTTTCGGATATACGAGTTTGGACCGAATTATTTCGGATGTACAGTTTGGTCCCCGAAGTTTCAAGATGTACAGTTTGGTCCCTGAAGTTCAGAATTTCGACGGTCAAGACAGAAAAGCCAAGCATTCAATTCAGCCATTTATTTTGGCTGAATTACTCCTCCTATAATGGCCAAATCCTTTGGTCTTTCTCCCATTTATGTTGGTGACTTTACTACCTCCATAATGGCCATTATTTGGCTATTATGGAGGCGCTTTTGAGGCGATAAATCAGTCCATTTCTCACCTATATAAACACCCCCTTACACCATTGTTGAGCACACTTGATATGCACGAAAATACACAACCGAAAAAATCTTCTTCCTACAACTTCCAAGCATCATTTCGTTATTCAATATTCTTCACGGTAGCTCTTGAGTTTCCTTTGCTCAAGGGTTCCATTCTTTGTTTTATCTTGGGAGACAAATTGTCCAGACGTATAAAGGATACATACGGGGCAATATTGTCTTAAGGACAGAGTGCCACACTCGACTCAAAGAAAAAACAGTTTCTATTTTTCCGTCTTCTACAAACTGGAATTTTCAGTTTTTCTTATGTAACAATTGTAATTTTCAGATTTCATGTTGAATTATTGAATCTCTGTTTATCCTTTTGAATACTTGTAATAGTTATATACTTCCCGTACTGCTTTATAAAGTACCATAGAGCAAAAACTCCCAACAACTTGAGACAATATCGTATTGTATTACTATTAGTGTTCGAAAGATGTCGGTCAAAAGTTGTGTGACCAAATCTGGATATGGAAATGGTTTTCTGGTAGAAGAGAGTGATGATGATGAACGTGTTCATGGTGTCACCGCTACCAAGATGGTGGGAACAAGCGCTCACGAGAGCTCGAGGATGTCAAGCGGGACAAGAGGAGAAGAGTGAAGATGTTATTCTATCTTGTAGCGAAGGCCTATATCTGTCCCGGACAAAGGATCCGAATAATGGTGAGAAGGAAATGGACACTCGGTCGATGAAGTGACCGAAGTGAGCCGAGAATCCGAAATTGGGATAAGTATTTTTCTTACTTGTCAAGAATAAGGATTAAATGATAAGTATTTTTCTTACTTGTCAAGAATAAAGATTAAATGATGTACGATTAAAAAAATAGCTTAAAGTAAGGAGGAATATGAAAATAATTTATATTCCTTACGCTTTAACAAATCAGAAGTTTAATCTCATCTTCTTTCCCGTTTAAAGATTGGATTTTGTAAACGACTTAAGAAGATCCGTTCTTTTAAGTGTAATTATTAAAGTGTGTAAAGTATGTTCGCACATACGAGGGAGTAAGATCCACCGATCGTGCGAAACTCGTTACCACTCTTAAGTAAGCGCCAAAGAACTATCTAGGCACCAATCATAACGGAAGAAGTCTAAAAGTTAAAGACGTTGAGCCTGTCATATTATTTGGCAGAAGATCCTTCATAGGATGATATTGGACACTCAGTCATACAAAGCCTCCGGGAGACTGGAGTGGGCCAAAATTCCTTTGGTATGATTATATTGGACACTCAGTCATACAAAGCCTCCGGGCGACTGGAGTGGGGCCAAAATTCATTTCATAGGAAAAGTAATGGACACCTAGTAAGGTGGGCCAGAGTTTCCAGGGTCTGAATGATCTGAAGGCCTAAAGAAAGGCAGTAAAGAAATTGGACACTCAGTCTGCCAAAGCAACTGGAGTAGGCCAGAGTATCTAGATCACATATGATCCGGTTACGCCCTAACCACGGGCAAGAGGTTGTTCATGTGAAGCAACGCCACCTCTAAATTAGAAGGGGTTGGAGAGGTTGTCCTCAATAGGACTTCATGGATTGTGATCACTCTAAGATGAGGCGATACATATTCCTAACTTGGTTTAAGGGACGATGTTGGTCAAGCTGGTTTGAGATTAGTCCAACAGGTCTGTGATAACTAAGAATGGTACAGTATGTCTATAGCCAAATGAATGATATATTTGTAATCCGTGCGTCTATGCCATCATAGATTAAGACACGTTAAATAGCAAGTCATTCAAAAGCTAACGATGTTGAGATTGTTGCCTTCTTCGACATAAACCCTCAAAATAAATGTGAGGTAGATGAAGAGGCAAAATCACCTTCCCAAATTCCGTCAAGGGAATAGCGAAAGAAGCACTGCTCCTCTAGAACTTAGTCACACCTACTTGGGTGATTTGAAGTTTATACAAAATAGAGGGGGGAGACAAGTACGTTGTGATCTTCATTGATGATGGTACAACGTATGGAATCCTTTGTTTGTTAAAAAGCAAAGATGAAGTTGTTGAAGCGGATAAGCGCTACAAAGCAGAAGTTGAATATCAACTAAGCCTACGGATTGAGAAATTCGTAGTGATAGAGGGGGAGAATGTGAAGCATCGTTCATTAAACGACTGCTCATTACTCACCTCAGTCTAACGGTGTTAGCCAAGCGCAAACCCGTACGCCTAAATTATGTAGGGCAAGGCGATCCTTACCGCTAATGTGATTCTCAGCAGAACTCCGCATAAGGATAAGGATAAGGATAACTCTCCGTGTGAGTCATGGAAATGATCTCACATACAAAAGTTGTGATGTGGGATGGCTTGGTAGAAGTTGGACTACCGAGACAGTCAAGTTCGACCTAAGACCGTAGATTGCATATCCTTTGGATCTCGTAAATAACGAGTCGATCGCCTCTTGGCATCAAAGAATGTTGAATTCTTTTAAGATAGCTTTCCTTGAAAAAAGGAAAAAGGAGTCATTGCTCAAGGTTAACAAGAACCCACGAGGGCCTGACTGTCCGAACTAGACGTTCCGTATCTACAGGACTCGAAAGTTCTTTGGCTATCCAGGAACTTAATATTCCGGATCCGCGTAACTCGGGGATTCTAGATGTTGAACCGAGACAGAGCAAAGAAGGGGACAAAGACTTGTTCCAGTCCTTCTAGCTTGTATGGTTAATAATGAACCATGAACAATTAACAAATAATTGTTATCTCCAAAAACGCTGCATTGGAAAGAAGCTAAAGGGAGAAATAGATTCTATATATAGAACCATACTTGTGTAATGGTTAATCTTCTTTCGGGAAAAGAACCTTTGGGTTGTAAAATATGCTCCCCTGTGAGTAGCTTAACATCCAGGGCCATTGTAGTCTTGCGTGGCATGGATGTTGAACTAGCCTTCCCAACCGGAGAGTTGGAAGAAGAGAATCAGAGTCAGTTTGCCGAACTGTTGGGCTTCTTCCTGAACTTTCAGCTTGGTCCCTGAAATGTTTACATTTTAGTTCTGAAAGTTTAAGATAAAACAGAAATAATGAATCTGACCACAGAAACATTGGCTCTGAAGTTAGAAAGCCAACAGTTGGAAAACCAACGGTCTGAGAGTGAAAATCATATTGAAACAAAGTCTCGATATGAAAGATATGTGTATCACGAGATGACTTCTTAGGAAATGGATTTCTAAGACATCTAACGGATGGTCAATAGTTGACGGTCTCGTTGAAGCCACCAATGGATATGAATCATAGAAGCGATCGGAATCATGGTGCACCCATATAGACAAGGAGCGATATGCACAAAGTCACTTGTAGTTCAATGTATTGTACACACTACAACCGACACGGTATCGTCCTACAAACAGATCGTTGAACTAAGGTTCACCGATGATTTCAATACATGATTAATAGGAAGGCGTTAAGTCGGATATGACGATATCTCGAATTATTCGCTTATCTACGGATTATAGTATTCGGATGTCCAGCGGTTCGAGAGAACGCAGTGATGCAAACCGGACATCGGATCGAAGAACACCAAAGCCACAAGTAAATGTGTATGGTGGTTCTTGAAAAATCCTCTAAGCAAACTCGCATCGGCCGATTCATGATGGAATCGGAGTTTATCGCTTTATACAAAGCATGAAAGAAGTTGAGTAACTTCATGACTCCTTAGAGGACGTCCCTTATTGGGAGAAACCCGTGCCTTCAGCAGTTATACACTGTGGCTAGCCGGTCGGCTTCGGGAAGGACACGGATGACGGCGTACGGGCATATCGTCGGGATATGTCGGGAGACATAAGACCGTATGGCGATTGATCATCACGGGTGTCACTTCCTTATTTACTAACTAAGGGACTACCCGGAGATCAAGTGTTCTGCCTGTCTAGGGGAATGGGCTTAAAACCCAAAATATACGGACCAATACAGTGGAAACCCAACCTTATGAACTGGAGATCCCATTAATTTGGTTCAATGGGAAAACTAAGTTGTAAAGGTTCGGTTGATCGCTTTAGTGGAAGCATGAGCACTTCGGATAGTGATTTCGAAAAGAAACACCAAATCCAAAGCCGTTCCGCGATAGACGTTAAGTGCTATCTCGCGAGTATGGGTAAAGGTTAAGTTTTCGAACACCGTAATGATCCTCAACAAGTTGAGGTTAGGTCTTTGGGAAACTTTTAATGGTTCCTAACACTTGTGAAGTGGGGTATAGCAGGATACCTTGTAGGAGACCACCTATTTAAGTGCGAGGACGGGCCGCCTCAAATTGAACGCACTTAAGAATCCAAGACGTTGTCCATGGCCAAAACGGACAAAACACTACGAAGAAGAGAGTAAGGGAATTTGTTGTGTTGGTACCGTTGTCTTGGCTTACACTAAACACCGACGGTTCAAGACATCACGTTCACCGCGCTAAAGTAAGTAAGTCCGATGGTATTCAACTATGGAAGGTTCAAAGCCGAGGCTACCTCTCCTTATGCAACATCGGTCCGCCGAAATATTGTCGGAAATGAAAAGACACCATGTGAGTGCGCAAAAATCTCTTTCAAGAGGGGATTGTTGGAAATTTGCCTTTGGCGGGAGTTGCGACCGACCAACTTTAACGGCTTAAACACTAGTGTAACGTATGTTGGAGAATTCGGTTCTTCACACATGCATGATCTACTAAGTACGTAGATAACCGTAGGGCCAAGAATCGTCAAATTTCATTGAGAAATGAAAGAGATATTGGTTCACGAAGTAAGGTGTTTGAAGCATGGAAAGTGTGGTATTGTGTGTAATTCTCCCTCATCGGTAGAGGAAGAAAGAATTGTTGTGTATATAAGATTCGAAATTGGTTTGGGGTTTAGGACCCCAAGGGGTATCCCATGTGTTTAAAGGAGGGAGGACCTAGATGTGCTTCGGTTCGAGGAAAGACCACACGCGCGCCGCCGCCGCCCGCCCATCCCGTTCACGGGTCACGGGTTCACAGGTTCACAGGTTCACGGGTCACGGGTCACGGGCTGTGGGTCTTCTGATATTATCTTTTTGGGCCAGAAAACTTTGCCAGAAGTACGTTTGATCCCGAAGTTTCAGATATACGAGTTTGGACCGAGAATTATTTCGGATGTACAGTTTGGTCCCCGAAGTTTCAAGATGTACAGTTTGGTCCCTGAAGTTCAGAATTTCGACGGTCAAGACAGAAAAGCCAAGCATTCAATTCAGCCATTTATTTTGGCTGAATTACTCCTCCTATAATGGCCAAATCCTTTGGTCTTTCTCCCATTTATGTTGGTGACTTTACTACCTCCACAATGGCCATTATTTGGCTATTATGGAGGAAGCGATTTTGAGGCGATAAATCGGTCCATTCCTCACCTATATAAACACCCCCTTACACCATTGTTGAGCACACTTGATATGCACGAAAATACACAACCGAGAAAAAATCTTCTTCCTACAACTTCCAAGCATCATTTCGTTATTCAATATTCTTCACGGTAGCTCTTGAGTTTCCTTTGGTCAAGGGTTCCATTCTTTGTTTTATCTTGGGAGACAAATTGTCCGGGACGTATAAAAGATACATACGGGGCAATATTGTCTTAAGGACAGAGTGCCACACTCGACTCAGCAAAAACAGTTTCTATTTTTCCGTCTTCTACAAAACTGGAATTTTCAGTTTTTCTTGTGTAACAATTGTAATTTTCAGATTTCATGTTGAATTATTGAATCTCTGTTTATCCTTTTGAATACTTGTAATAGTTATATACTTCCCGTACTGCTTTATAAAGTACCATAGAGCAAAAACTCCCAACAAATATACACCAATTAATATTAGTATTACGATAAAATAAATATTTTATTTATTAATTCTTAAAGGACATGTAAAATCAAAAGTTCACAAGTAAAAGTGAAGGAATGAGTAATATTTTTTGTTGCATGTTCAAATTGCTTAATGCATTTCCTCCTAGTGGTAGAGGTAGCGGTGGGGGCGGGGAGCGAGAAAGAAAAAGGAAAAGAAGATGATGGTGGAGGTGGTGGTGACAATGGTGAAATCGAAAGACAAGGAGGAAGGAGGTAGAAAGAGCGATAGGTGATAGAGTTAGTGACGAGGAGAGAGAAGAGAAGAACAAAATAATTTAAAATTCAAAACTAAATAGAAGGGTCAAATTTGCCTCAAAATTATGGGGAAAATTTAAATTTGTCATCTGTTTAAAAAATCTTACCTTAATTGCGTAACATGTGATGTTACCGAATATAAACTTAGCACTATTTGAAAATAAAGGCAAACAGCCTACTTTTATACGGGCGATCGCATTTTGACCCACCCATTTAACACATGGTAAATCTATCTATTTCGCATGGTTTAGGATAAATTTCTTCTACGCCAATATCTTATTATAACCTAGCCAATTCCTTTCAATATTTAGCAGGTTCAGTATTCAGTAAGTGCCGAAAGAGTAGATATGACTCAAATGAATGAAGCCCATCATGATGTATAATACTCCACTATACAGACATTATGGCAAGTCAAAATAAGTAACCTAACCGGCCGTCTTTCTTAAGGGATAAAAAATCCATCCATTATACTATTGGGATAAATTATCTCTATTATCGGTAAGAGTTTGCTCATCAAGAAAATTTTCTCCACATTAACTTTAGCATAAAAAAGAAGCATGCATTGACAAATTATTCGACATACGACGGAGCCTTTCATTTCATATATCATTGTCGTATGCAATACCTTTTATTTAATCTTGATATATGTCCAAGCCTTCTTCCATCGATAGTTGGAAGCAGAACTGAAACTTGATATAATGGAAGGAAAGGCTAAAATTACCTCATGCCTGGATAAAATCCCCACTTCCCATTTTTTATGGGACAAATACATAAAAGGCCATCTAGGTGAAACTATTGATAACGGATGACCCAAGAAGCTTAAAACGCCTTTTAGCCTTTTCAACATAATTCTATTTCGTATTTTCTTCAACTAATTCCAGCATATATGTAAAAGCTACATCATTGTCGTATAGAAATGTATTTTTTTCTTTTTTATCCCCCATTTTGGAGGATCTATAGTGTTTCCACACTTCCCCTCCGGCGTGACTCGAACCCTGGACCTATCGAACGTGGGTGAGGGTGCTTTACCAACTGAGCTTCCCTCACTTGTCTAATAATTAAAGGCTTTTGCCACAACACCCACAACTCATTTATGTATAGAAAATGTATCACTAGTGTAAATGAATAAAAAAATGTATCATACGTATAGAAACTATATCATTATATATAAAATATGTATTTCTGCATTACGTGTATAGAAAATGTATAATTGTTATAAATTTTGTGTATAATAAATATATACTCATTAATTATACAATTATTATACACACTTATACATGTTTTGGTGATATTTTTTAAAGAAACACCATCCAATCTACGGTGACCTTGTTTTACGCCACGACGAACCCAACCCCCTTTCTATAATCACATCTTCATCCTCAAGATCTCTTACTTATTTATTTTTAGTTTCATACTCGATCGACTTGCACATTTATACCAACAATTAATTGCTAGAGATTAGACCTAATACAGTCCAATCTCAAAATTGAAAAAGAAAGAAAAGGTTTAACAAGATAAGAATTGCAGTATCAACAAGCAAATTGATACCAACACCGAAGCGACAAAGCTAGTTTAATACTAATATGCCTTCTTCATTTTCTGATGGAGTTTGTTCTTTCCACCCCAAGAATCTGGCAGTGTTGCATATCTCAATGGCATTATTATCAATTAGTCCAAAAACAAAAACAAACTCCAGGCCTATCTAAATACTTGAGGCGAAAAAAAAGATTATGCTGACAGAGGATAGAATACATTGGATACTCATACGAACTGCAAAGAGGATGGGCAGAAGAAGAGGTGCAACTAAAGCTACAAAGAAACGTCTTAAAATTACCAAGAGAGATAAAAAGAGCTGTTTTACAATTTTCAAGAGAGTTACAAGGAGAAATTTTGGATTTGTTAGTGGTGCTAAAAGGACATGTCTTTCAACTATGAACTTGGGGCAGAAAGGAAAATTAAAATCACGTTTTGTTCGAGAGGTTCTACCAATCCAATATCAAATTACAATTGAAATTACTGATTCAGATTTTTTGATGGTGTGTTTAGCTTGTCCCCTATAATAAAGTCTTGAAGGAAGAGATCTATCCATCCTAAGAGTAGAGACGGATCTGATTTAAATTTTATATGTTCAATTTTAAAATTATGGATTCATATTTACCATTTCTTGTAATTTTATTAATTTTTATATATAAATTTATATTTCGCATCGAAAATACTAACTTCAAATGAATCTGGTACTGTTAGGATGAATCAGCACCTGCCTAAGAGGGCCAAGTTTGCTTGCGGGGTGAAAAGACAGGCCACATATAATGTTAGCATAATATAATTGGATGTGTCTTTTCTTAATAATATGTACATGTATTCGGTTTGATTAGCTTTTATAAAAATTATAGATATAAATATGTCTGTGTGTGATATATTTTAAGAATAAAAAATGTCCATGTGAAATGGATTTGGTAAAAGGTTAAATTCCTTTGAGCTGGATGAATGTAAAAACAAAGAAATAGAGCCCAAATTCGAACTGATCACTTTCTGCCTTAAATTATTGGCAAACCTCCTCTGTTTCAGCAGAGAATTCGTCATGGAAAGTCTCATTTAAAATGAACGCGTCGTCCGTTATAATTGATTGTAGTGCAAAATCCTTTTCGGCGAGATGAGTATTTATGCCACGGCATTTGCTCTAAGTCTACGAGGACTCAAACTCTTTCATAAATGCATGTTAAATGTAGAAATAGTGATAAACCTTCATGAGTATTTACACCACAGTGTTTGCTCTATAAGACAAAACCCACTTAGATACATAATTGCAGTCGCATAATGGGGTTGACTTGCTAGGTTGTCGACACACTTATAAGAGAATCACCAGTGCCTTTGTAAGAACTTTAGAGTAGAGCGCTTATCGGATTTCTTTCCATAATAATCGTTTCAATATGATCATGCCAAAAATAAAGAAGTGAGCCTTACGTACCTTTGTTGCTTGAACAATGCTAACTTGAAATTCTCTGGCCACCATTTGAATGATATCCTATGTATAAGAGATGTTTCAGATTAATAATGATTCAAGTTCGGTACATCTCATCCCTATTCAAAACCACCATGTTACTCATGTATTTACGACTACATTCAATATCTTGAATCCAGATGATATCCTCTGTAGATTTAACTTAAGGATGATCTTAGCTTAAAATGTGTTTTTTAGCACCTAATTAATTAGCTTTCTAGTCAATACACAATTAGAAGTGATAGAATAATTAGTAACTAATATTGTAATTAGTAATTATTATAATTGATTTTAGAATCATATGTAAAAGGTAGGTAAATTAGCATTAAAGTAGATAGATTAGATGATATGATATCAGCCTAATCATATCTTATTAGTAGCCTAATTGTAGCCTAAGATGTGGTTGTACTTGGTGTATAATTACCACATTATTGGAAGAATAATATTGAGGAAAATATTCTTACAAGAAATTTATTACCGGAGGAATTGTTTCTAAAAGGACAATTGTTTGGGGCATGTTGTGTCATGCTATGGCTGCTCTGGATAATTTCTATTACAAGAGATTTGAAGTATTTACAGAAGGTTGAATAAATTCCCTTTACTATGGTGCTGGATCGGCTTAACCACTTCTAAGTTTTAGATCAAATTTGGTTGTTAAGTAACTATACTTGACTTTGTAGATGGACATTCGGGATCAATTTGTGTTGGAATTTATTTTAGGAGTGACTCAACTCAAAATTTAGTCACACGTTTGATAGACACAATATATGAAAAGTTTTTACCCATTCTTAAACGGATATATATATATATTCATTGTGAAAAGGTGTCATTCATCTTAAGGGTGAATTTATTCGTGAAAAGGTGTATTTCACTAACTATTGTTATTAATTTGTATTCCAAAAAAATCAGTAAACAATAATAATTGAAAAATGAACAGAATCAGTGTTGGAAAAATAAAAATATTTTTCAGAATATAATCGAGCCCACTTAGTTCAAAGTGTGTCCTTAAGGAAATTATTCCCCTCACAGTACTCGAGGTTGATGGAATATCCCCTCCCAGGATAGAACGATTATCTTACCAGAATAGTAGTACTCCAAATTCCGGTAGCGGCGAACCACTCAACAAGTAGTATATCACACGAATTTGTTTATGCAGAAGAAGAAGAAGTTTGTGTTCTTCAGAAAATTCGTAAGTAATATTCTCGAGAAATCAAACGAATTTATAGCCATGGAAGTATCTTGTTTCGAAGGTTTGCAACCTTTACGACGACCACCGAAAATGGTGGGAAATTTAAATAAGGAAAAGAAATCGGGTCGCGGGTCAGACACGCGGATCCGGCCGGGTCGCGGGTAGGATTGGATAAGTTAATTAATTTAATTAAATAATTAAAAATTAAAGAAAATTTGGTCCAAAAAGATTATCAATCAATCAGATCATCCAAATCCGAATCCGAATCCGAATCCGAATCCGAAGCCGAAGCCGAAGCCGTAGCCGAAGCCGAGCCGAGCGAGCGACGACGACGGCGCGAGGGGTCCTTGCCCCCTCAACCCTTTTATTGACAAGAAGGAGTAATTCTACTTATAAGTAGAAGAACTTTTCTTTCCACTACCGATGTGGGACAAATGCTTATTTTATAAAGCAAGAGGGAACTCCCACTTTTCTTTCCACTACCGATGTGGGACAACTCCCACTTTTCTTTCCAATCATTTCTCATTCACCAATATCAATACCCAACAATCCCCCACATGAATGGGGAAGGGCTATAATATAAAAGTGCGGACAAATGTGATATACAAGCGAGAATTGACTGCATCTGGATAAGTAGGTTTCCCTTTGAACTTCCCGTAGTGAACTTATATCGGATATACTCGATCAATCGGTAGATTTGATATCTTTGAACCGTCGAACTTTGTTGTATACCTAGACAACATAAGTCACACAATCAACCCTCAACCATTTATGATTCTCACGGTTGTGTTCGTTTCAGCCATGAACACTTCCTGGTTTCATGAGTGCGTAGAGAATGGGCCTTCACTGTCATTCCCTTTTAAAGCGGCTTACACTTAACACTCACATAGGTGATTTCTAAACATGTGGTCCTATAGCCACATTATCTGGTCATACACTGCCAGAATTAGATAATCATTAAAGAACCTTAATGCTTTATTAACTCATTAACAAGCCATGAGGTTTTATCCTTATTTCTGAACATTGTCTTCATCCGAGAATGGGTTGAGTTATTTGACAATGTTGAACCGTCAGTCACAACTTTGTTTGATCTCCTTGAACCTAGCTCTTGGGATCTCCAGTCTTCTAGGTAGAGTTACCGCCATGATGAATTGTCCTCGGCCTTAACCCCATTCCCATTGATGATCTACTAACTCCCTCTCTAGATAAGCCTTTTGTAAGCGGATCCGCCACGTTATCTCTTGACTTTACATAGTCAATCGTGATAACGCCACTAGAGAGGAGTTGTCTAACGGTATTATGTCTTCGTCGTATGTGACGAGATTTTCCGTTGTACATTACGCTTCTTGCCCTACCTATTCCGCTTGACTTGTCACAATGTATACATATAGGAGCCAAAGGTTTGGGCCAGAATGGAATATCTTCTAAGAAATTCCGGAGCCATTCAGCTTCTTCACCGGCCTTGTCTAAAGCTATAAATTCAGATTCCATTGTAGAGCGGGCGATGCATGTCTGTTTTGATGATTTCCAAGACACTGACCCACCCCCAATTGTGAAAACATAACCACTCGTGAATTTAACTTCATATGATCCGGTGATCCAATTTGCATCACTATATCCTTCGATCACGGCGGGATATTTGTTATAATGCAAAGCATAGTCTTGGGTGTGTTTTAAATACCCAAGACTCGTTTCATTGTCATCCAATGAGTTTGATTGGGATTACTCGTGAATCGACTCAGCTTGCTGATAGCACATGCTATATCTGGTCGTGTACAATTCATAATATACATCAAACTTCCCAAAACTCGTGCATAGTCCAATTGTGAGTCACTTTCACCTTTATTCTTTTGAAGTGCAAAACTTACATCAATTGGAGTCTTTGCAACATTGAAATTTAAATACTTAAACTTGTCAAGTACTCTTTCAATATAATGAGATCTGCGATAATGCTAGACCTTGTGGAGTTTTATGAATTCGATACCTAAGATCAAATCAAAGAACTCCTAAGTCCTTCATATCAAATTTGCTAGCAAAGCATACGCTTCGTAGCATTTATATCGGTAATATATCTACTCATTATCAACATGTCATCAACATATAAACAAACAATGACTTCATGATTTGGAGTATTTTTAATGTAAACACATTTGTCACACTCATTAATCTTAAATCCATTTGCCAACATTGTTTGGTCAAATTTCGCATGCCATTGTTTGGGTGCTTGTTTAAGTCCATAAAGTGAGTTAACAAGTTTGCACACTTTCCTTTCTTTACCAGGAACCACAAAACCCTCAGGTTGTTCCATGTAAATTTCTTCCTCCAATTCTCCATTTAAGAAAGCTGTCTTGACATCCATTTGATGGATCTCAAGACCATATACGGCCGCCAGTGCCACTAACACCCGAATAGATGTTATTCTTGTTACCGGCGAGTATGTGTCAAAGTAATCAAGGCCTTCTTTTTGTCTATAACCTTTGACCACAAGTCTTGCCTTATATTTGTCAATAGTGCCATCAGCTTTCATTTTCCTTTTAAAAATCCATTTTGATCCTAAAGGTTTATTTCCAGGAGGAAGATCAACCAATTCCCATGTATGATTGTTCAAAATTGATTCAATCTCACTATTGACTGCCTCTTTCCAAAATGCTGAATCAGAAGAAGACATTGCTGCTTTAAATGTTTGAGGCTCATTTTCAAGCAAGAATGTCACAAAATCTGGTCCAAAAGAAGTAGATGTCCTTTGACGTTTGTTACGCCTTGCATCCTCTTTACTTGGTGTATTTTCCTTTGATTCTTCCCGCGGTCGTTTAGATCTTTCATTTGACGACTCACATTCAGTTTTATACGGATAAATGTTTTCAAAGAATTCAGCATTATCTGATTCAATTACCGTGTTAACATGAATTTCGGGATTGTCCGATTTGTGAACCAAAAACCGACAAGCTTTGATGTTTGTAGCATAGCCAATAAAAACACAATCCACAGTTTTTGGTCCGATTTTTACCCTTTTGGGCAAAGGAACTTGGACCTTTGCTAAACACCCCCACACTTTGAAATATTTCAAGTTGGGTTTTCTTCCTTTCCATAGTTCATATGGAATAGATTGTGTTTTGCTGTGGGGCACCCTGTTGAGTATTCGGTTAGCTGTAAGGATAGCCTCCCCCCACAACCTTTGCGGTAAACCGGAACTTATTAATAAGGCATTCATAATTTCCTTTAATGTTCGGTTTTTCCTTTCCGCAATTCCATTTGATTGTGGTGTGTAAGGGGAAGTAGTTTGATGAATAATTCCATATTCTAAACATATCTCTGCAAAAGGAGATTCGTACTCTCCACCCCTATCACTTCTAATCATTTTTATCTTGTTATTCAATTGATTTTCCACTTCGTTTTGTATTGCTTAAATGCATCAATTGCTTCATCCTTACTATTAAGCAAATACACATAACAATATCGAGTGCAATCGTCAATAAAAGTTATAAAATACTTTTTCCCACCGCGAGATGGTATTGACTTCATATCACATATATCTCGTGTGAATTAAGTCTAAAGAATTTGAATTCCTATCAATAGACTTATATGGATGTTTAACAAACTTAGATTCAACACAGATTTCACATTTAGATTTATTACACTCGAATTTAGGCAATACTTCTAAATTAATCAATTTTCGCAAGGTTTTGTAGTTGACATGTCCTAAACGAACATGCCATAAATCATTTGACTCCAATAAGTAAGACGAAGCTGAATTTTTATTAATACTCGTCAACAACCATTACATTGAGTTTGAAAAGGCCCTCGGTGAGGTAGCCCTTTCCTATGAACAAATCATTCTTACTTAATACAATTTTCTCACTAACCAACACACACTTAAACCCGTTTTTGACGAGTAGTCCCATTTGAAACTAAATTCTTCCGAATTGTTGGAACGTGCATAACATTGTTGAGAGTCGAGGACCTTGCCGGAAGTCATCTTCGAAGTATCTTCCCATATCCTTCAACCTTGGCTGTTGCAGTATTTCCCATAAACAGTCCCTCTTCGGGTCCAGCGGGAGCATAGGTTGAAAATGCTTCTTTTGTAGCGCAAACATGTCGAGTGGCACCAGAATCAAGCCACCACTCCTTTGGGTTTCCAACCAAATTGCACTCCGATAGCATTGCACACAGATCATTCATATCATCATTCTTTTCCACCATATTGGCTTGTCCTTTTCCCTTGTTCTTTTTCGGGAGACGACAATCTGGGGCTTTGTGGCCAGCTTTCCCACAATTAAAGCAATTGCCCTTGAACTTTTTCTTATTGGAATCCTTCTCCTTTCCAGAAGGCCTCTTCCTTTTCTTGTTCTTTTTCGAGCAAAGCATCTTCAACGATGTTTGCCCCTTCAATTGGTGAAGTCTTACGGTACCTCTTCTCGGCGGTTTTGTTATCTTCCTCGATCTTGAGACGAATCACAAGATCTTCCAACTTCATTTCCTTTCTTTTGTGCTTAAGATAATTCTTGAAATCTTTCCATGAGGGCGGCAACTTCTCAATCATTGCAGCCACTTGGAATGCTTCATTTACTACCATACCTTCAGCAATAAGGTCATGGAAGATAAGTTGAAGCTCTTGAACTTGGGTTCCAACGGTTTTTCCATCCACCATTTTGTAGTCTAGGAATTTGGCAACCACAAACTTCTTCAAGCAAGCATCTTCAGTTTTGTACTTCTTTTCAAGTGCACTCCATAGTTCTTTGGAGGTCTCTACTGCACTGTAGACGTTGTACAAGTCATCTTCTAAGGCACTCAAAACGTAGCCTTTGCACAAAAAATCAGCCTGTTTCCAAGCCTCAGTAACCATGAACTTTTGGTTGTCAGGCATGTCGGCGGCAGGCACGGGAGGGTCCTCACTGGTGAACTTTTGCATACCAAGGGTGGTAAGCCAAAAGAACATTCTTTGCTGCCATCCTTTAAAGTTGGCACCGGTGAACTTCGCAGGTTTCTCAGCCGGTGGCACATCGGTACGGGTTGTAGGAGTAACCACTGGTGCAGTAATTGCAGAGGTAGTTCCAGTCTCAATTGCCATTATTCGTTTGTCACTGTCAAATCGACAAACTGTTTTAGTTAATAAAACCAGAATAGCAATTCAATCACAGACTTAAACGATGAAGATTTTATTTCTTCAAATTGCAGTATAATTATGAAACTTTAGTATTCCAACGAAGTTTTTATATCTTCGAGTCAGAATACTAATATTCATATGGAGTAGAAAACTGCACAAGTTTTAATCTCCAAACCAGAATGCAGCAACGATGAAGTTTTTATGTTCTTCAAATCGTTGTACAAGTATGAACTTTAATATTCCAACGAAGTTTTTATGTCTTCAAGTCAGAATATGAAATTTTACACGGAGTAGAAAACCACACAGGTTTTAGTCTCCAAAACAAAATACAGATTAATCTAAAAATATAATTTCCTTAAGATTGTTATTAATCTGTATTCCAAAAAAACCAGTAAACAATAATAATTCAAAAAATGAACAGAATCAGTGTTGGAAAAATAAAAATATTTTTCAGAATATAATCGAGCCCACTTAGTTCAAAGTGTGTCCTTAAGGAAATTATTCCCCTCACAGTACTCGAGGTTGATGGAATATCCCCTCCCAGGATAGAACGATTATCTTACCAGAATAGTAGTACTCCAAATTCCGGTAGCGGCGAACCACTCAACGGTAGTATATCACACAGAATTTGTTTATGCAGAAGAAGAAGAAGTTTGTGTTCTTCAGAAAATTCGTAAGTAATATTCTGAGGAATCAAACGAATTTATAGCCATGGAAGTACTGTTTCTGAAGGTTTGCAACCTTTCGAAACCACCGAAAATGGTGGGAAATTTAAATAAGGAAAAGAAATCGGGTCGCGGGTCAGACACCGGATCCGGCCGGGTCGAGGGTAGGATTGGATAAGTTAATTAATTTAATTAAATAATTAAAAATTAAAGAAAATTTGGTCCAAAAAGATTATCAATCAATCAGATCATCCAAATCCGAATCCGAATCCGAATCCGAATCCGAAGCCGAGCCGAGCGAGCGACGACGACGGCGCGAGGGGTCCTTGCCCCCTCAACCCTTTTACTGACAAGAAGGAGTAATTCTACTTATAAGTAGAAGAACTTTTCTTTCCACTACCGATGTGGGACAAATGCTTATTTTATAAAGCAAGAGGGAACTCCCACTTTTCTTTCCACTACCGATGTGGGACAACTCCCACTTTTCTTTCCAATCATTTCCCATTCACCAATATCAATACCCAACAACTATAAATTTCTATCTCATTGCAGAAAATTATGAACAAAAAATCTAGATCTTTAGGCTCTTTATAATTTCATTCTGTTCAAGAGTTCATTTTATTTCTTATTCTGAATTCCTACAAAAGCAGTTGAGAGATTAAAAGGATTCTTCGAAATTTCTATTTGAGTGCACATTAGAAGATTCCTGAGTGATTCATTGTATCTTGGGAGTAGAACGTCACTTTGCCATTTGCATCGGGGTAGCGAGGAAATCTACTCTGAAGACAGCAACATCCATAACGTGCCTTGAATCGGGTTTTCTAATTTCAACTTTGTCTTATCTGTTAAGAGTCACACATAGGATATGAAATGAGAACATGGACTCCTTATATGGACTTGGACAACCCTCACCCTACAAGCTAGCTTTTGGGGTTGAGTTAGGCCCAAGATCCATTCTCTACATGGTATCAGAGTCAGACTCATTCCAATTCTTTGTTCACCGATGTTGGAACCCCAAATTATATTATCCACGCTTCAGTTAACAAGGTCTGGGCGTGTGGGGAGTGTTAAGAGTCACACATCGGATATGGAATGAAAACATGGACTCCTTATATGGACTTGGACAACCCTCCCCCTACAAGCTAGCTTTTGTGGTTGAGTTAGACCCAATATCCATTCTCTACATTATCTTTATTGTTGTTACTATATTTTATTTGTCTCTTATTTATTCTACCTAATGTGATCATGTCTAATATTTTTCCAACAATTTGCATCCCTATTATGTAAACGTTTTTAATATTTACCCCTTATCCTATTTTTTAAAAATGTTTTACACCCTAATCTTCTTACAAAATTGCAAAATCCTAAAATTCTCCCTTGTCAATTATTCATGAGGGGAAAATAAGAAAAAACAAAATAAACATTTCCTTAAAACATTTTTTTATCTATAAGAAGTTGAGAGGAAATTCACTTGACTACTCTAAATGCTTTTGGGAACACTTCTATAAACATTTGGCTTCTGTTTTCTCAAAGAAAAAGTATATTTGTTTAGCTTTTCTATATTCAATTGAAATGTATTTCCAGAAGAAACATCAAACTGACTAAAATAAAAACATTTTGTCTATGAAATGATTAATTAGTGAGTGAATGCAACACTGCTAGATTTTTTCTTCTTCTATAATATACAATAATTAAGATGATGAAAGTGAACTAAATTATGAGCACAGTTCAAATGAAATGCTTAAGTAAACACTAGAGTAAGTTATCTAATTGTAGAATAGAATAGTAAGGAATAAGGCAGGTTATATATATTTTTTGACACATAACACAATTCTGATACGGCACGACCATATTTTCTTAAAAATAATTATAACCAATTTATATATTCAAATCCAATTATAGCTAAACACACTAACCTGCAACTAGAGAACAAAGTAAAGAGTGAGAAAGAAAATGAATTTAAAATTAACATAAACAAGAAAAAAATTATATACTAAAAAGTAGCTTTTCTTAAACAGAAAATAAGAGAAACAAGAGAAGATTCTTTCATAAAAATAGTTACTTTTGTAAGATCCAATAGAAAGCTTCATAACCTATTTTCTCTTCATTCTTTCTTCAGAAACCAACAGTTTTGTTGCTTTTTCATAAACTCTCAGTATGACTAGTCAAAAAAGCAATCCTTGAAAATTAAAGCAATATTAGGATGTCAAACTATCTCATTTAGGTGTGAATTCAGATACAAATTTTATTTTCAAAGTGTTTGAACTAAAATTACATATTTGGAAACTACATAAAAGTATATTTAATCTATTAATTCTTTTAGTTTTATTGAGTTTATTAGAAAGTAATTGTTTGTTTAATCTATTGATTCATATACCAATTTCTAGTTTAGCATACTTTTTCTTTGAATAAATTAGACCTACTAGTTCTTATTTGCATTGCAATATAATATTATATTAATTATGTTAATTTTTTCCATCAAAGTCACGTAACTACGTTTTCTAACACAAAAGTCATATAACTATCATTTTTTTCCATCAAAGTCACTTAACTATATTTTCTAACATAAAAGTCACAAAATTTTGAATCTACTAAAACAAAAATCACACCAACCTAAAAATTCAACTCCGAGGGGTAATATTTATTATTATAATTTTATTTTTAATCTAAAAAATATAAATCTAATAAAAAAATTGACCGATCCAAAATTCATATGCATATATTAAAATAATAAAAGGGTGAATAAATTTTAAAAAAAATATGACAAGATTATTGCATCCGATCGAAATAATAATAAATATTACTCCGTAAAATTCAATATCTTACTATTCAATAAAATATATTAAAGTACAGGTGGATGAAGAATAAAATGGTAATTTGACATGTTTCCCAAAAATTCAACATTCACAAACAGGAGTATTAGAGACATGTTTGCAATCAATAAATTTATTTTTACTAAGGGAGCGTAAAACAAAATCTCGTGGATGTCCTAATCTATTATGCCATAAAAGAGATGAAAGAGCTACAAAGGTTGATGGAGAGAAGGCTAGATGGCCGCCGGTGGTGGTGATAGGATAAAGGTCCTCGATGCTGTCACATCACATTATTCGCATCCATGTCATAAGATCCTTCACAGAAAAATCAAAAAGATCAAATTCAAGGGAAACATTATTATCGGTTGTGAAATGATGCACATAGATTAAATTTTTGATAAGTTTCGAGGCATAGAGGACACTTTTTAAAACTAACGGTGGATGTGGTGGGGAGAGGAATGATTGTCCATAACCTCGAATGGAAATT
This sequence comes from Anisodus tanguticus, assembly GCA_034509755.1. Taxonomy (NCBI): domain Eukaryota; kingdom Viridiplantae; phylum Streptophyta; class Magnoliopsida; order Solanales; family Solanaceae; genus Anisodus; species Anisodus tanguticus. The sequence goes on along the minus strand of CM067557.1, from coordinate 34,609,727 downwards.
CCTTGTCCACCACCAATAATAATATTATGATTTAAATTGCTCTTATTGAAATAATATGAGAGAGTACCTTGGGATGTCCTCATATAAGATGTCGAGCCAGTATCCATGTACCAACTATCGTTTTGAACGTTGAGAGACATCATGTTCATAGTCGCCTCAATATCTGTCGATGCGTAGGTTGAATGAGGAGATACATGTGTATTGTATGCCTGTAGTGGACCTGCACTAAGGATGTCGGGCTGGGGTTGTTGGGTCGGAGGTTGGGCTTAGGAGGACGTCGGGTAGGGGCTCGATGGAGCAGCCTAAACTGGCTGGGGTCATGCAGCCCATGGTAGGTAGGAAGCCCACCACGGAGGATGTTGCCACTGCTGCTACCATTGCGGGTGGCTGTCGGTAGCGGGGGATGTCCTCTGCCGCTGCTGCTACTATTGCCGGCTTAGCCACCGTGGCTTCGGCCGAAATTTCGCCATTTGTTATTATTCCGGGATTGTGAACCACATTTTTTATCGTTGGCTTGTCGGTGGTGTGGGGCAGAGGCCAAGCCTGTCGGGTTAGCAGGTGTGCCATCGATGGTCATGAAGGCGACGTCGGCGGTGCTTGCATTAGTCGCGTCCCGCTTGGTTTTCTGGGTTTCTTCAAGGATGAGTCTCGAATGGGCCTCATAGAATGGAGGCAATGTCGTGCTTTGTTGGAGGATGGTAGCGACGCCGTTATAAGTTTCATTCAATCATCTTAAGTTCTTGACAAAAGAACAACGCATTAGGAAAATCGTCCTGTTGAATGTCCTTGAATTGATTTTCCAAATACAAGACACATTGTGTCTTGTTATCATGAAATATGCTTTCCAATCGCTCCCAATGTTTTTGTGTTGTAGCGTCGGTTTCAATGATTGTATGCAATAGATCGTTCGAGATTATGTCATTGATCTAGTGTAGAACAACCGCATCTAAACGTGACTAAAGTTCATTATCATATTTCTCCAGGGGTAGTGGGCTTTGAGTTTGGACGGATGATGTGATCGATGATTTGTATACACGATAATAGATCTTAAATAAATCCGCCCAAGAGGAATACTGAACTTTTTCCATCTCAAGAGTTATGAGAATGAAATTCTTGATGCTGTTGACTGCAAGTGAAGGATGGAATTTAGGTTGTTCAGCCATTGAAAATTGGGGAAGAAGAGGGGAGGAGGTTTGCCGAGAAGTAGAAGAAAATGGAGAGGGAGGACGGCGGATGGGAGGACGGCGGATGGGAGGGCGGCCAAGAGGTGGGGAATGGATAGGGGAGGAAAATTTTAGGATTTGACTTCTGATACTATAAAGGAATATGTTCCCTGCCTTTCATTGATTATATTTTGTATAATATATATAGTGTTACATAATTATTTACATGGCTACAAACTAGGTAAGTAATCTTTCTAATTATAATCGGAATATAAATTTACCTACTATAAAAGATATACAATGATACGGGAATATTCTTATAATATTTTGTCAAGCATGTCTTAACAAAACAACACACTCTTGCCTAGGGGTGGCAACAATACGATTCGGATGGTTTTTTGTAAAAATTATACCATACCAATTTTTCAGTTAATTTATGAATATAACCAAAATTGAACTTTTTAAAACCGTACCAATCATCTTGGTTTCTGTTCGGTATCGATACGATTCGGTTAATATTCGGCAATTTATTTTTAAAATGTCAACTTTTATAATATTATAAGAAAATTATTGATTCATATATAATAGAATGAGTAATCTGACTTTTGGCCTCAAATCTCGGTCCTTAAAGCTTTACGTAATCCTTTTTGTTTCTTCCAAAAAAATATACTTAACATAAAATTATTATAAGCTATATAAATTAATAGAACAAAAATGTAACTAGCAACTAGAAGGTAGCAAGATAGCACAACAACAAACGGCAAACCAACAATAATCATACTTTACGCCATGAAATTATGAAAACTGCACTTATAATTCTACATCTATAAAGAACAAAAAAATGTTTCATTATTTTATATAAAGAAAATTAATTAACAAAAAATCAAATAGTGTGATTGTAAACAAAATATGATTCAAAATATGATTACATAGGAGGGAGAGTATAAGACTAGATTTGACTAAATATCACAAAATATAAAAATGGAAGAAAAGAAAGAAGAGTAATAAGTTACCTTCTTACATTTACCTTCTTGTTGGTCACAGAACAAGTATGTTGAGAAGAAAAACTAAACAAATATAATTGAGATTTGAAAAGAAATGTATAATCTCAAATTCTAAGTCGTAAACACAAATAGCGTGTAATTCTTTTGCTTTAGAGTGGTAGCGTAGGTTTTCATATTATTTGTAATCCACACAAAAGTCCAAGCCCCAAAGTAAAATTAAGGCTTTGTAAATTGTAATTTTAAACTTAACATATGAAATATTATATATAAGTATAAATAAATACGCATATATCTATTCGATTCGGTATTTTTTTGGTATTTTTTATAAAATAAAAAACCAACCTAATTATTCGGTACGATTATAAGTTAATAAGAGGAACCTCATTTTTATTTAAAAGAAACTGAAAATTGGTTCAATTCGGTTCGGTCGGTTTTCAAAATATTTTTAACGCCCCAACTCTTGCCCATCATTTGGTAACAAGAAATAAAAATAATTCAGAAATAAAATGTATAATCATCTTATTTTGTATTTGGATAAAAATTAATTTTGCATAAGTAATCTCAAAATTATTTATATCATAATTTTGATAACATTATTATGTAACATTTTATGTGAGATAATAATTTTGAAATTAATTAATCCTTAGATAAAATAATTTAAAGAAACAAAGATGGTCTTCTCAAAACTCTTTATATCACTTGTAATGACAAAGGTAGAAGTTCACTAATTGCTTTAGGTCATAAATTCAAAATTTTAATATTTTGTAAAATTATTGATTTCGCCATTGTCGTTGAATTATTAGAATATGTTAGGTCTATTTGTGGTAATATAGGATTTGGTAATTATGGTAATATAGGAATTGTAAGACTATTAAAATAGGGTTACCCTTTACCCCATTAGATTAGGAAAAAGAAGATTTTACCTCTATATAAGGAGGTCATTATAATGAATGAAAAGCATAAAAAATTCTCCCATTATTCTTGTCTCTCTAAATTCTCGTTTCTGTCTCGATGTTAACATGGTATCAGAGCCACGTTAAAAAGAACACAAAACAGCTAAAACAATGACAGGTGACGGTAAAGAAAGCGGCGATACCAGTAACGGAATTATCGGTGAAGAAAACAAAATCCAAAAAAAAATACTCTCTCCCTACAACATTACGTCGAATGATAACCTTGAAATTGAGGTTACACAAGTCCAGTTGAAGGGGGGAATTATTAAGAATGGGCTAGATCCATGAGGACAGCCCTAAGAGCAAGAAAGAAGTTCGGCTTCATCGACGGTACAACAAAAAAACAGATGAAAAGTCACCGAACTTTGGTGAACTATAAACTCACTGCTGGTGTCGTGGATTCGCAACACCATAGAAACGACGCTTCGCTCAACAATTTCACATAAAGAAGAAGCGGAAGAATATGAATGAGCATCCAAGAGCGGTTCACCGTTATTAACGGCCCGCGAATGCAACAAATAAAGATGGAACTAGCAGAGTGCAAGCAAAAGGAAAGGACAATAGTGTATTACTATGAAAAACTCACTAAGTTATAGGAGGAATTGGAAACTTACGAACATATCTCAACTTGTACGTGCGGAAAGTGCACTTGCAATCTAGGAACGGTCCTAGAAGCCAAAAGAGAAGAAGAAAAAGTGCATCTTTTCCTCATGAGATTGGATGAGGGAATGTAGGGAACGGTGAGGTCAAACATACTGGTCTAGGAACCGTTTCCATCATTAAACAAGGCCTATTCGAAGTTGGTGCAAGAAGAGTGTGTGAGAGGAGTTACACGGAAAATAGAGGACCGGAGTAAAACTATGGCTTTTGTCATACAGGAAAGAAACCTTTACCGTAACCAAGGTAAAGGAAAAAATTATAGTGCATCCTGCACATATTGCAAGAGATCCGAACACGTTGTAGACGGATATTTTTCACTCATTAGTTATCCAAACTGGTGGCCAGGAAAAAAAAAAGAGAAGATGAAATCAGAGAAAGAAGACGAGGACAACAACAACAACAGAGGAGTGGATCGGGATCCGATTGTGGATGAAGAAACTATCGGGCTAACACCGTAGTTGTCAAAGAAGGAACTCAGGCGGAGACCTAATCGGTGAACACATGTAGTACATCACTTCACAGTATGCGCGATGAGATCTCGAAGACTATGATTCACATATTGAATTCCCAGAGAATAAACCCGAATGGGAAGATGAATAGTAAGGCCAAATACCCATCTTGGATCATAGACTCTAGAGCTACGAACCATGTAACAGGTAATCCGGATGAGCTGAACAATAAGCGAGACATCCCTAAGTGTCTGGTTGGTCTTTTGGACAGAAGTAGCTCGATGGCTACAAAAGAAGGAACAATCAGGCTGAATGACAGGATATGGTTGAAGAATGTTATTTATGTTCCGAATTTGACGTACAATTTAATTTATATATCACAACTAATTGATTATTTAGATTGTGATGTGACATTTAATAAAATTATATGTGTTATCCTGGACTCCATCACGAGGAAGCTGATTGGAAAGAGTGAGTGTCGATGTGGACTTTACTATTTTTGAAATGTGCCGCTGATACAGGCTATGAAGGCAGAGGCAGTTTATTGGTTCGATCTTTGACACAAATGGTTGGGTCATCCTTCAGCACAAGTCACGAAGTCTATTACGACATTAGGCTTAAAGAATAGTGATGATAGATTGGATAGAGAATATGATCTATGCCAATAAGCAAAGCAAATGAGAAGTGTTTTTCCTTTAAGTGATAATATTGCTTCCGATACTTTTGAGATGATCAATTGTGATTTATGTGGACCATATAGAACCCCTTCCCCTTATGGTGCTTCATTATTTTTAACTATTATGGATGATCGTTCACGAGCCGTGTGGATCTTTCTCTTAGTTGATAAGAAAGAAGTGTCTCAAATCTTGAAGAATTTTTTCGCTCTTGTGGAGAGGCAGCTCAAAAAATAGTAAAGATAGTTAGTAGTGATAACAGAACCGAGTTCACGTGTATGAAGACTTACTTCTTCGAACATGGAATTCTGTTTTGAACATCTTGCACAGAGACACCTCCGTAAAATGGAAGAGTTGAAAGAAAACACCGTCACATTCTTAATGTGGGGCGAGCATTGAGATTTCAGGGCCATATTTCGATTAAATTCTGGAGAGAATGTGTTTTAACTATGGGGTATTTGATCAACAGAACACCGTCTTTGGTTTTGAATGAAAACCCCCTATGAAAATTTGTACGGAAATGTGCCCCGGTATGATCACTTCAGGGTGATAGGGTCACTATGCTACGCACACACAAAGGGAAGAAGAGGGATAAGTTTGAAGAGTCGGAGTTGTAGGTATGTATTCTTGGGATACCCCTATGAAAAGAAGGGTTGAAGATTGTATGACTTAGAGAGCAACGAATATTTGATCTCAAGAGATGTGGATTTCTATGAGACTAAGTTCCCCTTCACAGTAAGAACGAGCGACTTAACCGACATCATAGAAGCAATACCGAATGGAGAAGAATCTCCGGAACAAAGTTGTGTTAACGTGGATGAAACGGAAGGAGGAATAAACCAACACAACTTCGAAGAAGACAAGACTGATAATATAGGTACGAACAAAACTCATATGGACAGAGTACAGACACCAAATGTTGAACCTACAAATAAACATAATTTAGACCGGACAGAGGCTGGTCTGGATAAAATAACATGAATGAAGTATAGCCGCAAGGTATCCGTACCAAGAAATGCACCCGGATGAATAACTAGGTCGAGGTAAATGCCACTGAACCTTTCCAGAAACAAAGTCTGTCAACTTATCCGACCGATCCTCAGTAATCCTTTGGTGCACCTTATCCTTTAGCTAACTATATATTTTGTGATAATTTTCCCGCAACACCAAAAGTTCCTTGCAGCAATTATCATAGGAACCTAACCAAAAACTTTTTTGGAGGCAATAAAAAAGAAACATTGGAAAGTAGCCATACGGCAAGAGATCCAAGCATTGGAGGATAAAGAAATATGGGCACTGGAAACTTTGCCACCAGATAAGAAAGAACTCAGATATAGATAAGTGTACAAAATCAAATACAACTCTGATGACACAATCGAGCGATATAAAGCTCGTTTATTCATCTTTGAAAATAAACAAGAGGAAGGAATTGACTACAATGAAACTTTTGCTCCAATTGCTAAGGTAGTAACTGTTTGGACCTTCCTGGCTGTTGCGGCTGCGCAAAATTGGGAGTTGCATCAGATGGATGTGCATAATGATTTCTTACATGGCGAGCTTACAGAGGAAGTTTATATGAAATTGTCACAAAGATTTCGTGTTCCTAATCCGGAGCAAGTATGTCGACTCTGAAAATCTTTGTATTGTTTGAAGCAAGCTTCAAGGTGTTAGTTTGTAAAATTGTCAAGTGCTTTGATGAGATATGGGTTCAAACAATCGTACTCTGATTATTCTCTATTCACTATACACTCGGAAGGTATGCAACTTAACGTCTTAGTCTATGTGGATGACTTGATTATCTCCAGAAATGATTATGGTTCCATTGAACGATTCAAAGACTATCTCCGCACCTGTTTTCACATGAAGAATTTGGGCCCTTTAAAGTACTTTCTGGTAATTGAAGTTGCACGTAGACCAACTGGATTGTTTTTTCTGTCAATGAAAATATGCCTTGGATATAATTTCTGCGTCCGATTTACTGGGAGCTAAACCAATCAATACTCCTATGGAACAGAATCACGATTTGGCGTTGGCCAAAGAAGCTATTTTAGGAGATCTGGAATCATACCGGCGTCTGGTCGGTAGACTAATATACCTCAATTTCATGAGACCTGAGTTGTCGTATTGTGTGCATGTTCTGTTCCAATTCATGCAGCAACCAAAGAAAGCACACGGAAACTCGGCTCTCGTGTGGTGCGGTACTTGAAGAAGAACCCAGGACAAGACATTGTGATGAGAAAAGATTGTGATCTCCAGTTGTACGGATGGTGTGATTCGGACTGGGCCGGATGTCCGTTGACTCAAAAATCACTTACCGGTTGATTTATATCCCTAAAAAATTTACATGTATCATGAAAAATTAAGAAATAACTCATTGTCTCTCACTCGTCAATAGAGGTGGAATATCGGTTAATGGCAATGACAATCTATGAGTTGAAATGGTTAAAGAGAATTTTACATAGTTTGGGTGTTGAATATAAATTTCTCGTGAAAATGTATTGTGATAATCAAGCAGCATTGTATATTGCGTGAAATCTGGTGTTTCATGAACGGACTAAACACATTGAAGTCAATTGTCACTATGTCTAGGACGCACTCCAATCCGGAATAATACTTCCCAATTGTGTGTCAACCAGTGAGCAATTGATCGATGTGCTTACAAAGGCTTTGGACAAAATCGCAACATGAATATTTACTTGGCAAGTTGGCCATTCGAGATCCTCATGCTCCAACTTGAGGGGAGTGTTAGAATAGGTTAGGTCTATTTATGATAATATATGATTTGATAATTATGGCAATATAGCATTTGTAGTCCTATTAGAATAGGTTACTCTTTACCCTATTAGACTAGAAAAATGAGGATTTTACCTCTATATAAGAAGATCATTATGATGAATCAAAAACATAAAGAGTTCTCTCATTATTCTTGTCCCTATAAATTCTTGTCCCTGTCTCGATTTTAATATGAATGAATATTTTTGGATCACATCTAGACAGGACAAAGCCATCGTTAAAGTTAGAAATTCAGCAAACAAAAGTAGTTCTTATTCAAATTTTGTATTTATACTTAATATTTTAGTGAACAAAAAATTATGATATGAAACCTATAAACTAAAAGTTCGAAATCCACTTTTGTGGCTAGACGTATCATCAGTGCCAGGGCAAACCATGTTAAATTGGTAGCTTCGTTCCGTGTGATTATTGGATATAAGTAATTCTAGGACCTTTATAAGCCTTGATGAAAGGAACTGATATATTAGTTTAGCCTATTATAGTTCTCATGTTTTTCTTAACTTATTGGGTTATTGATCGTTAATCACGTTAAAAAAGTTTTTTTTAAATTTCAACCTATTCATTCTTATAATTTTTAATTTAATTATTGATTAAGTTTTATATTTTTTAATGTATGTATTTGATTTATTAGTTCTTGAATCTTAATTGCATTCAAACATCCTATTAACATATTCCTATTTGAATTATTTAATATCAATCAAATTCTTCATTACTATTAAGAAGAGTACGCATAGACACTTGTTCAGTTATTATTGAGTATGAATTGTATTACCACCCCGGGTCGTGGTGGGATGAATATGATTCATTTATCCTTAATTACTAAATTTTGTTCGAACAGTGGGTACTATTAGCAAATATTCTCCGAATATTCTTTGTATATTTTGTAATTATGATAGATGTATATTTAAGGTAAATTAGGATTCTTATTGTATTAGGAATCAACCTCTTAAGGTAAGTTAGGATTCGTAGTGTATTATGAATCAACATCTGTACAACTATATATATCGTGAATAATGAAAGGAATCCGTAAGGGAAATTATTCTATCTAACATGGTATCAAGAGCATAAACCTAAACCCTACTCTTCTCTTTCTTTTTTTCTCGGCCGACACCCACCCACCCTCCCTTCCTCTCGGCCGGTGGCTACCCAATTGCCACCATGTCTTCTCCCACTAATTCCGGTTCATCCACTGGAACACTTGACAACCCCTCCCAACGTTCAGTATCTTCTTTTCATCCGGCATTTGCCATTAACAACATCAAGAATTTTATCCCTATAATTCTTGACCAAGAAGACTGTTAGTATTCCACGTGGATGGAACTATTCTATATTCATGCATGTGCATACAACGTGCTCGATCATATTGACGAATCTGTTCCTCGTCCCACCGATGTTACAGACTCAATCTGGCGTCGCCTTGACGCCATCGTCAAACAATGGATCTACGACACCATCTCCAAAGACTTATTGTGCACTATCATGAAAACAGGTGCTACGGCACGTGAACTTTGGGTCCGGCTAGAAGAATTTTTTCAGGACAATAAAAATACTCGGGCCGTGTATTTGGAAGAGCAATTCAACAATACCTATCTCGAGAATTTTAACAACATGTCCGAATATTGTAAGCAACTGAAACTCATAACCGATCAACTGTCCAACGTCTAGACTTCTGTTTCAGAAACCAAGATGGTGCTTCAACTTGTTGCTGGTTTGCCGAAAGGTGAATATGACACACTCGCAACAATGATTCAACAAGCCAACCCTCTCCCAAGTTTCAACAAGGCACGTTCACAACTATTGTTGGAAGAAACTCGACGTGCTAAACAACAGGAGCATAATCAAAAGGCGCTAGCCGTTGAAGGAGTGACATCACCGGCGACCAAAACCACCCCGCCACCACCGCATGACCACCAACAACAGTAGTCCCGCGGCGGAGGTCGTGGCAGCAGAGGCCGCGGCAACAACAACAAAGGCAATGGTTGCGGAAAGGGCCAACGCAACCAGTGGGCTGGACAACAAACATGCCCAAACACTGGACAACAACAATTATGGCCCAACTAGCAGTAATTCTGGCCCAACCAGCAGAACAGGGCCTCGCCTGCATGCCCATACCCGACTGCATGGGCCCAATTCCAGCAGCCTGCATGGCCGAATGGCCTGTTGGGCCCTGCTCCAGCCACCAGGCAGGCCCACCAACAGCAACATGCCCACCTGGTCTCGATCCAGCAGCCTGGCTCCCACCGACATGGGCCAGGCTTATAGTACCGTGAACCTTCAACAGCCAGATGAAAATTGGTACATGGACACTGGAGCCACCTCTCACCTCACCCGGTCGTCAGGTAACTTATCTTAACTACTTCGGTTAAAGTGTCCTTAATTTATTACTGTCGGTAATGATCATCGCATTCCAATTGAAGGTTACGGTAACACACACACTAAACATCCCCACCCATATTTCTCCGTAAACTAGGTCCTATACACCCCTAACATCATTAATAACTTAATCTCAGTTAGAAAATTCACTCGTAATAATTCTGTGTCTGTCGAATTTGACCCTTTTGGTTTTTCTGTAAAGGAACTCAATACGGGGAAAATTCTTACTCGCTGCAATAGTGTTGGAGACCTCAACCCCTTCACTCAATCTTCCGCTGTCAGAACACAAACACCTCTATCCCTTGTGGCTATCTCTCCCTCAACTTGGCACAACAGACTCGGACACCCCGGCGACCCTGTTTTTAATATTTTTAGAACAAATAAGCATATTCAATGTAATAATGGGAAAATTGCCCACCACTGTTTTTCTTGCCCGCTTGGCAAACATACTCGTATTCCATTTGTGTCATCAAACAATGTTACTTTTTCTCCATTTGATATTGTCCATGCTGATTTGTGGACATCTCCGATTGTTAGCTCTTTGGGTCACAAATTCTATCTAGTATTCTTAGACGATTTTTCACATTTTGTATGGATTTACCCACTAAAATTCAAAACTGATGTTTTTGCCAAATTCCTTGAGTTTCAAAAATTCATTAAAACACAATTTGAAAAATCTATCAAATCATTCCAATGTGATAATGGACGTGAATTTAATAACTCGACTTTTCACAATTTCTGTTCTAAACAAGGCATGGTTTTACGTTTTTTCTGTCCCTATACTTCCTCCCAAAACGGAAAGACTGAACGAATTATACGTACCATCAATAACATGGTTCGCACCCCTCTGTTTCATGCCTGTCTACCACCGCCTTTTTGGGTCTATGCTGTCAAAATGGTAGAATCCCTTCTAAATATTTTACCAACTAGCACTCTCCAAAACAAGACCCCTACCCAAATCTTATACTGAAGGCTACCATCATATGATCACCAACGTATTTTCGAATGCTTATACTACCCCAATCTGGCCTCCACTGCATCTCAAAAACTAACCCCACGCGCCACACCATGCGTATTCGTCGGTTTCTCACCCAACCATAGGGGATACTTGTGCTATGACATAACCACTCGTAAGATCATCATCTCACGTCACGTCACATTCGACGAGGCGAACTATCCATTTTTAAACCTTCGAAAATTCCAAACCACGGATTACACATTTCTCGATGAGTCTCTTATGTCTCCTCTACTCTAGTCGATGTGTCTCCGGCAAAGGACAGGACCGCTGCCATCTGTTCCGACAGTGGACACTGCCCCATCACCACCACTGCTGCCTTCAGTTCCCTGCTCTCGGTCTACTGCACCCCCGATAGTATCTCCTGCACTCCCAGCAGTGTCTCCTGCACCTCCCAGTCCAGACACTACAAGCCCGCAGCCTACCAGTCCCGCAGCATTGCTGGCTAGCAGTCCAGAACCAGTAGACCTACAACCCCCCAGCCCCGACCTCCCACTGCTACCCTCTCATTGCATGGAGACTCGTGCACAACACGTGATCTTCAAAACCAAGGTTCACTTCAATCTCTCCACACAAACCCTATTACCCATTCCAAAAAATCCAAAACTAGCAAAACTGGACCCCAATTGGAATGCGGCCATGTGCGAAGAGTTTAACGTTTTAACCAAGAAGAACACTTGGGATTTGGTACCTAGACCAGACGGTGTGAATGTTATCCGGTGTATGTGGCTATTTCGTCACAAGTTCAGAGATAGTGGTGACTTGGAGAGGTATAAGGCAAGACTAGTTGTCAATGGCACGAATCAGCAGGAGGGTATTGATTGTGGTGAGACATTCAGTCTGGTTGTTAAACCGGCCACTATTTGGACTGTTCTCAGTATTGCTATGGGCATGCATTGGCCGATTCATCAGCTTGATGTCAAGAATGTATTTCTTCATGGGGACTTGAAAGAAATTGTGTACATGCATCAGCCTCCTGGGTTTGTTCATCCGGCAGTTCCACAGTTTGTATGTCGTCTCAAGAAGTCATTGTATGGATTGAAACAGGCACCCCGCGCTTGGTATGATCAATTTGCCAGGTATCTTCTGCAGATTGGTTTTATATGTAGCATGTGTGATAACTCTCTCTTCACTTTTCACCTAGGTAGTAGCACGACTTACTTGCTATTATATGTGGATGACATTGTTCTTACTGCCTCCTCTGACGGTTTGAAGAATGAAATCATTGCTCTGCTCAAAACAGAATTTGCTATGACCGACTTGGGCAAGCTCAGCTATTTCTTGGGTATATCAGTGACCATATTTGCAGCTACTATGTTCTTGTATCAGCGTAAGTATGCAGAAGAGATAGTGTACAGGGCAAAGATGACAAATTGTAAAATTATGCCAACTCCGGTTGACTCAAAATCCAAGCTCAGTGCCAATGACGACGAGCTAGTGTCTGATCTCACTATATATCAGAGTCTTGCAGGTGCCCTTCAGTACCTTACCTTCACTAGGCCTGATATTGCATATGCCGTTCAGCAGGTATGTCTGTTTATGCACGACCCTCGAGAGTCTCATTTTGCCGCCCTCAAACGTATTATCAAGGGCACACTGGATTTTGGACTACATCTCTACCCCTCTGCCCCAAACAAGTTACTCTCCTACACAGATGCAAATTAGGAAGGATGCCCCGATACACGTCGCTCCACCTCAGGCTACTGTGTATTTCTTGGGGATAATCTTATTTCATGGTCCGCCAAAAGGCAGGCCACGCTATCCCGTTCGAGTGCTGAAGTCGAGTATCGCAGAGTTGCTAATGTCATTGCTGAGATCTGTTGGCTCCGAAATCTTCTTTTGGAGCTCCAGTGTCCACTGCGCAAGGCGTCTATAGTCTATTATGATAACATCTCTGTCATCTATATGTCTCACAATCCGGTCCAACATCAGCAGACTAAGCATATTGAGATGGATATCCACTTTGTGCGAGAGAAGGTCGCCCTTGGTCAGATCAAAATATTACATGTGCCTTCCTCATATCAGTATGCAGATATTTTCACAAAGGGACTACCGAGACATCTCTTCACCGACTTCCGCTCCAGCCTTAGCGTTCGGCCTCCTCCCGCTCCGTCTGAGGGGGAGTATTAGCGAATATTCTCAGTATATTTTGTAATTATGATAGATGTATATTTAAGGTAAATTAGGATTCTTATTGTATTAGGAATCAACCTCTTAAGGTAAGTTAGGATTCGTAGTGTATTATGAATCAACATCTGTACAACTATATATATTGTGAATAATGAAAGGAATCCCTAAGGGAAATTATTCTATCTAACAGGTATGGGAAAAATCCTGGTTGACTGCGTTTCTCCCCTTTAATGTGCTTTACGCGACAAAAAATTGAATTAGTCGAGACTTCAATACGGATACCGAACATGAAAACAAGAAATGGGTCAGCTTGCTGGCAGGGAGTCAACTTTGCGGCCTTAGGGTCGCAAGTTCGATTCTCCCCTCCGGATATCGTCCTCCGGGGCACATACATGTGGTAAAGCCTGGGCGCTAAAAGCCGCGCGGGCATGTTGCAGTGTGGGTTCGGTCTCCGCCAAGCCTTGTGGATGGGGCCTGTGGGGGGGTCAACCTTGTAGCATTGATCCGTTGGACGCAAGCAGACACTGACCATGTGTGCACATCCCGCGATTTACCTGGTGGTGGGGTGCTGAAGGACCGGTCCCATCATCTCCAGGACGTCTGGGTAATACCAATGAAGTAGTCAGGCGCAAGCCTAGATTATCAAAAAAAAAAAAAAAGAAATGGGTTACTCAACCTATACATTAAGTCAGTTGGACTCGTTACTCAACCTATAAACGTCACATGATTTGATTTGAATGTAAACAATTATAAACAGGCGGAAAGCTTATTTTTGATAATCTTCAAAAAAATATATACACTATTGTATAAAGATCCATACTTATAGTTTTTATAATAAATAGAGAGTGCTTTTTGTCTGGGTACATCAGAAAGAAGGCTGGTAGTGTACTATATTTATTCTTTGATTTCCCATATGTGAATTTGGACAAAATGGGGCAGAAGATCAAAAATTCAGGGAAAAAACTGTACTCCCACCTGAATTATGTCTTGATTTCCGACGGCAACGAATATTAACTGATATTCTGCATGGATATCTCCACTGCCAATTTCTCCATGCTTCTTTTGGTCTTTTCTTAGCCAATTATAGAAGTATTTGTTTTTCCTGTCTCAACTAACGTTATTATTCAAAATACTTTAATTAATTAATTCTCATAAGTTGGTATCGTTAAAAACAAATCCCATATTTACAACCAATTAAATATGAACTTATTAGCTATTACTCCCTACACAATGAATTTCACGACTCAAACTCTTTTATTTTGATCGTGCATTCGGACATATAATGTTTAAGTTTTCTGGAAAATAATTTTAGTATATATTTCGAAACTATATAAAAGAAGTATAAGTCACAAAATAATTAACAAATTAAAATATAGGTCTACGAATAAATTAGATCAAAGATTTTCTTGTATGACTCTCGAAAAATGAAAAGTATCACATAAATTGAGATTAAGGGAATATATTTTATTTCCTGATTAGTTAGAGATAAAGTCTCAAATAGAAAATTAGAGAAGAAATGTTAATTGTATTTGACACTTGCCAATGTTCCTGAGAACTCTATAAATTAAAACACCAACTGAAATAAAGTTCTCTCGTTTGATCAAATCATTAATGTTTGTGTAATATTTTTTTTAAAAAAATCACTGAACATAGTACTCGCACCAAACTTGAGGAATATATGATGTCCACTTTATTGTACTCCTTGCTCCAAAAGGTGGAATCTCCCACCCCAGGAGTCCCCACACCCTGGTCCGACAGGTCTGTGAAGGAGGTAAATTATGGTGATTCAATTGATTTCAAAGGTTAGACCAGTACCACGCTGCGCACAAGGGGCCCTCCTAATTTGTCTGCATATTGTCTTTCCATTTTATAAATTACTACTTTACCTAGAACTAGAAGAGGACCCAAAAACTAAACAAACTAAGAGGCAAGCAGAACCAAAAACTATGGTGGAAGATAAGAAAACAAGTTGTCTTAGAGGATGCATAAAAAACAGCAGAGGGCCATGGAAGGTTCATAGAACTGTTGGAAATTAGCCTTTGGCGGGGAGATGCGTCCACCCATCTTTGATGAATTAAACACTAGTGTTTCGCATGTTGGAGACCTTGTCTCTTCGCACATGCATGATCTACGAAGTGAGTAGATGACCGTAGGGCCAAGAATCGTCTAATTTCGTTGGGAAATGAAAGAGATATTGGTCCACGAAGTAAGGTGTTTGAGACATGGAAATTTGGTGTGGGACAAATCTACCACATCGGTGGGAATAGGAAGAATTGCTCTCTATATAAGTCTCTAATGTGGTAAAGGGTTTGGATCCCCAAGGGGTATCCCATGTGTTTAAAGGAGGGAAGACCTAGATGTGCATGGGTTCAAGGCTAAGCCCACACGCGCGCCGCCGCCGCCCGCCCGTCCCGGCTCGGGCGTGGGCCTTGGGCCTTTCTGATATTATCTTTTTGGACCAGAGAACTCGCCGGATGTACGCTTTGATCCCGAAGTTTCATATGTACGGTTTGGACCGAATTCTTTTATATGTACGATTTGGTCCCCGAAGTTTCAATATTTACGATTTGGTCCCTGAATTTCGGAGACTTTTTCTACGCCTACCGTTGGACTGTTTTTTGAGGAATTAATCAGCCATTACTTGGCTGATTAACTCCTCCATTAACACGACCCATTACTTGGGCGATTAGGCGCCTTTTCAATGGCCGTTGCCATTACTTACTTGGGTTGTTTTAATGCCCTCCTAAATGGCCATTAACACCATGTTTTGGCGTTGGATAGCCCTTCTCTATGCTATATATTGAGCTTCATTTGGCTCAATTCAAGCGAGAAAATAGACGAAAATACAGGCTGAAAACCGGCTGAAATAAGGCAAGAAACGACCAGAAAAACCGAACGAAAATCGAGCGTAAAAACGGTTGACCAAAGCGTGACGAAAATCATGAGCAAACCCACACATATACACAAGATATACACTACGAGAGACACATTATATACATAGAGACAAAATAGAAGAGTATTGATAAACTCTTCCTTCCTATTCCATATCTTGACAAGAAGTCAAGTCATATTTGTTTTCTTCGCCGGGCTCAACCTATTGGCTTTGTAGTGTTGAGATTAAAGTGTTGTTTTATCTTGGGAGACTATTGCCGTAAAAGCATATATACGGGGCAATCTTGTCTTAAGGATAGAGGGCTATCCTCGACTCAACACACAACGTTGTAACCATCCAGATTTAGTTGTTTCTTGATTTCGGGTTATCAAGATTCAAGGCACAACAAACTTGCTAGCGGTTCTCAAGATTGGCTTTGCAAGGTGATCAAGATTCAAGACACAACACATATGCGGCTGTTTTGAAGATTGACAATTTATTTATCCTTTCGAACATTTGTAATAGTTAGTACTTCCCGTACTGCTCTATAAAGTACCATAGAAAAATCTCCCAACAAGAACCACCAAAGACGGCAGTGTGGTGACTAAGTTCCGTTATCCTTCTGATAGAGAGAGGCAGAAAAATAAGCAAAGGGAGCAAAGACGTCGAACTGTGGCACACAAAATCTTTGCTGGACTCCGAGCTCACGGAAACTACAAACTTCCGAAGCATGCAGACACTAATGATCTTCTGATGGCTCTCTGTGAGGAAGCCGGATGGCATGTTGAAGATGATGGCACCATTTACAGGAAGGTAAGAATGAACACTCTTCTGGTTTCTTCTTTGTTTATTCATGAATGCTTTAATTCCATTTGATTTATCATGCTTTAATTTTACCTTTTCTACAAGAGACATTGAAAATGATAAATCACATGGAACTCAGCTTATTCGTAGGGGAACAAAATGAAAAGAGAAAAAGAAACACCTAGAGACAAGGTCATTTTGTGTGGCTGGTTCATTGAGTATGATTGAACTGTACTAATTGTTAAGAGTCTCACCTCGGATATGGAATGAAAACATGGACTACTTATATGAACTTGGACAATCCTCACCCTACAAGCTAGCTTTTGGGGTTTAGTTAAGCTCAAGATCCATTCTTTACATAGTATCAGAGTCATGCTCATTCCAATTATTCGTTCACCGATGTTGGACCCTCAAATTATATTATCCATGTTCCAGTTAACAAGGTCTGGGCGTGCGGAGAGTGTTAAGTGTCCCACATCGGATATGGAATGAAAACATGGACTACTTATATAGACTTGAACAATCCTCACCCTACAAGCTAGCTTTTGGGGTTTAGTTAGGCCCAGGATCCATTCTTTACATAGTATCAGAGTCATGCTCATTCCAATTATTCATTCACCGATGTTGGACCCCCAAATTATATTATCCATGTTCCAGTTAACAAGGTCTGGGCGTGCGGAGAGTGTTAAGTGTCCCACATCGGATATGGAATGGAAACATGGACTACTTATATGGACTTGGACAATCTTCACCCTACGATCTAGCTTTTAGGGTTGAGTTAGACCCAATATCAATTCTTTACGCTTATGTATGTTCATGTTTGTTCTTTAACTTTCATGTTTCTTTGGTTTCTCAAACGTATCTATAAGCTTGTAACAGTATTTTAACATGCTAAAATCTAATTTTCAAAATTTTGCTTGGGTTTGATGTTTGAAAGTTTCGAGTTTCAAGGACAGTCAACTACTTTGTTATATGATGACTTTTATGTGTTTGAACCTTGACGCATCTGTGTTTCAAACTTTGTAGGATCCGGTGAAGGACATGCCAAGATTGGTTGATGTAGATTCTGTTCAAGTTTCTATGGAAGATCATATTAAAGATGTAGATTACTGTAAATGTGAATATCAAATTAAAGACGGGGACTTTTTAAAATGTGATGATGACATGAAAATGACGGAATCTAAGAGCTCGACTAGAAAGCCGCTCACCCCATCTGCGGAACTCTCTACGGTCAATTTAACTCTATCACTCTCTACCTAGCTATTTTTGTAGTAGCAAAAATAGAATTTTAGGATAGAAAAAATGTAGTTTATCTATTTAAAGTATACTTAAGATTAAATGGGTAAGTAACGGCTTATTATAGATATAATATAGTATCAAATAGGATAAGCTAATCTATATGAGCTGATTTCAAAACAGAGTCTACTTTGTGATCAATATGGTCATCTAAGTCAACTTTAGATATTTTTATTAAAATGTTCAAATTACAATATGAAATGAAGATGTGATTAATATAACTTAAATTTGTCATCACTATGTTACATTTTATATTTTTCTTAATATTAAGATTGAATCTTTAGCCATATAATTGTCACATTGCCATAATCGTATTCATATGTGACAGTTATTTCTTGTCAGTGGGAAAGTGAATATAACTCAAATAGCTCCATACAGGGCCGGCTAGAGGGTAAGGCCTCTAAGGCCTTTGCTTTAGGCCTTCAAAACTTGGGAGCCCCATTTTCTAATTATAGTGAATGTATATGTTTTTCAAAAAAGAAAAAGTTTAAAATTATAGTGTAGAAACTACAAAATATTTTTCCCTCCATCCCAAAATAATTGATATCTTTCACTTCTCGAAAGTCAACTTGATTAATATTTGGAGCAAACTTGAATTAGATTAATTCAATATATGAAAACTAAAAGTTAGATATTTAAAAATTATACGAAAAGTACTATAAGCTACAATTTTTCTCATATCTATATGATGAAAAAATATATCTTAAATTTGTTAGTCAAAGTGTATACATTTTGACTCTAGAAACGAAATATGACAAATATTTTGGGATGGAGAGTGTATAAAAAATAAAACTTTTGAAATTATTATTGATATTACTGTTGAAAAAAAGGGTAATAGGAATAATTCATTTACATCCTCACGCTACCTCCGGAAATAAATCTTTTTGGGTCATTTACATTTGATATTGCAATAAATTACGCAAATTATGCTTTTTCATTTTTTTCTTCTTACAAGAAAATAATTAACGACTTTTTTTCTGAAAAACAAAATTGAGGCTTAATATTAAAGTTTGGTTTTAGGCCACCAAACTTGTTTAGCCGCCCCGGGGTCCATATCAACTTTATGTTTGGATCTACCAGCCAGCCATATTTTCTTATAACAAAGCAACTTATTAGCTCAACTTGCATAGCTCAGTGACTCCAACCTTTAGAACTATAGTCATTTTGTGTTAAGATGGTGTCTTGAATCTGGTTTGCGTTGTTGATTTTCTCCTTTGATTAATTCTGGCTATTAGATTGAACTCAAGCTCTTAAAAAATGCTTGATTCAAACATGTGGGATGAGAAATATCAAGTTTGGTAGGTTTGATTTTCTGAAGGATTTGAATCAAGTTCACTTCCTTGAAAGCTTTGAAAATTTAAAAAGAGCCAAAGAGTAGTTGTGCTATATGGCAAATCCCTTTTTTTTGTTCATCTTTCTAGGCCTTTCAGTAATATTTGATTGCCTAAGTTATTCAAGATATAATAAGATTTGTATTTTAAAAGGCACAGGGAGAATAAAATTAATTGACTTACCATACTTCACGTGGTCAGTGCTATTGGTTATCAATTTTCCGTCAAAATTACTGTAGGCCAGGCAGAACTACTGAGCGAAACTTCAAATCAAGAAACTGATTGAAGACGATATCAAAAGGCGGGTTTTGTATATTTTTTTTTATCATATTTGTAGAATTGTAGAATTCTTGTATAAATATAATTATTGTATACTAGAATTATAGTAGAAAAAGATAGAGTTTATATTCTTTAGGAATTGTTAGTAGAAAAAGGCGGGTTTTTCCATAGTTAGGATTGTATATTTGTATATATATTTCTTCATTAATGAAAATAATCAAGGGATTATATTCTTTCATGGTATCAGAAGTTTTGGACACATAATTTCCTTCTCCACAATATTTCCGCAACCCCTCTTCTCGGAACACAGTCGGCCGGCGGCCACTGTTCCAAATTTTCCGTCTCGGATTTTTTTTTCTTGTTCTTTAGTTTTCTCCTTCCAAATTTCTTTTCCAAATCCCTCATTCACCTATTGATCTTTCATTATGTCTACATCAAAGAACACGTTTCATCCCGCCCTTACAATCTCCAACATTAAGAACCACATCTCTATTGTTCTTGAGATGAAAAACGTCCAACACGCGACGTGGGCGGAATTGTTTAAGGTTCACGCACGCTCGCATCAAGTGCTTCATCGCATCATCCCCTCGGTCACAGGCAAGGAGAAGGTGTCATCCCCGGAGGATGACCGGTGTTATGGACAACCCTTGATGCTACCGTTCTCCAGTAAATTTATTTCACTATCTCTACAGACCTCTTGCAGACGATTATTGAGCCCGACGTTATGGCGATGAAAACTTGAAATAGGGTGTGTGATATTTTCCAAGATAACAAAAATTCTCGTGCTGTCACTCTTGAGCAGGAATTTTCCCATGTCACCATGGAGGATTTCCGAATGTCTCAGCCTATTGTAAAAGGCTGAAGGAATTGGCGGATCAACTCAAGAACATTGGTGCGCCAGTCACCAATGATCGTCTTGTCCTTCAAATGGCTGCATGCCTATCCGAGGCCTATAATGGTGTTGGGACTCTCATTCGTCAAAGCAACCCACTTTCTCCGTTTTATCAAGCCCGGTCTATGCTCATCCTTCAAGAGGCAGGGTTGGATAAAAAGACCGCAACTGGAGCAAATTCTGCCATGATGGCGGAATCGCCATCAAGTTCCTACTCTCTATCATCTTCGGCTAATTCCACTCCCAATTGGAACAACGGGGTCAAAATCAGAAATCTGGCGGAAAATGCGACAGTCATGACAGTAACGGTGGTGGAAGCAGGAGTCCGGGTGGTAGCCGACAGGGGCAACTGCAGGCTGTTGGGCCAGGGCAGTGGGCCAACAATGTCGTTGGCAGTGGCCCAACTGGCCTAGCTACCCCTTTCCCATTCCAGCAGCATATCCAGCGAATTAGGCCAGCCAACATAGGCCCAATTTGCAGCAGTTTCAGCAGTTTCGGACTAGACAACCTGTTGTTGGGCCTGGCCAGTCTGCTAGCCTGCTTGGGCCTCGGCCTCAGCAAGCCTTCGCGGATATAGGCCCAACAACGTTGTGTGAAGGATTTCAAGAAGGGGATACCTCTAATGAAGTGTAATAGTTGGGGCGAGCTGTATCCAATCACCACCAGCACCATGTCCACGAGTCCAGCCACACCTTTAACATTTGCCGCTCTTACTTCGTCCTTGTGGCATTCCCGTTTTTATCCGGGGTCGTCTATTGTTTCATCTCTTCGTAGTAATAAATTTATTGACTGTAAGAGTACAAGTAGTGCTCCTATTTGTCCTTCATATCCATTAGGGAAACATGTTAGATTACATTTTGTAGTCTCTACTTCTAGTACGTTGATGCCTTTTGACATTATTCATAGTGATTTATGGACATCTCCCGTTTTAAGTTTTGTGGGCCATCGTTATTATGTTTTATTCTTGGATGATTATTCTAATTTTTTGTGGACCTTTCCTTTGTCTAAAAAGTCTCAAGTGTTTTCAACATTCTTAAAATTTAGAGCATTCATCTGTATCCAATTTGAACGTAAATTAAAAACATTCAATGTGATAATGGAAGGGAATATGATAATGGGTTGTTCCACGACTTTTGTGACGCTAATGGCATATTTTTCGGTTTTCTTGTCCTCATACATCCTCACAAAATGGGAAGGCCGAAAGAAAATTTTGTACCATTAATAATATTGTCCGGACTTTGCTCGCCCATGCCTCATTGCCTCCTTTTTGGCATCATGTTTTACAAATGGTTACCTACCTCCCTAACATACTCCCTAACAAAGGATTAGCATATAAATCTCCCCTACAAATTCTTTATCATAAAGACCCGTCGTATTCTCATCTTCGGATGTTTGTGTGTTTGTGCTATCCACTTATTCCGTCCACTACAATTAACAAACTTCAAGTCTGATCTACCGCTTGTGTGTTTTTGGGTTATCCGTTTAATCATCGTGGTTACAAATGTTTTGATTTATCTTCTAATAAAATCATAATTAGTTACCATGTTATTTTTTATGAATCCCAATTTCTGTTTGCTAAATTGTATAATCCCGTGTCTAATTCGTATATTTTTTTAGATGATGGACCCTCACCGTACATCGTCCAACAGTGGGTCCGTGTATCTTTTCAACACTTAACCATGAGATCATGTGTGTGAAAGTCACTTGCTGTTGACATGTCCAAGAAACAATTAAAATAATGACAATTGTGTGATTGGTTACCATAACCTACAAGAACTTTTTCAGTAATATGAACAACAAAAATCACTTCCTTCTCAGATGTACATTTTGTTTTAAGCATAAACTTTCCTTTCTCCAAGGATAGCTGAAGGATCAGTTACAAAGGGTCCTGTCATGGGGCGTATGCAATACTACCGGTCATACACAAACTGACCTCGACTTGTACTATCGTCTATAAATTAATAGTGTAACAATTTGAAAAAAAAAATGTATCTATACTAAGTTTGCAATAATTTCCACAAAATAGTAGTGAGTGCAGTAGTATTATTCTTCATCGACTGCCTGAATATAAGGCGGCGTCAAAGTCAATGTCTCCGTGTCACAAGAATTGAAATAGCAGCTCATTCCATACATCAGATACCCCTGGCAAGCACCAGTGGATGCAATCCGAGTAACTTGAAGGGTTCGCTAATTTCTCAAGGGACAGTTTACCATAAAATTTGCGATAAATGCTAGGGTGTCCATCTTTCCTTAAGGCCGTGAGGTGAGTGATGTTGATAACAGAGACCTTTGAGCCCAACCTAGATAGTATTTTTTCCACCATCCGCATTGTAGGCAAGTCGTGGTTACTTTTCTTGGTTTGGTTCTTTATAGGGAGCTTCTCATCATAACAGTTTCCTCCTTTTCCTGGTTCCCATTCTTGTTTTCTGAATACCAAGACAAATAAAAAGATATAGCACAGTTTCTTTCTGTATAGAAGATAAAACGGAAAAAATAATGAGCGCTAAAGCTAACTAAAACTTTTATTTTGGATTTCCAGGCTGAAAATTGAGCTGTAAAATAGTGGCATATACATTGGAAACAATAATACAGTTAGAAACATGTTAAGACATTTCTATGATCAGAATTGTGCATGTTTTGTTTGCTCCTCACCTGTGTAATATCTTATGATCACGAGAGAAGCCTCAGCACAAGAGAAGGAAGTGAAAATTATACACCAGAAGCATCTACCCTGAAAATTCTGAATTTTTTGTTTCAAATGAACTGGAAACTAGAACACAACCTATGAGATGGTTTGGATCGAATATGTATGACAGTATGAGTTAACATAAATTTCTATAGATCGGCAGAAATTGTGAAGTCTTGTTTCTGTAATGGATCAATTTGTTACCGTACCACACAGTCATTTTCTTGTTAACATAATTACGATCCATTAATGCAGCGCATTCTACTGTACAGCTATTTACAATTTGACAGCAACAATTAAGAATTTGTTTCCCCTACTAACTGCATCAAAAACAGTACAACTACATATCTCCTGTAAACTGGTTTTGAGTTGTACTTAGTTCACTACCAAAGTTTAACTATTTGACAATCTGACTTGACAAACCTTACTTCAGCTACTTGAAGTTGGTAAAGAGATCAACTTAAGCAAAAACCTCCTACTTAGTTCACATATAATTACTGATTCGTCCCAGTGCAATCAAATCCAAATTGTGTATACTTATAATGAACAATTTGATAGAGGAACACGAAGTTTAGTCCTGACTTACAATAAATGTGTAGGGGACATTGTGACGAAAAATACTTGCTTCTTCAAAGGATCAACATTTGATTCTATCCAATTAGCCCACGTGTCCATGGCCAACTCCATGCCTTTTAATCCATCTATTTCTTCACAAACTCCATTTTCTTCCGAGCTCCATCTAAGAAGTTAATGAAACTAATAAGATAGAAGTTCCTTTTGTCTTTCTCAAATCTATTTTAACTTTTCTAAGAATGTCAACTACTTGTTCATTGCATATATATGACTCTTTTCAACTAAGATGAATTTAAGTTACATATCTGAAGAAGCCATGACCAGATAATTCACTCACAATAGCTTAACCGAGCCCTTTCTCCACCAAAGATATGAACTGAAGACCAATATATCAGCATGAATCCATTGTGATGCATGCCTAAGATTTGAGTCAGGACGCAGTATTTTCTCAGGCAACCTGTGACCCATTGGGTCGTCAGAATTTGATTCGACAAGAAATGGTGCCCAAAGGAACTCTATGCTGGCATTGTATTCCTGTAAGTAACACAAAATCACTTGAATTTAGCACCAGGTGTAAACTTTCTTATTGTGAAACAAACTTGACATCAGCATTACGTTTAGGTTTAAGATCACTCATAGAATAATCATATGTCCATATAATGTTTTAAAGTCACTTGACCTCTGCTCTAAGACTTGTAAGGTGGGCTTGTTCTGACATGAACCGCTTCTCAGCTGGAATAACAGATTGCAATAGACACACCATCGATAACCATTGTCCTCTATTCAGTGAATCGCCTACAAACATTAGTCTTTTCCCTCTTAATTTTTCCCACAATTCGGTCGAATTCCACCTATATACCAAACATTAACACGTCAACAATGATAACAAGAA
Source organism: Anisodus tanguticus (assembly GCA_034509755.1). Classification (NCBI taxonomy): domain Eukaryota; kingdom Viridiplantae; phylum Streptophyta; class Magnoliopsida; order Solanales; family Solanaceae; genus Anisodus; species Anisodus tanguticus. The sequence continues at coordinate 34,584,888 of CM067557.1, read as the reverse complement.
TTACAAAAAAATTTGTACGACTTTGTTGAACTAAAACAAGTCATATATAGTACAGAGAAGACAAGAAACTCTAATATATAAAGGGTAAATCTTGAACCTGTCTCATACACTGACACATATACACTCAGAGTTAAGATGTTAGAATTTTCTTTTACTGAACTACGTTCGGCTCTTGAATATTATTATCAACTTGAAACTTGGTACTTCATAACAGGGTAGAAGAATAATTAACTCTAGACCGTAAAAGATGTAACAGCAACAACAACAATTACGTCTCAAACCCAAAATTGTTGGTGAATCCAAACAAGAGAAGAACGAAAAAACAAAAACTACCTCTTCAAATTGCAGTTGTAAGGTTGCCATCTCCAATACTGGTAATCCTGATCAGGCCTTCCATATTTTTGACAAGCTACTTGAGCTGACATATATGGACAATCAGATTCATTATACAGTGGACGTGAAGTGTTATCAAAGACCCATTTTCCAGAAGTGTAATCACACATCTCCAGCAGTGCTCTCCTTCCACCAGACCCCAGTATAGGGCTATCCCATTTAGGTCTCCTTCCACTGTATTTAACAGTAGAATTGCAACCACTCGACTTATCCAAAGGCACTAGGCAAAAAAAATCAAACATATGCATAGAAAATCTCATCAGGCATGTGTTTATCTTTATTCTACAGAGTGCAGACAAGATTATACATTAAAAACTCATGCACAAGACATAGGAAACTTGCCTGTGAAATGAAAGAGAAAACGAAAAAGATGTAATTTTGATGATCACAAAGTTTTGGACACTGACCTGGGGATTTCTTGGGGTGGTGAGGTTTTCAGTATGACTATATTTGAATAAAGATTCTCTCTTGGATGAAGATGTATCACCATTGAGTAAAGGATCTTCACGTTATATGAGATGGAGAAGACTAGAAAGAAGAAAAAGATGAGTGTTATGAGAGGATAATGTGTTCTCTCCTTCAGCCATATCTGCATTGTGTAACTGTGTCTGTAACAATAAGAGAAAGAAGGAATAGACCGAAGACGAGAGGTAGACAAGCATCCAATTAGGCATATTTTACATAGCTGATAGAGATGCTTAAATCAAAACAGGTCTAAAATTGATTTCTGCTTGTTGTCTATGATCAAAGTATGTTCTTAATGATAATTAAAACCTGGATATGTCTACCTATTGACTTGTTGATTTCTTGTTATAGAATTTCTTTTGTTTCTTCATGTATGGAGATCTATTTGATAATGGCATGGGATCTTTGGTGAAGTTTCTATATAAAGGTGCCATACGAGTATGAAATCAATGGTAATATATTTTCGTATTATACCAAGATTTCCCTAGTATAAGAAAATTAATCTTAAATTCTGCAGAAAAGGTAGAAACTGTTTCCATTTCAAGAAAGATTTTGGTTTTAATAGGTACTTGAACGTCCATCTTTTCTGAAATCCGAGCTTTTCTTCAACCCTCAGACGTCTTATCCTTAATTCCTCTATTGCAGACTTTGCTATAACACTATTCTCTACCATCTTCCCCTATAATCTTATTTAGATATGATCTCCGTTTCATTGAAGCAACTTTCCATACTTTGGCCATTCCAAGTTCATGGCCCCTGCATTTATTTCAGCACGAAGGAATTTAGGAAGGCCCTTAATTAGTAAGTACACCTGATTTATCCTATGGAAAAACAAGCAACAATACTGTTGTCAGAGGAAGTAACGCTAATAGTACTATCCAGTAAGGACAGCAATAGTGAAGCATGCATTGTTTTAACCGAATAATCAGAAGTTGTAGAAAGTGCCGAGACCTATTTGGTTACTTAACAAGGAGGATTATAGAAAGTGCCGCACTTCCGATGCAAGGCTCGAACCCGTGACTTAAGTCACACTTGTGTATCCTTAAGAGAAATTTGAGGTTCAATGAACTCTGGATTGATATGATTTATAGACATATCTCCGGTAATTGGTAAGCCCTTCCTGTTAATGGTTTTACACGATCTTTATTCAAGTCTGAAAGAGCATTTAGACAACGAGATCCCATTCCCCCTTCTCTCTTTGTTATTTCAGATGATATCTCTCTTTTAAACTAACAGGAGACTATGGTTCAAACCCGAGCAGAGAAAAAAAACCATGGGAAATTCTTAAATTCCATATGCCTAAGCCTTGATGGGTAGAATTAACTGATATCAGTAAGAGGTCCAGTAAACAATAATAGGGAAGCTTTGCATGGAAGTACAAATTGAATATCCATGATGACCAAGATCAAATGATGTACATTTGGCAAGCTAATCTTAGATATTGAGAGAGAATTATACTTACCTTGACCTCAAAGATGATCAAGTTGTCTTTTCAGTTGAGTGGTTTGAGAGAAGAAATTCCAGAGGATTCATTAAGCATACCATAGATGCCCATTGGTTCTTGTTCAATGAATCCCCAACAAACACCAACCTCTTCCCTTCTAGCTTCTCCAACAATGCTTTGGCATTAAACCTACACTTTCATGACATTAATTCATTAAAAAAATCACTACTAGAAATAGAAGTTTTCTCATCGACATTTAGTAAAAAATTTGTGTTATAAAATATGATTTTCCACCGAACCAGTTCATTGCGAAAACACGTAGTGGGAAACATGTTTCAATTGAAATGCAGGAAAACATGTGAAAACACTACTATTTAGATTTTTTCCTCGACATTCAGTGGAAATAACCATTAAACATTTTTTAGTGGGAAAATAGTGATCTTTTAGTAGTGAATCCAAGAAACAAAAACAACAAGAAGAGGAAATCATAGATAATTTTTTTTATTTTTGTACCTTGGAAGATCACAATCATAAGGTTGCCATCTCCAATGCTGAAATTTTTAGTCTTTTCTTCCAAATTTGTGACAAGCAAAATCATCAGCCATGAAAGAACATTGTTGTTCTTTATACAGAGGATATGAGACATTATCAAAAACCCAACTCCCAGAAAATAAATCACTTGGGGGATGATTTTTTTCTTGTAGGTTTATTTTCTAGGATACTAGCACCATCACCACTATTGTCCCCTATAACATAAAATGACACAAAAACAAAGACCAATAGGAGTATTCCTAAAATAGAATGCAAGTTATACTGAATTATCCATGATTTATGCACTAGGTTTTCTGCCATATTATTCTCTCAAGGGACCACTTTGCTTTATCTTCTCTTATGGGACTATGGTACTTATAAATACTAAGGAGTAGCAGCACAAGGGAATTGAAGCTGTTGAATTTGAAAGAAATTTTGAGTAACTCAAAAAAAAACATACCCAGTGAAATCTCACATTGTGGGGTTTGATGAGAGTAGAGTGTGCGCAGACCTTAATGTTGGGATCTACCATGGTAGGGAGGCTATTTTCAAAAGACCCTCGGCTCAAGAGAAAGCACAAGAAAAGTCAAATAATGAAAATATACAAGATTATACACGGTATACAATACCTTGTGTATACCATGTATATCACTGAAACCCATCACAAGTGGGAGATAGTGATATACACGGTATACACAGCCGTGTATATCCCATAATTGGTAACATATTATTTGTATTATTTATATATAATTAGCATTGTACACTTACCATAATTGTAGGATTCTTGTACAAGTAGAATAGGGTTTTAGGAGTAGGATAGGAATAGGATTTTCCATATTATGGAAATTGTAAATTGTATATATAGTCCTTAATTAATGAAAATAATCAAGGGATTATTTCTTTCATGGTATCAGAAGTCTAGGTTTCACATACCTGCTTCTCCAACTGCTTCCGCTTGTCCGGCCTCCTCGAAATCGAGTCCTTCATCAGTTTCCGTACCGAGTTCTTCCTCCTCTCTTCTCAAATTTTCTTCCAAATCCCTCAAAATCCCATATTGTTCTTTCGTTATGTCTACATCAAAGAACGTATTTCATCATGCCCTTACACTATGGATTACTCTTGTCACGTCAAGTTCTCTATCACATAATTCCTTCCGCTACCCCTACTCCCGCGAAGGATCCTCAGCTATGGATTACTCTTGATGCTACCGTCCTTCAGTGAATTTATTCCACTATTTCTACCAACCTTTTACAGACAATTATTGAGCCAGACACTACGGCTATGGCTACATGGAATAGATTGCGTGATATATTCCGGGATAACCAACATTCTCGTATTGTCACCCTTGAGCAGGAATTTTCCCAAGTCAGCATGGAAGATTTTCCGAATGTTTCACCTTATTGTAAACGACTCAAGGAATTAGCATTCCAACTATGTAATGTCAGAGCTCTTGTTACCAATAATCGTCTTGTTCTACAAATGGTTGCAGGCATATCTGAGGCCTATAATAATGTTGGGACTCTTCTTCGTCAAAGCAATCCGCTTCCCTTTTTTATCAAGCCCGTTCAATGTTCACTTTGGAAGAGGCCGGCTTGGCAAAAAAGGTGGCTACCGGCAACAGTTCCATAGCAATGATGACGTCCTCCGATAATTCTCATGAGTTTGTTGATAATTCGGTCCAAACCCAAAACAACGGTGGCGGCAAGAAGGGTCAGAACCGTAAAAATACTGGCAAAAATCGTGGCGGCAACAACGGTGGCGGCCGGAACGGTGGCACTACCGGCGGAAATAATAACCCCGGCAGGGGTGGGCCTCGGTACAGTGGCAGTGGGTCGCAGGCTACCTGGTCCCAACCTTGGACTCCTTGGCCATGGAACTAGGCCAGTGGCCCTGGGCCCAACAACCCCTACTACTAGCCCACTGCCTACCCAAACTGGGCCCAGTTTCCCAACACCAACAAGCCCAAATTTTCGGTCCAGCAGGGATACCAGAGACACAGTTCTGGGCTGGGGCGGCAAGCAAGTGTGATTGGGCCTCAGCCTCCACAGGCCCACCATGTTGCGCGCCCCACTCCGATCGACATTGAAGTCGCAATGCATACACTTGGATTGAATCCTCCAGACGCAAATTGGTACATGGAAACCAGCCCCACTTCTCACATGACATCCGACCAAGGTACTCTCCCGTCTTATTCCAATATGAGCAACAATCGTGGCATAATTATTGATAATGGCAACTCAATTCCAATTCGTGGTTATAGTCATGCAACTTTATCTTCCCCACATCCATCTCTTGTCTTGAAAAACGTCCTTCATGCCCCTAACTTAATTAAGAATTTGGTGGTTGTCCGTAAATTCACCATTGATAATTGGGTTAAGGTTAATTTTGATCCTTTTGGGTTTTCTGTGAAAGATTTCAAGACGGGGATACCACTCATGAGATGTAATAGTAGGGGAGATCTTTATTCAATCACGCCCGCATCCAGTCTCTCGAGTCAAGCCTTGCCAACTACTTTTGTCGCTCTCGCTCCGTTCTTGTGGCATGCACGTTTGGGTCACCGTGGGTCGTCCATTGTTTCTTCTTTGCATAAAAACAATTTTATTTCTTGTAAGGGTACGCGTAGTACTCCAATTTGTCATTCATGTCCTTTAGGAAAACACATTAGATTACCATTTGTAGCATCTACTTCTCGTACTTTGATGCCTTTTGATATTATTCATGGTGATTTATGGACCTCTCCCGTTCTCAGTTCTGTGGGCCATTGTTAGTATGTTTTATTTTTGGATGATTATTCTATTTTTTATGGACCTTTCCGTTAGCAAAAAATCACAAGTTTTTTCCACCTTCTTAAAATTTAGAGCATTCATCTGTACCCAATTCGATCGAGAAATAAAAAATATTCAATGTGATAATGGCAAAGAATATGATAATGGGTTGTTTCGGGATTTTTGTGATACTAATGACATAAATTTTTGTTTCTCTTGTCCTCATACATCCTCACAAAAATGGGAAAGCCGAACGCAAAATTCGTACCATTAATAATATTGTCGCACTTTATTGGTCTATGCTTCTGTACCCCCTTTCTTTTGGCATCATGCTCTACAAATGACTACTTATCTCCTTAACATACTTCCTACCAAAGGATTGGCATATTCATCCCCTCTTAAAATCTTCTATAATAAGGATCTTTCTTATTCACATCTTAGGATCTTTGGGTGCTTATGTTATCCACTTTTTCCGTCAACTACTATTAACCAACTTCAAGCCCGTTGTACCGCTTGTGTGTTTTTGGGTTATCCATCTAATCATCGTGGTTACAAATGTTTTGATTTATCATCTAATAAAATCATAATTAGTCGCCGTGTTATTTTTTATGAAACCTATTTTCCGTTTGCTAGAGTAAGTAGTCCCGGGCCTAGTTCGTATAATTTTTTAGATGACGAGATCTCCACGTATATTATCCACCATTTATCGGACTTGTCCCGTACCCAAAATCCACCAGCGGGCCCACTGCCCGCTGGACCTCCTGTCCCATAGCATACTCCCGTCACGGGTCCAGGAATTGGGCCGCCTATCCAGCCCAGTTCTGCCCCTACTTCTATTTCCGACATCGGTCCCGATTTCAGTGTTGGGCCAGCAGTCCCACTGCCTGTTGGCCAGTCCGTCACCCATCCGGATTTTTTCCAATTCACCCCCGAGTCACAGACCGGTTACTAATAGTCAATGGGGTAATTTTACACCAAAGAGACATTTTAATCTAAATTCTAATGTTCTTAAATCCCCTATACCCCGTAACCCAGTATCTGCGTTAAATGACCCGAATTGGAAATTGGCCATGAACGACAAATATGATGCTCTTATTGAAAATAAGATGTGGGAGTTGGTGCCCCGTCCTTCTGGTGTTAATATTATTCGATCTATGTGGATTTTTACTCATAAAGATAATTCTGATGGTTCTTTTGCGAGGCATAAGGCTCGTCTTGTAGGTGATGGTAAGACTCAGCAGGTTGGCGTGGATAGTATTGAGACGTTTAGTCCGGTGGTCAAACCGACTACCATTCACACCGTTCTCAGCCTGGCTCTTTCAAAGGCATGGCCTATTCATCAGTTAGATGTAAACATGTTTTCTTACATGGTGATCTTAAGGAGACCGTTTACATGCATCAGCCCTTGGGTTTTCGAGACCCCAAATATTCTCATCATGTCTATTTATTGAAGAAGTCCTTATATGGGCTTAAGCAAGCCCCATGGGCTTGGTATAAAAGATTTGCACACTATGTTTCGTCTATTGGGTTTTCTCACAGTAGGTTTGATAATTCATTGTTCATATATCGTCGTGGTACTTCCCTGACTTATATTCTATTATATGTGGATGATATTATCTTGACTACCTCTTCTGATGCTTTGCGCAAGTCTATCATGACAATGCTCAGTTCTGAGTTTGCTATGAAAGACTTGGGGCCTTTGAATTACTTTTTGGGGATTGTTGTCTCTCGTCATACAGGTGGATTATTCTTATCACAACGGAAGTATGCCGCTGAGATAATTGAAAGGGCTGGTATTTCCTCGTGTAAGTCTACTTCCACTCTAGTTGATACTAAGCCCAAGCTGGGTGTTGTGGCTGGCTCACCTTACGAGGATCTCACTCACTATCGCAATCTTGCTGGAGCTCTTCAGTATCTTACTTTCACGAGACCGGATATTATGTATATCGTACCACCGGGATGATAAATCACACTTAGGGGATGATTTTTTTCTTGTAGGTTTATTTTCTAGGATACTAGCACCATCACCACTATTGTCCCGATAACATAAAATGACACAAAAACAAAGACCAATAGGAGTATTCCTAGAATAGAATGCAAGTTATACTGAATTATCCATGATTTATGCACTATTTTTTCTGCCATATTCTTCTCTCAAGGGACCACTTTGCTTTATCTTCTCTTATGGGACTATGGTACTTATAAATACTAAGGAGTAGCAGCACAAGGGAATTGAAGCTGTTGAATTTGAAAGAAATTTTGAGTAACTCAAAAAAATATATATATATATATATACCCAGTGAAATCTTACACGGTGGGTTTGAGGAGGGGAGAGTGTGCGTAGATCTTAATATTGGGATCTACCATGGTAGGGAGACTATTTTCAAAAGACTCTCGGCTCAAGAAAAAGCACAAAAAAAGTCAAATAAGAATACGCAATTCAAAGCAATATAAAAATGAAAATAATGAATACAAATAAGCCATGATAGAGCCGTATGAAAAAAAAAAAAAAAAAACAGTAGCTACTAGAGAAGAAAAAAATAGAAGCTGGTGATAAACGTGCTGAAATTTGAAGAAAGTTTATTATTAATACATCCACCTCGTAAAACGTATGACCTCTTATGCTGTTCGAGAATAAGTATTTGTTTTGTTCCAATTATTGTAATTTTATTAGATTGGGCACCGTGTTTAATAATGAAATAAATATTTTTAAAATTTGTGATTTATAATAAGTTATAGATATTTGTGTGAATATAAATTATCTCAGTAAAGATAAAATTTAAATTTTAAAGTTCAATTGTTAATAAAAATAAAATATGTGTCTTTCTTTTTTAAACGGACTGAAAAGAACGAATATCACATAAATTTGGACAAAAAATTTAGTTCTATTTCTTTTTCTTTTTCTTTTTATTCCTTTTTAGGAGTTGAATATTAAATTTAATATTAAGATTTATAAGATTCGTTTAAATTAACTTGTTAACGATGCTCTGAAATTATATGTAAGAACTTAATTAGTCAATTATGACATTTGAAATATATATGTTTATTCAGAAAGATTATAAGGATTTGACTTCACAATGAGGACAGTTGCAATATGAAAAACGTTGAAATTGCTTGTCGTCGGAAATATGCTTGTTTTATTACACTAAGTTAGACTTTTTTACTTGTTTTAATTGTTTGAAAGAGATCGCTATCTAATTCAATTTTTTTAATTGTTTGAATGAGATCACTAATATAATCTTATGAACTTAAATTATTTAGGTATTCTTTATGTCATATGGCTTTTATATATATATATATATATATATATATATATATATATATATATAAAAGCCATTAACTTTGACGAGCTTAGGGTCAGCTTGAGCTGTATGCTTAAGCTACTGATTGTTATTCTACTCTATCTATTGTCATTCTAAATACGTAGTACACTAACATTGACCATTAGCTTGACATGTGGAATGGCTGATGTCTAGGCCCACAATGCCAACATTGACAATGCTATTATATTAGCTCTTACAAAACATGTTTTTTTGGATATACAAAAGTATATATTTTCAATTATGTATTTCACCAATTTTTATTAAATCCATGTATCCAAAGTATGTTCTGTAGGAAAACTATACATTCGCCATAGTTGTTTGGAAGAATCATAAACATCATTGGTGTTTAATTGTTAAACAATTGCAGAAAATGTTTTTCAAAATTAATTTTTCATGTATAATTAAAAACAAATATATATCTTTGCAATTATAATTAGTTCAAAATACATGATCTATAAAGAATTTCAAAGTAAAAAAAAAGGAACTCAAAAACTATAATTTTTTATTTTTAAAAAATGAAATGTAAATGTAATGCTACTAGCAAGTGTGAAAATTGCTTCAGTTTCATGTACGTGTTTTTGTTAAAGTTGTTTTCTCAGCAGAAGAATGGAATATAAATAAAAATATACAAAACATAGATGTAGAAAAAAAATTAGAATATCTAATTTGGCATGAGTATTAGCGAATATTCTCTGTATATTTTGTAATTATGATAAATGTATATTTAAGGTAACTTAGGATTCTAATTGTATTAGGAATCAACCTTTGTAAGGTAAGTTAGGATTCGTACCATATTAGGAATCAACCTTTGTACATCTATATATATATTGTGAATAATGAAAGGAATCCCCAAGGGAAATTATTCCATCTTTCATGGTATCAAGAGCCTAAAACCTAAATTTCTTCTCTTCCTCATTCTCGGCCGAAATTAGCATTTTTTTTCTGATTTCACAGAAAAAAAAAATCTGCATTCCTCCCTTTTTCGGCCAAACCAGAAAATTCCTTCCCTCGGCAGGCGACAACCATGTCTTCCCCCACAAATTCCGGTTCATCCACTGGCACACTTGACAACCCCTCTCAACGTTCAGTATCTTCTTTTCATCCGGCATTCGTCGTTAACGAATCAAAAATTTTATCCCTATAATTCTTGAACAAGAAGACTGTCAATATTCCATGTGGATGGAACTATTCTACATTCATGCATGTGCATACAATGTGCTCGATCATATTGACGAATCTGTTCCTCGTCCCACCGATGTTACAGACTCAATCTGGCGTCGTCTTGACGCCATCGTCAAACAATGGATCTACGGCACCATCTCCAAAGACCTGTTGTGCACTATCATGAAAACAGGTGCTACTGCATGTGAACTTTGGGTCCGGCTAGAAGAAATCTTTCAGGACAATAAAAATACTCGGGCCGTATATTTGGAAGAGAAATTCAATAATACCCGCCTCGAGAATTTTAACAACATGTCCGAATATTGTAAGCAAATGAAACTCATAACCGATCAACTATCCAACGTCGGGACTTCTATATCAGAAACCAAGATGGTGCTTCAACTTGTTGCGGGTTTACCAAAAGGTGAATATGACACACTCGCAACAATGATTCAACAAGCCGACCCTCTCCCAAGTTTCAACAAGGCACGTTCACAACTATTGTTGGAAGAAACTAGACATGCTAAACAAGAGGAACATAATCAAAAGGCGTTAGCCGTTGACGGGATGGCAACACATGCGGCCAGCAGCAACCACCATCACAAAGATGTCCAGCAGCAGCAGAAGCACCACTGGTTGCCATCCAAGCAGCCAGCAGCTCGCAATAAAGCATTTCCCGGCGGCTGTCCCCGACTGATTTGGGCCAGGCCTACACCACCGTGAACCTTCAACAGCCCGACGACAATTGGTACATGGACACCGGAGCCACATCTCACCTCACCCGGTCGTCAGGTAACCTATCTCAACTACATCGATTAAAGTGTTCTCAATTTATTACTGTCGGCAATGGTCATCGCATTCCAATTGAAGGTTACGGTAACACACACACCAAACATCCACACCCACCTTTCTCCCTAAACCACGTCCTATACACACCTAACATCATTAAAAACTTAATCTCTGTTAGAAAATTCACTAGCAATAATTCTGTGTCTGTCGAATTTGACCCTTTTGGTTTTTCTGTGAAAGAACTCAATACGGGGAAAATTCTTACACGCCAAAATAGTGTGGGAGACCTCTACCCATTTACTCAATCTTCCGCTGTCAGACCACAAGCACCTCTATCCCTTGCGGCAATCTCTCCCTCCACTTGGCACAACAGACTCGGACACCCCGGAGACCAGTTTTTACTTTTCTTAGGACTTCTAAGCGTATTCAATGTAATAATGGGAAAATTGCCCAACACTCGTTTTTCTTGTCCACTAGGCAAACATACTCGTCTTCCATTTATGTCATCAAACAGTGTTGCTTTTTCTCCCTTTGATATTGTTCATGCTGATTTGTGGACATCTCCGATTGTTAGCTCTTTGGGTCATAAATTCTATCTAGTATTCTTGGATGATTTTTCACATTTTGTCTGGATTTACCCACTGAAATTTAAATCTGAAGTTTTTACAAAATTCCTCGAGTTTCACAAATTCATTAAAACACAATTTAAAAAATCTATCAAATCATTCCAATGTGATAATGGACGTGAATTTAATAACTCGGCATTTCACAATCTCTGTTCTAAACAAGGCATGGTTTTTCGTTTTTCTTGTCCCTATACTTCTTCGCAAAACGGAAAGGCTGAAAGAATTATACGTACCATCAATAACATGGTTCGCACACTTCTGTTTCATGCCTGCCTACCACCACCTTTTTGGGTCTATGCTGTCAAAATGGTAGAATCCCTTCTTAATATTTTACCAACTAGCACACTCCAAAACAAGACCCCTACCGAAATCTTATACCGTAGGCTACCATCATATGTTCACCTACGTATTTTTGGATGCTTATGCTACCCCAACATGGCCTCCACTGCACCTCACAAACTTGCCCCTCGCACTCTGCCATGTGTCTTCCTTGGTCTATCTCCTAATCATCGGGGATACTTGTGCTATGACATTGCTACTCGCAAAATCATCGTCTCCTGTCACGTCACCTTTGACGAGACAACCTTTCCTTTTTCAAATCTTCAGAAATTTCAGACCACCGATTACATCTTTCTCGATGAACCAAGTCTGTCCCCGATCATCCAAAATCTATACCAACAAGCGAGCCCCACCTGTTCGACAAGATCGCCACTGTCCGGCACCACCCCAACAGCTCCTTGCTCACCCCTACAGCCCCCAGTCGAGTCACCAGAAACCAGTCCAGCTGAACTACTACCCATTGGTCCAGAACCAGTGGACCAGTAATCTCCCAGCCCTGACCCACCGCCACTGCCGTCTCATCGTATGGAGACTCGTGCACAACACGGGATCTTCAAACCCAAGGTTCACTTCAATCTCTCCACACAAACCTTATCACCTATTCCAAAAAATCCTGAACTAGCAAAACTGGACCCAAATTGGAATGCAGCCATGTGCGAGGAATTTAACGCTTTAACCAAGCAGAACACTTGGGATTTGGTACCTAGACCCGAAGGTGTGAATGTTATCCGATGTATGTGGCTATTTCGGCATAAGTTCGAGACAACAGTGGTGACTTATAGAGGTATAAGGCAAGACTAGTCGCCAATGGCACTAATCGCGCAGGAGGGTATTGATTGTGGTGAGACATTCGGTCCGGTTGTTAAACCGGCCACTATTCGGATTGTTCTCGTATTGCTATGGGCATGCATTGGCCGATTCATCGACTTGATGTCAAGAATGCATTCCTTCATGGGGATTTGAAAGAGATCGTGTACATGCATCACCTCCCGGCTTTGTTCATCCCAAGCAGCCTCCGCCGTTTGTGTGTTGTCTCGGGAAGTCATTGTATAGATTGAAACAGCACCCCGCGCTTGGTATGATCGTTTTGCCAGTATCTTCGCAGATTGGTTTTGTATGTAGCAGGTGTGATAACTCTCTCTTCACTTTTCACCGAGGTAGCAAGACCGCATATTTGCTATTATATGTCGATGACATTGTTCTTCTTGCCTCATATGACGGTTTGAAGAATGAAATCATTGCTCTACTCAAAACCGAATTTGCTATGACCGACTTGGGCAAGCTAAGTTATTTTTTGGGTATATCGGTAACAGATCTGCAGACCACTATGTTCCCGTGTCGGCGTAAGTATGCAGAAGAGATAGTGTACGGGGCCAAGATGGCAAATTGTAAAATTATGCCAACTCCGGTGGACTCCAAATCCAAGCTTAGTGCCAATGACGGTGCGCCAGTTTCTGATCCCATTCTATATCGGAGTCTAGCAGGTGCTCTTCAGTATCTTACATTCACTAGGCCGATATTACATATGCCGTTCAAACAGTGTGTCTGTTCATGCACGACCCCCGAGAGTCACATTTTGCCGCCCTCAAACGTATTATCAGATACGTTAAGGGCACACTAGACTTTGGATTACACTTATACCCCTCTACCCCAACCAAGTTACTTGCCTACACGGATGCAGATTGGGCAGGATGCCCAGACACACGTCGCTCCACCTCAGGGTACTATGTATTTCTTGGGGATAATCTTATCTCATGGTCCGCCAAGAGTAAGGCCATACTATCCCGTTCGAGTGCTGAAGCAGAATATCGTGGTGTTGCTAATCTAGTTGCTGAGATCTGTTGGCTCCGAAATCTTCTTTTAGAGCTCCAGTGTCCACTCCGCAAGGCGTCTATAGTCTATTGTGACAACATATCTGCCATCTATATGTCTCATAATCCGGTCCAACATCAGCGGACTAAGCATATTGAGATGGATATCCACTTTGTGCGAGAGAAGGTTGCCCGTGGTCAGGTCAAAATATTACACGTGCCTTCCTCTTATCAGTATGCAGACATCTTCACAAAGGGACTACCGCGACAGCTCTTCACCGACTTCCGATCCAGCCTTAGCGTTCGGCCTCCTCCCGCTCCGTTTGAGGGGGAGTATTAGCGAATATTCTCCGACTATTCTCTGTATATTTTGTAATTATGATAAATGTATATTTAAGGTAACTTAGGATTCTAATTGTATTAGGAATCAACCTTTGTAAGGTAAGTTAGGATTCGTACCATATTAGGAATCAACCTTTGTACAGCTATATATATTGTGAATAATGAAAGGAATCCCCAAGAGAAATTATTCCATCTTTGTTTTCTCAGCAGAAGAATGGAATATAAATAAAAATATACAAAACATAGATGTAGAAAAAAAATTAGAATATCTAATTTGGCATGAGGAATGACTGATATGCCCACTTTATGTCTATTAGTAAAGGAAAAGTTGTTATTTAATGCAATCAGATTTTAATTAGAAAATGTTTCATGTAATGTGACTTCGTAACAGAAAATCAGAGAAAAATAGGAAAGAAAAAATAAGCATATCCTTTGCAATTCAAAGTGCAATAATTTATTATCTTGATGTAATCTTGTCAAAAAGATTGAAAGGTTCCTTAGCTGATCAAAATCATTTTTTTATAAATGAGCTAAGAATATGAGAACTTCATCTAAATCACTTTCGGATAATTCGTTCCGGAATATCTATTATTTTATTTTAATTATAATTATTAATAAAATATATAACATTTTTTTAAGTGAGTCAATCCTTGACAAATATTGTACAATATCAGAAATACTGAGATAGTACGCATAGGTACAAAAAGAGACACAATCATTCTCCGTTTTTACTGTTAAAAATAAACCTCAAATATATATATAAATTGAGTATAATTTTAAAATATTAGAGTTATCCATTATGTTGGGCTCGTGCACAGCATGGGCATGCCTTAACTAGTTGCTAAATAGGAGATGGAAAGAGGAAGGAAGAGGGGAGATGTTTAGTAGGGGTGGGGTACAAGGGGGTGGGATCCCCTAACACATACTTCTTCTGTCTCAATTTATGTGAAATCATTTTATTTAGTTTGTTCCAAAAAAATAATTCTATATTTAAAAATAATTTAAATTTACAAGATGATTTACATCCTTATTTATATAAAACTTTAAAAGAAAATAGAGATATTAGTAAGGCGGTGGGGGTGGGAGTACCCCTAACACATATTCCTTTTATCTCAATTTATGTAGTATCATTTTCTTTTTTATCAGTCCCAAAAAGAATATCATCATTTTATATTTAGAAATAATTTAAATTTGTAAGATGATTTACCATCACACATTTATATAAAACTTTAAAAGGAAAAGTGGAGATGTTAGGAAGAGGGGTGGGGTGGGGGTTGGAGGAAGAAATTGGCAGAGCAACTCAAGAACGTTGGTGCGCCTGCCACCAATGATCGTCGTGTTCTTCAGATGGTTGCAGGCCTATCCGAGGCCTATAATGGCGTTGGGACATTCCTTCGTCAAAGTAATTCGCTCTCACCGTTCTACCAGGCACGTTCCATGCTCACATTAGAAGAGGCCAGCTTGGCTAAAAAGGTGACTACCAGAGTAAATTCCGCCATGATGATGGCCACGTCTAATGAACCTCACTCGTTCTCGGATAATTCTAGCCAAAAAGCGAACAACGATGGCGGCAAAAAGGGTTAAAATAAAAAAAATGGTGGCAAGAACCGCGGCGGCGACTGCTGTGGTCGGAGCAGTGGCGGAAGTGGCAAACGTGGTGGCAGTGGGCCGGCTGGGCCGCAGTACCACTGGCTGCAGCCTTGGGCCAACTGACCGTGGGGCTGGGCCTGTGGTCCAATGTGCCTTTCCAACCTTATCTAGGAAACTGGGCCGGTTTCCAGAATTTTCAGAGGCCCAGTTTTCTGAATTCACAGGCTAAACAGCCTACCGGGCCTTGGCAGCAGGCTGGCCTACTTGGGCCTCGGCCTCAGCAGGCCTTCGCTGCTGCGGGTCCAACAGCAGTCCCGCCCCCTACGAATATCGAGGTCGCGATGCATACACTTGTATTAAATCCCCCGGATGCAAATTGGTACATGGACACCGAAGCCACTTCTCATATGACGTTCGCACAAGGTAATCTCTCGTCTTATTTCAATTTAAGCAATAATCGTGACATAATTGTTGGTAATGACAATTCAATTCCAATTCGTGGTTATGATCACACAAATTCTCCCCCTCCACATCCATCTTGTCCTTAAAAATGTCCTTCATGCCCCTCACTTAATTAAAAATTTGGTGTCTGTCCGAAAATTCACGATTGATAATTGGGTTTCTGTTAATTTTACCTTTTGGATTTTCTGTGAAGGATTTCAAGACGGGGATACCTCTAATGAGATGTAATAGTCGGGGAGGGCTTTATCTAATCACCACCACCACCATTTTCACGAGTCAAGCCACACCTTCAACATTTGCCGCTCTTGCTCATTCTTTGTGGCATGCACACTTGGGTCATCCAGGGTCGTCTATTATTTCTTCTCTTAAAATAATAATTTTATTGATTATAAGAGTACGCGTAGTATTCATATTTGTCCTTCTTGTCCTATAGGGAAATATGTTAGATTACCGTGTGTAGCCTCTACTTCTAGTACATTGATGCCTTTTGACATTATTCATAGTGGTTTATGGACATCTCCCGTTTTGAGCTCTTTGGGCCATCGTTATTATGTGTTATTCTTGGATGAATATTCTAATTTTTTGTGGACCTTTCCTTTGTCTAAGAAATCTCAAGTTTTTTCCACTTTCTTAAAATTTAGAGCATCCATATGTACCCAATTTGAACAAAAAATTAAAAACATTCAATGTGATAATGGTAGAGAATATGATAATGGGTCGTTTCGAAAATTTTGTGACACTAATGGCATGTATTTTTGGTTTTCTTGTCCTCATACGTCCTCGCAAAATGGGAGGCTAAAAGAAAAATTCGTACCATTAATAATATTGTCCAAACCTTACAAGCCCATGCTTTATTACCTCATTCTTTTTGGCATCATGTTTTATAAATGACTACTTACCTTCTTAATATACTTCCTATCAAAGGTTTACCATATCAATCACCCCTTAAAATTCTTTATCATGAAGACCCCTCGTATTCTCATCTTGGGGTGTTTGGGTTTTTGTGCTATCCACTTTTTCTGTCCACTACAATTAACAAACTTCAAGCTCGTTCTACCGCTTGTGTATTTTTGAGTTATCCGTCTAATCATCGTGGTTACAAATTTTTTGATTTATCTTCGAATAAAATTATAATTAGTCGCAATGTTATTTTTTATAAAACCCTATTTTCGTTTGCTAAATTATCTAAATTCGTGTCTAGTACTTATAATTTTTTGGATGATGGACTCTCACCGTACGTCATACATCACCTAGCCCAACTGACCAGTGATCCGGTTCTACCAGCAGGCCCACTGCCTGCTGGCCCAAATGGTCAAAATAATGTCTATGTTTCTCGGCCAGCAGGCCCACTGTCTGTTGGCCCGACACTATTTCCAGATATCGATCCAGGTCCCGTGTTGGATTCTCGGCCAGAAGGCCCACTACCTGCTGGCCCAATAAATTCTGCTCCTCCTCCGTTGTCTCGGCGAGCAGGCCCACTGCCTGCTGGCCCAGTTCCGTCACCACTACGTCCGTATTCTAGGCCGCGGGCCATCGCTCATCGCTCGTTGGCATCCGGACTGGACCCGCAGCCAACTCCAAACTTATCCCCTACTATTTCGAGTCAAGGGACCGTTACTCATCGCTTACGGGGTATCTTTAAACCTAAATGACATTTTAATCTAAATTTTAATGTCACGAAATCACCCCTACCACGTAACCCGATCTCTGCCCTTCATGACCCGAATTGGAAAATTGTCATGATGATGAATATAATGCTCTTATTGAAAATAAGATGAGGGAGTTGGTGCCCCGTCCTCCTGGTGTCAATATTATTCGTTGTATGTGGATTTTCACTCATAAGGAAAATTCTGACGATTTTTTTTTAGAGGCATAAGGCTCATCTTGTAGGGGATTATAAAACTCAACAGGTTGGCGTGGATTGTGGAGAGACATTTAGTTCGGTCGTCAAACCGGCTACCATTCACCTGTTCTCAGTCTAGCTCTCTCAAAAGCATGGCACATTCATCAGCTGGATTTGAAAAATGTTTTCATACACGGTGATCTTAAGGAGACAATCTACATGCATCAGTCCTTGGGTTTCCAGGACCCCAATCATCCTCACCATGTCTGTTTGCTGAAGAAGTCCTTATATGGGCTTAAGCAGGCCCCATGGTTTTGGTATAAGAGGTTTGTCGATTATGTGTCTACTATTGGGTTTTCTCACAGCCGGTCTGATAATTCGTTGTTCATCTATCGTCGTGGTACTTCTCTAGCATATAATTTATTATATGTGGATGATATTATATTGACTTCCTCTTCGGATAATCTGTGCGCGTCTATCATGTCTCTTCTTAGCTCAGAATTTTCTATGAAAGACTTGGGGCCCTTAAGTTACTTTTTGGGTATAGTTGTCACACGTCATGCAAGTGGTCTATTTTTATCACAGAAAAAGTATGTAGCTGAGATTATTGATGGAATTGTCATGTCATCGTGTAAGTCCACGTCTTCTCCGATTGATACCAAACCGAAGTTGAGTGCTACTTCTAGCACACCTTACGAGAATCCCACCTACCATCGTAGTCTTACAGGGGCTCTTCTGTATCTTACTTTCACGAGATCCGATATTACTTATACAGTGCAACTGATGTGTTTATTTATGTATGATCTAAGGGATGAGCACATGCATGCGCTCAAATGGATTATATGGTACATACAGGGCACACTTGATTATGGTTTGCATTTGTATCCATCCTCCATCTCTACTCTCGTGTCTTATACAAATGCTGATTGGGGTGGATGTCCAGTTACTAGACAGTCGACATCTGGTTATTGTATGTTTCTTGGAGATAACTTGGTCTCGTGATCGGCATAACGCCAGGCTACTTTATCGCGATCCAGTGCGGAGGCCGAGTATCGTGGGGTAGCCAATGTGGTGTCTGAGTCATGTTGGCTATGTAATCTTCTATTAGAACTTCACTTTCCTATTCAGAAAGCTACCTTGGTCTATTGTGATAATGTTAGTGTAGTCTATCTCTCTGGAAATTTGATTCAACATTAGCGCACTAAACATATCGAGATGGATATTCACTTTGTTCGAGAAAAAGTAGCTCGTGGACAAGTACGTATATTGCATGTCCCTTCACGATATCAAATTGCTTATATGTTTACTAAGGGTCTTTCTTTGGTACTGTTTGAAGATTTTAGGAACACTCTGAGCGTACGACAACTTCTCGCTATGACTACGGGGGTGTGAAAGCCAACGTGTATACACAGTTGAAAAATCGTGTATATCACCTTCTTCGCTTGTATATAATTTACCTTATTCGTAAAATTATTGTACAAGTATAATTATGATATTATTCTTTTATTAGGATAAGATATTAGAATTATATTAGAAAAATATAAATTTATTTTCTATATTTAGATATTATATATCTTGTATATATAGACATTTTCATTATAAAAATTATCAAAGAATTATTTCTTTCACTAACACATACTACTAGTAAATTTTTAAAGTAACATTAAACGTATCTGACCAGTAGGAAATAAAAAACGACTAATAAGCCGTAATGCAGAAAGGTTGTGGGTCCATTGATAAAACCTTCATTAGTAGCCATTCAGATTGTGTTTCGTGTCTCACAAACATTAGCTGTTTTTCGACTACTGAGGGAATTTCTCTTTTAGAATTAGGATGTGTCATGTGTCAAATGATTAAGCTGAATTTGAGCAAAAATATGTTATGTTGATAAATGGATATATCATTGTCCAAGTATTATGAAAATTTGACGGGGTCATTTGCACAAATTCCCCTATTCCAGGGTGGTCATTAATTTTTGCCCTTTATCATTTTTAGCGTGATATAATTAGAATTTCACTAGACATAGTTAGTGTTTAGCTTCGACGTATGTATCATAACAACCTACAAATTATAGCGGACAAGACATAACTTTCAACACTCAACATAATCTGTCAAAAGACATAATTTTAGATTTCGACGGACATAGTTAGCGTTTAACTTCGACATATATATCATAGAAATCACACAAATTGTGTCGGATATATCATAATTTTCAACACTCAATATAATCTGAAAAATACTACAAAACTATGTCGCATAACTTAATTTCTACATAATTTATGCCGAGCGATGCAAAATTTTAGTTTTCGAAGATAAAAATATTATAGAAACTATGTCTTGCGAAGTAGGCCTGAAATTTTTGTAAAATAAATAGCAGGGATAAAAATTAAAGACCACAAATATGAAAGAGGGGGGGGGGGGGGGGAATTAAAGACCAATGCGTGTGAAGGGAAAAATAAGTGCATTTTTTTATTTTTAAGATTTTGAATTTAAATTGAAGATAACATGTTATTGATAAGTATAATATTTCAAATGCATATTGCGCAAAAGATTACTCATCGCAAGTTTAAATGTTTAATCATAATACATAGAAGGAGCGCTCTAACGGAGGAGCCTCCGCACTAGTGTCTCAAATATAAGCCAAGTAAGAAAGATACCCTTCTCCATCATTCTTTGAGCCTTGAGGAACGATATCACCTTCTTCAGAAGTGACTAAGAGTATCCTTCTACTCCAATCGAGGAATACCCGGTATGGAAAACGTAATTTGCCTCATTACAAGTCGTTAATCATCGTTGTATATGTCCAATCACAATAGACTATCTCACTGGGAAAAAAAGAAACTAATATATCACCACAAACATTGTATGTGCATGCACCTTCCTGTACCGATAGACACAAAACTGATAAGAGCTTAAAGTAAGGGTGTTATGGTTAGATTAATTACATTTGGACTTGTCAAATTGATTAAATTAATAAATAAAAAATTAGACATTGTATGACAAGTATGCTCACTAAATAGCATAAAAACAATCGAACTTTACGGATTGCCGGTAGTCAATACTCACGTTTCAGGCTATAAAATTTACATCTCATATCGAAAAATCTTCTTTTAAAATAACTTTAAATTTTCAAATGTCATCTCTTTCATCTTAAGGTTTTATTTAATTACTTTCTCTAAATATCTCAAATCCCCCCCCCCCCCCCCCCCCCGATTTTTCTCTCTAATCTTAAGTTAGAGCACATTAATACTAATAGATCCTGTTGATGATTTAGTTTTCCATAGAGCATTTGACATGATAACCAGTCACATTGAAGCGCGATAATTGAACATTTTTAGACAACAAATTGAACTAGTGAATCACTTATATTTTCTATTCTCTTGTATCCGACAATCCCAAAACCTATAACGAGTAATTACTAAAGAAAATATTAGGAGATGCTGGCAGTGATGGAGTCGGGAAAAGAAGACAACATTGGTGATTTTTTTGGCAGCGTTAAATTATTGTTTGTAATTTATTTGATATGTATATTTGTGATTTGTATCAATTGGAAGATATTAGATTTTGTTAGAAACATCTTAGTGGGCTTGAATATATATATATATATATATATATATATATATATTTTGGTAGTTTTCGGATTCGATTTGATGCATATTTGACTAGAATTTTTCAGATTGAAACTCGATGTTGAAGACGATTCCATCTGTATATCCTCCACTGTATCCGGTGTTATCATATTATATGTCCATTTCTCTCCTACATATCTATGTATATATGCATGAAGCTCTTGTATGATATGCATGATATACCATGTGATATATGTTGGGAGTTTTTGCTCTATGGTACTTTATAATGCAGTACGGGAAGTATATAACTATTACAAGTATTCGAAAGGATAAACAAAGATTCAATAATTCAACTAGAAATCTGAAAATTACAATAGTTACACAAGAAAATTGGAAATTCCAATTTTGTAGAAGATGGAAAAATGGAAATTGTTTTTGCTGAGTCGAGTGTAGCACTCTGTCCTTAAGACAATATTGCCCCGTATGTATCATTTATACGTCCTGGACAATTTGTCTCCCAAGATAAAACAACAATGGAACCCTTGAGCAAAGGAAACTCAAGAGCTACCGTGAAGAATATTGAGTAACGAAATGATGCTTGGAAGTTGTAGGAAGAAAACTGTTTTCGGTTGTGTATTTTCGTGCACTGTTTTTGGTGTTCTCCTTGGTGCTCAACAATGGTGTAAGGGGGTGTTTATATAGGTGAGGGAGGGGCTGATTACGCCCTCCATAATGACCTAAATAATGGCCATTATGAAGGTAGTAAAACTACCAACATAAATGGAGAAAAGACCAACGGATTTGGCCATTATAGGAGGAGTAATTTAGCCAAAATAAATGGCTGAATTGAGTGCTTGGCAAGCTCGCTTTGACCTGTCCGTATTCGGAAACTTGAGGGACCAAACCGTACATCTTGAAACTTCGGGGACCAAACTCGTACATCCGAAAGAATTCTCGGTCCGAACTATACATCCGGAAACTTTTGGGATCAAAGCGTACTTCGGCAAAGTTCTCTCGGCCCAAAAAGATAATATCAGAAGGCCCACATCCCACAGCCCACGACCCGTGAACCCGGAACTCGGAACCGACCGGACCAAGGGCGGGCGGCGGCGGCGGCGTGTGTGGTCTTTCCTCGAACCGAAGCACATCTAGGTCCTCCTCCTTTAACACATGGGATACCCCTTGGGGTCCCAAACCCCAAACCAATTTCGAGTCTTATATACACAACAATTCTTTCTTCCTCTACCGATGAGGGAGAATTACACACAATACCACACTTTCATGCTTCAAACACCTTACTTCGTGAACCAATATCTCTTTCATTTCTCAATGAAATTTGACGATTCTTGGCCCTACGGTTATCTACGTACTTAGTAGATCATGCATGTGTGAAGAACCGAATTCTCCAATATGCGTAACACTAGTGTTTAAGCCGTTAAAGTTGGTCGGTCGCAACTCCTGCCAAAGGAAAATTTCCAACAATCCCCTCTTGAAAGAGATTTTTGCGCACTCACATGGTGTCTTTTCATTTCCAAAGCAATATTTCAAAGCGGACCGATGTTGCATAAGGAGAGGTAGCCTCAGCTTTGAACCTTCCATAGTTGAATACCATCGGACTTACTTACTGCGTGGTGAACGTGATGTCTTAAACCGTCAGTGTTTAGTGTAAGCCAAGTCAATGGTACCAACACAACAAATTCCCTTACTCTCTTCTTCGTAATGTTTTGTCCGTTTTGGCCATGAACAACGTCTTGGATTCTTAAGTGCGTTCATTTTGAGGCGGCCCGTCCTCGCACTTAAATAGGTGGTCTCCTACAAGGTATCTCGCTATACCCCACTTCACAAGTGTTAGGAACCATTAAAAGTTTCCCAAAGACCTAACCTCAACCTGTTGAGGATCATTACAGTTTTGAAAACTTAACCTTTACCCATACCGCAAATAGCACTTAACGTCTATCGCGGGAACGGATTTGGATTTGGTGTTTCTTTTCGAAATCACTATCCGAAGTGCTCATGCTTCTACCGAAGCGATCAACCGAACCTTTACAACTTAGTTTTCCCATTGAACCAAATTACCGGGATCTCCAGTTCGTAAGGTTGGGTTTCCACCGTATTGGTCCGTATATTTTGGGTTTTAAGCCCATTCCCCTAGACAGCGAGAACACTTGATCTCGGGTAGTCCCTTAGTTAGTAAACAAGGAAGTGACACCCGTGATGATCAACCGCCATACGGTCTTATGTCTCCGACAGATCCCGACAGATATGTCCGACGCCGTCATCCGTGTCCTTCCTAAAGCCGACCTAGCTAGCCACGTGTAGAACCGCTGAAGGCACGGGTTTCTCCCAATGAGGGACGTCCTCTAATGAGTCGTGAAGTTACTCAACTTCTTTCATGCTTTGTATAAAGCGATAAACTCCGATACCATCATGAATCGGTCGATGCAAGTTTGCTTAGAGGATTTTTCAAGAACCACCATACACATTTACTTGTGGCTTTGGTGTTCTTCGATCCGATGTCCGTTTGCATCACCGTGTTCTCTCGTAACCATTGGACATCCGAATACTATAATCCGTAGATAAGCGAATAATTCGATATCGTCATATCCGACTTAACGCCTTATATTGATCATGTATTAAGATCATCGGTGAACCTTAGTTCAACCGATCGTTTGTTGGACGATACCGGGTCGGTTGTAGTGTGTACAATACATTGAACTACACGTGACCCGAGCATATCGCTCCTTGTCTATGGGTGCACCGTGATTCCAATCGGTTCTATGATTCATATCCATTGGTGGCTTCAACGAGACTCGTCAACTATCGACCGATCCGTTAGATGTCTTAGAAATCCAATTCCTAAGATGTCATCGTGATACCCATATCTTTCATATCGAGACTTTGTTTCAATATGATTTTCACTCTAAGACCGTTGGTTTTCCCAATTGTTGGCTTTCTAACTTCAGAGTCAATGTTTCTGTGATCAGATTCATTGTTTCTGTTTTATCTGAGACTTTCAGGACCAAAATGTTAACATTTCATGGACCAAAAGTTCAAGAAGAAGCCCAACAGTTCAGCAAACCAATTCTGATTCTCTTCTTCCAACTCTCCGGTTGGAAAGGCTGTTTCAACATCCATGCCACGCAGGACTGCAATGGCCCTAGATGTTAAGCTACTCACAAGAGAGCACATTTTACAACCCAGAGGTTCTTTTCCCGGAGGAAGATCAACCATTACACAAGTATGGTTCTATATGATGGAATATATTTCTCTCTTTAGCTTCTTTCCAAAAAAACGTTTTTGGAGATGACAATTATTTGTTAATTGTCCATGGTTCATTATTAACCATACAAGCTAGAAGGATTGGAACAAGTCTTTGTCCCCTTCTTTGCTCCGTCTCGGTTCAACATCTAGAATCCCTGAGTTCTGCAGATCTGGAATATTAAGTTCCGGATAGCCAGCAACTTTCGAGTCCAGAAGATACGGAACGTCTAGTTCCGGATAGTCAGGCCCTCACGGGTTCTTGTTAACCTTGAGCAATTACTCATTTTTCCTATTTCAAGGAAAGTTATCTTCAAGGAATTCAGCATTCTTTTACGCCAAGAGGCGATCAGCACTACTGTTATTTGCAGATCCAGTGGATATGCAATCTACAGCTTTAGGTATGAAACCACCTCACATCACAACATTTGTATGTGAGATCCTTTCCATGTCTCACACGGAGGGTTATCCTTATCCTTATGCGGAGTTCTGTTGAGAATCACATTAGCGGTAAGGATCGCCTTGCCCCACATAATTTGGGCGTACGGGTTTGCGCTTGGCTAGCACCGTTAGACTGAGGTGAGTAATGAGCAGTCGTTTAATAAACGATGCTTCACATTCTCCCCCTCTATCACTACGAATTTCTCAATCCGTGGGCTTAGTTGATTCAACTTCTGCTTTGTAGCGCTTATCCGCTTCAACAACTTCATCTTTGCTTTTTAACAAACAAAGGATTCCATACATTGTACCATCATCAATGAAGATCACAACGTACTTGTCTCCCCCCTCTATTTTGTATAAAATTCAAATCACCCAAGTAGGTGTGACTAAGTTCTAGAGGAGCAAGATTTTTTTTGCTATTCCCTTGACGGAATTTGGAAAGGTGATTTTGCCTCTTCATCTACCTCACATTTATTTTGAGGGTTTATGTCGAAGAAGGCAACAATCTCAACATCGTTAGCTTTTGAATGACTTGCTATTTAACGTGTCTTAATCTATGATGGCATAGACGCACGGATTACAAATATATCATTCATTTGGCTACAGACATACTGTACCATTCTTAGTTATTACAGACCTGTTGGACTAGTCTCAAACCAGCTTGACCAACATCGTCCCTTAAACCAAGTTAGGGACATGTATCACATCATCTTAGAGTGATCTCATTCCCTGAAGTCCTATTGAGGACAACCTCTCCAACCCCTTCTACTTTAGAGGTGGTGTTGCTTCACATGAACAACCTCTTACCCGTGGTTAGGGCGTAACCGGATCATATGTGATCCAGATACTCTGGCCCACTCCAGTTGCTTTGGCAGACTGAGTGTCCAATTTCTTTTCTGCCTTTTCTTTAGTCCTTCAGATCATTTAAGACCTAGAAACTGTGGCCCACCTTACTAGGTGTCCATTATTTTTCCTATGAAATGAATTTTGGCCCCACTCCAGTCGCCCGGAGGCTTTATATGACTGAGTGTCCAATATCATCATATCAAAGAAATTTTGTCCCACTCCGCCGCGCCGGAGTCTTTGTATGACCGAGTGTCCAATATCATCCTATCAAAGGAATTTTGGCCCACTCCGGCCGCCCGAGGCTTTATGTGACCGAGTGTCCAATATCATCCTATGAAGGATCTTCTCGCCAAATAGTATGACGGGTTCAACGTCTTTAGCTTTTAGACTCCTTCCGTTAAGATTGGTGCCCGAGATAATTCTTGGCGCTTACTTAAGAGTGATAAATGTTTTCGCACGGTCGTGGATCTTACTCCCTCGTATGTGCGAACATACTTTACACACTTTAATAATTACACTTAAAAGAACGGATCTTCTTAAGTCGTTTACAAAATCCAATCTTTAAACGGAAAAGAAGATGAGATTAAACTTCGATTTGTTAAAGCATAAGGAATATAAATTATTTTCATATTCCTCCTTACTTTAATCCATTTTTAATCGACATAATTTAATCTTTATTCTTGACAAGTAAGAAAAACTACTTATCCCAATTTCGGATTCGGCTCACTTCGGTCACTTCATCAAACCGAGTGTCCAGCTTCCTTCTTTACCATTATTCGGATCTTTTGTCTGGGACAGATATAGGCCTTCTGCTGCAAGATAGAATAACATCTTCAGTCTTCTCCTCTTGTCCCAGTTGACATCCTCAGGCTCTCGAGAGCGCTTGTTTCCACCAGTCTTGGTAGCGGTTACACAATGAACACGTTCATCATCATCACTCTCTTCTACCAGAAAACCATTTCCATATCCAGATTTGGTCACACAATTTTTGACCGACATCTTTCGAATACTAATAGTAATACAATACAAATATTGTCTTAAGTCCCCACTTCACAAACCAATTTCGAGTCTTATATAACAACAATTCTTTCTTCCTCTACCGATGAGGGAGAATTACACACAATACCACACTTTCCATGCTTCAAACACCTTACTTCGTGAACCAATATCTCTTTCATTTCTCAATGAAATTTGACGATTCTTGGCCCTACGGTTATCTACGTACTTAGTAGATCATGCATGTGTGAAGAACCGAATTCTCCAATATGCGTAACACTAGTGTTTAAGCCGTTAAAGTTGGTCGGTCGCAACTCTCGCCAAAGGCAAATTTCCAACAATATATACATATCTCAGTGTTGTCTACAAAAAATTATATATAAAAAAATTTGATATACACTATGTACAACGTGATATACATATATCACAGATGCGATTTTTAGGTCTGATTTTTTAATTTTAAAAAAGTCCAAATAACTTTTAATCTTTCTGAATTTTGCAGATGATCTCGTCCCGATGTTTTCGTCTAATTCCAACCATACCTACTCACCCCGTTCAGTCCAACAAAACAATGAGGAGAGGAGGATGTAGAGGTCGAGGAAGAAGAAGAAGAGGAGGAGGAGGTGGTTTGAAATTTGTTTTCTCTATCCCCCTTCCCCCTTATTTGGAAGGGAATATATATTTCAAGAGTGAAATTAGGAGGAGTATCTTTATAATCTCCTATTATCTAGTTGGGTTTCCTACGATTTTCTAGCTATGCAATGTTAAACTTTTTGAGTTTCAATTGCAAAATATATTCTTTGCCCAAAAGTATGTCAATATATCTATAGGGGTTTATATATAGGTGTCAATACTCTCTAAAATAAAAAATATAAACATGAAGTAAATAAAAAAGTGTAAGAAACTGGAAAGAAAACTTGATTACGAGAATCAAAGGATAAACTGACTACTTCAGTAGAGTAACAAGAACTAAAAAATGTATTCCACCCATAAAAATCAAATAATAGTTTCTTATTATGCTAATAATGTTCTCTTTTGTGCTAATCATTTGAATCTAAAAGAGAAGAGATACTGAAAGGAAGAAACAAACATAACAAAAGGGAAATGTTTCTGATTCTACAATAAGAAAGTTGAAAGCCCCAACTTTCACGAATATAATCTCCAATAGGTGAAAGCAATATGAGAAAGTTGGGCCAACACATGGGGATGCACTTGACATATTCACATGTAGAATTAGTGCTCATTGAACACTTTTTTATTCGGTCTTTAAAATAGTCACTATCCTGGGAAATTTCAAATGGTACAAGTGAAATTTCAGAATATTATGTTATAATTTCACTAGTAGAATTTGAAACATCAGGATAATATTTTTTTCAAGCTTCCATCAGAAGTTATGTGACACGTTTCGTTTTTCGAAAGTCAATTGGATTAATCTTTAAAGATAAATTGGATAAGATCAACTTAATATTTTAAAATTTAAATTTAAATATTCAAAAATTATATAAATCGTATTATAAATTATAATTTTTCTCATGTTAATATGATAAAAAATTAATTATAAAATGTTGGTCAAACCGAAAAATGAAAAGTAATACTCTTATATAAATTGGAACCAAGACAATAGCTTATTTTCATTAATTGAGATGAAAGGTGGCTAAGTGTGAATCTTTTCCATATTGACATTGAGGTCCTTTGGGTATACGAATTTTTCTTTCTTTTACTTTTCTTTTGTTTTTACCTAAAGCGATAGATTTGATTCGGTCCTTCCATTTTATTACTACTTGGTGAACTTGTTAACTTAAAAAGATAGCGTATTCCTCCCACTGTTTTACTTGAATTGTACATCTGCAGTGGCAAAAGCATAAATCTTCAGCTATATATATGTAGCTGCTGGTGGGTCAATTCTCAGTTGCAGTTGTCAAGTCACTTTCAGATCACAAGTCCCTCTTTTTTTTTTTTTTTTTTTTTTTATAATCCAGGTTTCCAGGCTTGCGCCTGACTACTTCACTGGTATTACCCAGACGTCCTGGAGATGATGGGACCGGTCCTTCAGCACCCCACCACCAGGTAAATCGCGGGATGTGCACACATGGTCAGTGTCTGCTTGCGTCCAACGGATCAATGCTACAAGGTTGACCCCCCCCCCCCCCACAGCCCAATCCACAAGGCTTGGCGGAGACCGAACCCACACCGCAACATGCCGCGGCTTTTAGCGCCTGTGCTTTACCACATGTATGTGCCCCGGAGGACGATATCCGGAGGGGAGAATCGAACTTGCGACCCTAAGGCCGCAAAGTTGACTCCCTGCCAGCAAGCTGACCCCTCTAGATACAAGTTCCTCTTTTCTTTTATGTATGTTAGCGGTCGTTTGACAGGGTGTAAGGATCAAATATTGTGAATAAATATACTATATAGTTTATACATATTCCCTTTAATTGAATTAAAAACTCTAAATCCCACAAAATTATTCAATTTAAATTAAAATTACCCTACCCGTCTCGTTTAACTTGATTCGCGACCCTGAGACTTTTCCAGCCACCATCTCCTCTCCCTCACTGGTGCTTGCTCCACAATCATCACTGCCGGCGAGCTCGTGACACTGCCGGAGTTCCGGTATCACGAGCTCGCCGACAGTGATGGTTGTGGAGCAAGCAACAGTGAGGGAGAAGAGATGGTGGTTGGAAAAGTCTCAGGATCGCAGTCGAGTTAAAAGAGACGGGTAGGGTAATTCAATTAAAATCGAGTAATTTTGTGAGATTTGGGGTTTTCCATCCAATTAAGGATATAGGTGTAAACTTTATTTTTATGCAGAGAAAAAATAATAGATGACCCCGGATGTCCCAGACGTGCATGCCACAAGGAAGGAGCAAGAGCGACAAACGTAGAAGGTGTGGCTTGACTCGTTGAAATGATAGTGAGTGGATACAGCTCCCCCTACTATTGCATCTCATTAGAAGTATCCCCGTCGTGAAATCCGTCACATAAAATCCAAAAGGATCAAAATTAATAGAAATCCAATTATCAGTGGTGAATTTTCGGACAGACACCAAATTTTTAATTAAGTTAGGGGCATGAAGAATATTTTTTAAGACAAGAGGTGGATGTGGGGGAGACAAATTTGTATGACCATAATCGCGAATTGGAATTGAGTTGTCATTACCAACAATAATGTCATGATTTTTGCTCAAATTGAAATAAGACGAGAGATTACACGTGCGGACGTCATATGAGAAGTGGCTCTGGTGTTCATGTACCAATTCGGGTCTGGGGGATGTAATCGAGTGTATGCATTGCAGCCTCAATATCCGTAGGTGTCGGGACTGGAGCCGAACCCGCAGCAGTGAAGGCCTGCTGAGGTCGAGGCCCAAGCAAGCCGGCATGCTGCCCCGGCCCAGCACTGTATCGTGATGCATTGTTTGGAAAACTGAGCATGGAAGCCGACTGGAATTGGGCCCAGTTTCCAGGATATGGCGTTGGTGGATAATAAGGGTTATTGGGTCAATGGCCACTGACCCAACCCCACGGCCAGGAGGCCCAACGCTATGGGCAGTTGGACTGCGGTCCATTGTTCCGAGCCTCACTGCTGCCGCCGCCACTGTTCTGGCCATCACCACCGCGGTTCTTCCCATTATTTTTACGATTTTGACCCCTTTTTCTGCCACCATTGGTATGATTTTGGCTAGATTTTTCTGAGAATGAGTGAGGGTTGTCTGACGTGACCATCATCATGACAGAATTTGGGCCGGTAGATGCCTTCTTAGCCAAACCGACTTCTTCCAACGTGAGCATGGAACGAGCATGATAAAATGACGGGAGTGGATTACTTTGACGAAGGTGCGTCCATAACAGAGGCCTCAGATCCGAAACTCCCTGCCTACGACTAATGGTGTTCGAAAAAAACAACAAAAGCTAAACATAAAAAATAATTTTGTCTATGAGAATTGAACTTAAAATGTTGTAGACAATTTTGAACACCCTATACCACTTGAGCTAACCTTTTGCATTTGCTCAAGATGTTCAAAAGTTATATATATATATATACATAAACACAGAAAATATACCATAAATCTACAGTGTAATTTTTTACGAGGGTGTTCGGGTGAACACCCTCACCAACACCCAAGTCCGCTCCTGCCTACGAAAGCAAGGAATTTGCCTTTTGGATTGAGCTCGTCGCACGAGGCTTGTCTAGTACGGGTTATCTCTCTTGTATGATTTGTGGGCTATTGTACAGGAGCTAGGTTTACCCCGTGCGCACCTAAAAGATAGCGGCTACAGGTTTCCTTGTCATAAAAAAAAGAATAATATTGAATAAAGTGCATTAATAATGTTACAATTAGTAATGTTGAGATTTGTTATATTGAATTATTTCTTATCTATTGTTTGGTTTGGTGTACTAATGGTAGTTATGTCTTTAACCATGTTTATCCATGCTTATGGGTTGAAAACACTACTATACAAGAAATTAAATAATACCAAAACTATAATATATAATATTATTTTCTCTAATACGTCCTATCAAATGACCTCATATTATTTTAGCAATTTTTTATATGTAAATGCATGAGGAATTTGAGTGCTAATCAAATTTATGTTACCATAAGATACTAATTTCTAGGGATAATTGGTACAATTATGTTGCAGCTATTGGCAAATTTAAATATGCATTTGTGATGTCCGATTAATCACATTTCACCTTCGGAGCAGTTTCTTAATGAGCTCATTAATTATAATTAATGATGAATAAGTTCTAGGTTTATAGAAGCAAGTACTTATCTTAGTAGAAAGTGTAAAAATAAACAATTTCGCAAAAAAGAGTTTTACATTAAGGTGTATATGGTATATTAAAATACCAATTAATTTACTAAAGCTCTTGTCTATTAGCAATTCAATTTTTTTTTAAAAAAAAATGATAAGACAATTTGTTGGAGTGACTTCTCGTCGTACTATGAGTAATAGGCGTCACCAATTATGTGGAACTGAAAAAAGAATACATTTTGATGGTCCTTCTTAGTCAGTCTCTGCATTCAAACAAGATTTCAGAACAAATCTAACACTTATCCTGCACAGATAATTAATTTAATCTCAACTATTTCGTAGCTAACCGTTTGTTTCTATTACATTCTAATATCTTAGCAAAGTTTGCAACTTTGCATTCATCACTAGGTATTCTAGTTTTTTCAAGACATTATCCGCTTATTGTCACTCTTATCACCTTCTTTCTTTTTAGGGGGTTTTCCTCCGATGTTCAGTAATCATATTAGTTTTTTACTAAGTTCGAATCAGTATCGGAAAGTTCATATTAAGGGGTAAATCGTTTCCTAATGGTAGTAATTTAATCGTAAAATACTAGTTAAGAGACTTACGGTTTCTTCATAGCGAAAGAAGATCTGCAGTAACCACGACTCGTGTTACCGATCGTTGGGAATCCTCACAAAGCGAATGAACTTCCTTTGTCCACAATCTAGATATCCTTTAGGGGATGCGCACAGATTTTTCTAATATTGTAAACCTTAACGGGCTAACGGACTAATTAGAACCCCTTAATGGGTGGTGGACCCGACCCAATAGATATTTCCAAAACTAACAAAGGCGATTTCATACCCACAACGCGAACCTAATATATTTGGTTAAGACAAAGGAGTACTTACCGGTCCACTAAAATACTTGTTGGTCACTTGTATCACCTTCGATAATCAGCGGAAACAAAGTAAAATAAAACCTAGAGCGAACTTTAACTAACATTTTAAAATGTACTCTACATCATTTTGATACAAAAAAATTGCAACTTAATTAAGAGTATATTTAATGTGCAGTTTTTAAATATGTACACTTTAATGCAAATAAAAATTAATTAATCTCATCCGATTGAATTTAAAAATTGATCCAATTAACCTTGATAAACAAAAATGTCCAAACAAATTGAGTAGGACGAATCCGTCAAAATATTCAAAGGAGAACAAAAGTGTTGGGATACAATTGTTTTAGGGAACGGGAAGTAAGTAACTATTACAATAGTAGAAAGAATAAACAAACTATTACAATAGAACTGGAAATTAAAACCATACAAACTGCTTGTGTAATTTGCTGAGTCGAGTGATGGCACTCTATCTTTAAGACAAGATTTCCCCGTATATCTCCTTTTACGGTGTTGAGCAATAGTCTCCCAAGATACAACAGCAACTCTAACAAGTGAGCAAAAGAAACTCAAGTGTTACACTTGAAGAACTTTGAGTATAGTAGCTTTGCTAAAGAGGAAGAATATGAACTTTGAACATTCTGGAGTATTTTCTAAGTGTTGAGTGTAGTGTGTTTTAATTGAGCCAAAGGCCTCAATTTATAGTGTAAGTAGAAGACCCCTCAACTAGTCAACTAATGGCCTTCAATAGCCATGTAATTGCACTTGATTGAGGAGTTACATTCAGCCAATTAATGGCTGAATTCATGTGACAAGTAATGGAGAATCAATGCTCCAAAACCAGCCCAAACGTCAGATTTTTCCAACTTTCCGTGGCAGCATTCTGCCTCCGAAGCGTCGCGCGCGCGTGAACTAGCGTCGCGGCTCCTATGTGTCAATTTGCGCTGCGGCGCCGGGAATTTGCGCCACGACGTCGCGGCCTACGACGTCGCGGCGCACGTCGCGGCCCTTCACGGCTCCGCGACGATTTCTAACTCGTTTCATTTTACACTTTGTACACTTCTTCCTTCTTTTACCAACGTGGAATACTTTGTCATTTGGCCAATAATCGTCCTTAATTATATGTCTCAAACGTATTACATACGTACCAATATCTCTTTCACTAATAAAATTTGTGATACTTGGCACTACGTGTGCACGTGTGTGGAAATGACGTTTCCGACGTGCGGGCCCAATTGTTCGAGTCATAAATTAATGGGATATACTTATTCCACATTTAGTAAATTTCCAATAATCCCCTCTTGAAAGAGATTTTGGCGCACACACATGGTGTCTTTTCTAGCAATCTTTCAGCGGATCGATGTTGCATCTGGATAGGTAGCACACGCTTTGAACCTTCCTTAGTTGAATATCATCGGACTTACTTACTGCGCGGTGAACGTGATGTCTTGAACCGTCAGTATTTAGTGTAAACCAAGTCAATGGTACTAACACAACAACTTCCTCTACTCAGTTCTTCGTAATGTTTTGGCCGTTGTGGCCGTGGACACTTCTTGTTTTCTTAAGTGCGTTCATTTGAGGCGTCCTGTCCTCGCACTTAAATAGGTTGTCACCTATAAGGTATCCTGCTATACCCCACTTTACAAGTGTTAGAAACCATTAAAAAATTCCCCAAACCTAACCTCAACCGGTGATGATCATTAAAGGTTTTGGAAACTTAACCTTCACCCACACTGCAGATAGCACTTATAGTCTATCGCGGGAACGATTTTAGATTTGGTGTTTCTTTATAGAAATCACTATCCATAGTGCTCATGCTTCCACCGAAGCGATCAACTAAACCTTTACAGCTTAGTT
Organism: Anisodus tanguticus; assembly: GCA_034509755.1. Classification (NCBI taxonomy): domain Eukaryota; kingdom Viridiplantae; phylum Streptophyta; class Magnoliopsida; order Solanales; family Solanaceae; genus Anisodus; species Anisodus tanguticus. The sequence continues at coordinate 34,550,399 of CM067557.1, read as the reverse complement.
TTCCCATTGAACCTAATTTCTGGGATCTCCAGTCAGTAAGGTTGGGTTACCACCGTATTGGTCCTTATACTTTGGGTTTTAAGCCCATTTCCCTAGACAAGCAGAACATATGATCTTTGGGTAAGCCCTTTGTTAGCGGGTCTGCTATGTTATCCTTTGACTTTATGTAATCAATGGATATTATACCCGTGGTGATCAACTGCCTAACGGTCTTATGCCTCCGTCGAATATGACAAGACTTGCCGTTGTACATCGCATTTCGTGCCCTTCCTAGAGCCAACTGGTTGTCGTAGTGGATCATTACTGAAGGTACGAGTTTGTTCCAGCACGGAACATCCTCTAAGAAGTCGTGAAGCCACTCAACTTCTTCTCTTGCTTTGTCAAAAGTGATAAACTTCAATTCCATCGTGGATCGGGCGATGCAAGTTTGCTTAGAGGATTTCCAAGACACAACCCCACTACCAATTGTAAATACATACCCACTGGTGGCCTTAGTGTTCTCTATCTCAAATATCCAGTTTGCATTACTGTACCCCTCTTGTACAACTGGATATCTCGAATAATGCAACCCGTAAGTTAGCGTGTATTTCAGGTATTGTAGATTCAACGCCTTCCAGTGATCATTACTCGATTACGGGTAAACCTAGCCAACTTGTTGACTGCATAAGCAATATCAGGTCGGGTGCAGTTTGTTATGTACATCAAACTACCAATCACCTGTGCATATTGCTCCTGACATATGGGTGCACCATGATTTTTATCAAGCTTTTGATTTCTATCCATTGGTGACTTTATAGGCGAACTATCATACATCTCGAACTTTCTCAAAACATCCTCGATGTAGTGAGACTGAGATAAGACCAGTCCGTCAGACGTCTTAGATATTTTTATCCCTAAGATGACATCTGCGATACCCATATCCTTCATGTCGAAGCATTGTTTCAACATGTTCTTAGTCTCTAGAATTATTCTAGGACTGCTCCCTGTGATCAACATGTCGTCTACATACAGTCATATCATAACAAACGAGTCAGAGTTACCTTTCATGTAGATACATTTGTCACACTCATTAATTGTGAAACCCTTCGATAGTAGAGTACTATCAAAAAATTTGTGCCATTGCTTCGGGGCTTGTTTCAGCCCGTACATATATTTGATATGCCGACAGACTTTCTTCTCTTGCCCTGGAACCACATACCCCTCGGGTTGGTCCATATAAATCTCTTCTTCCATATCACCATTTAGGAAGATTGTCTTGACATCCATTTGATGTATCTCAAGGTCACGCAACGCTGCGATCACAATGAATACTCGTATGGACGTCATCCTAGACACCGGGGAGTACGTGTCAAAGTAGTCAAGGCCTTCATTTTGCCGATAACCCTTGACTACCAATCTGGCCTTGTACTTATCTATAGACCCATCTGCTTTATACTTCCGTTTGAGTATCCACTTACAACCCAATAATTTATTTCCCGAAGGAAGATCAACCAACTCCCAAGTATGGTTATGTATAATAGAGCCTATTTCACTCTCAATAGCTTCTTTCTAGAGCGGTGCCTCTGGAGTTGACAATGCTTCAGCAATTGTCCTTGGTTCATCATCAACCATATAAGTTACAAAGTCAGGACCAAAGGATTTATCCTTCCTGGCCCTTTTACTTCGCCTTAGTTCCATCTCTGGAGTCTCCAAGTTCTGAGAATCTGGAACACTAGATTTCGGATATTCAGCCACCTCGAGATCCACTAGATCTGAACCATCTAGATCTGGGCAGTCAATGACTCCCGGTTCCTGAGAGTTTTGTTCATAACTTCATTTGCGAGAGGTTATGTCTTTTTCCTTTCTAGGAAAGGTATCTTCAAAGAATTGAGCATTCCTTGATTCCATGATTGTACCCCCGAGGATATCCGGAATATCTAACTTATGCACTAAGAAGCGATAAGCACTACCGTTATTTTCATATCCGATGAATATGCAATCTACAGTCTTAGGCTCAATCTTGACCTGCTTTGGCTTGGGTACTTCAACCTTTGCCAAACAACCCCACACCTTTAAATATTTATAGGTGGGTTTCTTTTCTTTCCATGATTCATAGGGAGTTTTGTCCTTACCCTTATGTGGGACTCTGTTAAGAATCGTATTGGCGGTAAGGACAGCTTCTCCCCACATATTTTAGGAAAGACCGGAATTGATGAGCAAGACATTCATCATTTCCTTCAATGTGTGGTTCTTACGTTCTGCCACACCATTCGATTGAGGTGAGTATGGAGTCATTGTTTGATGAACAATGCCTGATTGGGCACAATATTCCTCAAATGGCGCTACATACTCTCCCCCTCTATCGCTACGAATGGATTTAATCCACATGCTTAGTTAGTTCTCAACTTCTGCTTTGTAATGTCGGAACGCTTCAAAGGCTTCATCCTTACTTTTCAATAAGTAAAGGTAACAATACCTTGTGCTATCATCAATGAATGTTACAAAGTACTTGTTCCCCCCTCTAGTTTGTGCAAACTTCAAATCACATATATCTGTGTGAATAAGTTCTAGAGGAGCGGTATTCCTTTCGACGGATCAAAAAGGAAGCTTTGTGAGTTTTGCCTCTACGCACACCTCACACTTATGTTGAGGGTTTACGTCGATAGACGGCAACAACTCCAACTTTACCAACCTTTGGATGGACTTGTAGTTGACATGTCTTAATCTATGATGTCATAAATTAGAGGACTCAAGCAAGTAAGAATAAGACGCTTCAATATTATTGCTTGTGCGTAATACAGACATGGTGTTTCACTTTGAAGAGGTCTTCACAGACGAATCCTCTTCCCACAAACGTTCCATTCTTAGTGACTACAAATTTATTGGACTCAAACACCAGCCTAAAACCAACATTAACCAATAAAGGACCTGAAATTAAATTTCTTCTAATCTCAGAAACATGCATCATTTCCTTCAGAGTGAGCTCCTTTCCAGGAGTCATCTTCAGGACTACCTTTCCTACCCCAAGGACGTTAGAGGAATCGTTGTTGCCCATAAACGGCTTCTTGTTTGTAACCGGTGTATAAGTGGAGAAGGCATCTCTATTAGAACATATGTGTCTTGTAGAACCCGTGTCCATCCACCATTGTATAGGATTCTCAACCAGGTTTGCTTCTAGCACCACCGCTGAGAACTCTTCAATCATGTCGTCCAAAAACTAGTCTTTGACGACGTTAACATATGCCTTGCCCTTAGCCTTGGCCTTCTCTTGTTGCTCTGTCTTGAGCTTGCGACAGTCCTTGATCATATGACCAGGTTCCCCACAGTGGTGACAGTTTCCTTTGAACTTCTCCGCTGATTGGGTCTTGCCGTCTTTCTGGAACTTGAGCTTCTTGCTTTGGTTCCCTTTGGCCTCAGCCAGATTTGCCTTTGCCTCAGCGGGTTGTTTACCCCTAGGCAATGCCTTCTTATTATCTTCCTGAATTTGGAGTTTGATAATAAGTTCTTCAAAGGTCATCTCCTTTGTCTTGAGCTTTAAGTAGCTCATAAACTCATTCCATGAAGGAGGTAACTTTTCAATTAGTGATGCAACCAAAACCTGCTCGTTTGGATTCATACCTTCCAAATTTAGGTGATGTAGAATCATTTGGAATTCCTGGACTTGGGACATCACTGTCTTACTATCCACCATTTGAAATTTCAAAAATTTCCCAACGATGAATTTCTTAGTACCTGCATCTTGTGCGTTGTACTTATTTTGTAGCTTCTCCCACAACTCTTTAGCAGTGCCAACGATGCAATACACCGTGTAGAGAGGATCTGACAAGCAGTTCAATATGTAATTCTTACACTTGAAATCACTATGACTCCATGCATCAAGAACCATCTTCATGCCATTAATAACATGGATACCTAGGCCCCCTTCACCCATTTAAGAAGGCGAATGGTCCATTTCATCTCCAACTTGTGGAGGATCTTCTGTTATGAAACGTGCCATTCCCATAACAGTCAGATAGAACATCATCTTTTGTTGTCATCTCTTGAAGTTTGACCCAATGACCTTTTCAGGGCGTTCATGGTGAAATCTAGCGGGTGGAGGAACGACAAGATTTCCTTGAGCGGCAGCAAAGGCGTTGGATGAGCCTTGAGCAACCGGAAAGGCATTAGGAGTGCCTTGAGCAGTGGGGAAGGTAGATGGACTGCCTTGAGCAGCAGCAGCAGAATCAAAAGCAGTTTGATTTATACCATTCATCTTTCTAACTTACTTACAACAAAATCTTGTCTTAAAATTGTTGGGATACAATTGTTTTAGGGAAAGGGAAGTAAGTAACTATTACAATAGTAGAAAGAATAAACAAACTATTACAATAGAACTGGAAATTAAAACCTTACAAACTGCTTGTGTAATTTGCTGAGTCGAGTGATGGCACTCTATCTTTAAGACAAGTTTCCCCGTATATCTCCTTTTACGGTGTTGAGCAATAGTCTCCCAAGATACAACAGCAACTCTAACAAGTGAGCAAAAGAAACTCAAGTGTTACACTTGAAGAACTTTGAGTATAGTCGCTTTGCTAAAGAGGAAGAATATGAACTTTGAACATTCTGGAGTATTTTCTAAGTGTTGAGTGTAGTGTGTTTTAATTGAGCCAAAGGCCTCAATTTATAGTGTAAGTAGAAGACCCCTCAACTAGTCAACTAATGGCCTTCAATAGCCATGTAATTGCACTTGATTGAGGAGTTACATTCAGCCAATTAATGGCTGAATTCATGTGTCAAGTAATGGAGAATCAATGCTCCAAACCCAGCCCAAACGTCAGATTTTTCCAACTTCCCGTCGTGTCATTCTGTCTCTGAAGCGCCGCGACACTGTGAACTAGCGTCGCGGCTCCAGTGACTGGCCAGTCAATTTGCGCTGCGGCGCTTCCTGGGAGGCGTCGCGGCGCTACGGCGTCGCGGCGCTACGGCGTCGCGGCGCTACGGCGCCGCGGCCCTTCACGGCTCCACGACGATTTCCGACTCGTTTCATTTTACACTTTGTATACTTCTTCCTTCTTTTACCAACGTGTAATACTTTGTCATTTGGCCAATAACCGTCCATAATTCTATGTCTCAAACGTATTACATACGTATCAATATCTCTTTCACTAATGAAATTTGTGATACTTGGCACTACGTGTGCACATGTGTGGAAATGACGTTTCCGACGTGCGGGCCCAATTGTTCAAGTAATAAATTAATGGGATATACTTATTTCCACATTTAGTAAATTTCCAACAAAAAGTTCTGCTAGTAATTTGTATGCTTGAGAAGAGCACAAATTTTGGTATGGCTAGTCCTAAACAATCCTTTAATTGTGTTTGGTTCTTTTAACAAGATAAAGTAATTGAAGAAAAATGTATTACCTTCATCCGAGAAGAATAACGGAGTTCAATGTACAATAATTGATGCATGTAATTTTTTTTTAGTGAAAATTGAGCGTTTAACCTTTTTTTTTTGTTACACATATTAGTGAGCAAGAGTTTATTTTATGGTTGCTTTTCAATAATTTATTTTTTTGCCGACCTTCCTCCAACAGAATCAATCATATCAAATCTAAATTCTTTCCATTTTTGGCTTAGCCTATCGCTCGGTAGGTTAATGTCTTAATTTTTGCGGTCTTCGTTGAAAAGCCAGAATTAGCTCAAGTAAAAGGACCAACCTAGAATAACTAAGTGATATATATATATATATATATATATATATATATATATATATATATATATATATATAAGATCACGAAATCACATATCTAAGGTTGACCGTTGAGTATCTTGTGTTTGATTGTTTGACAAAACAAAAAATGAAAATATATTTCTTCATTCGGGCGAATTTATAATTTTAAATTTATGAATTTATATAATGACCTCCACATAAATATAATAATAAATAATTATATAGTCATTAATTTCCTAATTCATATACAACTGTAAGACAAAAATTACTGGATGGATGTGAACCTACATGTTATACCTGTATATCCGCCCATGACCTTCATCCAAAAAAATGCAACTTTTAAGAGTCTCTACATTATTATTTTTTAAAAAGGAAAAAGAGTCATAATTGTTCCTCTACTATTGAAAAATATTTTATATTATCGTCTATTATACTATCGATCCATATATGCTCTTAATCTTATACTATCCGTTCATATATACATTTAATGTTATAAAAATGACTCAAATTTGGCATTCTTCATTAACCTCATCTAGTTTAACAAAAATGACATGCCAACTCACAATATCAACTAAGAGTGGCCAGTGGGCCGGGCTCGGGTCTGGCGGGCCGGGTCTGGCGGGGTCGGGGTCGGGGCGGGACGGGAGAAGGGGCGGGGTCGGGTCCGGCGGGCTCGGCGGGTCGGGTCCGGCGGGACCGGAGCAAGTCCCGTCCCGATCCCGATCCCGTCGGCTCGGGTCGGGCGGGCTCGGGCGGGATCGGGCTCGGGCGGGATACGGCGGGTTTTCATTTTTTTTTTTTTTTTTTTTTAAATAACATATGTATAAAAAAAACTCAATAAACAAAATAAGATAGTGTAATAAAAACATCCCAAGGCTGTTTTTGTGCCTCTTATATTATTTAATAGACATATGACTTTTTTGTAATACAAATACAATTGTCTAAAATCTAAATTGCAACTTTGTGGTGTTGTCCAAAAGTTACAAATTACATAATAAAATTACAATTAAAAAAATTACATTCTCAAAAAAACCTATTCTAATTGCTTGATGATTTCATGTGGTTCTTCGGTTGGAATTGGTATTTGTTGGTCAAATTGATCCACGTCGCTTCCACTACCTTCGGTTAAGATTTCGTTGTAGTTTTCATCATCTTCTTAGTTGATCTCCGGTTGACCGCACCTTCTCCGCTCCGCTCGTATCCAATATCTGAATAATACTGCAATTTCCAAGTTGTCTCCGGCTAATGAGTGTATGTGGTCTCCTATTTGATATCTCGCTCGCAGAAAAAGCGCTTTCGTACGCAGTTGACGACGCTTGAATGTTCAAAACATCTCGAGCCATCAATGAAAGTGTCGGAAAGGTCTTCTCATTCCCCTCCAAAGTATTTCAAAGCAAGTCTTCATGTCCATCTTCATTGATAACTTCTTGATACGGTACAGAACCCTGTAAAACAAAAATATCCAACTCGCTAATTTGGTTAGTAGTAGAGGTACGACCGCACATTCTATTTCTGAAGCTTTCAATACTAGCCGCAGAAACTGTGACATGTCTTTTGTGAGGTTGTATTGAATATGAAGAAGATGGTATGGAATTTGGTAAGTTACTAGCATTTTCTTGTTGATAAAATCTATATATATTTTTGCATTGGTGTTCTACGCTAGACAATACTTCTTCTTTAGTTTGTTCAATAGGTGGTGGGTGATTTAGATTTTTGAGACTTGGAGGTGGTAGTACTTCTATACAATCGTAAATAGTTTCAATTAGTGATTTAGTACCGTCTATTTTAATAGTAGGATTTAATACATAACCAATAATATAAATAGAGGGAATAGGAATAAAATATTTTTTTATTTTGAGAAACATTTTTTTAATAGTGCCTTATAATTTGGTTTTTCCATATATTCACTAAGTAATAAAAATATTAGAGTTATATAAAATAACATAGTTGAAATAGTAGGATAATATATACCGGAAAATTCTTTTGTTGCTTGAAAAAATTTCTCTAAAAATACAATAAGTTCGGAGATTTTTTCCCAATCACTATCTAAAATCATATCAGTGGCTTTTTATTATGAGAGTTAAAAAATAAAGTTATAGGTAATTTATAGTCATAAGCAACAAGTAGTTGCTCGTATAAAGAATTCCACCTAGTGGATACTTCTTGTGGAATTTTTCTAAAAGGTAGTCCACAATCATGACAAATTTTTTTATATTCTTTTCTACGTTGTACTTTATTACTTTTAAAAATAAAGTTTATAGCAAATTGTATTTTACTAAGAATGTCTTCAAAAAGTGATAGACCATCCTTTACAATTAAGTTATATATATGGCACGCACATTTTATATGAAAATGGTCTGGAAAAGAAGGAGTTAAACTATTTTTTAAAATTGTAATTGCGTAATTGTTATTAGAAGCGTTATCTAATGTAATAGTCATAATTTTATCGGTAATTCCGTAATAATCGCACACTTGATAAATATTTTCGCAATAAAAGTACCAAGTGTGCCTATCATCTATATATCTATACGCTAAAATACGTTTTTGCATAGACCATTTATAATCTATCCAATGACAAGTTACGTTAAATAATCATGGCCGTTAGTACTACGACCTATATCGACGTGATGGATACTTTGCCATTAAAATGATATAATGAAAAACGTAAATATTGTTGATATTCATGCGCGAATTTAAATACATCTCTCTTAACAGTTGATCTAGGAAAACCGTTAAAAACAGGATTATATATATCTCTAATGTAATGAATAAAACCGGGAGATGAAGGAAATGAAAAAGGCAAACTCTCCACAAGAACTAATTTTGATATTGCTTCCCTATCTCTATGTTTATTGTATTTAGAGCCTACAATTCCCCCGTCATAGGGTTAATTTGACCGTACTTGGTCGGGACAAGATCGTAAGTGAACCTTGTCCCGATGGAGCGGCGTTTGCGCACCCGGTTTTGAAGCCCGGTATTGGGCATACCTAGCTAGATGAGCACTTACTACGTGTCTAATTAAACCCCCCGTCCCACCGTGACCTTTTCCAGTTTTAAATTTTAAAACATTTTTACAAATTTTACATATGGCTACTTGATTCTCTACGTCCCTATCAAAAAATGTCCATGCATCTGATTTTAATGGTCGTTTTGCTGGACCTCGTCTCATACTAGGGGGAATAGGAGGTATTTCAGTTGAAGGTGCACTAGTGGGTGTGTTGTCATCAACATTAGTGGGTATATCATCTAGATCATCGTCTAAATTAAAGTCTTCTTGAGTTCCAGAAAATAGCTCCCGGTCTAAATCTAATGGTATTGTAGGAAAATGTTGAGTATCAACAAAATCATCCTGTGTAGGAATAAGATGACTAGAAGAAGTACACTTGCCCTGGTTGCCCCTACTAGAAGAAGCACCCTTACCCTTACCCTTAAACATACCTTTTAATCCTTCCATTTTAATTATGATAATAAATAAATAAATAAATAATTAAAGACAATAAAATTAAGTGATCTAAACTAAATAAACAGACAATAATAATTTAATGAAGGAACGAATGTACCAAACGCCGACGTAACGTCGACGTGTAATCGAGAGGTTGAAAATTGAAACTTTGCTCGATGGAAGATCCTCAAGCTAGTTGCCAACTTCACTACCAATTCCCAAATGAATAAATAAAATTGAATATTTAGCAAACAATGTAGACTTGTAGAGAGATATATTGAGAAATTAGAGAGATTGTAGGAAGATTTGTGAGAAAGATGAAGAGAAAATGAGTTATTTATAGTTGAAAAATTGGGTTAAAGTGTAAATATAATAACTTATGGGTTAAAAATAAATATTAAGGGGTAGGGGGTTGGGGGGAAGGGGGGGCTAAAATGGCCGTTGGTCAACGGCCATAATCTAAAATGGTCGTTGGTGCAACGGTCATTTTTGCAAAGGGGCGGGGTCGGGGTCGGGGCGGGGTCGGGGCGGGGTCGGGTCTCGCGGGCCTGGGGCGGGCTCGGGTCTCGCAGGACGAGACATCGTCCCGTCCCGTTCGAGTCCCGTAATTTTTTTTTTTTTTTTTTTTTTTTTTGGCGGGGTCGGGGCGGGGTCGGGACGGGCTCGGGTCGGGGTCGGGCTGTCCCGGCCCACTGGCCAGCCCTAATATCAACCCTTTTTCTTCCACAATCTATTCAAAGTCAACAAAGACTTTCACCATATTACTATCACCACCAACATTTTTTTATTCTTGAAATATAATAGTATATAATTACTTTTGGAAATATTAAAACTTTTTCAATGGTCACAAAACATTTTGATTCTTGAAATAATAATGTATATAATTATTTCTGAAAAAAAGATGTACGTACATAATTACATTTGGGAAAAAAGATGTACGTACATAATTATATTTGGGGTGAGAGAGTGGCGTGAAGACATTGATAATAAATTAATAAGTAGACAAGAAGCACGGGAATCATGAATTAAATAGTACAGCAAGTTGCATCTAACAACTTGCATATTATCTATTTGTAATTTTGTATACAAGTAGAAAGAAGAGCAGCCAGTGCCCAAGCATAGCGGGATAGCAAAGAATGAGAAATTAAAATTCAGCTGGATGTCTGTAGTGTGAGTTTAAACCCTAATGGGAGTAATTTGTTCTCTTTTGGGATAGGACCTAGTAGGTGATATCAGTTGCTTTATTCTCAAATTCTGGTCATTCAGGTACATCCTGCAATTTACTAATAATAGTGCTGAAGGACCGATATTACTATCTTCAGGAATAGTCTGGCATAAACGGAAAAACTGAATATAAAAAAAAAATAGCAGCCTGCAACTTGCATCTCTATCTGTCCCTTTACTTTTTTCCTACTTTTTAAACAGTAAACAATTCTGATATGACAATTGAATATTTTGCAAGTTGCCCTTTTCTTTATTATTGATTGATATTCTATATTATATGTCAGCTAATTGGCCTCTCTTTCCCTAAAGTCCCCTCCAACTTGCACCGTACCTCCTATTTATTCTCATCAACTTGCCTCCTTAAATTTATACGGTATCTTAGTTGTATACTAGTATATCTTAAAAGAAATATATCGATGTTTAGTAATATTTTTTAATATTCTTTCATTAATTGTATTAATTGTATATATCTTTTATTTTAGGTAAAATTATAATCCTTTTGTAATTATGTTAATTAGTTACCTAGTTTGTATCAAAGTAAATATTCTTGTAACCTTATATATATTGTAAATCATTCATCAATAAAATCAAGAAACATATTCTTTTATGGTATTAGTAGCCTAAAACTACAAACCCTACCCAAGCCTCCGATACACCTTCTCGGCCGCCAGTTTTTTTCCACGTCGGAACCCTAGCCGTCGACCTCTCTCCGCCCCCCCCTCTTGTCCCCACGACGGAACCCTAGTTTTTTTTGGCCATTCTCCCTCCCTCTTCCTCCTAAATTTCCCATTCCATGGCTGACAAAACCAAATTCCATCTGGAACTTGCCATAAACAACATTAAAAACTTCATTCATGTGACTTTTGAGATGAAAAAGGGTCAATACTCCTCGTGGGCGGAGCTTTTTAAGATACATTGTCGTGTTTATGAAGTTATTGACTACATCATCCCTCTCACGCCGAAGTCCACAGACGTACCATCGACTTCGACCTCTGATGATGCACTATGTTCTCGTTTGGACGCACCCGTCCTCCAGTAGATATACGGTACGATATCTAATGATCTGATGCACACCATCATTGAGACCGATTCCACTGTCCGCCAAACGTGGGAACGTTTGGACAGTATTTTCCACAACAACAAAACTCAACGAGCATTATACCTTGAAAATCAGTTCAAGGACGTTCATCAGGACGATTTCCCAAACGTGTCTGCATATTGTCAAGAACTCAAGATGATTGCCGACCAACTCTCCAACGTCGGTGCACCAGTTACTAATCAACGATTGGTCATGCAACTTATTGCATGTTTGAACGAATCCTATGACGGTGTTGCCACCATCCTTCAGCAATGCACAATGTTACCTCTGTTTTATGATGTCCGTTCGAAGCTCATCCTCGAGGAAACTCAGAAAATCAAGTGCATCACCACTCGGGCTAGCATTACCGATGCCACCCTCACCACCACCGTCGGGCCCTCCACCGATGGCAAGGCCTCCCGATCCGGCAACTAGAACCGTCGGCCAGAGGACCCACAACAGTTCCACTTCCTCTCGTAACAACCACCGGAGCAGAGCGTCCGGCAAGGGCCGCGACGGAAGAAATTCGCTAACAGAAAACAGTCAGGGGCGATCGCAATAGTGGTAACAACCTCTGTCGTGGGCTGTCTACCCGCTATGGGCTGCGTGGCCCCCACCATCATAGGCTTCCCCTCCTTGCCGTATACGACATCCTCGTGGACTCCACCTACACAGCACTCCCCCCTCCCGCCGCCATTGACTTATGCACCAGCTGACGTTGAGGTAGCTATGAACACAGTGTCACTCAACACTCAAGACAAAAAATGGTATATAGACACATGTGCCACTTCTCACATGACGGCATCACAAAGTACTCTCTCGTTTTATTCCAATTTGAATAATTTAAATCAGAATATTATTATTGGTAGTGGACAAGACATTTCCATCTATGGTTATGGTCATTCCTCCCTATCCCCACCACTAATCTTAAAAATATCCTTTATGCCCTTAAACTCATTAAGAATCTAATCTCCGTGCGACGTTTCACAACTGACAATTGGGTTTCCCTTGACTTTGATCCTTTTGGTTTTAATGTAAAGGATTTTATGATAGGGAGACGAATAATGAGATGTGACAGTACCGGAGATCTCTACTCTATTTCAAACGGCGTCAACAATCCAACCTCAGTTCCCTCAACCTTTGCTGTTCTTTCGTCTTCCTTATGACATTCTAGATTAGGACATCCGGAAGACTCTGTTTTACGCTTCCTTAGAAAAAATAATTTTATTAATTGCAACCGTATTTCTAGGACTCCTATATATTTGAATCTTGTGTTTTTTGAAAATATGTTATCATTTTCTGCATCCACAAATTGTACTTTTAATGTATTTCGATATCATACATAGTGATTTGTAGACATCCCTATTTTGAGTACGGTTGGCCATCGATATTATGTGTTATTTTTGGACGACTATTCCAACTTTCTATGGACTTTTCCAATTGAAAATAAATTTCAGGTCTACCCCATTTTTCTTCATTTAGTGCTTTCGTAAAAACACATTTGAAAAGAGCATTAAATGTTTTCAATGGTAGGGAATCTGATAATAACTAATTCAAACAGTTTTGCTCCAAAAATGGTCTTACCTTTCGTTTTTCCTGCCATCCCACATCCTTCCAAAATGGTAAAGCCAAACAGAAAATCTGAACCATAAACAACCTCATTTGTGCCCTACTTGCTCACGCTTTAATTCCCCATTAATTCTGGCATTACACACTCTCCATGGCCATCTATCTCCTAAACATAATCCCAAACAAGACTCTAGCTCAACGGTCGCCCACCCAAGTTCTGTTTTGTAGGAACTCCTTCTATCAACACTTGTGTATTTTTGGATGTGTTTGTTACCCTCTCCATCCGACCACTCACAAACTCCAACCCCGGTCTTTCCCGTGTGTTTTTCTGGGTTACCCTGCCCATCATCGTGGTTACACGTGCTATGACTTGTCGAGCCGTAAAATTATTATTTCACGTCATGTCCTATTTGATGAGTCTCAATTTCCATTTGCCTATCTACACTCGCCACCTCGATATTCCTACGACTTCCTAGATGATGGCCTAAACCCTCTTCTAATTCATAATTTACATAGTCTGTTGTTCCAGACCCCGACAGCCGCCACCACCTCGGCTAGTCCGGGACTAGCTGCCCACCTGGTTCTGCCAACGATGTCCCGGAACAGCCCGCCTCAGGGTGATTCCGCAATCACCTCTCGACAAATCGAGGTTCGGCCAGCCAGTACCGTCACCCCTACCCTTCCTCCTCTTCCCGGTAGTCCCGTAGCAAACCCCCCCCTCCTATCCCGCGTCCCGAGATACACTCTCGGACCATGGAAACACGTGCCATGCACGTAATTCATAAACCTAAACGATTGTTTAACCTTTTCGTTTCAGTTGTCCCTTCCCCGGTCCCTCATAACCCGAAAGAATATGTTCCTTGATTTTATTGATGAATGATTTACAATATATATAAGGTTACAAGAATATTTACTTTGATACAAACTAGGTAACTAATTAACCTAATTACAAAAGGATTATAATTCTACCTAAAATATGAGATATACAATTAATGAAAGAATATTGGAGAATATTCTATTAGTAACAACAATCATACCTAGTGTAATCCCATGATAAGTGGGTCTAGGGAGGTTAGGATGTAAGCAGATTTTACCTTTACCTTTGTGAGGTATAAAAATGTTGTTTCCGATAGACCATCGATTCAAAAAAGAAGTTTTCGAAGCAGGGTTGCTAGAAAAATATTTAGTAACTATAATCAAAACAATATTTATATACGCTTCTAATTAATCATCTCTTAATTCAGCGTCTTACTACACTAATTGAAAAAATATACATAAAAATTAATATTAAATGACTTCTTCTTTTTCTAAAACGTCACATATTTTGAGTACTATACAAAAGTGTGAAGTATTAAACTACACGATTCGACTTGTATTTGAAAGAGCAGTGCGCACAGGAATACTTTGCATTCACGAAATTAGAATCTTGAAGTGACTAATGATATTGTGCCTAAAATGGACAATTTCTATGTTGCAAATTTACTTACCATCATCTGATTTTTTGTCCCTACATATATGTCTTGTATTACGTACTATTACTCATGTTTCATATTTCCAATTATGGTAAATTAATTATAATTCATGAAAAGTAAAGGGTGATATAGTTATAATGTATGACTTACATATTGTTATTTTTCTAGCTTGCCTAATTTACCACAAAAGTTTTCAAATAATTTGATGATAAATGAGGACATGTTTTAAGAAAATGATATGACCGATACTGTTGTTGTGCCTTAGGGTTCAACGTTACTATCCTTAATTTCCATGAATATAATTGGTCAATGAACATTAAGTTTCATGAACCAAATAAGCATGAAAATATGAAGGCACAACAACACTATCAAAATATAGACCGTCTTCACAACAACATTTCTATCCTTAATTTCCATGAATATCATTATCCTCGTCTTTATTCGTTTAATTTGAATTTCTTGAACAAACTATACTACTAATCTTTACGCTTCTTATTACATGCAGTAAATGGGTTTTATTATTGAGCTCAAGTAATTAATATATATACACCATTAGTATCAACAACTTTAAGGAATTGTTTATTAAACTTTTTATTATTAATTAGGGAATTTCTAAATGATAGGAGTACTATATATACTCCGATTAATATTTCATTGCAATATTAGAAATTTAGAATCTTGATAATGTATCCTTCCTTGAAATTTATCGAGATTATGAGTTAAAATTAGTATTACTTAAAGCTTCTATCAAGAATAAACTAACATGGAAACAAGATTAAAGCCCCCCGTTTGGACATAATTTTTTTATTACGGTTTTTTTAAAAATAATAATTAGTTGTTCATGAAATTTTATATATCAGATTTAGAAAAAACATTTGAAGAAAATTTTAAGTTCTAAAAACTGGCACCAAATTTTGGGTGAAATTTTTTCTTTCACTCATGTACTTCAACTTTTTTTCAAGTCATGTAACACAACTTCAAAAACTTTATTTTTTCAAATTTCAACCAAATCTATATCCAAACGCTAGCAAAGTATCCGAGAAAACGTCGTGCGTATAGCTCGCTAATTATATTGTCCTTCACGAATCAGAAAACGCAATAGTTAACTTTGAAGTAAAGGACCTACGAATAAAAAAAAGACAACCATAGAAAGAAATTAATTCTGCAAAACAAGTTTTTGACTTATCTTCAACAAGTGATGACAATCAACCTGAAGATTGACGAAGAACAGCTAAAAAAGCGCAAAGATTTTTGAAATCATCGTATCCAAAAAAACATCATCGTACCCAAAAAAACATCATCGTATTTGATACATAATAATATCATCACAAGTATCATCCATCGACCCTAATTGATTCTATGTAGCCTTTAATTTCGACTGTTCAAATTCTCGGCAATCTGCGCTAACGATTGAAGGTTACATTTCACAATAGTATCAACAAAAACACCCGTCTCATCTTTAGTATTACCCTTTGGGACATCCACAACGTACGATTCCACGACAATAGTAGTCGTCCCATTGCCCGAATAAGGTTCAGGGTGCAAAGTAGTTACCGAGCGATAATTCGCGAGTCGGTGGAGACCACCGACTACGCTAAAACTAATGACGTGGCGCTCTTCGTCAAGAATTTCCAGCCTCTCCGTGCTGTTAACAGCTGGCAGCCCGGAGATAACGCGGACTTCACGAAGAGTGCCAACGTTACCGTTACCGTCAATGAGGTGACAGCTCTTAACGAAGTGTTTATACGCTTGTGGGTTGTCAAAACGGCGGACCACGGACCATACGGTGGATACGGGTGCTGAGATTCGCTGGATCATGGCGGAGCAGCATTGATTGGGTCCCACGAGATGCGCGTGGTATTTGACGACGGAATCTGGTACCTGTGCGGTGCATGGTATTGGTGTGTGGTGTTGTAGTGATTGGTGGGATTGTTTACAATTAGTAGTATTGTTGGAATTGATTCTTTGGAGTAAAAGAGATGAGTTTTGAGGAATTGGAATCATTTTTGCTTAAGGGTATGTATATGTAGATTTTTTTAAAACAGATTTAGAGGAATTAATGGTTTTGATGAGAGTTTGTGGTGTTCTTTGTTGTGAGTGATATAGTTTTGTATCCCTTAAATAGACATGTCTTGTAGAAATACAGAGAGAGAGAGAGAGAGATGGACTTTGTTGCTCCAAAAGGTGGAATCTCCCACCCCAGGAGCCCCCACACCCCGGTCCGATAGGTCTGTAAAGGAGGTAAATTATGGTGACTCAATTGATTTCAAAGGTTAGACCAAGTCACCACGCTCGCGCACAAGGGGCCCTCCTTTATTTCAAGAAGAAACCCCCACACTGCCGCTGACGGGATTCGATCATTGGTCTTTGCTCCAAATATCCCCTTGAAACCAATTGAGCTGCCCATGCGGACTAACAAAAAAAAAAAAAAAAAAAAAAAGAGATGGACTTTGTTGTTGAGAGGAAGAAGAGGCAATAGTGTTAGGAGTCGCTTATCTTACTAGTTAACTTTTGAGGTGGAGTTATGCTCAAAATTTATAATTTATATGATATTAGAGTAGGCCAAAGATTTTGGAATCAAACATCACCGTCACTCATTAAAGAATAGATCTTGCGTCTAACTCAACCCCACAAGCGTAGAATGAAGATTGTTCAAATTCATATTTCATTCCACTATTTTAGACTTGAGAATCTTAACGAATACGGTTTATGTGAGGATGATAAAAATAGGAACTAGTTGCTTCGAGTTAATTTACCAAAACAACCCTAATGTTGATAGATGTTCTTATTTCTTTTTTCTTTCCTTTTCTAACTTTTTTTTTTGTTTTTTGACTTCCCACTTATCTTTTGGGAATTTACCAACTGAAATTACTTACAACGTACAAATTAAATAATTAATCATAAGTGATCATAAGTGTTACTTCTCCGTTTCAAAATATCTTTCTTACTTTTCTTTTTAATTCATTTAAAAAAATATTTTTTTCCTTTTCTGATAATCTTTTACTTCCACCGTTTCACATGGCATGTATAAGATCTCATTACTAAAGAGTATTTTGGTGCATTCTACATATATTTAGTTAACAATCATAAGATTCAAAAGTATTCTTTACTTTATTAAACTCTGTACCAAATTAAAATCAGACAAACATTTTAAAACGGAAGGAATATAATTATAGTGAAAATATATATCACTTAATCATGATTAATTAAGTAATAAAATTATTATACAAGAAATGTATGTTGTATTCATTCATTTCTGGCGCAAACATCGAATGCAGGTAAAACTTTTCTGTTCATGTATCCTCTTTATTTTATATCAGATATGTTACTCCTACAACATTTATATTTATTGTTAAATATACATATGATGATATACAATATATCATATGTATATTTCAGATTTTGTATATTAGTTTAGATAGTATTTGAGTGTAATTAGTATTGTATACTTACCATAATTGTATAGTTAGTGTCCAAATAGAATAAGGTTTTAGGAGACGAATAAGAATAAGATTCTCCTATTATGAAAATATGTAAATTGTATATAAACTCTTTCAATCAATGAAAATAATCAAGTGATTATTTCTTTCATGGTATCAGAAGTCTAGGACTAAATTGCTTCCGCTCTTCTCCAAAATTTCTCTCGGTTTTTCATGCCCCTCTCGGCCAAAAACTGCATCGATTTCCATGCCCCTTCCTCGAATTTCGTGTTAAATTTTACCTCATCTCTTCCCAATTTTTCTACAAAATCACATATTGTTCTTTCATTATGTCAACGACAAAGAGCACGTTTTATCCTGCCCGTGTTGTTTCTAACATCAAGAATCACATACCTCTCATTCTTGAAATAGAAAAAGTCCAATACGCGACGTGGGCCGAGTTGTTTAAAATTCACGCTCGCTCGCATCAAGTCATCCATCACATAATTCCCGCGGCTCCTGAGGATACGGAGGTGCCTCAACGTGAGGATAATCCTAAGTTATGGACAACGCTTGATGCCACCGTCCTTCAGTGGATTTATTCCACTATCTCTACTGACCTGTTACAGACGATTATTGAGCCAGACGCTACGGCAATGGCTGCTTGGGATAGGTTGCGTGACATATTCCAAGATAATCAGAATTTCAGAGTTGTTACTCTTGAACAGGACTTTTCCCACATCAACATGGAAAATTCCCCGAATGTTTCAGCGTATTGCAAAAGGTTGAAGGAATTGGCGGACCAACTCTGCAACGTTGGTGTGCCCGTTAGTGAAGATCGTCTGGTTCTACAGATGGTTGCTGGCCTCTCTGAGGCATTTAGTGGCGTTGGGACCCTACTTCATCAAAGTAACCCTCTCCCAACGTTCTATCAAGCCCACTTCATGCTTACTTTGGAAGAAGTCGGATTGGCTAAGAAGGTGGCTACCAGGGCAAGTCTCGTGGTCATGATGACGTCCTCCACAAATTCTCCAGGGTGTGTTGATAATTTGGGCCAAAACCGTGCTCACGGTGGTGGCAAGAATACTAGGAAAAATAATGGAAGAAACCGCGGTGGCAAACGCGGTGGTAATGTCATCAGTACCAGCGCCAGTAGGCCCCACCCCATCAACAGTGGGCCTCAGCCCCACTGGTCCCAGTCTTGGGCCCCCTGGCCGTGGGCCTGGACCAGTAGGCGTGGCCCAACAATCTCGGCTTTTCAGCGCCTCCAGCCCACGGTAATTGGGCCCAATTTTAGCCTTCTTTTCAGCCCAGCTACTCCAGCCCAGTCTCAGTACAGCGATCCAGTGGGGTACCGGGTCATAAGGGAGGCAGGTCTGGGCCCCACCAGGCCCATCATGTAGCAAGCCCCACTTCTACCAACATCGAAGTCGCAATGCACACACTTGGAATAAATCCTTCGGACCCAAATTGGTACATGGACACCGCGCCACTACTCACATGACATCCGATTCAAGTACTCTTTCGTCTTATTCCAATTTGAGTAACAATCGTAGTATAATTATTAGTAATGGTAATTCAATTCCAATTCGTGGTTATGGTCGTAAAACGTTGTCTCTCCCTTATCCACCCCTTATTTTGAAAAATACCTTTCACGCTCTAAGTTTGATTAAAAATTTGGTGTATGTCCGAAAATTCACCACTGATAATTCTGTGTCCATAGAATTTGATCCATTTGGGTTCTCTGTGAAGGATTTCAAAACGGGGAGTCCTCTCATGAGGTGTGATAGTAGGGGAGATCTTTATCCTATCACGCCATATTCTGGTCCATCGAGTCAAGCCTTGCCGTCAGCGTTTGCAGCCCTTGCTCCTTCCTTGTGGCATGCTCATCTAGGTCATCTGGGATCGTCTATTTTGTCTTCCTTAGAGAAAAATAATTTTATTTATTGTAAGGGTGAGCGTAGCACTCCGAATTGTCAATCTTGTTCTTTAGGGAAAATAGTTAAGTTTCCATTTGTAGACTCTAATTCTCATACTTTAATGTCATTTGATATTATTCATAGTGATCTATAGACGTCTCCTGTTCTTTGTTCTTTGGGTCATCGGTATTATGTTCTCTTTTTGGATGATTATTCTAATTTTTTAGGACTTTTCCAATAGCAAAACAATCTCAAGTTTTTCCCATCTTCTTAAAATTTAGAGCATTCATTAGAACTCAATTAGAACGTGAAATAAAATATATCCAATGTGATAATGGCAAAGAATATGACAATGAGGTATTTCGGGAATTTTGTGCAAATAATGGGACCAATTTTTATTTTTCTTGCCCTCATACATCTTCACAAAATGGGAAAGCCGAACTTAAAATTTATACCATTAATAATATTGTCTGCACTTTACTAATTCATGCTTCCATACCCCCGTCTTTTTGGCATCATGCTCTACAAATGGCTACATATCTTCTTTAACATTATTCCTTCCAAAGGTTTGACATATTCGTCCCCCCTTCAAATTTTATATAATAAGACTCCATCGTATTCACATCTTAGGGTATTTGGGTGCTTGTGTTATCCACTCTTTCCGTCCACCACAATTAACAAACTTCAGGCCCGTTCTACCCCGTGTGTGTTCTTGGGTTATCCGTCCAATCATCGTGGTTACAAATGTTTTGATTTATCTTCTGATAAAATCATCATTAGTCGCCATGTAATTTTTTATGAATCCATTCCCGTTTGCTAAGGTTAGAACTCCCGTGCCTAGTTCGTATAATTTTTTGGATGATGGTATATCCCCGTATATTATTCACCATTTTTCAGACATCTCCCGCACCCAAAATTCTCCAGCGGGCCCACTGCCCGCTGGCCCCACTGCCCCGTCACAAGCTACCGTGCCCAGTATAGTAACTGGGCCAGTTTTAGGGCCAGTCAAGCCCAATTCTGAAACTGGTCCAGTTCATACACTTGTTTACCGTAATGGGCCAGCAGGCCCACTGCCTGCTGGCCAGTCCGTCCCGAGTCCAGAAAATTCCCAAAATCCGCCCAATTCTTCCTCGAATCATAGATCGGTCACTCGTAGTCAACGGTGTATTTTTAAACCAAAAAGACATTTTAATTTACATTCTAATGTTTTTAAATCACCCTTACCCCTTAATCCTGTGTCTGCATTAAATGATCAGAATTGGAAATTGCTATGACCGATGAATATAATGCTCTTATTGATAATAAGACGTGGGAGTTGGTACCCCGTTCATCTGGTATTAATATTATTAGGTCTATGTGGATTTTTTCTCATAAGGACAATTCAGATGGTTTATTTGCCCGACGTAAGGCGCGGCTTGTGGGTGATAGTAAGACTCAGCAGGTTGGTGTGAATTGTGGTGAGACCTTTAGTCCGGTGGTCAAGCCGGCTACCATTCGCACTGTGCTTAACTTGGCTCTTTCGAAAGCATGGTCTATTCATCAGTTAGATGTAAAGAATGCTTTCCTACATGGTGATCTCAAGGAAACAATCTATATGTATCAGTCGACTTTGTCCCGTTCCAGTGCAGAGGTCGAGTATCGAGGGGTAGCTAATGTGGTCTCTGAATCATGTTTGTTACGTAATTTGTTGTTAGAGCTTCATTGTCCCATTCAGAAAGCGACCCCTGGTTTATTGTGTTAATATTAGTGCCATCTACCTTTCTGGTAATCCGGTTCAGCACCAGCGCACTAAGCATATCGAGATGGACATTCACTTTGTTCGCGAAAAGGTTGCTCGGGGTCAAGTTCGCGTCTGCCATGTCCCGTCCAGGTATCAAATTGCCGACATCTTAACAAAGGTTCTTCCCTCGGTCCTTTTTGAAGATTTTAGGGACAGTCTCAGCGTTCGAAGACCGCCCGCTATGACTGCGGGGTGTGTTAAATATACATATGATATACAATATATCATATGTATATTTCGGATTTTGTATATTAGTTTAGGTAGTATTTGAGTGTAATTAGTATTGTATACTTACCATAATTGTATTACCATAATTGTATTACCATAATTGTATAGTTAGTGTCCAAGTAGAATAAGGTTTTAGGAGTAGAATATAAATAGAATTTTCCTATTATAGAAATATGTAAATTGTATATAAACTCTTTCAATCAATGAAAATAATGAAGAAATTATTTCTTTCATTTATCCTATAGAAGTGTGTTCAGAGTTGGAGATCAGGTATAGCTTTGGAGAAATTAAACCTTTTTTTGTATTGCGGTTGAATATCCAAAAAGGTTGAAGTGTCATGGAAAAATTATATTTAATTCCTTTATTTGCTTAATTTATATGGAGTACTAGTTTGACTTGATATTAATTTTAAAACATAACCGACTTCAAAATTTATAACCTTAAATATGTCATAATATTTTGCGTGATTATAATTAGACTTTTGAAATTTATATTTTAACATGTCATTTGTGTGACTATCATGTCACTAAAAGTATACTGAGAATTTTTAATTAAATTATCTCCGTATTTAAAAGTATATTATTCTTTTTAGAAATGACTAATAAAAAAATAATGTTATATAAAATAGAACGGATGGAGTATCATTTTTGACAACAAACAAACTTTTGGGAAGGATAGGAGATTTACTTTTTTCTAATTGTTCCAGTACAAATTTGATATATTTCATTTGTGGGAGTTAAGTCTCTAAATTAAACAGTACTGTGGTTTAATGAATTTTCAAATGTAAATTTTGAATTTGCATAAAAGAAGTGATCGTAACTACCATTTATGTTCCAAAATATCATAAATAATGTTGAAGAAATACATTACATTAATTTTTCGAATAATTGAAGTACATTGCACGACTGAAACGGATAAAGTACTTTAATTTCCTCCACTTATATTAGCTTAAAGGACGACGTTAATTTCTTAATTTTTGAATATAAAAGGTTTTCATCGGGTACATGAAAATGTGTTTTTGAATTTGTAGAATGAAATATGTACACTAATGTTTTGTCCTTATAATATAAAGCAAAGACAGAATTTGGAATCTCCAAATATTAGCTAGGTGGATGCTCCTAAGATCAGTTAGTATTTAGCTATCAATTCCATCCAACTTGCAACTGTAGAACTATATGCAATTCCATATAGGCAACAAATTAATATATTTAAGAATAAATAGAGTATATTTTCTTCTAATACTATGATAGTCGAGATTAAGGGTTAGTTTTTTTAGTTCCTACAAATAAAGTTACCTTGTTAATTACATGGCGGATGTATATTTTTGTTTTCCGCTTTATTTCTCTTACAATCAATTTGACTAATCTCCGAAGCTAAATTGAATTAGATTAATATCATATTTTAAATTACAATTTATATATTAAATAATATATGAAAAGTACTATAAGTTGCAAATTTCTCATATCAATGTGATAAAAAAATTGTATCTCAAAAAGTTTGTCAAAATTAAATTTATGTAGTTTGATTCTAGTAAAATGAAACATAACAAGTATTTCTGACGATTTTTATAATCTACTTCTATAGACTCAAAATTTTAGTCTCGTATTAGCTTATTAACCACCAAAGTACATTTTCTGTAAAAGGTTAGTTGATTCGTCTAACTCTAATCTATTTTGAGAAAATCCAATCTAAAGTCTAAACCCGTCGTTCACTCTTACCGCATATAAGGTGGCATGATGGATGCAAGAGAACATCGACGAAGCCATGAATTTCACTAAGGATGTTCAAGTATTGGATGCATAATTTTTTTGATGAATGAGTGCACGAAAACCAACATACACTATTAGTAATTGATTTTTTTAATGAATGCATGCCCCAAACTTTTTTTAAATCAAAATGCGTAATATTTATCTTTAATGGGTTCATATTTAATTTAGCATGAAGTGAACGGACAGAGGGGAAAAAAATAATACAAAGAGAAAAGAGAACTCAGCCTAGAACGAAACCACTTTTAGGCTTCAAACTTTCACCTCCCTCCGGCGACGACAACGATAACAGCAATACACGAAGAATGGGGAACAGAATCAGAATTTTTTTTCTTTTTAATTTCTTTGTGGAGCCTTTTGTATTCGATTTTGGCAGAGCTATAGAGAGTTTTTAGGATTTGCTTATTAACTTTCATTTAAACAAATACTTTAAATTTTATTTAAAATTTTTAATGAAAAGGTAAAGAAGTCGAAGACAAATTGGTTGGGAATCAAATTAGCTACTGATACGTTTATCTTTTCTTCATAGATTTTTACATTGTAGGTCTTTAATTAAGAATTAGTTTAGTAAGTAATATTACTTTTGAATTATTTAAATAACATATTTATTAATTATTGTAGCACAAAATTTACTTACGTGTAATAGAAAATAGATATAGGAAATGATTAATATTAGGGGATCAATTTATACCTTTTTCATTCTCATGATTCTAATATTATTATACTCATTAATAAGCAATAGAATAGAAAAAGTAAGGTTGGATAAGTGTTGCTCTTTTAGAAATGTTAAAAACAAAGAAATAGCTGGCACGCGCAGCCTCTGGAATCGAACCAGAACGCGCACAGAATCCCTGTGAATCTTCTGAACACCCTACACCGCCGCTGGACTACTCTTTTTTTTTTTTTTTTTTTTATAATTCAGATTTTCAAGCTTGCGCGACTACTTCACTGATATTACCCGACGTCCTTGAGGTAATAGGACCGGTCCTTCAACACTATTACCAGGTAAATTGCGGGATGTGCTCCGGTGGCCAGTTTTTCTGGGAGCGTACAACTGATCAATGAGACAAGGTCAAATTTTCCAACATGCAGAGTTTCTTCGTGCTTGCGGGGAATCGAACTCACGCTGTCCCATGCCAGAGCGCCTTATAGCGCCCAGGCTTTGCCACTGGACTATGCCCCGGAGGACTATTCTAGTTATTATTTGAAGGATGTTCAGAAGACTATATATCCGCATATAGAGTAGCATTTTAACTATATACACGGTATAATTTTATAACGAAGGGTGTTTATCTGACCATCCTTACTAGGCTATAGCTCCACCACTTTAAGAGAGTAACGCATGATCGGCTGGATTATAATAAATTTTTAAACCATTGAGACGAGAACTCTACTAGTTTGTCTAATTTGGAGTTGAGCCAACACTAAATAAAATATTTCTTACTAAAACTATTTTTACTTTTGAATTCGAATGTGAAATATCCGATTATAGTAGGAACGTATCCTATTGTTCCTCCATATAAGTGGTATGAGAGCAGTACACAAGGATGTGACTTAGTTATCAATGTAGTGAGTTGATAATTACTAAATTTGATGTTCAATTTTTAGTGGAGACAAACAACACTAGCTATATGAGTTCTTTTTATATATACAAATCTTGATAGACAGAGTTATTCAGTACATGTGTTGGTGCGATCGAAGATAGCAAACGCCCCATAAAATTAATTGAGGTACGCAAAAATTGACCGGAACACCACGATCATTAAAAAAAATGGTAAGAGAGGAAGTAACAGAATTCTTAAAGTCGCTTGGTATATAGAAAATGGATCAAGTTGCAGAAACAATACAGGATACGATAAGCATTCATTGTTGTTCCTCTGGCCCAAAAGCAGTCTCTATGCATGTCTAGGTTCATAAACTCACCATGTCAGAGCCAACTCGATCATAACCTCATAAAAAGTCAGGTACTTCCCCTAAGGCAGAAATTTCGGAAACCCCAATCATTTCCCATTGGCCAAACAAAAAAAGAAAAAGAAGATATAAGCATTGTCCTTTGGTTAATTTCTTCATTTTCTTTCCCTTTGAGTTACTCTCGCTGTCCTATTTTATGTGGATGTAAAATCTTCATTTAATTTATGTATTATATTAGTACTAATAAAAACATTAAAATAATAAATGAAACATTAGTTTGGCAGAAAAAAATAACATATCAAAGTTTATCATCTTTGAAACAATTAATGAATTTTCTCTCAAGTTTTAGAAATAATATAAAAATTAATGTTATCAAATTAAAGTTACTTTTTCTTTTGTATAATTTACGAATGTAGACCTTGCAATAAAGAAATAAAATGTACAATTATCGATACCAATTATCCTCTTTTTGACTTAAAATCTTAAATACGATCTGTTATATAATCCTGAGTTGATATCTTTATAATCTTATGTAAGTAGCTACTAGCTACGCTGCAACTCCTGATTTTCTCTTCTTTAAACGTTTAAACTACTATTGTTAGTATTACCTCACGATTACGATTCATATAATAAATTAATGTGAAAACTACTAGTGTTAGTATTTGTTAAGAGTTCCACTTCGGATATGGAATGTGAACATGCACTCCTTATATGTACTTGAACAATCCTCACTTTACAAGTTAGGCTTTTCGGTGTTGAGTTAGGCCCAATATCCATTCTTTATATGGTATCAGAGCCAGACCCATTCTAATTCTTTGTCCACCGATGTTGGGCTCCCAAATTATGTTATCAACGCTCCAGTTAACAAGTTCTGGGCGTGTGGGGGAGTGTTAAGAGTCTCACGTCGGATATGGAATGAGAACATGCACTCCTTATATGGACGTGAACAATCATCACCCTACAAACTAGCTTTTGAGGTTGAATTAGACCCAATATCCATTCTTTACAGTATTAACTCACGATAACGAAATAGTTAATCCACCTATTTTTATGATTCAACGATCTTATCGCAAATTAAAGGCTAATGCACCACTAAAAGTTGTGACAAATCAGTAAGTATTTTTTATTTTTAATTAGAGATTTAAGATTCGAGTCCTGGATATAGGTTTATTATCTTTTGTAGAAAGTGTTTTATTACAAAAGTTAATTTTTTTTATGCGAGTTCAGATTAGTCAAACTTCAAAACGGATACGGGACACGAGGGGAAAACAAAACGGAGCCAATCCACACTATTTTTTTATTAAATTAAATAAAAGGGACAAAAGATTGGTCTTTACTCAGGAGTAATATTCCATTATTTTCCAGAAATGTGACTGCTGAAGAGATCTTAAGATAGCAAAAATGCATGATTCTCATCTCTTTTTTAACTTCAATATGTGCTTCTTCATGGGCTTAAGATTGAAATAATTTCTCTTACGGATTTTTTCATTAATCACAATATACATAATTGTACATAGGTTGATTCCTAATACAATAAGAATCCTAACTTACCTTAAATAATTGATTCCTAATACAATAAGAATCCTAAGTTACCTTAAATATACATCTATCATAATTACAAAATATACTATGAATATTCGCTAATACTCCCCCTCAGTCGGAGCGGGAGGAGGCCGAACGCTAAGGCTGGATCGGAAGTCGGTGAAGAGCTGTCTCGGTAGTCCCTTTGTGAAAATATCTGCATACTGATAGGAGGAAGGTACGTGTAATATTTTGACCTGACCAAGGGCAACCTTCTCACGCACAAAGTGAATATCCATCTCGATATGCTTGGTCCGCTGATGTTGGACCGGATTGTGAGACATATAGATGGCATATATGTTATCACAGTAGACTATATACGCCTTTCGCAGTGGACACTGGAGCTCCAAAAGAATATTTCAGAGACAACAGATCTCAGCAATGACATTAGCAACTCCGCGATACTCTGCTTCAACACTCGAACGGGATAGCGTGGCCTGCCGCTTGGCAGACCATGAAATAAGATTATCCCCAAGAAATACACAGTAGCCTGAGGTGGAGCGACGTGTGTCCGAGCATCCTGCCCAATTTGCATCCGTGTAGAAGAGTAACTTGGTTGGGGCAGAGGGGGTAGAGATGCAGTCCAAAGTCCAGTGTGCCCTTAACATATCTGATAATATGTTTGAGGGCCGCAAAATGGGACTCTCGAGGGTCATGCATAAATAGACACACCTGCTGAACGATATATGCAATATCAGACCTAGTGAATGTAAGATACTGAAGGGCACCTGCAAGACTTCGATATAGAGTGGGATCAGAAACTGGCGCGCCCTCGTTGACACTGAGCTTGGATTTCGAGTCAACCAGAGTTGGCATAATTTTACAATTTGCCATCTTAGCCTTGTACACTATCTCCTCTGCATATTTGAGCTGACACAAAAATATAGTAGCTACAGATCTGGTCACGGATAAACCCAATAAATAACTCAGATTGCCCAAGTTAGTCATAGCAAATTCAGTTTTGAGTAGAGCAATGATTTCATTCTTCAAACCGTCAGAAGAGGCAGTAAGAACAATGTCATCCAAATATAATAGCAAATAAGCAGTGTTGCTACCTCGATGAAAAGTGAAGAGAGAGTTATCACACTTGCTACATATAAATCTGATCTGCATAAGATACCGGGAAAAATGATCATACCAAGCGAGGGTGCCTGTTTCAAGCCATACAATGACTTTCTGAGACGACATACAAACTGGGGAACTGTCGGATGAACAAAGCCAGGGGGCTGATGTATGTACACAGTTTCTTTCAAATCCCTATGAAGAAACACATTCTTGACATCAAGCTGATGAATCGGACAATGCATGCCCATAACAATACTGAGAACAGTCCGAATAGTAGCCGGTTTAACAACCGGACTGAATGTCTCACCACAATCAATACCCTCATGCTGATTAGTGCCATTAGCAACCAGTCTTGCCTTATACCGCTCCAAGTCACCATTGTCTTTGTACTTGTGATGAAATAGTCACATGCACCAGATAACATTCACACCGTCCGATCTAGGTACCAAATCCCAAGTGTTCCGCTTGGTTAAAGCATTAAATTCTCGCACATGGCCGTATTCCAATTAGGGTCCAGTTTGACTAGTTTCAGATTTTTTGGAATGGGTGATATGGTTTGTATTGAGAGATTAAAATGGACATTGGGTTTGAAAATCCCGTGTTGTGCACGAGTCTCCATACGATGGGTAGTCGCTGGGCTTCAGTTTCAGAATTTGATTTCGAATTCTGAGAGTCGTTGGTGACGGGTGGTGGAGGTGACTGGTTGGGGTTTTGGTTGGTTATCGGTATCGGTGGGTTAGGTGGAGAGGTGGTGGAGTTTGGAAGTACAGGCGTGGGTAGTGGTTGCATATTTCTGATGTGAGTGTGGATCGGAAATGTGTCGGCGAGAGGGTTTCTAGACAACCTATCGAGAGTTTGGTGGTTTGGTGGTGGCGGTAGTTGTTCAACCGTGGGAATGGGAGACAGAGACCTCTGTGTTGCACGGACGACGTCGGGGATGGTTGCTGGTGGAGGTGAGACTACCGACGCTGACGACGTTGACACGTGAACAGTGGACAAAAATCAAAATAGTGATTTGATCGGTGGGGACAGATTTGTGTCATCAAGAAAAGTATAGTCAGTGGTTTAAAATTTCCGAAGATTGGAAAATGGAAAATGCGTATTGTCAAATGTGACGTGACGGGAGATAATGATTTTACGAGTGGACAGGTCATAGCACAGGTAACCCCTATGATTAGACGCGAGACCAACGAAGATACAGGGCGTAGTTCGGGGTGCTAATTTGTGAGGGGCAGTGGAGGCTAGATTTGGGTAGCATAGACAACCAAAAATTCTGAGTTGGTTATAGGACGGGATCCTACGGTGTAGAACTTCGGTGGGGGTCTTGTTTTGAAAAGTGTTAGTGGGTAAAATATTAAGGAGGAAATCTACCATTTTAACAGCATAGACCCAAAAGGGCGGTGGAAGACAGCATGAAACAAAAGGGTGCGAACCATGTTATTGATGATACGTATAATTCGTTCAGCCTTTCCATTTTGGGAGGAAGTATAGGGACAGCAAAAACAGAAAGCCATGCCTTGTTTAGAGCAGAAGGGTGTGAAATGCCGAATTATTAAATTCACATCCGTTATCACATTGAAAAGATTTGATAGATTTTTCAAACTGTGTTTTAATGAATTTTAGAAATTCAAGAAACTTGGCAAAGACTTCAGATTTGAATTTCAGTGGGTAAATCCAGACAAAATGTGAAAAATCATCTAAGAATACTAGATAAAATTTGTGACCCAAAGAGTTAACAACCGGAGATGTCCATAAATTAGCATGAACAATATCAAAAGGAGAAAGAATAGCACTGTTGGATGACATAAATGGAAGACGAGTATGTTTGCCATGCGGGCAAGAAAACCAGTGTTGGGCAAGTTTCCCATTATTACATTGAATACGCTTAGTAGTCCTAAGAAAATTAAAAACAAGGTCTCCGGGGTGTCCGAGTCTGTTGTGCCAAGTTGATGGAGAGATAGTCGCAAGGGATAGAGGTGATTTCGGTATGACAACGGAAGATTGAGTGAAGGGGTAGAGGTCTCCCACACTATTATAGTGCGTAATAATTTTCTCCGTATTGAGATCCTTCACAGAAAAACTAAAAGGGTCAAATTCGACAGACACAAAATTATTGCGAGTGAATTTTCTAACAGAGATTAAGTTTTAATGATATTAGGGGTGTAAAGGACGTGATTGAGGGAGAAAGGAGGGTGGGGATGTTTGGTATGTGTGTTGCCGTAACCTTCAATTAGAATGCGGTGACCATTGACAACAGTAATAAATTGAGGACACTGTAGCCGAATCATTTGAGATAAATTACCTGATGACCGAGTGAGGTGAGATGTGGCTCCGATGTCCATGTACCAATTTAAGAGAGTAATGCATGCCAGCTATTTCTTTGTTTTTAACATTTCTAAAAGAGAAACACTTATCCAACCTTACTTTTTCTATTCTATTGCTCATTAATGAGTATAATAATATTAGAATCATGAGAATGAAAAAGGTATAAAGTTGTGGACGTGCCTTGTTGAAACTTGGTAGTGGGTCGGTCTGTTGAATCATTGTTGCTAGTGTATTATATCCACATTTTGGTAAACCAGCAACTAGTTGAAGTATCATCTTAGCTTTTGAAACAGATGTCCCTACATTGGAAAGTTGGTCGGCTATGAGTTTCAGTTGTTTAAAATATTCGGACATGTTGGAAAAATTCTCGAGACGTGTATTGTTAAATTGCTCTTCCAAATACACGACCCGAGTATTTTTATTATCTTGAAAAATTTCAAATAACCGTACCCAGAGTTCACGTGTCGTAGCACCTGTTTTCATGATAGTACACAACAAATTCTTTGAGATAGTGCCGTATATCCACTGTTTGACGATGGCGTCAAGGCGACGCCATGTCGAGTCTGTAACATCTATGGGACGAGGAACATAATCATCAATATGATCTAGCACATTGTACGTACATGCATGAATATAGAACAGTTCTATCCACATGGAATATTGACAGTCTTCTTGGTCAAGAATTATAGGAATAAAATTCTTGATATTGGTAACGGCGAATGCCGGATGAAACGAAGACGAAGAACGTTGAGGGGTGTTGTCAAAAGTGCCAGTGGAAGAACCGGAATTGGTGGGGGAAGTAGGGCGAGACATGGTGGCAATGGTGTTGCCGTCGGCCGAAAAGAAGAGAAATTGGGTGGTCGGCCGAAAGAAGGGATTAGGGTTTGACTCTTGATACCATGTAAGATTGGAATAATTTCCTTTAGGAATTCTTTTCATTAATCACAATATATATAGTTGTACAGAGGTTGATTCCTAATACAATAAGAATTCTAACTTACCTTAAATGGTTGATTCCTAATAAAATAAGAATCCTAAGTTACCTTAAATATACATCTATCATAATTACAAAATATACTGTGAATATTCAGAGAATATTCGCTAATACTATGGTGCAACCTTTAGATCTTATCTACAACCCCTAAAGTACGTCGAGTTGCACTTATATTATGTTCTTCCACTAAAAAGACAAAAAGATCCTTAAATATATTGACTTCGACAAAATATCAATTAACTAAAGATCGAGGTTAAATTCACTACAAAAATAATATTTTCCCACTGAAAAATATTCAGTGGCTATTTTTATTGAATGTCGGTGGAAAAAATCTAAATAGTAGTATTTTCATAGAAAAATAAAGAAGTTTCCCACCGTTTCAGTGAGAATCTATTTCCCACTGTTTCAGTGGGAACCTGCTTTTCACCATGCGTTTTCCCAGTTAGTTAGTTTGGTGGAAATGAGGTATGAAAATCATATTTTGTAGCACAAATTTCTCACTGGATGTCAGTGAGAAAAACCTCTATATCTAGTAGTGATTATTTTATATGTAACAATAGTGTGAAAAAAATTTGCACTATCAAATCACTTAAAATATAATTACAGATAACTATTATTGAAAGTGAGAGGTATAAGTAACACGAATATAAACCAGATTACCTAATAAAACCTGTTAATATACTCTAATAGTGTAAAAAGTTTTTAAAAGTTATAGTCTAGGCTTTCGAAACTTCCTTGAAGAGCTCATAACTGTTGAAAGGAGTTCATGACGAACGGTCCCATTTTCTTTAAAGGGGTGCAAAGACAAGGTACTGAGGACTAGGCCCGGTCAACAGGAGATCAACAAAGAAGTAGACGAAAACTACAACGAAATCTTATCTGAAGGTGGTGGAAGCGACGTGGATCAATTTGACAAACAAATACCAATTCCAATAGAAAAACCACAGGAAGTTATCAAGAAACTAGAACATGTTTTTTTTTTTTAAATGTAATTTTTTTAATTGCAATTTTATTATGTAATTTGCAACTTCTGGACAAAACCACAAAATTGCAATTTCGACAATTGTATTTGTATTACAAAAAGTTCATATGTCTATTAAATAATATAAGAGGCATAAAAATAGCCTTGAGATGTTTTTATTACACTATCTTGTCTTGTTTAATTATTGAGTTTTTTATACATATGTTATTAAAAAAAAAAAGAGGAAAAACCATCGCCCGACCCGATCCCGCCCGACCCAATCCCGATGGGAGCGGGATCGGGATCGGGATCGGGATGGGACTTCGGCAAATCCCGTCAAACCCGATCCCGCCAGACCCGACCCCGCCCCCTTCACCCGTCCCGCCCCGACCCGACCCCGCCATACCCGGCCCGCCAGTCCCGAGCCCGACCCACTGGCCAGCTATATGTTAATCTCACAAGCTGCCACCATTTGTTTGTATTACCTTAGTCACTTAGGTCACTCACTTTAAGGCTACACATGGATATTCCCACTTATACACCTATACTTAGCCCACACTTAATCTTGTCCCCCATTATAATTCATCATTTAACCAATCATTATTGTCACACTTGGTAAGTCCTAAATTTATTCGAGATTGCATCTTTTCATATACTAAGCTCTTTATTTTTCTACGTGTATATGACATAAATTCTCCAAGGCTCGGGTCTACTTGCATACGTCTAGATGCTCAAACCATCGCCCGAAAGTATGGGGTGTTACAGTTCTCAGTCTGGCACTCTCAAAAGCATGGCCCATTCATCAGCTGGACGTGAAAAATGCGTTCTTACACGGTGAACTCAAAGAAACTGTATACATGAATCAACCCTTGGGTTTCAGGGACCCCGATCATCCTAACCATGTGTTCTTGCTGAAGAAGTCATTGTATGGGCTAAAACAGGCCCATCGGGTCTGGTACAAAAGGTTTGCATATTATGTGTCTACTCTTGATTTCTGTCACAGCAGGTCGGATCATTCTCTGTTCATCTACCATCACGGTACTTCTATGACATACATTCTGTTATATATGGATGAAATTATATTGACTGCTTCCTCTGATAAAATGCGCAAGTCTATCATATCTCTTCTCAGCTTCGAATTTGCTATGAAGGACTTGGGGTCGTTGAGTTATTTTTTGGGTATTGCTGTCACTCGTCATGCAGGTGGTCTATTTCTCTCTTAGAGGATTTATGTAGCAGATATTATTGAACGGACTAGCATGTCCTCTTGTAAGTCATCTCCTACTTCGGTTGACACTAAACCAAAGTTGAGTGCTACATCTAGCACATCCTACGAGGATCCCTCCCACTATCGTAGCCTGATATTACTTATGCAGTGCAGGAGGTGTGTTTATGCATGCATGATCCTAGGGAAGAACACATGCACGCTCTCAAACACATTGTGCGTTACCTTCAGGGCACTCTTGAATATGGTTTGCACTTATATCCATCATCAGTATCTACTCTCATGTCTTATATAGATGCTAATTGTGGTGGATGTACAGATACCAGACGTTCGACGTCTGCTTATTATATGTTTCTTGGTGATAACTTAGTCGGCTAAACGCCAGACTACATTGTCGCGATCCAGTGCGGAGAACGAATATTGAGGGGTATCTAATGTGGTGTCTGAGTCCTGTTGGTTGCGTAACCGCCTCATAGAGCTTCATTTTCCTATTCAGAAAACTACCTTAGTCTACCGCGATAATGTTAGTGCGATATACCTCTCGGGTAATCCTGTCCAATATCAGCACACTAAATATATCGAGATGGATATTCACTTTGTTCGCAAAAAGGTAGCTCGTGGACAAGTACGTGTCTTGCATGTCCCCTCACGGTATAAAATTGCTGACATATTTACTAAGGGTATTCCCTTAGTTTTGTTTGAAGATTTAGGGACAGTCTCGGCATACGACAACCGCCCGTTATGACTGCAGGGGTGTGATAGAATATACACCATATATTCCTATGATATTATTAGTGATCTTGTACATTTGTAATTATGGTAGTAATCTTCTGTATTAGAAAAATGTATATTTGATTTCCGTAATTATAGGCTAGATTTACTATTATATATCATGTATATAAACAATTACATTAACGAAAAGAATCAAGAGAATTATTCTCTTTCAGAATTAACTCTTTCTTGAAGATGTTGTAGAAATTTCTCACCACCATAATCATTTGTTGTGGTTTTCCCAGATGGATTAAATGCGTAAACTTGTGTTCCATTACAACTTTCCATCATATTCAAACTACGCATCGTTGCAAAAATGTTATATTGCATATTCTCCAATTAACGAAACATAAAGTATGATCACTTATATGTTGTTCTTTATTATTTGGTCTACGTACTGAAACTGATAACATTCGAGAATATGCAGGATTATACACAAAAGATAAAGATTCAACGGGTTACTCAAAAACATATAAAAAAAAAGAACGCTTACCCGAAACATCACCGTAGAAATAAAAGTGGAAAAAGTAGAGCAAAACAATGGTGTTGCAGATTGTTTTAGGCTTTTAACAATTCTGGGTGTTTATTATTATTATTATTATTATTATTATTTCACGTTAATTCTTTTACCTTTTCTCTTATAAGAAGAAAGAAAAGAAAAGAAAAAAAGGGGACATTGATGGGTTGAGTTTTCTCTTTGTTTACGTTAAGAACAAATGTAGATTGATGATGAAGGAAGAATAGTGGCCGTTGAAATGGCCATGCATAGTGTAAAGAAACCACTCCTTATAGATATACAAATTGTTGGAAATTTGCCTTTGGCGGGAGTTGCGACCGACCAACTTTAACGGCTTAAACACTAGTGTTACGTATGTTGGAGAATCCGGTTCTTCACACATGCATGACTACTAAGTACGTAGATAACCGTAGGGACAATAATCATCAAATTTCATTGAGAAATGAAAGAGATATTGGTCCACGAAGTGAGGTGTTTGAAGCATGGAAAGTGTGGTATTGTGTTCAATTCTCCCTCATCGGTAGAGGAAAAAAGAATTGTTGTGTA
The DNA here is from genome assembly GCA_034509755.1 of Anisodus tanguticus. Lineage (NCBI taxonomy): Eukaryota > Viridiplantae > Streptophyta > Magnoliopsida > Solanales > Solanaceae > Anisodus > Anisodus tanguticus. Next base: position 34,514,915 of record CM067557.1, on the reverse strand, counting down.
TATAAGACTCAAAATTGGTTTGGGGTTTGGGACCCCAAGGGGTATCCCATGTGTTTAAAGGAGGGAAGACCTAGATGTGCTTCGGTTCGAGGAAAGCCCACGCACGCCGCCGCCGCCCGTCCGTCCGATCCAGGTTCGGGTTCACGGGTGTTTAATATTATCTTTTTGGGCCAGAGAACTTTGCCAGAAGTACAGTTTTATCCCTAGAAGTTTCATATGTACAGTTTGGACTAGAATTCTTTCATATGTACAGTTTGGTCCCTGAAGTTTCAAGATGTACAGTTTGGTCCCTGAAGTTTCCATTGGCAGAGAAGATCAGAAACGCCAAGCACTCAATTTAGCCATTTATTTTGGCTGAATTACTCCTCCTATAATGGTCAATCCGTTGGTCTTTCTCACCATTTATTTTGGTGGCTTTACTACCTCCATAATGGCCATTATTTGGCTGTTATGGAGGCAGTTAAACAACACCTCCCTCACCTATATAAACACATCTTGCACCATTGTTGAGGCACACTTACAACACACGAAAATACACAAGCAAAAACAGTTTCTTCCTACAACTTCTAAGCATAATTTCATTGCTCAATATTCTTCACGGTAGCTCTTGAGTTTCCTTTGCTCAAGTGTTCCATTGCTGTTTTATCTTGGGAGACAAATTGTTCAGGACGTATAAAGGATACATACAGGGTAATATTGTCTTAAAGACAGAGTGCCACACTCGACTCAGCAAAAACAGTTTCCAATTTTTCTTGTTCAACAATTGTAATTTTTAGTTTTGTTGTTGAATTATATTTTCAGTTCTTTTATGTTTGAGCAGTTATTTGTAATTCCCATTTCCTGCACCTTTGTTACCAATAATTTAAGACAATATTAGCTTACTGAAACTGCTATAACATGGCTGGAAATATGACCGATGTTGCTGCTACTGCTGCTGCCTCTCGAGGCAACGTTGCTGCCTTCCCTGCCGTTGCCGCTACTGGCCAAGGCAGTAACTCCGCCGCCTTCATCGCTACCGCCGCCGTGCGCATCGTTCAAGGCAGTAACACCGCTGCCTTCCCGACTGCTGGAGCTCCACCTTCTTCATCACACCACCATGATCACCCTGAAAAATTCATGGATCAGAATTTAAAAGATGGCAGCAAAAGATGTTGTTTTACTTAACAGTTATGGGCATGGCCCGGTTCTTTACGGAAGATCCTCCACAAGCTGGAGATGAAATAGACTCTTCGCCTGCTCAAACGGGTGAAGGGGGCCTTGATATCCATGTCGTTAACGGCATGAAGATGGTTCGTGATGCGTGGAATCATAGCGATTTCATGTGCAAGAACTACATACTGAACTGCTTGTCAGACCCTCTCTACACGATCTATTGCACCGTTGGCACTGCCAGTGGGATAAACTGCAAAAGAAGTACAACGCACAAGATGCGGGTACTAAGAAGTTCATCGTTGGGAAATTTCTAAAATTCCAAATGGTGGATAGTAAGACAATGATGTCCCAAGTCCAGGAATTCCAGATGATTATACATCACCAGGATTTGGAAGGACTGAAACCAAACGAGCAGTTTTTAGGTTGCATCGCTGATTGAAAAATTACCTCCTTCGTGGAATGAGTTTATGAGTTACTTGAAACTCAAGACAAATGAGATGACCTTTGAAGAGCTTGTTATAAAACTGCAAATCTAGGAAGATAATAAGAAGACATTGCCAAGGGGTAGACAACCTGCTGAGGCGAAGGCGAATCTGGCTGAGGCCAAAGGGAACTCAAGCAAGAAGCGGAAGTTCCAGAAAGACGGCAAAGCCCCTGCAGCAGAGATGTTCAGAGGTAATTGTCACCACTGTGGAAAACCTGTTCATAGGATCAAGGAATACCGCAAGCTCAAGACTGAGCAATAGCAGAAAGCCAAGTCTAAAGGCAAGGCTCAAGCAAACGTCGTTAAGGACACGCTCCTGGATAACATGATTGATGAATTCTCGGCAGTGGTGCTAGAAGCCAACTTGGTTGAGAATCTGATGCAGTGGTGGATGGACACATGTGCTACTAGGCACATATGTTCCAACAAAGATGCCTTCTCCACGTACACACCAGTCGCTGACAAGAAGCTGTTCATGGGCAACAACGCTTCTTCTGACATGCTGGGGGTTGGAAAGGTGGTCCTGAAGATGACTTCCGGCAAGGAACTTACTCTGAAGGAAGTGATGCACGTCCCAGAGATTAGAAGAAATTTAATTTCTGAACCTTTATTGGTTAATGCTGGTTTTAGGCTAGTGTTTGAATCCAATAAGTTTGTACTCACTAAAAATGGCACATTTGTGGGGAGAGGCTTCGTCTGTGAAGGCCTCTTCAAAGTGAATGCCATGTCTGTATTGCGTCAAGGAAATAAAGTTGAACCTTCTTCTTATTTGCTTGAGTCTTCTAATTTATGGCATCATAGATTAGGACACGTAAACTACAAGTCTATTCAAAGGCTGGTAAAGATGGAGTTGTTGCTGTCTATCGACGTAAACCTTCAACATAAGTGTGAGGTGTGCGTAGAGGCACAACTCACTAAGCTTCATTTTCGATCCGTCGAAAGGAATACCGCTCCTCTAGAACTTATTCACACAGATATATGTGATTTGAAGTTTGCACAAACTAGAGGGGGGAACAAGTACTTTGTGACATTTATAGATGATAGCACAAGGTATTGTTACCTTTACTTGTTGAAAAGTAAGGATGAAGCCTTTGAAGCATTCCGACGTTACAAATCAGAAGTTGAGAATCAACCGAGCCTACGGATTAAATCCATTCGTAGCGATAGAGGGGGAGAATATGTAGCGCCATTTGAGGAATACTGTGCCCAAGAAGGCATTATTCATCAAACGACGGCTCCATACTCACCTCAATCAAACGGTGTCACAGAACGTAAGAATCGCACATTAAAAAAAATGATGAATGCCTTGCTTATCAATTCTGGTCTTCCCCAAAACATGTGGGGAGAAGCCGTCCTTACCGCTAATACGATTCTTAACAGAGTCCCACATAAGGGTAAGGACAAAACTCCATATGAGTCATGAAAGGGAAAGAAACCCACCTACAAATATTTTAAGGTGTGGGGTTGTTTGGAATAGGTTGAAGTACCCAAGCCAAAGGAGGTCAAGATTGGGCCTAAGACTGTAGATTGCATATTCATCGGATATGCAAATAACAGTAGTGCTTATCGCTTCTTAGTGCATAAGTCAGATATTCCAGATATCCACCAAGGTACAATAATGGAATCAAGAAATGCTTTATTCTTTGAAAGTACTTTTCCTAGAAAGGAAAAAGACATAACCTCTCGCAAACGAAGTTATGCACAAAGCTCTCAAGAACCGGGAGTCCTTGACTGGCCGGAGCTAAATGGTTCAGATCTAGCGAATCTCGAGGTAGCTGAACATCCGGAATCTAGTGTTCCAGATTCTTAGAACTTAGAGACTCCAGAGATGGATCTAAGGCGAAGTAAGAGGGCCAGGAAGGATAAATCCTTCGGTCCTGACTTTGTAGCTTATATGGTTAATGATGAACCAAGGACAATTGCTCAGGCGTTGTCAACTCCAGAAGCACAGCTCTGGAAATAAGCTATTGAGAGTGAAATAGGCTCCATTCTGCATAATCATACGTGGGAGTTGGTTAATCTTCCTCCGGGAAATAAACCGTTGGGGTGTAAGTGGATACTCAAACAGAAATACAAAGCAGATGGGTCTATAGACAAGTACAAAGCCAAGTTGGTAGTCAAGGGCTATCAGCAGACAGAAGGCTTTCACTACTTTGATACCTACTCCCCGGTATCCCGGATGATATCCATACGGGTATTCATTGCGATCGCACTTTGCGTGACCTTGAGATACACCAAATGGATATCAAGACCAGCCTTCCTAAACGGTGATTTGGAAGAAGAAATTTATATGGACCAACCCGAGGGGTACGTGGTTCAAGGACAAGAGAAGAAAGTCTGTCGACTTGTCAAGTCTCTGTACGGGCTGAAACAAGCCCCGAAGCAATGGCACAAAAAATTGATAGTACTCTACTATCAAAGGGTTTCACCATTAATGAGTGTGATAAATGTGTCTACACGAAAGGTAACTCTGACTCGTTTGTTATGATATGCCTATATGTAGACGACATGTTAATCACAGGAAGCAGTCCTATGTTAATCCTAGAGACTAAGAACATGTTGAAACAATGCTTCGACATAAAGAATATGGGTATCACAGATGTCATCTTAGGGATTAAAATCTCTAAGACGTCTGACGGACTGGTCTTATCTCAGTCTCACTACATCGAGGATGTTTTGAGAAAGTTTGAGATGTTAGACAGTTCACCGATAAAGTCACCAATGGATACAAATCAAAAGCTTGATAAAAATCTTGGTGCACCTGTATACCATGAGCGATATGCACGGGTGATCGGTAGTTTGATGTACATAACAAACTGCACCCGACCTGATATTGCTTATGCAGTCAATAAGTTGGCTAGGTTCACCCGTAATCCGAGTGATAATCACTGGAAGGCGTTGAATCGGGTATTACAATACCTGAAATACACGTTAAATTACGAGTTACACTACTCGAGATATCCAACTGTACTAGAGAGGTACAGTGATGCAAACTGGATATCTGATATAGAGAACACCAAGTCCACCAGTGGGTATGTATTTAAAATTGGTGGTGGGGCTGTGTCTTGGAAATCCTCTAAGCAAACTTGCATCGCCCGATCCACAATGGAATCGGAGTTTATCACTTTAGACAAAGCAGGAGAAGAAGCTGAGTGGCTTCATGACTTCTTAGAGGATGTTCTGTGTTGGAACAAACCCGTATCTTCGGTAATGATCCACTGCGATAGTCAGTCGGCTCTAGGAAGGGCACGGAATGCTATGTACAACGACAAGTCTCGTCATATTCGACGGAGGCATAAGACCGTTAGGCAACTGATCACCACGGGTATAATATCCATTGATTACATTAAGTCAAAGGATAATATATCAGACCCATTGACAAAGGGCTTACCCAAGGATCAGATGGCTTGCACGTGTCAGGGGAATGGGCTTAAAACCCAAAATATAAGGACCAATACAGCGGTAACCCAACCTTACTAACTGGAGATCCCAATAATTTGGTTCAATGGGAAAACTAAGTTGTAAAGGTTCAGTTGATCGCTTCAGTGGAAGCATGAGCACTCCGGATAGGGGTTTCTGAAATGAAACACCAAATCTAAAGTCGTTCCCGCAATAGACGTTAAGTGCTATCTACAGTGTGGATAAAGGTTAAGTTTTCAAAACCTGTAATGCTCCTCAACAGTTGAGGTTAGGTTTTGGAAACTTTTAATGGTTCCTAACACTTGTGAAGTGGGGTATAGCAGGATACCTTATAGGAGACCACCTATTTAAGTGCGAGGATGGGCCGCCTCAAATGGACGCACTTAAGAATCCAAGACGTTGTCCATGGCCAAAACTGACAAAACATTACGAAGAAGAGAGTAAGGAAATTTGTTGTGTTAGTACTATTGACTTGGCTTACACTAAACACTGACGGTTCAAGACATCACGTTCATCGCGCAGTAAGTAAGTCCGATGGTATTCAACTATGGAAGGTTCAAAGCTGAAGCTACCTCTCCTTATGCAACATCGGTCCGCTGAAATATTGCTGAAAATGGAAAAGGCACCATGTGAGTGCGCCAAAATCTCTTTCAAGAGGGGATTGTTGGAAATTTGCCTTTGGCAGGTGTTGCGACTGACCAATTTTAACGGCTTAAACACTAGTGTTACGTATGTTGGAGAATTTGGTTCTTCACGCATGCATGATCTACTAAGTACGTAGTTAACCGTAGGGCCAAGAATCGTCAAATTTCATTGAGAAATGAAAGAGATATTGGTCCACGAAGTGAGGTGTTTGAAGCATGAAAAGTGTGGTATTGTGTTCAATTCTCCCTCATCGGTAGAGGAAGAAAGAATTGTTGTGTGTATAAGACTCAAAATTGGTTTGGGGTTTGGGACCCCAAGGGGTATTCCATGTGTTTAAAGGAGGGAGGACCTAGATGTGCTTCGGTTCGAGGAAAGTCCACACGCGCGCCGCCGTCGCCCGCCCGTTACACGTACGTGTATAGTTTTTTTTTATTCTCTGCTTTGTTTGCTAACAGAAAAATGGAATGGATGTGTGTTTAAATCCGTTAAAGGTGGAGCGCCCATGAAAGATGAAAGAGGAAGAAGGCCACATTTGAGCGCGACTTCTTTCCTCCAGTCAATACAATTTTCCTACCCGAATCAGTTGGACTATCAAATTGAGGCGTGGTCATACAATTTTTTATCCATGACTTCATCTCATATCTAGACAGATACCAAAATCCATGGCTTCCATAGAGAATACAATCAAATCCGGTTGAATCTTCAGCGAAATACAATGCTTTTCTCCGATTGAACCCTAGCTAATGCGTTTTATCGATATTTTGTTAATTATTTTTGGAGAATCTACTATGTTTGTGACTGCCAGATATGAAAAATCCATTGTGAACCACCGGTAATGGAGTTGTTTCTAGTGCCGAGGCAACTGAAGTTGTTTTCAGTGACAAATCTAATTTTTTCTTCATTGTTTCCAGTGTCAAGGCAATTGAAGTTGCGATCAATCGCTGGTAATGGAGTACCGACGGCGAAAATAATGGAGGAGGAAAATGGGAGGCGCCGGTAAAGAAGTTCCAGATTTGAAATCACATACGCATAATGTAGCCGCCGTTGATGAGTTGGATGATAACACCTGCTAGTCACTGGATCTGAATCATCTCTATGCCAGAATCCATGACTTCCCCTTCTTGTATCTCAAATCTGAGTGTATTCGTCTTGCCGGAATCCATGGCTTCTTCTCCTTCTTATATCTCATATTTGAATGTATTTGAGTGTATACGTTATTTTTTTAATGTAAATATAAGTTATATGTATTTGGATGATTGTATTTTGGAGCAAACTAGATGTATTTGATTGTATGTGTTGTTTGACTAATCTATATACATATGTTTGTATACAATTATTTTAAAGTAAATATAGTGCATCTGAAATTGCATCTGAAATTTTGTTGAAATACATTCAAATACAGTCGAATACAATCAACCTTGCGACGTCCGGCAGTGACATTGCTGATTCATGTATTTAAATAAATTGGAATATAATCATTTTGAATACATATGTATTCAAAAAAAATAAGGTTGCATATATTCAAACACACGTGACATGAAATAAGGTTGGATACAATAAAACAGTGTATTCAAATACACTAAAATATACGCGAATTGCTTAAAACTAGCTGCGAATGGTAAATAAGAAAAAGGTAGCTACGGATGGTTAATAGCTCCTAAAATATAGTCATTTGTGTAAGTTGAGACGAGATGTATGCTTGAGGCACAGAGCCTAAGACCCATGAGTATTTAATTTTAATATTTTATAAATTAATAAAATAAAAATATAAATAAATAATTCATTAACAATATAAAAAATTCAAAAAATAAATAAAATTAGTAGGAAAATGTACATACATATTATTAACATACATGTGCACGAACCATAGAAAAAATCTTGAAAAGATGCATTAAACCTATAACATGACTATGATGGAACATAATTAGAGTTGTAAAAATAATACTCTATCCTAATAATTCAAAGATAAAAATGACAATAATATGAAATTATTGTTCAAAAACCTAAAACTAGATAACAAATCAATACCCACTATAATACAGATAACCAGAATAGAGTCTTCAAATCAATATCTAAACTAGAGTGATACCAAAAAAAATTCTAAAACTAAAAACTATCTTGAAAAGGATAAATTAAAGAACGCTAAAAGATCTTGAAAAAAAAAAAGCATAAAGAAGAAAAATGCAAGCATGGAAGCAGAGTAAGAATTAGAGGATAAAACTCTTTGCTTTGTAGTTTACACTTTGGATACAAAGGTCTAAAGTGTATCTGTTATTTCATAAATAACAAAGAGAAATGATTATGAAATTAGAATAAATAATTAGAATTTTCTTTTGACTTTTTTAGATTTTTAGTTTGAGAATTTGCTATGAGTTAACTTTTGTATATTTAACTTCTACAAAATAAAGGATCTAGTATGAAAATTTGGCCCAGATTTGAAAATGTTCTCGGGGCTTACGCCCCAAATGAACGCACAAATCGTTGGGGGAGAATGCCCGGAAGGTTGGGGCTTACGCCCCACAATACTTACACCCCCCACCCCCCACCAATACTCCTCGCATGTTTTAGGTAAAACTCCTTTTAAAACATAGCCAGTTTCCACGGGTTATTCACACAAATGCTCCTATTTCAGAGTGTTCTTTAATTTTGGCCCCTTAAATTTGTGGTCTTTAATATTTTCCCTTCCACACTTTTGACGCTGCAAAACTTTAAATTTTTCTCGGCAAAATTTATACTTTAGCTCGACATATGTATCAAAATATCCACACAAGTTATGTCGAACACGAGAAACTTTCAACAATCAATATAAGGGCAGTCCGGTGCACTAAGCTCCCGCTATGCGTGGGGTTAGGGTAAGGGCCGGACCACAAGGGTCTGTTGTACGCAGCCTTACCTTGCATTTCTGTCAGATGTTGTTTCCACGACTTGAACTCATGACCTCCTGGGCACATGGCAACAACTTTACCAGTTACTCCAAGGCTCTCCTTCAATAATCAATATAATCTTAAAAAAATGGCATAACTTTAGATTTCACTCGGTAACATTTTACACTCAGCTCGGCATATGTATCATAACATCCACACAAATTATGTCGGACAAGATAAAATTTTCAACACTCAACATAATATGAAAAATACCACACAACTTACACCGCATAACTTAATTTCTACAGAATTTGTGTCGAGCGAGACAAAAGTTAAGTTTACGAAAATAAAAATATTACAGAACTTATGCTGAGTGAATCAGGTCAGAATATTTTCATTAATGAGCAAAAGGGGCAAAAATTAAAGATCACAAATATGAGGGAAAAAATGAAATACCTGTGCATTGGAAGGGAAATCCGTGCAAAAACTTCAGTTTCCACCATATGTGTTATTTAGTTATATTTAATTTTTTGAAAAAAATTAACTTGTAATCAGTGTAACTTCAGACAAATTGCTCCTCTCTCTCCTGCCCCTTATCTTATTTTCTTTCATCATCTTCTTCTTTTCCAGTTTGTTGAACAAGTTTATGTATCATACGATTCAGAAAACGAGAAAATGATACTAAAGTTTGGATGTAAAACTAGTCTCATTTCGACGAGAAACATGTAAAATAGATTTGCCAATTTTCGCTGATTAAAGTAAAAGTGAAAATTAGCTTATTGATTTTTCCACTATGGAGTAGTTTAGCTTTTGTTCATTTTTGGATATTTCTCCTCACGCGAATTTGAAAATACTTGAGTTAGATAAAATACAAAGGGTTGCAACTAAGATTTTGGTTAGACTTGTCAAGGTTGAACGACATTTAGGTCTGGCAAAAATTTCTCAGGATGAATCCTGGTATAGTTGTATATTATTATTGAAGGCAATAAACAAGGGGGGGGGGGGGGGGGGACTAGACCTTACCCATAATATACAACTACTGATTGCAAGAAATCCTAGCAATAAAGAGAATGCTAAATACAAGATATTCACATTCTCTGAGATTACATCCTAGCTAACAAATTGGTGATTAGCATTGAATCAAGCTCCGGGACAGACTGATTGATGTTGTTTGTTATCCTTTATCCATTGTTCTGCATATTTAGCAGCCATAGCCTCTTCCACATTATGACTATCACATTGTATTTGAACAACATATGCAAACAGAATATTCCCAATTCCATCTCTTGCTACACCTCCGATACCTGCTCTTCCTGTCTGCTCCATGAAGCTCCCATCAGAGTTAATTTTGATCCATCTTTCTGGTGGCAATAACCATTTCACTACTTTGCTTACTGTCTCTGATCTGACTTTCTCTATCATTGCACACACTTGAAGCCACTGATAGTTCATCTTGTAACAAGGAAAAGCTTTATCCATAGCCATTTGCAGGTTCCATAGTATTTGTTACTCCATTCTTCTTATGTATAATCTGCTTTGATCTCCATATCTGCATTTGCCTCTTGATTTCCACATTTCCCAACATATAAGTATTGGTAGAACTTGCAGGATTATCCTGTGTATAACATTTTTGGTCAGAAATTGTCCTCACTCTTGAAGCAAGACTCTGCCTGGCCATATTTGGTATCTGATGCCCAAGGGTTGTCCAAAAAAAAAACTCCATAATCTCTGAGCTATCTCCCCTTCAAAGAAGAAGTGTTGGATGGTTTCAAGTACTGGCTCTGCACAACATATGCAGTCAGTTGGCATATTATCCACAAACGTGCACACAGAGTTGGTAGCAAAAGGTAATCTATTCTTAATTAGTCTCCGTGAAAGAAAGGAAATTTTAAAAGGAATGTGGTTATGCCAAACTCTGCTGATCAGATGGTCAGTGGTATTATGGATTCTGATGCAGTTCCAAGCTTCTTTGTTTGAAAAGTGCCATCTAGTGCTGTTTGCCAAGTCATGTAGTCAGTGGTATTATGGATTCTGATGCAGTTCCAAGCTTCTTTGTTTGATTGAATGCACATTCTGTGGACCGTATTTAGCAATATTATCAATTCCTGTCCAGTTGTCCCACCAGAAGCTACTCTCACCATTTTGAACTTTTCATAACATTTTTGGCTCAGCTTTGCCCCTGATCTTGGTAAGAGTTTTTCATACATGAGAATTTCCAGAAATCCAAACTTTGTTCACAAGATGAGCCCTGATACAATACTTGGATTTGGTGAATTTTGCCCATAAGGAATTCTGACTTCTAAACCTCCACCATTTCTTCATATTCAGAGTTTCACAAATATCTTTCATCTTTCTAATCCCTATCCCCCCCCCCCCCCCTTCATTCTTTGGTAAACATAAATTATCCCAAGAGCTCCAGTGATACTTCTCTTTACCATTTGAAGATCCCCAAAAGAATCTCACAAAGTGCTTTGCCATTTGGTAGATGATCCATTTGGGAGGGGTAAGAGCTGTAAGAGTGTAGATAGGCAGTGACTGGAGAACATGCTTTATCAGAAAATTTTACCCCCAAAAGATAGCATTTTGCTTTGCCATCCATTCAGTCTTTTGATGATTTTGGACAGTATTTTCTCAAAGTATTCCTTTTTTTTCTTCCCAGATAAATTGGACAGCCCAAATATTCAAATGGAAATTGCTTGTCCATAAATCCAGTAGCATCCGTGATCTTGTTGATTCTGCTAGGTCCAGTTCCAGCAGTTGTTAAGAAGAAGCACTTGCTGCTATTCATTTTCTGCCCTGAGCTTTTTTCATACCAGTTGCTTCATAACCATCTTGATTGATTTAGTGTTACCACTTGCGAATATGACTATGTCATCTGCATAAGATAAATGATTGATGAGAGGTCCAATACTAGATATAGAAAAAGGTTTAAAAAATGCTCATTATGATTAAGATTATTCTGTAATTTAGCCAAAACTTTAGCGCCGATAATAAATAGGAAAGGCGACGGAGGATCTCTCTATTTAAGTCCTTGCTTTGATGTAAAGAAGCCATTCCTTGTGCCATTTATGATGATAGAATACCATACTGTGGAGATGATGTTCATTATCATACTGGACCTGGTATGTAGTTTAAACTTCAGATATATGAGTTTGAAGTTTGGGATTGCCAAATCTAACTTCAGATAAAAATATCTAAAATTGCTTGCACGAAAATATGCCAAACTTTAGACCGTACACGTCTGAAGTTTATAACTCCACACTCAAAAAAATGTCAACTTCAGTCTCATAAATCTAAAGTTGATAAAGAAGCGATTAAACTTACAAAAATTTATATATTTCGGCTATGGCTTAAATGGAGATTCTCAAATAGCTATATATGCACTTGCCCAGATTATAAAGTAGAAATGACATTAGGTAACCACTTTTAGAAATATTGTTTAAAACATAGATACAATTTGCAATGTATTTAAAGTTAGTCACTTTAATTAGCTAACACCTACTCCTTCTTCGTCATATTCGCACAAGTTATATAACGGTAGAGTTGTTGTCATGGCTGATATTAATTCTGGTATGCTCTTTTTTTTTTTAAATATCTCACAATGTATAAACATTGAAAACCAGGAAAATAATTGAACTTTGAATTAGATATGTACCCAATATATATTTCGACCAGTTTCATTTTAATTCTGAAGAAAAAGGCAAAAGTAGAAGATTGGAATTGCTAATAATGATGCTATCTGCTTAGGGATTTGGCATTATTATCAATATAAGCTTTGGAAGTTCTTTTACGGAGACCAAATTACTAACTTCATCTCGACACTATTCTTTATTTCTAGTTACGATAGTCCAAACTTTAGGCAATATATGTCTTGAAATTCGAACTTCACAGTTCAAAGTTTAGGACACAATTCTGAGTTTCTTGTTTATAGGCTTTTGCTCCATTTTTCAAATTTTGAGTAGCGATTTTACCATTTCCGAATATAAAACTGGCATTTGTAGGTTTAGTGTTATAGTTCAAAAGCATGATTTCAATGCAGTTTTCGTTCTTTTAAAATTTATAGTACTATTGAAAACTTTAGAAGGCCAAAGGGTTTGAGAAAAGATGAGGGTTTGGTCGTTTGGGACTGATGAATCAAATGAAAAAAGACTTAACACCTTTTTGTTTTTAATTTTGAATAAGCGTGGGTTTACACATGTTGCGTTTTAACTTATTTTCTTTATCAGATAATTAATGAAGATGGTAAATAATACAAAGAAATAAGTTCAAGAGAGTCATAGGACCTCGTATAGTTTAGATGTGTAGTTGACAATTACGTGTGTTTCTATGCTTTATCCCAATTTTCTTCGATATGTGTGTGGACACATGTACTCCTTCCATTCATTTTTACTTATCCACTTTTAATTTTGCATGCCTCTTAATTAAGAATTAATAAATGAAGTATAGATTGTACTCTAATATTCATATTAATTAGTGTATAGTCTCAATATAGATTTGAAAAATGATTGGAAAATGAGTAATTAATAATAAGGGTAAAATATGAAAGAAAAAAGTTTTTTCAGACAAGTAAAAATGAACGGAGAGAGTATATTATATCAATGCAACATGTAAACAGATAACAACATGTCAGCATCACATACATCAAGATGGGCATGATGATGATCATAATTATTTCAAAATTGATTGGGAGGACAAATTATTTTTAAAAAGGGATGAAAGACGACAGATATGCTCATTCTCAAAGAATGCTAGATCCGCATTAATAGGCATACATATCCCTATGGGACCTTATTATACTTAATTTGCTTCGTGTTACAGAGTCTAAATGGAAGAGAAAACAAAACTTGTGTCGGGGTTGACTTCTCTGGATGCTGTGTTCCTGCGAATCTTTTTAGACCATGTTTTTTTCAACACATTTTCGTAATTACCACTAAGTTTTGGAACTACTATTTGGTGGGGGCAGAGGTAAAGTTTATTTATGGGTTGACCAAATTCAATAGCTTTTGCTTAGATTATATATTTATTTTGAAATTTTTATTAAATATATATAAATATTTAAGTGTGAATCTAGTAACTAAAACGAGCTATGAGTTAAGTGACAAGTTGTTAGAAAAATAGGTAAACAAATTGAAGAAGAAATGGCTTTGATGCGTGAATAAATCGACTTTTCTTAAATATATATTGATCATATACAAATTGGAAAAAATACAAGCAATTACCTTCATGATACAATAAAGCTCGTGTTATACCTGCAAATTTTTATATATACTACTTCAAGAGTGTTCTTATATTTATAGAATTTGAGAAATGACTTTTAGTATAGTCATGTCCTTTCACGAACAAATGTGTCTATTCAATTTAAAGCATCTTATATTACAAACTATATAACACAAGTTCTAAACTCATAAACTTCAAATCATGACTCCACTTTACATACATTTGTTTGGTATGACAAGAAAATGTTTTTAGAAATATGACTTGTTTCATGGAATGATATTCTTTTTTGGTATTTGTGGAATTTGACTGTGTATATTTTTGTTGTTGTTGTTGGTTGGGAGGAGAAATATAAGTATTGAAGATTAATAATAACCGCAACAAATTGGATAATACTCTGAATAAATTTTTAAGCATTAAAGGTTGATAATAATATCATGAAATAGTGGCATGAAGTTAATAGTTGAAAATAATTCGAAGAAAAATGACTTCTTCCTAAAGTTGGACGAATTTCTCTTTAGACGAACCTTAAAATATTGACCTCTTGCAATCTTGACAAGTTCTTTTTGAATTGTTCCCATATAGTAATTTTTCGTTATGAGAATTGACCAATTACTTCTTCTACTTAGATATATCTTATTAGCTTAGTCGTCAATTTAGATAAACTTAGACTAATGCATCATGATTATTTAGGTCAATTACCGACTCATATACCACCTATTCAGACCATACACGACATTGATTTTGTTAGGATAATTAGGGACATAATTCCTAATTATCTCCGTCATATCACATTATATCAATTAAGTTGTAACTAGAATCATATAATTAGAATGATTAGATCTATTGTATTGATTAGCATATCATTAGAGATATCTTAAATTGATTAGGTAGAATTGTATATATTTATATACTTGGGATGAAATAAATCATGGAATTAACTTCCTTCATGGTATCAAGAGCCACAAATTAAATTTTGCCCACCCCCCTCTCCTCATATTCTTGGCTCCCCCCAACCGAAATAATATTTTCGGCCACCACATATAGGGTTTTCTTTTTACAAACCCTAATCCATAAAACAAACCCTAAAACCACTCTTCTACCTTTAAACCCTAGCCGCCACACAACTTCCGGTTTAGGGTTCTTCTACCAATCCCAACATATTTTTTTTTCTCATCATCTTTTATTCTTGTTTTTCGTGGAAAATTATGGCCGAGACACAAAAATTTCATCCAACTATTGCCGTAAACAACGTCAAAAACTTTATTTCCGTTACACTTGAGATGGAAAAATGGCAATACTCCTCGTGGGCGGAGTTATTCAGAATCCACTGCCGAGCATGCGAAGTAATAGACCATATCATCCCTTCTGAATCTTCTTCGGACACTATCGGGGTTGATAAAAAGTTATGGTCTCGTTTAGATTCTATAGTCCTTCAATAGATTTACGGCACCATCTCCAACGACCTGTTGCATACTCTTTTGGAACCAAACTCATGGCTCAACAAGAGTGGAAACGATTACAAAAAAAATTTCAGGATAATAAACTTTCGAGGGCGATATATCTTGAAAACCAATTCACCAACGTCAAGTTGGAGGATTTTTCAAACGTTTCTACCTATTGTCAAGAATTGAAGATGCTTGCCGACCAACAAACCAACATTGGTGCGCCGGTGACAAACCAACGGTTGGTTCTTCAATTAATTGCGGGATTGAATGAAAAATATGATGGAGTTGCTACGTTCATTCAACAAAGTAATTTGTTGCCTCCATTTTATGAGGCTTGTTCGCGATTAATTCTTGAAAAACCCGCAAGGCAAAACAAGCAGCCTCGGGGGCAGCCATATCCGGAACTGCCCTTGTCTCCACCAATTCATTTTCCGCGTATTTTCAGATCCAAAATTTTGGTTCGGGTGGAACTGGAAATCACAACAACAATAGTAAAAAACGGGGGTCAAATCATAACAATAACAAAGGAAAAAAAATGGTGGAAAATGACGGGGTAAGGGCGGCGACCAACCAGCCGGCGGCAAAGAACAACACCACCGATTGTAGGGGCGGTGGCGGCCCGGCCCAGCTAGTTGAAACCGCAAGCCCAGTCCGGCTGGAACCAGTAGGGCAGTACCCGCTGTGGGCTTGGGCACCACAATGGGTTGCCCCTCTGTGCCAATACCCCCACCGCGTCGTGGGCCAACCCTCCTCTTCAAACCGACAACCCAAATTTCTAGGATCTCGTCCACAACAAGCATTTGCAGCCCATGCATCATCTTTCGCAAGTTATGCTCCAACAAATATCGAACATTCCATGAACAACATGAATCTGAATTTTCCAGATGATTCGTGGTACATGGACATAGGGGCTACATCACACATGACGACATCTCAAGGTAATCTCTCGTCTTATTTTAATATGAGTAGTAATAAAAATATTATTGTCGGTAGTGGGCGGGAAATTTCAATTCGTGGTATTGGTAAGGTAAACTTCCCCCTCCTCACCCGCCGTTATACTTTAAAACGTCTTACATGCACCAAAACTGATTAAAATGTGGTATTTGTACGATGTTTAGTTTCTGTGAATTTTGATCCGTTTGGGTTTTCTGTAAAGGATTTTCAGACGGGGATGCCACTTATGAAATGTAACATCATGGGGGACTTGTATTCCATCACTACTACTTCCAACAACCACGTGACACAACCATCAACCTTTGCAACTATTTCCCCTATCATATGACACAATCGGTTGGGACACATGGGAGCATCGGTGTTCAATACTCTTAGGAAGAATAATTTTGTTGCTTGTAACAAACTTTTGGACTCTTCTTCTTGCCAAACTTGTATGTTTGGGAAGCATGTTAAACTTCATTTTTCATCTACTTTACATATGCTTATGCCATTTGATCTTATGCATTGTGATTTGTGGACATCACCAGTTTTGAGTTCTGTAGGTCATAAATATTATAAGCTTATTTTGGATGATTATTTGAATTTTTTGTGGACATTTCCCTTAGGGCAGAAATCACAAGCCTTCACCACTTTTAAACAATTTAGTGTTTTTATCAAAATCCAATTTGACAAATCCATTAAATGTTTTCAATGTGACAATGGGAGGTAATTCCTAAATGCTCAATTTAATGATTTTGTCACCGAAATGGGATGTCTTTGCGTATATTCATGTCCACATACATATCCTCAAAATGGGAAAGCCAAAAGAAAAATTCAAATAATTAACAATATGATTCGCACACTTTTTGTGCATTCATCCACACTACCAAAGTTTTGGCATCATGCACTTCAAATGGCCACATATCTTTTAAATATTCTTTCTAGCAAACTACTTTCCAACATGTCACCTACCCAAAGGTTGTACTATCATCTCTAA
Organism: Anisodus tanguticus; assembly: GCA_034509755.1. Taxonomy (NCBI): domain Eukaryota; kingdom Viridiplantae; phylum Streptophyta; class Magnoliopsida; order Solanales; family Solanaceae; genus Anisodus; species Anisodus tanguticus. The sequence continues at coordinate 34,497,758 of CM067557.1, read as the reverse complement.
TCTTTTACACATTTAAGAGTTTTTAGATATTTGTGTTATCCATTGTTTCCGTCCACAACCATTAACAAACTTTAGACTCGTTCCACCCCTTGTGTGTTTTTAGGATACCCACAAAATCATAGGGGATATAAATGTTATGATATGACAAGCGGAAAAATTATTATCTCTAGTCATTTATTTTTTGATGAGTCTCACACATCAAGTCCGATCAGTCCTTGTTCATTTATAAGAAGGAAAGCGACATGGCATATATCCTTCTATATGTAGATAAATCATTCTCACGGCCTCATCTACATCACTCGCCGGTCTATTATGTCCCTCCTTGCAGCAAAATTTGCAATAAAGGATTTGGGTTCTCTAAATTATTTTTTGGGGATTATTGTAACCCAATATGCAGGTGGTCTATTTTTCAGTCAAAATAAATACGCCAAGGAGATCATGGACAAAGTCGGTATGTCCTCTTGCAAACCATCACACACACCGGTTGATACTAAGGCCAAATTGACTAACTCTGCAGGTACTCCATACAATGACCCAACATATTACCGCAGCCTAGTAGGGGCCTTGCAGTATCTTACTTTTACGAGACCTAATATCTCCTATGCGGTTCAGCAAGTGTGTTTACATATGCATGATCATAAAGAAGAACATATGGGGGCTTTCAAAGCGATTCTGCGGTATGTTAAGGATACTCTTCATTTTGGATTGCATTTGTATAAGTCCTCCATTTTGAGTCTCTCATCTTATACAGATGTTGATTGGGGTGGATGTCCGGAAACACGACGTTCAACCTCTGGTTATTGTGTGTTTTTAGGAGACAACCTCATTTCATGGTCCTCGAAACGACAACCAACGATGTCTCAGTCAAGTGCTGAAGCATAATACTGAGGAGTAGCTAATGTGGTCGTTGAATCATGTTGGCTCCATAATCTACTATTAGAACTCCATTGTCCGATTGCAAAAGTAATTGTAATTTATTGTGATAATGTGAGTGCGATTTACTTATCAGGTAACCATGTCCAGCATCAACGCACCAAACACTTTGAAATTGATATCTTATTTGTCCGAGAAAAGGTTGCACGTGGACAAGTTCGTGTTCTCCATGTACTGTCCCATTATCAGAATGCCGACATCTTCACCAAAGGTCTTCCGCACGTACTATTTGATGATTTCAGGGACAATCTCAACATACGAGAACCTCCCGCTAAGACTGCGGGGGACTATTAGGATAATTAGAGACATAATCCCTAATTCTCTCCATCATATCACATTATATCAATTAAGTTGTAATTAGAATCATATAATTAGGATGATTAGATCAATTATATTGATTAGGTAGAATTGTATATATTTGTATACTTAGGATGAAATAAATCATGAAATTAACTTCCTTAAGATTTTGTTCATATTTAAAAAGAAAAAATATATTGTTCGTATATACTTCAACATACTTAAATCTCGAATACTCGAACTATGTTTTTAAGAACTTAATAATTTAATAATGAATTTAATTGTCTTTGACAGTGTAAAGAATATCTACATTATCATCTAATTTAGATTGAATACCTTGATAGCCTCTTAAACTTGTTAATAAATTTCATTCAGATACTCGAACTACGACTTGTTCCAATTGAACATGTGATACATGATAAAGTGTTCATACTAGCTAGACACTTCCGGCTAACATTTTTGAATTTTTTTGCATGGATTTCAAGTGTCCATTATGTAGATAAGTTAACCACTTAAGATATATCACATGCTTTAATTATAAGCATTAACTTCAATAAGCCTTAAAACCTTAGGTCTTCCAATTGACGTTGAAGTGTACAATTAAACTAGGCGACATAGTTTATCTGTGTTGGAAATTTGCCTTTGACGGGAGTTGCGTCCGACCAACTTTAACGGCTTAAACACTAGTGTTACGCATGTTGGGGAATCCGGTTCTTCACACGTGCATAATCTACTAAGTAAGTAGATAACCGTAGGGCCAAGGATCGCCAAATTTCGTTGAGAAATGAAAGAGATATTGGTCCACGAAGTGAGGTGTTTGAAGCATGGAAAAGTGTGGTATGGGATCAATTCTCCCTCATCGGTGGAGGAAGAAAGAATTGTTTTGTTTATAAGTCTCAAAGTTGGCTTGGGGTTTGGGACCCCAGGGGTATCCCATTTGTTTAAAGGAGGGAGGACCTAAATGTACTTCGGTTCGAGGAAAGCCCACACGCGCGCCGCCGCCGCCCGCCCATCCGGTCAGGGTCGCGGGCTGTGGGCTGTGCTTCTTCTGATATTATCTTTTTGGACCAGAGAACTTTGCCATATGTACATTTTGATCTCTGAAGTTTCATATATATAGTTTGATCCATGAAGTTTCATATGTACAGTTTGGACCAGAATTCTTTCATATGTACAGTTTGGTCCCTAAAGTTTTAAGATGTACAGTTTGGTCCCTGAAGTTTCAAGAAAGTCATAATTGGGCAGAGAGCATAAACGTCCACCAACACTCAATTCAACCATTTATTTTGGCTGAATTACTCTTACTAAATGGCCAAATCTGTGGCACATCTTCACCATTTATTTTGGAGGAATTACTACCTCTATAATTGTCATTACTTGGCCAGTAATGGCACTTAATGGAGGCAGTTCATCAGCCTCTCCTTCAACTATATAAGAACCCCTTTGTCACCATTGTTGAGCTACACTTTACACTTAACACAAACAGAAATGAATTCAGTCTTCCTACAATCTTCCAAGCATCATTTCATTACTCAAAATTCTTCACGGTAGCACTTGATTTTCCTTTGCTCAATTGTTCATTTGCTGTTTTATCTTGGGAGACAATTGTCCAGGACGTATAAAGGATACATACGAGGCAATATTTTCTTAAAGACAGAGTGCAAACACTCGACTCAGCATACCAAAAACTGTTCCAGTTTATTCTTCAATTTCTATGTAATTTTCAGTTTGTTGTTGAATTGTAATTTCAGTTCTTGTATTACTTAGCAGTTACTTGTAATTTTCATTTCCTGCACCTTTGTAACCAACAATCTGTTTATGTGACTACGTAACGGATGCTCGAGAAACATGCAAAAAAATTAAATTTGAGACGGAAGTGTCTAATAGGGGTAAATATTTATCCCTATTAGATGTTTACACCAAACCAACTCAACTTATGGTTAAAGTGATTTAATATAGTAATTATATGCATTAATTAATTATGATTAAATGGCATAAATGTATATGCATTTACATGTCATGTAATTATTCATTTGGTGTAAATACCCGATGCGGGTAAATTTTTTACCTTTCTTGAATAAGAATACTTTATCATATGTTCGGATGCTCAATTAGAATGTATCATAGTTTAAATGTCTAAATGAATTTAGTGGTAAATTTAAGGGCTATCGATATTGTATTCTTGAGGTTATTAAATGCCAGTTACTTGTAGCCATTTATGTAAATTATGTAAATCTTTTTAGTCTAATGATAGGTATTGTGTGTAGTGGATGCAGCTAAGAAAAGGTAGGTTAGGAACACAGCCCGTGATTCCCGTCGCAATGGAAGCTGCAAACAATTTATTTTTCCTTTCTTTATAGAGGATCAACGTCAGATACACCAAGGCATCTTCCAATATATGTATGTATTAGCATTCACCACTACTATTATCAACTAATTAGCTCTTAATTAGTTGACTCGTTAATTATTGCAGTTGAAGTTATTCTTTAGTACTTCCTACGTTGTATATACATTAATAGTATTATAGAGAATTTTTAAAACTATTATAATCTTAGGGTGTGTTTGTTATGGAAAATATTTTCCTAGAAAATGTTTTATTCGAAAATAAGTATGTATCTTACTTATTTTCTAGTGGTTGATAAGAAAGTGAAAAAATATTCTTTCAAGAGAATTTGTATGTAATCTAGCAAAACACTATGGGGGTGGGATGGGGTGGGGAGTGGGTATTCAGGGCAGGGGCAGATTTAGAGGGTGTTGAGGTTGTTCACTAGAACACCCTCGGCAAAAAATTATAGTGTATATATGGTATATTTTCTGTGTTTATGTACATATATTAACCTTTGAACATCCTGAACAAATGCAAAAGGTTAGCTCAAGTGTTCCAGGGTGTTCAAAATTGTCTCTATTGTCCCATGCTTGATTCCTACGAACAATATTATTTTTTATGTTTAACTTTTTTTTTTCGAACATTCTGAGTGAAAATTCTGGATTCACCACTGATTCAGGGGATGACATGGGATGAGAACAAGGGGTGGAGGTTGGGGGCGTTGGGTGGGTGTGGAGGAGACAATAAACTTGGAATGTCACTTATGGAGCTTGTTTTCACTACTTTCATTAAGTCATTTTTGAGGAACTTAATTTCATAGAAAAAATGTTTTTCAAAAATTTTGGTCAATCAAACATGAAAAAATTGGAAAATATTTTTTCGAAAATGTTTTCCTCCGTACCAAACAGGCTCTTAATTTAACCTATTATACTTGGTTCGTTAAAATCTTCTTCTTCTTTTTTGGGGATTTTTTACTACAAAACAACCTAAAGTGTCTCATTTAAAAAAGATAACTTTAATTTTTTGCTTTTTTAATACAATTTTGCAAGTATAAACACTATTTAATAATCTGTGTATAATCAATGTGTACATAATATATATTAATAACACAATTATTATATACTTGTTATACATTAATTGAGTATAGACTTACGACGGTTACAAAGAATTACAACTAGACGCGTGTAGATATTATTGGCTGCCAAGCTAAAACTGTAAACTTCCCTCAACACTAGATTAGAATTGATACTTGTCATAAGATTTAATTACATCAACAATTATATATAATATATATTTTTAAATTTTTCTTAAATTAAGCTTTTAGTACATAGAAATTAAAATCAATCGTGGCTCCTGCCTACTACATAATAAAAAAAGAAAGAAAGAAAAACGAAAAGATGTGTTCTCATGTGACATAATTATGAATTTTGAATTTTTAATGCCTCTGCAAAATCTTACTACTGTTTAATAAATGATACACCCAAATATCAAGTGAGGCGGGCCAATGAAATGGTTAAAAATATAGTGGGTGGGGTCAATGGTTAAAAATATAGTGGGTCGGATCAATAAAATGGTTAAAATATTGAAGGGTCGGGTCAATAAAATGGGTAACCTTTTTATTTCTTAAAAATTTGACTTTAAATATAAATTTCATATCAGCAAAACTTAATTTAAAAAATTAGCACTGAAATAAGTTGGTTACATTCTAAGTGAAACACCAATAGTTGAGTGACATTCTAAGAAAATTATCATTAGTTGAGTGACTTTATTGATACAAAATAAAGTTGAATGACTTTGCTACATAATTTTGTATAGTTGAATGAACTTTTAAGATATTTACGGATTAGTCAGGTTCCAAAACAGATACCCGATAATGGATGAGAAATAAAATAAAAAAGTTGCCTTTGAGTTGATACCCTCATCCTTCCAAAGTTGAAACCAACTGATTTTGGGATTACGTCCTATTAACGTCTCATTTATTCGGCTCTTTCTCAGGCTAGCGTTTGACTAATATTTGAACCTTTTTTCAAAATTCATTATAATTCTCGCCATTGCAGAAAAATAATATAGCTGACTCCCTAGGCTAACTTATCTGTTATTTTTTCCCCGTTTTACACTGAAAATGTAGATTTGACTTTCCCAGTTTGAACGAATTAATAACCATTTTTCTTACTTGAAAGGGCAGAAATATTGGTGGTTATATCTTATATGTAATTATATATATGAAGATTTTACACCTTATGACAAATACCACCCTTACTTAATTATCATTTCTATAGACACTTTCAGTATATATTTGCCATGCTATGTCAGATGAAGGCTGGACCATATTTGATGGAAAATTACTTTTTCTAGTACTACAAAGGACATAAATTGCTCAAGAATTAAATATATAAATATTTTTATATTCTAGTCTACTTACGTTTTTTTCCCAAACTAAATTGGATGGGCACAATTGGTTAATTACACAAGCGAAAATTTCCTACCCATTTGTTTTTTAAATTTAAGCCATCCACTGAAAATTTCCTACCTAACAATATGAAAGAGGTACCTCATAAAGATCGAGGTAAAGTTACTGTTGGAAATTTGCCTTTGGCGGGAGTTGCGACCGACCAACTTTAACGGCTTAAACACTAGTGTTACGTATGTTGCAGAATCCGGTTCTTCACACATGCATGATCTACTAAGTACGTAGATAACCGTAGGGCCAAGAATCGTCAAATTTCATTGAGAAATGAAAGAGATATTGGTTCACGAAGTGAGGCGTTTGAAGCATGGAAAAGTGTGGGATTGTGTGTAATTCTCCCTCATCGGTAGAGGAAGAAAGAATTGGTGTGTATATAAGACTCGAAATTGGTTTGGGGTTTGGGACCTCAAGGGGTATCCCATGTGTTTAAAGGAGGGAGGACCTAGATGTGCTTCGGTTCGAGGAAAGACCACACGCGCGCCGCCGCCGCCCACCCGTCCGGTTCGGGCTCACGGGCCACAGGCCTTCTAATATTATCTTTTTGGACCAGAGAACTTTGCCAGAAGTACAGTTTGGTCCCTGAAGTTTCAAGATGTACAGTTTGGTCCCTGAAGTTTTCAAGAAAATCGAACGCCAAGCACTCAATTCAGTCATTTATTTTAGCTGAATTACTCCTCCTATAATGGCCAAATCCGTTGGTCTTTCACCATTTATGTTGGTGACTTTACTACCTCCATAATGGCCATTATTTGGCTATTATGGAGGCAGTTTTTCAGTCCCCTCCCTCACCTATATAAATACCCCCTTACACCATTGTTAAGCAACATATATGATACACGAAAATACAGAAGCATACATAACCAAAACCGTTTTCTTCCTACAACTTCCGAGCATCATTTCGTTACTCAATATTCTTCATGGTAGCATTTGAGTTTCCTTTGCTCAAGTGTTCCATTGTTGTTTTATCTTGGGAGACAAATTTTCCAGGACGTATAAAGGATACATACGGGGAAATATTGTCTTAAGGACAGAGTGCCACACTCGACTCAGCAAAAACAGTTTCCATTTTTTCGTCTTCAACAAAATTGTAATTTCAGTTTTGTGGTTCTATTGTAATTTTCAGCTTTCTAGTTGAATTATTGAATCTTTGTTTATCCTTTCGAATACTTGTAATAGTAATATACTTCCCGTACTGCATTATAAAGTACAATAGAGCAAAAATACCCAACAGTTACATCCTACCATTTCCAAACCTCACTTTGTGAAAATACACCAGTATGTTGTTGTTTCTAATATGAAAGAGGGGGATTTTGAAAAAGAAATATAACCTGCATGCAATGTTTATGTTGGAATCTTTTGATAATGATGTAATATAAAAATTGACAAATTCCAATCTTCATCATGGTGGTCCAGGACTTGTTATTACTATAAAATAAAGCGACAAGAGTAACCAAAGATTTACTTTGAAATTAATTGGACTCAATCAATAAACTACAGTATATTAAGTTTACTTGGCCTTTGTAGTGCTTCACAAATTAGTGGAAAGTTGTTTTCAATGATGCTGAAACAGTCCATAAATTAGATTGCCTAAGTTTACTTGTTCAGAATTTAATGAAACGCATATAATGTCAGAAAATATTTTATAAATGGGTTAAATTCAAAGTGTTATAGAATGAATATTTTCATATGAACATTAGTTTAATTTTACCTGGAAAATTATTTTTCTAAACCTTTTTCAGTATTTTCTTGATTACTAGATAAGTTACACTAAGGGGCCGTTTGGTATAACATGATAATGTGTGATATCCCTGGATAATGTTCGAGACTAATTTTATATTCGGTTTGGTTGAAGATATAAATTATAACAAAAAAACAAAAAGGTATAAATTATACCTTCAACAAAACAGAGTGTAAATTTACTCCAAACTTAATCCTGAATATCCCATCAAATTTGAAACTATTTCACTCCACCTACAAGATAAAATAATTTAGTCCCAAACTGTAATCCCGGGATAATTTAGTCTGCACACCACAAACGATCCTAATAATAGAATGTTGGGAATGTAGTGTGGATATAGTAGTTTCGGTGATAATAATTATTACTCCATTATTAAACATTAATTTGCAATAATATTGGCATGTCGACTTAAGAAAGTGTTGTGGAGTAAGTGTCAAAATAGTCATACAAAAAAAAAGACTTATTCACGCAATTAAAATATTCATTTGGTGGAAATATTTTCAATAACTTATAGCAACCACAGAATAAAAATTGATTTAAGGAAGACATTTTGGGACAATATCAAACAAACCCCTAATATGTTTCTCTACAGAAGCTGTACAAAGAAGAGCTGGTCTCACATGAGTTTAATACTTCTCTATACCAATTTACGTTACACTTTCCTTTTTAGTTAATCTCAAAAAGAATAATAAATTTTTATATTTAGTAATAACATAACGGTAAGTTTCCTAATTTTCCTTAATAAAATAATTTATAATTATATAAATATCTATAGTTTGTCTTTTAATCATAAATTTCAAAAAAAAAAATCAATCTTAAACTTTGTGCCAAATTAAATAACTTCACATAAATTAAACGGAGGGAAAATGTTTTTCTTTAGTTTTCATCTTATGTCAAGATTTGTGGTGTCCTTATTACATCATCCATGAAATATGCATGAATGGTTGCATTTACTATATATATTCATATGCATGAAGAGTTGCATAGAAAAATAATTGGAGAGAAAGAAGTCTTCCATCTTCTAGGTAAAGTCTAGGGTTTGATTTTTCCATTTGTTCTACTTAGAATATTTCTCTTGTACAGTATAGTTCTCCTCAAACATAGAAAGAAGAATAAGTAGAGATGCAGATTTCAATAGGACCTAAGTCATCAAAAAATTATTTCTTCCTTCTTTCTTATTAGGACAAGCTAATAAGAGAAGCTAGAGCTATTACCAAGTATGATGGAGGATAGTGGTGGCACTGAATTTTCAAATACAAGCCCTAATTCAGACAAAAATGAAGACGAAGACGAGAACACTTCAATCAAAGTTAAGGATAGAGGAAGCTCGAGCAACAGTATTGTTGAAGAGAGTGAAAACAAGTTCTCCGTGAGGCCTTATGTTCGATCTAAGATGGCTAGACTCCGATGGACACCTGATCTCCATCGTCGTTTTGTTCATGCTGTGGAAATACTTGGTGGACACGATAGTAAGTTTCTAGACTTTCCTTGATCGTTTTTTGAGTTTTTAGCGTTAGCTACTAATCTTGATTCGCGTGAAATAGACATGCTAAGAGGACAAATTAAAAGGATCACTTTTTGAGTTTGTAATGATCTAAAGCTCATAAATAGGGTAATTCACCTTTGTTAATTAAATGTTTTAGTTTCTTACTTCTCTTTCTTTTTGGTGCAGGAGCAACACCCAAATTAGTTCTTCAATTGATGGACATAAAAGGACTCAACATTGCTCATGTCAAGAGCCATTTGCAGGTAAATTAAGTGCCTAGCTAGAACATAAACCAAGTATCTAAAAGATTTCTTGATTTTAATCCAATATAATTAGCTTTATATAAACTGCTATACCTTTTCTGATTACTTCTTGTTTTGTTTTGTGTTCTAATTTGTCTTTTATACATAGATGTATAGAAGCAAGAAGATTGATGATCCATCTCAAGGTATGTTGTTATTTTTTCTCCTTTTTGGTTACAAATTTAGGGTTTATATAGTAAATCTTACTAATTTCAAGTCCTTTATCTAGCAGGGATTACAAATCATCACAGGCGTTTTGTGGAAGGTGGAGATCCGTACATCTACAACTTGAGCCAGCTCCCTATGCTCTCAAGCTTCAATCAAAGGCTCAATTCCACTTTTAGGTATGTCAATTTATTATGTTCAAATCCCATAACAATTACACCTCAATTACAGTCAAATCTCTTTGTAACAACATCATTTGTCTTAATATTATTCTTTGTTCGCTGTATAGTGAAATTATGTTATAGGGAACACATAATATAGCATAACATGAAAGATCAATTCCACAGAACACATATAATTGTTAATGTGAAATGTTGTTATAGAGGATGATTGTTATAAAAAAGGTTATAAGCAAGTTGGAATTGCCTATATAAGTCTTTACTGTTCATATCGCTCCATTTAAGTCGGTCTTAGTTCAAATTATACTAATACGAGAGATTTTTAATTTACTCTTTTCCCCAGATATGGAGATCATGCTTCTTCTAGGAATTGTCAAGATAACTTCATGGATAGCTCCACAATGGGACAAAGCACAATTGACAAGGCCAGAACAGGATTTTACACTACACTCAATGAGAGGATCTTTGGCAGCAACACTATTGAAAAGCTCACTCCATTATTCCAAATAGCTACAAAATCTCAAGCAAAATTGAGTCCTACTTTGAAAAGGAAGGCTATAGATTGTGACCTAATTGACCTGAATTTATCTCTAGGAGTAGAGCAAAAAAATAACAATCACAACCACGACGATGATGATGATGGGAGTACTTTAACACTGTCATTGTCTTCACAAATATCTCCTTCAAGATTGAAAGAAGATGTTAATTATGCTGCAATTGGAAATGCAAGAAGAGGGGCAAGTACTCTGGATCTGACTCTATGAATGTGACATGATTCTAAGTGAGATCTTGAGGTACTTGTTTCTGAGATTAAAGCATTTTGTTGAGAATCTCTTAATTTGTAGTACCATTTAAAAAAAGGTAATATTACTGTATAATATTATTCTAGTGTTTCTGTTATCATATATTTGTTAGCAAGAATCACCTACTTCATGACATCTATGTGTTATATTTAGCACCAACTTTAACTTGTTGATTGTTTCTATTACTGCTGATTTGCTAAAATAATAAGTTGTTTAGCGGTAGGAGGAGTCTAATTTGTTCAAATTTTATTTTTTATTAGATAATTTAGATTGTTGAGATATTTTAGGTTCTTGAATGTTATTCTGCAGTTTTTCTATTTTCAAGTTTACTATTTAAAGCCCCCTGTGCTTCATAAAATTTTAAGAGAGAATTTCAATCAAATTTTCAACCTTCTTGCCGCTTATTTTTGTTAAAACCTAACATAATATGTTGGCCCGTTAGCTGTCCTTCTCCAGAACTCTACATATAACATATAAATACACCATGGATGTTGAAAAATCAGACAACAAAAAAGTATACCTAAATATGCATAAAATTATGGTTTGACTAGTTGACCTACATATGGTAAAACAAATATAAAAGAAAGCATGAGAAAAATCTCCCTAAACAAAGCTCTCTAAAGGACTACATTGTGGATACTACTGTGTTGTAGTTGGGAAAGGAGGTCTTCAATTTATAAATTTCCAAAAGTTTTCTTCCAAGATAAGGATTAGCCAAATATGAAAGATAATTATATATATATTTTCTTAAGAAAAAGTAAAAGCAATTATGATAATACTTTAACTTTCCTTCAAGATAAAAGTAAAACTCAAATAAAAAAGGGCCGTCCGGTGCACTAAGCTTCCGCTATGTGCGGGGTCCGAAAAGCCGGACCACAAGGGTCTATTATACGCAGCCTTACCTTGCATTTCTGCAAGAGACTGTTTCCACGGCTTGAACCCATGACCTCCAGGTCACATAACAACTTTACCAGTTACTCCAAGGCTCTCCTTCAAAAAAAAACTCAAATGTGGTAAGAAAATCAGGACAAAACCCCTAATAATAATGGGTGGAATTTACAAAGAAAAAAAGTTCTAAATTTTCTGAACGATATCTAGGCTGTGAATAAAAAAAATTCAAATCTCCAAAGTAATATTTATTAGATTAAATACTGCAAAGAGAACATAAAAAGTGGATGTCATCTTTTAGTGTGCTTCTAAATATTGCAAATATTATATTTACGAAGAAAGTGACAAAATGAATCAGGGATCATGAGGATGACCAGATCTTGATAGGAAGAAAGTTATGGGTATTTGTGCTGGAATATAGTGTCTGAATCTTAGCATAAGATGTGTGTAAAGTAACATGAAACTTCCCTTCTAAAATAAGCTACAAAATTCATCTTTCGAAGCTGAAAGCTACTTCAAGAAAAAACAATTACTCATACTATTTACAAGACACATTTTGTTGCTCAAGCATTGATAATTAATTGGAAGAGCATTTCTAGGCTAAGAACAGGATGTTTGTACTGTATAGAAAAGGACAAAATGTTGAAGACTTCAAGTTGTAATTCCAAGATTACAGGTATTGTCACCAGGAATCTTTCTTATAATACCTTGACTCTTAATTATATGGACTAAAAATAAACTTCATGAATACCATATACCAGAAACAAAAACATTTCTGTGAACAAAGGGTATTGAATAAATGTTATGCATTTTGTTAACAAAAAAATCCATGCGCGAAGAATATTGTTCTACTCATCGGTGGAAATATAAAGTCGGAGCTAGGATTTTGAGTTAATAGTTTTTGAATTCTAGAAAAAAACAGCTTACTGAATCTGGATAAATAAATTACACATATAAATAATTTTTAAACACAAATACAAGGTTGGGTTGTGCTAATCCGCATAGGCAGAACTATAGCTCCGCTCTTGTGGAAATATATCATTTGTAGCTTAACATGTCCAATCTTAGTTAAGCAACAATAATACTCCCTGCGGGTCATTTTATTATGCCCAATTATTTTTACTGGATACCAAATCTAAAAATTAAAGATTTTTTTTGAATCTTATCATCTTGAATAAAATATGTGTATAACATGCTATAAAATATACATCTATATTAAAAGCACGAAGAGCCTTAGAAATGTTGATTAAACTTTTTGCCTTTTATTAAAAGACTCTACAATAGACAAAATTCTCATTTACTATTCACCTTGATAAAATTATAAATTAATAATTTTCTAATATTTAAAATTTTAAAATTGATTGAAATTTTAGTTGTTAAGTTTTTCCTTATTATAAATATATAATATATCAAATTTGTGGAATAAAAGTAATAACATAGTATCACGTTAGGAAACTTTACTAGCACTTTAAACTCTTTTAGGTTTAGGATTCCTTAAATAATGGACTTCAAACATTTAAAAGTTAGGAAAGAATTACTTGGCGTGAATTATGAGCTTACCTTATATAAAATTTCCTTTTATTTAAATTATATGAAACAAGATTATAACTCTTTCCAAGTTACAAAAACTTAACACTATATATGTACGGAATTCTTTCATGGTTGCTGCGAACATATGTCTTCTCTATCTACTGCATACAACAACAACAATATACCCAGTCAAATCTCACAACGTTGGGTCTAAGAGGGTAGAGTATACGAAGACCTTACCTCTATCTTAGTAGGTAGAACGACTGTTTTCGGGAGACTCTCGGCTCAAGACAAAGCATATTCACAAGCAAAGCAAAGCAAGTGAAACAATCAAACTCAGACAAGAAATTAAAGCAGTATGAACATGCTGATAACAAAATCGAATACACCATGGTAGCACATTCTGAAAAAAGGAAGCAAAAGCTAACGCAGATATATAAGATAAACAAATTACACTAAGGAACACATAGCAACAGAAATCAAACTACAGAGGAATATAAAACAATACTGCTCCTATAAGTGTGAGTGACTAATTAGGCAGACAATAATAACACTACAACTATTATTTTGTGAGCGTAAGTAGGACTACGCTCGACTACCTACTACCTTTCTACCCTAATTCGTGTTCTCCACAACACCCTATCTAAGGTCATGTACTCAGTAAGTTGCACATGTGTCATATCCCGTCTAATCACCTCTCCCCAATAATTATTTGACCTACCTCTACCCCTCTTGAACCCGTCCATAGCCAACCTATCACACCTCCATACCGGGGCATCTGTGTCTCTCCTCTGCACATGCCCGAACAATCTTAACCTCACTTACCACATCTTATCCTCCACCGAGGCCACTCCCACTCTGTCCCGTATATCATTATTTCTAATCATATCTCTTATTGTATGCCCACACATCCATATCAGCATCCTCATCTCCGCAACTTTCATATTTTGGATGGGTGAAGTCTTGACTAGCCAACATTCCGCCCATACAACAAAGTCGGTCTAACCACCACCTTATAGAACTTGTCTTTAAGTTTTGGTGGCACATTTTTATTGCACAAGACTCCAGATGCGAGCCTCTATTTCATTCATCCTGCCCCAATACGATGTATAACATCGTCGTCAATCTCTCCACTCCCTTGGATAATAGACCCGAGATACTTGAAGCTTCATTTTCTTTGGAATGACCTGAGTACCAAGCCTCACCTCCACGCCTGTCTCAGGATCGCTCTCGTTGCTGAACTTGCACTCCAAATATTTTATCTTGGTGCTACTCAACGTGAACCCTTTAAACTCCAGAGTCTGTCTCCAAACCTCCAGCTTTGCGTTCACTCCACTACGAGTCTCATCAATCAGGACTATGTCATCTGCGAATAACATACACCATGGCACCTCGCCTTGGATTTGTCGCGTCAATTCGTCCATTACCAAGGCAAATAGAAATGGGCTAAGAGTTGATCCCTCGTGCAGCCCCATCATCACTCGAAAGTGCACCGAGTCTCCTCCTATACATATCCTTGATCGCCCTAGTGTACGCCACGGGAACACCTCTAACCTCCAAACATCTCCATTTACGGCATATATATATATCAATCTCATGATTAACACAAGGTACGTAGAATTTTGGTTGCTATTTTATGGATTAATGTTGTCTATTGTATATCACGTATAGAGAATTAAATTTTTGTGCAGTTTTGGCTCGTCGAAGTAGAAATCCTTCCAATTGCTCTCTCGCTTGAGGATCTTTTTATTTTTAATAGTTGCTCTTGGTAACACAAATTTGCTGAATTGAAGTTATTGTTAAACACTCTCTTTTTCAAACTTTTGACTATGTCTATATTATATGTTTGTATATATTTTTCATAATTGTTTTGACTTGGTGCACTCGAGTGTTTTCCGTAAACAACCTCTCCACCTCTCATGAGGTAGGAGTAAGGTCTACGTACACTTCCGTAAACAACCTCTCCACCTCTCATGAGGTAGGAGTAAGATCTACGTACACTCTAACCTCTTCTGACCCTATTTGTGATATTACACTGAATATGTTGTTGTTGTTGTATATATGCAGGTATGTAATTCTCCACTATCCCATTCAAATTTGGGTATTTCAAGTTAAATGAGATTTAATTCCAAAATTAATAATTGTCTTTTTTTTTTTTAAAAAAATCTGGTGATGTAAAAGAGTCACCAAATATGGGAATATGGTGCCTCTAATATTAAATTTAGGTTTAGGATTCCTTAAATAATGTTACCGTGATTTCTATTATGGTATATTTAGGAATTTAGATTCACCTATAATTCCTTCAGAAAGCATAACAAGGAAATACTTTCTACTTTTGCCGTGAGAATATTTTTTCAACAAAAATTAAAAACTTTGAACACTTTAATTCCTCTTTCTTATTGACAACCAATTTGGTAGCAAAGGATTCTACACAAAATTTATTGTTAATTTTTAGATTATTTCTTATTTGAACTATATAAAAGCTCCAAATACTTAGGAATTTAACTTCAAGTAAGAGTTTACTTACATAAATAAAATTCCTCTCTCTATTTGAACTGTTGTTTTTTACAATGTCATAAAATATAATCGGTTACTTTATTTGAGTTATAAAAGGATTCATCTATTTTCAGAAATATTTAAACACCGTCTTAAGACCTTCCTTCCGGCCATATACATCAGAGAACTCCTTGAGGTATGCTTCTCACACTTTTCATCTCTTTTTTTTTGTGTGATTTAGAAAAACATTAATCTAGATATATAGTGGTTCTTTCTTGATCATCTCAGCAACAATATATACTTCTTCCATCCCAATTTATGTGACGGTGATAGAATTTCGCAAGTCAGATGATTATTCTTTGATTGCAACTTTTTATATATTTTGAATTATTAATTCTTGTAACCTTATAGTACTTTTTACGTAGTTTTCAAATATGTAAAAATTTATTTCAAAAAATTAAAAGATTATGTCCAAATTTACGGTCAAAATTAAAAAGTTTGTATTTCAAAAAGCAAAAAGTATCAATAAATTGGACAGAAGGAATATATATTTTGTGCTGCATAATGCGTCTGAACTCATGAAAAAAATCGACATAGATATCTTTTCTGTTTATTAATTTGCTTGATTTTTATTTTTCTGAAATGTTAAACCCACTACAAAATCTTGTGGAGCTACACCCTCTTTGTTTATTCGTTTTTTTCATTATCTTTTTGACAAGTTCAAGTTTGAGTGTGTGATTACCATAACCGATCTAGCTAGACTCTTTGATTTATAGGACTTCACTTTTTCAAAATGCTTCGGGAATGAAACAACAGTAGAGAAAAAGAAAAGCATGGTATGTAGTATGAGATTCCATAGTTGAAAGCTATTTCTAAAACAAACTATTAAACGAAATAATTATCATTTGATAGATAATTTTCTTAATATTTAAGAATTCAAATCAATTTAAAATTACTGTATGTAGTATGAGATCCCATAGTTGATTGGCAAGTCAATAACATTAATAATTCTGCAAACACAACGATCAAATTTAAAATATCAGATCATTTTTGTTTACCCTCTGAAAATACCATACTTATTGGATAAATTATAGCTATAATTAATAAATTAGAAATAAAGCAAATTGATTATTGTATAATGTTAAATGTCAAATTGGTAAAATGAAAATTTAAAGTGACAAGGATGAAATAGTTGGAAAAAAATCTCGAGAGAGGGAGCAACAATTGACCTCCGACAATAGGTAGATGGGGTGGGCGTAGATGGATACAATGAAATCAATCCTTATTCCGCACTCCCTCTCACCGGCTGGTTTTGGCTTGCCCCTCTCCAACGAGTCAAGTGGCTGAACGCCCCTTTCTTCTTAGGTTTCCATTTCGATTGTAGGTGTAACCAACCTGCTATTAAGAAATATACTCGAAATGAATTGTCATTGTTTTTTTTTTTTGTTACACTATTCTAACAAATGAATACTCTCAATATTCTTGAAAGAAATTATTCCTTTGATTATTTTCATTAATTGAAAGAGTATATATACAATTTACATATTTCCGTAATAGGAAGATCATATTCCTATTCTACTCCTAAAACCTTATTCTACTTGGACACTAACTATACAATTATGGTAATACAAATATTATGGTAAGTGTACAATACTAATTACACCACAACATTACCTAAACAAGAAGACTAAAACATTACCTAAAATATATACAAAACCGAGGCCCAATATACATAGGATATACACGTGTATATCGTGTATATCCTATGGACATTTAACAATTCTTTTATTTATTAAGTTATTTCCCTACTAAATAAGCATGACTTATCGACGAAAAGTTAAACAATAAATTCATTGCTAACTTTATGCAGCGATTAGTAATGAATTATAAAAATAAATACTTCGCTACGAGTATTTTAGCGGTAGATTAAAACGAAATTTGTAGTTAAGTCCGATTCTTTCTGTAATATTTATTGTCAAATAAGATACACGCTTTGCGCTTGTACACTGAGACTAGTACTTTTTAAAACATGTTACCATTAAAGATAAAATGAAATTAAAAACTTGAATATAAAAATGTGATATTGTTTTTGAAATATTACACATGAAAAGAATGAAAGGAGACAAATCCATTAATTTAGCAAAATCATGTGTTCACAACTTTCCTTAATTCAACAATTTGGAAATGTCTGACTAAAGAAACATGAGTGTTCATTAGAGGTGGCCAGTGGGCCGGAATCGGGTCTGGCGGGGTCGGGGTCGGGGCGGGACGGGCGAAGGGGTCGGGGTCGGGTCTGGCGGGGTCGGGTCTGGCGGGACTTGCTCCAGTCTCGTCCCGATCCCGATCCCGTCAGAATCGGGTCAGGGCGGGGTTGGGGAGGGGTCGGGGCGGGTTCCGGCGGGTTTTCCTTTTCTTTTTTTTTTTTAATTTTAAATAACATATGTATAAAAAAAAACTCAATAAACAAGATAAGATAGTGTAATAAAAACATCCCAAAGCTGTTTTTGTGCCTCTTATATTATTTAATAGACATATGATTTTTTTGTAATACAAATACAATTGTCTAAAATCTAAATTGCAACTTTGTGGTATTTTCCAAAAGTTGCAAATTACATAATAAAATTGCAATTAAAAAAATTACATTCTCAAAAAAACATGTTCTAATTGCTTGATAATTTCCTGTGGTTCTTCGGTTGGAATTGGTATTTGTTGGTCAAATTGATCCACGTCGCTTCCACCATCTTCGGATAAGATTTCGTTGTAGTTTTCATCTTCTTCTTCGTTGATCTCCGGTTGACCGCACCTTCTCCACTCCGCTCGTATCCAATCTCTGAATAATACTGCAATTTCCAACCTGTCTCCGGCTAATGAGTGTCTCTGTGGTCTCCTTTTGATATCCGCGAGAAAAAGCGCTTTCGAGACGCGATTGATGACGCTTGAATGTTCAAAACATCTCGGGCCATCAATGAAAGTGTCGGAAAGGTCTTCTCATTCCCCCTCCAGTATTTCAGCAAGTCTTCATGTCCATCTTTATTGATAACTTCTTGGTACGGTATAGAACCCTGCAAAACAAAAATATCCAACTCGCTAATTTGGTTAGTAGTAGAGGTACGGCCGCACATTCTATTTCGAGGCTTTCAATACTAGCCGCAGAAACCAGCATGTCTTTTGTGAGGTTGTGTTGAAGATGAAGAAGATGGTATGGAAGCCGGTAAGTTACTAGCATTTTCTTGTTGATAAAACCTATATATTTTTTTGCATTGGTGTTCTACGCTAGACAACACTTCTTCTTTAGTTTGTTCAATAGGTGGTGAGTGATTTAGATTTTTGGGACTTGGAGGTGGTAGTACTTCTATACAATCGTAAATAGTTTCAATTAGTGATTTAGTACCGTCTATTTTAATAGTCGGATTTAATACAAAACCAATAATATAAATAGTGGGAATAGGAATAAAATATTTTCTTATTTTGATAAACATTTTTTTAATAGCTGCCATATAAACTGGTTTTTCCATATATTCACTAAGTAATAAAAATATTAGAGTTATATAAAACAACATAGTTGAAATAGTAGGATAATATATACCGGAATATTCTTTTGTTGCTTGAAAAAATCTCTAAAAATACAATTAGTTCGAAATTTTTTACCCAATCACTATCTACAATCATATCAGGTGAATTTTGATTATGAGAGTTAAAAAATAAAGTTATAGGTTTTTTATAGTCATAAGCAACAAGTAGTTGCTCGTATAAAGAATTTCACCTAGTGGATACTTCTTGTGGAATTTTTCTATAAGATAGTCCACAATCGTGACAAGTTTTTTTATATTCTTTTCTACGTTGTACTTTATTACTTTTAAAAATAAATTTTATAGCAAATTGTATTTTACTAAGAATGTCTTCAAAAAGTGATAGACCATCCTTTACAATTAAGTTATATATATGGCACGCGCATTTTATATGAAAATGATCTGGAAAAGATGGAGTTAAAATATTTTTTAAAATTGTAATTGCGTAATTGTTAGAAGAAGCGTTATCTAATGTAATAGTCATAATTTTATCGGTTATTCTGTAATAATGGCACACTTGATAAATATTATCTGCAAAAAAGTACCAGTGTGCCTTGCCTATCATCTATATATCTATACGCTAAGATACGTTTTTGCATAGATCATTTATAATCTATCCAATGACAAGTTACAGTTAAATAATCATGGCCGTTAGTACTACGACCTATATCAGACGTGATAGATACTTTGCCATTAAAATGATATAATGAATAACATAAATATTGTTGATATTCATGCGCGAATTTAAATACATCTCTCTTAACGATTGATCTAGGAAAATCGTTAAAAGCGAGGATTATATATATCTCTAATGTAATGAATAAAACCGGGAGATGAAGGAAATGAAAAAGGCAAACCCTCCACAACAACTAATTTTGATATTGCTTCCCTATCTCTATGTTTATTGTATTTAGGGCCAACAATTCCCCCCGTCATAGGGTTAATTTGACCCTGTACTTGGTCCGGGACAGTATCAGTATGTGAACCTTGTCCCGATGGAGCGGGCGTTTGCGCACCCGGTTTTGAAGCCTGGTATTGGGCATACCTAGATGGATGAGCACTTACTACGTGTCTAATTAAACCCCCCGTCCCACCGTGACCTTTTCATGTTTTAAATTTTAAAACATTTTTACAAATTTTACATATAGCTACTTGATTCTCTACGTCCCTATCAAAAAATGTCCATGCATCTGATTTTAATGGTCGTTTTGCTGGACCTCGTCTCATACTAGAGGGAATAGGAGGTATTTCAGTTGAAGGTGCACTAGTGGGTGTGTTGTCATCAACATTAGTGGGTGTATCATCTAGATCATCGTCTAAATTAAAGTCTTCTTGAGTTCCAGAAAATAGCTCCTCGTCTAAATCTAATGGTATTGTAGGAAAATGTTGAGTATCAACAAAATCATCCTGTGTAGGAATAAGATGACTAGAAGAAGTACCCTTGCCCTGGTTGCCCCTACTAGAAGAAGCACCCTTACCATTACCCTTAAACATACCTCTTAATCCTTCCATTTTAATTATGATAATAAATAATTAAAGATAATAAAATTAAGTGCGCTAAATAAAATAAACAGACAATAATAATTTAATAAAGGAACGAATGTACCAAATGTCGACGTAACGTCGACGTGTAATCGAGAGGTTGAAAATTGAAACTTTGCTCGATGGAAGATCCTCAAGCTAGTTGCCAACTTCACTCACAATTCCCAAATGAATAAATAAAATTGAATATTTAGTAAACAATGTAGACTTGTAGAGAGATATATTGAGAGATTAGAGAGATTGTAGGAAGATTTGTGAGAAAGATGAAGAGAAAATGAGTTATTTATAGTTGAAAATTTGGGTTAAAGTGTAAATATCATAACTTATGGGTTAAAAATAAATATTAAGGGGTATGGGGGGTTGGGGGAGGGGGGAGGCCTAAAATGGCCGTTGCCCAACGGCCAAAATCTAAAATGGTCGTTGGTGCAACGGTTATATTTGCAAAGAGGAGGCTCTCGGGCGGGGTAGGGGCGGGCGGGCCTGGGGCGGGCTCGGGTCTGGCGAGACGAGACATTGTCCCATCCCGAGTTCGAGTCCTGCTACCCACTGGCCAGCCTTAGTGTTCATATATGTCCTTGGGCCATATGAAAGAACCCTCAGCATTATGAACTACATGTTTCATCTAAATGCATTTTTTGTTGGAAATTAGCCTTTGGCGGGAGTTGCGACCGACCAACTTTAACGGCTTAAACACTAGTGTTATGCATATTGGAGAATCCGGTTCTTCACACATGCATGATCTACTAAGTACGTATATAACCGTAGGGCCAAGAATCATCAAATTTCATTGAGAAATGAAAGAGATATTGGTTCACGAAGTAAGGTGTTTGAAGCATGGAAAAGTGTGGTGTGTGATCAATTCTCCCTCATCGGTAGAGGAAGAAAGAATTGTTGTGTCTATAAGACTCAAAATTGGTTTGGGGTTTGGGACCCCAAGGGGTATCCCATGTGTTTAAAGGAGGGAGGACCTAGATGTGCTTCGGTTCGAGGAAAGCCCACACGCGCGCCGCCGCCGCCCGCCAGTTCCGGTTTAAGGTTCCGGGTCACGGGCTGTGCGTCTTCTGATATTATCTTTTTGGGCCAGAGAACTTTGCCAGATGTACAGTTTGATCCCAGAAGTTTCATATGTACAGTTTGGACCAGAATTCTTTCAGATGTACAGTTTGGTCCCTGAAGTTTTTCATAATTTGGGCAGACATAACAGAAACACCACAGCACTCAATTCAACCATTTATTTTGGCTGAATTACTCCTCATATAATGGCCAATCCGTTGGTCTTTCTCACCATTTATTTTGGTGGCTTTACTACCTCCATAATGGCCATTATTTGGCCAATAATGGCTGTTATGGAGGTAGTTAAATAGCCCCTCCCTCACCTATATAAACACCCCCTTGCACCATTGTTGAGAACACTCATAATACACGAAAATACACAAGCAGAAAATCAGTTCTTCCTACAACTTCCAAGCATCATTTCGTTACTTAATATTCTTCACGGTATCTCTTGAGTTTCCTTTGCTCAATTGTTCCATTGCTCAATTGTTCCATTGCTGTTTTGTCTTGGGAGACGAATTGTCCAAGACGTATAAAGGATACATACGGGCCAATATTGTCTTAAAGACATAGTGTCACACTCGACTCAGCATAAAACAAAATAGTTTCCAGTTTTCCTTCTTCAACAGAATTGTAATTTCAGTTTTGTTGTTGTATTGTAATTTTCAGTTCTTGTATTACTTGACAGTTATTTGTAATTTCCGTTTCCTGCACCTTTTAACCAACATTTTTTCAAAGAAACTTAAAGCATCCTGCATCTTCCTAAAGTATTGTCAAAGAAACTAAGTTTCATCCGTGATTAATTTGACTAAGCTTATATAATGCTGATTTTAAGAAGCTTTCAAAATTCAACAAGTAATCCTGAAAGGATAAGTGATGAATACTCCCAAGTGATTACATAAAAAAAGCTTTTCATAAAATTTTGATTTTAACACATCACGATAATATCATAGTTCTTAGTTACCAATATATCATTGACGCACATATGCGAAAATGTGATTTTTATTTTAATTTGAAGATCCACACCTTTTGTGCATACGAACTAGTTAGGGTTTCATTCTTCGTATTCGCCCTTCGTATCACGTGTCTGTAATATTTTATCTATTCACTCTTCAGCCAAAATGCAAAAAAAGGGAAATATATTGGCCCATGGAGGTCTTGCGACACGTTATTAGCATGACACTCTATCCAACTGAAATAATGGGCCAGTTTCATTTGTTGTGCATTTATTGCTATTACCTTTCGACATACAATTGAACTTTTGACTCAGATGGCGGAAGGATACTCAGATTGAGGTTAAGAAGAAAGGATCGAAGGGTGCAATATTGGCATTTATGTTCACCAAGCCGGATGTTATGTAGACCATGACCTTCGAATTTTATATGTGTAATTCATCATTTTTCTTTGGGTAACTAACCATTTGCATCAATCACCAATGAACATTACAAAGCTCCATAGCATAGCTTATAACTCAGCTTGCAATCCTTGAAACAGACCAACAAAAAAACTAAAACATATACAGAACTAAAAGATAAATTGCTAGATCATAGTTCTGTTGCTATACTGTATTGCAAAACCGATGAAGCAGTAAAATTAATTTCTGAAACCAGAAAACAAAAACCTGGACAGATTCTGGAAAATAAGAACAGATTCTGAAAAATATTTAAGAATGAAAAAATCGAGCCCACTGAATGCACAGTGTCCTTAAGGAAATTATTCCCCTCAAGTACCCGAGGCTAATGGAATATAACCTCCCAGGATAGAACGATCTTACTCACCGGTGTATCGGTACCTAGAACAACGGTGTCAGCGAACCACTCAACAGCAGTAAATCACAACACTGGAATTTATTTGTGCAGAAGAAGAAGAAGTTCAGAAAATTAGTGAATTAAATTCTGAGGAATCAAACGAATTTATAGCCATGGAAGTACTATTTCTGAAGGTTTGCAACCCTTCTGAACAGCCACTAAAAACTGGTGGGAAATTTAAATATGGAAAATAAATCGGGTCGCGGGTCAGACACGCGGATCCGGATCACTAACGGGTAGGATTGGATAAGTTAATTAATTTAATTAAATAATTAAAAAATTAAAGAAAATTTGGTTCAAAAAGATTATCAACCAATCAGATCATTTGACCAAATCCAAATCCAAATCCAAATCCGAAGCCGAGCCGAGCGACGACGACGGCGCGAGGGGAGACCCTCTTCTTAACCCTTTAGCAACAAGAAGGAGTACTTCTACTTATAAGTAGAAGAACTTTTCTTTCCACTACCGATGAGGGACAAATGCTTATTTTATAAAGCAAGAGGGAAGAACTTTTCTTTCCACTACCGATGAGGGACAAATGCTTATTTTATAAAGCAAGAGGGAACTCCCTCCATTTCCCATTCAATCTATCATTTAAACCCAACAATCCCCCATATGAATGGGGAATGGCTATAAGATAAAGGAATGTATGGACAAGTGTGTAATTTACAATAAATGATTAATTGCATCTGGATAAGTAGGTTTCCCTTTGAACTTTCCGTAGTGAACATATGTCGGATATACTTGGTGAATCGGTAGATTTGATATCTTTGAACCGTCGAGCTTTGGCGTATACCTAGACAACCATATATCACACAATCAATCCTTTACCGTCTATGGTTCTTACGGTTGTGTTCGTTTTAGCCATGAACACCTCCTGGTTTCATGAGTGTATAGAGAATGGGCTTCTTACAATCATTCTCTTTGAAGCGGCTTATACTTCACACTCACATAGGTGATTTCTAAACGTGTTATTATGTGGACACACTATTTGGTCAAACCTGCCAAATTTAGAAATCATTAAAAAATAAACTTAAGCTTTTTATTAACTTGTTAAAAAAACCTTAACATTTTATCTTTATTCCTGAACATTTTCTTCATCGTGAGAATGAATTTAGTTATTTGACAATGCCGAACCGTCAGTCACGACTTTGTTTGATCTCCTTGAACCTAGCTCTTGGGATCTCCATTCTGCTAGGTAGAGTTACCGCCATGATGACTTGTCCTTAGCCTTAAATCCATTCCCTTAGATGATCTTTCAACCGCCTCTCTAGATAGGCCTTTTGTTAGCGGATTCGATATGTTATCTCTTGACTTTACGTAGTCAATCATGATAACACCACTAGAGTATCTGTCTAACGGTATTGTGTCGCTGTCGAATGTGACGCGATTTTCTGTTATACATAACGCTCCCTGCCCTACCTATTGCTGCTTGGCTATCACAATGTATACATATATGTGCCAAAGGTTTGGGCCAAAATGGAATATCTTCCAAGAAATTTTGGAGCCATTCAGCTTCTTCACCGGCCTTGTCTAAAGCTATAAACTCAGATTCCATCGTAGAACGAGCGATACACGTCTGTTTGGATGATTTCCAAGACACTGATCCACCCCCAATTGTGAAAACATAACCACTCGTGGATTTAACTTCAGATGATCCGGTGATCCAATTTGCATCACTATATCCTTCGATCACGGCGGGATATTTGTTATAATGCAAAGCATAGTCTTGGGTATGTTTCAGATACCCCAAAACTCGTTTCATTGCCATCCAGCGAGTTTGATTGGGATTACTTGTAAACCGACTCAATTTACTAATAGCACATGCTATATCTGGTCGCGTACAATTCATGATATACATCAAACTTCCCAACACTCTTGCATAATCCAATTGTGAGTCACTTTCACCTTTATTCTTCTGAAATGTATAGCTCATGTCAATTGGAGTCTTTGGCAATATTGAAATTTAAATACTTAAACTTGTTAAGTGCTCTTTCAATATAATGAGACTGCGATAATGCTAGACCTTGTGGAGTTTTATGAATTCTGATGCCTAAGATCAAATCAGCAACTCCTAAGTTCTTCATATCAAATTTGCTAGCCAACATGCGCTTAGTAGAATTTATATCGGCAATATTTTTACTCATTATCACCATGTCATCAACATATAAACAAATAATGACTTCATGATTTGGAGTATTTTTAATGTAAACACATTTGTCACACTCGTTGATTTTAAATCCATTTGTCAACATTGTTTGGTCAAATTTAGCATGCCATTGTTTAGGTGCTTGTTTTAGTCCATAAAGCGACTTGACAAGTTTGCACACTTTCCCTTCTTTACCAGGAACCACAAATCCCTCAAGTTGTTCCATGTAAATTTCTTCCTCCAATTCTCCATTTAAAAAAGTTGTCTTAACATCCATTTGATGGATTTCAAGACCATGTACGGCTGCTAGTGCCACTAACAACCGAATAGATGGTATCCTTGTTACCGGCGAGTATGTGTCAAAGTAATCAAGGCCTTCCTTTTGTCTATAACCTTTGAACACAAGTCTTGCCTTATATTTGTCAACAGTGCCATCAACTTTCATTTTCCTTTTAAAAATCCATTTTGATCCTAAAGGTTTATTTCCAGGAGGAAGATCAACTAATTCCCATGTATGGTTGTTCAAAATTGATTCAATCTCACTATTGACTGCCTCTTTCCAAAATGATGAATCAGAAGATGACATTGCTGCTTTAAATGTTTGAGGCTCATTTTCAAGCAAGAATGTCAAAAAATCTGGTCCAAAGGAAGTAGATGTCCTTTGACGTTTGTTACGCCTTGGATCCTCTTTACTTGGTGTACTTTCCTTTGGTTCTTCCCGCGGTCGTTTAGATCTTTCACTTGATGACTCACATTCAGTTTTATACGGATAAATGTTTTCAAAGAATTCAGCATTATCTGATTCAATTATCGTATTAACATGAATTTCGGGATTGTCCGATTTGTGAACCAAAAATCGACAAGCTTTGCTGTTTGTAGCATAGCCAATAAAAAAACAATCCACAATTTTTTGTTCGATTTTTACCCTTTTGGGCAAAGGACTTGGACCTTTGCTAAACACCTCCACACTTTGAAATATTTCAAGTTGGGTTTTCTTCCTTTCCATAGTTCATATGGAATAGATTGTGTTTTGATGTGGGGCAGCCTGTTGAGTATTCGGTTAGCTGTAAGGATAGCTTCCCCCCACAAGCTCTGCGATAAACCGGAACTTATTAGTAAGGCATTCATCATTTCCTTTAATGTTCGGTTTTTCCTTTCCGCAATTCCATTTGATTGTGGTGTGTAAGGGGCAGTAGTTTGATGAATAATTCCATATTCTAAACATATCTCTGCAAAAGGAGATTCGTACTCTCCACCCCTATCACTTCTAATCATTTTTATCTTTTTATTCAATTGATTTTTCACTTCATTCTTGTATTGCTTAAATGCATCAATTGTTTCATCCTTACTATTAAGCAAATACACATAACAATATCGAGTGCAATCGTCAATAAAAGTTATAAAATACCTTTTCCCACCGCGAGATGGTATTGACTTCATATCACATATATCGTGTGAATTAAGTCTAAAGGATTTGAATTCCTATCAATAGACTTATATGGATGTTTAACAAACTTAGATTCAACACAGATTTCACATTTAGATTTATTACACTCGAATTTAGGCAATACTTCTAAATTAATCAATTTTCGCAAGGTTTTGTAGTTGACATGTCCTAAACGAACATGCCATAAATCATTTGACTCCAATAAGTAAGACGAAGTGAATTCTTATTAATACTCGTCAACAACCATTACATTGAGTTTGAAAAGGCCCTCGGTGAGGTAGCCCTTTCCTATGAACATATCATTCTTACTTATTACAATTTTCTCACTAACCAAGACGCACTTAAACCCGTTTTTGACGAGTAGTCCGACCGAAACTAAATTCTTCCCGATTGTGGGAACGTGCGTAACATTGTTGAGAGTCGCACCTTGCCTAAGTCATTTTCGAAGTATCTTCCCATATCCTTCAACCTTGGCTGTTGCAGTATTTCCCATAAACGGTACCTCTTTGGATCCAGCGGGAGCGTAGGTTGCAAATGCTTCTTTTACAGCGCAAACATGTCGAGTGGCACCAGAATCAAGCCACCACTCCTTCGGGTTTCCAACCAAATTGCACTCCGATAGCATTGTACACAGATCATCCATATCATCATTCTTTTCCACCATATTGGCTTGTCCTTTTCCCTTGTTCTTTTTTGGGAGACGACAATCCGGGGCTTTGTGGCCAGCTTTCCCACAATTAAAGCAGTTGCCTTTGAACTTTTTCTTGGCTTGCTTCTTCTTTTGTCCAATGAACTTCTTTCTTTTCTTACTTTTTGGGGCAGCCTCTTCAATAATATTTGCTCCCATAATCGTTGAATTCCCCCGCGACTTCTTCTCGGCTGTTTTGTTATCTTCCTCAATCTTAAGACGAATCACAAGATCTTCCAACTTCATTTCCTTGCGCTTGTGCTTAAGATAATTCTTGAAATCTTTCCATGAGGGCGGCAACTTCTCAATCATTGCAGCCACTTGGAATGCTTCATTCACTACCATACCTTCAGCAATAAGGTCATGGAAGATAAGTTGAAGCTCTTGAACTTGGGTTCCAACGGTTTTTTCATCCACCATTTTGTAGTCTAGGAATTTGGCAACCACAAACTTCTTCAAGCAAGCATCTTCGGTTTTGTACTTCTTTTCAAGTGCACTCCATAGTTCTTTGGAAGTCTCTATCGCACCGTAGACGTTGTACAAGTCATCTTCTAAGGCACTCAAAATGTAGCTTTTGCACAAAAATCGATCTGTTTCCAAGCCTCGTAACCATGAACCTGTTGGTTGTCAGCATGTCGGCGGCAGCACGGGAGGGTCCTCATCGGTGAACTTTTGCATACCAAGGGTGGTAAGCCAAAAGAACATTATTTGTTGTCATCCTTTAAAGTTGGCACCGGTGAACTTCGCAGTTTCTCAGCCCTGGCAATGCGGTACGGGTTGTAGGAGTAACCGCTGGTGCAAAAGGTGTTCGCAGAGGTAGTTCCAGCCTCAATTGCCATTATTCGTTTGTCACTGTCAAATCGACAAACTGTTTTAGTTAATAAAACCAGAATAGCAATTCAATCACAGACTTAAACGATGAAGATTTTATTTCTTCAAATCGCAGTATAATTATGAAACTTTAGTATTCCAACGAAGCTTTTATATCTTCGAGTCAGAATACTAATATTCATATGGAGTAGAAAACTACACGAGTTTTAATGTCCAAACCAGAATACATCAACGATGAAGTTTTTATGTTCTTGAAATCGTTGTACAAGTATGAACTTTAATATTCCAACAAAGTCTTTATGTCTTCAGGTCAGAATATGAAATTTCATACGGAGTAGATAACCACACAGGTTTTAGTCTCCAAAACAGAATACAGATTAATCTAAAAATATAATTTCCTTAAGATTGTTGCTATACTGTATTGCAAAACCGATGAAGCAGTAAAATTAATTTCTGAAACCAAAAAACAAAAACCTGGACAGATTCTGAAAAATAAGAACAGATTCTGAAAAATATTTAAGAATGAAAAAATCGAGCCCACTGAATGCACAGTGTGTCCTTAATGAAATTATTCCCCTCAAGTACCCGAGGTTAATGGAATATATCCTCCCAGGATAGAACGATCTTACTCACCGGTGTATCGGTACCTAGAACAATGGTGTCAGCGAACCACTCACCAGCAGTAAATCACAACACTGAAATTTATTTGTGCAGAAGAAGAAGAAGTTCAGAAAATTAGTGAATTAAATTCTGAGGAATCAAACGAATTTATATCCATGGAAGTACTGTTTCTGAAGGTTTATAGCCCTTCTGAACAGCCACTAAAAACTGGTGGGAAATTTAAATATGGGAAAGAAACCGGGTCGCGGGTCAAAATTACAACTTTGTGGTGTTGAAAGTTGCAAATAACATAGTAAAATTGCAGTTAAGAAAATTACATTTTTAAAAATACCTTTTCTAGTTGCTTTATAATTTCTTATGGTTCTTCGGTTGGAATTGGTATTTGTTGGTCAAATTGCTCCGCGTCGCTTCCACCTCAGTCGGATAAGATGTCGATGTAGTTTTCGTCTTCTTCTCCGTTGATCTCCGGTTGACCACACCTTCTCTGTTCCGCTCGTATTCAATCTCTGAATAATACTGCAATGTCCAAGCTTTCTCCCGCTAATGAGTGTCTGTGCTCTCCTATTTGAAATATGCCGGCAGAAAAAGCACTTTCAGACGTTGTTGATGACGCTTGAATTTTTAACACATCTCGAGCCATCTTTGAAAGTGTCGGAACGGTCTTCTCATTCTCCCTCCAGTATTTCAGCAAGTCTTCACGTCCTATTTGATTGAGAACTGCTTGATACGGTACAAACCCTGCAAAATAAAATATCAAACTCGCTAATTTGATTAGTACTGGTACCACCCCACATTCTATTTCTAAGGCTTTCAATACTAGCCGCAGAAACAACATGTCTTTTTTGAGGTTGTGTTGAATAAGAAGAAGATGGTATAGAAGCCGGTTGGTTGCTAGCACTTTCTTGTTGGTAATGCGTATATACTTTTTTGCATTCTTTTTGTATGCTAGACAACACTTCTTCTTTACTTTGTTCAATAGGTGGTTGGTCATTTGGATTTTTGAGACTTGGAGGTGTAGTATTGTTATACAATCATAAATAGTTTCAATAAGTGTTTTACATCCGTCTATTTTAATAGTCGGATTTAATACAACACCAATAATACAAATGGTGGGAATAGGAATAAAATATTTTTTAATTGGTGTCTTATATGCTGGTTTATCCATATATTTATTAAGTAATAAAAACATTAGAGCTACATAAAATAACATAGTTATAATAGTAGGATAATATATACCGGAAAATTCTTTTGTTGCTTGAAAAAAATTCTCTAGAAATACAATAAGTTCGGAAATTTTTTCCCAATCGCTATCTACAACCATATCAGTTGGATTTCGATTATAGGCGTTAAAAAATAAAGTTATAGGTCTTCTATAGTCATAAGCAACAAGTAGTTGCTCGTATAAAGAATTCCACCTAGTGGGTACTTCTTCAAGAATTTTTCTATAAGGTATTTGGCAATTGTGACAAGTTTTTTTATAATCTTTTTTTCGTTGTATTCTATTACTTTTAATCTAGTGAGTGTGTCATCTAGATTAGTCGGTGTGTCATCTAGATCAAGTGGTGTGTCATCTAGATTATCTTCTAAATTAAAGCCTTGTTGAGTTCCAGAAAATAGCTCCTCGTCTAAATCTAATGGTATTGCAGGAAAATGTGAAGTATCAACAAAATCATCCTGTCTAGGAATAGGATGACTAGAAGAAGTATCAATTCCCTTGTTACCCTTACTAGAGGAAGCCTTACCCTTACCCTTAAATATATCTCTTATTGATTCCATTTTAATTATGCTAATAAATAGTTAAAGATAATAAAATTAAGGGGTTAAATAAAATAAAAAACAACAACAATTTAATGAAGGAACGAATGTACCAAACGCCGACGTAACATCGACGTGTAATCGAGAGGTTGAAAATTGAAACTTTGCTCGATGGAAGATCCTCAAGCTAGTTGTCAACTTTACTCCCACATGAATAAATGAAATTGAATATTTAGTAGACAATGTAGACTTGTAGAGAGATAGATTGAGAGATTAGAGAGATTGTAGGAAGATTTGTAAGAAAGGTGAAGAGAAAATGAGGTATTTATAGTTGAAAAATTGGGTTAATGTGTAAATATAATAACTTAGGGTTTAAAAATAAATATTAAGGGGGGAGGGGGGAGCCCAAAAATGGCGTTGCACAACGGCCAAAATATAAAATGATCGTTGCACAACGGTCAAAATATAAAATGGATGTTGGTGCAACAGCTATTTTGTGCAAAGGGGAGGAGGGGTCGGCGGGATTGGGGCGGGACCGGGACGGGCTGAAGGGACTGGGGCGGGCCGGATCGAGGAGGGACGAGCCCATGTCCCGTCCCGGTTCGAGTCCCAGTACCGAATTTTTTATTTTTTGTTAAATAACGGGGTCGGGGTTGGGCGGGGCGGTGTCGGCCAACCCGCCCCGCCCCGTTGACCACCCCTTAATTTGATGGGGGTGACGTGATGGTGTTTCTACGATACATACTACCCAAAGCCCCACATGTTTGTAGACAAACAATTGATTCTCTAATTAATAATCAGTACTTGTCCACTAGGCTACCAAAATTACAAACTGTGAGTAAATCAGTTAATTTCCTGGAAAGATTAAGAACAATCTCATATTTTTGACATTACAAAGAAAAGAAATCAGTCGTTAATTGCCTTAAAACAATACTGAATACTACAGCATGAATTATATTTGGCAGAATGTTCTCTAATTATTCCAAAGAGGAAACTGATGCATCTTCATTTTTCACCGAATTTTGTGACCTCACAGCTGAATCTAGCCATGCATTTACAAGAGCCACGCCTGTAGATTCCAAATCCTAAGTCGTTGAAGTTACTGGATTATCCCCTTTTATTTGCCCGAAATAAACTCTTTAATATGATGTCATTTTCATATAACCTAGGAATTCATATAATAATATATTCTCAATAATCAGATTCTCCGCAAAGTATATAATCAAAGGCTCTTTGCGAATTCAGAGGGGTAAGCAAATAATATTTGAAAACTAATTCAAGCAAATGCGCGTTTCCCTCTTTTCTCGAACAAAATATCCATCTCAGACTACGAGAAGATTAAAACAAAAAAAGAAAAAGAGAAAACGACAAAAAAAGAACTATTCCAGTCTGTTTATACAAAGATTTGACGTCTTTCTTAAGAATCAAATCAAGATAAAAACTGCTGACGAATTTTTTAGATAAAATTAAAGTAAACTTGATTCTAGAATTGAAAGAAATAATCCCTTTGATTATTTTCATTAATTGAAATGTTATATATACAAGTTACATATTTTCATAATAGGAAAATCATATTCCTATTCTACTTCTAAATCCTTATTCTACCATAATTCTAACTATACAATTACGGTAAGTGTATAACACTAATTAAGGTAACCTTTACATTATAATATACTACAAATATATATATACAATATCCTATTGTCACTTGGATCTGCAGAACTGGCCGAGAGGCCCACTGCCTAGGCCCAATTCTTGTCAACCCAATCCGCCGGATCGGCCGAGAGGCCCACCGCCGAGGCCCACCGTCGCTTGGGTCCATCGTTTGTATACCGTGATATACCGTCGTATATTCAGTGTATATCACATGTGTATATGACCTCTCGTTTAACACACCCCGTTAGCCATAGCGGGCGGTCTTCGAACGCATGATCGTCCCTAAAATCTTCAAAGAGAACCGCCGGTAGACCCTTTGTAAAGATGTCCGCAATTTGATAACGAGACGGGACATGGCATACGCGAACGTGACCCTTTGCAACCTTCTCACGGACAAAGTGAATGTCCATTTCGATATGCTTGGTGCGTTGGTGTTGAACTGGGTTACCTGAAAGGTAGATGACACTAATGTTATCGCAATATACCAAGGTTGCCTTCTGAATGGGACAATGAAGCTCCAAAAGCAAATTACGTAGCCAACATGATTCGGAGACCACATTCGCTACCCCTCGATATTCCGCCTCTGCACTGGAGCGTGATAGCGTTGCCTGACGCTTTGCCGACTAGGAGACCAAGTTGTTGCCAAGAAACATACAGTAGCCAGAAGTTGACCGTCTGGTATCGGGACAACCACCCCAATCAGCATCCGTGTAAGAGACAAGTGTGGATGTAGATGAAGGATACAAGTGCAACCCATAGTCTAGTGTCCCATGAATATACCGAATGATGTGTTTGATTGCATTCATGTGCTCAACCCTGGGATCATGCATGAATAAACACACCTGCTGAATCGCATACGTAATATCCGATCTAGTAAAGGTAAGATACTGGAGGGCCCCTGCCAGACTGCGATAACGGGTCGGGTCCTCGTATGGTGCACCTGCTGCGGCACTTAGCTTTGGGTTTGCATCAACTGACGTGGAAGTGGACTTACAGGATGACATCCCAGCCCTCTCTATGATCTCAGCAGCATACTTTCGTTGAGACAAAAACAAGCCACCTGAATGACGCTTGACGGCAATCCCCAAAAAATAATTCAAAGGCCCTAAGTCTTTCATAGCAAACTCAGAACTGAGCATGGTCATGATAGACTGGCGCAAGGCATCGGAAGAGGCAGTCAAGATGATATCATCTACATACAACAAAATGTAGGCCAATGAGGAACCACGGCGGTAGATGAACAAGGAATTATCTGACCTGCTGTGAGTGAACCCAATAGTGGAAACAAAGTCAGCAAATCGTGTATACCAGGCCCGTGGAGACTGCTTAAGCCCATATAATGATTTCTTCAACAGACAGACATGATGAGGGCGGTTGGGATCCCTGAAACCCAACGGCTTATGCATATAAACTGTTTCCTTGAGATCACCATGTAGGAAAGCATTCTTGACATCCAACTGATGAATTGGCTTAAGTCTTTTAAAGAGCCAAGCTAAACACAGTGCGAATGGTAGCCGATTTGACCACCGGACTAAACGTCTCACCACAATCTATCCCAACCTGCTGAGTCTTACCATCACCAACAAGTCTCGCCTTATGTCGAGCAAATGACCCATCTGAATTCTCCTTATGAGCAAAAATCCACATAGACCTGATAACATTAATACCATATGGACGGAGCACCAACTCCCACGTCTTATTATCAATAAAAGCATTATATTCATCAGTCATAACAATTATCCAATTAGGGTCATTTAATGCGGACACAGGATTGCGGGGCAAGGGGGATTTAGAGACATCAGAATGTAAATTAAAATGTCTTTTAGGTGTAAAAATACCCTGCTGACTACGAGTGACCGGTCTATGACTCGATGAAGAATTGAGGGAATTTTGAGAATTTTTCGGGCTCGGGACGGACCGGACAAGATAGAGCAGCTGGGCTCCGCCTGCCCAAATCGGTAAATGGACTCGTCGTCCGGACCCGGGGCCAGACCGAGTGGACTGGCCCAATTGCTGGAACTGTTCCAGTGGCTGAAGATGTTGCTACGACAGAACTGTGGGGCCAGCGGGCAGTGGGCCCGTTGGAGTATTTTAGGTGCGGGAGATGTCCGAAAAATTCCGAATAATATACGGGGATATTTGGCCATCCAAAAAATTATACGACCTAGGCTCGTGAGTATGAACTTTTGTAAAAGGAAATTGGATTTCATCAAAAATGACATGACGATTAATTATGATTTTCTTGGAGGATAAATCAAAACACTTATAACCACGATGATTCGACGGATAACCCAAAAATACACACGGGGTAGACCGAGCCTGAAGTTTGTTAATTGTGGTGGATGGGAATAACGGATAACACAAGCACTCAAAAATCCGAAGATGAGAATAAGAAGGGTTCTTATTATATAGGATTTTGAGGGGGAAGAGTATGTCAGACCTTTAGAAGGAATAATGTTAAGAAGATATGTGGCCATTTGTAGAGCATGATGCCAAAAATATGGAGGCATGAATTAAGAGGGTTCGGACAATGTTATTTATGGAACGAATTTTGCGTTCGGCCTTCCCATTTTGTGAAGATGTATGAGGACACGAAAACCGAAAATTGATTCCATTTTTAGCACAGAATTCCCGAAACTCCCTATTGTCATACTCTTTCCCATTATCACATTGAATATTTTTTATTTCTCTTTCGAATTGAGTACGAATGAACGCTCTAAATTTGATGAAGACGGAAAACACTTGTGATTTATTCGCAATTGGAAACGTTCACAAAAATCTAGAATAATCATCTAAAA
Source organism: Anisodus tanguticus (assembly GCA_034509755.1). Classification (NCBI taxonomy): domain Eukaryota; kingdom Viridiplantae; phylum Streptophyta; class Magnoliopsida; order Solanales; family Solanaceae; genus Anisodus; species Anisodus tanguticus. The sequence continues at coordinate 34,462,231 of CM067557.1, read as the reverse complement.
AGAGAACATAATATCGATGACCCAATGAACTAAGAACAGGAGATGTCTATAAGTCGCTATGAATAATATCAAATGGCTTTGAAGTATGAGAATTGGAGTTTACAAATGGCAACTTAACAATTTTCCCTAATGAACAAGACTGACAAAGTGGAGTACGACTCGTACTCTTATAAGAAATAAGGCTATTTTTATCTAAAACTGATAAAATAAAAGATCCCGGATGACCCAGACGAGCATGCCACATGGAAGGAGAGATGGCTGCAAAAGCTTCGACGCAAGGCTTGACTCGATGGATCGAAACCAGGCATGATAGAATACAGATCCCCCCTACTATCACACCTCATGAGATGACTCCCCGTCTTGAAATCCTTCACAAAGAAACCAAAAGGATCAAATTCAACGGAAACGGAATTGTCAGTAGTGAATTTCCGGAAAGACACTAAATTTTTAATCAATTTAGGAGCATGTAAAGTATTTTTCAAGAGAAGGTGTGGATTGGGGGGAGACAACGTTTTCTGACCATAACCCTGAATTGGAATAGAGTTGCCATTACAAACAATTATACCCCGAAGGGTGCTCAAATTGGAATAAGAGGAGAGAGTACCTGATTCGGAAGTCATGTGAGTAGTTGTCCCGGTGTCCATGTACCAATTTGGGTCCGGTTGAGTCAACCCCAACGTGTGCATTGCTGCCTCGATATCAGTTTGAGTGGGGCCTGCTACATGATGGGCTTGCGGAGGTCGGGGCCCAAGAACTCCCGTCCGTGATGGTGCCGGGCCGTAGCCGCCGGAGTTGCCGCTTGTTGGGCCACGGACCGTGGGCCGCCACTGCTGGGCGTTGGGCCTAGACCGCCGGCCGCCCCATCGGCCGCCGGGACCGCCCGCATGATTGTAAGGGCCGCCTGCCCACGCCCACCGCCCCGCCCCCCACCGCCGGGCCTGTGGGGATGGTGGGCCACTGTTCACTGGATGGGACCCACCGCCTGCTTGCTGACCACCGAACCGCCATTAGAACCGTCGCGTTTGCCCCCGCGATTTTTGTTATTATTCTTGCGATTATTTTTGCCGCCACCATTATTATGGTTTTTGCCCAAATTATTAACAAAACCCGAAGAACTAGGAGAGGACGCCACCATGACGATCGGGCTTGCTCCGGTAGCTACCTTTTTAGCCAAACCTGCTTCTTCCAAAGTAAGCATGGATCGGGCTTGATAGAAATCAGGAAGAGGGTTGCTTTGGCGAAAGAGAGTGTCAACCCTATTATAGGCCTCCGAAAGACCTGCAACCAACTGTAGAACTAGACGATTATTCGTTATTGGTGCGCCAACATTACGGAGTTGATCCGCCAACTCCTTTAGTTTCTTGCAATATGCAGAAACGTTCGGAAATCCGTCCATTCGAACGAGAGAGAATTCCTTGCTCGAGTGTGACGACACGTGAATGTTGGTTGTCTTGGAATATGTCACGCAATCTATTCCATGCAGCCATAGCCGTGGTATCCGGCTTAATAATCGTCTGTAGAAGGTCCACCGAAATAGTGGCGTAGATCCACCGGAGAACGGTAGCATCAAGTGTAATCCATAACTCAGGATCCTCCGCAGAAAGGGGTCTAGCGGGAGGAATGATGTGAGGAAGAACTTGATAAGAGATAGCGTGAATTTTAAACAACTCCGCCCATGTCGCATATTGGACGTTTTCCATCTCAAGTACTATAGGGATACAACTCTTGATATTGGAAACTGTGAGGGCAGTGTGATAATTGTTTTAGACATATTGAAAGAACAAAAAAGGAGGGGAAATTTAAGAGAGGTTTTTGAGAGCGGAAGATGAAATTTGGGAGAGAAACCCGAGGGGGGGTTTCTCGGACGAGAAGGTCAAAAAATTTAGGGAGAGAATTTTTTTTGTAAAACCTAGTCTCTTGATAGCATGAAAGAAATAATCCCCTTGATTATTTTCATTAATTGAAAGACTATATATACAAGTTACATATTTCCATAATAGGAAAATCCTTTTCCTATTCTACTTCTAAATCCTTATTCTACTATAATTCTAACTATACAATTATGGTAAGTGTATAACACTAATTAAGGTAACCTTTACATTACAATATACTACAAATATATATACCATATATACAATATCCTATTGTCACTTGGATCTGCAGAACTGGCCGAGAGGCCCACTGCCGAGGCCCATCACGCCTGGCCCATCGCTTTGTATACATGATATATATCGTTGTATATTAGGTGTATATCACAGGTATATGACCTCTGTTTAACAAGAATAATACTAGTAAGTAATTAAGAAGAAATAAGGTTTATGGCGTCCCATTTATAGCATAACATTTAGCCCAGACCTAAATTTATTTGAGTAAACCACATTGAAATTAGAGGCGAATCTAATGCACTCATAAAGAAAGTATAAAAAAATGCAATAAATAAAATTGATCATTTTTCCTCTCACTAGATAACCAAACTTAATTTTTAACTAAGTGCACCATTAAATTTTTTTGTAGTATAAGTACTATTAGGTAATATTAGATCAATTTTATAAAATATCTAATTTTACGGAAGACAGTAAGTGTGACGTGACACAATATTGATACATCAATTCGCCACTGATTGGAATTGATGAAAAATATTAAATTATGAACCTAAAACTCAAATAAGGTAATGGGCTCAAGAGCGACATTAAATCTTGAACCCATAAAATTAAAATTCTGATCCCGTAAGTGCTCGATCTATCTCATCTAGATGGCGATACACCGACTTACTTGACATGGGAAATATCGGAGGATATGCCGATGGAGCCACTTCCTCCAATGGACTTTTTCGACTTCGCTGTACAATTAAGATGTAAATGCTTCATACACAACATCAAAATCATAGACAGTAGAAAAATTGTAAAAAGCATTACAAGTACGACCAACATAATTTGGCCATAGACAGAAAAACTATGATCTCCAGAAAATATCATCCTTCCCAGAAAATATTCCGTTTGGAGCGATGCATGGTGATTCTTGAGAGGACAACATTTTTAAAAAATAAATAAAGATAATTATGATAATTTTTCTTTGGGTAGCATTGGAGATTTATGTTGGTGAGAAGAATTTGGATTTAAGTTTATCCGGTGACCGGAAAGTTGTGGTTCATGGTGACAGAGGTAAAGACGATGAGATAGACAAGAACCTAGTTTTTGGATAATACTAGGTTACTTGCTGTGACTAATACAAAATAGAATGGACTGGGCTATTTTGTTAGGCAAGTTGGGCCGATGACAAGCGAGACAGCACAAACAACTTGGGCCCAAAATATTCTCACTTCTCAGAAGCCCAAACACTCAGCAATAATTCTAGAATCTTTATATATGTAAATTGTATTTTTGTATTTATTTAATTTTGGTAAAGTTAGTTAGATAGATACAAATAAGAATAGAACACTTGTACAGTTGGTTACGATAATATTCCCTAGTGTAGCTATAAGTAGGACAATGTACACTGCATTACATACACAGTGAATTCAAAGAAATATTTTCCCAAATTAGATTTATCAATAATCTCGAGAATCAAATTATGTTAAATTTTCATCATATTGACACGAAAACAATTACAAGTTGTATTCTTTGTATAGTCAAATCTAATTTAATTTTAAAAGTTAATCAAATTGACTTTTGAAAAGAAAAAATGACAACTAATTTGAAATTTCAAGTGCCGTGTATATAAAACTATGTACCTATGGTAGTATGTGAAAATATCTTGCACATAAGAAAATAACCGTACGAAGAACTCATGTATTTTATACTTTTATTTATCGAATGCCTATGTTATTTAGTGATCTCCTATATAAATGGTTAGACAACTAAAATATCATTTGTAATGCACCAAAAAACCAAATATCTTCATGATACTATAGCAGCTAAAATAATAAGATACAATATTAATTTTTCTTGTTACAATATAAGATACATGTTAAACTTCATAGAAATATAAAGAAATTTTTACATGTTATAGCTGACTATAGGAGATATTTAAGTATATTAACTACACTTTAAATAAATTATAATCCATGGCTATATTGTGTATTTCAATTACCCCTCGTAGCTATATTGTATCCATGCATCCAAAACTTAGATTTCAAAAGGCACGAAGACCCTCATCTTCCTCTCCCGCTGTCATCTCTGACTGTCGGCGAAAGCGATCCCGGTTGAATCCTCTGTTGACCCTCAAGCGATCCCTCGACCACTGGCGGCCCCCGTCAAACCCTCTGCCGACCCTCGCAAGATCCCCGGCGACCATGATTCTCTGTTCTCTATCTTTATCACAGTCTCAAGACTTCTCTATTCCTCAAATCTGTATTTCCTATGGATTCATGTGTTAGTCTCAGATTTTGAATGATGACTTTACGCTACTATGCAGAAAATACTCAAAGGATGCAAGATCACTCGACAAGCCCAATAGCCGACTACTTAGTCAGCCTAAATTGTTTGAAGTAAATCCCATAAGACAAAAAGGCTGCTACTCGGCCAAAGGAAGACAAAGATATGCAGCGCCTAAATGGAAAAAAGAATATATGCAGCGTGTTTCATTAATTACTGACTGACAAACGATCTCTGTAATTAAGAATGCATGTACTAATCATTAACATCAATCAAGGAAGATCTACCTCAACAAGGAGTATTCAAGGAAACAATCAAATCAAAGAATCTCATCTTGTACCAGCGAAGTCCCTCAAAAGGAAGGAAGATATGGAAGATCAATCAGCACAAATGCTTTTGCCTTATTCTTGGAAATTAGGATCCTCAATATTCCTATTTTTCAAGGATCAAATCTCTTGGATTGCCTTCTCTGCAAAAAGAGCCAAAAACGACTACAAAATCCAAAGACTATATATGAAGGCTCAATGAGACGAACCAAACCATACTTTCATCTCAACTTCTCAAGCTCTCTACTTTACTTTTACCAAGCATTGTAATTTTGAGTGATTTATAGTGTATTAAAAAAAGTGAGAAGAGATATAGTATAGTTGGTGAAACATTGTATCAAAAAATTATGAGTGTTTGAGTGTAGACGTAGGAACTCCATTCAAACCATCTTTGTACCAAACCAAATTTCAAAAGAGCTGCAGAGAACACCCTTGGAATCCAAGGGGACTGGATTAGGATTCACATTGAGTCCGAACCAGTATAAAGACATTTGGTGTCATTTACATTCAACTTTTATTTTCTGCACTATTTCTATTAACAATCGACTAACATTTTGAGGTAGTCGACTAAGGAATGAAAAATTACAATTCACCCCCCCCCCCCTTTGCACTTTCAATTGGTATCATAGTTTGGTCTCACAATATATTTTGTTAACAACAAGTGAGAAAAGATCATGTCATACTACATTTCAGCTAGAGCTTTATTTCAAGAAGGCACTTCTCAAGCTAGACCACCCTACTTCAATGGGAACACTTCTCTCATTGGAAAGTTAGAATGAAAACTTACATCAAGTCATATGATGTAAAGATCTAGAGAGTCATCAAGTTAGGAGACATTCCTATGCCCAAAGCAAAAACTGATAATAAGAAGGAAGAAGCCACATCAAATGACGAGTTGGCCTCCCTAGCCTACTACACTAATGAACAAATAGAGGTAATACAAATGAACTCCAAGGCTAGGAACCTGCTATACAATGCTATCGGTGGAGAAGATTATGAAAAGATCTCCATCTATGAAACCGCTAAAGAAATATGGGATAAACTTGAAGTCACCTATGAAAGCACTGACAAAGTTAAAGAAAATGTTCTTAGTCTCATTGTCTATGAATATGAGACCTTTAAGATGAAAGATGGATAAACAGTGGAGGACATGTTTGCAAGATTCAACAAAATTCGAGGAGAACTTAAGTGTTCAAGAAAAATCTTCTCTTTTGTGGTCAATATAAGAAAGATTCTTACATGTCTTCCTCCACAGTGGCATGTAAAATTTATTGCTCTTGAGAGTATAAATCTCAAGTTCAACAAGCCTGGACAAGACGAAAACAATAAGAAAGTTATGGCATTCAAATCTTAGGTTAAGGAATTTGATGATGATATTAGGGAAGATGAAGTTGCTATGATATCTAGATTTGTGGTGGAATCTATGAGAAGATATAGAAACAATCGGAGAAATACTTCAAACTTCAACAACAACAACAACAACAACAACAAATACCCAGTGAAATCCCATACTGTGGGGTCTGGGGAAGGTAGAGTGTACGCAGACCTTACCTCTATCTTGATAGGTAGAGCAGCTGTTTCTGAGAGACCCTTAGCTCAAGACAAAGTACAAGCACAAGCAATGTAAGACAAACAAAGCAACTTAGCCATGATAGCGAATTATGAAAAAGAAGCAATAACTAATGCAGGTAAATAAGATAAACAAAATACACATAGTAGCATAAATCAAACAACATGCGACTATAAAGAAATAATGTGCGTACTAGTATGGTAGGCTAAGCGAGCCTACAATAATAAGACTACAACTACCAGTTTGTAAGCGTAGGTAGGACTACGCTGGACTATCTACTACCCTAATCCTTGTCCTCCATAACCCCCTATATAAGGTCATGTCCTCAGTGAGTTGCACCTGCGCTATATCCCGTCTAATTACATCTCCCCAATACTTTTTCTTCCTACCTCTACCCCTTATATACCCGTTCATAGATAATCTCTCACACATCCGCATGAGAGAATTTATGTCTATCATCTGCACGTGTACAGACCATCTCAACCTCATTTCCCGCATATTATCCTCCACGAGGCCACTCTCACTCTGTCCCAGATATCATCATTTCTAATTATATCCATCCTTGTATGCCCACAAATCCATCTTAGCATCTTCATCTCCGCAACTTTCATCTTTTAGGTGTGCGAAGTCTTGATCGGCCAACACTCTGCCCCATACAACATAGTCGATCTAACCACCACCCTATAGGACTTGCCTTTAAGTTTTGTGGCATTTTTTTTTTGCACAAGACTCCATATGTGAGCCTCCATTTCATCCACTCTAACACAATACGATGTGTGACATCGTCATTGATCTCTCCATTCTATTGGATAATAGACCTGATGTACTTGAAGCTTCCTTTCTTTGAAATGGCCTGAGTACCAAGCCTCACATCTACACCTGTCTCAAGGTCGCTCATGTTACTGAACTTGCACTCCAAGTATTTTATCTTGGTCCTACTTAGCCTGAACCCTTTAAACTCTAAAGTTTGTCTCCAAACCTCCAGCTTAGCATTCACTCCGCTGCGAGTCTCATCAATTTGGACTATGTCATCTACGATAAACATACACTATGGCACCTCCCATTGAATTTGTCGCTTTAGTCCATCCATCACCAAGGCAAATAGGAATGGGCTAAGAGTTGATCTCTGGTGCAACCCCATCCTCACTGAGAAGTGCTCTGAGTCTCCTCGTACTGTCTGTATCCTGGTCTTGGCTCCATCGTACATATCCTTGACTTTGTCGTATGCCTTCTCGAGGTTGATGAAAACCATATGCAAGTCTCTCTTTCTCTCTCTATACTACTCAACCAACCTCCTAATAAGATGAATGACTTCTATAGCCGAACGCCCCGGCATGAATCCAAACTGGTGCTCAGAGATAGACACGTCTCTTCTCACCCTTATCTCCATGACTCTTTCCCAAACTTTCATAGTGTGGCTTAGCAACTTGATACCCCTATAGTTGTTGCAACTCTGGATATCACTTTTGTACTTGTACAAAGGAATCATTGTACAACACCTCCATTCTCTAGCATTCTCGCAATCTTAAAAATGACGTTAAACAACTCCGTCAGCCACTCCAAATTTGCCCTGCTTGCGCTCTTCCAAAATTCAACTGGATCTCATTAGGCTCGGTCGCTCTTCCCATGCACATCCTGCGAACATCACCCTGAACCTACTCAACCTTAATGCTACCACAATATCAAAATCTCGATACCTACCAGATTGATCCAGATCACCCAGCATAATGTCTCTATCTTCTTTTTCGTTCAAGAGTTTATGGAAGTAAGACTGCCACCTCCACCAAATATGTGCGTCCTCCACCAGTACTTTGTCTTCCTCGTCCTTGATGCACCTCATATGATCCAAGTCCCGAGCCCTCCTCTCCCTCACCTTGTCTAGTCTATACAACTTCTTATCCTCATTTTTTCCCTCTGATTCCACACACAGACGTTCAAAAGCTGCCATTTTCGCCACCGTAACCACTAGCTTTGCCTCTTTCATCGCCATCTTATAAAATTCCATAGTCATCCATTTATCCACATCATCCTAGCTTTCTACCAAATCCGCATGCCATTTTTTTTGCTTCCACCTTCTCTTGAACTTTACCATTCTACCACCAGTCCCCTCGATGCCCACCACGGCTACCTCGTGAGACCCCTAGCACTTCTCTAGCAACCTCCCAAATGCAACTTTCCATCATATCCCACATACCGGTCGCATCCCCACTACTCCCCCAAGCCCCCTTAGCCATCAACCTCTCCCCCATCTTCTTTGCACTAGCCATGGTCAAACTCCCCCATTTGATTCTTAACATGTTATCCATAACCCTCATCTTCTTCTCCATCTTAATTTTCAAATCCATCACCAAAAGCTTATGTCGGGTTGTAAGATACTCTCTCGGAATAACCTTGCAGTATTTACAAAGACCGTTGTCAACCTTCCTGAGGAGCAAACCGTTTATCTGAGTATTAGCCACCGAACTTCAGGAAAGGTAAATCTCAAGGTGATCAACCAAGAAATGATGAATGTGGAAAGTATGGCCACATAGCCTCCAAGTGTCCTGAGTAAAAAGAATATCGTCTAGAGGACAACATAAGCAAAGAGCTTTCAGTAGCTAGAGTGAAGATGAAAATGAGGAAGGTAATAACATCTGTTTCATGGCAATCGGTGAAACTAGCGAGATACGACCCTATCCCTGTATTAAATGTCATGAAATCCAAGAGTTGCTGGATCAAACTCTTGAAGATTTAAATAAAGTTTTTGATGAGTATAGAAAATTACTAAAAGAAAAGAAAGACTAGAAAATCAACTTAGAAGTTTGTGAAATTAAAAGAGATCTTCTTCAAGAAGAAGTTCATGATTTACAAGTACATTTAAATAGTTTACGCAAATCTATCGGTCATAATTCTATCAGGTCAAACCAGTCGACTCGTTATAATAAGTCAACTGGGAAAAGACATGTAAGTGACAAATTTGCTACTAGCTACTCAACTGATAAATCTATAGCTTATTTTAAGACAGATCAATCGACTAGGTGGACCAAGTCCACTGATAAGAAGTCTAATAAATAATTTTATCCGAGCAAGTCACTAAAGAACACTTTTCTCAAACTTATTTTTGTTGTGGTAAAATTGGTCACAAGTTTTATAACTGCAGATTTCGTTATGGAACTACTCCTCGTTGGACATGGAAGCCAAAAGAAAATGATAACTATGTCAAAACAAACCATCAATGACCCAAGAAAGCTTGGGTATCTAAAAGAAAGTAATCATTTTGTTTTACAGGAACACCACAAGGAGAAATCAAAAGGTAAATGGTATTTAGATAGTGCGTGTTTAAGTCACATGACTGGTGACAAAAGCTTATTCAAATCAGTTATGGACTTTGATCGAGGATTGGTAAACTTTAGAGACAACTCCACTGGAACTGTAATTGGTATATGAACTATTGACTTCAATAACTCTTGTGATATCACTAATATTTATTTGGCGAATGGACTTAGATATAATCTGATGAGCGTTAGTCAACTATTGACTCCGATCTAGAAGTACGGTTTAGAAACACATGATATATCATTGAAGACCTTTCTAGGAAATATGTGCTACCTGGAAGCAGAAACAAGAATGTATACATACTAGACTAAGTGAAAAGTCCACTGGGATACATTTGCTTAGCATCAATGAGAGAAGACCCGTGGATATGGCACAATAAGCTTGGACATGCAAGTATGCGCTTGATAGAAAAACTTGCAAAACATGAATTAGTTATAGGACTGCCCAAGCTGAACTACTCCAAGAATCATGTGTGTGATGCATGTCAAAAAGGTAAGCAAACAATGAACTCTTTTAATTCTAAAGATATTGTTTCTACCTCTAAACCATTGCAGCTGCTTCACGTGGACCTAATTGATTCCACTAGAACTATGAGTATTGTAGGAAAGAGGTATGCCTTTGTTATAATAGATGATTATTCTCGTTTTACATGGGTTATATTTCTTGCTCATAAACATGATACTTTAAAGAATTTTAAGTTTTTATATGAGAAAATACAGCGTGAAAAGGGATACTACATCTCTTCCATCAGAAGTAATCATGGATGAGAATTTGAAAACAAGGCATTTGAAGAGTTCTGTAATGAACATAGATATACTCATAACTTCTCTTCACCACGCTCTCCCCAGTAAAATGGTGTTGTTGAATAGAAAAACAGGACCTTACAAGACATGGCTAGAATAATGATGGTGGAAAATAATCTACCACATCACTTTTGGGCTGAAGTTGTACACACAAAATGTCATGTCTTAAATAGATGTTTGATTAGATCAATCTTGAAGAAAACTCCATGTGAGGTATGGACAAGAAAGAAGCCTAACATAAGTTACTTTCATTCATTTGGATGTAAGTGTTTTGTCCATAACAATAGAAAAGACAACATTGGTAAGTTTGATCCACGCAGCGATGAAGGTATTTTTCTTGGCTACTCGATTAAGAGTAGATCTTTGGAGTATTTAATAAACATACTTTAACTATTGAAGAGTCCATTCATGTGATCTTTGATGATACTAATGGCTTGACAGAGAAAGGTAAACCCGCAGATAATGAAGATAGTCAACTACCAACTACAATAATTGCCTCCACTATTGAGCTAAACAACGACAAAGAGTCGACTGATGTACTTGACAAGTCGACTAACTTAACAGTTGGAAATGTTCCAAATGAATGGAGAAGAGATCATGATTATCTAAAGAAGTTTGTTATAGGAGACGTAAATGAAAAAAAGAAGACTAGATCTTCAACAAAAAATAATGCAAATTTGGCTCTTATCTCACAACTAGAGCCAAAGAAAGTTGATGAAGCCTTGAAAGATGATCATTAGATTAAGGCTATGAAGAAAAAACTAGACCGATTTGAGAAAAATATGGAGTCTGGTTCCTAGACTTGAAAATGCTTCAGTTGTTGGAACCAAATGGATATTTTGAAAAAGCTGAATGAAGCAAAGAAAGTTATAACAAAATAAAGCTCGACTTGTTGCACAAGGATACTCGCAATAAGAAGGAGTCGACTACGATGAAACATTTTTCCCTAGTTGCCTGATTGAAATCTATTCGCATGTTGTTTGCTTATGCTTCTTTTAAAGTTTTTAAACTCTTCCAAATGGATGTCAAAAGTGTTTTTAAATGATTTTATTGATGAAGAAGTGTTTATCAAACAACCACCCGGTTTTGAAAATCCAAAATTTCCCTACCATGTTTTCAAACTATCAAAAGCTTTATACGGTCTTAAACAAGCTCCAAAGGCTTGGTATGATATACTGAGTGCCTTTCTAACTGAGCATGATTTTTCTAGAGGAAAAAATGATTCAACTCTTTTTATTAAAAGAACATCCTCTGAAAATATCATTATTCAAATCTATGTTGATGATATTATATTTGAAAGTTCTAACTCATCTTTGTGTAAGGAATTTTCTAACCTCATGCAAAGTGAATTTGAGAGAAGCATGATGGCAGAATTAACATTCTTTCTGGGATTACAAATTCATCAAACTGAAAAAGGAATATTCATATGTCAAAGCAAGTATATCAAAGAGTTTATTCAAAAGTTTGATATGAGTGATGCAAAGGTCATGGGAACTCCGATGAGTCATGCTTGCTCTATTCACAAAGATGATGAAGGTAACCATGTTAATGAAATAAAATACATGGGAATGATTGGCTCACTGCTTTATCTTTCTGCTAGTCGACCAGACATTATGTTTAGTGTTTGCAGGTGTGCCAGATATCAGTATCTCCTAAGGAATCTCACCTTAGTGTTGTCAAGAGAATCATCAGATATTTAATTGGAAGAGTCTCTTATGCTTTATGGTATCCTAAAAACTCATTCAAATTAGAAGATTTTTCTGATACTAATTTTGTAAGGGATAAAGATGATCGTAAAAATACAAGTGGTACATGTCAGCTGCTTGGAAAATCTTTCATCTCATAAAACAGTAAAAAATAGGGCAGTGTGTCACTATCCACCACTGAAGTTGAATACATTACCACTGGGCAATGTTGTGCTCAACTATCATGGATGATTCATTAATTGAGTTATTGTGATTTATTATTCAAACCTATTAAAATTTATTGTGATAATTCTAGTGCTATTAGCTTAACAAAAAATCTTATGCATCATTCTAGGGCAAAACATATAGATATTAAGCATCACTTTATTAGAGATCATGTTCTTAGGAGTGCTATTGAATTGCAGATTGTGTGCACTAAAAATCAACTTACTGATATTTTCACAAAACCCTTGTTGGAAGAAAGATTTTGCCAAAAGTAATATTTTCCTTATTAGTTATCCGATTATATGGCAATGTTTTTTAAATCTTTTCGCTCGAATTCTATTCAAAACTTCCATAATTACCTCCACCTTTACACAATCTCCCACTTCCACATTTAATTTGATTTGACCCTTTGCGTCTATCTATTCATCTGACGCCTCCATTTCTCCACTCCCCATAAACCCCTTTTCTCTTCATCTTCCACATCCCTTTATCTTCCACCACTACCACTTTACCTCATCTATCTTCCCTTCACTCCACTTCTTTGTCTCTCTTAAATCCCCGCCATGGAAAAAACTAATAAGAACTCTTCCAAAACCAAACCCTCATCTCCAATTCAAATTAATTACGATGCTTCCGTGTTCTCATCCCCGCACAACTCTTCAAACTCCCTTTCTCTCAAATTTTTTGGTAAACGCACCGCCACTATAAATGAGTACGATGAGTCCTCAAAAAGGGTAACGTTTGAATATAAAGCTATCATTTGTGATCGTAGAAATTTCGAGAGAACCCCATATTTTGATATTTTTGAGAGGCAAAACCATTGCCCATGGCTGCATAGCTGATTTTGAGGTCATCTCTACTCTTTGTCGCGCCCTATTTTGTCCGACCCGCTCCGCAGGTCAAAACGGAGCACAGCGTATTCGGTGATTCCTGGGTAAATTGGATTGAGGAGTCGCCACCTAATTATTTTTACGGTGAATTAGGACACCTAAATTTTGAACTAAATGCTACAATATAACTCCAATTTTAATGGTCTGCGAAACTAATGAGATTCTAGGTAAGAGTTCTCTATTCTCCTAGAGGGAAGGGGTTAGGCATCCTTTAAGATCCGCTAACTTGCGGTTATCCGGTCAAACTCAGGATAGTATTATACTAAGAAAAATGCATGTTTAAAGTATGAAGTTAAAAAGATGTTTGCAAATAATTAATTTAAGAGATGCATTTTTGTACATGTATGCATTTGTGACAATAATAAGGAGAAAAATAATTCATTTGTAATGTCAAGGAGTAATTTTTGAAAATCATTTTTTAGTTGTACAATTAATAAAATAAATAGAAGTTAATCAAAGTTTGTTTTGAAAATTTTAAATATGCATGACGAGCCTAAAAATAAATAAACTAGCGGAGGGTTTCTAAGTTTGAATTAACCGAGCCTACAAGTAAATAAGCTAGCGACGGATTTCCAATCTTAGACTATCCTATGAATTAATTCTATGTCCACCTATTCTAAGCATTTCAATAATTACATAAGTGCGGTAAATAATATTACAATACAGAGCGGGATAAAAGCTGAATTAAAGAAAGTAAATAAAATAAATAAACTCCAAGAAATATCTGCCTTCATTGACTCTGTTCCTTGCAAGCTGTCAAGAACAAACGGTTAGAAACAGTTAAAAAAAACAAATAACTTCAGATCCGTATCCAAAACAGTGAGTGTTTTGATCACGGAGGGCTCAGACTTAAATTTTGAAAAGACCATTCCAATCACGCCGTGGCTGCAAACATATGACTGAGTGATTATTTTGATTGCCTCGCCTACTAAACGTATTGGTCTCTCAGATGAAAAAGAAAAGATCACTATAATCACGTCGTGGCTGCGAATATATAACCTGTTTGGATATTTTAATCACCTCGCCTACTAAACATGTTGATCTCGGATGAAATACAAGGTTTAAGTCTCATCATTGACCAGAAGTTATATTTTATTTAGAAAAATACATTTTTGGCAATTGAATAAAAGAAGCAATTTTTTATGAAAAACCTTTCAAGGTTGCAAATCGGATAGAACGCAAACCTTATTTTTTAGGATTAAAGAAAATGAATAATAGATTGCCAAATTATTTTTTGAAAGATATTAAAGCACGCATGACGAACCTAAAAAAATAGAACAAAGTAACTAGAGGCTAAGTTTGGAACACACAAGACGGCCCTAAACAAATAAAGCTAGCGGTGGTTTCCAATTCAAACGAGCCTAAGAAATAAACTAACGGGAGTTAGACTATCCTATTCATTCATCTATTCGCGGCCTAATTATTCTAAGCATTCTAATGACGATACATAATTAAATAATTATTACAACCCAAATAATAATGAAAGACAAAATTAGACAATAAATAGAAGTGGCGGCTAGGACGGATGACAATATCATCGGCACCCTATTTGTTTTGAAGTTACGAGAGCGGGGAATGCAATGAGCATAGATGTAGTTCTTCATTTTGGACGAAGTCATGATGAGTCTCATAACGAAACTCTTCATTACTCCCGATGCATTTCATGTAAGTAAAAGAAAAGAAAAGGATTAGTAGACTGAACGAAAATATAAACTCATGAATATTCCTAATATATATATACACGAAATATACAACATTAAATATACATGGGAATGAATACTCATGGCCATATATTTTACATATCCTTAAGGCATTTTTTTTCCAGATTTTGGCACATTAAAGTAGCCGAAGAAAGAATATATGCTAACACAACCGGCTCTAAATTTAAACAAGAATAAAAGAGGCAAGGAAGACCAATGTATAAATTATGTAAACATACATGATAAATTCCATTGAACTCATCTTAATCTTAAAGAAACACGACATTCATAAACTTAAACCAAACGTGACATTCATAAACTTAAACCAGACGCACATACTATTATATTAAACATGGATAATATACTCCTTTTAAAATTGCACATATTAATCTAGAATATAGCATGTAAATATCGCCATTTTAATCAATTAAAGTATACTCGTTTTTCCTTTTTTATTAATTAGGCAGCCCCCAAACTAACAACTTACCCAACATACAATAATTTGAATATCAACAATCCGCTAGGTGTCCAAGAGTATTTAATCAAGCCATAGCTCTTCCAAACACATATTAATCTTACATTATCCGTATTGCATTTAACAATGAACCCAAGATACCTTACTAAAGCTAATGACAATAATTAGTTAACCAAAACATTGAGGCAATATCATCTATCACATATCAACTCCAAATCAGAAATTATCCCAACGACATATATACAATTATGTAAGCAAAAATTCATTATCATATTGATTAATCAAAAACCACATTACTTATTAAAATATCATACTAAATCAAGCATAATCACAAAATCAAATATGCTTAAAAGAATATAGAAGAATTGGAACGGGTCTAACCTTTTTCGGGTAGCGAACCGAGGCGTGTTTTGAATCGTCGAATCCGCTAGGAAATGTTAGAATTCTGATTTGTTGTAGGTTTTTTGAATCCCGATTTTTTTCCGGAAATAGGACTCGTTTTCTCGATTTTCGGATGTTTGATCCGACCCGATCCGGAATGACCCAACCGGCATGACCCGATCCGGCAGTGACCCGACCCGAATTGGACCAAAAAAACAGTGAAAAATAGCTAAAAATCCAGATTCTTCAACACAAAAAAAGAACAATAATTTCGACCTATTTTTCGGAATTTTAAGTTGAAGAACACATGCAAGAACAAAGAAATGTTCCTATAATTTCGGATCTTTTTAGTGAAGAGCAATACTAACAAAATCGAAAGGAAACCGAGACTTAAATCTAATTTCCAACCCGAAAAATCGAATTAGAAAAACTCCTAAAAAGGAACCCTTTTTTTTTATCCCAAAATCGAACCCCCCAAAACAGATGCAAAAGGGGGGTTTTTATAGGTCACAAACTCAACGTTCACCCTCCATACCCCCTTACAAAACGAATTCGAATTTCAAAATAAAGGGGGAGACAAAATCTGATTTTTGAGGCGTGTTGGTGAGGTGATGGGTTTGGTGGTGTCAGGCGGCGGTGTTGGCGACGTAGGGGGTAGGGGTAGGGTGCGGCAGGTAGGGTGGCGGCGATTGGAGAGGGCAGGGGGTGTAGGGTTTTAGGTTTTAGGTTTTACGGGGGTGTGGGGGATTTATTTATTTTTTGGGGTTTTGTTTTGGTTTAAAGGGGTAAAGGGGAATGGGAATTGGGCCGGTCGGGTTGGGTTTTTGGGTGTGATGGTGGCCGGTTGGGCCTAGGGGTTAAAAGGGGAAGGGAATTGGGCCGCGAGTTTTGGGTGTGGGTTGTGGGAATTGGGGGAAATAAAGGGTTTTGGGCTGAAAATGTTGGGTTGTTTCGGTTGGGCCCAAAAATGGGGTTTTGTTTTTGGGGGTTTGGGAGTTGGGGTAGAATAAAAAGGGTGTGGGAGTTGGGCCGGTTTAGGGGGTTTTCGGGTGGGCCAAAAATAAGAGAATGGGAAGTTGAATTGTTTTGGGTTGAGTAGGATTAAATGGGTGATGGGTTTAAAAAATATAAAAGGGGTTTAACATTAAAATATATTCTTTTTTTGTAAAAGATGTGAATTATTTAAAATAACATAACGATGTGATAATAATATAATATTTGCGAAATGTTTAATGCTTAATAAAATGGAAATGCGATGCAATTTTGCGAGAATTTTCGGATAAAACTTATGATTGTGATAAAAATGCAAATGATAGTAAAAATGCGAATAATAATAATAATAATAAGAGAATAATAATAATATATATATATATATATACGCATGTATGTATATAGATTAAAATTGTTTTGAGGTGTTAAAATATTTAAAAATTGCAAATAAATTGGAAAAGACGGGACAAAATTGGGTGTCAACACTCTTCACTGTCATATTCAAAAGTTCTTTGACCACCAAGGCTGGTCAAACATCTTCTCTTATTCCTTTCCTTGTGTTTATGAACACCATATTCGCATGTTCTATGCCAATCTCCACACTACTAAATACGATGAAGTGAAAACTCTGGTTTGGTACCCGTATTCTCTTTGATTGTGCTAGTTTTGATAAAATATTTAAGATTCAAAGCTCTGATTTTTCTGACTTACCAAAAAGCTCTTGGCCTTTTGATTTTGAGGTCTCTTTTGACCAAGCCAAATGGAGTCTATCTCTTTATCATTCCAGTCCTTCTCCCGCAATAGTAGGTCCTCAAAACCTCTCATTTAAAACTCGTGTTATCGTCCATATTGTTGCCACCACCATCCTGCATCGTGTGGACTCTCTTTCTACTTTTACCCAATGAGATACTCTACTTACTTAGTGTCTAGTTCACAAGCGGAAGTTGAATCTTGCCTCCCTCATTATCAACCGTATGCTCGAATTGTTGTTGACCTTACCAATTTGCCCTACGGTATGCTAATCACCCGTATTATGGAAGCTTATAATGTGAAACTTATTGATCATCCCTCTATCCCTATTAAACAGTGATATGACTCCCGAGCCTTTGCTAGCATGGGTTATGTCTGTGTGAATGGTGTTTGAGTCCTTAAAAGGGTTGAAAAGGATCATGAAGTTCCTTTTGCTCCAAACCTTGTGTTATCCAAGCATTCCACCTCAACTACTCCTCAAACTGCATATCCAAATGAGATTCTGGCAAAACTTGCTTCTTTTGATGTTAAACTAGAATATCTCAAAGATCTTCTAGTGTTTACACAATTCCAACTGGAGAAAATAATGGATACAACTATGAAAGTTGGTGCAAATGTTGCTAGGATGCGTGTAAAACTTGATCAGGCCCTCAAGGAAACTGCCAAGTCAACTTCTAAAATTCAGACCTATGATAATGATATTCTTAAAAAGATGTCAAGACACATTGGACTCTATGAATGATGAAGTGGTGAACTCCTTGGACTATTTCATCCGACCCTTTGCCCAGCATCAGCAGGAACAAGCACAATAGCAAGAGCGGGAGCATGAGCAGGAGCAAGAACATGATCAGGGGCAGGAGATGGACACTGACACGACTAATGAGTTGTGATAGTTTGCTAGTTGTTTGTGTGCCTTTAAGACAATTTGTTTTGTGGATATAAGTCTAAATACTTTATTTTGCTTTGTGGTGGTGCTGAGATATCAATATCATTTATGCTAGTTTACTGCTTTTTATACTTGCCTTGTTATTTTTTTTATTGATGCCAAATGGGGAGAAAAGGAAGTCAAGGGAGTTGACTATCGACATCAAGTCAACTAGTCAAAGGGAACAAATCTTCTGACAAGTCGACTATATGCACCAAGTCAACTATCAAGGGGGAGCACATCACCAAAATAGTGAAGTCGACTTTACTTTTGAGTATTAATTGTCATCATCGAAAAATGAGGAGATTGTTAGTGTCAAGTTTTTAATTATGACTTTACGCTACTATGCAAAAATACTCAAAGGATGCAAGGCCACTCGATAAGCCCAAATCTCTTGGATTGCCTTGTAAAAAGAGCCAAAAACGACTACAAAGTCCGAAGACTATATATGAAGGCTCAATGAGATGAACCAAACCATACTTTTGTCTCAATTTTTCAAGCTCTCTACTTTACTTTTACCAAGCATTGTAATTTTGAGTGATTTATAGTGTATTAAAAAAAGTGAGAAGATATATAGTGTAGTTGGTGAGGCATTGTATCAAAAGATTATGAGTGTTTGAATGTAGACGTAGGAACTCCATTCAAACCATCTTTGTACCAAACCAAATTTCAAAAGAGCTACAGATAATACCCTTGGAACCCAATGGAACTGGATTAGGATTCACATTGAGTCTGAACCAGTATAAAAATATCTTGTGTCATTTACTTTCAACCTTTATTTTCTGTACTATTTATGTTAATAGTCGACTAACATTTTGAGGTATTCGACTAAGGAACGAAAAATTATAATTCACCTCCCCCTCTTTCACTTTCATTATGGTATCTTAATACACTGCATTTGAGAGTTGCGAAAGAGGGGGCTCGACGAAGAGGACAAATGTTTGTCAGAGCAGAGAGAGAGAGAGCACGACCAGATTTGAAAATAAATGTAATTTAATACACTGTATTAGAGTGTTGTGGAAGAGCGGGTTTGCGGGAGAGGATGAAATTTTGTCGGAGCAAGGGAGAGGGGAGCATATCTAGATTTGAAAATAGTTGTATTCTCAAGTCTGGATTTGAGTGTATTTTATATTTTCACCAGAGATGTGACCGGATTTGATTGTGTTCTTCATTTTTGTGTGTAAAAGACAGTAGATTTTTTATATTTCCTGCATTTCTATATTTTTGAAAGAGAAAATTGTGTGTTTGAATATACCCGAATACACGCGAAACATGTAAAATATAGTTGTATTGACTATTTTTTGGAATTGTGTATTTGAATACACATAAATACACAAGAAATAGCTAAAACGTAGCTACAAATTGTATTTAAGAAAATAATAACTATGGTTGGTTAGATGCCTAGAAACTATAGCTATTTATGTAACTAATGTTTTCTCGGATTTCCCTTCAAAGACACTGGTCTTTAATTTTTGCCCGTCAAGTTGTTGGTATTTGATTTTTGCCATTCGCTTAAAAAAGTGGCTTACCCTGAGGTCCCGAATTTGAACCCCGCTCAGTCAAAAATTAAAAAAAAATTCGCAAGACAAAATTTAAATTTCGCAAGGCTTAGTTTACCATTCATGCATAAGACTTAAGACATAGTTTGCATGTCTTGCGAAATTCAAACTCTGCCTTACGATTTATTTTTAAATTTTTAACTGAGCTGGATTCAAACCCAGAACTTTTTGAGTGAAGGATAAAAATTAAAAATTTCCAATTTAAGGGGAAAAATTAAAAACCACCCCGGAAGAGGAACATCTGTGCGAATTATCCTTTATGTAAGTTCTTAAATATAAACTTGGACTAATGCTAATGGGCTGCTTCACTGGGCCACAACAGATAGGCTGGTCGTGGACTTTAGGAAGGTTCAGTAGGGCAATTTGCAGGAATGTGCTATTTGGATGATTTTTAATTTGTCCCTTAAATTGAAAATCTTTAATTTTTGTCCTTTGTCTAAAATTTTTGAATTTCGGGTTCGAGCCCCCGCTTAGACAAAAATTAAAAAAAAATCGCAAGACATAGTTTGGAGTTCACAAGGCAGAATTTCAAACTCTAAATGTAGAGTTTACCTGCAAACTATGCCTTATCCGGCAGAGTTTGCCTTAAGGAAACAAATTCTACCTTAAGGCATGTATATAAGACATCAAAACTCAATCTTGTGAATTATTTTATATTTTTGACTGAATAGGAGTTTGAACTCGAAATCTCAGAATATTTTTGAGCGAAGGATAAAAATTGAAGATTTCAAATTTGAGGGTAGAAAATTAAACACTAGTCTTTGAAGTGAAATCCGCTCGAAAAATGTGTTTAGTAATCATGTCTCTCAATTCAAGCAAACTAACACTAATATTTAGAGAGCTAAAAAAACCAAATTATCTAATTAAATTAACAACTTGATATTTCAAAACAACAAATAACAATTCTACCAATTCCATGAAATACTTAAACTAACTACTAACGATTCAATTTTACAATTAAATTAACTAACAAATTTATAATTAATAATTTCTATTCAAATTCCACAAACATTAAAATAGGGGTGTACATGAACCGAGTTCGTTCGGATTTTTCAAATACCAAACCAAATCAATTACATTGTGTTTTAAAATCTATATACCAAACCAAATCAACAAAAGTTGGTTTTTTCAACCTCGGGGTTGCTCGGGTTTTTCCCGGTAAAGACTTCGTGTAAAACATATAACTTTTACTTCAAATATTTATTTAGTCCTATTAAGTTACGACTATCTAATTACGATATTCTTTAAGTAAATAACACAAAATGTGAGATGGGAGATGACATTATACTAAAATATTCAACAAAAAAAGTAATCAAATAGCATAAATAAAATGATCATAATCTAAAAGTACTAAGTCATGCTATAATAAATACGGCTAATTTATAAGGCATATAGAAAATGATCATAATCTAAAAAGTACTAAGTCATGCTAAAAATAAGTATGGCTAATAAGTATTAATTATATGATTAATATTAAAGAAATGTATTTTCACTGTCTAAACCAATATTAAACTAAAGAATAGATATTCAATATTATTGTCATTCCTAGGGTTAGAATTGAATTTCTTTTGTTAGCATTACTATTGATTTGATTTTTGTTGAGGTTTATTTGAGTTAGTAACATTCATGAGCGATAAAATTTATTGGATCATTCAAAATTTTAAATCCAAACTTGAAATAATATGTTAAAAGATAAAAGACTATAAAAAAAATTAAGAAATATTTAAAAATTACATTATATATTTTTGAATTTTTTTATATGTAATATCGGGTTGGTTTGGTTTGACTTTTTTAGTTAAAACAAAACTAAATCAATGGTGATCGAATTTTTCTTTTTAAGACCAAATCAAGTCAAACTAAATTACTAATCGGGTTATTTTCTTGGTTTGGTTCCGATAACCCCTTTCGCGAACTTTGAAGCCAAAAATTCTTAATCTAATAAGTCTACGCTATCTTTCTAGTCTTCATTTCTCCTTATCATTATTTGTCGTTTGATTATTCATTATACCAAACACCTAGAAGAGAAGACCTAGGTTATTTGTATAATATTAGATCTTCGAAAACGAGTCGAGCACAATAATGTCGTGCTTAGATACACTTCTTATCTGACTATGACAGCCTAAACTTTACAATTTAACTACTAACTAGTACTTTAAACGCATATAAAAACAAAGTACCACTGCAGAAGAAAAGGTAATCTCATATGACCTCATATTTTCCCTATCTAATTCTAAATATTTTAATGATTGTGTAATTTGAAAGCAAGAATTATTATATTTCAAAGTTCAAATGAAAAGTCTCCCCAAGTCACCACCAACATCACAATTGTTGGCACAGGATAACTAGTTGGAACGTTTTTTTCTTTTTTTCTACTAAGACAAGTCAAAAGTATGTAAAAATTGACTTGTCAAAATAGAAGCTTCCTCATACATGCCTCTTGTCAACTAGTGGCTCCCTTGGCTAGAGATGGCAATGGATCCTGGACCCGGTCCGGATCCGGTGTATCCAGATCCGTTTTATAGGATATGGATCTTCAAAATTTGGACCCGACGGATCCGGATCGGACCCGGATCCGTTTCGACTTATCGGATCCGGATCCGGATCTTGTATTTGAGATCCGTATCCGGTCCAGATCCGACCCGTGGATCCATTTTTTATTAAATATATTCATAACCTAGAATGTAATTTTATAAGTATTTTCTTAAAATTGCTAAGCACATCCTTGCAAGTTTAATTCTCAAAACAAGTTTAATTTATCCCCGCGTTAACTCAAAAATAAAAAAATAAAGAGGTAACTTCGATAATAAATCAATGTTATATTAGTGAATGACTAACATCTCCATAGACAAGTAGTTAAAATTATATTCACTTCATTTATGAAGATTCCAAGCACATGCAAGTTCTGCATTGTAGAAATACTAGTCAGCATTTTCCACAACTATTGTCATTGTCCAACATTTTTAATTAATAGCTCACAATCAAAACGAGACAACGAACAAAATATCTCATATGAACATTTCAAAATTGAAAAACAGTAAACTGTTAGCTAAGTAAAAATCGTTTGTCAGTTCAAAAAAAAAATTCTTAGCAGGTTACATTTTTAGCAAGGTAAATTTTTTTACATGTGGATCCAAATCCTATCCGAGGACCCGGCGGATCCGATGGATCCGGATTTGGATATTATTTTTATGAACCCGCTGGATCTGGATCCGGATCTGAATTCAGGTATGAAAAACGGATCTGGATCTGGATCTAGTAGGATCCGGTCCAGATCCTATCCGTTGCCATCCCTACCCTTGGCCTTTGCTTTCCTTGAAGTGTTCCAATTTCGCACCCGGTTGCGTAACACTACGCAAATTATATAGGAGATGTAAATTGTATTAGACAAGTTACGAATTTTGATTGAGAAAGTTGTTGGTGAGGGGAATTGGTCCCAGATCTCCCAGGTGGGAAACCACTCACCCAACCAACTCATTCGACCCTTGCGGGTTTAATGAGTTCTTATAATTATCTTAAATTAATATATAATAATAATTAAATTTACTTTCAAATGTTTATAAATACTTGGTGTGTATATATATAGAGAGAATTATTTGAACAAAATTGCTAAATTCCTGTGAACCCGCACGTAGCATTCTAAATCCGTCACTGATTGTGACTACTTCTTGAAGCTTTCTCACCAATTTCTATACTTAATTTAGTTACTTACCTACCATTATTCTATATTTTGATGAATTTAAGTTATACATGCAGCAATTTAAAGAAATGTTTAAATTTATCTTAATTTGATTGGATAGTAGAGCTTGAGAGGCGGAAGGGGGCCATTTGCACGTCACTCTTTGTCAAAAGATCACTTTAATTTTATTTTATGTATATATATATATAGTAGATGATGAATTCATTAATAAAAATTCTGCCTTCGTCCCGAGTATAAGAGATTGTTACTCTATTTTTCTGGTTACTATATCAACTAATTAATCATGAATAAAGATATGTTATTGTAGACATATTAACTGAATAATATAAAAAAGTTATATTCTTCACTATCAATGCAAGAAAATTAAATTATATTCTAATTTGTTCGAGGGTTCGCGGCTACTTCATCACCCTTTCGCACCAATTTCTGTACTTTAGTTACTTATACCACTTCTCTCTATTCAAATAAATTGAAGTTTAGTATAGTGTCAGTGTTAATATTGTTTATGTTACCAGTGTAATTTAATTGAATATAATGAATTATTATTTTATTTTTCAGATTATGATACAAGAAACTACATGTTTTCCAAGTCAACTTTACCTGACTATGAAAATTATGTCTTGTTCTAGTCAACTTAATAAGCTCTATTCCAATTTGCTCCATTTAACAAAACAGATCATACCATACAATAGTATAAAACAATGAAAAGACATAAACCGCATCATATTTCAATCAATCATTCAGGAAGCTCTATAAACTAAGTCATGTCCACACCACCAGGAGCATATCAACCAGACTTACCGGCGGTTCCTCCATGGCTAAACAAAGGCGACAACGCCTGGCAAATGACTGCTGCGACCCTCGTTGGTATGCAGAGCATGCCAGGCCTTGTCATCCTTTACGCCAGCATAGTCAAGAAAAAATGGGCAGTAAATTCAGCTTTCATGGCGCTTTACGCCTTTGCAGCTGTGCTCATCTGTTGGGTCCTAGTAGGCTATCGTATCGCCTTTGGCGATAAGCTTTTGCCCTTCTGGGCAAAAGGCGCTCCTACTCTAGGCCAACAGTATTTGACCGGCCAAGCAAGGATGCCAGAGACGACACATTTTTTTAGCGATGGGACGACTATCGAATCTCCTATGCATGAACCTTTATATCCTATGGCTGCACATGTGTATTTTCATTTCACTTTTGCTGCTATTACTATGATTTTGTTGGCTGGTTCTGTTCTTGCTCGCATGAACATCAAGGCTTGGATGGCTTTTGTTCCACTTTGGCTTATTTTTTGTTATACGGTTGGAGCTTTTAGCCTTTGGGGAGGTGGTTTTCTGTACCACTGGGGTGTGATTGATTATTCTGGTGGTTATGTTATTCATCTGTCTGCTGGAATTTCTGGATTCACTGCTGCTTATTGGGTAATACAGCTGACTAATTCACAATGATTAATATATTCCTTCTATAAAACTCTGTTTTGTTATTCTATGAGTCCGGAGACGGATCCGAAATTTAAATTTGATGAGTTCGACTTTTAAAATTCTCCGCAATGAACTCATCGTACTGTATTATGAGTTTTAGATTTAATATTTGTTGAGATGTAGGTTTTTGCATATATATTTATGTTCCACATCAAAATTTATGAATTCAAATTAACTCGTAGTCAAAAGGCTACATCCCCTTAGCTATAACACGTTCTTGAGAGAAATATATCCAAAAGTTGAAGTCAATTTCTTCGCTCGATCCGAGTGGTCAGTTTATTTGGAGTGGGCATGATTTGTAGGCGGGTCAGAATTTAAAATTGATGGGCTAGATTTTTACTACTGAATTTATTATAATTTTGAAATATTTATGTGTTAATAATGTTTCTAAAATTTAATGATTTATTACATATGCTTGTGTCGAAAAACCTTATGTTGAACCTATTGATTACATACTCCATCCACCACTGGCATGATTATATACGTATACACTTTTTTTTTT
The DNA here is from genome assembly GCA_034509755.1 of Anisodus tanguticus. NCBI lineage: Eukaryota > Viridiplantae > Streptophyta > Magnoliopsida > Solanales > Solanaceae > Anisodus > Anisodus tanguticus. Next base: position 34,436,593 of record CM067557.1, on the reverse strand, counting down.
TTTTTTGTATACGTATACATAGTTTGAACTGAAAGCAGTTGATTCTGTTCAACTCGAAATATGTCCTATGCGTGTTCCTCAAACATTCATATATATGTTGAAGTTCCAAAAATTGACATCTTTTGTTATTATTCTTGCTTAAGCCTTATTTAGTACAGTAAATTGAAAGGGCTGCACATATGGATGTCAGGTTGGGCCAAGATTGAAGAGTGATAGGGAAAGGTTTCCACCAAACAATGTATTGCTGATGCTTGCAGGAGCAGGGCTACTTTGGATGGGTTGGTCAGGTTTCAATGGAGGAGCACCTAATGCTGCAAATGTAGCTGCTCCTTTGGCTGTGTTAAACACAAATATTTCAGCAGCTACAAGTCTTCTTGTTTGGACAACCCTTGATGTTTTTTACTTCGGCAAGCCATCCGTTATCGGAGCTGTTCAGGGAATGATGACCGGCCTCGCTTGTGTAACTCCTGGGGCAGGTAGTTTCAGTTCTTTATGATGCGAAATTCTTTTTAAGTTCTATGCAATGAAAGTTTAAAAGTTATCTAAACAATTAGGTTCCTTCTAAGACAGTATAAATAAATTTTACACTGTAGAACATATATCTATAATTTGAAAAAGAAAATTCTAGAATTATCCATTGAGTCAAATTTCGTTAACGACAGCATGAAAAATAACCTACATTATGAGAATTTTGGAGTCACAAATTCCATCAACAAGGTGAATTTAGTTGACTAAAACATTAAGAAACAAGAAGAATACCGCTCTCTCCCTTATAGGAGTCTGAACATCTACCTATGGTTGTTTAATTTATGTCTTGAGAAATCCATTTCGTTATGAGATTAAGCTCTATGTATTGATGCTTTAAAAAAATATTTACATAAAGTTACTTAAGAGATCAAAATGACAACGAGACTAATCTATTGTAATAGGTTAAACTAGACTAATCGTGTAAAAAGAGTTTTTGCACTCTCAGTGAATATATAACTTAAATCCTTTCATTGTATGATATCATCTTCCCTTGCTACCTCCTCTTGAAGTCCCTTATCCAAAAAAAAAAAAAACCTCACGTTGGAGAGACACGTATAAATTGGGTCTTATATAACAAGGGCAAAAAGAATAGTCTGTTGTACTAAGTTTCTGCTATGCACGAGATCCGAGGAAGGATTGGACCACAAGAGTCTTATATAACAAGGATGCTGTTAATTATTGTTGTTTATTGGTGTAGGAGTGGTGCAATCTTGGGCAGCCATAGTAATGGGAATACTTGCTGGAAGCATTCCATGGTACTCCATGATGATCCTCCACAAAAAGTCAACTTTTCTACAGAAGGTATGTTATTGTACTTTAATATTCCATTTTGTAAAGACTACTACTTGTCCTAGAGTATTTATCGGTAGTTGTCTTCATGGTTGTTGAAATTGAATAGTCTGTATGTCAAAATAAGTTGCTATTGCCTATTCAACCTTCCCCTGTCCCTACTGCTCTTACCATGTCATACTCGAATGAAGGAGAAAAGTAAAGAGTAAAGAAAAAGTTGTAGCAGATCAACTATATTTTATTGATCGTAGTATTGGCTTTATATAGCCAGTGTAGTACATACAAATCTGAGGAAAAATAACAGTTTAGAGAAAATCTTGTAACAGATAAACCTATGTGAATACAATCCTAAAGATGAGGAAGCTGATAAGTACAAAATTAATATCAACAAAATTGAACAAAAAGAGTCCTAAACTAATAACAAGAGTCCTATACCGAGGGAAGTTTGCTAACCATTATTACGCCCCCGCAAGTTGGCGTCGATGTCTACTACGCCCAACTTGGAAAAATGTTTGGTGAACTGTGCACGCGGAAGAGGCTTTGTAAGAAGATCAACAACTTGATCAACAACATGTAAATGAGCAACTTCAAGCATACAGATGGCTCTGTTCGAAGTATTGTATGGGCGAAAATGTAGATCTCTATGTCTAATTGAGTTCGCATACAACAATAGTTTCCATTCAAGTATATAGATGGCTCCGTTCGAAGCATTGTATGGGCTAAAATGTAGATCTCCGCTTGGGTGGTTCGAGGTGGGCGACACTACTGTTCGGACCCGAAGTCATTCAAGAAACAAACAAAAAAGTGTAGATAATTCGGGAGCGGATCAAAACAGCTCATAGCCGCCATAAATCTTATGCGGACCATCGCAAAAGAGATCTCGAATTTCAAAAAGGGAAGAAAGTGTTTTAAAAAGTCTCTCCAATGAAGGGAGTGATGCGTTTTGGCAAGAAAGGGAAGTTGTGCCCAAGATTTATTGGACCATATGAGATCTTACGAAGAGTGGGGAATGTGGCTTACGAACTAGCACTTCCACAAGAATTAGAAGCGGTGCATCCGGTGTTCCATGTGTTAATGTTACGAAAATACTTGCACGATCCAAGACACGTCATCCGACCCCAAGAGATAGTTCTGAATGAAGAGCTTCAATACGAAGAAATTTCGGTAGAAATACTGGATAGACAAATCAAACGCCTTAGGAATAAAGATATTGCTTCCGTTAAAATCCTATGGAGAAATCACTCCACAAAAGAAGCAACCTAGGAAGCCGAAGACGCGATGAAAGTCAAATACCCATTCCTGTTTGAATAAGGTAATAAAATGTGTCAAGTTGTATTTCATGTGTGTGCGGTAGCGTGTCTATGTGCTTGTGTTACGATCTTATTCACATACGAGGAAGAATGTTGTTTTAGGAGGGGAGAATGTAAAGTCCCGATATTTAATGACTTTAGGTGGTTTTCAAAATTTTGAAATCCCCACAAACTATTCATTAACATTTAATATTGTTAAATACCCTTTGTTTTCAAAAACATATATAGACCTTTGAATACGTGAAAATGAGATAAACTTACTTTTAGGGAAATAATTATTGTATCTCACAAAAAAATAAGTTATAACACATTCTTTAACCTTTGATTAGCCTTTAACACCCTTTAAATTCAATTTGGGAAAAACGTTGTTGACTACTTGAATGCATTAATGGGTCATTATTCTTATCTATCACTAACTTCTTTTTTCCAAATATAAAAAGACTTTTTTACTACTGTTTATTGTCTTTACTCCGTGCTCTTTATTGTCATTGAATCCATGAAACGTTTGAGCATTCATTCAGACATAGAACCATCTCTTTAGATGTTTCTTTCTCATTTATAAATGAAGACAAGTCCTTCTTTTGTGATACAGATTAATACACAATCTTCCACCTTCCTGCAAGTTACACACACAATCCACAATATATATATATATATATTCTCATATCCTATATTTTTTTCATAAGATAGAAAGAAACCAGAAAATACATAGAACAAAAGAAAAATTACCTTTAGCAATTGAAGAGTTCCGAAAAGGGTGTAGTCAAAGTTTGAGATTTTCATTCGCGGTCACGAAGCAACAAAGGTGAGTTCTCTCACTCATAATTCTTAGTGGAATCCCTTATATGATCTGGATGTTGAAAGAATGATCATGAAATTATTGTTAGTAAGTTATTTAATAACTAGTTTGGGTCATGAAATTACAATCTGTTTCGCTGAGTTATTTCGGTTGGAATTGGATGAAATTTTACAGAGTTATACATCTCTCCTTCACGATCATATTGAGCCTAAGAGAGGCTAAAACAGACATACGGTTTGATTGTTATCGCAGTTCAAAGTTTCTGCCTCGGATCGAATGAAATCCGGAAGGCAGAACATAAAACGGAATAACAGTACACGTGCTGAATTAAAGTTCTATATTTCTTTGTTCTCGACAGTTTGAGGCTTTACGGAGATAAATCCGACTTACGGATAAAAAGTTATGACTGTTTAAATATTATGTTTTTTTTTACAAAAGTTCCGGCGAGACAGTTTCATAGGGTTATTTCTTGCGTGAATTGGTACTAGTTATACTAAGCATTTTCAGAGGAAACTTGGGATAGTGATAGATCCCCGTGTTACCTTTGACTCGGCGTAAGAAACACCTTATTTAAAGTTACGGTTCGAGAGTTATAACTCTTACAAGTGGGAAGGGCGAAAAGTTGAAAGAAGAAATATTATTTGAGTCTTTTGAACATATAACATATATATAAATGCATTGGATCGGGTTGCACATACTACAACAAATATATAAATGCATTGGATCGGGTTGCACATACTACAACAAATATATAAATGCATTGGATCGGGTTGCACGTACCGCAATAAATATATAAATACATTGGATCGGGTTGCACGTACCGCAACAAACATATAAATGCATTGGATCGGGTTGCACATACCGCAATAAGTATATAATATGTTATATGGGATAAAGTACGGGTTCTGGTTAAAATGAGTATTTCCTAGGATGAGTAAGGAGGAGATTTTGCACGTGAATATTTATTGACTTATATATTGAAGTGTTGAAATCTGTTTTTCACAACATGCTTATTATGTTTATAATATGATTGTAATTAGAATATTGTGAGATTACTTGGATTGTAAGGCGAGGTTCTCACTCAACCCCGGATGGTAGGGCTGACTCTTTTATCTAACATGTTTTAGGAAAGCGCAACAAGGGGAAGGTTCCACAATAGGGCTAGCGATCGTCCCACGCAGTCCCATTTGTTTCACCAATCCATTGCTTCGGATTTGGTGACTTTCGTTCTTAAATAAGTAGGTGGGAGAAGTTCGTCTCATTATCTCGAGGATGCCCCATATGAGATGGTTTTCCTTTCAAACTTCGAAATTTCTATTTCCATATGTGGAATTTCCATTGAATCTAGGTAGATGTTATGGTTGCACGAGCATGGGCTCGCGCTCTTATTAATTAAATACAGAACATTTTTTTTACTTTTATTGTTATTACTACTTCCGCTCTTAAATACAAGTTTACTTTGAAAAGGGGTGTATTAAAATGGTTCGCTTGGGGAAGAGGAAAGTTGTCCAGGTGCCATCACGCCCTAAGGGAAGACTTGAGAAAAGTCGGGGCGTGACAATGAACACCTCGTTGGTTATTACCAGCCACTAAGATATCATCCACATACACTAAAATATACACAATGAAGCCAAACTTATGCAGAATGAAGAGCGAGGAATCAAAATATGATTTAACAAAACCTAAAGTAAGAAGATAATTTTTGAGTTCAGTGTACCAAGCACGAGTAGCCTGCTTGAGACCATAAATTGCCTTCTGGAGAAGTCATACATGGTTAGGATTCTCAAAGCTTTCAAATCCAGGTGGTTGTCGCATATAGACTTCTTCATTCACATGACTCTACAAAAATTGCATTTTAATATCCAACTGATGAACATGCCAGTCAAGTTGAGTGGCGATAGTTAGGACAAGACGGACAGTAGCAGACTTGACTACCGGACTAAATGTGGAATGATAATCAAGTCCTGGACGCTGAGTAAATCCCTTTGCAACCAAACGAGTCTTGTACCTGTCTACAGAACCGTCAGGTTTATACTTAATACGGAATAGCTACTTACAATCCACCACATTTTTGGAAGAGTCACATGGAACCAAATCTCAAGTATGGTTTTGAACAAGAGCATCAAATTCGGCTTGCAATGCTGAACTCCATTGGGGAATTAGCTTGGCTTGTTTATGGGTTATGTTGATTTTGGAAGACGATGTAGTGGTTGTGAGAAATTGACGAGGTTTAAGGCTATTAATATGTGATCTGGTGATCATTGGGTGTACTTTGGTGACTGACTGGTTTGGCTGGGATTGGGTTGGTGGGACTGGTTGAATAGGAGGAGACGATGTTGGTTGAGGCGGGGAAGAAGTCATCTATGGCTGATGTTGTGCCGAAGCAGATGGATCGTGAGAAGGATGTGGAGTTTGGATAGAAATGGGTGGCCGTTCTCGTCTTTGATACGTGAAAGTGGTTGTGAGGGCAAAGCTTGAGGTGTTCAGGAAGCAGAAGTAGTTCTCTGTTGTTGTGGAACTTGTGTTGCTGGTGCAGAAGTGGAAGTTGGCATGTGAGGAGAAGGAATATTACCTGGTTGTGGAGAGACACCATCGGGAGCGGAGGAGATATTTTGCAGGCATTGAGGGACAATGGGCAAAGTAGTCACCGGTGGAGGGAGTTGACAAGAGGAATGTGAAATTGAATTAGTGTCCTCCTCGGATTGTTTTTCAATAGAAACATTATCCCAAGAAACACTATTTTTTATTTTTAAAATTGGAAAAATATTTTGAAAAGGAAAATTATCTTCCAAAAAGATTACATCCCTGGATAAATATAATTTGGAGTTAAGAGGATCAAAACATTGGTGGCTATAATATTTATTAGAAAATCCTAAATAAACACATGGTGTGGATCGAGGTTCCAATTTATTACTGGAATACGATTTGAGCCATGTAGCATAAGCATCCAAAAACTTTGATGGAATTATAATTAGGAACTGCCTGGGTAATCCTATTGATCAAATAAACAACTTGATGACAGACATAACTCCAAAAGGATGAAGGTAAGGACACTTGGTGTAATAAGGTGCGGGTTGTCTCAATGACATGCCTGTGTAGCAAGTTAACTTCCTTATTTTTCAAGTTGCTAGTCCCACTTGTGGACTATTACCTATAGTTATATATATTAGTATACAAATTGTTTTATGCTTTGTGTAGCAAAAAGTATACCTATTTTGATAACTGAATTCCTTGTTGTATATAATAACAGGTGGATGATACACTGGCTGTGCTCCACACACACGCTGTGGCAGGACTTCTAGGCGGTTTATTAACTGGTCTTCTGGCAGAACCAACTCTCTGTAGTATTGTTCTTCCAGTGAGCAACACAAAGGGTGCATTTTATGGTGGAGATGGTGGAATGCTTTTCCTTAAGCAAATAGTTGCAGCTCTCTTCATCATTGGTTGGAACATAGTTGCAACGACACTAATCCTACTTGTGATAAGGTTGTTCATCCCGTTAAGAATGTCGGATGAGCAGCTAATGATTGGGGATGATGCGGTTCATGGAGAAGAAGCCTATGCCCTTTGGGCTGATGGAGAGAAATACGATCCCGCAAGACATGGTTGGCATGGCTCATCTTCTCCACCGGAAACAACACAAACTGGTTTTGTTAATGGAGCTAGAGGAGTGACAATTAGCTTATAACATGTTACAAGGTCATACATCTATTGGTTCACACATAACAGAATCAATAGATTTGTACATTTTGTAAGGTGTGTACGGAAATTAGTGGAATATTTAGAGGAGTCTAGTTGTGAGTGCATGATATTCTGCAAATACCTTTAAATCCCCCTCAGTTTGACACTAATTCTTTTTTATAGGATATTTCATGAACTGATTCAGTAAATTTTCTGTTTTAATATTCGCATTTTTAGCTATTATCGTTCTGTTTTGTCTCCAAAATTCTCAATCATCACATTTAGAAGGAGCTGAACTTTTGATACAATTCAGCCATGAACAGGAAGTTCTATCCTATGAACTCAGTGAAAAGGTTTACATTACCCAAATCTATCAGGTAGATATCTCCACAAAATTATGAATATGTGGACACAGGAAAAAATACCGGAGTGAATTTATACATTTGCCTGAGACGAGGTGAAGAATACAAAAATAAGGCATTTGAGTTTTTTCAATCTTATCTTATACACATATTCAACCAAAACTTCCTTAACCTGCATATTAACCCTGTCATGAGCATGCAATAGAAAGGATATACTTGATTTGTAGATGATAGAAACTAAAGTCTCTACTGAACCTAATAACTCTGTATATATTCTGTCTCGTGGGCATCTATTAATATGTAGAATTTCATACAATCCAATTGATGATCTTTCATCCGTCTTTATCTAGCAAGGAACCGCGAAATTCATCATTTACCAATCTTCCATAGTCTAATCAACATTGAAATGGATCTCCTGGGTAAAATCATTCATAACTCAAAAAGATTAACTTAAAACAGCTACCCATAAAGGTACCAACTTAAACTAAACATTGCCTTTTTCATGCAGATGCCCAGCTAATAGACCTAGCTTGTGATTTAGATCCAAAATTTACAGAAACAAGTTAAACAAGAAAATTCAACTAATAGTAATCATGTTTAATCTATCATGCTAAGAACCAAACATGTTTGTCACTTTTCTATTTTAATTGCAAAACACATCCTGAAATTGTAAAATTGATTCAAACATTGTCTTGATTAAGGGATTGAATTAGTACTGTGTACTGTGAATAGCTCAGCCAGTTATATGGCAAAAAATTAGCAGGCTAAATATTTGCCCTCTTAATTATCCCGCACTGGCTGGCTGCCCATATTCATCCAAGCCTACAATTAGCCCAATGATAATCTGGGCCACTGAACTTATTGAGCCTTGGAACTTCTTCTGTTCGTTGTCTGACAACAACCAGCTGCATAAAACTTCAAAATCACACCTTTTAGAGTATAATTTTACCGACTTCAATTGTTCTGCCGAGACTCTGACTCAACCATTCCCACTTATTTAACATTTGTAAGTAGTCGTCCTGGGATATTGATATGGTATTTCAGTAATAACATTAACTCAAAAATTTGTCTCGACAATAATTCAGGTAATTTGGATTAAATTCTAGGTTATAATGAGTAACCAGAGGTTCCATAACGGGCTCCAATTACTGCAAACATTGAACCGTAGTGAAAAACTCATAATTGTAATTACATGTGAGCTAGATCTGCTGGAAAATAAAACAAGACGAAAATGACATCAGCAATAGTGAAAAATATTACTATGTATTTATTGCAAAAGTTCTAGGCATTTTTGAAGTCACACTTCATGTTTATGTACAATATGATTGTGCTCAAGTTAAATTATTATGTTTATTGCCTTAATGGGCAAGCTCAACAGTGTGTTTCTTGTGTCTAATGTATGCACCACAAGATATAGGAAAAATCATTTTGCACCAACAAACTTTGATTGCACGAACTACTCCAAGCTTGATATAAGATTATTCTTCTGAGGAGACTAAGAATTTAAGGTACTAATCTGATACTGTGATATGCTACCTAAATACTGAATCACAATTAAATCTCAGAAATTTTCAGTGATTTTGAGCTGTTAATCTAGGTTGCTTTGCTAGTTTGCTTCTACTTCATTTCTTCAATAAAATAACTTCTGAAAGTGTTATTTTGGAACAGTCCCTTCTGAATGAGATAGATTCATATATGAAAGAGGTTGATAATAAGTTCTTTCAAAATTTACTAACAAAACCAGAACAAAATAAAAGAGCTAGTTTATTTGCCTAATAGGTGAATAATGTTTAGCACATTGTCATCCCAATCCTCTAAAAATACCATATAGAAAACAAAGTAAAAACAAAGCGAACAGAGTATTATGAACTCCTTCATACGCTTATCACATGCAGGCTTGTCCTACCAAACATAATGTAAAATATCTAACTTCAAACTGCAACAACTTTCATGGCCTTCTGTACTCTACAGCAAACCTTAACTTACCTTGACCTCCTTCGGTTTCTATTCCTGCCAGCCTTTTTGTGCTGACTGAAAATTCTGAAAAGAAGTCTATCGACTAGCTCATTGTATCTTGGGCTATATAAAAGCAGCCAGGTTACTATGCCAAAACACACAGAAGATCCCAAGGCAAAACTTATATATTTCCCGTCAATTTCATCATGTTCAGAATGGCTGCTAGGTAATTGTGATAATCCAGTCGCTTTGGTATCACTGCACTTCTTTAACGGAAAAGCACACAGCCCTGTGTTCCCTTCAAAGGAATCTGATGAGAGCGTCCGAAGTTGGTTGCCACTTGGAATCTTACCAGAAAGTTGATTAAACGATAGGTTCAAGAAATAAAGGAATGTGAGACTTGCAAGCTCGTCTGGAATCCTCCCATTTAAATGGTTAACTGAAAGATCTAAGGATCCAAGCTGAGTCAACTTCCCAAGGGCCTTTGGTATTCTTCCTCTCAAAGCATTTGTGTGATAAGTTAATAAGGTAAAGTGATTTCAGATCAACCAATTCCTCTGGTATCTCTCCTTCAAAGTTGTTGCACGAGAAATCAATGGATGTAAAAGCTTCAAGAATACTAACAATCTCCATCTGCTGACCTTTGACAGTTAAAGTTGTTGGAAATTTACTAATGTGGAATTAAGTATATCTCATTATTTATGACTCAAACAATTGAGGCCCCGCACGTCGGAAACGTCGTTTCCACACACGTGCACACGTAGTGCCAAGAGATATTGGTACGTATGTAATACGTTTGAGACATAGAATGATGGACGGTTATTGGCCAAATGACAAAGTATTCCACGTTGGTAAACGAAGGAAGAAGTGTACGAAGTGTACGATAAAATGAGTCGGAAGTAGCCATGGAGCCGCGAAGGGCCGCGGCGCAGCCCCATCGGAGCCGAGGCGCCGGAGTGCTGCGGCGCTAATTGGGTCTTCAGCCACTGGAGCCGCGGCGCTAATTCGCAGAGCCGCGGCGCTTCGGAGGCAAAATGCTGCAACGGAAAGTTGGAAAGTTCGGACTTTTGGGCTTGTTTTGGAGCATTGAATCTCCATTACTTGGCACATGAATTCAGCCATTATTTGGTTGAATGTAACCCCTCCATCAAGTGCCATTACATGGCTATTGAAGGCCATTAGTTGGCTAGTTGGAGGGTCATCTCATTACACTATAAATTGAGACCTTTGGCTCAATTGTTCACAACACTTAGAAAAATATTATAGAATTTATGAATTCATCTTCTTCCTCTCTAGCAAGTTTACTATACTCAAAGTTCTTCAAGAGTAACACTTGAGTTTCCTTTGCTCAATTGTTAAGTTGATGTTGTATCTTGGGAGACTATTGCCCGACAACGTAAAAGGAGATATACGGGGCAATCTTGTCTTAAAGACAGAGTGCCATCACTCGACTCAGCAAATCACACAAGGAGTTTGTTTCATTCTTGATTTCCAGTTTTGTTGTTTTCTTTTGTTTATCCTTTCTAGCTATTATAATATTTACTTATTTCTAATTCCCTGCAATTGTTGTATCCCACAATTTTAAGACAAGATTTGTTGTAAGTGATTAGAAAGATGACTGGAAGAGAATAACTCGCTTCTGATTCTGCTGCTACTCAAGGCAACCCCTCTGCCTTCCCCACTGCTCAAGGCACACCTAATGCCTTCACTACTGCACAAGGCTCATCCAACGCCTTTTCTGCTGCTCAAGGGAACGCTCTAGTTCCTCCACCCGCTGGATTCCACCATGAACGCCTAGAAAAGTTCATGGATTCCAACTTCAAGATATGGAAACAGAAGATATTATTCTATCTGATTGTTATGGAATGGCTTGTTTTCTAACAGAAGATCCTCCACAAGCTGGAGATGAAATGGACCCTTCGCCTACTGAAACGGCTGAAGGGGGCCAAGGTATCCATGTCATTAATGACATGAATATGGTTCTTGATGCATAGAGTCATAGTGATTTCATCTGTAAGAACTATATTTTGAACTGCTTGTCAGACCCTATCTACATGGTGTATTGCACCGTAGGCACTGCCAAAGAGTTATGGGAGAAGCTGCAAAAGAAGTACAACGCACAAGATGCAGGTACTAAGAAATTCATCATTGGAAATTCTTGAAATTTCAAATGGTGGATAGTAAAACAGTGATGTCCCAAGTCCAGGAATTCCAAATGATTTTACATCACCTGGATTTGGAAGGTATGAAACCAAATGAGTAGTTTTTATTGCATCGTTGATTGAAAAGTTACCTCCCTCGTGGAATGAGTTTATGAGTTACTTAAACTTAAAACAAAGGAAATGACCTTTGAAGAACTTATTATCAAACTCCAGATTCAGAAAGATAATAAAAAGGTCTTGCCTAGGGGTAAACAACCCGCTGAGGCAAAGGCAAATCTGGCTGAGGCCAAAGGGAACCCAAGCAAGAAGTACGAGTTCCAGAAAGACGGCAAGACCCAAGCGGCGGAGAAGTTCAAAGAAACTGTAACCACTGTGGGAAACCTGGTCACATGATCAAGGACTGCCACAAGCTCAAGACTGAGCAACAAGAGAAGGCCAAGGCTAAGGGCAAGGCACAGGTTAACGTCGTCAAAGACAGGTTTCTGGACAACAGGATTTGAGGAGTTCTCAGCGGTGGTGCTTGAAGCAAACCTTGTTGAGAATCCTATGCAATGGTGGATGGACACAAGTGCTACGAGACACGTCCGTTCCAATAGAGATGTCTTCTCCACTTATACACCAGTTACAAACAAGAAGTTGTTCATGGGTAACAACGCTTCCTCTGACGTGTCGGGGGTAGGAAAGGTAGTCCTAAAGATGACTTATACAAAGGATCTCACTCTGAAGGAGGTGATGTATGTCCCTGAGATTAGAAGAAATTTAATTTCAGGTCATTTATTGGTTAATGCTGGTTTTAGGTTAGTGTTTAAGTCCAATAAGTTTGTAATCACCAAGAATGGAACGTTTGTAGGAAGGGGCTTCGTCTGTGAAGGCCTCTTCAAAGTTAACGTCATGTCCGTAATACGTGCAAGCAATAATATTGAAGTTTCTTCTTACTTGCTTGAGTCCTCTAATTTATGATTTATGGCATCATAGATTAGGACATGTTAACTATAAGTCCATCCAAAGGTTGGTAAAGTTGGTGTTGTTGCCATTTATCAACGTAAACCCTCAACATAAGTGTGAGGTGTGCGTAGAGGCAAAACTCACGAAGATTCTTTTTCGATCCGTCGAAAGAAATACCGCTCCTCTAGAACTTATTCACACAGATATATGTGATTTAAAGTATGCACAAACTATAGGGGGAACAAGTACTTTGTGACATTCATTGATGATAGCACAAGGTATTGTTACCTTTACTTGTTGAAAAGTAAAGATGAAGCCTTTGAAGCGTTCCGACGTTACAAAGCAGAAGTTGAGAATCAACTAAGCATGCAGATTAAATCCATTCGTAGTGATAGAGGGGGAGAATATATAGCGCCATTTGAGGAATATTATATCGAATCGGGCATTGTTCATCAAATGACGGCTCCATACTCACCTCAGTCGAACGGTGTGGCGGAGCGTAAGAATCGCACATTGAAGGAAATGATTAATGCCTTGCTCATCAATTCCGATCTTCCCCAAAACATGTGGGAGAAGTCGTCCTTATCGCTAATACGATTCTTAACAGAGTCCCACATAAGGGTAAGGACAAAACTCCATATGAATCATGGAAGGAAAAAAACCCACCTATAAATATTTAAAGGTGTGGGGTTGTTTGGCAAAGGTCGAAGTACCCAAGCCAAAGCAGGTCAAGATTGGGCCTAAGACTGTAGATTGCATTTTCATCGGATATGCAAATAATAGTAGTGCTTATTGCTTCTTAGTGCATAAGTCAAATATTCCAGATATCCACGGGGGTACAATTATGGAATCAAGGAATGCTCAATTCTTTGAAGATACTTTTTCTAGAAAGGAAAAAGACATAACCTCTCGCAAACAAAGTTATGAACAAAGCTCTCAGGAAACGGGAGTCGCTGACTGCTCGGATCTAGATGGTTCATATCTAGTGGACTTCGAAGTGGCTGAATATCCTGAATCTAGTGTTCCAGATTCTCAGAACTTGGAGACTCTAGAGATGGAACCAAGGCGAAGTAAAAGGGCCAGGAAGGATAAATCTTTTGGTCCTGACTTTGTAGCTTATATGGTTGATGATGATCCAAGGACAATTGTTGAAGTATTGTCAACTCCAGAGGCACCGCTCTGGAAAGAAGCTATTGAGAGTGAAATAGACTCCATCCTGCATAACCATACTTGAGAGTTGGTTGATCTTCTTCCGGAAAAAACCGTTGGGTTGTAAATGGATACTCAAACGTAAGTATAAAGCATATGAGTCTATAGAAAAGTACAATTCCAGGTTGGTAGTCAAGGTATATCGGCAGAAAGAAGGCCTTGACTATTTTGACACGTACTCCCCGGTGTCTAGGATGACGTCCATACGAGTATTCAATGCGATCGTAGCGTTGCGTGACTTTGAGATACATCAAATGGATGTCAAGACAGCCTTCCTAAATGGTGATTTGGAAGAAGAAATTTATATGGAACAACCCGAAGGGTATGTGGTTCCAGGGCAAGAGAAAAAAGTCTGTCGACTTGTCAAATCTTTGTACGGTCTAAAATAAGCCCCGAAGCAATGGCATGAAAAATTTGATAGTACTCTGCTATCGAAGGGTTTCTCCATTAATGAGTGTGACAAATGTGTCTACATGAAAGGTAATTCTGACTCGTTCGTCATGATATGCATGCACGTAGATGACATATTGATCACATGGAGCAGTCCTAGCTTGATTCTAGAGACTAAGAACATGTTGAAACAATGTTTCGACATGAAAGATATGGGTGTCATATGTCATCTTAGGGATAAAGATCTCTAAGACGTCTGACGGAATGGTATTATCTCAGTCTCACTACATCGAGGATGTGTTGAAGTAAGTTCGAGATGTTTGACAGTTCCCATATGAAGTCACCAATGGATAGAAATCAAAAGCTTGATAAAAATCGTGGTGCACCCGTATGCCAGGAGCAATATTCACAAGTGATTGGTAGTTTGATATACATAACAAACTGCAGCAGACCTGATATTTCTTATGCAGTCAATAAGTTGGCTAGGTTTACCCGTAATCCGAGTAATGATCATTGGAAGGCATTGAATCGGGTACTACGATACCTGAAATACACGTTAACTTACGGGTTGCATTATTCGAGATATCCAGTTATACTAGAGGGGTACAGTGATGTAAACTGAATATCTGATATAGAGAACACCAAGTCCACCAGTGGGTATGTATTTACAATTGGTGGTGGGGCTGCGTCTTGGAAATCCTCTAAGCAAACTTTCATCGCCCGATCCACGATGGAATCAGAGTTTATCGCTTTAGACAAAACAGGAGAAGAAGTTGAGTGACTTCATGACTTCTTAGAGGATGTTCCTTGTTGGGACAAACTCGTACCTTCTTAATGATCCACTACGAGAGTCAGTCGGCTCTAGGAAGGGCATGGAGTTCGATGTACAATGGCAAGTCTCGTCATATTCGACGGAGATATAAGATTGTTAGGCAGTTGTTCACCACGGGTATAATATCCATTGATTACATAAAGTCAAAGGATAACATAGCAGACCCGCTGATAAATGGATTACCCAAAGATCGGATGTTCTGCCTGTCTAGGGGAATGGGCTTAAAACCCAAGGTATAAGGACCAATACGGTGGTAACCCAACCTTACTGACTGGAGATCCCAGGAATTAGGTTCAATGTGAAAACTAAGCTATAAAGGTTCAGTTGAGTGCTTCGGTGGAAGCATGAGCACTTCGGATAGTGATTTCTGTAATGAAACACCAAATCCAAAGTCGTTCCTGCGATAAACGTTAAGTGTTATCTGTAGTGTGGGTAAAGGTTAAGTTTCCAAAACCTTTAATGATCCTCACCGATTGAGGTTAGGTTTGGGGAAACTTTTAATGGTTTCTAACACTTGTAAAGTGGGGTATAGCAGGATATCTTGTAGGAGACCACCTATTTAAGTGCGAGGACATGACGCCTCAAATGAACACACTTAAGAGTCCAAGAGTGTCCATGGCCACAACGGACAAAACATTACGAAGAATAGAGTAAGGAAGTTGTTGTGTTGGTACCGTTGACTTGGATTACACTAAACACTGACGGTTTAAGACATCACGTTCACCGTGCAGTAAGTATGTCTGATGGTATTCAACTATAAAAGCTTCAAAGCGGAAGCTACCTATCCAGATGCAACATTGGTCCGCTGAAAGATTGCTGGAAAAAGCACCATGTGAGTGCGCCAAAATCTCTTTCAAGAGGGGATTGTTGGAAATTTACTAATGTGGAGTTAAGTATATCCCATTATTTATGACTCAAACAATTGGGGTCCCGCACGTCGGAAACGTCATTTCCACACACGTGCACACATAGTGCTAAGTATCGCAAATTTCATTAGTGAAAGAGATATTGGTACGTATGTAATAAAGAGATAATGTGCTAGTAAGGTTTTTGTTCAACGTTAAATAAAGCTCATGTAGAGTTGGTACCTGAAAGATTGCACTGGGAAATGCACCTCTCAAGTTGCAGTCCTGGAGACTCAGGGTAGTCAATTTTGTAAAATTTGCTAGAAATATTGGAACCATAGTGGCAAGTCGTTGATATCTAGATGAATGACTGAAAGAAAACGAAGATTTAAAAGGACAGGATCAAGAGGGATTGAAATATTGCACTCTATCAATGACTAGACTCTCAATTGAGGTAGAGATGAAGATAATGCGGAGCACCACTCACTCCCCTTCAATGAAATATCCACGTAATCAAGGTAAAGTTCTCTAAGATTTGCTAGGTTCTTAACTAGTTCTTTCAGATCTGTTCTCTCAAGCATTAATGAAGAATAAGAGAGGTCAAGAATCACTAACCGTGTCAATCTAGACAATTCCATTAGAATCTGCCTGTCAAAACCAACCTATGACAAATTCAAGTACGTCAAGTTTGTGATCTTATAAATTTCGGTTGGTATTGGAAAAATATTCTAGCTAATTATAAGCCATAATGAGCTTCTCAAGATGTTGAAGATCGAAGAGACTGCTTGACTTATCAATTCCATGAAAAATGGCTTCGTCGTCCAACTCAAGAATTAGCACATGACCTTCCTCATCACAACTTACACCTGGCCACAGGCAGCAGTCAGTGTTTTGATTCCATATGACTAGTTTGGTTGAGAAAAAAGAATTGAATCAACGAGACCTTTTGATCCCCTAAACATTTGGGAATATATAGTTAGAACCAATAAGTACCACCAGGATGGTGATGAAAGAAAGATGTAGAAGGAGTGATATTTTTGATAGAATATTTCTAGAATATTCTTTGTATATCTCCTATATTAGGTAAAATTGTAGTCCAATTGTAATTAGGAAGTGTAGTCCAATTGTAATTAGGAAGATTAGTTATCTAGTGTACATAATAATCAATGAAAGACATAAAACATATTCCTTCATGGTATCAGCAACCAAACTCTAAAATTCTCTAAAGCCATTGACCCCTCCCCCCTCCATCTCAGTCGTCCAACCATAGGCAGCCGCCCTCCCCCTCTTCTTTCTACTACCTCTCGGCCGCTACCTCTCTCTTCTCTTCTCAAAAATTTCAATGGCTGAACAACCTAAATTCCATCCAGCTCTTGCAATTAACAACATCAAGAACTTCATTCCCATAAATCTTGAGATGGAAAAGGGTCAGTATTCCTCTTGGACGGAATTATTTAAGATTTATTATCGTGTATACAAAGTCATTGACCATATCATCCCTCCTAAATCAAAGCCCCTGGACCACGCTGATGATTCTGCTGCTAAAGTTTGGTCCCGCTTAGATGCGGTTGTCCTATAATGGATCTACGACATGATCTCGAACGATCTGTTGCATACAATCATTGAATCTGATGCCACTGCCTGACAAATGTGGGAGTGCTTGGAAAGTATTTTTAGAATAACAAGACACAACGTGCCTTGTACGTGGAAGATCAATTTAAGGACATTCAGCAGGATGATTTTCCGAATGCGTCGGCTTATTGTCAAAAACTTAAGATGATTGCAGATCAACTCTCCAACGTTGGTGCACATGTCACTAATCAATGATTGGTGATGTAACTCATTGCGGGTTTGAATGAAACTTATGACGGCGTCTCTACCATTCTCCAACAAAGAACGCCATTGCCTCATTATGTGAGGCTCATTCGAGACTTATACTTAAAGAAACTCAAAAAACCATGTGGGTCGCGACTCATGCGAGCACCGCCGATGCGCTCTCATCACTGCCGGTGGCTCCTCGGCCGACAATAGGGCCTCATTTTTTGGTTCACAACACTGACAATCCGACGACTCGACACACGACCTGCCACCTGGAATCACCATAAAGGACGAAACTCCGGCAAAGCCCGCAGCAGTCGCGACATAAGCAACATTCGTGGCGGGAGGGGCCAGCCACTACTGGCCGACAACAACTCGCAACATCAACATCAGTGGAAACAGCCTCCGTCGTGGGATACCTACCTACCATGGGCTATGTGGGCCCAGCTAGCTTGGGTTGCTCCACCTTGCCCATACCCGACGTCCTCCTAGGAACCACTTCTGGCCCGACAGCCCCAGCCCGGCATCCTTGGCACACGTCCTTAGCATGCATATAGTGCACATGTCTCTCCTTCTTCCACCTACACCCCGACGGATATTAAGGCAGCTATGAACACAATGTCTTTCAACATTCCAGATAATAGTTGGTATATGGATACTGGCGCCACATCTCATATAATGGCATCCCAAGGTACTCTCACGTCTTATTTCAATACGAGCAATTTAAATCGTAATATTATTGTTGGTAGTGGACAAGACATTCTTATTCGAGGTTGTGGACAATCCTCCCTCTCCACACCAGACCCCCATTATCTTTAAACAATGTCCTCCATGCCCCGAAACTTATCACAAAATCTAATATTTTTACGTCGTTTCATATCGATAATAATGTTTCTCTTGAATTTGATCATTTTGGTTTTTCTGTAGAGGACCTTATGATAGGGATGCGAATAATGAGATGTGATAGCACTGGAGACCTCTATCCTATTACCACCACCATCGGTCATCCAACCTCCTCTCTCGGCATCCTTTACAATTATTTCCCCCTCTTTATGGCATAATAGATTAGGATATCCGGAAGACTATGTTTTACGCTCCCTTCGCATCAATAAATTTATAGATTGCAAACATGTATCTTATCCTTATGTTTGTGAATCTTGTGTTTTTGGGAAACATGTCAAGTTGACATTTTATTCTTCATCCACCAATACTTTAATGCCTTTTGATATAATACACGGTGATTTATGGACTTCTCCTATTTTAAGCACAACCAGACATCGATACTATATGTTGTTTTTAGATGATTATTCAAATTTTCGGTAAAATTTTCCCATTGGTAATAAATCCCAAGTTTACTTTATTTTTTCTTCATTCAGCGCTTTCATTAAGACACAATTTGAAAAAAATATCAAATATTTTCAATGTGACAGTGGGAGGGAATTCAATAATAATCAATTCAAATTTTTCTGCGCCAAACAGGCCTTGTTTTTCATTTTTCTTGTTCCCACACCTCTCCATAAAATGGAAAAATTGAATGAAAAATTAGAACCATAAACAACGTAGTTCGTGCCCTTCTTGCTCACACCTCTATCCCCCCCCCCTTTTGGCATTACGCTCTATCCATGGCAATATATCTCTTAAACATTCTCCCCAACAAGTCTCTCAAACACAAGTCTCTCACTCAAGTTCTCTATCTTCTGGATCCTTCCTATAAGTATTTAAAAGCTTTCGGATGTCTATGCTACCCCCTCCATCAACAACAACACAACTAATTTTTGGTGGCTGATAACTTCAACAACACAACTTGGTAGGTCTCCAAACCAATTACAAACAATTTGTAACTCTTATTTGACTGAATGTTTTAAATAATTGATCTGTGTCCCTCGGCTTGTCCGACGTTGTGGTACCAAGACAGTTTAGAAGTCAACCCCGTTATGCGACTGCATTTATGCATCTAAGTGAGTTTTGCCTTATAAAGCAAATATTGTGGTGTAAATACTCATGAAGGTTTATCACACACTTTTACATTTAACATGCATATATGAAAAGTCTGAGTCCTCGTAGACTTAGAGCAAATGTTGTGGCATAAATACTCATCTCGCCAAAAAGGATTTTTGCACTACAATCAATTATAACGGACGACGCGTTCATTTTAAATGAGACTTGTATTAAAATTTTGGAGAACATTTTAATTTAGGGATTTAACCAAGATCAACTCTAGCATGCTATATCAAATACAACATCTTAACTATCACGCAAAGTTAACTAAGCATATATTGGGTACCGACTTCCCAAGCATGATATTTAAGCGGTTTAAACACATACCGGGTGCCTCCTACCTAGATAATTATTTGAGGACGCTATTCTTGTAAAATGATAAACATATTGACATTTAGCACATAACCAGTACACTTATCAAATAATATACTATATAATAATAATTGTGGGTTAAACATTCTGAACTCAAATTTTTTTTTTTTGTCTCTCTAGCGCGGCGCGCGCGGTAAGGTAAAGCCTTGTGCATTGGGCATTAGGGCGGCGCCTACTGTCCAGTAAGTTCAGAATTTTAAAACGAAGCTTTTAATCGCGGATCTCGGACAGGAGCCGCGACTCCTCTCTTTCACCATGACAGGCGTCGCGGCTCCCCACCATAGGGTCGCAGCGCCGACGTCCTGACAGAACGTATCCGTGTTGATTTTCTAAAAATCGTCCAAACCCTAAATCCAATTTAGGGGTCAGATCACAGATCATTTTCATCACCCACTATTATCAATAACGCATATATCGACCATCATCCATTCCTACCCGTTCTTCATTGTGCACCATGTTCGCAATGAACCGGTTATCTGCACTTTGTCTTAGTTCGAGTTAGAACGGAATGACTTCCTCGATTTAGCATAGTTGACAGTTTAGGGTGACATCAAAAGGATAATTGTTCAGTCAAGATATGTAGGATTTTAAGAAACCTTGTTTTAATTCAGTTTGAAAACCAATTTTATGTTTAATCCATATTATTATTTTATTCAATTGTTATATAACCATTGAAACAATCTAGGCTCTGATACCACTGTAGGGTTTTGTTGGGTTCAAACATCAAAGTAAAACACATCGGAAGTTTAAAATTTTGTTTACTTACCCCAACAATTTCTTCTAGTATGGTTATATGACAATCAAAACATGTAAAGTAAAACTTAACGAAGAACACTTACATGTTATTTATCTAGAATCTTTATTAAGGACGAACACACGATTGTTACCTTCGATTGAAAGCACCTTGCTATAGTTTATTCCTCTGTCAAGAAAGCCATGAAAATATTGGCAGAGGTTTGAGAGAGTTTTATTCTAAACTCTAAGTCTAGAATCGTTTATGTGATTAGTATGTGATATCAATGGGGTTAGTGCTTTATATATAGTTATTTTTAGGTCAAAAACCGGATTATGGTTGGGCTCTAAGCCTGGCCCAAAAACCGAGGTGTAGTGGGCCAGTTTGACTGGACCCAATGCCGGGTCAGCGTCGCGGCTCAGCCTAGTAGGCGCCGCGGCTCAGCGTAGTAGGCGCCGCGGTGCCTAACATTCCTCGTTAATATATATTCAGCACATTTAATTAAATCCAAAATTCTATTTTGACTTTAATTAAATAATTTCTATCAAATAGAAATTATCTCATAGTTATTATCAATTTAAATATCTCGATTTCAAATCGAATACTTAATACTTTCTCAATACACCCTTAGATCGAAAAGACAATCGACATAGTGTGACCCTATAGGCTTTCACATATTGACACTAGTACAATTAAGGTCCATACGGAACTCCTAGACTGCGTCGTACGACGAACTCAATATGTGAAATACGTTTACATGAACAGCAAACATAACCTTTATGTGAGATGATAAGTTCATTTCATTCGCGACACACTCGATCAAGCTTAGGATTTGCCACGTGTCTATCCAAATATCTTGATCACTTTATCTCATCTATATTAGTTGACAACTAGACCATATTCTGTATATGTCTCTTGCATTGGTCAATGACTTTGTCGATCTAATATTACTGAGAAGTTAAGTGCTCTATCGAATATTCAATCGAGGAATGAATCTTATTCTTGGCTCAACTACCACCTTAGTTTACATTATAATGCACCCAACACAAGTCGTATCTTATCCTATAAGGAGTTTAAGCTTAGGACAGGGTCAAAGTACATTACTCTGTAAACAAAGTGCGTATTGACCTCAAGTCAAAGGACATTTATCTCCCACATGTTGATAACACTCTAGACATGCATAACAAATAGTTTATCAGCAGGGTATACCAATACTTTCCAAAAGTATCCATGTGTCCATCACTAGTAACCATTACTAGTAGCAGGTGAGACATACTACATTCTCCAAGAATGTGATGCAGGCCACATGTCGACTTATAGAATATCATCGATATCCCATTCTCGATGATCATTAGTCGAGGCTAATTTGAGAGTTACGTTCTATCATTAATATCTCACTCTATTAATGACAACGTAAGCTCAAAGGATGCATATATATGAATAATTGCAAACAATCAAACAATAATTCAATAATTGCAAATGCCATAAATATTAATCTTATTAATAATGCGAATGTGTTCAAGTATATTTGTCTCTAATAATTATTTTTTCTAGGACATATATACTTTCAAGTACAAAAACACTTAGGGGTCGTTTCGTAGAGTGTATACGAATAATGTTGAATAGGGTGTATAAGTAATGCTGGAATTAGTTATGCAAGGATTATTTTTTTATCAACCGTTTGGTTTGGTGTATTAGAAATAACATGCATTGCATAATTTCTAAAAATAATTAGTTATTTATGATTATGTTAAGGACTTCATGGGCAATTGTGTCTTTAAACATGCTTATGTATGCATTAAAACTCATTGCATTGCTAACACCATGATTTCCTACGCATTAGTTATGCATAGGATAATACCAAATAGGTTGTATAATTAGTTATACATAGGTTCAAAAAGCATACTAAACAAGGTATTATTAATACACAAATTTAATGCATGCATTATTTTATGTAATGCATCCTACCAAACTACCCCTTATAAAAGTAGGTAAATTGTTTAAGTTGTATTGTTACAGTGAAAAAAATTACATCAAAACTAAGCATGTTGGGTCGTGCTGAGCACGAGCCATGGCCGATCTAGTTTTAATAAAAAGGAACATCCGCTCCCAATAGGGATGGATGTTTAATTTTTTTTTTTTTTGAAAAAGTTGTTTTATTCTTTTACTTTTTTGTCTTATGTAAAAGATAAAAGTATTCATTGATTAGGAAAGAACTTTTTTCCTCCTTATATTGAATTACTCTTTATTGGGCTTGTAGCCAAAATTGATCTATTTTCCCCTAAGAGTGTCCAGTGGATCGGGTCGGCCCGTCTCAATACCCACTCTGACCCACCTAGACCCCACTTTAAAAAAAAAAGCGGTAGCGGGATTCGAACTCGGGACGGGACTAGAGCTCGTCCCTCCCGTCCCGATCACGATCCCGCCCCAACCCGTCCCCCTGCAAAAATAGTGATTGCACAACGGGCCGAAATAGCTTTTAAAGCACCGACATGCCACGACATAGTGATTTAATAAGTTGTTACTGTTTTTGTTAGTCCTCTTTCGAGGTCGTCAACCAAGGAGTATCTAATTTTACATTGTGCTGTAAATACAACTAGTACTACGTGTATGGAAGCGGTCATAATTTGCCAAGTTGCGTTTAGTTGACCCACAATAATGCATCGTTCAGTAAATACTTGCTACTACTACTTTCTATCGGATAAGGGGTCGACACAGTTAAAAGATGAAGCAAGACTACATAATACTTGATCTTAGCTTGATAATTTATTTTTCAGCAACCAACCCAGGCTGCTACTACTTACTCATCTCTTTCTTCTTCCTTATTTACGTACAATTAAATTTAAGTATTGGCCAGACTTGTGCATGAGTAGTAGCTATATGACAAACTAGCAAGACTTGTGAAAAGTCGTGGCTTTAATTGGTTTCTGAATCTACAAAGCTAATCAAGGTTCATCCATGTTGAGAATATAATCAAATATTAAAAGTGTGTTCTATCTAACAGCTTAAGCTTTTAGATCAGATGATCATACACTTTAATATGATATCAGAGCAGGTCAAAGGTCCTGGGATCGAATCTCACCGCCACCATTCTCAAAAAGAATTTCCACGTGCTTGGACCATAAAAAAAAATCAGGTCAGCATATGAGAGGCGTGTTGAAAATATAATCAAATATTAAAAATGTGTTCTATCTAACAGCTTAAGCTTTTAGATCAGGTGGTCATACACTTCAATAATCCAACTTGACTCTATACTGTTTAAGGCAGGGATTCATTATGAACCGGGCCCTTAGGCATTATTGACCCCAATTGTCTTTTCATATCATAGTGGTAAGTTATTGCTAGAACTAGAGTTTGCAACATTTTTAGAAACTCAAAAACCGTGGACCTAAAGCAAATGAATTTGCGTCCTTACCAAATTGCTTGTTTTTATGCTTGTGTGCTACTACTGACATTAGGCACGGCCCAAATCAACACTAATAGAACCTACACCATCACTAAAGGTGACAATGTCACAAAACCAGGATGCCCTAAGCAGTGTGGAAACGCTACGGTTCCATACCCATTTGGTATTGGCCCAGATAGCGCCTATGATTCAGGGTTCGAGATAAACTGCAGCAAATCCGATGATGGCTCTGAGAAACCCCACATAGGAAACATTGTGGTGTATGACATCTCGGATGCTGAATTGCGCATCGCAAATTCCACCAGCTGGAGATGTTACAACTCCAACGGAACTATGCTCAACGAATCAATCGCTCCGACCACATAGTTAGAAGTGTTGAGAGTCCCACATCGGATATGGAATGAGAACATGGACTCCTTATATGGACTGGACAATCCTCACCCTACAAGCTAGCTTTTGGGGTTGAGTTAGGCCCAAAATATATTCTTTAAACGGTATCAGAGCCAGACTCATTCCAATTATTTGTTCACCAATGTTGGGCCCCCAAATTATATTATTCATGCTCCAGTTAACAAGGTTTGGGCGTGCGGGGAGTGTTAAGAGTCTCACATCGGATGTGGAATGGAAACATGGACTACTTGTATGGACTTAGACAATCCTCACCTTACATGCTGGTTTTTTGGTTGAGTTAGGCACAAGATCGTTCTTTAAAAGAAGAACAGTATAGTTTCTCGGCGCTGAACAGCTTGACTGTAGTTGGTGTCAATGTATACGCTTCCATCACAGGGTCTGATCTTATAACCAGAGATGATAGTTTCTTTGGCTATAGCTGCACCACACAATGGCGCAACTGCTGCTGCCAGATATCTATACCCAAGGGCTTGAAACTCTATAAGACAACCATGGCTACAGCAATAAACAACTCTAGTGATTCGTTGTATAGTCCATGTGGGTATGCATTTCTGGGCGAGACACATCGCTTCCATTTCCGAGGCGTTAATGATCTAAGTGATGACACTTTTTTAAACAGGACAAAGGCCAGTGTGCCCATTGTGCTGGACTGGGCCATCTTTACTGGCACACTTACTTGCATGGAAACTCAACTAAGCTTTTAAAATGCTTGCAAAAACAATAGCGAATGTGTTGATTCAGACACTGGCCATGGTGGCTACCGCTGCAGCTGTAAACCAGGTTTTCAGGGCAATCCATATCTCACTCCTGGCTGTCAGGGTAGGACGATTCTCCCCCACTACACACACAACACACAAAAATCTTAGGAAATATATTTCCACAGAAAATATGTTTCTAAAATTCAATATCTGATTTGTGAGTAGAAGATATTTACTGAAAAACATACTTTACAAACGGTAAGGATCAAAGGAATTAAAAGAAGTTATAACATTTACACCTTTTTCGTGAACTAATAGTTTGTTTGGTCAAATTTTTAAAATTAGCTTATTTTGAAAAGTGTTTTTTCACATTGCTTTTGAAAGAAGTCATTTGTGTTTGGCTAATAAATTTAAAAAGCACTTTTGAGCTGCAATTAGTATTTAACTAAGCTTTTAAAAAGTGTTTTTAAGTGTAATTTCAAAAAAGTACTTTTGAGGAAAAACTATTTTTTTATCTTCTAAAAAACAGCTTCTAAGGTTGCTATATGCTCCATTTATGACGGTGTTATATTTGTCTATTTTGTTAGATATTGATGAATGTGCTGATCCAAGAACCAATTCATGTGAAAAGAACTGCACAAACACCCCTGGAAGTTTCTATTGTTCTTGTCCTAATGGATATACTGGTGATGGCAAAAAAGATAGTCGTGGTTGTGTTGCTCCCTCCTCTGAATTCCTATGGATCAAGTTCTCAGTAGGTAAATATCTTGGAAAACTTTCATAACCGCAAATGCTAGTGTATACTTTCCATATGCTAGAAAATGACCAAGGAAGTATGAAGTTCTTCCTTACAACTCCATAGTGTATGCATATCACTATTTATTTTTCACCTCGTTTCAAACTATTTTTGCAGACTTTTCTTATTTAACTGAAATTTTAGTTTTAGATGTTTCTCTTACGCGATATTGCATCATACACACGCAAAACATGTGGAATAGCAGTATTTTTGTTTTCCCGGACTGTTTTGTATTTGTTTATTACTAAAAAAACTTTTTTGGTTATATGTGATTATGATCTAAGACCAACAACGTTATTGTTTTAGAAAATCCGGACTATGTTTGAATAATACAGAACTTTCTTTTGTATGTGTTTGAAACAGCCACTAGGACAAATTCGTTAGCATGTACATTCAACAGTAAAATGAATGTGTACAATCGTGTACTTTTGTTCTAGCTAGTTGAAACAGACGATAAAAGTACAACTCTACTAATCACAGGTACCGGAGTTGGCTTTATCTCCCTGGTGATGGTGATAACTTGGCTGTATTTCAGCATCAATAAAAGAAAATTGATTAAAGTCAGAGAGAAGTTCTTCCAACAAAATGGTGGTTTATTATTGAAGCATAGAATCTCCACCAGCAGTGTGGAAGCAACAAGAATTTTTACAGCTGAGGAGCTCAAGAAAGCTACAAACAATTACGCCAAAGACAGAATTCTTGGTCATGGTGCCAATGGGATTGTATATAGAGGTGTCCTACGTGATACTCGCACAGTTGCCATTAAAAATCTAGAATTGTGGAAGAGAGTCAAATTGAGCAGTTTATCAATGAGGTGCTCATTCTTACTCAAATCAACCATCGAAACATGATGAGGCTCTTTGGGTGTTGTTTGGAAGATGAAGTTCCTTTATTGGTTTGAGTATGTCTCTGAAGGAACTCTTTACGAGCACATTCACAACCAACGTGGAGTGGGTTGGTTAAATTGGCAAAATCGTTTGAGGATTGCAGCAGAGATAGCCACTAGACTTGCTTACCTTCATTCATTTGCGTCCATGCCTATAATTCATAGGGACATTAAGTCTGCCAACATATTGTTACACAGCTAAAGTGGCAGATTTTGGAGCTTCAAGACTCATCCCTCTAGATCAAACACATGTGGCTACATTAGTTCAAGGTACATTTGGGTACTTGGATCCTGAATATTTGTGCACAAGTCAATTGACAGAAAAAAGCGATGATTACAGCTTTGGAGTAGTTCTTGCAGAACTTCTAACAGGGTTAAAACCGCTTTCTAGAGACAGAAACGATGAGCAAAAGAATTTTGCTGCCCATTTTGTGTCGTCCGTGAATAACAATCGGTTACTTCAAATTCTTGATCGTCCTGTTTTGCGAGAAGGGAATTTTGAGCAACTTCAAAAGATGGCTGAGCTAGTGAAGAGTTGTCTTCAATTGCACGGAGAAGATAGGCCTACAATGAAGGAAGTGGCTACTAAAATTGAAGGTTTGAGGAAGTTAAAGTGGAATCTCTTGGTCTAATCAACATGGACAGGAAGAGAATGATCAGATCTCTACACTGTTTCAATTAATTCCAATGAAAATACCGTCAATTTCTCAGAAGGATACATTTCGGCTAGTTCACGTGCACTACATCCTACAGATAATGAACATGTAAAATCGTCTGGTACTCCTCCTGATACCTAGCTATATGTGTTTCTTCCATATTGATTGTAAGTTCCTTTGCTCGGGTTGATTTGAAGATGTAAAATAATGTATACAGTTGCTTTTTTCCAGAAAGCTATTTGAATGTCATTCTTTGTGAAAGGGAAAGTCCGAAGGCGAAACCCCCACCTGTACCAGAGGCCCTTGACCAGGTGGGATGTAAATCGAGGAATATGCGCGAGTGGCAGCCCTGCAAGGGAGAGGACCAACGGGACACGAACCCAGCAACAACCCTTGTAATATTTCAGCAAAGACTGTCACCACACGGATTCGAACCCGCGACGTCGGAGTGGTTATACCTCAATCACCTTGCCATTTACCAACTCTCATGTGTCCCCGGGCTATTTGAATGTCATTCTTAGTCCATCAACTTATGGTTTTGAAAGAAGTGCAGAAACAAGTAAAGACTTATTCACACCTGTACCAAATTAATAGATGTGGAACATGTGTTTGTTTGCACAGACTTCTAGCAATTAACATGATTAATTAATTCATATTTTCACTTTATTAAATTGACTTGATGTAAACCCCATACGTGTAAAAATTTACCCAGAAACAAAGTCACAAATCAAAGACGTTGATGTTGATCTCTTTAAGATTCTGTGTTGGCGCAAAGGGGAAATACTTATTTATTACTAGCTACTAAATATTACATGAGGTGGATCTGTACCTTTACCATTTCTATTTCTAATTGTTGTACAGATTTCAAATGCGTCCACGTGCAGAGGCCCTGGTAGAATAGGAAGTATGGATTCGGCCGAATTCAGTATCTTTTGATTCAAACTCTACATTTATTATAAAAAAAAAGTCAATCCGGTGCATTAAGCTCCGCTATACGCGAGGTTCGAAAAAGGGACGGATCACAAAGGTCTATTGTACGCAACCTTACCTTGCATTTCTACAAGATGTTGTTTCCACGACTTAAAACACGTGACCTCCTGGTCACATGGTTCAAACCCTACCATTTATTTTAAAAGAATTACTCACTCTATCTTAATTTATGTGCCATCATTTCTTTTTTAATCTGTCCCAAAAAGAATGTCACATTTATATATGTAGAAACAATTTAACTTTATGAGATAATTTACAATCACATTTATATAAAATTTATTTTGAACCACACATCTCAAAAGTCTTCATTTCTTTCTAATACTCCATGTCAAGTCAAATTGTGTCATATAAATTGGGACGGATGAAGTATTTGATAAGCAAAATAAAATAAAATAGCCTAATGCACAAAACTCAAGGTTTAGATCATTGCTAATTTGCTATATTATCATAGGACGATCAAAATGGCCTTCATTGTAGTCTGAATGACTGGCTTGAGTTTTCAACGTATCATTTAGTCAGCTTTTAAACTGAAATTTTCCAAATAAATTGTTTGGAATATCTGCAGACTGAAAACTTTGAAGATTCATGTGCAAGATCAATGCATTAGGACTACATTGCATTATCTATCTTCAGATCTTCGGAAGCCTGTTTCAATATCATCTATTTGATATTTCCTTCCAAGAAGATGTTGAAAGCATTTCCCATTCAAACATCAATTATGAACAAGTTCAATTAAAGGTCTCTGCTCACCATTCAGTACAAATATTATTGCCTTATGTTTTAAATTGATCAACTAAAACTCTATGCAAATTGAATGACCATATTTGATACAGCGTTATTAAAGACTATAAGCTGCAGGCTAAATCCAGTCAAGAATGCACTACATCTGAGTGCCATTGGCAAAGCTGTGGTAATGAATACCTCAAAGGGAGCAAGCATATTATTTGGATCTTGGTCAAGCATAGAACAGGGGATAACAAATACATTACAATATACTACACATATATTTTCCTAATATACAATATTCTTACATTGTCTAAAAAAATCCTTTAGAAATCGAAACAGAAAATTCTCTGCTTCAAGATTCTAGCATAAGCTCTGCAGTCTCCAATTTTCTATTTCATTCAAACACCAACGGCAATAACTACGCCTCAATCTCAAACAAATTGAGTTCCCTGTTGTATAGACTAGAAAATAATCCATCAAAAAATAGCTCGATGTTCTAGTAACAGTACAACCCGACAAGCTTATAATGAATCTACTTGCTTGTATTGATTTTATTTCTAAATTGCACCATCTGCAAGCATGTCTACATCGTTCTTCTTCCAAAAATATAAGACTCTCCGTCCAAGAGATACCACAAAATATATTGATGTTTCTCATGAGTCATGTTAACAACAAGCTGTCTGAGCTTGCAGGATATCCAGTGGCGAGACAATACTGCACAATTTATGCAGAGGAGAGCCTAAATGGGCAAAATCTTCTATAAACTATAACTAAACTTCATATCATTCATACGAGGGGTCTGAAGATGGAAATAATACAACTAAACTTCAAACCGACTGAAGATTAAACTAATACAACTAAACTCCTTATCAAAAAAACAAGTACAACTGAACCTCCCCACCATCGGTTTGAAGCTTGAACTATGTAACCTCATTTCTGATTCCCTTCAATAACCATTTAGATTTTCCATCTCATTTCCTCACATATACAGACAGTCTCAGGCAAGGGACGCCACTCTCCCTGTTTCCCAAACAATCACCATTTTCAACATATTCTTCAACATCACAATTGAAAACCCATTACCGCACATCCAAACTTCAACGACACCCCTAAAAAAAATATAAATAGCACACACTACCTTAAGCAACACCCCTCCACAGCAAATGGAGAACCATCTTGTTTTGAGTTGTCTTTATCTTGATCCTCCTATGACGGTTAGGTGGCTGGCCATGGAGGAAGTGAGGAGAGTTAGATCCTTAAATTAAAAAGGGACCTTTGAGTCTTCCTTTCTGAAGAAGTGACTCGTGTTCTTTTCTTGATTAGAAGCGACTCTTTTGTGATTAGTGTTAATGACGCACATTTTAAAAGCCCTGAAAATTCTCTTATTTACACAAAGCTCCGATCTTCCACTCCCCCTCATGCACCTCTTCACACCCAAATGCCTCTCCTCCCTCCCCTCATCCTACGCCTCTTCACACCCAAATGGAGGATGAGGACGGAAGAGAGAATTCAATTTTGGAAATGTGAAAATCTGAAAGCACCTAAAGGGAAATATGCCTCATGAGCAACCACTGAACAGTCAGAAAAAAAATATCCTCTCCAAACACCCACTCACTATAATCAATACTTTGTTATCGGGATTCATCAAATCTGTTACGGACATAAACTGTGGATTATGTTAGTCCAGCGAACATTGAGGCATTAATGTTTTGGACAAATACACCAAGTACGACTCCAACTCAGGGTTCTCTTTTTGTTTATTAATTTGTCGAGTTGGGAATATATGAGAAAGAGTCGTATAATAAATCTCACCCTGCATGCTTGACAATATTACATGGAAGAAGTGCACTTATTTCACATGCTGTGTAAAGACATGATTCAAACTTGACAACGGAATCCCTTACAGGAGATCCAAGCGACTTCCAAAAGACATCACAAAAGTGACAAACATGGGAAAGCAAGTAACACAGAATGCAATAATAAGCAATATTATTACAACATTACTACCAGGATCACTTGTACACCACCATATGCAACAGCCGCACTACAGAAACTGCAATTATCCAAGGCACCAGAATCACAGAGCTACAAGGACTCGATTTTCTTCAAATAATTAGTCTGGGAAAAAAAGCTAACTCTGTACATCCTTACACCTTTGTTCCAAATCACTGGTTCTTGAAAGACTGCAAAATATTTATCAGTTAGTAAATTAATTATTAGTTCGAGGCTCATTATAATTATTTGCAAAAGTTTCACAGTTAAAACCTCAAAGTTTTTGGAAGCATCCTTGATCTGGTCAGCAATTTCTCGCTTTTTCTGCTCAGCTGCAAGTACGAAAACAAATGCTCAGAACAGCCTGAAAAGTGTACTAGAATCAGGAAGATATGGTATATAAGTTACCCATTTTAGATATATCCTCCATTCTCCTCGAGGTCCTTACTGCAAATCTTTGGAAACCAGGACTGAGATGAAAAGCAAGATACAGTTTAGTGGGCATCTTCTGAAGATGATTACAATATAATATCTCAAGCCTCATACTACTGCAAGAAAGATACTCCCTCCGTCCCAAAAAGATTGGTCTGGTTTGACTTGGCACGAAGTTTAAGAAATAGAGGAAGACTTTTGAAATATGTGATCCAAAACAAGCATTAGATATTTGTGTGGCGGTAAATCATCTCATAAAATTATATTCTTTTTTAAATATAGAAAGGTGTCAATCTTTTTGGGACAAACTAATAAAGAAAGTAGGTCAATCTTTTTGGGACAGAGGGAGTAGTAGATAGCTACTACTCCAAGAAAAAAACACTAGCTTCGTCACATGAAGTAATTTCAAACTCTCCTACAAAATTCATTCCTAGCACACACATCATTTTAACTTTGTCAACAATCTTATATCGACTAGTGTATCTGCAAGTAGTAGTTAGATCATAAGCGAAAAAAGTATCACTTGTCTACGACGCTACAACAGTAATGCAACAAAAATTTAATACTCCCTCCGTCCCAAAAAAATTGTCTAATTTGATTTTGCATGGACAACAACAACATACCTAGTGAAAATTCCACAAAGTGGGGTCTGGGGAGGTAGAGTATACGAAGACCTTAACTCTACCTTGGGAAGTAGAGAGGTTGTTTCCGGTAGACCCTCGGCATAAGGACTTGACTTTGCACGGTGTTTAAGAAATAAATGAAGACTTTTGAAATGTGTCATTCAAAACAAGCCTTAGATATTTGTGTGGCGGTAAGTCATCTCATAAAGTTAAATTGTTTCTAAATATAGAAATGTATCAATCTTTTTGGGACAAACTAATAAGGAAAGAAAGACGATCTTTTTTAGACAGAGGGAGTAGATTCTTAATGATTTGAATAATTAAAGCTACATGAAACTCTTTTTTATATTTTCATTTGTTTGAAATAGCATATATAAGCCAAAAAGATTTTCTTCATCTCATTTACACACTATAGTATGACAATCTAAGATGTGACAAACAAAAAGGAACACACAAGTCACAACTTACTTTGAAGGAAAGAAAATATTTCCCTCTAGCCAGCACAATGCCAAAATATACTAGCAATAATATAAATAGTTTTTAAAAAAATCATTCTTAATAAAAGCAAATATAACTTATAGCTAAGAATAACCAAGCAGCCAAATTCCATTGTATATGTTGATTTTAGATTTCCATCTTCTTCACAATCGCTACAAGCCTACAAAGTCATCATTGACAAGCTTGCACTTCATAGTGAAGATGAGAAGTACCAAAACAAACATTCCATCCTTGATCGTGAAATATTGCTTGGTGAATAGCGTGAAAGTAGGATACTCCAATTTCAGGGGTCAAAGAATTTTAGAAAACGACTTGGTGGAAGAAAAAACATGAATGAAGTATCCACTAAATTGAATTTGGTCCATGAATCCAAGAAATGGTAAGAAATTTTATCTCAATTCAAGAAACCAGGAATTGATTTGATTTCACCTCGTTGATTCCTTCTAAATTGCATCAACTTATCCAAACGACTTCATTTCAATTGAAAACTAGTTATTCGCCATGTACAAGATCCTCGCTAATCACCGATGGTTGAAGGGTTAAAACGCCCAACTCATAAAATAAAGTAATAGCATCGATCAGTGAGATTATGTTGCAAAAGCATTGCAATCTTTACAAGGCTACAGAGTTGCCATTGGCATACATGCATCAAACAACTGATGTGAAATCCAATCTCATGCTGAGATAACATGGATGCTTTTTTTCTTTTTTTGGCGAATTTACATGTCGAGCGTATAGAGGTCTTTTATTAAAAATAAAAAATCCTCAATAAGGACAAGTACAAGCTAGGGAGGCTAGAACTTACCTTACCAATCCTAATGAGTTAACATGGATGCAGATAAGCTAAAATAGCATTTCCTACCATCACAAGCCTACTCAGAAACTATAAATATACACATGTATATTCATGAATTGCTAACGAATTTCCCACAAAAGACAAATCCCAACCTAGGCACCCAATATTTTAACAGGTCTCCACAAGGAAAACTAATTGTACCTTATTCACCCTGATGACTTTCTTCATTAATCCTTATCATGAACTAAGATTTATTACAGTCAACTTTTATATAACTTAAATCTTGGAAAAATGCAAAAGATTTGTTTTTAATGGAAGAAGGTAGCCTTGAAGTAATTGATAAAGTTGATGACAAGTGACAAGAACGCCACGGGTTCAAGCAATGGAAACAGCCTCTTGCAAAAATGCTTAGTGCATAGGGCTGCAATTTTATTTGTTTTTTAACATGATAGAATATGTTACAACTAAAGATGCCTAACAAAAAGGGTTACTATACCTCGATCCCAAACAAGTTAAGGTCCGCTTCATATATGGATATATAAATCATTTATATACGTTCCCATTCTATCCCAATAAAAGACATATCTAAATATAAATAAACAAATAAATAAGATAAAATTTAAGAAAATAAACAAAAAAGTAAATGAAAAATAGATTACTTGTTGGCGAGTCCATTGACGATTAATTCGTTGGCTACATAAGAAATAACCCTATGTAGAAAGTTTCCTCCTCCAGCCATGGCTAATTTCTACAACGTCTATACGGATAAGAAAAGGAAAACAAATACAGAACTATTGAAATCGAATAACAGATCTCGAGAAGCTAATTGAATGGATGTGGTAGAATGAGACAGGGTAGGAATGGGATCTCGAGTTGTCGAAGCTTCGAGATACCTGAGGACTGCAACTTTTCGTAAACACCCGAGAAATTGAACTCTTTGTTGTTGTGAAGGCTTTCTATGAGGGCTAGTGGGCCCAATAATGATGGGCTTACAGATATGGGCTTGGTGTCGTAATCCATTTGAGTAGTCTCTTTCTTCTTCATTTTTTTTTGGGAAACTAGTCGAAATACCCCCAATAATAAAAAAAGAATTACCCGCCCCATGCCCCTTCTAAACTAATTACTCATTGTACCCTTTTCCCAAAACTATTTTCGTGACATACACTCACTCAAATCTCTTCCTCTATGATACCATTGCAGAATATTATATACTATGGTGTTATCATGGAGGCTAAGAGAACGACTGAAGCAATCTTTCATGATATCATCTCAGTATATTTATATATCATATTGGTATCATAATTTGGGAACATCTCGGATAAATAGTTTCAATTTTTTCTGGGGGTACAAAAGTAATCGGGGTATGGGAGAGTAATTTGTTTGGTTTGAGGGGCATAGACGTTCTTCCCTATTTTTTTCACGGATTTCCCTATTTTAGGGTGATCTTTAATATTTGCCCCTTAAATTGCTTGTTTTTGAGTTTTACCTTTGTTTTTCATTCAATGAGATTTGTTGGATATAGCATTTTTATCTATGACCTAATTTCGTAAGTCATAAACGAAACCAGATATTATGGATTCGATCCCCATCGGATTCAATCAATTTGTTGTTTTTTTATCAAAAATAAATAAATTCGTAAGGCATAAGTTTGTCCGGCATACATAACTTATGTCGGTCAAGTCATAAGTTTATTTTCTGTAGGAACCCTTGTATTATTTTATGATGCAAAAATATAATTTTTTACCGGCCGAATTAGATATTATACAACTTATGCCGGATAACTTAATTCCTACAGAATGTATGCCTTGTGAAATTAGGTCATAGATAATGGTAGATCGACTTTTCTTAATTTTTTTCTATGTTAGAGATATCTTCGGCCACTTTTTTGTTACTTAAAGTGTCAAAGGGAAAAAATTAAAGACCCTAAACTTAAGGGGGTTTCGAGTCCCCTTGGGTACGGAGTCATGCTAGAGAGTGTCTTGCCCCTCAATGTAGGACTTCTCAGCACAATTCGAATTTAATCGAACTCCAATATGAATATCGGACATTAAATAAAAAATTAAAAAAATGAAAATTTGAGGAACAAAAATTAAAGACCCCGTGATAGATGCATTCGTGCGCCCTTTTTTCTTTGTTCTATATTCTTCTAAATATCAAGCATTTTAAAGTGTAATTTTTTTACCAGAATACATTACAAACACTTAAATATGTCCCTGATTGGAGAAATGGCCGTGGAGATGGCTTTGTCGGCGTTGGTTTTTTTTTTTTGTTGAAGATGAGTCTGATTTTTTAGAAAAAAGAAAAAATCAATTGACGTGTCATTGAAAATTTGAGGTGGACACTGACGTGTCATCCATATCAGCGCGTTTGAAGATCACTTGCGCTCAGGTTTGAATAGGTTGAGAGGTCCGGACGAAACCCCTAAAGTACAGACATCAAAATATCAAATCTGGACAAGTAATAGGGTTCAGACCATTTCGCCTACTTAATATAAGTGTTGTTTATAGTTAGTTTCTAAGGAGTCATTTTGTAGTGGGTATAAAAATAGTAGTGAATATGATATATTAATAAAATTGATATTAGTTATATTTGTATTGATATGCTGATAATATTTTTTATTTATTGTATATTAACTTAAAATTTTTGTATGTGTCCATAAACTTCAAATCATGGATTCACTTTTATTTATAAATAGCTTCAGATGTTCTTATACAACCTATGTGAGACACCACAGCTCCTATACTTCTATATTGTAAAAGATATTTATGGACTATCATTCCGAAAATCATTTTACTTTGCATATTGATTCAAGGTGTGATTACGGGATGTCAACTCATGTACTTTGCATTTGTTGTTGGTTTTTGGGAGAAGGAAATTACAAAAAATCTTATCCAGTTTGTTTATACTTTAGAATTACATTTTTGGGGCTACATGTAAGGTTTTGTTGGGTACAAAGTACATAAGTAAGGCACAACAGGAGTTTAAAAGTTTTGTTTCCTACTTACCCCAATAATAATTCTGGTGTGGTTATACAACAATGGAACTTGTAACATAAAACATTTATTTACAAGTTAGCATTGTCTGAAATCTTTATCTACTATAAGGTGCACACGTGGTTGCCCTTTCGATTGCAAGCTCCAAGCTTCAATGTACTTCTCTTTCGGAAAGCTAGAAAATCCGACAGAGGTTCGAGAGTATTTGATTCTAAGTCTCTAAGCCTTAGAAATTTTTTTCAGAATTGGTGTATTGAATAATGAGGTGAATGCCTCTATTTATAGTTAAAAATATGTCAAAACCGGATTAGGGTTTGACCTTGGGTCTGACCCAAAAATTGAGGCAGAGGCGTCGCGGCGCTCGGCATGCGCCTGCACTACGCCGCGGCCCTAGGGTATGGGCGCCGCGACGCTCGACTTTATTTTTTCGTGCATTCTTAATTAAATCCAAAATCCAATTTTGACTTAATTAAAATAATCATTATTCAGTCAAATGTCTCGATTCCAAATTGAACATTTTAATTACTTTGTCAATACATCCTTAGATCGAAACGGACAATCGACATCGTGTGACCCTACATGCTTTCTCATATCGACATTAATCAAATTAAGGTCTACACGGAACTCCTAGACGGCGCCGGAAGACGAACTCAATATGTGAAGTATGTTTACATGAATCCAGTAAACTTAACCTTTATGTGGTAAGATAAAATCTTTTCATTCACGACACACCCGATCAAGCTTAGGATTTGTCAAGTGTCTATCCAAATGACTTAATCATTGTATCTATCTCATCTATATTAGTTGACAACTAGATCATATTCTAAATATGTCTATTGTGTTGGCCAACGACTTAATCAACCTAATATCACTGAGAATCCGAGGGTTCTCTCGAATATACATCCGAGGAATGAATCCTAATCTTGGCTCAACTACCACCTTCAATCCACATCGTAATGTACCCAATACAAGCCGTATCTCAACCTATAAGGCATTTGAGCTTAGGACGGGATCAAAGTACATTACTTTGTAGACAAGGCGCGTATTGACCTCAAGTTTAAGGACTTCTATCTCCCACACACTGATCATACTTTAGACACGTATAACAAACAATATATCAGCAGGATATACCAATACCTCCAAAGTATCCATGTGTCCATCACGAATAACCATTACTCGTAGCAGGTGAGACATACTACATCCTCTAACGATGTGATGCAGACCACATGTCGACTTATCACATATCATCGATATCCCATTCTCGATGATCATTAGTCGAGACTTATTTTAAGAGTTATGCTCTATCATTAATATCTCACTCTATTAATGACAACGTAAGCTCAATTGATGCACATTAATAAATAATTACAAACAATCAAATAATAATTCAATAATTGCAAATGACAAAATATTAATCTCCATTAATAATAATATGAATGTGTATAAAGTACATTTGTTCTAACAGATTGTCTCTAGGACATAAATATACTTTCACCGTGTATGCAATCTGCAAAATGCAATGGATCTGCTCTTTGCTCATCAGTTAACAATTTGCCTTGCAATTCACCATAAATCAATGTATGCGCATTGATTCGATACTCAGATAATTGTGTGACATTAAGTACAGTAACAGGAACTTTCATTCTCCTCATGACACTAGCAACGACTTTCATCATCTCTTTGTTTGAACCAGTTCCCCAGTGACCCTTCTTCGTCACTGGTCTCGTCTCGTTGAAGCACTTGATCCCGTTTACGTTCCCCCACTCTTTATTTCTGACGGCAAAAGCTTCAGTGAGTTTAAGTTCCACAGGATTTTAACGCGATTTACTAAAAAAAATGACCGTGTGTGTTTGCCGTGATAACTTACTTTTGGTGTGAAGGAGACATTGTAGTGAAGAAAACCCGTGTTTTTTTGGGGATCAACTGTTGAATCAATCCAATTTGTCCATGTCCTTAATGCTACTCTGTAAGAAACTGTTGTATCTAATTCTTCATAACCCTCTTCTCCGTTTTTGAATTCTCCCCATCTGCATTTTTAGTCATTTTAAAATTAAGCTATGAGAAAAACCAAGTAGAAATTCTTATATATAGGAGCCAAGCTACATGCAAGGTCTGAAAGGGGTTCAATTGAATTTTCTTTGTTGGAAAATCATACCGTGCATATAGGTGAATTTTTTTCCAGAGTATATAAATAGTTGGTGCAATAGAAACTTTTAGATTGTAGATTCAAATTCCGACATTTGACATATTTTGAATCCCCTTATTAGAATTTCTTACTCTGACATTATAGTTACTTTTTGTAAAAGTTAACCGCACAAAGAGAACTTACAGTGCTTTGGTCTTGAGTCCACTCATACACCAAACATAAGTATTGAAAACAAGGATGTCTACTCCTAAGTCCTAACCAATGTTTGGCACGCTGAGAAATTGAGTCCACCTTAATGATTCTATCCTTTGGATCACTTTTAATAGGCATATCAGTATTAGACGTCACCAAGAATGGTGCCCAATAGAACTCAATAGTGGCATCATATTCATTGTAAATAAGTAAGAAAAAAAGGAAAGATCGATGCACTAAGCTCCCGCTATGCGCAGGGTCCGGAGAAGGGCCGGACCACAAGGGTCTATTGTACGCAGTCTTACCTTGCATTTCTGCAAGAGGCTATTCTCATGGCTTGAACTCGTGACCTCCTGGTCACATGTCAACAATTTTTCCTTGTAAATAAGTAGAAAACATATTTTCAAATATCAAACATGTAAAACCAAAACAAATTCTTGACAAAACAAGGTTTTATATTTGAGTTATAGGTAAATTACCTTAGCTTGGAATACAGAATGAACGTGGCCACGTTTCATAGATTTCTTGCCTTTTGGGATTACATATTCAACCAAACAAATAAAAGATTCCCATTGATTTCTCTGTTGTGAATCCCCTAGAAACATTAGTCTCTTCCCTCGAAGCTTTCTGAGAGTGATTTCAGGATTGAACCTGAATTATTTGTCATTGCAATATGGTAAGTTGAAACAACAACCCCATTGTAATCCCACATGGTGGGTCTAGGGAGGTAGCATATACATACCTTACCTCGAACCAAAAATTTGTAATAGTTGTATTTCTTTCATTTTGCAATATGGTAATTTACTTAAAGAAATAGAGATTTGAAATTGACATTTTTAAGTAACACGCTAACATTGACAACATGCAATCATCAGGCTGCCATTCCCAGTGAAGATAATATGAATCATTTCTGCCATTCTTAATACAAGAATATTGTTTATCAATATACGGACAAGTCCTGTCCGTTTACAATGGCTTAATTGAAGAATTAAACACCCATTTTCCATGATTGACGCTGCATTCATCAGGATCAAAATCACTTGTATCATCTGCTGGATTGTCTATTGAGTCGCTCTCCAATGCTCTTTCACCTATTAAGCCATGAAATTAAAAAAATCAGCACGACAAAAAAAGTAGAACGAGAGCAATTGGTATCGAAATTAATCAACTAGCTGGTAAACCTGCAGAAATTCTTTTGGAACAAGGCTTAAACGGCGAAATAGAGCCAATAGTACTGATCCTCTCAGTGTACAAGAGAAAATGAAGACGAATAAGGTACAGATGATGGCTGTGATTATAGGCAAAGAGAGTTTTCTTCTGGCAGATTTTGCCCATCCCATGGTGAAAGAACTACTAATTCACAATGGAGAAGCTGTTGGAAATTTGCTTTTGGCGGGAGTTGCGTCCAACCAACTTTAATGGCTTAAACACTAGTTTTCCGCATGTTGGAGAATCCGGTTCTTCACACGTGCATAATCTACTAAGTAAGTAGATGACCATAGGGCCAATGATCGTCAAATTTCGTTGAGAAATGAAAGAGATATTGGTCCACGAAGTGAGGTGTTTGAAGCGTGGAAAAGTGTGGTATTTAGACCAATTCTCCCTCATTGGTGGGGGTAGAAAGATTTGTTTAGTTTATAATTTGTTTAGTTTATAAGCCTCAAAGTTGGCTTGAGGTTTGGGACCTAAGGGATATCCCATGTATTTAAAGGAGGGAAGACCTAGATGTGCTTCAGTTCAAGGATAAGCCCATGCGTGCGCCGCCCGTCCCATCCGGTCTTGGTTCTCGGGCTGCGGGCTCTGATATTATCTTTTTGGACCAGAATTATT
Organism: Anisodus tanguticus; assembly: GCA_034509755.1. Classification (NCBI taxonomy): domain Eukaryota; kingdom Viridiplantae; phylum Streptophyta; class Magnoliopsida; order Solanales; family Solanaceae; genus Anisodus; species Anisodus tanguticus. Next base: position 34,395,793 of record CM067557.1, on the reverse strand, counting down.
TCATATTTACAGTTTGGTCCCTGCAGTTTCAAGTAAGTCAAAATTGGGCAGAGAACTTTGCTGTTGGTTTCTGGAACGTCAACCAACCTTAGTTTGCACTCAATTCAGTCATTTATTTTGGCTAAATTACTCTCCCTAAATGTCAATCCGTTGCACATCAATTCACCATTTATTTTGGTGAATTACTACCTCCATAATTGCCATTACTTGCCCAGTAACAACAACTATGTGGGCAGTTGGTAAGTCCTCTCCTTGAACTATATAAAGGAGCCTTTGCACAATTGTTGAGACATACAAAAACATACAAACGAAATCAGTCTTCCTACTACCTTCCAACATCATTTCATTACTCAAAATTCTTCAAGGTAACACTTGAGTTTCCTTTGCTCATTTGTTCATTTGTTGTTTTATCTTGGGAGACAATTGTCCAGGACGTAGAAAGGATACATACGGGGCAATCTTGTCTTAAAGACAGAGTGACATCACTCGACTCAGCATACCAAAAACTATTCCAGTTTCTTGTTCAAGTTTATTGTAATTTTCAGTTTGTTGTAATACTTAGCAGTTACTTATTTCTGTTTCCTGCACCATTGTACCCAAAAGAAGCTTAACTGCAAGATGAAGCAAGACTAAGTAATTGGAAGGCTTAAAGTAACAGAACAATGAAATCATGACAGAAGCTTTTGAGGACTTATTTATTATTTGGGTCATAGTAAGAGTGAAGTGAAAGTCATGCATGGTTTGTACACATTATTTGTATAGCCTAAGTTGGGAAATGGCTATTTTGAGTTTTTCAAGAACCACACTCCTTGGATGCGGCCATTTCCCTAACCCTAAGTGAACGTGGGATGCTTTATGTATCGAATTGTTTTTTCACGAGTCATTTGCAATGTTTAAAAGGCTAATTAGTACTCCAAGTCCACCTACTGTTGTATAACCTTCAGACAGGACCAATAAGATCAATCACTAGGTGGAAAATTTTATGAGGAGACATCATGTATATGTTAGCTCTCCTTTAATCATCCTATATTCATATCTCATGACTTGCACTTGCAGTAACTAACAGACTAGGGTATCTTTTGTTGGGTTTAAATGATAGATTGAATGGGAAATGGAGCATTTGTCCCACGTCGGTAGTGGAAAGAAAAGCGGGAGTTCCCTCTTGCTTTATAAAATAAGCATTTGTCCCACATCGGAAAAAGAAAGGAAAAGAGAGGTGTATATATTACATTACACCTTCTCTAGTCACTAAAAGGGTTGAGGGGGCAAGGACCCCTCGCGCCGTCGTCGTCGCTCGCTCGGCTTTGGAACCTTACGGATTTGGACAAATGATTTGATTGATAATCTTTTTGGACCAAATTTTCTTTAATTTTAATTATTTAATTAATTATTATTTAATTAAATTAATTAGCTTATCCAATCCTACCCGTTAGTGACCCGGATCCGCGTGTCGACCCGCGACCCGGGTTTTCTTTCCCATATTTAAATTTCCCACCGATTTTGGTGGTTGTTCAGAAGGGTTGCAAACCTTCGAAACCAGTACTTCCATGGCTATAAATTCGTTTGATTCCTCAGAATTTTACTTACTAATTTTCTGAACAACACAAACTTCTTCTTCTTCTGCACAAATAAATTATGTGTGATATACTGCCGTTGAGTAGTTCGCCGCTACCTGAATTTGGAGTACTACTATTCTGGTAAGATAATCGTTCTATCCTGGGAGGGGATATTCCATCAACCTCGAGTACTGTGAGGGGAATAATTTCCTTAAGGACACACTTTGAACTAAGTGGGCTCGATTATATTCTGAAAAATTATTCTTATTTTCAACACTGATTCTGTTTATTTTCATAAATTAATTTTACTGCTTCATCGGTTTTGCAATACAGATTAATAACATCTTTCTGATACATCAGGTTCAACATATCAATTGTATCAAAAAAGGGTTCAACATATCAATCAAATAAGTAAATCATGGGGAGAGGTAGAGCTAAAATTTTGAGTTTATGTATTTTAGATTCTAGAAAAGCAGTTTACTAGTTCTAAACAAATTATATATATATATATATATATATATATATATAGAGTTTGAACCAAAATTACTGAATTATACAAATTGAACCAGTAAGCAAAATTAAAGCTTGTCTATGGGTATGGGGTCCATGACCTATGTATTTAGAGTTTAAGTTCTATGTGCCGACAATGTAAAAGCTATCAGGTGACCAAAAAAATAATAAAGGATAGAACATAGAAGTTGATTATTTAGAAGTATATATGAAGTTGCATATTCAAGGAGTATGCCTCATATTATCCTCAACTTTTCAACTAATTCACTGTTATCTTTTGAGTTTAATCATAACCTCCACTGTTGACTGCTAAATAATATCGGTATCCATATTACTTCTTTAGGCCTTACACCTAATTAGCTATAGTAATTAGCCATGATAATCAAATAGTCTTCTACTAAAAATGCAATTATTCAACAGAATTTAAACTCTTGTTTGGACGTAAATATAGATATTCTTCTTAATTATGGTATAAAGATTCTGAAAATAATGTAATAACGATAATAAGTAAGTAATCAGCCTGAAATTTTAGAGAGAGAGAGAGAGTGATTCTTATTGATTGATCTAGGGGTGACTGATTGCGTACAATGATAGTAAATAATAGATGTACAGTGAGTTTGCTAGGAGCTTATGCATGTTACTCGCCTGTCAAGTGGGTCGGGTCCGGTCTGATAAATTCGGCCCATCATCGGTCCGACACGGACTCGGCTAAGGGGTAGGAGGCTGGACTAGGTGGAATTTATTAGGGGGTTGGGCCGGATAATGTGGACAGCCCGGTAGCTCGGCCCATCAATGAGCCCGAATGATGGCCCACCGGGAACCCGGCCCCACCCAGCTAAAATTTTTAGTCCAAAATATGGGTCCACCAACATAATCACGATTATAAAATAACACAATATTATTGCATTATGTGAATAAAAACTACAATTAGTATCAATTTGGACAACTAAAGTTGGAGAGATAGAGTTGTTTATGTTATTTAAAAAAAGATTAATTTTTATTCACTGAATACGTGTTGTCGTTAATGATTGGTCTGGTTTAACATGTAATTGGTTCATGTTATTAATTGAATAGAAATTGCAAGATCTAATGAGATTTGGTGACTTTTATATACACTAAAAAGTGATAGAACCTAAAGCACTTTGAGCTAACACAAGAATTTCAGAGAAATGAGTAAAAATAGAATCAATTGGCTATTTTTCGTATCTCTTTTTTTTTTTTTAAATCTACTACTATAATGAAGTTTTAAATTTCACGGGTATATAAAGTTTCTTCTATGTATTTTGAAACTTCATTGCAGTGATTATTTTTTAATTAACAGGAATTAAAAACTAATTATTTATAATTTTACCCGAGAAATGATCATAAATTTATATCCTAGTATGTGGAGTTTTTTTTTTTTGGGTGTATAAGTTCTTTAAAGTTTAAACTGAAACTTTGAGTATGTAACCAATTAATGATTTCACTAAGATATTGAACAACAACCTTGGCGCCAAAATATAGTGAAATGGAGTTTTTACGAAGCTTAAAAAAAAAGGTGTGTGTGTGGGGGGGGGGGGGGGGGGGTTTGGTATGAAGATCCCCAACTATTATTTAAGCAAGAATAGCGGTGGGGAAATGGTCAAACCCCAAAACGACTTGTATATCTTGTTTATATATTTGTGATTTTGTGTATACCTTGTATATGGTGTTTATATATTTGCTTGTATCTTGTATATGTTGTTGGAATGAAGATTCTCAACGGCTATTTAGGAAAGAATAGCCGTTGGGCAAACGGTCAAACCCCAAAAATGACTATTTTTAAAAAAAAATCTAATTCTTTTAAATATTTAAGTGCTAAAAATTATAAAAAGTTGAGAGTGTGATACAAGACTACATCAATAATTTAAAATAAAAGTTCAAACATAAATTGATAACACTGAAAAATATTTATAGATTGAAAATATGGCCAAAGTATAATTTAAGAAACTTGATGGTTAAAATAAAGTTGGAAACGACTAGATTTTAAAGGTCAAATTCAAACTTAATAATATTTAGTATTAATTTTTTTTTAAAATAATTAAAATCCCTGTCGGCCCCTTAACTAAAATTCGGTCACGCCCATTAACTAAAACCCGGCTCGTTAAGCCCACGATGTACCCCTAATCGGGTAGGGGATGGGCGGACACCCTTTTCCCTCCCCAAGCTAGGCCCCAGTCGGACCCCGTACTGTCCAAGTGTGGCTCATGTTTAAATGGCCTGGCCCGGCCCGACTCATTTGACAGGTTTTTGTTACTGTGTGTATTCAAATGTCTTACAATGGTGGGGAGAAGGGTATATTTATATATACGATAATCTAACACTAAATAATTCCATGCACTTTCCTCGCATGTTTCAATGATGAGATCATGGTTGTTGGACGTGATAAGATGAAATTCAGGATATGTCAGAGTTTGGCCGACAATGTTTTAAAAGGCGGGAGCGTGAGGCGAGGCGTAAGCTCCGAGGCATGGGGCGTAAGCCCATGTGTCTTCAAATTTTTATTTATAATGTAGAAAATAGTACAATAACACAAAAATGAATAAAGAATAATTAATATTTTAAAAAGTTAATACATGATTAAAGAAACTTATAGAAAACAAAACTTCGGCAATGTATTTTTAAAAGAAATGTTGAGTGATATTCATCCTCACGGTGTTCTCAAATAGTAAATATACAATACTACGACTTGTTATTTGAGTTGCTCTCAATCTTTTTATTTCTATAGATGAAAAAAACCATTACGCGTCATTCATTTATTAAAAAAATACGAGGGTCAATAATGTTAATTAAGAAATTCGACACATAATTTATGCAAGAACTGTTAAGCGAGTCCCGAGCGTTGGACGTTGGGCGTTGGGCATGCTTAGGACATATGGTCGGGCGCTTAGAGCGTAAGCCTCACATAATTATGCCCCACACATAAACCCCAATGCGTTTTTAAACATTGTTGGCCGATACTAAAAAATTGATTGTTCGGATATCTTGGACCTTTCGGATGTATCATTTCGGAATACTAATATCTGGTATGGGAAAAACCGACCCAGACCATGTTCGCGGGTAGGGGTGAGCGAGTCCGGGTACCCTAACTTTTTTGAACTACCCGGATCCTACCAAGTAGAATATCGGTTCCTAAATTTACTACTTGGAACCTACCCGTAACAATCATTACCCGGATCTACCCGGACCCTGCGGTTCCAGGTAGGTTCCCGAGTACCTCTGTAAATTTTTCTCCAATGTGCAGAAAAACTCAACAGTTACACCTTATGAAAAAGTTGACATTAAAAAGAAAAGTATCATACATATTCAAACTTCCAAATACAATATTTCAACTTCAATTAATTATTACTTTTTCTCAAACATCACTCAATTCATGTCCAAGCAACTACTAAAAGAAATGAACTCACTGAAAGGAAAAAGATGAACTTACATGTTAAAGCAACCCTGACACTTCACATCCTACAGAACAAAAAAATCAAATAAATCGCACATCAATTTCAATAATGCAAAACACAAATTCATGATTTCAAAGTACATAAATACATTGAAGATTCGTTTTTACCACGAAGAAAGAGTTAAGAGATTGAACCAAACGCTTGAGTTTGTGCTTTCTCTTCTCATGCTCGACTGAAGGGTTCAACAAGTCGACATCATTTGGAAGAACTTTCAAAATCCAATCATAACAGATAATGTTAAAGCAAAATCTGATATTAATTTGAATAGCAAAGAATGAAAATTCAACTTGAATATACATTAGAATGAAAATTTTGGTTAATTTTCTGGAGTGAGGAACAGTGACAACAAGAGAGGAGAGGTTTAAAAGGGGTGTGGGTAATGGAAAATGGCGTAAAGAAAAATGGCATAATGAAAATTGGCTAGGGCTTCTGGAGGTGGAGCGGCAGCAATGCAAACAACAAAATGGCGTAACGGATGAAAAATGCCAAAATGGTTAGGGCTTCTGCCCTTTTGCTTTGTTTAAAGCTTAGTGGGCTGGGCTGGGTGACCGGGTCAACAGAACTCGGCCAAAAAAATAAAGAAATGCCCAAAGTCCAAACCTAATAATTTAAAAGGGGTGTGGGTTCATAGGTTCAGGGTATCGATTTTGGGTCCGGGTACCCTGTCGTTATTTACCGAAATCGGACCCGACATTGATCGGTTCCTAATTTTACTACCAAAAACCTACCTGTTATTATAATATATCTACCCGAAATCTATCCGTTAGTGTCGGTTCCGATCGGATATTTGGGTACCTTATACCCGTGCTCACCCCTATTCGCGGGTGGTTAAGACTAGTTGACTTGGAGTTGAGATGAATTGACACATGTCTTCACCCCGATATATTTAGTTATTTGAGCTTGAAAACATTTTCTTTCATACCAACCTCACCTATCGTTTTCTGTATTAGGAGAAATTCTAGCTCTCCTTATTTTATATTTAGTTATTTTAGTCGTCTCTAGATTATGATTCAAAATATCAATTAACCACGTTGAGACTATTTTTTTTTCTAATGATTATAAAATTTCAGTTTTCTTTCTGAAATAAATACCAAGGTTAAGATACTAATAAAGGAAAGTGCTATAATCCTATTTTAATCTTTTTTTTTTTGCTACGTATTAATATACCTTATAGATATTTCTAGATTTTATGACAGGGCTTTAGATGGTGACCCCTTTAGATGTGCTTATCCATTTATCCTTACGTTATTGCTTGCCGAGTAGGGACTAGGGACCATTACTTTATCTGGTTGTTTTGTTTAATCTCTTGGAATGTAATTGTTTAATTATAGAAATTATGTTTTCTAAACTCTAAGGATTACCTTAGTAGCTACTAGCGTGAGTAAAACATATCAAATGTGACATTTAAGAGTGTCACCTAGTGATTAATACTTGTAATGTGTCGATAAAGAACTTATTTAATTTATACAGATAAATTATACTCTATATCAACTGTTCAAGAATTTTGCTGAAGTCATGGATGCTCTACTGCATTTAACATATAATTTCTCATGTTAGATTTATTTCAAAACAAATATTTAGTGTAATATTAGCCTTAGATTTAACATAAATTAAATACTATGATTTATACACACAAATTAATAATCAAAAAATTGTTTAAAATGATTTTAAACTTCATTCAGTTGACTACTCAGTCTCGAAGTCATATGTAAAGTAAAAAAAGGAAATGAAAACTACATTGAAGAATTAAACAAACTACATTGAAGAGGTGATTAAACAAACGACTGATCTTTCTTTGAAATAGACTAGCGAGAGAGAAGAGTACAGTGAAACTTTCCCCTTCACAAAGAGAAGAGGAAAAAGAATATCATCTTGTGTTGCGGTGAATTTTTGAAAGAAAATGAAAATGAAAAAAAGTAAGAAACGAAAGCAAATAAAGAATCTAATAAACACAAAAAATGACCCAGGAAAAATAAAAAAAGAAATAAATTATATTTAATTCTGAACTACTATGAGAAGTAGTCTATAATTATATTTGGGATTGACTAACAATTGGGTTCATCCACGATCCATGTCCCAACAGTTATTAAGTAGCAAAATAACTTAATTTCCCTATTATTTATAAACCAAAAAGTAGGTAATAGAAGCCTCCGCGCGACCAGTGGTGGACGAAGCGGTAGCGACATCCATCATAGTTTTGATGGATAAAATTACTTGATATATGTTGATGGGAAGTGGTAAATATTTCATAAAATTAATTAAGGTGTGCGCAAATTAATTCATACACTATAATTATAAAATAAAAGAAAAAAGATAGTGTCGAGATTAATTAAACTACTTTTTTTGATGTCTCACCCGATGTCTATTACGCGCAATAATACCTTATTAAATTTGAATTTTAATAAAAAATCCCGCTCTGAAAGATAAAATGCTCCATAATAAAAGTAACTCCATATCGGGGGACTAATTAGACTAATGTGCAGCATGAAGAATATATTAAAGTCCTATCTTTCACAAAGTCCCTCTTTTTTTGGGTCAAATTTAAAATTAAAATAAACAAGAAAGTAACAGAAACATTTGTTATTTTTCTTTAACAGAAACATAATTAGTTATTGCAAGAAAAAAATTGTCTTATTTAAGCATTCCACGTTGGTTCCAGTCCTGACATCAATCATTACAGCGTTTCTTAACGCGAATTTTCCATTAACCCTCTTTGATTATCTGTTAAGACTCATCAAATTTATCCCATTTTCCAATTTGACATTTCTGGATTCATCAAGCTTCAAATTAATGGAAATTGAAGCAAATATAATAGAGCATTTCAAGCTATGTAGCCAATTGGAATTACAGGAATTTGCAGATAAATTCGTTATTCGATTATCCGAATCTCCCACTGATGGATTCTCCGTTAGTCGTTTTGATGGCAACATCGAGAAACTCAACGGTGAATTGCAATTTAACTAAATTTATTTCAATTTTTTTCTGTTTTTATTAGTTTCTAAATGTTTATTAAACTTTATTCATTTCCAGAATTAGATGCTTTGACCTAAGAATTCGTTTTGCCACGAATGGAGTAAAAAATATTACTCTGTCTGTCTCAATTCATGTGATGCTGTTTGACTGGGCAGTGAGTTTAAGAAAGTAATGGAACTTTTGAAACTTGGTGGTCTAAGCTATAAATATTTGTGTGTTTTTAGATCATTTGGACTTTTTAAAGTTAAATTGTTATTAAATACTCCCTCGTCACAATTTATGTGATGTAGGTTGACTGTTCACGAAGTTTAAGAAATAAAGAAAGACTTTTGAATCTTATGGTCTGAAACAAGGGAAAGATATGTGTGGTTATAATCATCTTGTTAAACGTAAAATATAAAGTTTAAAGTTAAATTATTGTCAAATAAAGAAATGTGTCATTCTTTTTAGGATCGACTAAAAAAAAGTGTGTCATATAAATTGGGACAGAAGGAGTATAAAAATGTGTCATTCTTTTGGGATTGACTATTTAAAGTTAAATTGTTACTAAATATAGAAACCTGTCATTATTCTTTTTGGGAAGGACTAAGACTGACTAAAAAGGAAATAACGTCACATAAATTGGGATGGAGGGAGTAAGATATTTGAGGTGTGAATTTAAGATTGCTCTTTGCTCTTGCATTTTTCAGGTGATGTGAGCTTCGGAAATCCTTCAAAAGTCTCTACAATTTATGGAGTTGCTGGAACAATTAGGTTGTTGGCAGGTAGTTTACTGAAATGAATCTTTATTATATACGTACTTGTTTGTGAGTGAATCTTTCGTGGAAGCGGAGCTTTGATTTCCACGGACCACGTAAGAATCCGTCGTCCGATGGAACTCTAGTAATTTGAATTTTATTCATTGACGACACCAAATATTGGTGTAGTGAAGTGTTGAATCTCTGGATGCAAAGGAAATATTGGATTAAAATTTATTATAAAGCCACATAGCCTTTTGCGCGACGTACGACACTTAAAAAATTTCATTGACTTCCACCGTTTGCCACTTTCTGTTAAAACTCCAGACTTTCGTTACCAATCCTTGATTTTAGAGTACTCTATTAATGTTCCTTTCTACCAAACCTTCGTCTCTTTAGAGTGTCATGAGTGAGTTGAAGGTAGTTGAACAGATACTGATTACTACTTCCTACAAATAAAGTAGATGAACACAAAGGTCCTTTGATATTTTCTGTTAATTTAAAATTATCCTCAGAAAAGAATAATATATTTTGATTAAATTAAGGTTAAAGTATTCATAGAAATGGTATCAAATATCAAACTAACAAGAAGTGCTAAAGTTGGTAAAACCCCATAGTGCAAGAGGAAGCCAAATTACAATTTGAAAGAATTTAGTATTTCATGCTTATTCTACTTCATGTTTATCTCCTGGGTTTCAGTTTCCTATTTATCGTTTATGTATGCATTTATATGAAAGTTCTCCCTCTAATTATTCCCACCTCTTTTTTGGGTTTCGTTCTTTTATTGGCTGTATTTTGTTTGACCTATATTCTGAAATCATATTACTACTTTGTTGTCAAACACTTCGTCGTCAAATCTGGACCTTAACCCTACCTCAGTCTCAAAATTTAGCTCAAGTAATGAGGATTGTCGAAGACCATAAGAGGAGACTATAGCTAATACACTTAATGATTGAACAATTAGGTTTCTGGCAGGTACTTACTCAAATGTATGATGTTATTACTCTAGAGCGTTGAACTTTATTGACCTTTTTGTAATTTCTAAGTATGTAAATTTTTTAAAAATTCAGTCTGAAAGTTATATGTGTTGACGTTTGTAGTCCAATCTCTGCCATTCTTTCTGGAGTTGAAATATGTGGTTGAACCAGTGCAACTCCCACAATTTGAATACAGTGATGTATAAGTTGTGTTAAACAATGAACCTTGGGCCTAAGTCAACCCCAAAAGCTAACTCATGTGTTGAGAATTGTCAACCCATCCCTCAATCAATGCGGAACAACCTAACGCCCCCGCACGCCCCGACCTGCCAACTGGAGTAGGTACAACATAACTTGAGGGCCCGATATTGGCACACACAATAACAAGAATGGCCCCGACTCTCATACCATATTAGGAAATGGACCTTTAGCCTAACTCGACCCCAAAAGCTAGCTCATGAGGTGAGGATTGTCCAAAATCATATAAGAAGACTCGACCAATTTGGGACAACTTAACAAGTTGAAAGTTGTTGATGAATGGGATATAGTGTAAACTTGTAGACGGTTTGAATATTGGAATTTGCTTTAGCAAACAGTTCTAAACTTGCTTGCTAAAATTCTCTCTTTTTCAATTTTCCTTTTAAAGTTGTTGAAGTGTAAATAGCTTGGGGCAGTATATACTTCACTATCTGGTGAAATGTGATCAGGCCAGTTCTTTGCATGTTAGTAGTTAAATATCCTTAAGAACTTCGAATAACCCATCTTCTTCTGATGGAGCAACCTGCGTAAAACACATAGTATCTCATAGCATCACTTGCGTGTCCTTTTTAAATTAAGTTCTTTTTGCTGATTAGTTTATTTGGATTCATGGCACATATAGATAGAAAACGGAAGTACTAGAAGTCCTTAGCTACTTTCTTTTGTGTAAATTTATCTTCTCAAAAATAGTTTCACACAGAATAACATTAAGTTTAAAATATTCACAAACATGGTCATAAATATTTAGTTACTCCATCAAGTGAAGGGGAGCATTGGAGTAACTGGTAAAGTTGTTGCTATGTGACCAGGAGGTCACGGGTTCAAGCCGTGGAAATAACCTCTTGCAGAAATGCAGGGTAAGGCTGCGTACATTAGACCTTGTGGTCCGGTCCTTCCCCCGACCCCGCACATAGCGGGAGCTTAGTGCACCAGTCTGCCCCTTTGCTATCAAGTGTTTATAGTTGGTGAAGCAACTTATTGTGAAAGATCAAGCCAATTTACACTCTTAAGGGATTCCATGTTTCGTGCTTATTCTAGTTCAGGTTCATCTCCTAGGTTCCATTTCTCCTTTATTTTTCCCTAACATTTCATGTCTGCATTGATATGAAGCTTCTGCCTTGCCACCACATTTTGGGCTTTAATTCCTTTTATTGGCTGTTGTTTTGCTTGACCTTTATAACTGAGACTATAGTACTTCCTTTTTCTGTCAAACCCTTTATCATATGTTTGGTTATGTATGCACAATTGTTTACAGAAACCTAGGAGAATCCATATGTATAATTGCATCCAGAAAAAGTAAGGTTGTTAATCTAGCTGTTTTAGGTCTTCCTTGAATGTCAACTTAATTAGACTTAGGTTGTCAACTGTGGGAATGTTTAGGAATAAAAAAAGGATAATATAATTTACTCAATTTCTCTCAAGATTTATTTACATTCTGTTAGTTTCTTCTTTTGTAGGATCACATATATTGTTAATAACTTCCCGGAAAGAAGTGGGAAGCTATCTTGGTTTTCCTGTTTTTCGTGTGATGTCCATGAAGTTTCTTTCCTGCAATGAGGCCTCAAGGCATCTAACACGTCGAGAAGTATGGTTCTCATATCATAATATCCAAACTTAAAATACTCTTCTTTGAATAATGCTTGTCTTTTACTCTTTTGCTTTTCTTGCCTGTTCAGAAAAGAGAGGAAGCTCTTTTCTCTTTTGTTTTTCTTGTGCTGGCAGAAAAAAGATGAAGCTCTTTTCCCTTTTCTCTTTTGTTTTTCTTGTGCTGGCAGAGAAAAGATGAAGCTTACTTCATGAATTTGTTGAGAATGGTGGAATCCACTCCTGGCTTGTATTATTCCTATGAAACAGATATAACAGTGAAGTATGTTCAAGCTGTGCTATTACAACTATTTTTTCTTCAGTCGTTTCCTTGACTTTGAGCATTGCCAATTCTTTTAGTTTCAAGAAATCTTAATATATTTACCAGCTTGCAGAGAAGATACAATTTGGCAAAAGGGTGGATGAGTAAACCAGTTTGGAAACAGGTTTATCTACTACCTATTTTTGAACTATTTCATAACATTGAATTTGCAGAATGTTAAGATATTATTGCTTCCAACTGGCATGTGAACACATATTCTGGCGGCTGTAAGGTTTCTGGACCTAATTATGAAGGACTCACACCGATAGGATGACTTGCTTAGTGCATTAAATTGAGTACCAAACCCATGGAAGAGAGAAAGGAATAAGAAGGAAAGTAGACTTCAGTGACCTATTACGACAATTGACGCAGCTTGCATGCACACCTCACATGATATGTTTTACTGTATCAAAAATGTTTTATGAAGCATCTGGGAATCCTTTTTCTTCTTCTCATGTGTGTGTGTGTGAAATAGAAGGCATTACGTTCAATTCCGGATGGAGGTAATAGAAGATTAAGGCTACTACGAATCGCTGTTAGCTTTCTTATCTAATCCCAAAAATCATTGGTTTCAGTTGTTATTTGGTGGTTGCTGAAGGTTAAGGCTCAATGAACTCTATGGGCGAATAAATATTGCAATCAGGCTATTGTATCTTCCTTTTCGTCGCTGTTGGTTGGCACATTTTGATTGAAGTCAGTGATTGAGAACTGCTTAAGATATACTTGACGATGTTAATGTGTTTGCCCATATATTTCATCCCGTTATATCTCTTACTCTATGAGTCTCTTAAATTTCTGGATGTGTTAGCTTAAGAGTTTTCTGCTGTGCCATTAACAATTACTCGCAAGCAAAAAGATTCACAATTGCTTTCTGTTGGAGTAAAATAAGTTGAGTGTCACCTTATCGAATCCAGTTGTCTTCCATGGTTACTGTAAAGAATGGATCTTAGGCCTAACTCAACCCCAAAAGCTAGCTTGTAGGGTGAGGATTGTCCAAGTCCTTATAAGGAGTCCATGTTCCCATTCCATATCCGATGTGGGACTCTTAACACTCCCCGCACGCCCAGACCTTGTTAACTGGAGCGTGAATAATATAATTTGGGGGCCAACATCGGTGAACAAAGAAATTGAATGGGCCTGGCTCTGATGCCATGTAAAGAAATGGATCATGGCTCCTCCTCGTCGCTTTTTCATAGACTGTGATGTGCGATTTTCTGATCTCCTCCTTAAGGATTTTGAAGTAATCATAGGACTTGAACTTTCAATTCCCGTGTTTTTGGAGTTAAACATATCAAAACCGAGAGACGCGGCGAAATCTGTCTCGAAAGATAGGATGAAATCTGGTGAACACAACCCAAGAAGAAAATCACTGAGATTTGGCTGGAAAAAGGTGCATGCGCGGCGTGTGGATCTGACGGGCTAGCCGGAGCTGGCACTTCGAGCGGCACGTGGTGGCGCTTGAGTGGATATTTGTCGGAGCCGCTGACTGAGTTTTGGTCGAAAGGGACTGATCTACCTCGTGGTGGTGTTGAAATTGGTACAACACTACCCGAAAGTAATTTTGTAGCGGACAACTATGTTGTCACCGAAAATATTTCACGGTGACTGATTTGCTTTCCTGGAAATTGTTGAAAATTTGCACAACAATTAGTTTTTCACTAGCTTAAACCTGATCTATGTTGTGGTGGTGTTGATTCTGCACAACACCACTGAATAGAGATGTGACGTTAGTAGCCACCGAAAAAATTATGCACGGTGGTGATTTTTTTTTCCGAATATTCGCTGGAATATTGCTCATCAGATACTTTCTTATTAATACTCGGGAAGAGATGGACGCAAAACAGTTGCCGGAATTGAGGCACGGGACTGTGATGGTATTTTATGGGTAGGATCGGAATGATGGTACGGCTATAGGGGACGCAAAACAGTCGCCGGAATTCAGGCTCTGGACTGTGATGGTATTTTGTGGGTAGGATCGTAATGATGGCACGACCCTACAGGACGAGAAATTATGTCGGAAAAGTTGTCCAACCTCGAAGTAAGTGGTATGAGTCAACTCGGAATCTCTACGCGGTGCTGACAGTATAAACAATTCTTAAAAGAATGTTCCGAGACAACGTGGATTCGCCGGAACCCTAGTTCCGACAATCGGAATCTGGTAACTGTTCACGCCAAAACCACTATTCACGTCGTGAAAACACTGTTCATGCGACACTGTTCATGATGCACTGTTCACGTCTACTTTTTTTTTTTAGAGAATATTTTATTTATAATTATCTGAAAGTTCTCTATAATCTTCACTCTACCATTATCTTTGGCCAGACGGACGACACACATTGGCTAGTGCCGCCCGCCGGCAGCGGAAGCTCTTTGATTCTCTACCGAAATCGTAGAAGCTCTGATACCATATTGAAGTGTGTGACCATTTCATTTAAAACCTTAAGCTCTTAGAAAGAGCACACTTTTAATATTTAACTATATTCTCAACAGTTACTAAGGCAGTCGAATTTTTTTTTTTGCCAAAAGTACTCTCTCCTCTGATCGAGCGTTGTCTCACGAAGAAGTGTTACTTATTATGGTCAAAATACCAACAGGAAGGCGTCTTTTTGCATGTGATCTGACATGATGCAAAAGCTGAATTGGGTTCTTATATTTGACCACTCTACTACATATAGGTGCCATATGTCATGCTGGACTAGTTTCACCTCTCAAATTGATGTAGATGTGGGATAAAATATTGCAGTGTCATATTGAACTACTCTGCCCGGTGTTTTGCTTCCCTACAAAGACTCTTCCTGCTACATTGTTCCGGATGGACGATAAATACCAAATAGGATTATATATTTTTTGGCATCATCCTGGTTAACAACTATGTTCTTATTACCTTTATGCACCGACATCATAATGTTTTTCATTAGTGTATCAAATTTGTGTGGAGTTGTTTCTTCTTGAATATTTGGTTTTGCCTTAATTTCAGGCTGACCCACGGTTTGTTTGGAACAAAAATCTGTTGGAAGAACTGATTGAAAATAAGGTTTGTTAAAGACCTTCACAGTCTGATAGTGGGGATACATTTCTTCTGAACAATAAGTTCCTTTTCATTTAACAAATTAAAGTATTTCCATTGATTATCAGTGAGATTATTATAAATCAGTTGTTTTTTACCCTGAATGTAGCTTGTCTAAAATCGTCTTTTCATTGTTCTCTGTTGGTGCAGCTTGATGGATTCATCGTTCCTCTCTTGCAAGGAAATATCCTGAGATTCTTGTCCCAACCCCTATGTCTCCCTCTCTTTCCCTCTGTCCTTTTCTCCCTCCCTCCCTTCGGGTTTAAGGATATGCAATTCATAAATGCGAAACTACGTGTGCTTTTCTCGGAGTACAAATACTATTTCCTTAACCAGGACCTAAGCTTTCAGACTGGACATCTTAACCTCAAAGAGTCACCAGCTACCATAGCATTGATTTCAAGGAGATGCACACGACGTTTGGGTACATAAAGAATCTGTTATCCTCTAAAGCATGTGACATTGATTTTACCTCTAGCACAAATTTGTTTTCTATGTTAAAAGTATTGCATTAAGCATGTGGCATTGGTTTGGAATCAAACCCAAATTTGTTTTCTAAGTTAATGTTGTTGTATTAAATACAGGAACAAGAATGTGGAGAAGAGGGGCTAATCTAGAAGGAGATACTGCTAATTTTATTGAAACTGAGCAGTTGCTGGAGTTTGAAGGTTTCAGGTCGTCTTTTTTGCAAGTATGTTTTCCGAAGTATGATTCTTCAGTTAAATTGCATATGTATGGTTTTCACACATTTTATTTGGCAAATAAGGATTTCTTGATGTTTCTTCCATGTTTAAATGAGCATTGTACAGCTTTTTGGTAGTTCAGCAATGACATATATGAAGTTGTGACTGATGGTGTGACTAAAGTACTAGTTGTTTTCCTGTGTAACTGCCTCTCTCTCACTCTCTCTCTCTTTCTATCTATCTATCTATCTATATATATATATATATATATATATATAGAGAGAGAGAGAGAGAGAGAGAGAGAGAGAGAGATCTTTCTCTCTTAAATGCATGAAAGAACATTAGTCGTGTTTATTCTCATCTGATAATTTTCATTTTGTCCTTAAGTTTCCTCTTTTCTTTGTTGGAGGAATTGTGTATGTCTGAGATGTCACATTGCTCTAACAAAGAAAAGAGGAAACTTTGACAATTTTAAGAATCTAAGCATTGAGAAACCATCTCTTCTGCATTTCAGATCCGAGGTTCAATTCCACTCTTGTGGGAGCAAATTGTTGATTTGAGCTATAAACCACGGCTTAATATTATCGATCATGAGGAAACAGTATGTACTTATTCTTGATTATCTTTATTTAAAATCTTCTAGTGTATGTATTATGATAAATTACCTAGCCTCGTTCAGCCAAAAGTCGTGGAGCGCCATTTTCATGATCTGTCGCAAAGATATGGGGATGTCATTGCAGTTGACCTGACAAATAAGGTATATAGCTTTTCTGCTGATACTTAGTTCATTAAGTTGCTTTGATGTTCATAATGTGGACATTTCTTTCCAGCATCAACTATGGAGAATTTTTTGAGTATACATGTATCCATGCTCAACTATAGATGTATCCGTGCTTATTGAGCTCTTTGAATATATCAGGAAACTAAGTTCTTTTTTTCTCTTTTCTAATCCAATTACTATAATGTAAGAGCATGATGTTGCGGTCCAAGATATCTCAAAAGTCAAAATCCTTGTGAATGATGAAATTTGTGTCAAAACAGTAACTATTATTTCATTTCTTAATAGTCAGAGCGGTCATATTTCATAGTAATCTGTTTTTTTAATGAGATTCCAGGTACTAATTTATCCTAATTTTACTGCTACAGGAGCTAGTTCTGTTAATAACTTTTTCACATTTACATTCTCGTTATCTCCTTTTGCAGCAAGGTGATGAGGGTCTATTAAGTGCAGCTTATACAACAGAAATCCAAAAGCTGTCAAGTGTGAGGTGATAGACTCTTTTAAACCTTTATCTATCTGAGGCTGTAGGATCATTCCCATCCCATAGTTCCATAGTGACTGAAGTTTGAAGTTAGAGAGAACTGGAGAATTTAATAAGTGATGAAGTATATGAGTCCACCAAACAGTGCAGAG
The DNA here is from genome assembly GCA_034509755.1 of Anisodus tanguticus. NCBI lineage: Eukaryota > Viridiplantae > Streptophyta > Magnoliopsida > Solanales > Solanaceae > Anisodus > Anisodus tanguticus. Next base: position 34,378,239 of record CM067557.1, on the reverse strand, counting down.
AACCAGGTTCTCTAACTGTTCCCCTATGTAAAGACAGTTATAGTAAATAACAAAGATATTTACGTGCTCTTGGGGGATTAAAAATCACGACCTACCACCATAGGATTTCTCAAAACTTTACTAAACTGAGCAACTTCATATTACAACCTATTGCAACCTAGGAATTAAACTCTTAATCTCTCACCCCTTATAACAATTCTATTGTAAGACCTTTACAATACCTCTATTGCAAAGAACACCCCTTGAATAACTCTAGCCCAGTGTACAATTCAAAAACTTGAGAAAACAAACTACCTACAAACAACTTCTTAAAAGAAGAGCAGGTTTACAAATTAAAGAACAAAGGACAAAGACTCAGCAAACCTAAGGACTTAAAACATGTTCAATGATTGGGAACTGGTCCTTCTGTTGTTGTAGCTTTGTTCTTGAGAGCACTTGAGGTGCCGGTGTCTTGCAGATGAGATGAGTATATTTGGATTGTGCAAAATTAGGTTTTCACTTCTTATCATATTGTATATATATGAGAGATGGATGGAAGTGACAAAACCTTAGCCTTTGGACCATTGGTCGAACTACAACAACTCTGCTGCTGTCCTGCTACACTGCCGCATGCTTTGTGTCGCAGACTTTACGGTGCAGAGTTGACTTTCGTATAGATAGGAACCTGATCGCCATCTGGTTCCTCATCTGGTCCCTCGTAATAGCATAGCAAGTTGGTACAGTGACAACAACTTTTCGGCTGGTTTAAGACTTGATCCCTTCGGGTTCCTCTAGAAGCATATCTGGTTCTTTGATTGAGTTTGTTAAATCATCAAAACATAAGATGGAATAACTTATCAATTTCCCCATTTTTGATGATGACAAACTCATAATTTATGTTCCCCTGAGAACGAGATCCCCACTTGTTCCAGTGAGAATGTTCCCAATTCAGCACCTTCCTTTAATTATCTTCCCCATTTTGGCATCATTGAAAAGAGTAAGAACAGTAGTACACACAGAAAGAAGCTCAGCAACATTAATTCATACCCACGGGGGCAACACAACACAAACAACACAACAGGAGCAACAGGTTAAGTATCATTGCACAAAACAGAGAAAATGCCAAGGTTGTAATTCATCAAAACAAAACCATAGCAATTTCAAAAGTACATAATGCAATGTTCAGACATCCAGTAATGCCACAATCAGAGATGAAAAGACGCCCGGATGAGAATGATGAGAGGCAAAAAGATAGTGAGAGGAGTTAAAAGGGCTGAGAGTATGAGAGGAAAGGCTGGAAAGAGAAACTGTTCATAATTTGGCCAGGAGCTTGTCAATCCGGTCACTTGCAGCTCTTTGATCGCTGAGTTAGGTCCTCCACTTTGTCCTTAGAGCAGCTACTTCAGCCATAAGCTGAGCATTTTCCTCCTCCAGAGCGGCAATGGCACCAGGTTCCCCACTTCCTTCTGCACTCTTTTGAGCCTCTATCTTCAGAATTGTGTTGGCAATTTCAGCATTTGCCTGATCCTGAGCATTAATCAGGGTTGAGATTGTTGCACTGCTCACGGTTCCACCTTTCTTCGGCACACATTCAAACTCTTCAAGAGTAGCAAGAGAGAACATTTGTTTCTTCGTACCCATAGTAGCTTTGCCGACCCTGATCCCAAAATGCTCAAAAATCTTGGTGAGAAAGAAACCATAAGCTAGCCCGTGCCTACCATCTTTGACGGTGACAATTTTATTCATATGCTCTATTATGATTGCAGGCACGCTGATAGGGTGAAAGTTGGCCAGGGCTTTAATGAGAAACAAATCCGGAATTGTAGCCATTGACCTTTCAGAACGGGGAAGCAGTACCTTGTTTACTAGTTCAAATAGTAATTGAAACTCAGGTTTGAGTTCTTTCTTGTAGATCATTTCTTCGGACACATTCCCTTCATGTTTGTCCATGAGATTCAAAAAATTTGCTGAGGCTGATTCCCCTATAACAGATTTAATGCCGTCAGTGGGAACTTCTAGGATGTCACCAAGTGTTTCCTCATCCAGACTAAATTCATTTCCACTTACACACACCAATAAATAGTCATCGGTGGCAAGCGGTGGTGTAAAAGCGGGCGACACGCTTCAGACATGCTTGGAACTGGAGGCTTGAAAAGATGACCCCATTTTTGGAACTCAACCATTTCCACCAGTTCCTTCATCCCAAACTTTTCAGCTATTTTCGGATCTAACACTCTCCCATTCAGTACTTCCTAAAATTTCAAGTTTTCTATCCTTTTACCTTCAGATAGTGTCTTTGATTTTTGTTTCTTTGGAGTGGGACCGTTTTCCTTTTCCACGGTTCCGTCGACCTCTTTTCTTTTGCGAGAACGATGAGTATTTTCCCTTGACTCCTTGTCTGCCGTGTGTCGGGGACGTGTGCACCATCTTCCACAATCTTTCCTTTTCTAGGTCTTTCTTTCTCATCTTTAGAAAGCCCAAGAATAAGCATGAGCCACGAATACATACCGTCATCTCATCGAAGGAAGTATAAGATGTGACATCATACCAAGTTGTTGGCCAATGAGGTTCCCTCCAAAAGTCCTCTTCCCAGTCTCCTCTTTTGATGAAACTTTACAAACAAGTTAATCACATAATCAAGTTCATCAAGAGAGAGAGTTTTACCCTTAAGCTCATAGGATCCTATGCCAAGCTTTGAGTAGCATCTCCCCCCTTTAGGTTAGAAGATCTAGCATAGTCCTTCCAAAAAATATGTTCTTTTCCTTCCAAATTGCTCCCCTTCTTTGGAAGCTTTTTCCAAACACGGCGTTGGTCCATCAAGTGGGCCACAAACCCTCAAGAAGGACTTTCATGAGAAACAAATCCGGAATTGTAGCCATTGACCTTTCGAACGGGAAGCGATACCTTGTTTACTAGTTCAAATAGTAATTGAAACTCAGGTTTGAGTTCTTTCTTGTAGATCATTTCTTCGGACACATTCCCTTCATGTTTGTCCATGAGATTCAAAATATTTGCTGAGGCTGATTCCCCTATAACAGATTTAATGCCGTCAGTGGGAACTTCTAGGATGTCACCAAGTGTTTCCTCATCCGGACTAATTCATTTCCACTTACACACACCAATAAATAGTCATCGGTGGCAAGCGATGGTGTAAAGGCGGGCGACTTACGCCGGACATGCTTGGGAACCGGAGGCTTGAAAAGATGACCCCATTTTTGGAACTCAACCATTTCCACCAGTTCCTTCATCCCAAACTTTTCAGCTATTTTCGGATCTAACACTCTCCCATTCAAAAGTACTTCCTAAAATTTCAAGTTTTCTATCCTTTTACCTTCGAGATAGTGTCTTTGATTTTTGTTTCTTTGGAGTGGGACCGTTTTCCTTTTCCACGGTTCCGTCACCTCTTTTCTTTTGCGAGAACGATGAGTATTTTCCCTTGACTCCTTGTCTCTGTTTGTGTCGGACGTGTGCACCATCTTCCACAATCTTTCCTTTTCTAGGTCTTTCTTTCTCGGCTTTAGAAAGCCCAAGAATAAGCATGAGCCACGAATACATACCGTCATCTCATCGAAGGAAGTATAAGATGTGACATCATACCAAGTTGTTGGCACAATGAGGTTCCCTCCAAAAGTCCTCTTCCGGTCTCCTCTTTTGATGAAACTTCACAAACACGTTAATCACATAATCAAGTTCATAAAGAGAGAGAGTTTTACCCTTAAGCTCATAGGATCCTATGCCAAGCTTTGAGTAGCATCTCCCCCCCCCCCTTTAGGTTAGAAGATCTAGCATAGTCCTTCCAAAAAATATGTTCTTTTCCTTCCAAATTGCTCCCCTTCTTTGGAAGCTTTTTCCAAACACGGCGTTGGTCCATCAAGTGGGCCACAAACCCTCAAGAAGGACTTTCATGAGAAACAAATCCGGAATTGTAGCCATTGACCTTTCAGAACGGGGAAGCAGTACCTTGTTTACTAGTTCAAATAGTAATTGAAACTCAGGTTTGAGTTCTTTCTTGTAGATCATTTCTTCGGACACATTCCCTTCATGTTTGTCCATGAGATTCAAAATATTTGCCGAGGTCGATTCCCCATATACGCAGATTTAATGCCGTCGGTGGGAACTTCTAGGATGTCACCAAGTGTTTCCTCATCCGGACTAAATTCATTTCCACTTACACACACCAATAAATAGTCATCGTGTGCAAACGGTGGTGTAAAGCGGGCGACTCGCTTCGGACATGCTTGGAGCGGAGGCTTGAAAAGATGACCCCATTTTTGGAACTCAACCATTTCCACCAGTTCCTTCATCCCAAACTTTTCAGCTATTTTCGGATCTAACACTCTCCCATTCAAGTACTTCCTAAAATTTCAAGTTTTCTATCCTTTTACCTTCGAGATAGTGTCTTTGATTTTTGTTTCTTTGGAGTGGGACCGTTTTCCTTTTCCACGGTTCCGTCGACCTCTTTTCTTTTGCGAGAACGATGAGTATTTTCCCTTGACTCCTTGTCTGTCGTGTCGGGGACGTGTGCACCATCTTCCACAATCTTTCCTTTTCTAGGTCTTTCTTTCTCAGCTTTAGAAAGCCCAAGAATAAGCATGAGCCACGAATACATACCGTCATCTCATCGAAGGAAGTATAAGATGTGACATCATACCAAGTTGTTGGCCAATGAGGTTCCCTCCAAAAGTCCTCTTCCAGTCTCCTCTTTTGATGAAACTTCACAAACACGTTAATCACATAATCAAGTTCATAAAGAGAGAGAGTTTTACCCTTAAGCTCATAGGATCCTATGCCAAGCTTTGAGTAGCATCTCCCCCCCCCTTTAGGTTAGAAGATCTAGCATAGTCCTTCCAAAAAATATGTTCTTTTCCTTCCAAATTGCTGCCCTTCTTTGGAAGCTTTTTCCAAACACGGCGTTGGTCCATCAAGTGGGCCACAAACCCTCAAGAAGGACTTTCATGAGAAACAAATCCGGAATTGTAGCCATTGACCTTTCAGAACGGGGAAGCAGTACCTTGTTTACTAGTTCAAATAGTAATTGAAACTCAAGTTTGAGTTCTTTCTTGTAGATCATTTCTTCGGACACATTCCCTTCATGTTTGTCCATGAGATTCAAAAAATTTGCCGAGGCTGATTCCCCTATAACTGATTTAATGCCGTCGGTGGGAACTTCTAGGATGTCACCAAGTGTTTCCTCATCCGGACTAAATTCATTTCCACTTACACACACCAATAAATAGTCATCAGTGGCAAGCAGACTGGTGTAAAACTGGGCGACTTCGCCGAGACATGCTTGGAACTGGAGGCTTGAAAAGATGACCCCATTTTTGGAACTCAACCATTTCCACCAGTTCCTTCATCCCAAACTTTTCAGCTATTTTCGGATCTAACACTCTCCCATTCAAGTACTTCCTAAAATTTCAAGTTTTCTATCCTTTTACCTTCGAGATAGTGTCTTTGATTTTTGTTTCTTTGGAGTGGGACCGTTTTCCTTTTCCACGGTTCCGTCGCCTCTTTTCTTTTGCGAGAACGATGAGTATTTTCCCTTGACTCCTTGTCTGTTTGTGTCGGGACGTGTGCACCATCTTCCACAATCTTTCCTTTTCTAGGTCTTTCTTTCTCGACTTTAGAAAGCCCAAGAATAAGCATGAGCCACGAATACATACCGTCATCTCATCGAAGGAAGTATAAGATGTGACATCATACCAAGTTGTTGGCCAATGAGGTTCCCTCCAAAAGTCCTCTTCCGGTCTCTCTTTTGATGAAACTTCACAAACAAGTTAATCACATAATCAAGTTCATAAAGAGAGAGAGTTTTACCCTTAAGCTCATAGGATCCTATGCCAAGCTTTGAGTAGCATCTCCCCCCCCCTTTAGGTTAGAAGATCTAGCATAGTCCTTCCAAAAAGTATGTTCTTTTCCTTCCAAATTGCTGCCCTTCTTTGGAAGCTTTTTCCAAACACGGCGTTGGTCCATCAAGTGGGCCACAAACCCTCAAGAAGGACTTTCATGAGAAACAAATCCGAATTGTAGCCATTGACCTTTCGAACGGGAAGCAAGTACCTTGTTTACTAGTTCAAATAGTAATTGAAACTCGTGTTTGAGTTCTTTCTTGTAGATCATTTCTTCTTCGGACACATTCCCTTCATGTTTGTCCATGAGATTCAAAAAATTTGCTGAGGCTGATTCCCCTATAACAGATTTAATGCCGTCAGTGGGAACTTCTAGGATGTCACCAAGTGTTTCCTCATCCAGACTAAATTCATTTCCACTTACACACACCAATAAATAGTCATCAGTGGCAAAGCGGTGGTGTAAAGCGGGCGACTTCTCGCCGGACATGCTTGGAACTGGAGGCTTGAAAAGATGACCCCATTTTTGGAACTCAACCATTTCCACCAGTTCCTTCATCCCAAACTTTTCAGCTATTTTCGGATCTAACACTCTCCCATTCAGTACTTCCTAAAATTTCAAGTTTTCTATCCTTTTACCTTCAGATAGTGTCTTTGATTTTTGTTTCTTTGGAGTGGGACCGTTTTCCTTTTCCACGGTTCCGTCACCTCTTTTCTTTTGCGAGAACGATGAGTATTTTCCCTTGACTCCTTGTCTGTTTGTGTCGGGACGTGTGCACCATCTTCCACAATCTTTCCTTTTCTAGGTCTTTCTTTCTCAGCTTTAGAAAGCCCAAGAATAAGCATGAGCCACGAATACATACCGTCATCTCATCGAAGGAAGTATAAGATGTGACATCATACCAAGTTGTTGGCCAATGAGGTTCCCTCCAAAAGTCCTCTTCCGGTCTCCTCTTTTGATGAAACTTCACAAACAAGTTAATCACATAATCAAGTTCATAAAGAGAGAGAGTTTTACCCTTAAGCTCATAGGATCCTATGCCAAGCTTTGAGTAGCATCCCCCCCCTTTAGGTTAGAAGATCTAGCATAGTCCTTCCAAAAATATGTTCTTTTCCTTCCAAATTGTTGCCCTTCTTTGGAAGCTTTTTCCAAACACGGCGTTGGTCCATCAAGTGGGCCACAAACCCTCGAAGGACTTTCATGAGAAACAAATCCGAATTGTAGCCATTGACCTTTCGTAACGGGAAGCAAGTACCTTGTTTACTAGTTCAAATAGTAATTGAAACTCAGGTTTGAGTTCTTTCTTGTAGATCATTTCTTCGGACACATTCCCTTCATGTTTGTCCATGAGATTCAAAAAATTTGCTGAGGCTGATTCCCCTATAACTGATTTAATGCCGTCAGTGGGAACTTCTAGGATGTCACCAAGTGTTTCCTCATCCAGACTAAATTCATTTCCACTTACACACACCAATAAATAGTCATCAGTGGCAAGCAGACTGGTGTAAAACTGGGCGACTTCTGCTTCAGACATGCTTGGAACTGGAGGCTTGAAAAGATGACCCCATTTTTGGAACTCAACCATTTCCACCAGTTCCTTCATCCCAAACTTTTCAGCTATTTTCGGATCTAACACTCTCCCATTCAGTACTTCCTAAAATTTCAAGTTTTCTATCCTTTTACCTTCAGATAGTGTCTTTGATTTTTGTTTCTTTGGAGTGGGACCGTTTTCCTTTTCCACGGTTCCGTCAGCCTCTTTTCTTTTGCGAGAACGATGAGTATTTTCCCTTGACTCCTTGTCTGCTGTGTCAGGGACGTGTGCACCATCTTCCACAATCTTTCCTTTTCTAGGTCTTTCTTTCTCAGCTTTAGAAAGCCCAAGAATAAGCATGAGCCACGAATACATACCGTCATCTCATCGAAGGAAGTATAAGATGTGACATCATACCAAGTTGTTGGCCAACGAGGTTCCCTCCAAAAGTCCTCTTCCGTCTCCTCTTTTGATGAAACTTCACAAACACGTTAATCACATAATCAAGTTCATAAAGAGAGAGAGTTTTACCCTTAAGCTCATAGGATCCTATGCCAAGCTTTGAGTAGCATCTCCCCCCCCCCCCCTTTAGGTTAGAAGATCTAGCATAGTCCTTCCAAAAAATATGTTCTTTTCCTTCCAAATTTCGCCCTTCTTTGGAAGCTTTTTCCAAACACGGCGTTGGTCCATCAAGTGGGCCACAAACCCTCAAGAAGGACTTTCATGAGAAACAAACCGGAATTGTAGCCATTGACCTTTCAGAACGGGGAAGCAGTACCTTGTTTACTAGTTCAAATAGTAATTGAAACTCAGGTTTGAGTTCTTTCTTGTAGATCATTTCTTCGGACACATTCCCTTCATGTTTGTCCATGAGATTCAAAAAATTTTTCGAGGTGATTCCCCTATAACGCATTTAATGCCGTCGGTGGGAACTTCTAGGATGTCACCAAGTGTTTCCTCATCCGGACTAAATTCATTTCCACTTACACACACCAATAAATAGTCATCGGTGGCAAACGGTGGTGTAAACCGGGCGACTTCGCTTCCGACATGCTTGGAACTTGGAGGCTTGAAAAGATGACCCCATTTTTGGAACTCAACCATTTCCACCAGTTCCTTCATCCCAAACTTTTCAGCTATTTTCGGATCTAACACTCTCCCATTCAGTACTTCCTAAAATTTCAAGTTTTCTATCCTTTTACCTTCAGATAGTGTCTTTGATTTTTGTTTCTTTGGAGTGGGACCGTTTTCCTTTTCCACGGTTCCGTCAGCCTCTTTTCTTTGCGAGAACGATGAGTATTTTCCCTTGACTCCTTGTCCGTCTTGTGTCGGGACGTGTGCACCATCTTCCACAATCTTTCCTTTTCTAGGTCTTTCTTTCTCAGCTTTAGAAAGCCCAAGAATAAGCATGAGCCACGAATACATACCGTCATCTCATCGAAGGAAGTATAAGATGTGACATCATACCAAGTTGTTGGCCAATGAGGTTCCCTCCAAAAGTCCTCTTCCAGTCTCTCTTTTGATGAAACTTCACAAACAAGTTAATCACATAATCAAGTTCATAAAGAGAGAGAGTTTTACCCTTAAGCTCATAGGATCCTATGCCAAGCTTTGAGTAGCATCTCCCCCCCCCCTTTAGGTTAGAAGATCTAGCATAGTCCTTCCAAAAAATATGTTCTTTTCCTTCCAAATTCCGCCCTTCTTTGGAAGCTTTTTCCAAACACGGCGTTGGTCCATCAAGTGGGCCACAAACCCTCAAGAAGGACTTTCATGAGAAACAAATCCGGAATTGTAGCCATTGACCTTTCAGAACGGGGAAGCAGTACCTTGTTTACTAGTTCAAATAGTAATTGAAACTCAGGTTTGAGTTCTTTCTTGTAGATCATTTCTTCGGACACATTCCCTTCATGTTTGTCCATGAGATTCAAAAAATTTGCTGAGGCTGATTCCCCTATAACAGATTTAATGCCGTCAGTGGGAACTTCTAGGATGTCACCAAGTGTTTCCTCATCCAGACTAAATTCATTTCCACTTACACACACCAATAAATAGTCATCAGTGGCAAGCAGACTGGTGTAAAACTGGGCGACTTCTGCTTCAGACATGCTTGGAACTGGAGGCTTGAAAAGATGACCCCATTTTTGGAACTCAACCATTTCCACCAGTTCCTTCATCCCAAACTTTTCACTATTTTCGGATCTAACACTCTCCCATTCAGTACTTCCTAAAATTTCAAGTTTTCTATCCTTTTACCTTCAGATAGTGTCTTTGATTTTTGTTTCTTTGGAGTGGGACCGTTTTCCTTTTCCACGGTTCCGTCAGCCTCTTTTCTTTTGCGAGAACGATGAGTATTTTCCCTTGACTCCTTGTCCGCCGTGTCGTGGACGTGTGCACCATCTTCCACAATCTTTCCTTTTCTAGGTCTTTCTTTCTCACTTTAGAAAGCCCAAGAATAAGCATGAGCCACGAATACATACCGTCATCTCATCGAAGGAAGTATAAGATGTGACATCATACCAAGTTGTTGCCAATGAGGTTCCCTCCAAAAGTCCTCTTCCGCTCTCCTCTTTTGATGAAACTTCACAAACAAGTTAATCACATAATCAAGTTCATAAAAGAGAGAGTTTTACCCTTAAGCTCATAGGATCCTATGCCAAGCTTTGAGTAGCATCTCCCCCCCCCTTTAGGTTAGAAGATCTAGCATAGTCCTTCCAAAAAATATGTTCTTTTCCTTCCAAATTGTCGCCTTCTTTGGAAGCTTTTTCCAAACACGGCGTTGGTCCATCAAGTGGGCCACAAACCCTCAAGAAGGACTTTCATGAGAAACAAATCCGGAATTGTAGCCATTGACCTTTCGTAACGGGGAAGCGAAGACCTTGTTTACTAGTTCAAATAGTAATTGAAACTCGTGTTTGAGTTCTTTCTTGTAGATCATTTCTTCGGACACATTCCCTTCATGTTTGTCCATGAGATTCAAAAAATTTCTTGAGGTCGATTCCCCTATAACGATTTAATGCCGTCGGTGGGAACTTCTAGGATGTCACCAAGTGTTTCCTCATCCGGACTAAATTCATTTCCACTTACACACACCAATAAATAGTCATCAGTGGCAAGCAGACTGGTGTAAAACTGGGCGACTTCGCTTCCGACATGCTTGGAACTTGGAGGCTTGAAAAGATGACCCCATTTTTGGAACTCAACCATTTCCACCAGTTCCTTCATCCCAAACTTTTCAGCTATTTTCGGATCTAACACTCTCCCATTCAGTACTTCCTAAAATTTCAAGTTTTCTATCCTTTTACCTTCAGATAGTGTCTTTGATTTTTGTTTCTTTGGAGTGGGACCGTTTTCCTTTTCCACGGTTCCGTCAGCCTCTTTTCTTTTGCGAGAACGATGAGTATTTTCCCTTGACTCCTTGTCCGTCGTGTCGGGGACGTGTGCACCATCTTCCACAATCTTTCCTTTTCTAGGTCTTTCTTTCTCAGCTTTAGAAAGCCCAAGAATAAGCATGAGCCACGAATACATACCGTCATCTCATCGAAGGAAGTATAAGATGTGACATCATACCAAGTTGTTGGCCAATGAGGTTCCCTCCAAAAGTCCTCTTCCAGTCTCCTCTTTTGATGAAACTTCACAAACACGTTAATCACATAATCAAGTTCATAAAGAGAGAGAGTTTTACCCTTAAGCTCATAGGATCCTATGCCAAGCTTTGAGTAGCATCCCCCCCCCCTTTAGGTTAGAAGATCTAGCATAGTCCTTCCAAAAAATATGTTCTTTTCCTTCCAAATTGCTGCCCTTCTTTGGAAGCTTTTTCCAAACACGGCGTTGGTCCATCAAGTGGGCCACAAACCCTCAAGAAGGACTTTCATGAGAAACAAATCCGAATTGTAGCCATTGACCTTTCGAACGGGAAGCAGTACCTTGTTTACTAGTTCAAATAGTAATTGAAACTCAGGTTTGAGTTCTTTCTTGTAGATCATTTCTTCGGACACATTCCCTTCATGTTTGTCCATGAGATTCAAAAAATTTGCTGAGGCTGATTCCCCTATAACAGATTTAATGCCGTCAGTGGGAACTTCTAGGATGTCACCAAGTGTTTCCTCATCCAGACTAAATTCATTTCCACTTACACACACCAATAAATAGTCATCAGTGGCAAGCAGACTGGTGTAAAACTGGGCGACTTCTGCTTCAGACATGCTTGGAACTGGAGGCTTGAAAAGATGACCCCATTTTTGGAACTCAACCATTTCCACCAGTTCCTTCATCCCAAACTTTTCAGCTATTTTCGGATCTAACACTCTCCCATTCAGTACTTCCTAAAATTTCAAGTTTTCTATCCTTTTACCTTCAGATAGTGTCTTTGATTTTTGTTTCTTTGGAGTGGGACCGTTTTCCTTTTCCACGGTTCCGTCACCTCTTTTCTTTTTTTGCGAGAACGATGAGTATTTTCCCTTGACTCCTTGTCTGTCGTGTCGGGGACGTGTGCACCATCTTCCACAATCTTTCCTTTTCTAGGTCTTTCTTTCTCGGCTTTAGAAAGCCCAAGAATAAGCATGAGCCACGAATACATACCGTCATCTCATCGAAGGAAGTATAAGATGTGACATCATACCAAGTTGTTGGCCAATGAGGTTCCCTCCAAAAGTCCTCTTCCGCTCTCCTCTTTTGATGAAACTTCACAAACAAGTTAATCACATAATCAAGTTCATAAAGAGAGAGAGTTTTACCCTTAAGCTCATAGGATCCTATGCCAAGCTTTGAGTAGCATCTCCCCCCCCTTTAGGTTAGAAGATCTAGCATAGTCCTTCCAAAAAATATGTTCTTTTCCTTCCAAATTGTCGCCCTTCTTTGGAAGCTTTTTCCAAACACGGCGTTGGTCCATCAAGTGGGCCACAAACCCTCAAGAAGGACTTTCATGAGAAACAAATCGGAATTGTAGCCATTGACCTTTCGTAACGGGGAAGCAAGACCTTGTTTACTAGTTCAAATAGTAATTGAAACTCGTGTTTGAGTTCTTTCTTGTAGATCATTTCTTCGGACACATTCCCTTCATGTTTGTCCATGAGATTCAAAAAATTTGCCGAGGTGATTCCCTATAACGATTTAATGCCGTCGGTGGGAACTTCTAGGATGTCACCAAGTGTTTCCTCATCCGGACTAAATTCATTTCCACTTACACACACCAATAAATAGTCATCGTGGCAAGCATCGGTGTAAAGCGGGCGACTTCGCTTCGGACATGCTTGGAACCGGAGGCTTGAAAAGATGACCCCATTTTTGGAACTCAACCATTTCCACCGGTTCCTTCATCCCAAACTTTTCAGCTATTTTCGGATCTAACACTCTCCCATTCAAGTACTTCCTAAAATTTCAAGTTTTCTATCCTTTTACCTTCGGATAGTGTCTTTGATTTTTGTTTCTTTGGAGTGGGACCGTTTTCCTTTTCCACGGTTCCGTCGGACCTCTTTTCTTTTGCGAGAACGATGAGTATTTTCCCTTGACTCCTTGTCCGCCTTGTGTCGGACGTGTGCACCATCTTCCACAATCTTTCCTTTTCTAGGTCTTTCTTTCTCGGCTTTAGAAAGCCCAAGAATAAGCATGAGCCACGAATACATACCGTCATCTCATCGAAGGAAGTATAAGATGTGACATCATACCAAGTTGTTGGCCAATGAGGTTCCCTCCAAAAGTCCTCTTCCGATCTCCTCTTTTGATGAAACTTCACAAACAAGTTAATCACATAATCAAGTTCATAAAGAGAGAGAGTTTTACCCTTAAGCTCATAGGATCCTATGCCAAGCTTTGAGTAGCATCTCCCCCCCCCCCCTTTAGGTTAGAAGATCTAGCATAGTCCTTCCAAAAAATATGTTCTTTTCCTTCCAAATTGTCGCCCTTCTTTGGAAGCTTTTTCCAAACACGGCGTTGGTCCATCAAGTGGGCCACAAACCCTCAAGAAGGACTTTCATGAGAAACAAATCCGGAATTGTAGCCATTGACCTTTCGTAACGGGAAGCAAAGACCTTGTTTACTAGTTCAAATAGTAATTGAAACTCGTGTTTGAGTTCTTTCTTGTAGATCATTTCTTCGGACACATTCCCTTCATGTTTGTCCATGAGATTCAAAAAATTTCCGAGGTGATTCCCCTATAACGATTTAATGCCGTCGGTGGGAACTTCTAGGATGTCACCAAGTGTTTCCTCATCCGGACTAAATTCATTTCCACTTACACACACCAATAAATAGTCATCGATGGCAACGGTATCGTGTAAAGCGGGCGACTTTCTCGCTTCGGACATGCTTGGAACGGAGGCTTGAAAAGATGACCCCATTTTTGGAACTCAACCATTTCCACCAGCTCCTTCATCCCAAACTTTTCAGCTATTTTCGGATCTAACACTCTCCCATTCGTACTTCCTAAAATTTCAAGTTTTCTATCCTTTTCCTTCGAGATAGTGTCTTTGATTTTTGTTTCTTTGGAGTGGGACCGTTTTCCTTTTCCACGGTTCCGTCACCTCTTTTCTTTTGCGAGAACGATGAGTATTTTCCCTTGACTCCTTGTCGTCGTGTCGGGGACGTGTGCACCATCTTCCACAATCTTTCCTTTTCTAGGTCTTTCTTTCTCACTTTAGAAAGCCCAAGAATAAGCATGAGCCACGAATACATACCGTCATCTCATCGAAGGAAGTATAAGATGTGACATCATACCAAGTTGTTGGCCAATGAGGTTCCCTCCAAAAGTCCTCTTCCGGTCTCCTCTTTTGATGAAACTTCACAAACAAGTTAATCACATAATCAAGTTCATAAAAGAGAGAGTTTTACCCTTAAGCTCATAGGATCCTATGCCAAGCTTTGAGTAGCATCTCCCCCCCCCTTTAGGTTAGAAGATCTAGCATAGTCCTTCCAAAAAGTATGTTCTTTTCCTTCCAAATTGTCGCCCTTCTTTGGAAGCTTTTTCCAAACACGGCGTTGGTCCATCAAGTGGGCCACAAACCCTCAAGAAGGACTTTCATGAGAAACAAATCCGGAATTGTAGCCATTGACCTTTCGTAACGGGGAAGCAAGTACCTTGTTTACTAGTTCAAATAGTAATTGAAACTCGGGTTTGAGTTCTTTCTTGTAGATCATTTCTTCGGACACATTCCCTTCATGTTTGTCCATGAGATTCAAAAAATTTCGAGGCCGATTCCCCTATAATGATTTAATGCCGTCGGTGGGAACTTCTAGGATGTCACCAAGTGTTTCCTCATCCAGACTAAATTCATTTCCACTTACACACACCAATAAATAGTCATCGGTGGCAAGCAAGACGGTGTAAATCGGGCGACTTTCGCCGGACATGCTTGGGAACCGGAGGCTTGAAAAGATGACCCCATTTTTGGAACTCAACCATTTCCACCAGTTCCTTCATCCCAAACTTTTCAGCTATTTTCGGATCTAACACTCTCCCATTCAAGTACTTCCTAAAATTTCAAGTTTTCTATCCTTTTACCTTCGAGATAGTGTCTTTGATTTTTGTTTCTTTGGAGTGGGACCGTTTTCCTTTTCCACGGTTCCGTCGACCTCTTTTCTTTTGCGAGAACGATGAGTATTTTCCCTTGACTCCTTGTCGTCGTGTCGGGGACGTGTGCACCATCTTCCACAATCTTTCCTTTTCTAGGTCTTTCTTTCTCGCCTTTAGAAAGCCCAAGAATAAGCATGAGCCACGAATACATACCGTCATCTCATCGAAGGAAGTATAAGATGTGACATCATACCAAGTTGTTGGCCAATGAGGTTCCCTCCAAAAGTCCTCTTCCGGTCTCCTCTTTTGATGAAACTTCACAAACAAGTTAATCACATAATCAAGTTCATAAAAGAGAGAGTTTTACCCTTAAGCTCATAGGATCCTATGCCAAGCTTTGAGTAGCATCTCCCCCCCCCTTTAGGTTAGAAGATCTAGCATAGTCCTTCCAAAAAATATGTTCTTTTCCTTCCAAATTCTTCGCCCTTCTTTGGAAGCTTTTTCCAAACACGGCGTTGGTCCATCAAGTGGGCCACAAACCCTCAAGAAGGACTTTCATGAGAAACAAATCCGAATTGTAGCCATTGACCTTTCGAACGGGAAGCAAGTACCTTGTTTACTAGTTCAAATAGTAATTGAAACTCGAGTTTGAGTTCTTTCTTGTAGATCATTTCTTCGGACACATTCCCTTCATGTTTGTCCATGAGATTCAAAAAAAATTTGCCGAGGTCGATTCCCCATATACGATTTAATGCCGTCAGTGGGAACTTCTAGGATGTCACCAAGTGTTTCCTCATCCAGACTAAATTCATTTCCACTTACACACACCAATAAATAGTCATCAGTGGCAAGCAGACTGGTGTAAAACTGGGCGACTTCTGCTTCAGACATGCTTGGAACTGGAGGCTTGAAAAGATGACCCCATTTTTGGAACTCAACCATTTCCACCAGTTCCTTCATCCCAAACTTTTCAGCTATTTTCGGATCTAACACTCTCCCGTTCAGTACTTCCTAAAATTTCAAGTTTTCTATCCTTTTACCTTCAGATAGTGTCTTTGATTTTTGTTTCTTTGGAGTGGGACCGTTTTCCTTTTCCACGGTTCCGTCAGCCTCTTTTCTTTTGCGAGAACGATGAGTATTTTCCCTTGACTCCTTGTCTGCTGTGTCAGGGACGTGTGCACCATCTTCCACAATCTTTCCTTTTCTAGGTCTTTCTTTCTCAGCTTTAGAAAGCCCAAGAATAAGCATGAGCCACGAATACATACCGTCATCTCATCGAAGGAAGTATAAGATGTGACATCATACCAAGTTGTTGGCCAATGAGGTTCCCTCCAAAAGTCCTCTTCGGTCTCCTCTTTTGATGAAACTTCACAAACAAGTTAATCACATAATCAAGTTCATCAAGAGAGAGAGTTTTACCCTTAAGCTCATAGGATCCTATGCCAAGCTTTGAGTAGCATCTCCCCCCCTTTAGGTTAGAAGATCTAGCATAGTCCTTCCAAAAAATATGTTCTTTTCCTTCCAAATTGCTGCCCTTCTTTGGAAGCTTTTTCCAAACACGGCGTTGGTCCATCAAGTGGGCCACAAACCCTCAAGAAGGACTTTCATGAGAAACAAATCCGGAATTGTAGCCATTGACCTTTCAGAACGGGGAAGCAGTACCTTGTTTACTAGTTCAAATAGTAATTGAAACTCAGGTTTGAGTTCTTTCTTGTAGATCATTTCTTCGGACACATTCCCTTCATGTTTGTCCATGAGATTCAAAAAATTTGCTGAGGCTGATTCCCCTATAACTGATTTAATGCCGTCAGTGGGAACTTCTAGGATGTCACCAAGTGTTTCCTCATCCAGACTAAATTCATTTCCACTTACACACACCAATAAATAGTCATCAGTGGCAAGCGGTGGTGTAAAGCGGGCGACTTAACGCGGACATGCTTGGGCTGGAGGCTTGAAAAGATGACCCCATTTTTGGAACTCAACCATTTCCACCAGTTCCTTCATCCCAAACTTTTCAGCTATTTTCGGATCTAACACTCTCCCATTCAGTACTTCCTAAAATTTCAAGTTTTCTATCCTTTTACCTTCAGATAGTGTCTTTGATTTTTGTTTCTTTGGAGTGGGACCGTTTTCCTTTTCCACGGTTCCGTCGACCTCTTTTCTTTTGCGAGAACGATGAGTATTTTCCCTTGACTCCTTGTCCGTCGTGTCGGGACGTGTGCACCATCTTCCACAATCTTTCCTTTTCTAGGTCTTTCTTTCTCAGCTTTAGAAAGCCCAAGAATAAGCATGAGCCACGAATACATACCGTCATCTCATCGAAGGAAGTATAAGATGTGACATCATACCAAGTTGTTGGCCAATGAGGTTCCCTCCAAAAGTCCTCTTCCAGTCTCCTCTTTTGATGAAACTTCACAAACAAGTTAATCACATAATCAAGTTCATAAAGAGAGAGAGTTTTACCCTTAAGCTCATAGGATCCTATGCCAAGCTTTGAGTAGCATCTCCCCCCCCCCCTTTAGGTTAGAAGATCTAGCATAGTCCTTCCAAAAAATATGTTCTTTTCCTTCCAAATTGCTGCCCTTCTTTGGAAGCTTTTTCCAAACACGGCGTTGGTCCATCAAGTGGGCCACAAACCCTCGAAGGACTTTCATGAGAAACAAATCCGGAATTGTAGCCATTGACCTTTCAGAACGGGGAAGCAGTACCTTGTTTACTAGTTCAAATAGTAATTGAAACTCAGGTTTGAGTTCTTTCTTGTAGATCATTTCTTCGGACACATTCCCTTCATGTTTGTCCATGAGATTCAAAAAAATTTCGAGGTGATTCCTATACTTGATTTAATGCGTCGGTGGGAACTTCTAGGATGTCACCAAGTGTTTCCTCATCCGGACTAAATTCATTTCCACTTACACACACCAATAAATAGTCATCGGTGGCAAGCGGTGGTGTAAAAGCGGGCGACACGCTTCGGACATGCTTGGAACTCGGAGGCTTGAAAAGATGACCCCATTTTTGGAACTCAACCATTTCCACCAGTTCCTTCATCCCAAACTTTTCAGCTATTTTCGGATCTAACACTCTCCCATTCGGTACTTCCTAAAATTTCAAGTTTTCTATCCTTTTACCTTCGAGATAGTGTCTTTGATTTTTGTTTCTTTGGAGTGGGACCGTTTTCCTTTTCCACGGTTCCGTCGTCACCTCTTTTCTTTTGCGAGAACGATGAGTATTTTCCCTTGACTCCTTGTCTGTGTGTCGGGGACGTGTGCACCATCTTCCACAATCTTTCCTTTTCTAGGTCTTTCTTTCTCGACTTTAGAAAGCCCAAGAATAAGCATGAGCCACGAATACATACCGTCATCTCATCGAAGGAAGTATAAGATGTGACATCATACCAAGTTGTTGGCCAATGAGGTTCCCTCCAAAAGTCCTCTTCCAGTCTCCTCTTTTGATGAAACTTCACAAACAAGTTAATCACATAATCAAGTTCATCAAGAGAGAGAGTTTTACCCTTAAGCTCATAGGATCCTATGCCAAGCTTTGAGTAGCATCTCCCCCCCTTTAGGTTAGAAGATCTAGCATAGTCCTTCCAAAAAATATGTTCTTTTCCTTCCAAATTCTTTGCCCTTCTTTGGAAGCTTTTTCCAAACACGGCGTTGGTCCATCAAGTGGGCCACAAACCCTCAAGAAGGACTTTCATGAGAAACAAATCCGGAATTGTAGCCATTGACCTTTCAGAACGGGGAAGCAGTACCTTGTTTACTAGTTCAAATAGTAATTGAAACTCGGGTTTGAGTTCTTTCTTGTAGATCATTTCTTCGGACACATTCCCTTCATGTTTGTCCATGAGATTCAAAAAATTTCTTGAGGTGATTCCCCTATAACGATTTAATGCCGTCGGTGGGAACTTCTAGGATGTCACCAAGTGTTTCCTCATCCGGACTAAATTCATTTCCACTTACACACACCAATAAATAGTCATCGGTGGCAAGGTCGGTGTAAAAGCGGGCGACACGCCGGACATGCTTGGGCGGAGGCTTGAAAAGATGACCCCATTTTTGGAACTCAACCATTTCCACCAGTTCCTTCATCCCAAACTTTTCAGCTATTTTCGGATCTAACACTCTCCCATTCGGTACTTCCTAAAATTTCAAGTTTTCTATCCTTTTACCTTCAGATAGTGTCTTTGATTTTTGTTTCTTTGGAGTGGGACCGTTTTCCTTTTCCACGGTTCCGTCGACCTCTTTTCTTTTGCGAGAACGATGAGTATTTTCCCTTAACTCCTTGTCTGCTTTGTGTCGGGACGTGTGCACCATCTTCCACAATCTTTCCTTTTCTAGGTCTTTCTTTCTCAGCTTTAGAAAGCCCAAGAATAAGCATGAGCCACGAATACATACCGTCATCTCATCGAAGGAAGTATAAGATGTGACATCATACCAAGTTGTTGGCCAATGAGGTTCCCTCCAAAAGTCCTCTTCCGGTCTCCTCTTTTGATGAAACTTCACAAACAAGTTAATCACATAATCAAGTTCATCAAGAGAGAGAGTTTTACCCTTAAGCTCATAGGATCCTATGCCAAGCTTTGAGTAGCATCTCCCCCCCCCTTTAGGTTAGAAGATCTAGCATAGTCCTTCCAAAAAATATGTTCTTTTCCTTCCAAATTTCTTGCCCTTCTTTGGAAGCTTTTTCCAAACACGGCGTTGGTCCATCAAGTGGGCCACAAACCCTCAAGAAGGACTTTCATGAGAAACAAATCCGGAATTGTAGCCATTGACCTTTCGAACGGGGAAGATGTACCTTGTTTACTAGTTCAAATAGTAATTGAAACTCGGGTTTGAGTTCTTTCTTGTAGATCATTTCTTCGGACACATTCCCTTCATGTTTGTCCATGAGATTCAAAAAATTTCGAGGTCGATTCCCCTATAATGATTTAATGCCGTCGGTGGGAACTTCTAGGATGTCACCAAGTGTTTCCTCATCCGGACTAAATTCATTTCCACTTACACACACCAATAAATAGTCATCGGTGGCAAACGGTGGTGTAAAAGCGGGCGACTTCGTCGGACATGCTTGGAACCGGAGGCTTGAAAAGATGACCCCATTTTTGGAACTCAACCATTTCCACCAGTTCCTTCATCCCAAACTTTTCAGCTATTTTCGGATCTAACACTCTCCCATTCAGTACTTCCTAAAATTTCAAGTTTTCTATCCTTTTACCTTCAGATAGTGTCTTTGATTTTTGTTTCTTTGGAGTGGGACCGTTTTCCTTTTCCACGGTTCCGTCAGCCTCTTTTCTTTTGCGAGAACGATGAGTATTTTCCCTTGACTCCTTGTCTGTTGTGTCAGGGACGTGTGCACCATCTTCCACAATCTTTCCTTTTCTAGGTCTTTCTTTCTCAGCTTTAGAAAGCCCAAGAATAAGCATGAGCCACGAATACATACCGTCATCTCATCGAAGGAAGTATAAGATGTGACATCATACCAAGTTGTTGGCCAATGAGGTTCCCTCCAAAAGTCCTCTTCCAGTCTCCTCTTTTGATGAAACTTCACAAACAAGTTAATCACATAATCAAGTTCATAAAGAGAGAGAGTTTTACCCTTAAGCTCATAGGATCCTATGCCAAGCTTTGAGTAGCATCTCCCCCCCCCCCCCCCCCTTTAGGTTAGAAGATCTAGCATAGTCCTTCCAAAAAATATGTTCTTTTCCTTCCAAATTGCTGCCCTTCTTTGGAAGCTTTTTCCAAACACGGCGTTGGTCCATCAAGTGGGCCACAAACCCTCAAGAAGGACTTTCATGAGAAACAAATCCGGAATTGTAGCCATTGACCTTTCAGAACGGGGAAGCAGTACCTTGTTTACTAGTTCAAATAGTAATTGAAACTCAGGTTTGAGTTCTTTCTTGTAGATCATTTCTTCGGACACATTCCCTTCATGTTTGTCCATGAGATTCAAAAAATTTCCGAGGCCGATTCCCTATAACGATTTAATGCCGTCGGTGGGAACTTCTAGGATGTCACCAAGTGTTTCCTCATCCAGACTAAATTCATTTCCACTTACACACACCAATAAATAGTCATCGGTGGCAAAGCAGACCGGTGTAAACTCGGGCGACACGCTTCGGACATGCTTGGGCGGAGGCTTGAAAAGATGACCCCATTTTTGGAACTCAACCATTTCCACCGGTTCCTTCATCCCAAACTTTTCAGCTATTTTCGGATCTAACACTCTCCCATTCGGTACTTCCTAAAATTTCAAGTTTTCTATCCTTTTACCTTCGAGATAGTGTCTTTGATTTTTGTTTCTTTGGAGTGGGACCGTTTTCCTTTTCCACGGTTCGTCGGCCTCTTTTCTTTTGCGAGAACGATGAGTATTTTCCCTTGACTCCTTGTCTGCTGTGTCAGGGACGTGTGCACCATCTTCCACAATCTTTCCTTTTCTAGGTCTTTCTTTCTCAGCTTTAGAAAGCCCAAGAATAAGCATGAGCCACGAATACATACCGTCATCTCATCGAAGGAAGTATAAGATGTGACATCATACCAAGTTGTTGGCCAATGAGGTTCCCTCCAAAAGTCCTCTTCCAGTCTCCTCTTTTGATGAAACTTCACAAACAAGTTAATCACATAATCAAGTTCATCAAGAGAGAGAGTTTTACCCTTAAGCTCATAGGATCCTATGCCAAGCTTTGAGTAGCATCTCCCCCCCCCCCCCTTTAGGTTAGAAGATCTAGCATAGTCCTTCCAAAAAATATGTTCTTTTCCTTCCAAATTTGCCCTTCTTTGGAAGCTTTTTCCAAACACGGCGTTGGTCCATCAAGTGGGCCACAAACCCTCGAAGGACTTTCATGAGAAACAAATCCGAATTGTAGCCATTGACCTTTCGAACGGGAACGGTACCTTGTTTACTAGTTCAAATAGTAATTGAAACTCGAGTTTGAGTTCTTTCTTGTAGATCATTTCTTCGGACACATTCCCTTCATGTTTGTCCATGAGATTCAAAAAATTTCGAGGTGATTCCCCTATATGATTTAATGCCGTCGGTGGGAACTTCTAGGATGTCACCAAGTGTTTCCTCATCCGGACTAAATTCATTTCCACTTACACACACCAATAAATAGTCATCGGTGGCAAGCGCACCGGTGTAAAGCGGGCGACTTCGCTTCGGACATGCTTGGGAACCGGAGGCTTGAAAAGATGACCCCATTTTTGGAACTCAACCATTTCCACCAGTTCCTTCATCCCAAACTTTTCAGCTATTTTCGGATCTAACACTCTCCCATTCGGTACACTTCCTAAAATTTCAAGTTTTCTATCCTTTTCCTTCGAGATAGTGTCTTTGATTTTTGTTTCTTTGGAGTGGGACCGTTTTCCTTTTCCACGGTTCCGTCGACCCTCTTTTCTTTTGCGAGAACGATGAGTATTTTCCCTTGACTCCTTGTCTGTTGTGTCGGACGTGTGCACCATCTTCCACAATCTTTCCTTTTCTAGGTCTTTCTTTCTCGGCTTTAGAAAGCCCAAGAATAAGCATGAGCCACGAATACATACCGTCATCTCATCGAAGGAAGTATAAGATGTGACATCATACCAAGTTGTTGGCCAATGAGGTTCCCTCCAAAAGTCCTCTTCCAGTCTCCTCTTTTGATGAAACTTCACAAACAAGTTAATCACATAATCAAGTTCATAAAAGAGAGAGTTTTACCCTTAAGCTCATAGGATCCTATGCCAAGCTTTGAGTAGCATCTCCCCCCCTTTAGGTTAGAAGATCTAGCATAGTCCTTCCAAAAAATATGTTCTTTTCCTTCCAAATTGCTCCCCTTCTTTGGAAGCTTTTTCCAAACACGGCGTTGGTCCATCAAGTGGGCCACAAACCCTCAAGAAGGACTTTCATGAGAAACAAATCCGGAATTGTAGCCATTGACCTTTCAGAACGGGGAAGCAGTACCTTGTTTACTAGTTCAAATAGTAATTGAAACTCGGAGTTTGAGTTCTTTCTTGTAGATCATTTCTTCGGACACATTCCCTTCATGTTTGTCCATGAGATTCAAAAAATTTGCTGAGGCTGATTCCCCTATAACTGATTTAATGCCGTCAGTGGGAACTTCTAGGATGTCACCAAGTGTTTCCTCATCCAGACTAAATTCATTTCCACTTACACACACCAATAAATAGTCATCGGTGGCAAGCGGTGGTGTAAAATCGGGCGACTTTCGCCGGACATGCTTGGAACCGGAGGCTTGAAAAGATGACCCCATTTTTGGAACTCAACCATTTCCACCGGTTCCTTCATCCCAAACTTTTCAGCTATTTTCGGATCTAACACTCTCCCATTCAAGTACTTCCTAAAATTTCAAGTTTTCTATCCTTTTACCTTCGAGATAGTGTCTTTGATTTTTGTTTCTTTGGAGTGGGACCGTTTTCCTTTTCCACGGTTCCGTCGACCTCTTTTCTTTTGCGAGAACGATGAGTATTTTCCCTTGACTCCTTGTCTGTTTGTGTCGAGGACGTGTGCACCATCTTCCACAATCTTTCCTTTTCTAGGTCTTTCTTTCTCGGCTTTAGAAAGCCCAAGAATAAGCATGAGCCACGAATACATACCGTCATCTCATCGAAGGAAGTATAAGATGTGACATCATACCAAGTTGTTGGCCAATGAGGTTCCCTCCAAAAGTCCTCTTCCAGTCTCCTCTTTTGATGAAACTTCACAAACAAGTTAATCACATAATCAAGTTCATAAAGAGAGAGTTTTACCCTTAAGCTCATAGGATCCTATGCCAAGCTTTGAGTAGCATCTCCCCCCCCTTTAGGTTAGAAGATCTAGCATAGTCCTTCCAAAAAATATGTTCTTTTCCTTCCAAATTCTTTCGCCCTTCTTTGGAAGCTTTTTCCAAACACGGCGTTGGTCCATCAAGTGGGCCACAAACCCTCAAGAAGGACTTTCATGAGAAACAAATCCGGAATTGTAGCCATTGACCTTTCAGAACGGGGAAGCATTACCTTGTTTACTAGTTCAAATAGTAATTGAAACTCAGGTTTGAGTTCTTTCTTGTAGATCATTTCTTCGGACACATTCCCTTCATGTTTGTCCATGAGATTCAAAAAATTTCTTGGTGATTCCCCTATATGATTTAATGCCGTCGGTGGGAACTTCTAGGATGTCACCAAGTGTTTCCTCATCCAGACTAAATTCATTTCCACTTACACACACCAATAAATAGTCATCAGTGGCAAGCAGCAGGGTGTAAAACTTGGCGACTTCGCTTTCGACATTGCTTGGAACTGGAGGCTTGAAAAGATGACCCCATTTTTGGAACTCAACCATTTCCACCGGTTCCTTCATCCCAAACTTTTCAGCTATTTTCGGATCTAACACTCTCCCATTCGGTACTTCCTAAAATTTCAAGTTTTCTATCCTTTTGCCTTCAGATAGTGTCTTTGATTTTTGTTTCTTTGGAGTGGGACCGTTTTCCTTTTCCACGGTTCCGTCGACCTCTTTTATTTTGCGAGAACGATGAGTATTTTCCCTTGACTCCTTGTCTGCGTGTCAGGGACGTGTGCACCATCTTCCACAATCTTTCCTTTTCTAGGTCTTTCTTTCTCAGCTTTAGAAAGCCCAAGAATAAGCATGAGCCACGAATACATACCGTCATCTCATCGAAGGAAGTATAAGATGTGACATCATACCAAGTTGTTGGCCAATGAGGTTCCCTCCAAAAGTCCTCTTCCGGTCTCCTCTTTTGATGAAACTTCACAAACACGTTAATCACATAATCAAGTTCATAAGAGAGAGAGTTTTACCCTTAAGCTCATAGGATCCTATGCCAAGCTTTGAGTAGCATCTCCCCCCCCCCTTTAGGTTAGAAGATCTAGCATAGTCCTTCCAAAAAATATGTTCTTTTCCTTCCAAATTGTTGCCCTTCTTTGGAAGCTTTTTCCAAACACGGCGTTGGTCCATCAAGTGGGCCACAAACCCTCGAAGGACTTTCATGAGAAACAAATCCGGAATTGTAGCCATTGACCTTTCAGAACGGGGAAGCAGTACCTTGTTTACTAGTTCAAATAGTAATTGAAACTCAGGTTTGAGTTCTTTCTTGTAGATCATTTCTTCGGACACATTCCCTTCATGTTTGTCCATGAGATTCAAAAAATTTGCTGAGGCTGATTCCCCTATAACAGATTTAATGCCGTCGGTGGGAACTTCTAGGATGTCACCAAGTGTTTCCTCATCCAGACTAAATTCATTTCCACTTACACACACCAATAAATAGTCATCAGTGGCAAGCAGACTGGTGTAAAACTGGGCGACTTCTGCTTCAGACATGCTTGGAACTGGAGGCTTGAAAAGATGACCCCATTTTTGGAACTCAACCATTTCCACCAGTTCCTTCATCCCAAACTTTTCAGCTATTTTCGGATCTAACACTCTCCCATTCAGTACTTCCTAAAATTTCAAGTTTTCTATCCTTTTACCTTCAGATAGTGTCTTTGATTTTTGTTTCTTTGGAGTGGGACCGTTTTCCTTTTCCACGGTTCCGTCAGCCTCTTTTCTTTTGCGAGAACGATGAGTATTTTCCCTTGACTCCTTGTCTGCTGTGTCAGGGACGTGTGCACCATCTTCCACAATCTTTCCTTTTCTAGGTCTTTCTTTCTCAGCTTTAGAAAGCCCAAGAATAAGCATGAGCCACGAATACATACCGTCATCTCATCGAAGGAAGTATAAGATGTGACATCATACCAAGTTGTTGGCCAATGAGGTTCCCTCCAAAAGTCCTCTTCCAGTCTCCTCTTTTGATGAAACTTCACAAACACGTTAATCACATAATCAAGTTCATAAAGAGAGAGAGTTTTACCCTTAAGCTCATAGGATCCTATGCCAAGCTTTGAGTAGCATCTCCCCCCCCCCCCTTTAGGTTAGAAGATCTAGCATAGTCCTTCCAAAAAATATGTTCTTTTCCTTCCAAATTCGCCGCCCTTCTTTGGAAGCTTTTTCCAAACACGGCGTTGGTCCATCAAGTGGGCCACAAACCCTCAAGAAGGACTTTCATGAGAAACAAATCCGGAATTGTAGCCATTGACCTTTCGAACGGGGGAAGCGTACCTTGTTTACTAGTTCAAATAGTAATTGAAACTCGGGTTTGAGTTCTTTCTTGTAGATCATTTCTTCGGACACATTCCCTTCATGTTTGTCCATGAGATTCAAAAAAATTTCTTGGTCGATTCCCCTATAACGATTTAATGCCGTCGGTGGGAACTTCTAGGATGTCACCAAGTGTTTCCTCATCCGGACTAAATTCATTTCCACTTACACACACCAATAAATAGTCATCGGTGGCAAAGCGACGGGCCCGGGTGTAAAAGCGGGCGACTTACGCTTCGGACATGCTTGGGCCGGAGGCTTGAAAAGATGACCCCATTTTTGGAACTCAACCATTTCCACCAGTTCCTTCATCCCAAACTTTTCAGCTATTTTCGGATCTAACACTCTCCCATTCGATACTTCCTAAAATTTCAAGTTTTCTATCCTTTTACCTTCGAGATAGTGTCTTTGATTTTTGTTTCTTTGGAGTGGGACCGTTTTCCTTTTCCACGGTTCCGTCAGCCTCTTTTCTTTTGCGAGAACGATGAGTATTTTCCCTTGACTCCTTGTCTGCTGTGTCAGGGACGTGTGCACCATCTTCCACAATCTTTCCTTTTCTAGGTCTTTCTTTCTCAGCTTTAGAAAGCCCAAGAATAAGCATGAGCCACGAATACATACCGTCATCTCATCGAAGGAAGTATAAGATGTGACATCATACCAAGTTGTTGGCCAATGAGGTTCCCTCCAAAAGTCCTCTTCCGTCTCCTCTTTTGATGAAACTTCACAAACAAGTTAATCACATAATCAAGTTCATAAAGAGAGAGAGTTTTACCCTTAAGCTCATAGGATCCTATGCCAAGCTTTGAGTAGCATCTCCCCCCCCCCCCCCTTTAGGTTAGAAGATCTAGCATAGTCCTTCCAAAAAATATGTTCTTTTCCTTCCAAATTGCTGCCCTTCTTTGGAAGCTTTTTCCAAACACGGCGTTGGTCCATCAAGTGGGCCACAAACCCTCAAGAAGGACTTTCATGAGAAACAAATCCGGAATTGTAGCCATTGACCTTTCGTAACGGGGAAGCGGTACCTTGTTTACTAGTTCAAATAGTAATTGAAACTCGGGTTTGAGTTCTTTCTTGTAGATCATTTCTTCGGACACATTCCCTTCATGTTTGTCCATGAGATTCAAAAAATTTTTCGAGGTGATTCCCTATAACAGATTTAATGCCGTCAGTGGGAACTTCTAGGATGTCACCAAGTGTTTCCTCATCCAGACTAAATTCATTTCCACTTACACACACCAATAAATAGTCATCAGTGGCAAGCAGACTGGTGTAAAACTGGGCGACTTCGCTTTCGGACATGCTTGGAACCCGGAGGCTTGAAAAGATGACCCCATTTTTGGAACTCAACCATTTCCACCAGTTCCTTCATCCCAAACTTTTCAGCTATTTTCGGATCTAACACTCTCCCATTCAGTACTTCCTAAAATTTCAAGTTTTCTATCCTTTTCCTTCAGATAGTGTCTTTGATTTTTGTTTCTTTGGAGTGGGACCGTTTTCCTTTTCCACGGTTCCGTCAGCCTCTTTTCTTTTGCGAGAACGATGAGTATTTTCCCTTGACTCCTTGTCTGCTGTGTCAGGGACGTGTGCACCATCTTCCACAATCTTTCCTTTTCTAGGTCTTTCTTTCTCAGCTTTAGAAAGCCCAAGAATAAGCATGAGCCACGAATACATACCGTCATCTCATCGAAGGAAGTATAAGATGTGACATCATACCAAGTTGTTGGCCAATGAGGTTCCCTCCAAAAGTCCTCTTCCAGTCTCCTCTTTTGATGAAACTTCACAAACAAGTTAATCACATAATCAAGTTCATAAAGAGAGAGTTTTACCCTTAAGCTCATAGGATCCTATGCCAAGCTTTGAGTAGCATCTCCCCCCCCCCCCTTTAGGTTAGAAGATCTAGCATAGTCCTTCCAAAAAATATGTTCTTTTCCTTCCAAATTGCTCCCCTTCTTTGGAAGCTTTTTCCAAACACGGCGTTGGTCCATCAAGTGGGCCACAAACCCTCAAGAAGGACTTTCATGAGAAACAAATCCGGAATTGTAGCCATTGACCTTTCGAACGGGGAAGCGTACCTTGTTTACTAGTTCAAATAGTAATTGAAACTCGGGTTTGAGTTCTTTCTTGTAGATCATTTCTTCGGACACATTCCCTTCATGTTTGTCCATGAGATTCAAAAAATTTCTTGAGGCCGATTCCCCTATACGTATTTAATGCCGTCGGTGGGAACTTCTAGGATGTCACCAAGTGTTTCCTCATCCGGACTAAATTCATTTCCACTTACACACACCAATAAATAGTCATCGGTGGCAAGCGGTGACCGGTGTAAAAGCGGGCGACTTCGCCGGACATGCTTGGAACCGGAGGCTTGAAAAGATGACCCCATTTTTGGAACTCAACCATTTCCACCGGTTCCTTCATCCCAAACTTTTCAGCTATTTTCGGATCTAACACTCTCCCATTCGGTACTTCCTAAAATTTCAAGTTTTCTATCCTTTTCCTTCGAGATAGTGTCTTTGATTTTTGTTTCTTTGGAGTGGGACCGTTTTCCTTTTCCACGGTTCCGTCGCCCTCTTTTCTTTTGCGAGAACGATGAGTATTTTCCCTTGACTCCTTGTCTGCGTGTGTCGGGACGTGTGCACCATCTTCCACAATCTTTCCTTTTCTAGGTCTTTCTTTCTCGGCTTTAGAAAGCCCAAGAATAAGCATGAGCCACGAATACATACCGTCATCTCATCGAAGGAAGTATAAGATGTGACATCATACCAAGTTGTTGGCCAATGAGGTTCCCTCCAAAAGTCCTCTTCCGGTCTCCTCTTTTGATGAAACTTCACAAACAAGTTAATCACATAATCAAGTTCATAAAGAGAGAGAGTTTTACCCTTAAGCTCATAGGATCCTATGCCAAGCTTTGAGTAGCATCTCCCCCCCCCCTTTAGGTTAGAAGATCTAGCATAGTCCTTCCAAAAAATATGTTCTTTTCCTTCCAAATTCTTGCCCTTCTTTGGAAGCTTTTTCCAAACACGGCGTTGGTCCATCAAGTGGGCCACAAACCCTCAAGAAGGACTTTCATGAGAAACAAATCCGGAATTGTAGCCATTGACCTTTCAGAACGGGGAAGCAGTACCTTGTTTACTAGTTCAAATAGTAATTGAAACTCAGGTTTGAGTTCTTTCTTGTAGATCATTTCTTCGGACACATTCCCTTCATGTTTGTCCATGAGATTCAAAAAATTTCCGAGGCCGATTCCCCTATAACGATTTAATGCGTCGATTGGGAACTTCTAGGATGTCACCAAGTGTTTCCTCATCCGGACTAAATTCATTTCCACTTACACACACCAATAAATAGTCATCGGTGGCAAGCGGATCGGTGTAAAGCTCGGGCGACTTCGCTTCGGACATGCTTGGGCTGGAGGCTTGAAAAGATGACCCCATTTTTGGAACTCAACCATTTCCACCAGTTCCTTCATCCCAAACTTTTCAGCTATTTTCGGATCTAACACTCTCCCATTCAAGTACTTCCTAAAATTTCAAGTTTTCTATCCTTTTACCTTCGAGATAGTGTCTTTGATTTTTGTTTCTTTGGAGTGGGACCGTTTTCCTTTTCCACGGTTCCGTCGACCTCTTTTCTTTTGCGAGAACGATGAGTATTTTCCCTTGACTCCTTGTCTGTCGTGTCGTGACGTGTGCACCATCTTCCACAATCTTTCCTTTTCTAGGTCTTTCTTTCTCGGCTTTAGAAAGCCCAAGAATAAGCATGAGCCACGAATACATACCGTCATCTCATCGAAGGAAGTATAAGATGTGACATCATACCAAGTTGTTGGCCAATGAGGTTCCCTCCAAAAGTCCTCTTCCGGTCTCCTCTTTTGATGAAACTTCACAAACAAGTTAATCACATAATCAAGTTCATAAAGAGAGAGTTTTACCCTTAAGCTCATAGGATCCTATGCCAAGCTTTGAGTAGCATCTCCCCCCCCCCCCCCGCTTTAGGTTAGAAGATCTAGCATAGTCCTTCCAAAAAATATGTTCTTTTCCTTCCAAATTTGCGCCCTTCTTTGGAAGCTTTTTCCAAACACGGCGTTGGTCCATCAAGTGGGCCACAAACCCTCGAAGGACTTTCATGAGAAACAAATCCGGAATTGTAGCCATTGACCTTTCGAACGGGGAAGCAGTACCTTGTTTACTAGTTCAAATAGTAATTGAAACTCAGGTTTGAGTTCTTTCTTGTAGATCATTTCTTCGGACACATTCCCTTCATGTTTGTCCATGAGATTCAAAAAATTTGCTGAGGCTGATTCCCCTATAACAGATTTAATGCCGTCAGTGGGAACTTCTAGGATGTCACCAAGTGTTTCCTCATCCAGACTAAATTCATTTCCACTTACACACACCAATAAATAGTCATCGTGGCAAGCGGTGACCGGTGTAAAAGCGGGCGACTTCGCCGGACATGCTTGGGCTGGAGGCTTGAAAAGATGACCCCATTTTTGGAACTCAACCATTTCCACCAGTTCCTTCATCCCAAACTTTTCAGCTATTTTCGGATCTAACACTCTCCCATTCAGTACTTCCTAAAATTTCAAGTTTTCTATCCTTTTACCTTCAGATAGTGTCTTTGATTTTTGTTTCTTTGGAGTGGGACCGTTTTCCTTTTCCACGGTTCCGTCAGCCTCTTTTCTTTTGCGAGAACGATGAGTATTTTCCCTTGACTCCTTGTCTGCTGTGTCAGGGACGTGTGCACCATCTTCCACAATCTTTCCTTTTCTAGGTCTTTCTTTCTCGACTTTAGAAAGCCCAAGAATAAGCATGAGCCACGAATACATACCGTCATCTCATCGAAGGAAGTATAAGATGTGACATCATACCAAGTTGTTGGCCAATGAGGTTCCCTCCAAAAGTCCTCTTCCAGTCTCCTCTTTTGATGAAACTTCACAAACAAGTTAATCACATAATCAAGTTCATCAAGAGAGAGAGTTTTACCCTT
Organism: Anisodus tanguticus; assembly: GCA_034509755.1. Classification (NCBI taxonomy): domain Eukaryota; kingdom Viridiplantae; phylum Streptophyta; class Magnoliopsida; order Solanales; family Solanaceae; genus Anisodus; species Anisodus tanguticus. Next base: position 34,347,256 of record CM067557.1, on the reverse strand, counting down.
AAGCTCATAGGATCCTATGCCAAGCTTTGAGTAGCATCTCCCCCCCCCCTTTAGGTTAGAAGATCTAGCATAGTCCTTCCAAAAAATATGTTCTTTTCCTTCCAAATTGCTCCCCTTCTTTGGAAGCTTTTTCCAAACACGGCGTTGGTCCATCAAGTGGGCCACAAACCCTCAAGAAGGACTTTCATGAGAAACAAATCCGGAATTGTAGCCATTGACCTTTCAGAACGGGGAAGCAGTACCTTGTTTACTAGTTCAAATAGTAATTGAAACTCGGGTTTGAGTTCTTTCTTGTAGATCATTTCTTCGGACACATTCCCTTCATGTTTGTCCATGAGATTCAAAAAATTTGCCGTGATTCCCCTATACGCATTTAATGCCGTCGGTGGGAACTTCTAGGATGTCACCAAGTGTTTCCTCATCCGGACTAAATTCATTTCCACTTACACACACCAATAAATAGTCATCGGTGGCAAGCGGAGGCGGTGTAAAGCGGGCGACACGCCGGACATGCTTGGGCGGAGGCTTGAAAAGATGACCCCATTTTTGGAACTCAACCATTTCCACCAGTTCCTTCATCCCAAACTTTTCAGCTATTTTCGGATCTAACACTCTCCCATTCAGTACTTCCTAAAATTTCAAGTTTTCTATCCTTTTCCTTCAGATAGTGTCTTTGATTTTTGTTTCTTTGGAGTGGGACCGTTTTCCTTTTCCACGGTTCCGTCAGCCTCTTTTCTTTTGCGAGAACGATGAGTATTTTCCCTTGACTCCTTGTCTGCTGTGTCAGGGACGTGTGCACCATCTTCCACAATCTTTCCTTTTCTAGGTCTTTCTTTCTCAGCTTTAGAAAGCCCAAGAATAAGCATGAGCCACGAATACATACCGTCATCTCATCGAAGGAAGTATAAGATGTGACATCATACCAAGTTGTTGGCCAATGAGGTTCCCTCCAAAAGTCCTCTTCCAGTCTCCTCTTTTGATGAAACTTCACAAACAAGTTAATCACATAATCAAGTTCATAAAGAGAGAGAGTTTTACCCTTAAGCTCATAGGATCCTATGCCAAGCTTTGAGTAGCATCTCCCCCCCCCCTTTAGGTTAGAAGATCTAGCATAGTCCTTCCAAAAAATATGTTCTTTTCCTTCCAAATTGCTCCCCTTCTTTGGAAGCTTTTTCCAAACACGGCGTTGGTCCATCAAGTGGGCCACAAACCCTCAAGAAGGACTTTCATGAGAAACAAATCCGGAATTGTAGCCATTGACCTTTCGAACGGGGGAAGCGTACCTTGTTTACTAGTTCAAATAGTAATTGAAACTCGGAGTTTGAGTTCTTTCTTGTAGATCATTTCTTCGGACACATTCCCTTCATGTTTGTCCATGAGATTCAAAAAATTTCTTGAGGTGATTCCCCTATAACTGATTTAATGCCGTCAGTGGGAACTTCTAGGATGTCACCAAGTGTTTCCTCATCCAGACTAAATTCATTTCCACTTACACACACCAATAAATAGTCATCAGTGGCAAGCAGACTGGTGTAAAACTTGGCGACTTCTGCTTCAGACATGCTTGGAACTGGAGGCTTGAAAAGATGACCCCATTTTTGGAACTCAACCATTTCCACCAGTTCCTTCATCCCAAACTTTTCAGCTATTTTCGGATCTAACACTCTCCCATTCAGTACTTCCTAAAATTTCAAGTTTTCTATCCTTTTGCCTTCAGATAGTGTCTTTGATTTTTGTTTCTTTGGAGTGGGACCGTTTTCCTTTTCCACGGTTCCGTCAGCCTCTTTTCTTTTGCGAGAACGATGAGTATTTTCCCTTGACTCCTTGTCTGCTGTGTCAGGGACGTGTGCACCATCTTCCACAATCTTTCCTTTTCTAGGTCTTTCTTTCTCAGCTTTAGAAAGCCCAAGAATAAGCATGAGCCACGAATACATACCGTCATCTCATCGAAGGAAGTATAAGATGTGACATCATACCAAGTTGTTGGCCAATGAGGTTCCCTCCAAAAGTCCTCTTCCAGTCTCCTCTTTTGATGAAACTTCACAAACACGTTAATCACATAATCAAGTTCATAAAGAGAGAGAGTTTTACCCTTAAGCTCATAGGATCCTATGCCAAGCTTTGAGTAGCATCTCCCCCCCCCCTTTAGGTTAGAAGATCTAGCATAGTCCTTCCAAAAAATATGTTCTTTTCCTTCCAAATTGCTGCCCTTCTTTGGAAGCTTTTTCCAAACACGGCGTTGGTCCATCAAGTGGGCCACAAACCCTCAAGAAGGACTTTCATGAGAAACAAATCCGGAATTGTAGCCATTGACCTTTCAGAACGGGGAAGCAGTACCTTGTTTACTAGTTCAAATAGTAATTGAAACTCAGGTTTGAGTTCTTTCTTGTAGATCATTTCTTCGGACACATTCCCTTCATGTTTGTCCATGAGATTCAAAAAATTTGCTGAGGCTGATTCCCCTATAACAGATTTAATGCCGTCAGTGGGAACTTCTAGGATGTCACCAAGTGTTTCCTCATCCAGACTAAATTCATTTCCACTTACACACACCAATAAATAGTCATCAGTGGCAAGCAGGATCGGTGTAAAGCGGGCGACACGCTTCAGACATGCTTGGAACTGGAGGCTTGAAAAGATGACCCCATTTTTGGAACTCAACCATTTCCACCAGTTCCTTCATCCCAAACTTTTCAGCTATTTTCGGATCTAACACTCTCCCATTCAGTACTTCCTAAAATTTCAAGTTTTCTATCCTTTTACCTTCAGATAGTGTCTTTGATTTTTGTTTCTTTGGAGTGGGACCGTTTTCCTTTTCCACGGTTCCGTCAGCCTCTTTTCTTTTGCGAGAACGATGAGTATTTTCCCTTGACTCCTTGTCTGCTGTGTCAGGGACGTGTGCACCATCTTCCACAATCTTTCCTTTTCTAGGTCTTTCTTTCTCAGCTTTAGAAAGCCCAAGAATAAGCATGAGCCACGAATACATACCGTCATCTCATCGAAGGAAGTATAAGATGTGACATCATACCAAGTTGTTGGCCAATGAGGTTCCCTCCAAAAGTCCTCTTCCAGTCTCCTCTTTTGATGAAACTTCACAAACAAGTTAATCACATAATCAAGTTCATAAAGAGAGAGAGTTTTACCCTTAAGCTCATAGGATCCTATGCCAAGCTTTGAGTAGCATCTCCCCCCCCCCCTTTAGGTTAGAAGATCTAGCATAGTCCTTCCAAAAAATATGTTCTTTTCCTTCCAAATTGTCTTTGCCCTTCTTTGGAAGCTTTTTCCAAACACGGCGTTGGTCCATCAAGTGGGCCACAAACCCTCAAGAAGGACTTTCATGAGAAACAAATCCGAATTGTAGCCATTGACCTTTCGAACGGGGAAGCAAAGTACCTTGTTTACTAGTTCAAATAGTAATTGAAACTCGGGTTTGAGTTCTTTCTTGTAGATCATTTCTTCGGACACATTCCCTTCATGTTTGTCCATGAGATTCAAAAAAAAATTTCGAGGCTGATTCCCCTATAACAGATTTAATGCCGTCAGTGGGAACTTCTAGGATGTCACCAAGTGTTTCCTCATCCAGACTAAATTCATTTCCACTTACACACACCAATAAATAGTCATCAGTGGCAAGCAGACTGGTGTAAAACTGGGCGACTTATGCTTCAGACATGCTTGGAACTGGAGGCTTGAAAAGATGACCCCATTTTTGGAACTCAACCATTTCCACCAGTTCCTTCATCCCAAACTTTTCAGCTATTTTCGGATCTAACACTCTCCCATTCAGTACTTCCTAAAATTTCAAGTTTTCTATCCTTTTACCTTCAGATAGTGTCTTTGATTTTTGTTTCTTTGGAGTGGGACCGTTTTCCTTTTCCACGGTTCCGTCAGCCTCTTTTCTTTTGCGAGAACGATGAGTATTTTCCCTTGACTCCTTGTCGTGTGTCGGGGACGTGTGCACCATCTTCCACAATCTTTCCTTTTCTAGGTCTTTCTTTCTCAGCTTTAGAAAGCCCAAGAATAAGCATGAGCCACGAATACATACCGTCATCTCATCGAAGGAAGTATAAGATGTGACATCATACCAAGTTGTTGGCCAATGAGGTTCCCTCCAAAAGTCCTCTTCCAGTCTCCTCTTTTGATGAAACTTCACAAACAAGTTAATCACATAATCAAGTTCATAAAAGAGAGAGTTTTACCCTTAAGCTCATAGGATCCTATGCCAAGCTTTGAGTAGCATCTCCCCCCCCCCTTTAGGTTAGAAGATCTAGCATAGTCCTTCCAAAAAATATGTTCTTTTCCTTCCAAATTGCTGCCCTTCTTTGGAAGCTTTTTCCAAACACGGCGTTGGTCCATCAAGTGGGCCACAAACCCTCAAGAAGGACTTTCATGAGAAACAAATCGGAATTGTAGCCATTGACCTTTCGAACGGGAAGCGTACCTTGTTTACTAGTTCAAATAGTAATTGAAACTCGAGTTTGAGTTCTTTCTTGTAGATCATTTCTTCGGACACATTCCCTTCATGTTTGTCCATGAGATTCAAAAAATTTCGAGGTCGATTCCCCTATAACGATTTAATGCCGTCGGTGGGAACTTCTAGGATGTCACCAAGTGTTTCCTCATCCGGACTAAATTCATTTCCACTTACACACACCAATAAATAGTCATCGGTGGCAAAGCGGTGGTGTAAAACTTGGCGACTTCGCCGGACATGCTTGGAAGCTTGGAGGCTTGAAAAGATGACCCCATTTTTGGAACTCAACCATTTCCACCGGTTCCTTCATCCCAAACTTTTCAGCTATTTTCGGATCTAACACTCTCCCATTCGGTACTTCCTAAAATTTCAAGTTTTCTATCCTTTTGCCTTCGAGATAGTGTCTTTGATTTTTGTTTCTTTGGAGTGGGACCGTTTTCCTTTTCCACGGTTCCGTCGACCTCTTTTCTTTTGCGAGAACGATGAGTATTTTCCCTTGACTCCTTGTCTCGCCGTGTCGGGACGTGTGCACCATCTTCCACAATCTTTCCTTTTCTAGGTCTTTCTTTCTCAGCTTTAGAAAGCCCAAGAATAAGCATGAGCCACGAATACATACCGTCATCTCATCGAAGGAAGTATAAGATGTGACATCATACCAAGTTGTTGGCCAATGAGGTTCCCTCCAAAAGTCCTCTTCCGGTCTCCTCTTTTGATGAAACTTCACAAACACGTTAATCACATAATCAAGTTCATAAAGAGAGAGAGTTTTACCCTTAAGCTCATAGGATCCTATGCCAAGCTTTGAGTAGCATCTCCCCCCCCCCCCCCCCCTTTAGGTTAGAAGATCTAGCATAGTCCTTCCAAAAAATATGTTCTTTTCCTTCCAAATTGCTGCCCTTCTTTGGAAGCTTTTTCCAAACACGGCGTTGGTCCATCAAGTGGGCCACAAACCCTCAAGAAGGACTTTCATGAGAAACAAATCCGGAATTGTAGCCATTGACCTTTCAGAACGGGGAAGCATTACCTTGTTTACTAGTTCAAATAGTAATTGAAACTCAGGTTTGAGTTCTTTCTTGTAGATCATTTCTTCGGACACATTCCCTTCATGTTTGTCCATGAGATTCAAAAAATTTGCTGAGGCTGATTCCCCTATAACAGATTTAATGCCGTCAGTGGGAACTTCTAGGATGTCACCAAGTGTTTCCTCATCCAGACTAAATTCATTTCCACTTACACACACCAATAAATAGTCATCAGTGGCAAGCAGACTGGTGTAAAACTGGGCGACTTCTGCTTCAGACATGCTTGGAACTGGAGGCTTGAAAAGATGACCCCATTTTTGGAACTCAACCATTTCCACCAGTTCCTTCATCCCAAACTTTTCAGCTATTTTCGGATCTAACACTCTCCCATTCAGTACTTCCTAAAATTTCAAGTTTTCTATCCTTTTACCTTCAGATAGTGTCTTTGATTTTTGTTTCTTTGGAGTGGGACCGTTTTCCTTTTCCACGGTTCCGTCAGCCTCTTTTCTTTTGCGAGAACGATGAGTATTTTCCCTTGACTCCTTGTCCGTTGTGTCGGGACGTGTGCACCATCTTCCACAATCTTTCCTTTTCTAGGTCTTTCTTTCTCAGCTTTAGAAAGCCCAAGAATAAGCATGAGCCACGAATACATACCGTCATCTCATCGAAGGAAGTATAAGATGTGACATCATACCAAGTTGTTGGCCAATGAGGTTCCCTCCAAAAGTCCTCTTCCAGTCTCCTCTTTTGATGAAACTTCACAAACAAGTTAATCACATAATCAAGTTCATAAAGAGAGAGAGTTTTACCCTTAAGCTCATAGGATCCTATGCCAAGCTTTGAGTAGCATCTCCCCCCCCCTTTAGGTTAGAAGATCTAGCATAGTCCTTCCAAAAAATATGTTCTTTTCCTTCCAAATTGCTGCCCTTCTTTGGAAGCTTTTTCCAAACACGGCGTTGGTCCATCAAGTGGGCCACAAACCCTCAAGAAGGACTTTCATGAGAAACAAATCCGGAATTGTAGCCATTGACCTTTCAGAACGGGGAAGCATTACCTTGTTTACTAGTTCAAATAGTAATTGAAACTCAGGTTTGAGTTCTTTCTTGTAGATCATTTCTTCGGACACATTCCCTTCATGTTTGTCCATGAGATTCAAAAAATTTGCTGAGGCTGATTCCCCTATACATGATTTAATGCCGTCGTGGGAACTTCTAGGATGTCACCAAGTGTTTCCTCATCCGGACTAAATTCATTTCCACTTACACACACCAATAAATAGTCATCGGTGGCAAGCGGTGGTGTAAAGCGGGCGACACGCCGGACATGCTTGGAACTGGAGGCTTGAAAAGATGACCCCATTTTTGGAACTCAACCATTTCCACCAGTTCCTTCATCCCAAACTTTTCAGCTATTTTCGGATCTAACACTCTCCCATTCAGTACTTCCTAAAATTTCAAGTTTTCTATCCTTTTACCTTCAGATAGTGTCTTTGATTTTTGTTTCTTTGGAGTGGGACCGTTTTCCTTTTCCACGGTTCCGTCAGCCTCTTTTCTTTTGCGAGAACGATGAGTATTTTCCCTTGACTCCTTGTCTGCTGTGTCAGGGACGTGTGCACCATCTTCCACAATCTTTCCTTTTCTAGGTCTTTCTTTCTCATCTTTAGAAAGCCCAAGAATAAGCATGAGCCACGAATACATACCGTCATCTCATCGAAGGAAGTATAAGATGTGACATCATACCAAGTTGTTGGCCAATGAGGTTCCCTCCAAAAGTCCTCTTCCAGTCTCCTCTTTTGATGAAACTTCACAAACAAGTTAATCACATAATCAAGTTCATCAAGAGAGAGAGTTTTACCCTTAAGCTCATAGGATCCTATGCCAAGCTTTGAGTAGCATCTCCTCCCCCTTTATGTTAGAAGATCTAGCATAGTCCTTCCAAAAAATATGTTCTTTTCCTTCCAAATTGCTCCCCTTCTTTGGAAGCTTTTTCCAAACACGGCGTTGGTCCATCAAGTGGGCCACAAACCCTCAAGAAGGACTTTCCGTCATCGGGGAGGGCCTCATCCTCCCATAGTGGATTACCAAATACTTTGTAGCCTCCAAAGATTGCTACATGTTCATCATCACAACACATACCACTATGCACCTCATTTTCACTAGTCATGTCATCATCAAATAAGACATTATCTTTAAAGAAAGAACAATCAATGAATGATGAGGATTGCAAACATGTAATTTCACTCTCATACAGAAAACCATCATTTTTCAAAGCATTTTTCTTTTCATGACTGCCTACATGATCAACTATATCAATATCTTCACTAATTTGAGGTTCATTAAGCACATCACAAAGATACTCAATTAGTGGGTTATCATAACAATCAAGTTGATCAACACAAGTATCCACACTAGTTGGACACAAATCGATCTTTCTAGAAGAATCATTCCGATCATCAATAGGATCAACTAGTGGGTGAGAAATCTCAACACATGACAATGAACAAACACTCTTATCATACGTGTCAACACTAGGTGGACACAAATTGATCTCATAAAAAAAATCAATTCGGTCATCAAAAGGATCAACTAGTGTTGGAACACCAATATCAACAACATTGTCAATAATCATTAAAGAATTATGCTCACAGCATGGTAAAGACTCACTAAGCTCACATAAAGACAAGCTATCACTCATACTCAAGTCAACAAGATGATCATTCACATGATTTAGAGAATTGAGATTAGTTATTTTACATTGAAATTCACACACAACATCTTCTTTACCTTGAGTTTCATCTTTGGAACATATTTTCTCCTTCGGGACGACTTCAATTACCTCATGATTGTCCAAAGTTTGAGGTTTCTCATTCGGTTTGCTTCCAAGAATACCTACACCATTATCATGACAACTAGAAAAAAAGAAAAAGTTACATGAGTTAGAATTGGGTTGTGATAACTCTCTCACATCACTCCACACAATCTCTCTTTTTTCCTCTCTAGAGTTGTCACTTTTCTCTCCCTTACGCCTCTCAATCTTCTCTCTCAATTTCATGGGAGTTGGGGCAAGTGCTAAGAATCTCTTGTGAAGGATTTGGTAAGCCCTTCACTTCTTCTTTCCATTTGGCTTCACTTGGAGTAGCCTTCTCTTCTTGTAGTGTTTTTTTTTTTAATGTGCTTAGTTCTCTCCTTCTTTCCATATGGATTGACAAAGCGACACCTCCAAAATTCCTTCAAGGCACTCCAAGTCTCAATTGGGTGCCCCTTTACCTTCTCATGCTCCCAATGTTTAATAGTGGCTCCTCTTAGGGTGCTAGAAGCTAGCTCCACTTTCTTATCTTCCAAGTAGTTGTAGCATTTAAAGATCTCATCCAACTTGTGTTCCCATTTGAAGTAATCTTCTTCACTAGATTTTGTACACAAAGTTGACCACTCTATGGTGGAATGTTGCTTACTTGCATTCGCCTCAAGATTAGGATGCATAGGTGGAAATAAAAGTTTCCCTCTAGCATCCACTATGCACTTGTACCATTCTTGCTCATATGGGACCCTATGTTCTTGGAACCAAGGATATCCCAAACATATGTGACAAGTATTCATGGGAAGCACATCACACCAAACCTCCTCTTGGTACTCACCATGTGTAATGAACACCTTCACGCTCCTATTAACCAAGTACCCTCTTTGATCATAGTAAGGATCCCGTCTCATCACACAAGTTATCCTCAACTATTCAATCGATTGAGGTGTAACGTAGTTGCCATGACTACCATCATCAAGCATAAGATAGTAACCCTCACAACCAAAGGCACTAACCTTCATTTTAAGAATCTGCCTCCTCGAGCCATTTCCTCCTTGAAACATGGAATTTCCTCTACTTCCGTTGCCTACCGATGCTCCCCTACTACCTTCGACATCATAACCATATCGAGAACATGACACACTCGTTCTAGGATAATTAGCACGATTCATTGTATTTCTTAAAGTAGGAAATGTATATTTCTTTCTCCTTCTAGGACGACTTCTACTTGGTCCAATCCACACAGTTATACTATTTTTCTTGGAATAGGAAGTATCACGAGTCAATGTACATGAATATCTACTAGAAGGCTCTTCACAAGTATCGCATTCAAACTTACTACCTTCTTGGCCATATTCACCACAAAGCGCATAACCACAAGGTTCATGTTCATCACAATTTCCTAATTCACCCAAGTTTTCTCCAATTGATTCATAACGTAGGTGTGAGGAAGGAATATACCTCAAGTCGCCTCCATACCCATGGTATGTAGTATGAGAACCTTCATCATCTTCGTCCTCACCATAGGCATCTTCACCTTCTTCATAAGCCCCCGGGAGGCATTTGTCCCATATTCGCTTCCGGAGTAGTAATTCTCACCATCATATTGACCATGATCATGTTGACCATCGTTGCCTCCATATTCTTCATCACTAGCATAACAATATCCTCCATTACTATCGGTATAGCTCTCCATGTCACCATCGTAAGAATTCCAATGCTATGGATGACATAATTGCTTATATCTCTTTCCCTTATGACTCATTTTCTTGTACCTACAAAACGAGCAAACAAGTTAGTAGCAAAAGCTTCTCACATCATTCGTATTTGCACTCAAGTTTACCACAACCTAATGCTTCTTCCAAAGTTGGTATAGAAATCACTTGTCCAATCAATTCACACAGTTGCTAAGCTTTGTGGAAGAATAGATTCTTGTTTAAGGAATGATGGACGACTCAAAACAAATGGTCAAGAGCCAAGCAATTCACAATGAAATAAAAGAGAAAAGCACAAAAGAAATTGGCACGAAATGAAAATTCGGACTCAAGAACTAGTTAACAATCAAGTAAGAACAATTACTAATTGTTAATTAGCTTAGAAAATTAAAGAAATAAGGAATGAAGGAAAATCGATTTTCAACACTTCGATTATTTTTTTTTGGAAATTTGGGATGAAACGTGATGAAATTCAAGAATTAATTAGCAAACAAGTAAGATTAATTACTTGTTAATTAATTAGAAAGGATTAAAGAAAAACAATTAGGAGAAAAAATCAAACCGGGAAGATTTTGGGTGAAAATTGGCTTGAAAAAACACTTAGAACGGACTGAAGCCTTTTCAGTGCTATAGCCCTCAATAAGGCTCTAAAGTGCTGAAGTACAACTCTCTTAAGTTGTACCCAGCAGGGCGCGACTGGGCATGAATTCGCTGACTAGGCTGCTGACTGGCGCCTTGCTGGTGCTGTCACGTTGGCAAAATGCTGAGCTGAGCCCATGACGTGTCACTGCTAACGTTAAAAAAATCAAAATTTCGGATTGATTTTTAATTTTTTTTTACTTTGGGCCCACAAACACCTTTCAACCTTTGACTTGAGGGTTTTTGGATCAAACATCCTCTTTTGCCTTCTTCTTCAAGATGAAGGTATAAAGATGTTCAAGGACTTGTAGAACATCCAAAATTTTAATCCACCTCAAACCAAACTTCAAATTGCACCAGATTTTAAAAATAAGCTCCCCTTGATGTATAGAACAAAACCCACCAACTTTTGAAGCCAATATCACCTTCTTTCACCAAAACACACTTTCAAGTTTCAAACCTTGAAGCTCCAACAATGGTAGAATGCTCAAAACACCTCCAAATTGAGCGAAACTTGAAATTTAGGTTCAACTATTAGGGAACAAGAATCTAGTGTCAAAACAACAAAATCTAACACAATTGTTTTTGGAAATTTTTGAAATTTCGGATTTTTCTTTTTTGATTTTCAAAATAGAAGAACTAGGATTAAGAATTGTAGATACAATCCTCTAGCCTCTGCTCTGATACCAAATGATACGATCCGGCTTGTGAAAGACACGGATTCAAATAACAAAAACGCGAAAACTAAAATAATAAGAAAATTGGGGATGAGAATTGAAGAAATTGGGATGAGAATAGAGGGATAGAAGCAAAATCCGATTGATAATGAATTTATGGACAAACTTGGATATATGAAATCCAAATCCTCTCAATTGAATTCAATCAAAAGAACATATACTATTCAATTTCAACAAAAGAGATGATTCAAGATCTTTAGTTAACACGTCCCTTTCTACTATGAGGCTATGATAAGCATCGATTAACACATTTGCTAATGACATTAGTTTTTTTTAGAGTAATTCTTCAAGTTTTTCTGAACATCAAGAAAAATTACCTCATCTTGTTCATTGATGTCATCCGCGTCAGATCTAGCCATAAGTGCAAATAATGACTCATATGTAGAGGATTCGTCATCAATAGCCATGATGGATGTATCCTCTTCATCATCTTCATCTTCAGATTCACTGAAGGAATCTCCCCAACAGCCCGAGCCTGCTTCATAGTGTTGTCAGCTACAACTTTTCTTTTGAATTTTTCAAGAACCTGGTTCTTCCTTGCTGCCTTTTTAGAGTTGTTGTAATAATCCTGCTTGTGAAGAGGACACTCTTTAATGAAATGTCCTGGATTTCCGCACTTGTAACCGCCGTCATTTCTCTGAGATTATTACTTGTGCTTCCTTTTCTAGGGAAACTACCATTTTTCCGAACCATTTTCTGAAATCTTCGAGTGAGTTAAGGCATGTCTGACTTATCTCCACTTGAAGTACTCTTGGCAACCTTGAGAACCAGGTTCTTTTATTTCATTGGCTCTCTTCTTTCATCATCTTTTTGCCTTTTCAACTCGTAGGTTTTGAGATTTTCGATGAGCTCATTAATGGTCACCGTTTGCAAGTCCCTAGCTTCCGAGATAGCATTGACTTTGCTTTCCCAAGAAGGGGGTAGAACACTGAGAATCTTGCATATGAGCTTGTGGGTTTTAATAATTTCACCAAGAGAGTGAAACTCATTACTTATGGAGGTAAACCTGGTGTGCATGTCCTGAATGGACTCTCCATCCTTCATCTTGAAAAGTTCATATTCTGTGATAAGCATGTCTATTTTTGACTGCTTTACTTGACTAGTCCCCTCTGGACCTATGCCACAAACAAGGATTTTCTTATCTTTAAAGTTCTTTTCAATGGCCTTTCTGTCTTCATCATTGTATTCTTTCCTTGATTTTGGAGTAGTTGTAAAACCAACTAGATCTATGTTCATAGGAACGTGAGGACCGTAACAGATGACGTCCCATAACTCATAATCCTCAACCATAATAACGTCATGCATTCTGGTCTTCCACCACAAATAATACTTTTCATTGAATCTCGGGGGTCTCGTGATAGATTGTCCTTCGTCTAGGTTTGGTGGAGCAGCCATGGGAAGGACCCTTTCTAGGTGTTAACCTTTTAAAAAGAGTCTGCTCTAATACCAATTGATGAAGTATATAAGTCCACCAAACAATGCAGAGAACCAGTTTCTCTAACTGTTCCCTTGAGTAAAGACAGATAGTAAATAACACAAGATATTTACGTGGAAAACTCCTTGTTCAAGGGATTAAAAACCACGACCTACCACCGTAGGATTTCTCAAAATTTCACTAAACTGAGCAACTTCAGATTACAACCTATTGCAATTTAGGAATTAAACTCTTAATCCCCCACCCCTTACAACAACTTTATTGTAAGACCTTTACAATACCTCTATTGCAAAGAACAACCCTTGACTAACTCTAGCCCAGTGTACAACACAAAAACTTGAGAAAACAAACTACCTACAAACAACTTCTTAAAAGAAGAGTCGGTTTATAAGTTAAAAGAACAAAGGACAAAGAGTCAACAAACCTAAGGACTTGAAACATCTTCAGTGATTGGGAACTGTACCTTCTGTTTGTTGTAGCTTTGTTCTTGAGAGCACTTGAGGTGCCGGCGTCATGCAGATGAGATGAGCATATTTTGGATTGTGCAAGATTAGGTTTTCACTCCTTATCATGTTGTATATATATGAGAGATGAATGGAAGTGACAAAACCTTAGCCTTTGGACCATTGGTCGAACTACAGCAACTCTGCTGCTGTCCTGCTACTGTCCTGCTACACTGCTACACTGCTGCACTGTGTCAGCAGCTTTACAGCTGCAGAGTTGACTTTCGTATAGACAGGAACCTGATCGCCATCTGGTCCCTCGTAATAGCATAGCAAGTTGGTACAGTGACAACAACTTTTCAGCTGGTTTAAGACTTGATCCCTTCGGGTTCCTCTAGAAGCATATCTGGTTCTTTGACTAAGTTTGTTAAATCATCAAAACATAAGATTGAATAACTTATCAATAAGCTACTGTTACTTAATTCTATGATAGTTACCATCACATGCCTGAAGTTGAAGATTGAGAGAAAGGTGGAAACCAAAAAGTTGGCCACAGTTACTTTTGATATGGTAGTCATCATCAAAGTCAGTAGACATCTTGTTGAAGGATTGTCTATCCTTCATTCTGATTAAAGGATAGAATTGGAATATTATGAATAGTTTTAACAGTTAGCGATAATGTGTGCTGTGTTATATAGTTATTTAGTCTCTTTTCCAATCAATATTTCAGCAATTTTGTGCCTACTGCACTGCATTAAAAAAACTGAAGTGTTGCCTACTCAAATTCAAGACTAATTTCTTGATTCTGTTTGCATTGTCTCAGATATGTGTCGTTTGACTTTCATCAGTGTTGTGGGGGCTCAAACTTTGACAACATACAACTTCTATATGATGAGATCTCGGAGGATTTTGAAAAGAAAGGGTAAGAATAAAACTAGAACAACAGTGGCGTTGTTTGCCAGGAAAAGACGCTTCAATTTGACAACGTTTAATCTCCATAATACTGTTTTTTCTTGCTAAAATTCACTAATCCAGCTGAGCAGATACTTTCTCATAGACACAGAAGAGAAGATTCTATTAGAGCAGAGAGGAGTTATTAGATCCAACTGCATCGACTGCCTAGATCGAACAAATGTTACTCAGGTTGGAGGAACCACGTCTATTCTTTATTCGATGAAACGAGTCCTTGAAATGCTTCAAACACGCATAATGTTGTTTATTTTATATGATAATTTCCTTGTACTTGCCCTTTATAGTCTGCCGTTATCTTGTGCAGAGCTACCTGGCTCGGAAATCTTTGGATTCTCAACTGCAAAGACTTGGTGTACTTTCTTCAAATGAGTCCATTTCTATGTTCACTGAAGATTTTGAAATCTTTAAGACTAGTAAGGACTCTGTAACATTCGTGGTCCAATAAATTCGTACTTGCAATCTTTATCTATTTTGTCTTCATACTCCTATAATATTGCAGTGTGGGTGGAGCAAGGTGATGAAATCAGCCTGGAATATTCTGGAACACATGCTCTAAAACGGGACCTTGTCAGGTAATGGACGAAATATTCTGGGTTAAAAAAATCAATGCAAAAGCATCATTTTTCTACTCTAAATATACTTTGAAAATGTATCAGATATGGAAAACAGACAATGACAGGACTTATACAAGATGGGATGAGTGCCATTTCAAGATACTTCTTGAACAATTTTCAGGATGGAATTCGTCAGGCATGCTGCAGATATAATCTTACTGTGAAATGAACTTCTCTTATTTATTCTCTTTGACTGCAAGTGAGATCTCCATATACTTTCCATGTACTTGCAGGATGCAGTGGACCTTATAAGTGGCCGCTATAGTGTTAACAGGGGATGCCCCTCTCCAGTCCAGAATAATGAATTCGAATCACTCAGTGTAAGCAACGACTGTTTCTTAGTAAATAACCTAAGATTATAGCAGGGCATATCCATCTTCTACTGAATCTTGTAGAATCATGAATCTTACTGATCTGTTTTCACAAAGTTAAATCACTACGACGTGCTGCTTTTACACACTAGGGTGGTTGTGGTGCAAACTTTGTTAAAGAAATTGACCAGAACATGAGTATTAATGACCAAATTATACTGAAAAAGCATAAATCCATACCAAATGGTTGCTTGTCTGAAGAATAACTGCCGACTTGTTGCAGTAATTTAGCCAGGTCATTTTAGTTCTTTCCTTTTGTAACACATTGTTAGACTGGTTATTGATCATATGAACAAATCATTGCAGTATCTACCAGTAGCATCAGCTCTTTTAATTGGAGGATTGACCGTGACCACCATTACGATAAACCAAGGTATTGGTTTTACTTCCATTTTTGAAAATAGCTGAATGAGATTGTCGGTATCCAGTATTTGCCAAAGTCTGTCTTATAGTTTCATATCTCAAGATTCTAATGTAACATAATCTACTTTGGGTAGCGGGACGAAATACAAATACCTTTTTGTCCTCTGCACTCTGTGCTGGTGTAACTGCTGGAGTTATGGCAATAGTCAAATCAAATGGAAGGCAAATCTGCTCAAGACCTCGATTGTGTGGACTGCTGTAAGTCTGAGCATCATATTATAGTAGATATCCAGAACCATGAGGCGTCTTTGCTTCGTGAACCTGACTGCTATTGAAGCCCTTAATGAAACCAAGCCATCAAAGAATTCGGGAACTAGCAGGCACTGTTGTAAATTATAATCAAACATCAGAATACCTCTTAGTAAATGGGAACATGAATGATTGATTATATATATTTTACTTGTATCAAATTTGACTTAACCTCAACTTGTTTGGGACTGAGGTGTATTTGTTGTATTAAATTTGGCTTAAGCATCGGTGTAAGTTCATATCCAATAATGATTGTTTCCTGATCGAGGGAATTGATTATTTTCATCCAGTCAAAACAGTTGAAGCAAAGTATGAATATCCAGACATAACATACAATTAGCAGTAGTGGCGAGTTTAATATGTGCTCTCAAATGCTTTATGCTTACCTCTTTATAGTGATTTCTTCCCAAATAGTCACATATTGCTTTTGAGATTTAGGAATAGAATCTAAAAGGAAATATGATGCATCATGGAAGAAAATAATTTTCCGAGTCTTTCTGAGAAAAATTATTGCATTGTGAAAATAAAATTTCACCGAGCCTTTTGTTTTATAAGCATGTTAGAACTTCCTTAAAATGAAGGTTAAATTATTTTGAGATGAAGAAAGAGAACATCAATTTAGATCTGATGGAATAAATTGCTTTAACCTTGAGAATCTGAAGATTGAACTTAAGAATTTTGTCTTTGTTATTATTAAGTGAGAACTGAGGAGTATTAGCTTGTTGATTGAAGGAGAGCCGCAAGGGGAACCGAAAATGAAAAGGAATGTTATGTTAATTCTCGAAGAAATTCTGTTACAAGATTTAACAATTTTACCGACAAGTTTTTAGTTTTGTTTAGAAAATAAAATTATCATCCTAAAAGGGACCAAAAAAACAGAGAAATTCCATTCTATAAAAAGAAAGTATCAGATTCTCAGGATTCTGTATTACACTTTAGGCCGAATTCTTACTGCAAGTTGTAGGTTGAGACGAGAGAAAAAGTACACTAAATTAGGAAAATAAACAAGGTTGAAGAGTTGAGTGATTCTTATCTCACGTCTATCTTAGTAGTAGAAAGAGTTACCGGTACATATATTTGCAAGGATGCATGTAGCCCCTCGAACAATTGAAATGTCTTCTAATTGGCCTGAATTGGTTAGTGAGTTGGAGAAGGCTGAAGTAGCGCTTTTTATTTGTGAAGAATGCGCGTAAATTGATCCAATCCTGAGTTAACGTTCATCTCCATAACTTAGAAGGTAGTTACGTACCATTTCATAATATCGCTCATTTGTCTCAGAATAGTGTATAATATGAATAAGAGGTAATTGGTGTGAATTTCTCAAATTCTTTTCAGATAAGAAAATTCAGAAAGATACAGCGTACTGGCGTTGCATAGCCAAATTGATACGTAGTAATAAACATGTATCAATGTTTGCCTAATTATTACAATAATAGACTTCTTTATTATTATGATTTATGATCCCGGAAATTAAAAGGGATTAAATATTCTTTAGTGGGTTCCCGTTTTTCTGCACAAGTATTCTAGAGGTGCACTGAATTTCAGAAGAACAATTTCCAGAGGGTAGGTAGACAGTTGAGACACTACAGGCGACTCTTCGGCCTCGATGCTGCTGGTTTAAAGCTAGGAAGTCCTGTAATTTCTCTACCTGTTACCAGGGTGTTAATATCATAGGTACCCTCGTATGTATAGATGGGCTCCAAGTCACAGAATGCCTACAGATATGAAGAAAAAAAGACCAAAAAAAGTAAGCTGCTGTCAAAACGAGATCTACACAAGTATTCAGTGATTCACATCTAAGTCAGCATTGAGTGTTCATCCACAAACCTTTGCCACTAGAAAGTCAGCCAAGATACCGTTCCCACCAAGTAATTCGCGTCCAAGAGAAACGGTCTCTCTTGCCCTCAAGGTAATCCATGACTGGAAACAAGCAATTTGTTAATCAGTGCAAAAGATAAATCCATAACCAACTTTAAAATCTGCAGAATAAGGTCTTACTTTCCCCAGGCTAGCCTGACCAGGAGTCATTTTACCACTCTCGTACAACTTGCAAAGGCGCCAACCAACAAGAATCATAGCCTGAATGTTGCCCAACATCTGAACCAGCTTCTGTTGATTGATCTGGAAAGCAGCCAATGGAGCTCCGAACTGCTTCCTCTCTTTTAAATACCTTCAAGTTAGAAAACAATTTAGCCCACAGAAATGTTGAACTAGGGAACTCTACAAAAACATTGAACGAAAGATTGACAAATAAAGGGCACAACAGAATGCTAATGAAAGTTCTTTTAAACCGCTTCATGGTAAAGATATCCTAAATAGTAGCTACTAACTTCTAGAACCACTTTATCTTCAATTACTTATTTCCTGAGAGAATCAAATATAAAACCCCATCATGGACTATAATTTCTTTGCTTGATAACTTGACTGTTCTATTTTGAAGTAGATACATTTCATGACAGATCATATGTTGACTGATGAGACATAAAAGATACAACAACTACACTTCAATCCTACTCTAGTTGGATCGTCCATCTGACTCCTCAATATCCATTACCATTACATCTCGGCCCTTTACATCCTAATACTCGATCATTTGTTTTAAGGAAAAATTACGGGTGAGGTTCTTAATTTTCTATTGACATAAAATCCCTAGAGAAACTAAAAACTTCTTAGTCAACACCACACTTAATGTCAATGTCTTAACCCCAACTAGTCAGTAGCGTCTGTCAGGATCTTTTGCTTCTATTCTGTTCTGTTCTTAGTCTGCAAGGATTTTGAGATATTGTAGGTTCTTTGAGACAAACTCCCGTTCAGATGAAAAATAAAATAAAGGGAATAATATTTTTTATTTGAACTGGGAAGTAAGTTAAGGTATAGGAAACATATGTTTGCATGACTCCAGAGAAGTGAAATTACTTTCATTGCCACCATCAGTTCATTGTAGACAATCCTTATCAAAAGGACATTGTAGACAATAGCAATCTAGAAAATCAACTTCCCCTATTTTACCCAGAAGGAATTAGCTTGAAGTCCATGATTTGAACCAAAGGACACAGTATAATTAACTTCCATTTGGTGGCAAATAAAACAAGTGATCTAATTTAAAATAATACCTGTGACACATATCATATACACCCATTGCAATGCCTATAGGTTGCCATGAAACCATGACACGCGAAACAGCAAGCACCTATTTAGGGAACAAAGTATAGATTGTCAAGACAATTACAGCTACTTGAGTAATTGCCGCTAACAGAATATTGGCATAAAGGACAGAATTTTAAGTGATGGCACAGATGCATGCTTGGAGTATTGGGAATAAAGATCGGAAATCGTTATAATGAGAACAGAGGTTTTATCAATCAGTATGACAATCAAACTGCACGAAAAAATCCATTAGCAAACTGATGATAGTGATCAGAGGAATTTAAAATTTATTCCATTTTTCCTCCTCTTTTTTTTTTTTTGGATATGTATTTTCCTCCTTCAATTATCTTCTTTTTTACTTTCTTGTGGGGTTGGTTCTCTTGGTGGAGGAGAGGTATATTTTCAAGAATATTAGAAACTTTATTAGCAAAATTCATTCTCTTAAGATTTAAGATCTAAATTCACATGGTAAGTTTGTGATTCTTTTTCCCTTGCAAGACCAACAATTAGTTACAAACCTTTTAGTGTATTAAATAATTTAACTAATAATAACTTCAGGATGGTCCTTCTGCTCAAAGCTTTATTTATAAAACAAGCTTATGCGCACATTTTGCATCATCAACCTCAATTAAGCATCGTAGCCATACAGCCATACCTTGTTTGTATCCTTGAAAGAATTGACACCAGGTAGTCTATCCTCATCAGGAACAAACACTTTCTTAAAGAGGATATTTCCATTTTGAACAATCCGCAGCCCAATTTTGTTTTCTATTTTAGTAGCTTGCAACCCTGGAGCATCCTTCTTTACTATGAAACTGAAACAAACACAATAACCAATTTTGAGACAAAAATAAGATGTTCAGAATGGTCTCAAGTCATGCTTGCAATAGGTGAAAGATGTGCTGAGCTGGATTATCTAGATAGTATACTGTTTCTTACCCATTTATTTGGTTTGTGTCTGTGTTTCTAGCAAAAATAACCATTACATCTGCAAAAGTAGCGTTCCCTATCCACCGTTTTTGCCCTTCAAGGATCCAACCTCCTTCAACCTAACCGTTAGAGATCACAAAAGAAAGGGAAGGGGGGCACATTAAGCAGTCTTTTACCCTAAAAGGAACAGAAAAATGAAGAACGGTATAAAAATTAATAACCAGGACTAAATTTTAGATTCTAGACCTTTCTGGCAGTGGTCCTCAAAGCACTTGCATCACTTCCATAGTCTGGCTCAGTTAGACCCTAACTCCCAAAAGATGTAGATTATAACTACTAATCTATAGAAGAACAGATGCCAATGCTAAATCAACAAGTAACCAAAAATCTTACCCAACAAGCTATAGTGCTAAGTTCAGCCAGAGATGGTAAGTATTTTTGCTTTTGCATTTCTGACCCGCATAGTCCTATTTTTGAAAGAAAATTAATGTATAAGAAGTTGTCTATCATTATTTAAGACAATATCTGAAATGCCCAAAGCTCAAAATAAATAAAAATGGTGCAAGCAGAAACTTCGGATAATCTTTTGTTTTACCAATAGTGAGCATTGCCAAAGATGAATGCACCAAAATGAATGTAGAGCAGCTTGCATCAACTCTGGCAACTTCTGCTAAGGCAACGGCACTACCAGTTATTGATAAACCGGGACAACCATACCCCTGAAGCCAAAAGTAAATAAATGCCTCGTAGAAGTTGAGAATGCCAGGAAATAGAAACTTATCATGCTTTATAGAAACACCTTTATAGTGCCACCAGAAATGTGCAACGCACCAAGTTTTGGGACGACTTCAAATGGAAACTCTGCTTTCTCCCAGTACTGCACAATCAAATCAAGAAAGGGATAAGTCTCAAACGCTCAACCTTTTTCTTAGAAATTTGAGTTCATTGGGAGCATTATGAGTAAATCTTTGTTTTTTAGTTAACTATATGTGCAACTAATATAGCCATGAATCTAGAAATATTTAACACATCCAAGAAATACAGAGAACTAAGGAATACCGTTGTCATTATAGGAGCAACTTCTTTTTCCATGCACTCTCTCACTTTCATTCTGATGGCTTTCTCTTCAGGAGTCAAGAGATCATCAAGCTGATAATAATCCGAAGCTGTAAAGTTTACATTCCAGTTAGTGAAATCCCCAGCATTGTGACCACAAAAATGATCTTTTCAAATATTAACAAGGAAACAGAGCTGCTAAGCTCGAATATATAACTCATCATAGCATCGTAGCTGCCCAGTGCACAAAGCATCCCGCGTTAACAGGGTCCGGTGAAGGACCGCACCCTAAGGGGTGTGATGTAGATAGTCTAACCTAATGCAAGCATTAGTGGCTGCTTCCACGGCTCGAACCCATGACCTATAGGTCACCCGGGGAAGGGCCGAATATATAACTCAGTCCTTAAGAAAAGAGATCAACACAAATTTTTCTTCCAAAAAACATTCTCGTCTAACAAATTCCTAGAAAGAGTACTGAGTATCTTTCTTCAACAATAAATGGAGTAAATACACAAATAAGTAGAGTAAAAAATCAATCTTACTGCATGAAGGAAATACGGACGCTGGTGTTGCTTGAGGAAATGCAGTGGAAACATCCAATGCTGGAAAATCAAAATAGGAGCTTTTCGCCTCTTTATACATTTCCTCTGCATCACGTTTTTTAAGAGAAGTCCTTAATCAATGAATCACATAGAGTAACTGTAGCACCAAGTAAAACATGCTCAAAGTAAATAGCAAATACAAACAGAATTACTTAATCAAACATCATACTAGTTTAGGTTTAAATTTCATAAAAGATGAAATTTGACAGCTAATTTGATCAGATTCTACAAATATCTTAGCCTTTTCACGATCCAAAGATTCTAAAGTGTAACCCAAAGCAACGATCACTAACTATTTAAGAAAGGTATAATACATAAACAAACCCTCAAATTTGGCCACAACCGGCAAGTATTCCCTCCAACTTTGGGTGTGCACAAGTAGGCATCTCAATTTGTATAAAATTGAACACGTAAACACAAATTCTGACGTGATACATACATTTTGAAGGTGTCTAAATGATCATTTCGTAACTCCAAAGTTGGAGGGCATACTGGCCGGCTGAGCCAAATTTGAGGGTATGTTTATGTATTATGTCATTTGAGAAATCTACATCTTTCTTCTATTTTACCTTGTCAAAAAAAAAATTAAGAAATCTACACGAAAAGTATTCATATTAGTGTTATTTAAAATAACCATATTCAACCAAAACAGTAATTCCCAAAAGCTCTTACTGATACTATTATTATTTTTTCAAATTGTACCTTTTTCCCCTACAATTTCAAACTTATCTAAAAGAAAACCCCATTTTCCAAATTCACATCTTGTTCTTTTTTTTCTTCTTCTTTTTCTTCTCTGTTTATATTTGCTAACCAAATTCAAAAAAAGAAATAATTACACATTTCTGGTTACCATTAGCAAGTGCCAATATTAATTACTCCCTCTGTCCCACTTTATATGAGAGTCGACCCGTTTACTCTTTATTTGACTACGATTTTCTCCAATTCTTTTCATATATTGTTATTCAGACATATAATACTTTTTATTTGGTTTTTAAATATGTAAATTTTATTATAAAATACTCTGATGAATCTATGTTCGAAATTGAGTCAAAGAAAAAGCTGGTGAATCGTCACATAAATTGGTAATTGCTTTTCATTTCCCTCTGACTTTTCAATATCTCAAGGACTCAAAGACTGATAATTGATTCTTAAACATTTATTATTTCGTGTTATCTTTGAAGCAAAATATCAAAAACGAAGGCAGCAATTTTATCTGAAAGGGAAAGGAAAAAGAACCGAACCTTGAGTTATAGTTGATGGAACTTTGATGAATACAAAGCAATGAGAATTCTGATGACGAAGAAGAAGAAAAAGAGTAAGGGGTGTATTGGCACGGAAATGGAATTGTTATTATATATAAAAATATATCTTTTTTTAACGGATTAAAAAGAAAAAAATGTCACGAAGGGAGTATACATAAATTAAAGGATTGTCTAATGCTTCCTTCGGTTATTATAAGTTTCAATTTAGTGGTATAATTTGAATTTTAAGAGTTAGTTTTTTTAGTTTTGATCATGATTCGGATATAATTTTTTTTAGAAATGGGTTATATTTAGAAATTATATATAAAGTACTACAAAGTATAATAATTGATAATTTTTAAATTATTAAAAAAATTATGATAAAAATGATTAATTCTCAAAATTCGGAACGTGCGAGTAAATAAATTAAGATAGAAGAAGTAAGTCTTTAAAATAATTTGTACTAAGAAAGATTTTCAATGACGTCTCTTTAAATTAATAATTTATTTAATCAATACTTTAGTGATTAAAACAGCAAAATATCATTTAAAAAATATTTTTCTTACTGGTAAGTGGACTTGTATTCCTACTTGGTAGTGTTTGGAGCCTGTGGGAGATAATATTGCAACGTGGAAACAGCTTTTAAGTACCCTATACAAGGCAATAATAATTGAACTAAATAGAACAGGATCACTTTTCCCAGGCCACATCCGTACAAAGAAATAATTGACTGACTAAATTTTCTTTTATATCCACATTATATTTTTTTACCTTTAGAAATCCATTAGTTTTAATCACTTTTTTCAGGTCAAATATGTACATTTTTCTTTTATTCAAACTCCATTATTATAGCTAAAACTTTTGATATTTCATTAAATAGTAATTTAGAGATTTAGGTCGAAAAAGAAGAGATACACTATACGCAGTCTGATTTGATCTAGTTTAGAATGTACGCCTTTGTTTTGATGTTAGGAATAGGCTGCATGCTCTTCATGATATCTTTACCGTATGAAAATACGAAACTCAGTACTTGCAGGTATTAGCTAAAGAAAGTTAATTCAACTTCACTCTAAAGAGATGGATACAACATATATATGTAATCTAAAATTGCACTTGTTGAGTAACTTGTCCACAACATAAAGTTCCTCTTAGAAAAAATGTAAAGCTACATTGAGATACTACTAAATAAAATTCTAAACAAATTATGGGAACTGATATTTAAAGTTTAATGTAGAATTGCAAATGAAGTCAATCAAACTTGATCATAATGGGTAAAATCTACAATAATCAGAGTTTACTTAACCTTGACAGTTTGTGAATCTGTAAGCAACATTGTAAGTCTATCAATCCCACCAGTAGGGGGTAGTCCATATTCCAAAACAGTAATGAAGGATACATCCAAAAACATTGCCTCGTCGTCTCCTAATTTGGGTCCTGATACAATGAAACAACAATGTTAAGCAGGAAAAAGAATCTCAATGAGTCTCTTAACATTCATATGTTTTATAACTATATATCCTCCAATTTGGTATAATACAAAGATACCTTTAATTACTCAGTGCTGCAGGATCATTTAGTTCTGTATAGGCATCGCATATCTGGAGAAAAGTGAGACAGGATGAGCTGATAGGGTAAGTTAAAATAGTACTAAATGCAAGATCACGATTAAAATATTGAATGCATGTTAAATTAAATACCCACAATATACATGTGTATATTGTCTCGGTTTCCGTGTAAATATATTACCGTGTATAGAGTGTATATTACTGTGTATGTACAAGATATATTAGGTAAGGCGTTGTAGTGTAATTAGTATTATACACTTACCATAATTGTATAGTTAGGATCCAAGTAGAATAAGGTTTTAGGAGTAGAATAGGAATATGATTCTCCTATTATGGAAATATGTAACTTTATATAGCATTTCAATTAATGAAAATAATCAAGGGATTATTTCTTTCATGGTATCAAGAGTCTAGGTTTATTTTCTCCCCCAAATTCTCCCAAATTCCGTCGACTTCCTTAGGAAATTCCGAGACCTTGCTCTCG
The DNA here is from genome assembly GCA_034509755.1 of Anisodus tanguticus. Lineage (NCBI taxonomy): Eukaryota > Viridiplantae > Streptophyta > Magnoliopsida > Solanales > Solanaceae > Anisodus > Anisodus tanguticus. The sequence goes on along the minus strand of CM067557.1, from coordinate 34,322,341 downwards.
GTTTTTCGTACCGACGACAACCCCCATTCTTCCCATTTTTTCTCCCTAATCCCTCAATCACATATTGTTCTATCAATATGTCTACATCCCGGAACATGTTTCATCGTGCCCTTACAGTTTCTAACATCAAGAATAACATCCCTCTTGTTCTTGAAATAGAAAACGTCCAATATGCGACGTGGGCCGAATTGTTCAAAATTCACGCACGATCGCATCAAGTCATCCATCACATAATCCCGCGGTTCCTGAGGATACGGAGGTACCAAAACGCGAGGATGATCCTAAGTTGTGGACGACTCTTGATGCTACCGTCCTTCAATGGATATACTCCGTAATTTCTACTGACCTTTTGCAAACAATTATTGAGCCTGACGCTACGGCACAGGCGACTTGGGATAGACTGCGTGATATATTCCAAGATAATCAAAATTCTAGAGCCGTTACCCTTGAGCAGAATTTCTCTCACGTCAATATGGAATATTTCCCTAATGTTTCGGCTTATTGCAAAAGATTAAAGGAATTGGCGGACCAACTTCGCAACGTTAGCGCGCCAGTTTCAAACGATCGGTTGGTCCTCCAAATGGTTTTCGGCCTCTCCGAGGCCTATAGTGGTGTTGGAACGCTTCTTCGGCAAAGCAATCCGCTTCCGCAATTTTATCAAGCCCGTTCTATGCTTACACTCGAAGAAGCAGGCATGGCAAAAAGGCGGCTACCGGTGCTAGTCCCGTAGTCATGATGACCGATTCCACGGTGTATCCTACCGGTTCCAACAACTCGGGCCAAAATCACAACAATGGTGGCGGAAAAAAGGGTGGAAATAAGAAAAATAATGGCAAGAACCGCGGCGGCAACAACGGCGGCAGCCGACAGAATGGTGGTGGCAGTGGGGGTCTTCACGGTGGTCAGCAGCAGTAGTTTTGGGCCCCTATGCAGTGGCAGTGGGCCCCACAGTAGTAGTTTGGGCCCAGCCAATGGTTCCCCCAGCGGCAGTTTCAGCCCAACCACTTACAACCCAACTGGCAGTGGGCAGCCCAGCAGCAGTCCATGCCCAATTCAGCATGGTCCACATACAGCCAGCAGTCTGGGCCGCGGCCACAAGCAGGAGTGCTTGGGCCTCGTCCCCCGCAAGCCCATCACGCAGCGGCACCCACGCCTACCGACATCGAAGCCGCAATGCACACGCTTGGTTTAAATCCTTCGGACCCAAATTGGTATATGGACACCGGTGCCACTACCCACATGACTTTAGGTACGCTCTCGTCTTATTCCAATTTGAGCAACCCTCGCGGTATAATTGTTGGTAATGGTAATTCTATTCCAATTCATGGTTATGGTCATAAAATGTTATCTCCCCCTCATCCACCTCTTATCTTAAAAAACACCCTACACGCCCGCAAATTGATTAAAAACTTAGTCTCTGTCCGTAAATATACTACTGACAATTCTTTTTCTATTGAGTTTGATCCATTTGGTTTCTCTGTGAAGGATTTCAAGACGGAGAGTCCTCTCATGAGGTGTGATAGTAGGGGAGACCTTTATCCTATCACACCCAGTTCCGGTCCATCGAGTCAAGCCCTGCCATCATCCTTTGTAGCCATTTCTCCTTCCTTGTGGCATGCTCGTCTTGGTCATCCAGGGTCCTCTATTTTGTCGTCTTTAGATAAAAATAGTTTCATTTCATGTAAGGGTACGAGTAATACTCCAAATTGTCAATCGTGTTCTTTAGGAAAAATTGTTAAGTTGTCATTTGTATACTCAAATTCTCATACTTTAATGCCATTTGATATTATTCATAGCGACTTATAGACGTCTCATGTTCTTAGTTCTGTGGGTCATCGATATTATGTTCTTTTTTTTGGATGATTATTCTAAGTTTTTATGGACGTTTCCGATAGCGAAAAAATCTCAAGTTTTTTCCATCTTTCTAAAATTTAGAGCATTCATCAGAATCTAATTCGACCGAGAAATCAAAAATATTCAGTGTGATAATGGCAAAGAATGTGACAATGGGGTGTTTCGGGAATTCTGTGCTAATAATGTGATCAATTTTCAATTTTCTTGTCCTCATACATCTTCACAAAATGGGAAAGCCGAATGCAAAATTCATTTCATAAATAACATTGTCCGAACATTATTGATTCATGCTTCCGTACCCCCGTCGTTTTGGTATCATGCTCTTCAATTGGCTAACTATCTCCTCAACATAACTCCTTCCAAAGGTTTGACATACTCTTCCCTCCTACAAATTTTATATAATAAAATTCCTTCATATTTCACATCTTCGTGTTTTTGGGTGTTTGTGTTATCCGTTATTTCCGTCCACCACAATTAATAAACTTCAGGCCCGGTCTACTCCGTGTGTGTTTTTGGGTTTTCCATCTAATCATCGTGGCTACAAATGCTTCGATTTATCCTCTAATAAAATCATCATTAATCGTCATGTCATTTTTGATGAATTCCAATTTCCATTTGCTAATGTTAATACTCTCGTGCCTAGTTCATATAATTTTTTAGATGATAATATATCCCCGTATATTATTCAGCATTTTTCGGTCATCTTCCGTACCCAAAATTCTCCAACGGGCCCACTGCCCGCTGGCCCCACTAGTTTGTCACCCACTGTCGGTCCCAGTCCAGCCACTGGGCCAGTTCCTGCGTTTGAGTTAGTACAGCCCAATTCTGGAACTGGTCCAGTTCCGACTCCAGATTACCGATTTGAGCCAGCAGGCCCACTGCCTGCTGGTCAGTCCGTCCCGAGTCTCGAAAATTCCCAAAATCCACCCACCCCTACCCCGAGTCATGGACCAGTCACCCGTAGTCAACGGAGGATTTTTACACCAAAAAGATATTTTAATTTACATTCTAATGTTCTTAAATCACCCTTACCCCGAAATCTTGTGTCTGCATTAAATGACCCGAATTGGAAAATTGCTATGACCGATTAATTTAATGTTCTTATTGATAATAAGACGTGGGTGTTAGTACCCTGTCCATCCGGTATTAATATTATTCGGTCTATGTGGATTTTAGCTCATAAGGAAAATTCAGATGATTCATTTGCCCGACATAAGGCGCGGCTTGTGGGTGATGGTAAGACTCAGCAGGTGGGTGTTGATTGTGGTGAGACGTTTAGTCCGGTGGTCAAGCCGGCTACCATTCTCTCTATGCTTAGTTTGGCTCATTCAAAGGCATGGCCTATTCATCAGTTGGCTGTCAAGAATGATTTCCTACATGGTGATCTCAAGGAAACAGTCTATATGCATCAACCGTTGGGATTCACGGATCCCAACCATCATCATCATGTCTGTTTGTTGAAGAAGTCCTTATATAGGCTTAAGCAGTCTCCATGGGCCTGGTATACGCGGTTTGCAGACTATGTTTCGACTATTGAGTTCACTCACAGCAGATCAGATAATTCATTGTTCATCTACCGTCGTGGTTCATCCGTGGCCTATATCATGTTATATGTGGATGATATTATTTTGACAGCCTCTTCCGATGCCTTGCGCCAGTCTATCATGACACTGCTCAGCTCTGAGTTTGCTATGAAAGACTTGGGGCCCTTGAGCTACTTTTTGGGGATTGATGTCACTCGACATTCGATGGGTTGTTCTTATCTCAACGGAAGTATGCAACTGAGATCATCGAGAGGGCGGGGATGTCATCCTGTAAGTCCACTTCCACTCTAGTTGATACTAAGCCCAAGCTTAGTGCCGCGGCCGGCGTACCCTACGAGGATCGACCCGTTATCACAGTCTTGTAGGGGCCCTTCAGTATCTTACCTTTACAAGATCGGATATTATATATGTTGTCCAATAGGTGTGTTTGTTCATGCATGATCCCAAAATTGAGCACATGAATGCACTCAAACGCATCATTCGGTATATTCAATGTACATTTGACTATGATTTGCATTTATATCGTTCATCGACATCCACATTTGTCTCGTATACAGATGTTGATTGGGGTGGCTGTCCCGACACCAGACGGTTACGTCAGGCTATTGTATGTTTCTTGGCAACAACTTGGTCTCCTGGTCTGCAAAGCGTCAATCAACTCTATCCGAGCTCAAGTGCCGAGGCTGAATATCAAGGGGTAGCTAATGTGGTCTCGGAATCATGTTGGTTACGTAATTTTCTTGTCGAGCTTCATTGTCTCATTCAGAAGGCAACCTTGGTTTATTGCGATAATATTAGTGTCATCTACCTTTCTGGTAAACGATTCAGCACCAACGCACTAAGCATATCGAAATGGACATTCACTTTATCCGTGAAAAGGTTGCCGTGGTCAAGTTCGCGTATGCCATGTCCCGTCGAGATATCAAATTGCCAACATCTTTATAAAGGGTCTTCCCTCGGTCCTTTTTGAAGATTTTAGGGACAGTCTCAGCATTCGAAGACCGCCCGCTATGACTACGGGTGTGTGTTAAATATACACACAATATACATGTGTATATTGTCTCGGTTTTCGTGTATATATATTACCGTATATAGAGTGTATATTACCGTGTATGTACAAGATAGATTAGGTAAGGTGTTGTGGTGTAATTATTATTATACACTTACCATAATTGTATAGTTACCATAATTGTATAGTTACCGTAATTGTATAGTTAGGATCCAAGTAGAATAAGGTTTTAGGAGTAGAATAGGAATAGAATTATCCTATTATGGAAATATGTAACTTGTATATATAGCCTTTCAATTAATGAAAATAATCAAGGGATTATTGTGTATATTTAACAATGCATTTGCATCAATATAAACAAAATAACATATTACCTATCGCCTGTTAACAACTAAGTTGAAACGCTCGGTCAAACCAGGCTCTGATCTGTGCGATTTTGCCAGTGGGCTCATGATCTCAGGATGATTGATTATAAAAGTGGGATTTATGCAGTTCACTTCAACAAAATGACCAACTAACTGGAGAACAACCACATAGGTATTAGTATAGGCCAGTGAGATACTAAATTCTGAAAAATATAACATCAATAATGTTAGTCAACATGACACATCAAGCACCAGTAGAGTTGCCATTCAACTCGGAAAACAAAACATCCAGTCAGATCTTTCTATAACAGTCATTTACTATAAACATTCACTTTAACAGCCAAGTTTTCTTTGGAACCGACTTTCATATTATGTTATATTATATGTTCTCTGTAACATCATCTCACTATTGAAGCCAAAAAATATCTAGACAAACTACATTGTTATACAGAGGTTTAACTGTAATATCAACAACAATATGCTATGGCAAGGCAGGAAGTGACCTTATTGAGCAATAGTGTTTTCGCGCCCCGACTTATCTCAAGTATTGCCTTAGGGCGTGATGGCACCTGGGCAACTATCCCTTCCCAGGCGAACCATTAAAAATCTTTTCTTTCTAAATTAAGAATGTATCTAAGTGCGGAAATAATATAATCATGTTAGCTCCATCTTTGTATTTCTTTAATGAATGCGCGAGCCCATACTCGTGCCACCACAATTTCTATCTAGACTCAATGGAAGTTTCAACTATAGAATGAGAAATTCGTAACTAAAAGAAAACAATCTCATGTGGGGCATTCCCCGAGATAACAAAACTTAGTCCTCCAGACAGAATCATTCAAGGATGATATTCACCAAATCCGAAGCAATGGATTGGTGGAACAGTGAGGCTGCGGGACGATCGCTAGCCATGTTGCGGAGCTTTCCCTTTGTCATGTTTTCCTGAAACATGTTAGATAAAAAGAGTCAGCCCTACCATCCGGAGCTGAATGAAAACCTCGCCGTATAATTCAAAGCAACCTCACAATGTTCTAAGTACAATCATACTATAAACACAATAAGCAGGTTATGAAACCATCTTACAACACCTTTAATGTGCAAGCCAATAATAATTATTCACCCATAAATCTCCCCCCCCACTCACCTTCGGGAATCTTTACTAGGGAGGAAAACCACTCCTGGCCCTCCCGGCTCACCCGTAGGAATCTTCACTAGGAAGGAAGCTATACTTCTGATCCTCCCAGCTCACCCTAAGAAATCTTTACTGGAAAGAAGCCTCCAAGTCTACAATAATCACATCAGGCATAATCTCCTCCCCAGCTCACCTTCGGGAATCTTTACCGAGAAGGGAAGTTATACTTCTGGTCCTCCCCAGCTCACCCTAGGGAATCTTTACTGGAAAGAAACTTTCAATATCAATAGAAATTACATCATACATGATTACAATGCTGGGAACATAAGATCACGAAGTCATGCATATCACAATAATAGACTTCCATACTTAGTCATATTTCTAAAAGATTCAATTAATATTTCATTCTTTCAACTTTTTTTTTCTCACTTGCAAAGGTTATAATTCTCAAACCGTAACCCCAAATAAGGCGTTTCTTATGCCGAATCGAAGGTGACACAGTGACCTATCACTATATCCAGTTTCTTCTGAAAATACTTAGTTTAACTAGTACAAATTCACAAAAGAAACAACCCTATGAAAACTGTCTCGCCGATTTTTTTGTAAAATAAGACACATTCTTAAAACAGTTATAACTCTTTATCTGTAAGTCAGATTGATCTCCGTAAGGTTTCAAACTGTCAAGAACAGAGAAAACTAGAACTTTTTTTTATCACCAACTTTCAGATTCGTTACTGGATTGTACAGTTTTTTTGTTTGTTATACATTATGCCCTTTCAGATTCAATCGATCCGAGACAGAATCTTTAAACAATGATAACTCTCAAACCGTATGTTGGTTTTGGCCTCATTTGAACTCAATCTGACTGTGAAAGAGAGATATACAACCGTGTAAAATTTCGTCCCTTTCTAACAAGGATAACTCAGCGAAAACAATCCATAATCACCATGACTCAAACTTGTTACAAGATAATACTATATCAATAATTCATCACAAGTTATACTACACCCATTTTTTTCATGATTTCTCTTCCAACATCCATATTATGTTTTAACATGCATTGTAACTTAAAACCAAATGATTTTACTAAGAATTTGTAAGTGAGAGAACTCACCTTTATTTCTTCACAATTTTTAATACACTGCCACTATTCTCCTTCTTGCACACTTGATCTTTCCCAACCTTGCTCTTGGAAAACCAAAAAAAAAGGAGACAAAAACTTCACCAAAAAGGCAAATTTTCGTCCAAGAGGGTGAGGGGAGAGGAGAGGTTTTCCTTTGAAATTTTTTACTTTTGAATATATATTGAAAAGTTGAGTGTTTGAGTCTTACAAAAATACGAATTTTGAGTTCGACTTTCCCATTTTGTGAAGACGTATGAGGGCAAGAAAAATAAAAATTGATCCCATTAGTTGCACAAAATTTCCGAAACATCCCGTTGTCATATTCTCTGCCATTATCACATTGAATATTTTTTATTTCTCGTTTGAATTGGGTTCTAATGAAAGCTCTAATTTTTAAGAAGACGGAAAAAACTTGAGATTTTTTCGCTATCGAAAAAGTCCATAAAAATTTAGAATAATCATCCAAAAAGAGAACATAATACCGATGACCCAAAGAACTAAGAACAGGAGACGTCCATAAGTCGCTATGAATAATATCAAATGGCATTAAAGTACGAGAATTAGATTCTACAAATGGCAACCTAACAATTTTTCCTAAAGAACAAGAATGACAATTCGGAGTACTACGTGTACCCTTACATGAAATAAAATTATTTTTATCTAAGGAAGACAAAATAAACGACCCTGGATGACCTAGACGAGCATGCCACAAGGAAGGGACAAGTGCTGCAAAAGTTGATGGCAAGGCTTGACTCGATAGACCGGAACATGGCCTGATAGGATATAGATCTCCCCTACTATCACACCTCATGAGAGGACTCCCCGTCTTGAAATCCTTCACAGAGAAACCAAACAGATCAAATTCAATAGATACAGAATTGTCAGTAGTGAATTTATGGACATACACCAAGTTTTTAATCAATTTGGGGGCATGTAGGGTGTTTTTCAAGATAAGGGGTGGATGAGGGGGGAGATAAAGTTTTATGACCATAACCACGAATTGAAATAGAATTACCATTACCAATAATTATGCCACGAGGGTTGCTCAAATTGGAATAAGATGAGAGAGTACCTGAATCGGATGTTATGTGGGTAGTGACACCTGTGTCCATATACCAATTCGGGCCCGGTGGAGTCAAACCAAGTGTGTGCATCGCGACCTCAATATCGATCTGAGTGGGGCCTGCTGCATGGTGGGCTTGCGGAGGCAGGGGTCCAAGTACCCCTGCGTGCTGCCCTGGCCCAGTGCTGCTTCGGGAAGACTCACTGGCCTAGTTGGTATTGTGTCGAGGAGCCTGCTGGAAATCCCACTGGAAGTGGGCTGGACTGGATGGCGAAACTGGGTTGTTGAGCCACTGCCCACTGTTCCAGGACCACAGTCCAGTGGCCCAAGGCTGGGACCAGTGGTTCAGTGGCCCATTGTATACGAAATATTATCCTCCGCCACCGCTTCGGCCCCCGTTACCATTGTCGGATCCGTCGCATTTCCCCCCGCGATTTTTGCCATTATTTTTCTAACTATTTTTGCTGCCACCATGAGACCGGTTTTGGTTCGAATTGTCATCAAAATTTGGAGGAGTAGTGGAAGATGTTATCATGACCACGGGGCTAGCACTCGTAGCCGCCTTTTTAGCCAAGCCAACTTCTTCCAAGGTAAGCATGGAGCGGGCCTGATAGAACTTTGGAAGAAGATTACTTTGACGAAGGAGAGTTCCAACGCCACTATAGGCCTCGGATAGGCCAACAACCATCTGTAGAACAAGACGATCTTCACTAACTGGCGCACCAACGTTGCGGAGTTGGTTCGCCAATTCTTTCAACCTTTTGCAATAAGCTTAAACGTTTGAGAAATTTTCCATGTTGACATGGGAAAAATCATGTTCAAGGGTAACAACTCTGGAATTTTGATTATCTTGGAATATGTCACACAACCTATCCCACGCATCTATCGCTGTAGCGTCTGGCTCAATAATCGTCTTCAATAGGTCGGTAGAGATAGTAGAATAAATTCACTGAAGGACGGTGGCATCAAGCATGGTCCATAATTTTGGGCCATCCTCGCATTGAGGCTCCTCCGTGTCTTCAGGAGCTGCGGAGATTATGTGATGGATGACTTGATGCGAACGAGCATGAATTTTGAACAACTCGGCCCACGTCGCTTATTGGACGTTTTCTATTTCAAGAATTAGAGAGATATGATTCTTGATGTTAGAAACAACGAGAGCATGATGAAACATGTTCCTTGATATAGACATAACGAAAGAACAGGAAGTAATAGAGGGATGTGGAAAGGAAAATTTGGGAAGAGATGAGGTACCATCGGGCACAAAATCCGAGAAAGAGGGCTCGGAAATTGAGGTAGGTCGCCGGAAATTGGAAGAGGCCGACGGAAATTTTGGAGAGAGGAATAAAAAACCTAGACTTCTGATACCATGAAAGAAACAATCTCTTGATTATTTTCATTAATTGAAAGAGTATATATACAATTTACATATTTCCATAATAGGAGAATCATATTCCTATTCTATTCCTAAAACTTTATTCTACTTGGACACTAACTATACAATTATGGTAAGTATACAATACTAATTACACTCAAATACTACCTAAACTAATCTACACCATCCGAAATATACATATGATGTATGGTATATCATACGTATATTTAACAGTTTGGTACATGAGATAAGGTGAGATATTTCAAAATTAAATTTAAAATATTTTTTTCAATATTTGATTTACAGTATTAATTTAATATATTTATATTGTCAACCTAAATTTAATTCTAAATTTAATTCTAGAAAACCCATCTTAATCCAGTCGGTTCACTGTATAGGGCCAAGCAGTAATAATTTCCTCGTAGAAGTTCGCACACATATAGGTCCAACATCAGAAGTTAGTTGACACATTCAGTAAAGCATTCCGCCAGTAAATCTCAAAGCCAGCAGTAGTAGTTTCTCTATTTTGAAATTTGAAATGTGGATTTTTTTGGGAAAATTAAGCCCAATGTTCGTTAGGCTATCTACTTTTACTAGATATGGCCCAATTACCCCTTTATTATCATTTAGTTAGATTTTTTGTAAAACTCTAGTTCTCTTCGCCGTAGACCACCACTTCACCACCGTTCGCCGCCTTATATCTGCTGGCCAAAAATCGCTGCCACCAGCCGGCGACCTCCATTCATCTTCAAATTGTGCCAATCGAATCGCCTCCTTCTCCTCTACCAAGATCCATAAGCCAAAACCCTCAAAATTCACTTTATCTCCACAAATTTCAAAATATCTGAAATCCCTAAAATTTTCCTTTTCAAATTTGTGAAGTTATGCTCATCTCCATTACACAAAACCTACACAAATGGATAGATCTTGGACAGAACTATCATTTGGCATCGGTCTCAGTACGAACTCCGACAACACGATTTTTCCGGCGAATCGCCAGCATCCATTTATGATTTTTCGGTTTGCATGTTGAGACACTTATTACAAAGGAACGTAAGAAAATGTAGCGCACGAGCTATTCATTTTGTAACTGTTTCATGGACGAATTGTTTCCTTTTGTGCAATCTCAATTTCAAATGCGTCCAATTCTTGATCTAAAACTTGTAAAAATAACGCGGATACATTATTGTACGGTATTTATACATGGTTATACAAAATATATATATTATTTAAATATTATATTGTATATATATGTATAATAGTTTATAAGGATTATACATTATCTATACAGTGTATATGTAATATATAAGAGTGTATAAAGATGTAAATGCAATGTATGAGAGTGTATAAGGATGTATACATAATATATATGTAATGTATAATAGTGTATATACATCATGTCATACAGATTTTAAAAATGAAAAATTGAAAAAATAAGAGGGTTCTACGGTAGCTCCTGAAAGAAGGTAAAAAAAAATACCATTACAATAAATTTGGCTTCATGAAATTTAATGTAAAAATAGATTGGTTATTTTAGATATAAATTTTTTGGGCTATGGTCATTGTAAACTGTTTGTTTGGACAGTTCATATGACTAAGAATCCCAAATTTCTAAACAAAAAAATACACCAATCATGCTACTTAGAAATTTAGATCCTTCAAATGGATTATGCAATGGTACAGGATGATTTGTCGTCGATTTAACAACGCGGTCATACATGCAGAAATTACAACAGTTCAATCCGCTAACAAATATGTATTCATTCCTAGAATTCAACTTTCTTCTCCTTAAAATGAAGGGTGTCCTTTCAAATTCGGTCCACAAACAATTCTCAGTACGCTTATATTTTGCAATGACGATAAATAAAGCACATGCATATATAATCTCCAATATTGAATTGTATCTACCGCAATATGTTTTCTCGCATGACTAACTTTACGTTGCACTTTCAAGGGAGATTTTCATGTTGACAACTAGAGTTTTGGTTATGAGAGAGCAACAAAAACTATTGAAATGAACATACACCGAAATATCGTCTATAAAGAAGTATTAGGTGAGATAAAATAAATTTTACATGATTGTACATAATAAAAGCAAAATAAGTATAAACAATTATAAATTTTAACTAATCTTGAATTGTTCATCTTTATAGGTTCAGACGATGTGCAATTATCTTGGTATCGGCAAACAAATAACCACTAAAGGATCAACATTGATCATTCCAGAAAACGGTTTACTATTTTCATTCGTGTAAAATTAAAGACAATTTTTTAACTTAAGTATATTGATATTACTTAACAAAAAAGATTACATTCAAATGCCAAGCCATATTCCATCATTTGGACTACATAACTTGACAACCACTTGTAACGCACGTGTCGAGAGACAAGTATACATGAAATATTTAAAATCATCTATATATGTGCAATTGTCCTTCAATATTATATTAAGAAATCTGATACCAATTATAATCAATTATATCCGGATATATATATATATATATATATAGCTGCATTTATTGTACATATCTTATTCAAGTCAACTATTTAATTTCGAGACTAAATAATTTATCTTTCGATGAATATTAGAAGTTCTATCAATCTGAACAACCATTCCAGATAGCTATATGAACGTACAAATTACTAACCAAACTAAATGGGCATTCAACAAATACCATATACCTAATTAATGTCTCCACTATTTCATCATCATTAGTTATATTGAACGTATTAGCACGTGTACTACCTAGACTAGGTTATATATTTACCATATTTTGTAATGTATAATTATGGTAGGATTGAGATCCTTATTTTAGAAGGATTCAACATTGTACACACACACACACACACACACACATATATATTAATGAGAAAGACTCCCCAAGGAGATTAATACAATTTTACATGGTATCAGAGCCTAAACCCCAAAACCTAAAAAAAATCTTTCTTTTCCGGCGGCCCATCAGAGCAACACAGACCTGTGCCTCCCTTTTCTGTACGTGTCAGACCTGTGCCTCCCTTTTCTCTGCGAGTCAGACATGTGCCTCCCTTTTCTTTCTTTTCCAGCAATATACCAACTATTGCTTTCTTCTGTTGACCGTGTCCTGTCCTTAAATCCGTGTCTGCTTCTTCTTAAATCCGTGTCTGTCCATTATTTTATTCTTTACCCGATAACAAATCAATAGCTTCCTTGACCCATCAACAACCCGATAATGCGTGGTATATGGATACGGGCGTCACGTCTCATCTCACCAACAACTCTGGTAATCTTACTCAACTGCGGAATTTAAATACTCCGCAGTTTATTATGGTCGGTAATGGTCATCGCATTCCAATTCAAGAATTTGGCCACACCCTTACCCAACCACCGCATCCCCACTTCTCCATCAATAATGTCCTCTATGCCCCACGCATTATCAAGAACTTAATCTCCGTTAGAAAATTTGTCATAGATAATTTCGTGTCAATTAATTTTGACCCGTTTGGATTTTCTGTAACGGAACTAGGTACTGGAAAACTCCTAACGAGATGCAATAGGGAAGGGGACCTCTATCCGTTCCTATCCACGTCTGCTGCCAGTGTCACCCTCCCACATCTCTCACTGCCCAAGTCACTCCCCCCACAACCTTAGCAACAATCTCTCCGTCTACTTGACACAATAGACTTGGACATCCCGGAGCCCCTGTTTTTAATTTTTTTATAATTTAATTCATTGTTCTAGTGGGAAACCGGCCCAACAATGTTTGTCTTTCCCTCTAGGCAAACATGTTCGCCTTCTTTTTCAGTCTTCTTCAAGTGTTACGTTCTCTCCGTTTGATATTGTTCATGCAGATTTATGGACATCTCCTGTTGTTAGTTCAGTAGGTCATAAATTTTATCTTGTGTTGTTAGATGACTTTTTGCACTTTATATAGATTTACCCTCTAAAGTTCAAATCTAACGTCTATACCAAGTTTCTTGAGTTTCATAACTTTATCAAAACACAATTTGAAAAATCCATAAAACTATTCCAATGTGATAACGGTCATGAGTTTAATAATTCCGCATTTCATAATTTTTGTATCAATAATGGCATGATCTTCCGTTTCTCTTGTCCCCACACCTCACCCCATAACGGAAAAGCCAAACGAATCATCCGTACTATCAACAACATGGTTCGTACCTTTGTTTTCCATGCCTCTCTCCCCATCGTTCTGGGTCTATGTAGTCAAAATGGTAGAATATATCCTTAATATTTTACCTACCAGTACTCTTCACAACAAAACCCCCACTGAAATTCTCTATCGTCAGATCCCCTCATATGACCACCTTAGAATTTTTGGTTTCCTGTGCCACCCGAACCTTGCCTCCACTGCCCCTCATAAATTAGCACCCCGTACCACCCCATGTGTCTTTGTAGGTATTCCTTCTAATCATAGGGGCTATCTGTGTTATGACTTGTCCTCGTAAAATTCATGTCTCTCGCCACATCACGTTTGACAAGACCACATTCCCGTTTTCGAACATTCAAAAATTCCAAAAACTGGACTATACCTTTCTTGACGAGTCCGACATCTCCCCCATCATCCTCAGAGAACTGTGCCAATCAGACACCACCAAATCAAATCCGCCACCCACTGCCACATCACCGCCGATTGCCACCACCGACTGTATCCGTCAGTCGCCGCCACTGACACCTGTCACTGCCACCTCCGGCAGTGACTCCAACCAGGTTCCCTCGCCACCAGTTCTGACACCCCCCACTGAAAATCACCCTCCAATCTCTGTGTCACATCCGGTCACCGTACAGAATAACCACCGGACTACCTAACCACTGACCATCGTGTCACCACCACCAGCCGTAGTCGCCCCTCGACCCCAAACCAATCTCGACACCATACCCATCACCGAAACACCAACCCGTTGCAATCCTAGTACCCAGACCACCACTACCACCCCAAATCCACCACCAATAGCCTACCCGACGTCGTCCACCTCGCACCACCCTGTTACTCCAGATCTGCGACCTTACCAACCACATCGTCGCCCACACCATACCTGATGCCACTTTCCGATGTCGCTCCTCCATAGCGTAGTCCCGTCGACCAAACCCGATACAGTGACTCGCAACCACCAACCCAACAAAATACTCATCCATAATCTGCCCCATGCACACAATGGAAACTCGTGCCCAACATGGGATTTTCAAACCCAAGGTCCTGTTTAATTTGTCCGCACAAACCATTTCCCCTATTCCTAAAAACCCAAAATTTGCCAAATTAGACCCGAATTGGAATGCGGACATGTGTGAGGAATTTAAGGCTTTAACGAAACAACACACTTGGGATTTGGTTCCTATACCGGAGGGGGTGAATGTGATCCGATGCATGTGGTTTTTTTGTCACAAATACAGAGACAATGGTGATATAGAGAGGTATAAGGCGAGACTTATGGCTAATGGCACTAACCAGCAGGAGGGTATTGATTGTGGTGAGACGTTCAGTCCGGTTGTTAAACCGGCCACCATTCGCACAGTCCTGAGTATTGCTATGTGTAAGCATTGGTCGATTCATCAGGTTGATGTGAAGAATGCATTCCTACATGGGGATTTGAAAGAAACTGTTTACATGCACCAGCCGTCTGGCTTTGTACATCCAGCAGTCCTTCAGTATGTATGCCGCCTTCGTAAGTCACGTATGGTTTGAAACAGGCCCCTAGAGCGTGGTATGATAGATTTGCACAGTACGTTATGCGGATTGGGTTTGTATGTAGCAAGTGTGATAATTCTCTATTTATCTTTCATCGAGGTAATAGCACTGCTTACTTGCTGTTATACGTGGATGACATTGTACTTACTGCCTCTACGGTGTTCTTGAAAAATGAGATCATTACATTGCTCAAAACCGAATTTGACATGACTGACTTAGGGAAGTTGAGCTATTTTTTTGGGATATGAGTGACTAGATCTGCAGATTCTATGTTCTTGTGTCAGCGCAAGTATGCAGAGGAGATAGTATACATGGCTAAAATGGCAAACTGCAAGATAATGTCCACTCCGGTTGACTCTAAATCAAAGTTTAGTGCTGTTGATGGTAATCATGTGTCCGATCCCACTCTTTACAGGAGTCTTGCAGGTGCACTACAGTATCTCACGTTCACCAGGCCTGATATTGCTTATGTTGTTCAATATGTATGCTTATTTATGCATGCCCCGAGTGAGCCTCATTTTACTGCCCTTAAACGTATCATTCGATACGTCAAAGGCACACTTGATTATGGATTGCACCTATACCCCTCAGCACCGACCATGTTATTATCATACACGGATGTTGATTGGGCAGGCTATCCAGACACGCGACGCTCCACCTCTGGCTACTGTGTGTTCTTAGGGGATAATCTCATTTCATGGTCTGCCAAAAGGCAAGCCACCCTATCCTATTCAAGTGCAAGAACAGGAGTACATAGGCGTTGCTAATGTTGTTTTGAGATCTGTTGGCTTCGAAACCTTCTTTTGGAGCTGCAATGTCCCTTGCGTAAGGCGTCTTTGGTTTACTATGATAACATATCCTCCATATATTTATCTCATAATCCGGTTCAGCATCAACGAACCAAGCACATTGAGATGGATATAACTTTGTTCGTGAGAAGGTTGCTCTTGGTCATGTTAGGGTGATACATGTGCCTTCTTCATATCAGTATGCAGATATATTCACCAAAGGCCTTCCACGAAAGCTCTTCCTTGATTTCAGATCCAGTCTTAGCGTCCGGCCTCTTTCCGCTCCGACTGAGGGGTGTATTAACACGTGTACTACCTAGACTAGGTTACATATTTACCATATTTTTTAAGGATTAATTATTTTAGAATGATTCAACATTGTACACCTATATTTATTTGTATTAATGAGAAAAACTCCTCAAGGAAGATTAATACAATATTAAGGAACGTAATGTATTAGTATATCGTTTAAAGTCCATGGATCATATCAGTCCTGCCATTCTTCCAGCACCAACCTGCATGTCAATCGTATCTAAAAGGAGAGTAAAAACTAAAAAGGAGTACTTTCATTAAAATTAAAGTATTGCTCCTATTTAGCTTATGAAAGATTTTAAGAAATTTATGTAATCTTTTTTAATGTACCAAAAAATGAGTACTAGTAATAAATGTTAGCCTCACATCTGGTATTTGTCTTTTTCACGTCGGCTGATAACTTTCATAAAATTCCTTTATGTATTGTACCATGTTGAAAACGAAATCATGCATCTGTATTTATTAATATTAAAATCCAAAATGTGGTACCATTTGAAAGTTGTAAGTTTGTAACATATGAAGAAGGTGCCTTTGCTCCCTGGATTTGCTCAGCTGGCACCAAAGATCAAGAATATATACTTCCAGGTAATAAAAGAAAAAGATTGGTTGGTGGGTGTCATTAAGCACCCTAAAACTCAGTTCCCGTTTGGAAGCAGTTTTCTAAAATATTTTTTCAAATATCTTTTTGGTAATAAAATTTTGAGAGATTTTGAAAACCAAAATTTCAAAGTCTAAAATCTGCTCCAAACCTATTTTTGGCCCAAGATATAACCGTTGGCTTTTTAAAATTTTAAAAAATTACTCAAATTTTTATATTTTATAAAAAAACCCTCGTTTATGACCCTAACTAATCCGTATTTACCTTTTTTCCTTGCACCGGTGGATCTTTGTAAATAATTGTAATCTGACGAATTATAATAGCTAGTAATTGTGTTTTTAGCGATACTTATTAGAATATCGTGTTATGAATTAAGAATATTTTTTTATTACATAGGGTAGGGGAAGAAAAAATGGGGAAGGGATTATAATGTGAGGATTCGAACCCTCACCAACAAGATGAAAGTTCAGATAGCCAATCAACCGAGCTACTAAATTCCTACATGAATTTAAAATAATGTATTATCTAGTTCATAACAAAAAAAATTAATTTTGTGCTAACGTTGTCTGTATATCGGATTATGGTTTATGACAATAATAATGAATGTCACCAATAAAGGTTCTACATTATTTGGGGTTAGCAATTATATTTGTTTGGTTCGGTTGAATAACTTTGATAGTTTATAAAATTTATGGGTATAAGTCATATTTCATATTTTTTTTTTTTTTAGAAAAAAGTGAAATTTATTTTTGAGAAACTACATATGATCAAGCACATTTTCAAAATTTGAACAATCTCACCTAAATCAAGTATTTCAAAATATTTTTGGAAATCTACGACGAAACGATAGTTTAATAAAGGTAGATAACAAAAACATGAGCATATATATGACTTTTTTGAATGAGTACTGAACTCTACCGGTATTATTGTGGGTGGGGGCTGAATTCACTTATTAATGACTTTTTAGGTCCAATAGATTCTGTTGAAGCAATTCATACTTGCTTATCTTCGAATAATTATTCCTCCTTATCAAAATACTTGTCATCCTTATTAAAAATATCTGTCTTAAAATATTTATCTTTATTTAATCAAGATAAAATTAAGTAATTTTCCCCCATTTTCCCCTTATATTAATTAACAACATTTAAAAGGTTCTCACAATTGATGGAGTAGATATTTATTGAGGAGAGATTAGATGAAATATGTTAAGAGAGTAAAATAATAAAAATACTACTCTTATAAATACATTCCTAAAGGGCGTGTCGCGTGTTAATGAAAATGTGATAGTATTTTAGGACGGAGGGAGTATATTTTTGTTTCCGGTTTCGTTATTTCTAGCTACTCCCTCCGCCCCAAAAATATTGTCTTACTTTCCTTATTAGTTTGTCCCAAAAGTTTGACACATTTCTGTATTTAAAAATAATTTAACTTTATAAGATGATTTACAACCACACAAATATCTAAGACTTGTTTTAGATAACATATTTCAAAAATATTTATTTATTTCTTAAAGTTCATGTCAAGTCAAACTAAAAAAATCTTTTTGGATGGAATGAGTATTTCTTACTTCACTCATGAGGGGCATACATGTTGCTTTGTCTACTTAGAAACATTATGTGTCGGTTTGAACTTTGTCAAATTCATATATAGCGTCCCCTCGTTAAAATCGAGACAGGGATGACAATTTAGAGATACAAGAATAATGGGAGAATTCTTTCTACTTTGTATTCATCATAATGATATCCTTATATAGAAATAAGGGTCTCCTTCTCCTAGCCTTATAAGGTAATCCTATTCCAATAGAAACTACAAATCATATATCTATTATTATTACAATTGTACCATAAATAGACTAAACTATTACAATTACACTAGAATAGGGTCTTCAATACCCCCCTCAAGTTGGAGCATGAGGGTCTCGAATGCCCAACTTGCCAAGTAAATATTCATGCTGCGATTTTCCCAAAGCCTTTGTAAGCACATCGGCCAACTACTCACTCGTAGACACATGACTGGGGAAATTTGTACCAGATTGGATTGCGTCTCGGACATAGTGACAACCCACTTCAATATTTTAGTTCGTTTATGAAACACCGAATTTTGGATAATATACAAAGTTGCTTGACTGTCACAATACATTTTAACTGGAGACTTGTGTTCAACGCCTAAACTATGCAAAATTCCCTTTAATCATTTCAATTCACAAACGGTCATTGTCGTCGATCTATATTCAGCCTCTTCTGACGAGCGTGAGTTAATATGTTGCTTCTTGATTTTCCATGACACGAGTGAATTCTTGAGGGAGATAAACCAACATATAAGTGATTTCCGAGTAAACGAACATCCGACCCAATACGAATCACACTGTCCATACATTAAAGATCACAATATTTTCTCATCACTATGTCTTATCCTGGGTTCTTCTTCAAGTAATGCACCACACGGATAGGCGCATCCCAATGTGTTTTCTTCGGGTGCTGCATGAATTGGGATAGAACATGCACATAATATGATAACTCGGATCGCATAAAATTGAGGTATATCAATCTACCGACCAAACACTGGTATGGTTTTAGATCACCCAAAATGACTCCTCTAGCCAACGCCAAATTATGATTTTGTTCCATGAGAGTATTGATTGGTTTAACTCTCAATAATTCGGACTTAGAAATTATATCCAGGGCATATTTCCGCTGACGGAGAAATAATCTGGTTGGTCCACGTGCAACTTCAACTCCCAGAAAATACTTTAGAGGGCCTAAATTCTTCATGTGAAAACAGGCGTGGAGATAGTCTTTGAATCGTTTAACGACACTATGATCATTTTCGAAGATAATCAAGTCATCCACATAGACTAAAACATTAAGCTGCATACCTCCTTGGTGAATAGTGAATAGAGAATAATCTGAGTACGACTGTTTGAACTCATATTTCATCAAATCACTTGATAACTTCGCAAACCAACACCTTGGAGCTTGCTTCAAACCATACAAAGATTTCCGAAGTTGACATACTAGCCCCGGATTAGGAACACGAAATCTCGGTGATAATTTCATATAAAATTCATTGGTAAGCTCGTCGTGTAAGAAAGCATTATGCACATCCATCTAATGCAACTCCCAATTTTGTGTAGCCGTAATAGCCAGGAAGGTCCGAACAGTTACTACCTTAGCAACCGGAGCAAAAGTTTCATTGTAGTAAATTTCTTCCTCCTATTTATTTTCGAAGATGATCAAACGAGCTTTCTAACTCTCGATTGTGCCATTAGAGTGCCCATCTACATCTGAGTGCTTTCTTATCTGGTGACAAAGTTTTTAGTGTCCATGTTCCATTATCCTCCAATGCATGGATCTTTTGTTGTATGACTATTTTCTAATGTTCCATTTTCATTACCTCGGAGAAGGGTTTCGGTTTGGTTCCTGTGGTAAATGTTGCAAGAAACTTTTAGTGTTATGATGAAAAATTATCACAGAATATATAGTTAGCTAAAGGATAAGGTGCACCTGAGGGTTGCTGAAGATGAGGAGGATGCGTTGATGGACTTTGTTTCTGGAATGTTTCAGTGATGTAGTCGTACAACCTAGTTGATTCATGCTTCTGACATTTATCTCAACCCAATTATTCTTTTGGGGGCATTATGGTAGTCTGGTTACCTTCAGTCTGTACTTCGTCCATGCTTTCTCCATCTAGATCAGCATTTGTCCGGTCTAATGCAGGCTGATCCGGTGTCTGTACTTCATCCATCCGAGTTTCATTCATACATTTATCGTCAATCGTGTCTTTTTCGATGTCGTGTTGATTTCTTTCTTCCTCTGTTTCATCTGGGATTACTTCTATATTGTCACTCAAGTTACTCGATCCTATAGCAAAGGGGAACTTAGTCTCGTAGAAGTCAACATCTCTTCAGACTACATATTCATCGTTCTCTAAGTCATACAATCTCTAATATTTCTTTCCGTAGGGGTATCCCAAGAAGACGCACTTACGACTCCGACTCTCAAACTTGTCCCTCATTCTTCTTTCTGTGTGTACATAACATAGTGACCCTATCACCATTAAATGATCATACCCATGCGCTTTCTCGTATAAAATTTCATAAGGGGTTTTCTCATTCAACACCAAAGATGGCATTCTATTGATCAAATACCACACAATCAAAACACATTTTCCCTAGAATTTGATTGGAAGATGACTTTTAAATCTCAATGCTTGAGCCACATTAAGAACGTGACAGTGTTTTCTTTTGACTCTTCCATTCTGCTGTGGTGTTCTTGTGCAAGATGTTTGGAAAATAATTCTTTGTTCAAAGAAGTAAGTCTTCATACATGTGAACTTAGTACCATTATCACTTCTAACAATCTTCACTTTCTTATCAAACTGTCTGTCCACGAACGAAGAAATTCCTTAAGATTTGGGATACTTATTTCTTATCAACTAAAAGAAATATCCACACAGCTCGTGAATGATCATCCATAATAGTAAAAAAAATATGAAGCACCACAAGAGGAAGGGGTTCTATATGGTCCCCATAAATCATTTTGCCCATTGGCATACATCACATTCTCTATCTAATCTATCACCACTCTCCTTTAAGCCTAATGTCGTAATCGACTTTGTTACTTGTGCTGAAGGATGACCCAACTGTTTGTGCCAACAATCGAACCAATCCACTGCATCTGCCTTCATAACCCATATCGCGGCACATTCTACAAATAGTAAAGTCTACCTCGATGCTCACCATTTCCAACCACCCTCATCGTGGTAGAGTCTAGTATACCACACATAATTCTATTAAATGTCATATCACAATCTAAAAATTAACTAGTTATGATACAAAAATAAAATTGTATGTCAAATTCGGAACATAAAAGGCATTTTTCAACCATATACTGTCATTCAGCCTAGTTGTTCCTTCTTTTGTAGCCACCGAGCTACTTCCATCCGGAAGACCAACCGGACACTTAGGAATGTCTCACGTATTGCTTAGTTCTTCTGGATTACCTGTCACATGGTTGGTAGCTCCGGAGTCTATGTTCTAGGATGAGTTTTCGGTCTTACTATCCATCTTCATATTCGGGTTTATTCTCTGGCAATTCAACATGTGAATCACAATCTTTTGGATCTCATCTCTTAAATTGTGAAGTCATGTGCCACATGTATTCACCGTTCCTATCTCCATCTGAGTTCCTTCCTTGGTAACTACAGCGTTAGCCCAGTAGTTATCTCTACCACGACCAGATCCTAGTCCACTCATCTGTAGTTGTTCCTATCTTCGTCCTATTACTCTAATTTTTTCATCTCCTTTTTTTATTTTCTTTCCACCAATCCGGATAACCAATGAGTCGAAAACATCCGTCCATAATATGTCCGTATTTCTTGCAATGTGTGCAGAATACACCATTATTTTTCCCTTTACCTCAGTCAGGGTAAAAGTTTCTCCCTTGTACGGCAAAATCCATGGTTTCACTCCGGTCCTCTATTTTTCGCGTGATTCCTCTCACACGCTCTTCTCGCACCAATTTCGAGACTTTTTTCAATGATGGAAATGATTCCTAGGCCAATATGTTTGATATCACCGTTCCATACGTTCACTCATCCAATTCCATTAGGAAAAGATGTACTTTTTCTTCTCTTTTGGTTTCTAGGGCCGTCCCCAGATTGCACGTGCACTTTCCGCACTTACAAGTCGGAATCTGTTCGTAGTTTGCCAATTTCTCCCACAACTTAGTGAGTTTCCCATAATAATCCACTATGGTCCTTCCCTTCTGCTTGCACTCTGCAAGTTCTGCCTTCAGTTGTTGCATTCAAAGGTCGTTGATAACGACGAACTGCTCCTGGATGCTCATTCATAATTCTTTCGCTTTTATCTTTATGTGAAATCGTTGAGCGAAGCATTGGTTCGATGGTATTGCAAATCCACGACACCAACAATGAGTTTATAGTCCACCAATCTTCCAAGTCCGACGACTCTTTATCCAGCTTCTTGATCGTTCGTCAAAGAAGCCGAATTTCTTCCTTGCTCTTAGGGCCGTCCTCATGGATCTAGCCCATTCTTCATAATTCTCACCCTTCAATTGGACTTGTGTCATTACAATTCCGGAATTATCGTTTGACGTAATGTCATAGGGGGAGATTATTTTCCTTTGAGTTTTATTTTCTTCACCCGAGATTCATTTACTTTTATCGTCGGTTTCTCCATCACCCGCCATTATTTTAAGATTTTGTGTTCTTTTAATAAGACTCTGATATTATGTTAAAATTGAGACAAAGATGAAAATTCAGAGAGACAAGAATAATGGGAGAAATTTTTCTACTTTGTATTCATCATAATTACCTCCTTATATAGAAGTAAGGTTCTCCTTCTCCTAGTATTATAAGGTAATCATATTCCAATAGGACTACAAATCATATATCTACCATAATTACAATTGTAACATAAATAGACTAGAATAGAGTCTTCAATACATAAGCCCCATGGGAACCCGTCCGCATATACGTGAATCTCTTTTAATTTATCTTCAAGATTGGACTTCATTTTATAATTGGACCGCACTTTCTATTCACACCTCTGATTTGTATGCAAAACATTAAATAAGAGTTTAATAAATATTACTTACAAGAATCTCAACCCAAAATTAAAGTATCATCTTGTTAAAGGGTAGTAAGAAGGGAGGTTAGAGTGCGCTTCTTCTTCCGTCCGGTTTAGGAGCTTTGGCCCGTGTGATAATAATTTCCTAATTGAGGTAGGCACACGTATGCCAGATACCATAAATTGGTTGGCACATTAAGTAAATCATTAATTCTCCTAGCTGGAGCATAACAATCAAAAACCTCAAAGGCAACGATAAATTAATTCCCCTAGCTGGAGCATAACAAGCAAAAACCTCAAAGGCAACGATAAATTAATTCCCCTAGCTGGAGGCTGGAGCATAACAAGCAAAAACCTCAAAGGCAACGATAAATTAATTCCCCTAGCTGGAGCATAACAAGCAAAAACCTCAAAGGCAACGATAACTTTTGGAATAAGAGCGTTACGGTAGCGACGGCCGCTGCATGGTGGATTTTATCAAGTTGACAGAGATTGGCACTACCTACCCGAGCAAGATTTGTGCTCACCCTGCCGTGAAATAAGCATTTAAAACATTATATACACCATGCACAATTCATGCACTATAACGTTCTTTTTGGCACAGTACCAAAGTCCAACAACAAATCTAATATGAAAAGTGATTAATGTACCTTAAACGAACGTGATATAAGTTTTAATAAAGGTTTCATGGAAAATAGTCGTATATATAACCTGAGAAAACATGTGAATTATATTTTATATCGAGGAAACCTTTTGATTAAAAAGCCTAAGACATTTAATATCATGATACCGACGTCAATCTAGATTCAATACACTTACTAATATATACACATAAGTAAATGACTTAACATAGATTAACACCAAGGGCTAGTCTTTGCCAACAATTTTTTCAGACAATGTAAGAAATTAAAGGCTCTGTAGTAAATTAAGAAGAAAAACAAATGGACATCTCAATCAGTTTTCATCCAATAATTTAAAGCACTATAATCAAAACAAGTACTATGTCCTCTATGTCAAATCGAAATAAACATTACAGAGTAATTGATAAATGCTACCACTAAGAGGCCAACTAAAAAATGTGTGGCTTCAATAGGACGATGCGACAGTATTTTTCATACAACAAATTGAAGCACTATATGACCCAAAAATGGAACATTGCCCCGCTGAAATCCTAGAGTCTTTTTTATGTATAAATCGAAGTAAACTTTAGAGTGTTTGTGTTTTTGTTTCGTTAGGAATAAAATAGGAATATAGGATAATACTAGTGGTTGTAAAGAGGAGCACTATCTGTACTTTATTTAATCTTTGAATAACAATGTGTGGCTGTAACACTAGATTGCCTTTTTTTGGACAGCCATTATATATGTACTACTACATTTTGTCTTTGCACCCCACAAATCCACATAGTTTTGCGTGTTCTTATTTATAATCACTTTGTTTTTGTTTTCAGTAACATATGTCGCTGAAATTTTGGTTATTGCTTGAGTTGCTCCCGATGAACAATAAGGTACAAGTAAAAGTGGAATAAGAACCAAGTACCTTTCCCAGTGATCAGACATAATATATAACACAATTATATCCCTTGGAGATTGAGAGAGACTCAATTGAGGTAATTAATCTTATCAATATTCATCTTCAAACATACCGCTCTATTCCAATGAATGCTGGTATTTGATGCAACAATTAAATGATTTGATGATTAGACATAACTTTAGGGAGCAAAACAGGGTTAACAGACCTACGTAGCTAGGGAAGGAGTAAGAAAATAATAGTTTGATCATATCATGTTTTTGGTAGTTTCTCATATATTCGCTAATGAAATTGTATGAGCAAACAAATTAAGAACTATGTTTGTTAGGACAGTGACAGATAGTACTATGGCTGGCCAGTGGGCCGGGTCGGCCCGGTCTGAGCCCGGGTCCCTCCCCGACACAGCCCCGGTCCCGCCCTGAACCCGACCTTTCTAAAAAAAAATTGCGGTATCGGGACTCGAACCGAGACGGGACATGGTCTCGTCCCAACCCGTCCCGGCCCGCCCCAATCTCGCCAGGCCCGACCTGGTCCCGAAACCGCCCTTTTGCACAAATAACCGTTGCACCAACGACCATTTTTCATTTTGGCCGTTGTACAACGACCATTTTTGGCCTCCCCCTCCCCCAACCCCCTATCCCCTTAATATTTATTTTTAACCCATAGTTATTATATTTGAACTTTAACCCAATTTTCCAACTATAAATACCTCATTTTCTCTTCATCTTTCTCACAAATCTTCCTACAATCTCTCTAATCTCTCAATCTATTTCTCTACAAGTCTACATTGTCTACTAAATATTCAATTTTATTTATTCATTTGGGAGTGAAGTTGGCAACTAGCTTGAGGATCTTCCATCGAGCAAAGTTTCAATTTTCAACCTCTAGATTACACGTCGACGTTATGTCGGCGTTTGGTACATTAGTTCCTTCATTAAATTATTATTGTCTGTTTATTTTATTTAGCACACTTAATTTTATTTACTTTAATTATTTATTAGTATAATTATAAATTTATAATGGAATGATTTAAACGTATGCTTACGGGTAGGGGTCATGCTTCTTCTAGTAGGGGCAACAAGGGCAAGGGTACTTTTTCTAGTCATCCTATTTCTAGACAGAATCTTATTCCTACACAGGATGATTTTGTTGATACTGAACATTTTCCTACAACACCATTAGATTTAGACGAGGAGCTATTTTCTGGAACTCAAGAAGACTTTAATTTAGACGATGATCTAGATGATACACCCACTAATGTAGATGACAACACACTCACTAGTGCACCTTCAACTGCAATGCTTCCTATTCCCCCTAGTATGAGACGAGGTCTAGCAAAACGAACATTAAAATCAGATGCATGAACATTTTTTTTATAGGGACGTAGAGAATCAAGTAGCTAGATGTAAAATTTGTAAAGATGTTTTAAAATTTAAAACTGGAAAAGGTCACGGTGGGACGGGGGGTTTAATGAGACACGTAGCAAGGGCTCATCCGGCTAGATATGCCCAATACGAGACTTCAAAATCGGGTGCGCAAACGTCCAAATGAAGGGTCTAATTAACCCTATGACGGGGGGAATTGTAGGCCCTAAATACGATAAACATAGAGATAGATAAGCAATAGCAAAATTAGTTGTTGTGGAGGGTTTGCCTTTTTCATTTTCTTCATCTCCCGGTTTTATTCATTACATTGGAGATATGTATAATCCTGCTTTTAACGGTTTTCCTAGATCAACTGTTAAGAGAGATGTATTTAAATTCGCACATGAATATCAACAATAATTACGTTATTCATTATATCATTTTAATGGAAAAGTGGCTATCACTTCTGATAAAGGCCGTAGTACTAACGACCATGATTATTTAACGGTAACCTGTCATTGGATAGATTATAAATGGTCTATGCAAAAACGCATCTTAGCGTATAGATATATAGATGATAGGCACACTGATACTTTTATTGCAGAAAATATTTATCAAGTGTGCGATTATTACGGAATAACTGATAAAATTATGACTATTACATTAGATAACGCTTCTTCTAACAATTACGCTATTACAATTTTTAAAAATAGTTTAACTCCATCTTTTCAGATCATTTTCATATAAAATGTGCGTGCCATATATATAACTTAGTTGTAAATGATGGTCTATCACTTTTTGAAGACATTCTTAGTAAAATACAATTTGCTATAAACTTTATTTTAAAAAATAATAGAATACAATGAAAAAAGAATATAAAAAACTTGTCATGATTGCCAACTACCTTATAGAAAAATTCTAGAAGAAGTACCCACTAGGTGAAATTCTTTATACGAGCAACTACTTGTTGCTTATGACTATAGAAAACCTATAACTTTATTTTTTAACTCTCATAATCAAAATCCAGTTGATATGGTTGTAGATAGCGATTGGGGAAAAAGTTCCGAACTTATTGTAGTTTTAGAGAAATTTTTTCAAGCAACAAAAGAATTTTCCGGTATATATTATCCTTCTATTTCAACTATGTTGTTTATATAACTCTAATAGTTTTACTGCTTAATGAATATATGGATAAACCAACTTATAAGGCAGCTATTAAAAATGTTTATCAAAATAAAAAAATATTTTATTCCTATTTTCACTATTTATATTATTGGTGATGTATTAAATCCGACTATTAAAATAGATGGTACTAAATCACGTATTGAAACTATTTACTATTGTTTAGCAGTACTACCACCTCCAAGTTCCAAAAATCCAAATCACCCACCACCTATTGAACAAACTATAGAAGAAGTGTTGTCTAGCGTAGAAGATGAATGCAAAAAAAAATATAGGTTTTACCAACAAGAAAGTGCTAGCAACCTACTGGCTTCCATACCATCTTCTTCTTCTTCAACACAACCTCACAAAAGACATGTTGCTTATGCGGCTAGTATTAAAAGCCTCAGAAATAGAATGTGAGGCGGCCGTACCGCTACTAACCAAATTAGTGAGTTTGATATTTTTATTTTGCAGGGTTCTGTACCGTACCAAGCAGTTCTGAATGAAGAAGGACTTGAAGACTTGCTGAAATACTGGAGAGGGAATGAGAAGACCTTTCCGACACTTTCAATGATGGCACGAGATGTTTTGAACATTCAAGCGTCATCAACGACGTCTGAAAGTGCTTTTTATGCCGGCAGATATCAAATAGGAGAGCACAGACACTCATTAGCCGGAGACAGCTTGGAGATTGTAGTATTATTCAGAGATTGGATACGAGCGGAGCGGAGAAGGTGCGGTCAACTGGAGATCAACGAAGAAGAAGATGAAAAACTACAACGAAATCTTATCAGAAGGTGGTGGAAGCGACGTGGAGCAATTTGACCAACAAATACCAATTCCAACCGAAGAACCACAGGAAATTATCAAGAAACTAGAACATGTTTTTTTCAAAATGTAATTTTTTTAATTGCAATTTTACTATGTAATTTGCAACTTTTGAACAACACCACAAAGTTGCAATTTTGACAATTGTATTTGTATTACAAAAAAAATTATATGTCTATTAAATAATATAAGAGGCACAAAAACAGCATTGAGATATTTTTATTACGCTATCTTGTTTAATTATTGAGTTTTTTTTATATATATGTTATTTTTTAAAGTGCAAAAAAAAAACGCCCCGGATCCCGATCTCGCCCCAACCCGATTCCGACGGGATCGGGACGGGACTTCGGCAAATCCCGCCTGACCCGCCCCGCCCCGATCCAATCCTATCAAACCCGGCCCGACCATCCAGAGCCCGACACACTGGCCACCCCTAGATAGTACTGCGAACTTAGTTAATGCTCCAAACCGACACTCCGATCCTTTGGTTCATAATGATTAAGTATTTTGTTATAATGCATATGAATTATATTTATAATATTATGTCGTTTTAATAAAAAGAAAATACGTACGCATCGTTCCCACGAGGAGCAGTGCAATTAGAAATTATGTTGTACGTTCGTCATAAATACTTTCAAGCACCTTGTTGTAAAATAGACTAAAAAAATCAATAAAACGGTGATTAAAATGCACAACTAGAAAGAAATGTTTTATAGTGAATCATCTCTTATACACCGTCTATTAGAACTATTATGTTTATCAAATTGTAACTATATTAGGACTCCGAGGACATATCTATTGTATTTGATGTATAATTATGACTCTTAAACTTCATCATGTATATCTAGTATTCATATATCTCTGTATACAAATATATGTAATCCTTGCTCCAGATTATTGAGCCATCACCAATCTAGTATTCATGTTCTCTTCCAATCTGTACAACTAATATGGGTTCTACTATCTCTACCATGCTCACAACCCCTTTATCGTCATCCCTTTCTCTTCCTGCTATGCCATCTCCTTTGGTTGTTGCTATACCTGGTCAGACCTTACCTACATCTCTTGGCAGTACCATTGGATTACCGTTTCTTTCTCCATGCTCTAGTAATTTTGATCCCCTCTCGTCTCCTGCCTTTTATTCTTCAGCGTCTCTTGCTGCACCAAATATTATGAATCTCGTTACAATCAAACTTCAAACTGTTGAAGACTAATTTGACGTGGAGAACTCAGTTTACCTCTCTTTTAATTTCTCATGATTTACTTGGATTTGTTGATGGCTCCTTTTCTCCTCCAAATCCATTTATTCGTGATCCTTCAGTAAATCAACAACCTAATCCCAATTACCGCTCATGGTTGCGAGTAGACCAAAGTGTGAGGTCTTGGCTTTTTGCTACCTTATCGCGTGATGTTCTTGTTGATGTGCATCTTTTACCCACATCTCGAGATATTTGGCTATCTTTACATTGTCGTTACATAGATGCTAGTCAAGCAAAAGCATTGAACTAAAAAGACAACTCACCACTATGCGTAAATCAGACCCTACATCTATTGATCAATATCTGAGGGATGCAAAACAAATCATTGATTCCTTAGCAACAATTAATTCTCCTGTTTCAAATCAAGACTTTATTGATCATGTCTTAGATTTACACTATTCTATATGGTATCAGAGCCTAAAAACCCTTACCCTATTCAGCCCCCCATTTTCTTCTTTTCCGACGCCAATTACTATCGGAAACAGCCAATATACACACTGTATATGGCTGATATACACTGCCTACCACCATATACTGCTCGTATACATGTGTATACATTGATATACAATATGTATACAGTAATTTACAGCCACCCATGCCTGTATACAACTGATATACCATCTCTGCCATCATGTACTACCCGTATACAATGATATACAGGATCCCATAGCCGATATACACCTCGTATACGACTGATATACCCTCCCTACCATCATAGTCCAGCAGGCCGTATACCCCTGCTATAAAGCTGATATACAACACTTCTACTCCTTTTACTTCTCTACCAAATTTCGGATACCCTCATGGCGTCACCCGCGACCCACATATCTTCTTCCGCTTCCTCAACACTCGATGCCACAAATCCTCCTCGTGGAAATTGGGCCAATAATACATGCAGTCCACAACAGGCCCAACAACCGCAACAGTGTCCGGCCCACTGCCCTAGCCATTGTCCGATAACTGGACCTACCCTTCCAGCAGCATTCCAGAGGCCCAAAAATAGCAATTTTAAGTGGGCTCAATCGAGGCCCAACATCCTAGGAGCCCATCCAGCGGCTCGACAGGCAAGCCCAAGCTGTACGAGCAGCCCACAACAGGCCTAACAACCGCAACAGTGGGCCGACCCACTACCCTAGGCACTGTACGGTAACTGGGCCTGTCCTTCAGCAGCGTTCTAGAGGCCCAAAAATATCAATTTCAGTGGGCTCAACCGAGGCCTAGTATCTTGGGAGCCCATCCAGTGGCTCGCTAGGCAAGTGCCCAAGCCATCAGGCCCATTCCACATCAGGCCAGTAGCCCGATGATGCATGGTATATGGATACGGGCGCCACGTCTCACCTTACCAACAATTCTGGTAATCTTCTTCAACTGCGCAATTTAAACTTTTCCATAGTTGCTCCTCTTTTCATCTAGGGAAACATGTTAGACTTCCGTTTACGTCGTCTTTAAGTATTACTTTCTCTTCCTTTGATATTATTCATGCGAATTTATGGACATCTCCTATAAATAGCAACCTAGGTCATAAATATTATTTGGTATTTTTGGATGACTTTTCTCACTACCTTTGGGTCTATCCGCTTAAACTTAAGTCTCAAGTTTACTCCAAATTCCTTGAATTTCATACATTGGTTAAAACACAATTTAAAAAAGACATCAAAACGTTTCAATGTGATAATGGTCGTGAGTTCAATAACTAACTGTTTCATAATTTTTGTGTGGCTAATGGTATGGTTTTTCGTTTCTCCTGCCCCCATACTTCTCCTCAAAATGGTAGAGCCGAATGAATTCTCCGCACCATTTACGATATGATTAGTACCTTTCTTTTTCATACGTCTCTCCCCCTACCTTTTGGGTATATGCATTAAAAATGGTAGATCACATTCTTAACATCTTACCTACCCGTACGATCCAAAATAGGACACCTACCACAATTCTCTTCCGTCGAATCCCTTCCTATGATCACATTTGAATTTTCAGTTATCTTTGTTACCCAAATCTTGCCTCTACGGTCCCTCATAAATTAGCACCTCGCTCCACTCCTTGCGATTTCCTAGGTTTCCCGTCGAACCATAGGGGGTACTTGTGCTATGAGTTATCCACAGATAAATCCTAGTCTCACGCCATATCACGTTTGATGAGTACGTTTTCCCATTTGCCAATATCCAAAAATTTTGAGTCAGTGATTACGGTTTTCTTGATGACTCGGACACCTCCCTTCTACTTCAAACCACATTATATTGGCCAAATACCAACCCGTCACCCATTGGCCCAATTACGAACCCTACTGCCATGACACCCATCTCGTCGGCCCCACCCACTGCACCCGGTCTGACCCGCCCTGCCCCGTCGCCCATTACCGCAACTGCTCAGCCCAATACACCCACTGCCCACCCAATTCCCACACTACCTAGCCTAGTTACAACACTGCCCAGCCCAATACCTCACGGCCTAGTCCTACCGTCCAGCCCAATAATGAAACTGCCCAGCCCAATACCTCACGGCCCAGTCCTACCACTAACCAGCCTAACCCGCAGTCCCCACCTACCGTTCCCTACACCTTATCCAGCCCCCAACCCATCATATGGAAACCTGTACATAACATGGATTTTCAAACCAAAAGTATACTTTAATTTGTCCATTAAAACCATCTCCCCGCTACCTAAAAACCAAACCTTAGCCAAACTTGACTCAAATTGGAATGCGGCCATGTGTGAGGAGTTTAATGCGATTACTTCACAACGCACTTGGGATCTTATTCCTCGAACTAATGGGGTGAATGTAATCCGTCATATGTGGCTATTTCATCATAAGTTCAGAGATAACGGTGCCCTTGAACGCCACAAGGCCAAACTTGTGGCAAATGGCACAGGGCAAGATGAGGGTGTTGATTGTGATGAGACTTTCAATCCAATGGTTAAGTCAGCTACAATCTGCACGGTTTTGAGCATCGTTATGGGGAAGAATTGTCATATTCACTAGATTGATGTGAAGAAAGCTTTCTTACATTGGGATTTGAAAGAAACTGTTTATATGCATCAACCGCCAGGATTTGTGCATTCGGAGGCTTCTCAGCATATTTTTCATCTTCGTAAGTCGCTATATGGGTTAAAACAAGCCTGCAGGCTTGGTATGAGCGATTTTCCACTTACATCAGATAGATCAGCTTCGTGTGCAGCAAGAGTGACCATTCATTATTTATTTTTGATCGAGGTACTGACATAACTTACCTTCTGTTATATGTGGATGATATTGTTCTGACAGCTTCTTCATATGGCCTGAAGCACGAGATCATTGCTCTACTCAAGTCCGAAATTGCTATGAGTGACTTGGGTAAGTTGAGTTATTTTTTGGGAATATCAATGACCAGATCCGCACATACCATGTTCTTGTGTCAGCATAAGTATGCAGAGGAGATCGTCTACAAGGCTAAAATGGAAAATTGCAAGATCATGCCCACTCCCGTCGACTCTAAGTCCAAACTCAGTGCGGTGATGAGGATCCGGTCGGTGATCCCTCTCTTTATAGGAGTCTCGCATGTGCTCTTCGTTATCTCACCTTCACTCGGCCAGATATTGCATATGCGGTTCAACATGTGTGCTTGTTCATGCACGCTCCTAGGGAGCCTCACTTTACATCTATTAATTGTATCATTCGGTACGTTAAGGGCACTCTTGACTATGGACTTCATTTATATCCCTCCGCACTGACTAGATTGCTCTCCTACACAGACGCAGATTGGGCGGGCTATCCAGATACCCGTCACACTATGTCCGGATATTATGTATTTTTTGGGGATAATATTATCTCGTGGTTTGCCAAGCGGCAAGCCAAACTTTCTCGTTTTAGTGCAGAAGCAGAATATCAAGGCGATGCGAACGTTGTTACTGAGCTATGTTGGTTCCGAAATCTCCTTCTTGAGCTTCATTATCCCATACGTAAGGAATCTTTAGTTCTCATAACCCGGTTCAGTATCAGCGAACCAAATATTGAGATGGATATTCACTTTGTTCATGAGAAGGTTGCAATGTGTCACGTTAGGGTGTTGCATGTTCCTTCTTCATATCAGTACGCAGATATCTTCACAAATGGGCTTCCTCAGCAACTATTCCTTGACTTCAGATTCAGTCTCAGCGTCCAGCCTCCTCCTCGCTCTGACTGAGGGGGTGTGATAGTGAATATATTCCATATATATTCATAATATATTCTGTAATTAATATTTAGTGTAATTAATGTAAAATATAGATTCTAATTATATTAGGACTACAATTATATACTCTCTATATATATTACATTAATAAGAGAACTCCATCAAGGAGATTTACAATATTCTACAATGGCTCTACGTGACAAATCACGTCAGGCATTGATTGTGCTTCCCATGTCTCTTATGGCTCGCAATCCACTAATACAAGTTCTCCATCCTCTCGAGTTTTAGGTTCACATCTCTCATCTCTTGTTTGTCAAATTTCTGTTTCTCTTGGCCATCAAGCATTACAATGTTCAAATTGTTTCAATCACGCTTTTGTTGCTAATGATCTTCCTAAGTCTTTTGTGATTATGTCGGTTGGTGAAACAATTGATGTTACTTTGTACCTTGACTCGACTTCTTCTGCTCATATGACCCCATCTGAAAATGATTTCTTACATACATCCTCTTACAATGGCCATGATCGTGATTTAGTTAGGAATGAATCTTTGCTTGATATTAATAAAATCGAATACTGTCAGATACCAGCAATAACTCATCATTTACATTTATGCTCCACCTTTCATGTACATAATCTTAGTAATAATTTAATTTCTGTTAAAAAGTTATGTGCAGACAATAATTGTAAAGTAAATTGACTTTTCTTTTGCTTCTGTTAAGGACAAATTCACGAGTCAACCTCTCCTTCAATCTTCTAGTAAAGGCGACGTTTACCTTGTATCCTCTTCATCTGTGCATTCCTTTCATCAGGAATCTGTTGCTCTACATCAATACAGAGATATATGGCATCGTCGATTAGGCCATTGTGGTGCTCGTGTCCTAGATAGCTTTAGGAAAATTAATTTTATTAGTTTGCTCAATTCTTTTAGCAATAGTTATGTCTCTTGTTGTCTTGGAAAATCTCAACGTTTGTCTTTCAATTCAGTTGATCATTGTGGTTCTTTACCTTTAGAAATTATTCATTCTGATGTCTAGCAATTATCTATTTTATCTAATTTAGATTTTCAATATTATGTGATATTTGTGTATGATCTTTCCCGTTTTACATGGCTGTATTCTATTAAAAATAAGTCAGATATATTCACACATTTTTTTACCTATAAAAAATTGGTGGAAAATATTTTTAATAGTAAAATTAAATTGTTTCAAAGTGACGGGGCAGAGAATTTGATAATAAATCCATGCTTTTGCACTTTTCTAATTCAGGCATTTCTTTTTGCAAGTCGTGTCCCAACACTCCTCAACAAATAAGGTTGCTGAACGAAAACACAGACACATAATTGAAATTGCGCGCACTATTCTCATAGATGCAAAACTTCTTTCTCAATTTTGGGTTGATGCCACTTTCTATGTTGTTTACACTATTAATAGGCTACCGACTCCTAATCTGCATGGAATTTCTCCCTTTGAAAGGGTTTTTGGGAAACCCCGGATTATTCATATCTCAAAGTATTTAGATGTGAGTGTTTTTTCGAATATATCTGCTCGTGTTTCTCATAAGCTTGCCCCTTATTCTATCCAATGTGTCTTTTTAGGATATGTTCCTAATTATAAAGGATATCATTGTCTAGATCCTAAAATTGGTCGTGTTTATATTAGTCGACATGTGCTCTTCATGAATTAACATTTCCATACTCAGAGCTTTCTAACCCAACTGTTGTGTCCACCTCCCTCCCCGCTTCTTCTGACTCACTTGCTGTCATTTCACCATTACCCTATATCCCTTCTTTTACCTCTTGATTTCCATGCCATATATCTCCTACAACTTCTTCATCTTATGTTTTCCCTTCTATATCTGTTACTCCTGTTGGTGTACTCTATTGTACTTTATAAAGCAATACGGGAAGTAATAACTATTACAAATGTTCGAAAGGATAAATAAATGGTCAACTTCAAAACTGCCGCAAGTGTGTTGTGTCTTGAATCTTGATCACCTTACAAAGCCAATGTTGAGAACTGCCGCAAGCTTGTTGTGTCTTGAATCTTGATATCCTGAAATCAAGAAACAACTAAATCTGGATGGTTACAACGTTGTGTGTTGAGTCGAGGATAGCCCTCTATCCTTAAGACAAGATTGCCCCGTATATATGCTTTTACGTTAGCGGGCAATAGTCTCCCAAGATAAAACAACACTATAATCTCAACACTACAAAGCCAATAGGTTGAGCCTGTCGAAGAAAACAAATATGACTCGACTTGCTGAAGATATGGAATAGGAAGGAAGAGTTTCTCAATACTCTTCTCTTTTGTCTCTGTGTATATAGTGTGTCTCTATAGTGTATATCTTGTGTATACGTGAGAGTTTGGTCACTGTTTTTGACTGATTTTCAGTCACTGAAAGTGCAGTTTTTCGCCACTGTTTTTCAGTGGTTTACTGCCTGTTTTTGTGTCGTTTTCAGCTCTGTTTTCAGCTAGTTTTCTGCTTGTTTGTTGCCCACGAATTGAGCCAAAAGAGGCTCAATATATAGCATGGAGGAGGGGCTGATCAACTGCCCAAACATGGCTGTTAATGGCCATTAGGAGGGCTGTAAATGGCATGTTAAATGCCATTAGTGAGGCTGATAATGATTCACTAATGGCATTTACAGCCCTCCTAATGGCCATTAGTGCCATATGCAATAGGAGCAGCCATTAGTGAATCATTATCAGCAATTGAGCAGCCCTCCATTAACAGACCGGACCGGACGGGACGGGCGGCGGCGACACGCGTGTGGGCTTAGCCATGAACCCAAGCACATCTAGGTCCTCCCTCCTTTAAACACATGGGATACCCCTTGGGGTCCCAAACCCTTTACCAATTTGAGACATATATAGAGAGCAATTCTTCCTATTCCCACCGATGTGGTAGATTTGTCCCACACCACATTTCCATGCCTTAAACACCTTACTTCGTGGACCAATATCTCTTTCATTTCTCAACGAAATTTAACGATTCTTGGCCCTACGGTCATCTACTCACTTTGTAGATCATGCATGTATGAAGAGACAAGGTCTCCAACATGCGGAACACTAGTGTTTAATTCATCAAAGATGGGTGGACGCATCTCCCCGCCAAAGGCAAATTTCCAACAACTCCTTCTAGTGAGTCACGTTATAGTGTTCCTCATACTCTATCTAGTCCTCACATTTCATCTGCTAGTGTTCCTGATACTTTCTCCTCCTTGACAAGTACGTTGCCTTTAAGTAGCAATCGTCCCACCACTTCCCCACTTCCCAATCATCCAATGCAAACTCATTTGAAATCGGACGTCACCAAGCCTCGCCAGTTGTTTTTTTTAAATACATTTACTCATGAAATTGAACCATCTTATTTCTCTCAGGCTGTCAAAAATCCAAAATGGCAGCAAGCAATGGCAGATAGATTTAATGCACTTTTAAAAAATAAAACTTGCGTGTTTGTTCCTTATAATCAGAACATGAACTTGGTTTGTTATAAATGGATGTATCATGTTAAATACAACTCAGATGGATCAATTAAGCATTACAAAGCTCGCCTTGCAGCACAAGGTTTTCACCAACAATCGGGTATTGATTATCATGAGACTTCTAATCATAATCATGTTGTTCGACCAACTACGTTACGTATAGTTCTTTCCCTTGCTGTTTCTTTTGCTTGGCCAATTCGACAACTTGATGTTAAAAATGTCTTTCTTCATGAGGAAGTCTTCACGAAACAACCTCCTAGTTTTATTAATCCAGACTATCCTCATCATGTTTGCAAATTAAACAAAGCAATTTATGGTCTAAAGCGGGCACCACATGTTTGGTTTCATCGCTTTAATACGTTTCTACCCAAGGTTTTATTTGTAGTAAATCTGACCCTTCTATGTTTATATATCGCTTTTTTAGGAATTCTTATCTTATTGCTTTATGTGGATGATATCATTTTCACTGGTAGTCATTCCCATCTTCTTGTTAACTTCATAGATTGCCTTCTCATCAGTTTGCAATGAAAGATTTAGGTGACCTTCATTATTTCCTTGGTGTTCATGTTGTCCGTATTTCACATGGTCTTCATTTATCTCAACAAAAATACATTGTTGATTTAATCCTTAAGTTTCATATGCATACATGCAAGTCTATCTGTACTCCTATTGCATATGGCACCTGTGTAGCTTTTGAGAATGGTGACTTACTTTCGAACCCTACCGAGTATAAGAGCATGGTTGGTGCTCTTCAATATTTGACTATGGCTCGTCCTGATATTGCCTATGTCGTAAAGATTGTATCCCATTTTATGCATGCTCCCAGGACTACTCACATGCATTGTGTCAAGCGTATTTTTAGATATTTGCAAGGTACACTCACATATGGTCTATTTCTACGTGCTTCTTCATCCAACTCTGTTGTCATATCCAACTCCAATGCCGATTGGACTAGTTGTCCTGATACTCGACGTTCTACGACGGCTCTGCGGTGTTCCTGGGCTCAAACCTCATTTCTTGGAGTGCAAAGAAGCAACC
This sequence comes from Anisodus tanguticus, assembly GCA_034509755.1. Classification (NCBI taxonomy): domain Eukaryota; kingdom Viridiplantae; phylum Streptophyta; class Magnoliopsida; order Solanales; family Solanaceae; genus Anisodus; species Anisodus tanguticus. Next base: position 34,284,087 of record CM067557.1, on the reverse strand, counting down.
AACCGTTTCTAAGTCTTCTACATAGGCCGAATATATTGCTGAGACTATTTGAATTCGTCATGTTCTCTGTGAGCTTGGAATTCATCTTCGTCAATCAGTTCGTGTATTTTGCGACAATGTCAGTTCTATATATATATGTCGCAATCCGGTGTTCCATGAACGTTCCAAGCATATTGATGTTGATTTTCATTATGTTCATGACAAAGTATCTCAAGGGATCTTGTTGTTAAATATGTGCCGATGTGATTACAAGTTGCCGACATTTTTACAAAAGACTTGTCCTCTTCTCATTTTTGTTTTTTACGTGACAATCCGTCCGTCACTACATCTCGTCAAGATTGGGGGGGGGGGGGGGGGGTATTAGAACTATTTCCTCCGAACCAATTTATGTGACACCATTTGACTTGGCACGGAGGTTAAGAAAGAAATGAAGACTTTTGAAATTTATGGTCCAAACAAATCTTAAATATTTATGTGGCTATAAATTATTTAATAAAGTTAAATTATTTCAAAATATAGAAAGGTGATTTTCTTTTTGGGACAGACTAAAAAAGAAAATGGTGTCACATAAATTGGGACAGAGGAAGTATTACGTTTATCAGATTGTAACTATATTAAGACTCCTAGGACTTATCTATTGTATTTGATGTATAACTAGGACTCTTAAACTTTATCATGTATATCTAGGATTCATACATCTCTGTATATAAATATATGTAATCCTGGCTCCAGATTATTGAGCCATCACCAAAACATTCTCACTGTCTTCCTATTAAATCGTATGTTAAACAAAATCAGTTACATTTTACAAAATCCAATTCACACTAAAGTCGAGTGATTGAGGCACGCGACAAATCTATCATATTGGATGGGACATTAACTTCTACATCACCTATTTTAGTTCAACTTTTACCAAGAATGAAACTAATTTTTGAAATACTAAAGCAAGAAAAAAGTCACAAAGATACTTCAGAAATTAATATAAAATTCATAATTAATAAAAAGATATATATATTCGGCAGATTTGGATATGCTACAGAAGAAGCTTGTACAATTTAAAAAGGGAAAAGAATGTATATACCCCATAATACATATCTACGAGTATGAGGCGAATGACTAAAGACGTAACTGTGTATGTGGTATCGATGAGTTAACCCTATAAAATATAAATATCTATTGATTGGATGCATAAGGTTAGAAAGACAGTGAATCAATACTTAGATTTCACTCTTCTTTCTTTTCTACTAAAAAGGTTCTCTCTTGCTTCTAAAGAAAGGGCGCGGCTTTTCTTCAAATTTTCAATAAAAGACTAGTTTAAACTCCACGTATAGGTAGTGACAAGTGTCTTCTGAAGTAGATATATGAATACCTAGTCTATCTTTTGGAAAATAAGATAATCTTTCACGACCTAAAATGTTAATTTACCTATTAAAATATCACCGGTTTCATTTAAGATATCTATTAGGACCGCCTGTATTTACGAGATATATTAACCATTGTTGGAATATCAACGTAACACAAAAAATTAGGCGTGTGGAGATTGAGTCGATCACATATTAAATTTCAAAATACAAGTCATGATCCATGAGATATGACTATGTTTCAGTATGAACATATGAAAAGTATCCATTTTGGTTCGACTAGTATAGTAGCACGTTAGTACTAAGATTTGGAAAATGTTTACCACTTTTAATTATCTTATCCCTTTTTGTGGAAATGATTAACGTGGGGAAGAACTTTGGGAAATAAACTCTCAACTACCATACATGGGTAGAGCCAAGTGGGTGGAAGCGGCTCATTTGAACCTCTTCGGTGAAAATTACATTATATATCCAAGGTTAAAATTATATTTTATATATACATAGTTGTAGAATTGTATTAATCTCCCTTGGGGAGTCTTTCTCATTAATACAAATATATATAGTGTACAATGTGGAACCCTAATACAATAAGGATCCTATATCTACCATAATTATACATCAATAAATATTACACAATATATGAAATATATTCTAATTATGGTAAGGTATGTACACGTTAATACACCCCCTCAGTCAGAGCGGGAGGAGGCCGGATGCTAAGACTAGATCTGAAGTCGAGGAAGAGCTGTTTAGGAAGGCCTTTTATGAATATATCTGCATACTGATATGAAGAAGGCACATGTAACACATTAACTTGACCAAGGGCAACCTTCTCACGAACACAGTGTATATCCATCTCAATGTGCTTGGTTCGCTGATGCTGAACCGGGTTATGAGATAAATATATAGTGGATATGTTATCATAGTAAATCAAAGACGCCTTACGCAAGGGACATTGTAGCTCCAAAAGAAGGTTTCGAAGCCAACAGATCTAAGCAACAACATTAGCAAAGCCTTTATACTTTTCTTCTGTGCTCGAACGGGATAGGGTGGCCTACCTCTTAGCAGACCAAGAAATGAGATTATCCCCTAAGAACACACAGTAATTGAAAGTGGAGCGTCACGTGTCTGGACAGCCTGCCCAATCAGCATCCGTATATGATAACAACTAGGTCGATGCTGAGGGGTAGAGGTGCAATCCATAATCAAGTGTGCCCTTAACATATCGAATGACATACTTAAGGGCAGTAAAATGAGGCTCCCTGGGAATGCATAAATAGGCATACCTTCTGAACAACATAAGTAATATCAGGTCTAGTGAAAGTGAGGTACTGAAGTGCACCAGTAAGACTCCTATAAAGAGTGGGATCTGACACTGGATCACCATAAACTACACTAAGCTTCGATTTAAAGTCAACCGGAGTGGACACGATCTTGCCATTTGCCACCTTAGCCCTGTACACAATCTCTTCTGCATACTTACGCCGACAAAGAAATATAGTGTCTGCAGATCTAGTCATTGAGATCCCCAAAGAGTAACTCAACTTCCCCAAGTCAGTCATAGCAAATTCAGTTTTAAGTAGTGCAATGATCTCATTTTTCAAAACATCAAAAAAGGCAGTAAGAACAATGTCATCCACATATAACAACAAATAAGCAATTTTACTACCTCTATGAAAAATAAATAGAGAATTATCACACTTGCTGCATACAAACCCAATCCGCATAATGTACTGTGCAAAACAATCATACCACGCTCTAGGGGCATGTTTTAAACCATAAACGTGACTTAAGAAGACGGTAGACATAGTGAAGGGCTTCAGGTTGGACAAAACCTGGCGGTTGGTGCATATAAACAATTTCTTTCAAGTCCCCATGTAAGAATGCATTTTTTACATCAAGTTGATGAATCGGCCTATGCTTACCCATGGTAATACTCAGAACTGTGTGAATAGTGGCCGGTTTAACAACCGGACTGAACGTCTCGCCGCAATCAATACCTTCCTGCTGATTAGTACCATTAGCCATAAGTCTTGCCTTATATTTCTCTAAGTCACCACCGTCTCTGTATTTGTGATGAAAAAGCCACATGCAACAGATCACATTCACCCTTCCGGTCTAGGAACTAAATCCCAAGTGTGCTATTTTGGTAAAACATTAAATTTCTCATGTATGACCGCATTTTAATTAGGGTCTAGTTTAGCTAGTTTTGGGTTTTTAGGAATTGGGGAAATAGTTTGTGTGGATAGGTTAAATTGGACCTTGGATTTGAAAATTCCGTGTTGGGCACGTGTTTCTATATGGTGTGTGGGGGTAGGGATAGGTTGGGTATTTTAGTGGATGTGTGGTGTCGGGTTAGGCAGGAAGTGTCGGGTGAGTGGCAGGGATGAAGTCAAGGTTTCTGTATAGTTAGTTGACGGGAAACTGAACTAGTTGGGTCATTTCTGGGGAGGAGATGGGGATGGGTGTAGGCACTGATCTGGGTAGATCAATGTGGGTTGGGGTGGTTGTTGCCGGTATTGTTGACTGTGGTAGGTAGAAATTGGGTTGTCCGTGTGGTGGGTAGTGGGGATGTTCTAGGTACCGGGGCTGGGTTGGGTTTCGATTTACTGGTACAGTGTCGGAATTAGTGGCGGTCGGTGACTGAGGCACATTGTGCATTGATTCGATGTCGGAGATGGGGACGTGATGAGGCTGAGAGACGGTGGGCTGAGTGTTGGTGATGGTGGTGACAGTCGGTGTTGACCGACGTGGAGCAGAAACACTGTCGGCGGTGACAGCATTAGGGGTTAGAGAAAGAGATACGGTGGTGGGGATGTTCTGGGGGACAGCCAACCGATTGCCGGTGATGGAAGTGGCAATCAGCGGTAGTGGAGGATGGACAAAAATACTGCTGGCGGTGGTAGTGGTATTTTTCCGCGATGGGGATGCAGGGACGGTGGTGGTTGTTTGATAGAGTTTGGTGAGTATGGCGGGTGAGTTGTTGGACTCGTCTAAAAAGTTATAGTCCACGTTTCTAAACTTTTGGATGTTTGCAAATGGGAAGATTGCTTCATTGAACGTGACACGATGAGACACAATAATTTTTCGAGAAGACACGTCATAGCACGGATAACCCCTATGATTAGGCGGAAAACCAAGAACACACAAGAAGTGGTGCAGAGTGCCAGTTTATGCGGGGTTGTGGAAGCAAGATTCGGGTAGCACAGGCAGTCAAAAATTTATAGGTGCTCATAAGTTGGGATCCTACGGAATATAATTTCGGTGGGTGTTTTATTGTGAAGGGTTTAGGTGGGCAAAATATTTAGAATATATTCGGCCATTTTAACAGCATAAACCCAAAAAGATGAGGGTAGAGAGATGCATAAAACAGGATCGTACGAACCATGTTATTGATAGTGCGAATGATTCGTTCGGCCTTACCATTTTGGGAGGAGGTATGGGGACACGAGAACCGGAAACCATTCCATTAGTAGAGAAAATTTGTAAAATGCTGAATTATTGAACTCACGACCGTTATCACATTGAAGCAATTTTATGTCTTTTTCAAATTGTGTTTTTACATAGACACGGAAGGCAAGAAACTTGGCAAACACTTCAAACTTGAATTTAAGTGGATAGACCTAGACAAAGTGATAAAATTCATCTAATAAGAAGAGATAAAATTTGTGACCTAGTGAGCTAGTAATGGGAGATGTCCATAAATCTGCATGAACAATGTTAAAGGGAGAATATGTAACACTTGAAGAAGACTGAAATAGAAGGCGAACATGTTTGCCTAAAGGAAAAGAAAGACATTGTTGGGCAAATTTTCCATTATTACAACGAAATTAAATTATTGTTTCTAAGAAAATTAAAGACAGGTGCTCTTGGGTGTCCAAGTCTATTGTGTCAGGTCGACGGAGAAATGGTTGCTAAAGCGGTGGGAAGGAGTGACATAGGCAGTTAGAGATGTGGGAGGGTTGGCACTAGCAACGGACGTGGATAGGAAAGGATATAGATCACTCTCACTATTGCATCTTGTAAGGAGTTTTCCGGTACGGAGGTCCGTTACAAAAAAATCAAAAGGGTCAAAATTAATTGATACAGAGTTATCGGTGGAAAATTTCCTAACGGAGATTAAGTTTTTGATAATGTTAGGAGCATATAAGACGTTATTTAGGGAGAAATGGGGATGCAATGGTGGGGTAAGTGTGTGGCCAAACCTTTGAATTGGAATGCGATGACCGATTCCAAACATAATAGATTGTGGAGTATTTAAACTTCGCAGTTGAGGAAGATTACCAAAATTGTTGGTGAGGTGAGAGGTGGCGCCCGTATCCATATACCACACATTATCGTACTGCCACAGAGTCAATGTGATGAAAGTCGGGCCCAAATTGGATTGAGGGAGGCCTGGAACGGACTGCTCGGCTCCAGAAAATACGGTCGGATTGTTGTGGTCCATTGAATGGCCTGGGGCGGACTGGTAGGCTGCCTGAGATTGGGCCCTAAATTGGTTTTCAGAACTTGAGCTATTAGGTGGCCAGAGGTTGGGCCGCGACTGTAGCCCCAACTGTTGTTGGGCCGCGGCTGTAGCCCCAACTGTTGTTGGGCCGCGGTTGCTGACTGCATGTTTCTGAATGATGGGCAGTGTTGTGTCGACGCTGCCATGAGAGCTTTCTGGAGGGTAGGTGGGGCCGTATACGAGGTGTATAACGGATTGTAGAGGTTGTATACGTGGGGTGTACAACCTGTTGAAGATATAGGGAAGATAAAATAAAGAAAATAATTGTTTGGATCCTACAGAATAAAGCTCTGTTGGTTCTCGACACAGAGGCCAAGATTGCTCTAACAGAAAAGGAAAAGAAACAGAGGAAAAGTATGGCAGTGGCGTTCTTCTCAGTTAAAGAAGTCAAGCTCTTATGGTTCTTGGCATAGTGGCCAAGATTTCTCTGACAGAAAACAAAAGAATAGAGGAAAAGTAATGATGTTCCTCGGGTAATGACAAAAAAAGAAAAAGAACAGGGTTTAGGTTTTGGCTCATGATACCATATAGAATTGTATTAATCTCCCTTGGAGAGTTTTCTCATTAATACAAATATATATAGTGTACAATGTGGAACCCTAATACAATAAGGATCATATATCTACCATAATTATACATAACTAAATATTACACAATATATGAAATATATTCGAATTATGGTAAGGTATATATGAAGGGTTTTGTTGGGTACAAATCACATAAGTAAGGCACAACAGAAGTTTTAAAATATTTGTTTCTTACTTACCCCAATAATAATTCTGGTATGGTTATACAAAAATAGAACTTGTAACATAAAATATTTACTTACAAGTATAATAATATGGAGTCTTTTTCTACTGTTAAGTGCACACGCGATTGCCCTTCCAATTTGCAAGCTCCAAGCTTCAATGTACTCCTCCTTCGGAAAGCTAGGAAATCCGGTAGAGGTTCGAAAGAGTATTTTATTCTAAGTCTCTAAGGCTTAGAATGTTATTCTGAAAATTGGTATTGAATAATGAGGTGAATTCCTCTATTTATAGTTGAAAAATAGGTCAAAACCGGATTAGGGTTTGACCTTGGGCCTAGCCCAAAAATCAAGGCACATGCTCCACGGCCCTAGGGTATGGGCGCCACAACGCTCGACTTTATTTTTCGTGCATTCTTAATTAAATTCAAAATCCAATTTTGACTTAATTAAAATAATCATTATTCATTTAAATATCTCGATTCCAAATCAAACATTTAATTACTCTCTCAATACATCCTTAGATTGAAATGGAGAACCGACATAGTGTGACCCTACAAGACTTCTCATATCGATATTAAACAAATTAAGGTCTACACGGAACTCCTAGACGGCGCCGGAAGACGAACTCAATATGTGAAGTACGTTTATGCGAATCCAGTAAACTTAACCTTTATGTGGTAAGATAAAATCCTTTCATTCACGACACACCCGATCAAGCTTAGGATTTGTCAATTGTCTATCAAAATGGCTTAATCATTGTATCTCATCTATATTAGTTGACGACTAGACCATATTCTAACTATATCTATTGCGTTGGCCAATGACTTAGTCAACCTAATATCACTGAGAATCCGAGTGTTCTCTCGAATATACATTCGAGGAATGAATCCTAATCTTGGCTCAACTACCACCTTCAATTCACATCGTAATGTACCAAATACAAGCCGTATCTCAACCTACAAGGCATTTGAGCTTAGGACGGGATCAAAGTACATTACTTTGTAGATAAGGCGCGTATTGACCTTAAGTGTAAGGACTTCTATCTTTCACACGCTGATCATACGTTAGACAAGTATAACAAATAGTATATCAGCAGGGTATACCAATACTTCCAAAGTATCCATGTGTCCATCACGAGTAACCATTACTCATAACAGGTGAGACATATTACATCCTCTAAGGATGTGATGCAGACCACATGTTGACTTATCATATATCATCGATATCCCATTCTTGATGATCATTAGTCGAGGCTACTTTAAGAGTTACGCTTTATCATAAAATATCTCACTCTATTAATGACAACGTAAGCTCAAAGGATGCACATTAATGAATAATCACAAACAATCAAATAATAATTTAATAATTGCAAAGGCCAAAATATTAATCTCCATTAATAATAATAATATGAATGTGTATAAAGTACATTTGTCCTAATACAGATTATCTCTAGGACATAAATATACTTTCAATCTCCTACTTGGCTTAGAGTCAATCTCCAACATATCTAATGCCCAAATTCTCAAAATGACCATTATGCTTGACTAAGCTTAATGGTTTAGTGAATGGGTCAGCTAGATTGTCATCTGTGGGAACATAGTCTAATCTAATCTCTTGGTCTCAACCATCTCCCTGAGTATGTGGTACTTCCTTGGTACATGCTTGTTTCTATTGGTTGATCTTGGTTCCTTATCTTGAATAATCACACCAGTGTTGTCGCAATAAACCGTTATTGGACAAGTGGCACTTGGAACAACCCCTGGTTCCTTCATGAACTCAGATATCGCGACAGCTTCTTTACCAACTTCTGATCCAGCAATGTACTCAGCTTCTGTTTTCGAGTCAGCAATTGTAGCTTGTTTGAAACTTTTCCAGCTTACTGCTCTACCATTGAAAATGTATGTGTAACCTCATTGAGATTTGTAGTCATCAACATCTGTCTGGAAGCTAGCATCAGTGTACCCAGTACATATCAGCTTCTTTTGTCCACCATAGACTAAGAAATATTCTTTAGTCGTCTAAGATACTTAAGGATACTCTTGACTGCTTTCCAGTGTTCTTCCCCAGGATTCTGCTGGAACTTGCAAGTCATACTAAGTGCAAAGGCCACATCTGGCCTAGTACAGGTCATGGCATACATGATCGATCCAATAGCCGAAGCATATGTGATCCTTTTCATGCGTTCAAGTTCTATAGAATTAGAAAGACAATCCTTCTTAGATAACTTGATGCCTTGTCCCATAGGTATACCGCCTTTCTTGGAATTTTCCTTAGAAAAACGTCTAAGCACTTTGTCTATGTAGACTGACTGTGACAACCCCAACAATCTGTTAAGTCTATATGTATAGATCCTAATCCCCATAATGTAGCAGGCTTCACCTAAATCCTTCATCGTGAAGGTACTGGACAACCCTCTTTTTACTGACTGCATGAGAGTCTTATTATATCCCATTATTAATATGTCATCTACATATATGATAATGAAGGCAATACTCCCATTCTTGCGTTTACTATAAACACATGGATCCTCTTTGCTTCTGATAAAATCAAACGATTTGATAGCCTTGTCAAAGAAAATGTTCCAACTCCTCGAGGCTTGCTTAAGCCCATAAATAGACTTTTGTAGCTTGCATACGGTATTTGGTTTGGACTCAATTGAAAAACCCTCAGGTTGTTTCATATACACTTCCTTAACTAGATTACCATTGAGGAATGCAGTTTTGACGTCCATCTGCCAAATGTCACAGTCATAATATGCAGCCATTGCAAGCAAAATCTGAATGGACTTAATCTTAGCAACAGGTGAAAAGGTTTCATCATAATCGACCCCAGGCCGTTGATTATAACCTTTAGCCACCACCATGTGCATTAATCTTCTTCTTGAAGACCCATTTGCATCCTATGGGTCTAACTCCTATTGGAAAATCAACCAAGTTCCAAACTTGATTTATGTACATCGAGTCCATCTCAGATTTCATGGCTTCTTGCCATCTCTGTGAATCAATGTCTAACATAGCTTCGTTGTAGGTTGTAGGTTCATCGTCATCAGGAATATCTATCTCATCATCTGACTATCAACTTTGATGCCCTCATCTGATACTATATGCCTGAGAAAGGCCACCAAATTCAACAAGAACTCGCATTTAGAAAACTTAACATACAACTTACGATCTTGGAGCGTCTGTAACACCACTCACAAATGATCTGCATGCTCTGGTTTTGATCGAGAATACACCTAAATATCATCAATAAATACTATTACAAAGATATCAAGAAACAGCTTGAACACCCGATTTATCAGATCTATGAAAGTCATTGGTGTATTAGTAAGATCGAAGGACATAACGAGAAAATTATAGTGACCATATTTGGTCCTGAAACGGTCTTTGGAATATCTCTCTCATTCACCCTCAACTGGTGGTACCCAGATCTGAGATTGATCTTTGAAAAGTATTTTGCGCTTTACAACTGATCAAGTAGGTCGTTGATCCTAGGAGATGGATATTTATTTCTAATAGTAACCTTATTCAGCTGATGGTAATCGATACACATCCTCAGCTAACTATACTTCTTATGGACAAATAATATTGTTGCGCCCCAAAGTGAAGTACTGGGCTTGATAACCTTTCTCTAACAAATCATTTAGCTGTGCTTTCAATTCTTTTAACTCGCCATGGGCCATCTTATACGGAGGAATAAATATAGGCTGGGTATTATGAAGCATGTCGATAGCAAAATCAATTTCCCTTTCGGGAGGAATGCTAGAAAGCTCATCAGGAAATACGTCAGGGAATTCATTAATAATAGGGACCGGCTGAAGGGTTGGAGGTTTTGCCTCCACATTATGTACTCACACTAAATGATAGATATATCCATTCAAAATCATCTTTCTAGCCTTAATGTAGGAAATAAACCTCCCTTTAGGCGCTACAACATTACCCTTCCATTCGATAACGGGTTGGCCTGGAAAATCAAAACGAACAACTTTCGTCCAGCAATCCACGTTAGCATAACAAGAATCCAGCCAGTCCATACCCATAATAACATCAAAATCGACCATCTCCAATTCATTTAAGTCGGCTAAGGTGTGACGATCATAAATCAACACATTACAACCTCAATATACCCGTCTAACGATCACAGACTCACCGACGGGCGTAGACACTTCAAATGACTTATGCAATAATTCAGGTTATTTACCATACTTGCCAGCAACAAAAGGAGTAATATATGATAGAGTAGAACCTGGATCTATTAAGGCATACATATTAAGGGAAAAGACATATAATATACTTGTAACTACATCCGGAGATGACTCTAAGTCTTATCGACCCAACAATGTATAAATGCAGTTCTGATGACCGTTGGAACTAGATGCTCCACCTTTGTCTCTACCTCTACCAGCTGAAGTTTGCGTACCTTGCCCCGGAGGGCATACAGATGATGAAGAAGCAGCTACAGATCCTGTTGGCTGTGCCATATTACTCCCGCCTCTCATCAGAAAAAACCGCATAATGTGAACAAGCTACCCACAAGAACAACACACATTCAAACCTTGACAATGTTGCCTATAATTAGCTCTTCCACATCAGTCACAATAAGGCACTGGAGGTCTCATTTGATTGGAATATCTTCTATACTGCGGACTTGATGCCCACGAACTCTAACCATGACCAAAATAAGTGGTCCGGTCATGACGCTGGCCCTGAAACTGTGGTGGTGCACTGGCGGCTAGATAATATGGGTGCCTAAAAAACTATGGCCTGAACCCACTTCTAAACTCTCTTATATCACCGGCAGATCGGACCCTCATATGTTGTCCCTTATCCGTTATCGATCAACCTGCTATTGCCACTTACGATTCTCAAAATTCTATACATAAGCCTGAATGTGAGTAGTATCCATATTCGAATTCAGAGAAACCATAGTACACTTATTAACCTAATACGGCCCCAAACCATTAATAAAATGATAGACTTGGTCACTCATCTTGGCTACGATCATCGGAGCATGTTTCAACAAGGAGATTAAGTATTTCAGGTGGACGACGAGTCCTAGTGGTCCTACGGAGTTGAGTATTCTGCGTTTCAGTGTTTATTACATTCTGACTGTGGAAAGGTCTTTGTGTGTTGGACAATCCATTACCTTGAGAGCTTTCAGGAATGTCATTTTCATGTATTTCCTGAATGGAATGATTTACAACCATTGTATCATCTTCCATTGGTTGTGTATGAGATCCTTGCATTTCTGCATTATCTCTCACAGCACTCCCACATTTTATTACCTCGACCAACCACTATAGCACCCTTCGTCACCTTCCAAGACCCATTACCAAAGTTAAGATCATGTTCCTCATCATCAAGCTGACTCACTGAGATCGGATTACGCTTCAGCACCAGCACATGTCTAACATTTGTGATCTTCCACACATTTCCATTTGCCATCTTCAAATTAATGTCTCTAATACCAACAACGCCTAATGGCTTACCATCTTCCAAATAGACTTTCCCACGATTCCTAGCAATGTAATTCATCATTATATCACGATGTGGGGTGGTGTTGAAAGACGCTCATGATTCAAGCACCCAAGAGTCAATCGGGCAGTTAACAGACAACAACAGCGCATCACCAATGTCTTCAATGGCAGCATTGATTTCACCCCCTTGTTGTCCTCCTTCTTCGATGCCCTGTAATTCTTTTTGATGTGACCTAGTTTCCCACAATTCCAACACTCAAATGTTTGCTCGGATCTGGATTGACCCCTGCCATTCCTTGACTTCGACTTGCCCTTATTTCGGTTGTAGTTTCTGTCATAATTTCTTCCTCTGCTCTCAAAATTCAAAGCAGAACTCATCGATACCTCACCAGAATCTATCATATGAACCTCCTCAATAAGGATACGATCTCTAACATCGTTGAATTTTAGTTTATCACTGCTAACAGAATTACTAACAACTGCTCTCATCGGCTCCTAGCTATTCGGTAGAGACGCCAACAAAATTAGGGCTTGCACTTCATCTTTGAACTCGATTGCAACAGATGACAATTGCTTGACAATCGTGTTGAATTCATTCACGTGTGTTGCAATAGGAGCACCTTCATCCATCTTTAGATGTAAAAGTTTCTTCATGAGAAATACCTTACTGTTTGCCGAAAGTTTCTCATATATGTCGGACAGAATCTTCATCATGCCAGCGGTGGTCTTCTCATTCGCCACGTTGTGAGCAACTTTCTTAGGCATTCATCCTTAGCCACGTTCACCTTCTTTTTCACACCTCCCCTGGGCTTCATAGCTGCGGGCGCAGCGATTTCCTTGCCCTTCTTCTTCTACCAATCCTTGCCTTTCGGCTTGGGTCGGCTAGAAGAGCTCACCATGAACACAACTTTGCCTTTGGAAGTGGAGGACTCAAAGGTCTTGAGCATGATGTGCAGTTCCGGCAAAGTCGCTTTCGTTCCATTCATGTTGAAGTTCACTATGAAGTTCTCAAATGAACGAGGGAGAGAGTTCAGGATGAGTGTGGTAGCGACATTCTTTTCGAGCTTCATTCCAATCGAAGCAAGCCTCTTTATCAGCCCTATCATCTTTAGCACATGCTGTGAGACCGGGCCCCCTTCATTGAGCTTACACTTGAAGAGTTCTATTAGCAACTCATATTCCATTGTCTAGGATTGAGAGTCATAGAGGCTCTTCAGGTGTTCGAGCATCTCATTGGGCCCCATGTTCTCATGTTGTCTCTGAAGTTCCATAGACATGGAAGACAACATTACGCATTGTGCCGAAGTGGCATCATCTAGATGTTTCTGGTAAGCATCTTTGTCAAATGAGGCATATTCTTCAAAATCTGTCGCAGAGACTGTTGGGAACACGGTGTCCAACACGTATTCAATTTTCTCTTGTCTCAATACTATTCGCAAATTCCTTAACCGGTCAAGGTAGTTTGGTCCAATAAGTTTATTCATCTCAATCAACATTTTCAACGACAAGCTCGACATCTTTTATAATCTGAAGAATTAGATAGACCAGAAATCAAATTCAAAATCTATTTCCTATATACACATTCATTTAGGCTAATCAACAAGGCATTTTGTTTAATTAGCTCCCACTATTTTAACATACTTCTATGACCCCATGGTAGAATACAGACCTATATTAATTTAGGGCATAATGGGCCAAGATCCAAGCCTATGTTATCTCCGCGTTTGCTTTGGTTGATAACTTCAACAACATATCTTGGTAGGTTCTAAACCAATTGCAAAACTTATTCGCAACTCTTGGTTGATCAAATATTACATTTAATCTTGCATCCTTAGATTAGTCCGACACTTTGGCGCCAAGATTTGTCTAAGCAAGTCAACCCCATTACACGACTGCGTTTATGTATCTAAGCAAATTTGGCCTTTGTGAGCAAACACTTTGGTGTAAATACCCACAAAATTTTATCATTTGCTTTTACGTTAAAACACATCTATGAAAGAGTATGGGTCCTCGTAGACTTAGAGCAAATGCTTTGGCATAAATACTCGTATCGCCGAAGAGGATTTTGCACTCTAACAATTATAATGGATGATGCGTTTAATTTAGACTTGTATTTAAAGTTTTGGGAAATATTTTAATTCAGGGTTCTAACCAAGATCAACACTTTAATGCCACATCCAATATGACATCATGCAAAACTAATAACACATATAGTTTGGGAACCGTCAACCCAATATTCATGATAGAAGAGGGTTTAATCAAACATTGGGCGCCGCCTGCCCAGATAGTTATAGCGGACACTATTCTAGAAATGTAAATGACAACATTTTGACATTTAGCACATAAACAGTAGACTTATCAAATAATATATTGTATATTAATAATGTTGGGTTAAACATTCTAAACTCAATTTTTATTTTTATTTTGTTTCTGGACAGGTGGGGCCGCAACGCTAATGATTAGCGACGCGGTGCCACTGAGGCAGTAACCCCATTTTCTGAAAAATTGCACTAGCGTCGCGGCGCTCCACCATGGAGCCGCGGCGCTGCAGAGGCAGAAACATTTATGTTTCTGAAAATGCTTTAGCGCCGCGGCACTGCAGCATGGAGCCGCGGCGCCTGTTGTCCAGTGAGTTCATAAATTTTGAAACGAAGCATTAGCGCCGCGACGCCTCCTTGAAACCCAGTCAGCACCGCAAATCCCTATGATAAGGTCGCGACGTCGACGTCCTTATGAATGTTTTTGTGTTGATTTTCAAAAAATCATTCAACCCCTAAATCCAATTTAGGGATCAATTCACAGGTCCTTTATCATCACTCACCATTATTAATAACGCCCATATCGACCATCATCCGTTCTTTACTCGTTCTTAGCCGTGCACCGTGCAATGAGCTGGACAACACACTTGGCTTAGTTCGAGTTAGAGCGGAATGACTTCCTCGAGTTAGTGTAGGAGATAATTTAGGGTGATACCAAAAGGTCAACATTCGTTCAAGACATATAGGATTTCAAAGAACCTCATTTTAATCCAATTTTATGTTTAACCCATATTATTATTCTATTAAATTGTTATATAACCATTGAACCAACTTGAGCTTTGATACCACTGAAGGGTTTTGTTGGGTACAAATCACATAAGTAAGGCACAACGGAAGTTTTAAATATTTGTTTCTTACTTACCCCAACAATAATTCTGGTATGGTTATACAACAATAGAACTTGTAACCTAAAACATTTACTTACAAGTATAATAATCTGGAGTCTTCTCATGCCTTCTCATATCGACATATACAATAATTCTCAGGCCTTCTCATATACAACAATTATATTGAAACGGACAACCGACATAGTGTGACCGTACAGGCCTTCTCATATCGACATTAATCAAATTAAGGTTTACACGGAACTCCTAGACGGCGCCGGAAGATGAACTCAATATGTGAAGTATGTTTACACGAATCCAGTAAACTTAACCTTTATGTGGTAAGATAAAATCATTTCATTCACGGCACACCCGATCAAGCTTAGGATTTGTCAAGTGTCTATCAAAATGGCTTAATCATTATATCTCATCTATATTAGTTGACGACTATACCATACTCTAAATATGTCTATGCGTTGGCCAACGACTTAGTCAACCTAATATCACTGAGAATCCGAGTGTTCTCTCGAATATACATTCGAGGAATGAATCCTAATCTTGGCTCAACTACCACCTTCAATCCACATCGTAATGTACCCAATACAAGTCGTATCTCAACCTACAAGGCATTTGAGCTTAGGATGGGATCAAAGTACATTACTTTTGTAGATAAGGCGCGTATTGACCTCAAGTCTAAGGACTTCTATCTCCCACACGCTGATCATACCTTAGACAAGTATAACAAATAGTATATCAGCAGGGTATACCAATACTTCCAAAGTATCCATGTGTCCATCATGAGTAACCATTACTCGTAGCAGGTGAGACATACTACATCCTCTAAGGATGTGATGCAGACCACATGTCGACTTATCATATATCATCGATATCCCATTCTTGATGATCATTAGTCGAGGCTACTTTAAGAGTTACGTTCTATCATAAAATATCTCACTCTATTAATGACAACGTAAGCTCAAGGGATGCACATTAATGAATAATCACAAACAATCAAACAATAATTCAATAATTGCAAATGCCAAAATATTAATCTCCATTAATAATAATATGAATATATATAAAGTACATTTATCCTAATACAGATTGTCTCTAGGATATAAATATACTTTTAATATACACATTAATAATAGTAAATATTGAATATCCTTAACTTTTTCTTTTATTTACTTTTTTATATTTTAAACTCCTTTAGTAAGAGTCTTAGCTTCGCAACTGCTATCATGCATGGTCCCAAATGAAAAATCATAGGGCTAAGTATTCATATCGAGCCTTTAGGTGTCTGATTGTGCTATTTATCTACCAAAGTGGTCCTAAATAATGCATCCCAATTTTCCACATTTTAAAAAGGTGTAAATGCCTTTTTGTTTTGCTATGGGTTGACACCTCAAATTTTGGAAGGATGGAACAAGTTAAAGCAGTAATTGGTGAGAAAACTGGACATTACACACCTTGAAATATCCTGAGTTTGTAACATGATATAAGATAGCTAGCTTCTACGCGTATTACTAATAATTAGGTTAGAAAATTATTACAAAAAAAAAAGAAAAAAAGAAAAAAGAGAGAGATAAACATAGTCACAAAGGAGGTAACTTCAATAAAATTAAATTTCAGGAAAGGTTTATGTAATTATTCCTTTAGTTTTGAGCTATAATGACTTTGTTGATGTACTACTCTAACTTGAGTGGTTTTATTGATATGAAACAAACATAAGTAAATTTGCTATATTTGAATGACCTTTTAAGTTATTCACTTAGCGTAAAATTTTGATTAGAGACTGAGTTAGTATATGTGATATGAAAAAGGATTTGGTGAGTATGAATGATTTACCATTTTTATCTGAGATCGAACGAATTGGTCGACATATAAAGTGAGGGATAACACATGATTTATTTTTGATAAATTTCATGATTTTCATCGAATTGTGCATGGTCTTTACAAATTGAACACAAGGGCGTGTATGGTACGGAGGAATATTTTTCATGTTCGGTTGATCAAAAAAAAATTAAAAATATTTTATCTAAAAAAATAAATTTCTTAAAATAAGAAAAATGACTTTCTTAGTGGAAGCCAAGAAAACAACTTTCAGGAATGTTATTCCACATTAATTATATCCTTTATAATGACAACCTCAAAACTAGGATTCATCCATTAAGCTTAATTTCTAAATTAATTAGTAAAACGTCAATTAAATAATAAGTAGTAATAAATTACTAATATAAATTTAAAATTTGTACTTATTTAATTAATTCAATGTAATTACATTTTTAATACACATCCTTACTTAAGTCTACTTAATGGATGATATGAAGTGTATAGTTATAATTTTAAATTGGACAAAGGTGCAAATATACCCCTCAACTTTGCGATTTAGAGCAGATATAGCCTTCGCTAAAAAAGTGGTGCATTTATATCTCTGTCGTTATACAAATGGTACAAGTATACCCCTACCATTACACAAATGGTGCAAATATATGACAGATTTTAAAAAAAAAAACTATTTAGCTTATTTTTTAATAACAAATGCCATGTGGCTTTAAAAAAAATGTCACATTTCTTAAAAAATAAAGCCACATGGTAATTTTTTTTTATGGTGGATCGGTTCTGGTTTGTTTAAAATAATATCTCCATGGCTTTAAAAAGATAAGTCTACATATTTTTTTAAACGAACCAGAATCAACCCACCAGGAAAAAATTATCACATGACTTTAAAATAATAAATTTACTAAAAAAATGGGTAGATTTATTTTTAAGCCACATGATATTTTTTTAATTTAAAAATAAGTTAAATGATTCTTAAAAAATATTTCATAAGCAAAAAGGATATATTTGCACCATTTATGTAACGTCAGGTGTATATATGCACCACTTTCTTAACGAGGGTATATCTGCTCTATATCGCAAACTTGAGGGGTATATTTGCACCTTTTCCCTTTTAAATTTAAGAATTCAAAAGTTAAAGAAGTAAAATGTAAAATTTTTAAAATTAGTTTCCACTTAATGTTTTTGCTTGAATGTTCTATTTAATACTAAATATTAAGTTAATATCATTTGAATTCTAATTTAACAAAAATTGTTTATTAGTCAATCATATCTGAGTGCAATTAGTAATTTAAAATTTTAAAATAGTACTAATGCTTATATTTTTCTTAATCAATTAATTTATTACGAATTTAATTTTTCTAATGATGTAGCACTATACACGAAACTAAACATTAAAGAGTGAACTCAGCTCAGCTCAGCTCAGCTCAGCTCGAGTTCGGTTATGTTTTAACAAAACTCGATTAAGCTCGGTTGGCGCTCTAACTTGGTATTATAACAAGCTAGGTTGAACTCAGTTAGAGTTCTACTAAACTCAATACTCTAATAAGCTCAACATCTTTTGGAGGAAAGATGACTTTAATCAAGCATGTCCTCCAATCTCTTCCTATATATATGCCCTTACTCCTCCTAAGGGAATTATCCAGCAGAAGGAGAAACATTTTGTTAGATTTTTGTAGAGTTCTTCTGTAGACATGGACGAGTATCTTTGGAGCTCTTGAAAAAAATGTGGGTTACAACAATTGCAGAAAACGAGAAGTAAGTAAATATTACAAATTGCTAGAAAGGATAAACTAAAGATTACAACAAAATGGAATCAAGAACGATACAAACTCCTTGTGATTTGCTGAGTCGAGTGATGACACTCTGTCTTTAAGACAAGATTGCCCGTATATATCATTTTACGTTGTCGGGCAATAGTCTCCCAAGATACAACAACAACTTAACAAATGAGCAAAGGAAACTCAAGTGTTACTCTTGAAGAACTTTGAATATAGAAAACTTGCTAGAGAGGAAGAAGAAGATTTCAAAAAAATTCCAAGTGTGTTGAACAATTGAGCCAAAGGCCTCAATTTATAGTGTAAGGAAATGACCCCTCAACTAGCCAACTAGTGGCCTTCAATAGCCATGTAATGACACTAATTGAGGGGTTACATTCAGCCAAATAATGGCTGAATTCATGTGCCAAATAATGGAGATTCAATGCTCCAAAACCAGCCCAAGAGTCGGAACTTTCCATCTTTCCGTCGCAGCATTCTGCCTCCGAAGCGTCGCGGCTCTGTGAATTAGCACCGCGGCTCCAGTAGCCCAACCACCAATTAATGTCGCGGCACTGCCATGGGGGTGCCACGGCTCCAATGGTGTTGCGTCGCGTCCCTTCACGGCTCCGCGACAATTTCAGACTTGTTTCATCTTACACTTCGTATACTTCTTCCTTCGTTTACCAATGTGGAATACTTGTCATTTGGCCAATAACCGTCCATCATTCTATGTCTCAAATGTATTACCTACGTACCAATATCTCTTTCACTAATAAAATTTGCGATACTTGGCACTACATGTGCACGTGTGTGGAAACTATGTTTCCGACGTGCGGGGCCCCAATTGTTCGAGTCATAAATAATGGGATAAAATTAATTCCACATTAGTAAATTTCTAATAATCCCCTCTTGAAAGAGATTTTGGCGCACTCACAAGGTGCCTATTTCCAACAATCTTTCAGCGGACAGATGTTGCATCTGGATAGGTAGCTTCCGCTTTGAGCCTTCCATAGTTGAATACCATCAGACTTACTTACTGCACGGTGAAAGTGATGTCTTGAACCGTCAGTGTTTAGTGTATCCAAGTCAACGGTACCAACACAACTTCCCTTACTTTGTTCTTCGTAATATTTTGTCTGTTGTGGCCGTGGACACTTCTTGGATTCTTAAATGCGTTCATTTGAGGCGGCCTATCCTCATACTTAAATAGGTGGTCTCCTACAAAGTATCCTGCTATACTCCACTTTACAAGTGTTAGGAACCATTAAAAGTTTCTCCAAACCTAACCTCAACCGTTGAGGATCATTAAAGGTTTTGGAAAGTTAACATTTACCCACACTGCAGATAGCACTTAATGTCTATTGCGGGAATGGCTTTGGGTTTATGTTCCTTACACGGAACATAACCCGAAGTGCTCTTGTTTCCGCCGAAGCGTTCAACTGAACCTTTACAGCTTAGTTTTCCCATTGAACCAAATTTATGGGATTTCTAGTCAAACGGGTTGGGTTACCACCTTATTGGTCCTTAAAACTTGGGTTTTAAGCCCATTCCCCTAGACAAGCAGAATATCTGATCTTTGGGTAATTCCTTTGTCAGTGGGTCCGCTATGTTATCCTTTGATTTTATGTAATCAATGGATACTATACCTGTGGTAATCAACTGCCTAACGGTCTTATGTCTCCATCGAATATGACGAGACTTGCCGTTGTACATAGAACTCCGTGCTCTTCCTATAGCCGACTGACTGTCCAGTGGATCATTACAGAAGGTACGGGTTTGTCCCAATAAGGAATATCCTCTAAAAAGTCATGAAGCCACTCAGTTTCTTCTCATGTTTTGTCTAAAGCGATAAACTCCGATTCCATCATGGATCGGGCGATGCAAGTTTGCTTGGAGGATTTCCAAGACACAGCCCCACCACCAATTGTAAATATATACCCACTGGTGGACTTGGTGTTCTCTATATCAGATATCCAGTTTGCATCACTGTACCCCTCTAGTACAACTGGATATCTCAAATAATCCAACCCGTAAGTTAGCGTGTATTTCAGGTATTGTAGCACCCGATTCAATGACTTCCAATGATCATTACTCAGATTACGGGTAAACCTAGCCAACTTGTTGACTGCATAAGCAATATCAGGTCGGGTGCAGTTTGTTATGTACATCAAACTCCCAATCACCTATGCATACTGCTCCTGGCATACGGGTGCATCATGATTTTTATCAAGCTTTTGATTTCTATCCATTGGTGACTTCATATGCGAACTGTCAAACATCTCGAACTTTCTCAACATATCCTCAATATAGTGAGACTGAGATAACACCAGTACGTCAGACGTCTTAGAGATCTTTATCCCTAAGATGACATATGTGATACTCATATCCTTCATGTCGAAGCATTGTTTCAACATGTTCTTAGTCTCTAGGATCAAGCTAGGACTGCTCTTTGTGATCAACATGTCATCTACGTACAGACAGATCATGACGAATGAGTCAGAGTTACCTTTCGTGTTGACACATTTGTCACATTCATTAATGGAGAAACCTTTCGATAGTAGAGTACTATAAAAATTTTGGTGCCATTGCTTCTGGGCCTGTTTCATCCCGTACAGAGATTTGACAAGTCGACAGACTTTTTTCTCTTGCCCTGGAACCACATACCCCTTGGGTTGTTCAATATAGATTTCTTCTTCCAAATCACCATTTAGGAAGGCTGTCTTGACATTCATTTGATGTATCTCACGGTCACGCAACGCTGCGATCGCATTGAATACTCGTATTGACGCCATCCTAGACACGGGGGAGTACGTGTCAAAATAGTCAAGGCCTTCCTTCTGCCGATAGCCCTTGGCTACCAACCTAGCTTTGTACTTGTCTATAGACCCATCTGCTTTATACTTACGTTTGAGTATCCATTTACAACCCAACGGTTTGTTTCCCGGAGGAAGATCAACCAACTCCCAAGTATGGTTATGCATGATGGAGTCTATTTCACTCTCAATAGCTTCTTTTCAGAGCGGTGCCTCTGGAGTTGACAATGCTTTAGCAATTGTCCTTGGTTCGTCATCAACCATATAAGCTACAAAGTCAGGAGCGAAGGATTTATCCTTCCTGGCCCTTTTACTTCGCCTCGGTTCCATCTCTGGAGTCTCCAAGTTCTGAGAATTTGGAATATTAGTTTCCGGATATTCATCCACTTTGAAGTCTACTAGATCTGAACCATCTAGATCCGGGCCGTAACGACTCCTGGCTCATGATAACTTCGTTTGGGAGAGATTATGTCTTTTTTCTTTCTAGGAAAAGTATCCTTAAAGAATTGAGCATTCCTTGATTCCAAGATTGTATCCCCGTGGATATCTGGAATATCTGACTTATGCACTAAGAAGCGATAAGCACTACAGTTATTTGCATATCTGATGAAAATGCAATGTACAGTCTTAGGCCCAATCTTTACCTGCTTTGGCTTGGGCACTTCGACCTTTGCCAAACAATTCCACATATTTAAATATTTATAGGTGGTTTCTTTCCCTTCCATGATTCATATGGAGTTTTATCCTTATCCTTATGTGGGACTCTATTAAGAATCGTATTAGCGGTAAGGACGGCTTCTTCCCATATATTTTGGGAAATACCGGAATTGATGAGCAAGGCATTCATCATTTCCTTCAATGTGCGGTTATTGCATTCAGTAACACCATTCGACTGAGGTGAGTATGGAGCCATCATTTGATGAACAATGCCCGATTCGGCATAATATTTCTCAAACGGCGCTACGTATTCTCCCCCTCTATCGCTATGAATGGATTTAATCTGCATGCTTAGCTGGTTTTCAACTTCTGCTTTGTAACGTCGGAATGCTTCAAATGATTCATCTTTACTTTTCAACAAGTAAAGGTAACAATACCTTTTGCTATCATCAATGAATGTCACAAAGTACTTGTTCCCCCTAGTTTGTGCAAACTTCAAATCACATATATTTGTGTGAATAAGTTCTAGAAGAGCGATATTCCTTTCGATGGATCGAAAGGGAATCTTTGTGAGTCTTTCCTCTACGCACACCTCACACTTATGTTGAGGGTTTACGTCGATAGACGGCAACAACTCCAACTTAACCAACATTTGGATGGACTTATAGTTAACACGTCATAATCTATGATGCCATAATTTAGAGGACTCAAGCAAGTAAGAAGAAGCTTCAATATTATTACTTGCACGCATTACAGACATGGCGTTAACTTTGAAAAGGCCTTCACAGACGAAGCCTCTTCTCACAAAAGTTCCATTTTTGGTGATTACAAATTTATTGGACTCAAATACTAGCCTAAAACCAGCATTAACCTATAAATGACCTGAAATTAAATTTCTCCTAATCTCAGAGACATGCATCACCTACTTCAGAGTGAGCTCTTTTCCAGAAGTCATCTTCAGGACTACATTTCCTACCCCATCACATCAGAGGAAGAGTTGTTACCCATGAATAACTTCTTATCTGTGGCTGGTGTATATGTGGAGAAGGTATCTCTATTGGAACAGATATGTCTGGTAGCACCCATGTCCATCCACCATTACATGGGATTCTCAACAAGGTTTGCTTCAAGCACCACCACCGAGAACTCCTCAATCATGTCATCAAGAAGCGTGTCTTTGACGACGTTAGCCTATACCTTGCCTTTGGCCTTGTCCTTCTCTTGTTGCTCAGTCTTGAGCTTATGGCAGACCTTGATCATGTGACCAGGTTTCCCATAGTGGTGACAGTTCCCCTTGAACTTCTCCGCCGCCTGGGTCTTGCCGTCTTTCTGGAACTTGCGCTTCTTGCTTGGGTTCCCTTTGGCCTCAACCAAATTTGTCTTTGCCTCAGCGGGTTTTTTCCCCTAGGCAAGGCCTTCTTATTATCTTCCTGAATCTGGAGTTTGATAATAAGTTCATCAAAGGTCATTTCCTTTGTCTTGAGCTTTAAGTAACTCATAAATCCATTCCACAAGAGAGGTAACTTCTCAATCAGTGATGCGACCAAAAATTTCTCATTTGGTTTCATACCTTCCAAATCCAGGTGATGTAGAATCATTTGGAATTCCTGGACTTGGGACATCACAGTTTTTCTATCCACCATTTAAAATTTCATGAATTTCCCAATGATGAATTTCTTCGTACCAGCATCTTGTGTATTGTACTTCTTCTGCAACTTTTCCCATAAGTCTTTGGCGGTGCCTACGGCGTAATACATCGTGTAGAGTGAGTCTGACAGACAGTTCAGAATATAGTTCTTACACATAAAGTCACTATGACTCCAAGCATCAAGAACCATCTTCATGCCATTGACGACATGGATACCTTGGCCCCCTCCAGCCGTTTCATTAGGCTGAGGGTCCACTTCATCTCCAGCTTGTGGAGGCTCTTCTGTTAGGAAACAAGCCATTCCCATAAGAGTCAGATAAAATAACATCTTATGCTGCCATCTCTTGAAGTTGGAGCCCATAAACTTCTCTGGGCGTTCATTGTGGAAACCGAAGGGTGGAGGAACAATAACGTTCCCTTGAGCAACCGGAAAGGCATTGGGTGTGCCTTGAGCAGTGGAGAAGGCAGGGGAGTTTCCTTGAGTAGCAGCAGCAGCAGAATCAGAAGTGAGTTGTTCTCTTCCAGTCATCTTTCTAAGCACTTACAACAATCTTGTCTTAAAATTGTGGGTTACAACAATTGCAGGAAATTGAAAGTAAGTAAATATTACAAATTGCTAGAAAGGATAAACTAAAGATTACAACAAACTGGAATCAAGAACGGTACAAACTCCTTGTGATTTGCTGAGTCAAGTGATAACACTCTGTCTTTAAGACAAGATTGCCCCATATATATCATTTTACGTTGTCGAGCAATAGTCTCCCAAGACACAACAACAACTTAACAAATGAGCAAAGGAAACTCAAGTATTATTCTTGAAGAACTTTGAATATAGAAAACTTGCTAGAGAGGAAGAAGAAGATTTCAGAAAATTTCTAAGTGTGTTGAACAATTGAGCCAAAGGCCTCAATTTACAGTGTAAAGAAATGACCCCTCAACTAGCCAACTAATGACCTTCAATAGCCATGTAATGACACTTATTGAGGGGTTACATTCAGCCAAATAATGACTGAATTCATATGTCAAATAATGGAGATTCAATGCTCTAAAACCAGCCCAAGAGTCAGAACTTTCCATCTTCCCGTCGCAGGATTCTGCCTCGTAAGCGTTGCGGCTCTGCGAATTAGCACCGCGATGCCTCGGCTCCAGTAGCCCAACCACCAATTAGCGTCACGGCTCCGCGGCGATTTCTGACTCATTTCATCTTACACTTCTTCCTTCGTTTACCAACGTGGAATACTTGTCATTTGACCAATAACCGTCCATCATTCTATGTCTCAAATGTATTACGTACGTACCAATATCTCTTTCACTAATGAAATTTGCGATACTTGACACTACGTGTACACGTATATGGAAACTATGTTTCCGACGTGCATGGCTCCAATTGTTCGAGTCATAAATAATTGAATAAACTTAATTCCACATTAGTAAATTTCCAACAAAAACATATGTTTTTCTAAAGAAGAAGGTGGTCTGGGTGAAAGAAGCATGTCAGAAATATGTGAAACCTTGAATATTAAAAAATGGTGGAGATTTAGGGAACATGACTCTTTATGGGCTAAGTTTATCAAAGCCAAATACCGATCCAGTCTCTAATGTTTGGGTCTTAGAAAATTCTCACACTTGGAAAACTCTGACTCAAACCAGGAGCAAAGCTGAACACAACACGATTTGGAAGATTCACAATGGAGAGAGTAGGTTTTGGTGGGACAATTGAACAGGTTTTGGTCAGATTGCGACTTATTGTCCAAATCAGAGACACTCTATGAAGAATTTGGTGAAGGATTTTTTAAACAATAAAAAATGGGATGTTCACAAGTTGCAAACAGTGATCCCCAACTGACTGATGCAACATCTTCTCAACATTAAGATTGGTGCTAACACTAGAAAGGACTACGTATACTGGAATGCTTCCAGTGCTGGAGTTTTTTCAAACAAAACAACTTGGAAAAGCATAATGCCAAAGATACAAACCCTTGATCAGAAGAATATGGCATAACAGTATCCCTTTTAAAATTTCTTTCTTATCTTGGAGGCTGATAAAAACTAAACTACCTTTTGATGATGTAATTTGCAGGTTTGAAGATAGAAGACCCCAAGATTGTCCTTGCTGCAGATCACCACAACCTGAGACCATCAAACATGTCTTGTTAGACAGTGAAGCAGCCCAGTATTTATGGAAAACTTATGGCAACCCTTTGAGTATTAAATACCAAAGAAAATCAATTAAAAGTTTCCTAGATGATTGGTGGAGACTGTCAGTGTCAATGCTATTCAGAAAATGATGATCCATTTAACTCCAATAGTGATATGCTGGCAGATATGGAAGACAAGATGTTCATGTAGATATGGCAAGTAGAAAAAGTTCTACACTAGAGAAATGGAGCAATAAATATGCTGGTATATGAAAGCTGCAATGGATAAGGCTTTTTCTCAAGTTGGGAAAGATGGGATAGGAGGCATGACAAGAAACAGTGAAGGTGACTTCATTTTTGCATTTTCTGCCTCGGTACAATTCAAAGACCACAACACTGCAGAAGCATTGGCTGCACAGTTTGCAGTGCAGTGGATTAAAACCAATGACTACAACAAATGCAACATAGAGATTGACTCTAAATTGGTTGTAGATGCGATGAAAAACATGACCTTTCATCACCTTAATTTGAGATCGATTGTAGAGGATACTACTAACTTGATTGATACAACTGAGATTACCTTCTCCCACTGTTATAGAGAGGAAAACAATGTGGCAGATAACCTTGCTAAGTCTGCCACAAACAGAAATGAACCTGTTCTCTATAACAGTTTTGCTCTAGTGCCGGGAGAAGCTAAAGGTTACCGTTTTCTCATATTAATATAATGAAAAATATACATAAAATGTTGGTTAAAGTTCATCTAATTTAACTCTCGAAAATTAAACGTGACAAATATTCTGGAATGGAGGAGTATCATTTTTATTCAAATCAATTATTGTAAATCATTTCGGGAGCCTCTTGAGTTATTTTTGTGAAACATTTGAGATTATGTTGTTTTAATTAATTTTTTCTCAGTTTTGCTTTAATTATTCAGGATATGGTATTGCTTAGTATTTCTTAATTCTTGAGTTTGTATAGGTGTTAAGGACGAGTATAATTCTATAAGAGTTGAGCTGTTGAGTTTATGTGATCGGTTGTGGGACTTTATGATCTGTAGTAACAAGACTTATGATAGATTATTGAGGAAGAGAAGGATTTAGGTTTTAGGCTTTGATACCATGAAAGATGGAATAATTTCTCTTGGGGATTTCTTTCATTATTCACAATATATATAGTTGTACAAGGTTGATTCCTAATATGGTACGAATCCTAATATGGTACGAATCATAACTTACCTTACAAAGGTTGATTCCTAATACAATTAGAATCCTAAGTTGCCTTAAATATACATTTATCATAATTACAAAATATACGGCGAATATTCTGAGAATATTCGCTAATACTCCCCCTCAGACGGAGCGGGAGGAGGGCGAATGCTAAGGCTGGATCGGAAGTCGGTGAAGAGCTGTCGCGGTAGTCCCTTTGTGAAAATGTCTGCATACTAATAAGAGGAAGGCACGTGTAAAATTTTGACCTGACCACGAGCAACCTTCTCTCGCACAAAGTGGATATCCATCTCAATATGCTTAGTCCGCTGATGTTGGACTAGATTATGAGACATATCGATAGCAGATATGTTGTCACAATAGACTATAGACGCCTTGCGTAATGGACACTGGAGCTCCAAAAGAAGATTTCGGAGCCAACAGATCTCACCGACGACATTAGCAACTCCGCGATATTCTGCTTCAGCACTCGAACGGGACAGCGTGGCCTGTCGCTTGGCGGACCATGAGATAAGATTATCCCCAAGAAATACACAGTACCCTGAGGTGGAGCGACGTGTGTCGGGGCATCCTGCCCAATCTGCATCCGTGTAGACTAGCAACTTGGTTGGGGCAGAGGGGTATAGATGTAAACCAAAGTCAAGTGTGCCCTTAACATATCTGATAATACGTTTGAGGGCGGCAAAATGGGACTCTCGGGGGTCGTGCATGAACAGACACACCTGCTGAACGGCATATGCAATATCAGGTCTAGTGAATGTAAGATACTGAAGAGCACCTGCTAGACTCCGATATAGAGTGGGATCAGAAACTGGCGCACCGTCATTGGCACTAAGCTTGGATTTTGAGTCCACCGGAGTTAGCATAATTTTACAATTTGCCATCTTTGCCCTGTACACTATCTCTTCTGCATACTTTCGCTGACACAGGAACATAGTGGCTGCAGATCTAGTCACCGATATACCCAAAAAATAACTTAGCTTGCCCAAGTCAGTCATAGCAAATTCAGTTTTGAGTAGAGCAATGATTTCATTCTTCAACCCGGCAGATGAGGCAATAAGAATAATATCGTCGACATATAATAGTAAATATGCAGTGCTGCTACCTCGGTGAAAAGTTAAGAGAGAGGTATCACACCTGCTACATACAAAACCAAGTTGCAGAAGATACCTGGCGAACCGATCATACCAAGCGCGGGGGGCCTGTTTCAATCTATACAATGACTTCCTGAGATGACACACAAACTGCGGAGCTGCCGGATGAACAAAACCGGAGGTCGATGCATGTACACAGATCTCTTTCAAATCCCCATGAAGAAATGTATTCTTGACATCAAGCTGATGAATCGGCCAATGCATGCCCATAGCAATACTGAGAACAGTCCGAATAGTGGCCGGTTTAATAATCGGACTGAATGTCTCACCACAATAAATACCCTCCTGCTGATTAGTGCCATTTGCAACTAGTCTTGCCTTATACCTCTCTAAGTCACCACTGTCTCTGAACTTGTGACGAAATAGCCACATACACCAGATAACATTCACACCAGCTGGTCTAGGTACCAAATCCCAAGTGTTCTACTTGGTTAAAGCGTTAAACTCCTCACACATGGCCGCATTCCAATTGGGGTCCAATTTAGCTAGTTTTGGATTCTTTAAAATGGGTGATAAGGTTTGTGTGGAGAGATTGAAGTGAACCTTGGGTTTGAAGATCCCGTGTTGTGCACGAGTCTCCATGCGGTGAGAGGGCAGCAGTGGGAGGTCGGGACTGGTTGCTAGACTGGTAGGCAGCTGGGCTGCGGGACTGGTTGGCAGCGGTGTTGCTGCAGAAGTAGGAGACTCGACTGGTTGCTGGATTTGCTGGGCTGGAGGTAGTGTAGGTGGTGCAGTAGACTCGACAGGGTGCAGCATGAGTGGTATGAAAGCTGGACTGGGTGGCAACATTGCTGCTGGAGGGTCAGCCTGACACTGTTGGAGGCAGCAGTAGTGTCGGAACGGTAGGCCGTCATTGCTTTGGTGCAGATTTTGGATGACCGGAGACAAACTCGGTTCATCGAGAAAGAAGTAATCGGTGGTCTGAAATTTCTGGAGATTGGAAAAGGAAAGGTTGTCTCGTTAAAGGTGACGTGACGGGAGATGATGATTTTACGAGTAGCAATGTCATAGCACAAATAGCCCCGATGATTAGGAGACAGACCAAGGAAGACACATGGCAGAGTGCGAGGGGCAAGTTTGTGAGGTGTTGTGGAGGCTATGTTGGGGTAGCATAAGTATCCAAAAATACGTAGGTGATCATAAGATGGTTGCCTACGGTATAGGATTTCGGTAGGGGTCTTGTTTTGGAGTGTGCTAGTTGGTAAAATATTTAGGAGGGATTCTACCATTTTGACAGCATAGACCCAAAAAGGCGGTGGTAGGCAGGCATGAAATAGAAGTGTGCGGACCATGTTATTGATGGTACGTATAATTCTTTCAGCCTTTTCGTTTTGGGAAGAAGTATATGGACAAGAAAAACGGAAAACCATGCCTTGTTTAGAACAGAAATTGTGAAATGCCGAGTTATTAAATTCACGTCCATTATCACATTGGAATGATTTAATAGATTTTTCAAATTGTGTCTTAATGGATTTTTGAAACTCGAGGAATTTGGCAAAAACTTCAGATTTGAATTTCAGTAGGTAAATCCAGACAAAATGTGAAAAATCATCCAAGAATACTAGATAGAATTTATGACCCAAAGAGCTAACAATCGGAGATGTCCACAAATCAGCATGAACAATATCAAAGGGAGAAAAAGTAACAATGTTTGATGACATAAATGGAAGACGAGTATGTTTACCTAGTGGACAAGAAAAACAGTGTTGGGCAATTTTCCCATTATTACATTGAATACGCTTAGAAGTCCTAAGAAAGGTAAAAACTGGGTCTCCGGGATATCCGAGTCTGTTGTGCCAAGTGGAGGGAGAGATCGCCGCAAGGGACATAGGTGCTTGCGGTCTGTCAGCGGAAGATTGAGTGAATGGGTAGAGATATCCCACCCTATTGCAGCGTGTAAGAATTTTCCCCGTATTGAGTTCCTTCACAGAAAAATCAAAAGGGTCAAATTTGACTGACACAGAATTATTGCTAGTGAATTTTCTAACAGAGATTAAGTTTTTAATGATGTTAGGTGTGTATAGGACGTGGTTTAAGGAGAAAGATGGGTTTGGATGTTTGGTGTGTGTGTTACCGTAACCTTCAATTGGAATGCGATGACCATTGCCTACAGTAATAAATTGAGGACACTTTAGCCGACTTAGTTGAGATAGGTTACCTGACGACCGGGTGAGGTGAGATGTGGCTCCGGTGTCCATGTATCAATTGTCGTCGGGCTGTTGAAGGTTCACGGTGGTGTATGCCTGGCCCAAGTCGGTCGGGGGCCGGTTGGGCCGCTGCGCAGTCTTTGCGCCTTTGGATCGCAATGGGCTGCTGCGATTGCCGCCGCTTCGCCGGACCGCCATCGTGGGCTCGTGGCGCTTTGGTGGTGGTCCCTGCTCGGTGGCCGGGGCAGGCCCCGGGACCGATCGACCAAGGCCGTTGGAACCGGGCCCCCGGTCGGGTACGGGCATGCAGCGACGCCTAGTTCTGCTGGTTGGGCCACTGCTGCTGGACTGCATTGGACCACTGTTGCTGCTGTCCAGTCCACTGGTTGCGTTGGCCCTTTCCGCGGCCCTTGACTTTGTTGTTGCGACCTTTGCCGCCACGACCTCCGCCACTCGCGCTTCAGGCCGGATGGTTCGATGGTTGCCGCCGGCGCGGTGTTGCCATCCCGTCAACGACTAACGCCTTTTGATTATGTTCCTCTTGTTTAGCACGTCTAGTTTCTTCCAACAATAGTTACGAACGTGCCTTGTTGAAAATTGGGAGAGGGTCGGCTTGTTGAATCTTTGTTGCGAGTGTGTCATATTCACCTTTCGATAAACCCGCAACAAGTTGAAGCACCATCTTGGTTTCTGAAACAGAAGTCCCGACGTTGGATAGTTGATCGGTTATGAGTTTCAGTTGCTTACAATATTCGGACATGTTGTTAAAATTCTTGAGGCGGGTATTGTTGAATTGCTCTTCCAAATACACGGCCGAGTATTTTTATTGTCCCGAAAGATTTCTTCTAGCCGGACCCAAAGTTCACGTGCCGTAGCACCTGTTTTCATGATAGTGCATAACAGATCTTTGGAGATGGTGCCGTAGATCCATTGTTTGACGATGGCGTCAAGACGACGCCAAATTGAGTCTGTAACATCGGTGGGATGAGGAACAGATTCGTCAATGTGATCGAGCACGTTGTATGCACATGCATGAATGTAGAATAGTTCCATCCACATGGAATATTGACAGTCTTCTTGGTCAAGAATTATAGGGATAAAATTCTTGATGTTGTTAACGGCGAATGCCGGATGAAAAGAAGATACTGAACGTTGAGAGGGGTTGTCAAGCGTGCCAGTGGATGAAACGGGATTTGTGGGGGAAGACATGGTTGCCGCCTGCCGAGGGAAGGGAATTTTTTGGTTTGGCTGAGATAGGGAGGAAGAAACCGGTTTTTTTTTTTTTTTGTGAAATCAGAAAAAAAAAATGTTGATTTCGGCCGAGAATGAGGAAGAGAAGGATTTAGGTTTTAGGCTTTGATACCATGAAAGATGGAATAATTTCCCTTGTGGATTTCTTTCATTTTTTTTTTTTTTTTTTTTTTTTTTTTTTTTGATAATCCAGGTCTCGGGGTGGCCTTAGTACCCCCATATCGCTAGTACCGCACAAGTACCGGTACTAGGCTCCTGGAGGTGATGGGACCGGTCCTTCAAAGACCCCACCACCAGGTAAATCGCGGGATATGCACACATGGTCGTGTGTCCGCTTGCGTCCAACGGATCAATGCTACAAGGTTGACCCCCCACAAGCCCCATCCCTAAAGCTTGGCGGAGACCGAACCCACATCGCAACATGCCGCGCGGCTTTTAGCGCCCAGGCTTTACCACATGTATGTGCCCGGAGGACGATATCCTTAGGGGGGAATCGAACTTGCGACCCTAAGGCCGCAAACTTGACTCCCTGCCAGCAAGCTGACCCCTTTGGATGGATTTCTTTCATTATTCACAATATATATAGTTGTACAAGGTTGATTCCTAATATGGTACGAATCCTAACTTACCTTACAAAGGTTGATTCCTAATACAATTAGAATCCTAAGTTACCTTAAATATACATTTATCATAATTACAAAATATACGGCGAATATTCTGAGAATATTCGCTAATAGTTATGATATTTATAGAAAAAAATCTGCTGAAATTTCTGTTAATATTATTCAGTAGATCCACTAATTTGTAAGATATATTTATATGAAATGTTGGGCAATGTAATAAAAGTAGCTCATAAAAATTTGATACGTCGAGCTAATTCGTTTGGACTAATAATTACTCACCCATTTATAATGCATTGGCTCGCTTAATTCAATCCTTTTAAATCTGAGTGGTTATGTAGTCCAAATTAATTCATGAAATTTTTTAATTAATATTTTTATTT
Organism: Anisodus tanguticus; assembly: GCA_034509755.1. NCBI lineage: Eukaryota > Viridiplantae > Streptophyta > Magnoliopsida > Solanales > Solanaceae > Anisodus > Anisodus tanguticus. The sequence continues at coordinate 34,251,217 of CM067557.1, read as the reverse complement.
GATATGTTATAGAATTTTATATTAAAAATATTATGTAATTTAAAAATTATAAAAAAAAATAAAATTGGTACGAGTCGGGTAGATGAGATTATGATAGTCTTTTGATCTATTATTTGACCCATTTTAACCTAATTTATTTCAACTCAATGATCTATTCATTTATTAACTCAATTCATTTTGCTGTTAAGATTCATCATTTATTAATTCAGCCTATTTTAATTTTATAACCTACTCATTTCACCAAATTTTAATCGGTACAAATCCACTCCAATTACCGACACATTTGAAACCCCTAATCACAACTTTTCTTTTGAAGTCTCAAACTTATATACACCGACAGGAATTCCAATTTCAGTAACAATATTATACAAATTATTAGTCTAAATAGAACAACTCCTTTCTTGATGTTCAATTAGAAGAGGTCAAGAGGACCCATCTTAAAATAAATAAACGAAACTGCAAAAAGGCATCAAAAAGTGCCACGTGCCTATGAAAATTAGTCACGTGAAAAATTATAAAAGAAGTTCACGTCGGCCAAACATTATCTTAATTAGTGGATGCAACGATTATGTATGACGCCCCGGTCCAAGCATCACACTACTCAATGCAAGCCGGACTCAAAATTTTAAGTTAACAAGTACAGAAATATAAAGAGTATATATTTTGACCTTGTGATAAACGATAATGTCGATCCATTTTGACCGTCTGCTTAAGTGCGCCTTTTAATTGGTTGTTGCACGTGTTATTTTATAGGGGTTTAGAGATATCGTGACCGACCTTGGTGAAGTTAAAAATAATATGTGGTACACCTGTAAGGATAGCCAAGTTGATGTAGCAGTAGAGCGTGGGATCGCAAGGTCATCAGTTCGATCTCCTGCATAAACCTTTTTGGTTGAGCCTGTCACACATGGCTTGTCAAGTGTGGTTAATCGGCCGACGTGGTTTGCAAGCTATTGCTTATTGCGTCAGTTCGGGGTTTACCCTGTGCGCACTCGAGAGAGTAGCGGTTGCGGGTTCCTTCGTCAACAAAAAAATAATAATAATAATAATATGTGGTACATAAGTAATTATCATGTGGACTTTATAATTAAGATAGGTCGGTCATTACTTCCTATTGCACTTTGAATTTCATTCATCATCTCCTTTTTCTTTTTTAAATTATGATTGAAATTAAACTTTGTATTTGTGAGAGTATAGTCATGATCAGTAGCAATACACATAGTTTGGTTCGATTGGGTGTCGGGGGAGGGGGAGAGAAGTTGCCAGCAATTATTTGCAAAAAATCATCAATTTTTCAGGTTAGAATATTGTAAAAAAAATAAAGCTTATGATTATCACAAAAAATTATCAAATGATAATATAACTGTGAAATAGTTTGACGTGGCATGCTAATTTTATTCTTGTAGTTGCTGACTAATTATATGTCAATCACTCATGCAACCATAATGAAGGTACTTTTTTTTGTCATTTAAAATCATAGTTTTTACTTTGATGATTTAACTGAAATAAGTAATTTTAAGGAGTCATTATGTACGAAAGTAGGAGCATAATCTAACTGAGCACATCCGTTCCTTTCCTTTTTCTATTGAATGGAGGAGGATATTGTAACCGCAAAGATGACTGAGTTGGTTGAACAATAGATCTCCCAAATGGGGATCGCATTTTTGAAATTTCCTACATACTTTATTCAGTTGAGCTTGTCATATTGGGCTTATCAAGTGTGTCTTCTGTGTAGTTTGCGGGCTATAATACTGAAGCAAGGTTTACTCTGTGTGCACGCAAAGGGTATCTCTACAAGAAAGTATAGAATTGACAACAAACTTTTAGCTACAAAAAATATATTGTTGCTGGAAATTTTTTTTGGCATCGGAGTTTATTGCAACGGCATGCAACAATTTTTGTTGTTGGGAAAAATACTTTTGACAACAACATCTAACATATGACAACAAAAAATATTATTGACAAATGTCTTTCTTCTTATAGTGTTTACACGGATGTGAGAATTCCCTTATATAAAAAAGGGAAAAATTTCCGTTTAAAAGACTTAAAAGTACATAGTGGAAAAGGGTAAATACTTACTTCACCCTGCTTTTATATTAAATAAAATAATTTAACTTTATTACAAATTAAAGTAAAAATAGATACCACTCGTGTAAAATGTGAACAAGTGCGGACCGCAGTTGCTCTAAGTTCGATCCAACCCAAGTAGCCTCTCCGTCATTGTTAGATTCCTTATTACTTCTCCTTCAATATATATAAACGGATAAATGATTAGAACGGTGGGAAGAATAGTATAATTCTCCTTACTGGAGTTCTTTTATTAATATAATATACATATAAAATATATAATTATAGTTCTAATAGAATTATGATTTCTATTTTACCTTAATTACATTAAGTATTAATTACATAATATATTGTGAATAAATATGGAATATAGTCACTATCACATCCCCTCAGTCGGAGCGGAAGGAGGACGGACGCGGAGACTGAATCTGAAGTCAAGGAACAGTTGCCGAGGATGCCCCTTTGTAAGATATTTGCGTACTGATACGAAGAAGGAACATGCAATACCCTAACGTGACCCATTGCAACCTTCTCACGAACAAAGTGAATATCCATATCAATATGCTTGATTCGCTGATGCTGAACCGGGTTATGAGACAAGTAGACAACAGATATGTTATCACAGTAAATCAAAGATGACTTACGTATGGAACAATGAAGCTCAAGAAGGAGATTTCAGATCCAACATAGTTCGGCAACCACGTTCGCAACGCCTCAATATTCTATTTCTGCACTCGAAGGGAAAGCATGGCTTGCTGCTTAGCAAACCACGATATGATGTTATCCCCAAAAAACACACAATATCCGGACGTAGAGTGACGGGTGTTCGGAAAGCCTGCCCAATTTGCGTCTGTGTAGGAGAGCAATCTAGTCGGTGCTGAGGGATATAAATGAAGTCCATAGTTAAGAGTGCCCTTAACGTACCGAATGATACGTTTAAGAGATGTAAAGTGAGGCTCCCTAGGAGCGTGCATGAACAAGCACACCTGCTGAACCGCATATGCAATATCTGGCTGAGTGAAGGTGAGATTCTGAAGAGCACATGCGAGACTACTATAAAGAGAGGGATCACTGACCGGATCCCCATCATCTGTACTTAGTTTCGACTTGGAGTCGACGGGAGTGGGCATGATCTTACAATTTGCCATTTTAGCCCTGTAGACAATCTCTTCTGCATACTTACGTTGACACAAGAACATGGCATGTACGGATCTGGTCACTGATATCCCCAAAAAATAACTCAACTTACCCAAGTTAGTCATAGCAAATTCGGACTTGAGTGGAGCAATGATCTCGTGTTTCAGGCCATCTGAAGAAGCTGTCAGTACAATATCATCCACATATAACAGAAGGTAAGTGGTGTCAGTACCTCGATGAAAAATGATCAATGAATTATCACTCTTGCTGCACACAAAACCGATATGTATGATGTAAGTGGAAAATCGCTCATACCAAGCCCTTGGGGCTTGCTTCAGCCCATATAGCGATTTACGAAGAAAACAATTATGATGAGGAGCTTCCGGATGCACAAAAATCTTACTGTTGATGCATATAGACGGTTTCTTTCAAATCCCTATGTAAGAAAGCATTCTTTACATCAAGCTGGTCAATATGCCAATTCTTCCCGATAGCAATGCTCAAAACTGTGCAGATGGTAGTTGGCTTAACCACTAGACTAAAAGTCTCACCTCAATCAACACCCTCATGTTGCCCTGTGCCATTTGCCATAAGTCTGGCCTTATGATGTTCAAGGACACCATTATCTCTAAACTTATGACCAAATAGCCACATACAACATATTACATTCACCCCCTCGGGTAGCAGACAAGATCCGAAGTGCGATGTAAACTAAGCGTTAAACTCCTCTCGCATGGCCACATTCCAATTCGGGTCAAGTTTGGCTAATTTTGGTTTTTAAGAATGGGTGAGATGGTTTGAGTTGAGTGGTTAAAGTGAACTTTTGGTTTGAAAATCCCGTGTTGTGCACAGGTATCCATTTGGTGAGTGGGGACGTTCATGAGTGGGGTATGAGGGGCTGGGTGGTGACGGACATGACTGGGCAGCAGGGTCGGGGCTGGGCAGGGGTGACGGGCAAGGGCTAGGCTGGGCAGGGTGGCGGGTAGGGTCTGGGCAGTGGGGTAGGGCAGTGTGGCAGGCAGGGACTAGCGGGCAGTGGGTTGGGTCGACGGGATGAGTGGTGGGACGGCCGAAGGGTGCGGATTTTGTAGTGCATTTTGGAGTAGAGGGGAGGTGTCCGAGTCATCAAGAAAACTGTAATCAGTGTCTCAATTTTTTTGGATGTTGTCAAACGGGAAAACGTACTCAACAAATGTGACATGGTGTGAGATTAAGATTTCGTCTGTGGATAACTCATAGAACAAGTACCCTCTATGGTTCGACGGGAAACCTAGGAAGACGTACGGAGTGGAGTGAGGTACTAATTTGTGAGGGACCATGGAAGCCAGATTTGGGTAACAAAGACAACTGAAGATTCGAAGGTGATTATAGGAAGGGATCCAACAGAATAAAATTTTGGTGGGTGTCCTATTTTGGATCGTACGGGTAGGTAAGTTATTAAGAATGTGTTCTACCATTTTTAATGTATATACCCAAAAGGCAGGGGGAAAGACGCATAAAAAGAAGGGTATGAATCATATTGTTAATGGTACGGAGAATTATTTCGGCTTTACCATTTTGAGGGAAAGTATGGGGGCAGGATAAACAAAAAACCATGTCATTAGCTGCACAAAAAATATGAAAATGGGAGTTATTGAACTCACGACCATTATCACATTGAAATATTTTGATGTCCTTTTCAAATTGTATTTTAATCAATGTACAAAATTCAAGGAATTTGTTGTAAACTTGAGACTTAAGTTTAAGCGCATAGACCCAAAGGAGGTGAGAGAAGTCATCCATAAATACCAAATAATATTTATGACCTAGATTGATATTTATAGGAGATGTCCATAAATCTGCATTAATAATATGAAAGGGAGAGAAAGTAACACTTAAAGAAGACGTAAACGAAAGTCTAACATGTTTTTCTAGATGACAAGAGGAGCAATTATGGGCAAGGTTCCCTTTATTACATTTAATTAAATTGTGGTTTCTAAGAAAATAAAAAATATGAATTCTGGGATATCCAAGTCTACTATGCCACGTTGAGGAGGAGATGACAACTATAGATGTGGGAGGATTGACATTGACAGCGGACATGGATCGGAAAGGATAGAGGCCCCCCTCACTATTTCATCTCGTAAGAAGTATCCCGGTACGTAGGTCCGTTACAGAAAAACCAAACAAGTCAAAATTAATGGATACAGAATTGTCGGTGGCAAATTTCTAACAGAGATTAGGTTCTTGATAATGTTAGGGGCCTATAAGACGTTTTTAAGGGAGAAATAGGGATGCGGTGGTGGGGTTAGTGTGTGGCCAAACCCTTGAATTGGAATGCGATGACCATTTCCGACCATAGTAGATTGATGAGTATTTAAATTGCGCAGTTGAGTAAGATTACCAGAATTATTGGTGAGATGAGACGTGGCGCCCGTATATATATACAACGGCATTATTGGGTTGCTGAAATTTTAAAGAATCGAAAGTGAGGCCCAAATCCGATGTACTGAGACTGGACGACTACTGTTGGGCCGCTGTGTAGTGGACCTAGGCAGTGGCCACTGTTGCTGCTGGTCCTGGCCTGGAACGGGACTGGGCGACATTGCCCTATGTGGTTGGGCCGCGGTATAGTGGGCCTCGACAGTGCCACATGTTGATGTTGGGCCTTGCTTATGAATTGGGTTGATCGATGGGGCCCAGTGCCCGAACTATTGCCAAGGACGTGGGCTAGCCCACTATGCCGGGTATTGGGCCTGTGACTGATTATTTGTGACGCTGGGTGTTGAGAAAGAGGAAGCGGGTGAAGCTATGTGGGTCGCGGGTGACGCCATGAGGATATATAAAATTTAGTAGAGAAAAGAAAAAGAAAAAAATGTTGAACTGTTGTACATCAATTGTATACGGGTAGTATATGAAGGCAGGGATGGGTTTGACGATCGTGTTTGCCACCTGAGAATAAACGGGAACAAATTGTCTCTGATTGCACTATGCACAACAATAAGAGACGGAGAATTCAGGGAAAAAGTTATATTCTTAATTGGACGGCAGAGGAAGGAGGATTTTACAAGCCGAAAACTAAGGAAACTTATGAGTACATGCTTAGTATGATTCAGCATCAACTATGTAGACAACCTCTCAATATTGTGAGTGCGACAACTGATGAGATCTTGGATTAACAAGAGGCTAGGGTTTGACTTCTGATACCATGTAGAATAGTATAATTCTTTTTGCTATAGTTCTCTTATTAATGTAATATATATATATATATATATATAGTATACAATTGTAGTCCCAATAGAATTATGATCTCTATTTTATCTTAGTTACACTAAATATTAATTACAGAATATATTGTGAATATGTATGAAATATATTAACTATCACCGTGATAGTAGGGTCAAAGAGCCATTATACTAGAACAGGGCTACAAATATAATCCCTTAGTCCTATGTGCTACCGTTTGAATAGGCAAAAAGTCTAAAAATGAAAAGATTACTTTTAAAATTTATAATCTAAAACAACTCTTAGACATTTATTAAGATAAAAAGGAAATTTTAAATTTAAGTTATTTCTAATAATTATAAAAATGTTACATTTTTTTTAGATCGACTAAAAAAGAAAATTACATAATATAAGTTGGGATAGAAGGAGGGAATACACCTTTTGATCTAATTTCTTTTGTCCGTTTCTTTCATTTTTCTTTCTTTGGGTTCATGTAAATTATATTTTTGCAAAATTGTTTAAATTTTACATTGCTCCTATCATTTTACTCCTAATTGCACTTGTAAAAATCGGCATGACTTTGCTGGTCGTACTAAAACTAATTAGTATCTTTAACATTTCATGCATATTTAACAGGTGCCTCAAAATATCCATTACTTTTTTAAACAAAAAGTTTAAGTTACAATATTGCATGATACTCCAAAAAGTTTGACCAAATCATATTAATTAATATACTACTTCATTAAGGCTACCATTCCACCAGCACTATGTGAGGCACACTCACTTAGAACAAGTCAAGATCATCACGCGCCGTAACCACTAACCATAACTCTTTGTTTGTGCATATAATGTCTCCACATCTTCACAAACCTTAACCACTACTTCTACTACTCTCCCTTTGTTTTTATCAGTGACATAATAGCCTTTGTTTTTATCAGTGACATAATATAAACCCTTAACTTGCATTTAATTTTAACCTCTGTTGAGTATCTGTATATGTAATACGTGTCTACACGTAAAACAAATCTCTATAAATAGCTCTTATATATATTTATGCCTTTGAATCCCCCATGAAAATCACGTTCTCAAGCTCACGTCAACTTCGCTTATTCTTTTCATCATTATCATCCACAACCGAAAACTTTTAGCTAGGCTCTTACATCCCATCACTTTCTCTTACTTTCCCCACGGATTTATTACAACCACAACCTAACTTATACAAGATACTGAGAGTAAAGGGAAACAATATATCTTCGTGTGTATATAGGTAGTTAGCAGTGCTGAACAAGCAGCGAACCAACATAATGAGTTGCTTGCAAAGTTGGCCGGAGCCGATTATTCGAGTTCAAGCACTATCCGAAAGTGGCATACCAGAAATCCCCGACCGTTTCGTGAAACGGCCAGTGGACAGACCATGTTTCAAGGAGACAACCTCCCATGTTAATAATATTCCATTAGTTGACTTTGAAAACTTGAAGTCATCCGATGAATCCGTTCGTCATGCAACCATGGAGCTCATTTCGCAGGCTTGTCGCGACTGGGGTTTCTTCCAGGTGGTGAATCATGGCGTTAGCCATGAACTCATGGCTAACGCACGTGGTGTTTGGCACGAATTCTTTCATCTTCCGCTAGAGGAGAAGCAGAAATTCGCGAATTCTCCTGTTACTTATGAGGGGTATGGAAGTAGGCTTGGAGTAGAGAAAGGTGGCAAATTGGATTGGAGTGATTATTTCTTCCTTCATTATCTTCCTGAGCCATTGAGGGATGAGAAGAAATGGCCTTGTCTTCCGATTACATGCAGGTAAACTTTCGTTTGTACTTCTCATACGTATTACTACATCCGTCCCAATTTATTACATCTTTTGAATTTGGTGATTTTAAAAAATCTTTTTTTATTATAACTTTTTTTATATTTTTAAATTATTAATTATTGTAATTTTTAATATTTTTATGTAGTTTTTAAATATATAAATTTTATTTTGAAGAACTCAAAAAGAGAAAAAATATTAGTAAAAAAAAAATACAGTAAGTGAATAGTTTAAAATTAAAGGTGTAAATGCGTCTGCACCTACTTCTTTCAGTAAAATACATATGCGACTTTACACATTCTCATATCAACTTGTACATGTTTTTAAGGTTTGTTAACCTTTTTATCCCCTATTCCCTATGTTCTGTTGTTTCTTAACAAGGATCTTAGCCTGTCCACCCTAAATTTTTTTACTAATCTCTTATACCAAAAAAATTATTTTAATGGTTTATTTTAGTAAATTAAAAAAATCAATACTATCTTTATTATCAACAAATAGAGCATTAGTAGTGAAATTTAGATTTTTAAAATATAGTTAATACATATAATTTAGTAAAATAAATTCTTAATAAATTGTTTCTTAAGGGAGTGCTAAGTAAATAGATGACTAGTAAAAGGAAATGGATAGAGTAGTAAATAGTATTCCTCTGGTTCATTTTACTTTGCATGGTTACTGAATAATTGGTTCAAAATACTGTGTTAGAAAATTTAAGAGAAAAGTAATTATTTTCTTCACGTATATTCTTACTCTAATAAATGTAGAGAGATTAATTTAGTAAAAGAAAAATAATATTAAATTGAAATCAAAGAGTAAATACAAATAATTTAATCAAATTATTTTTTTAATTAATATTTTCTTAAACAAATGAAAAAATAAAACATGTAAAATAAAATGGATGGGAGGAAGTACTACTTATTACTCTCTCCGTCCCAGAAAGATTTTGTTACTTTTCTTATTAGTTTATTCAAAAAAGATTGATATATTTTATATTTAGTAATAATTTAATTTTATGACATGATTTATAAAAAACACAAATATCTAAGACTTGAATCATATATTTAAAAAGTCTTTATTTATTTTTTAAACTTCATTTTAAGTTAAACTAATACCATCTTTTAGTAATGGAGGGAGTATTTATTTTCAAAGAATTGAAAGATTTAGGATGGACCGTCAGACAGGATATGGCTAGGTATATAGGCGAGACGTCATAAAGAGAGATCTCAAGTCTGAACGATATCTTTTAAAGATTTAGTTTTTTTTTAAAAAAAAAAAAAAAGTTACCCCTATGCAAAATGAAGAAAAATATTTGTGAGAGTAATTAATAGGCTGTTTGGTGATGTTTTTAAACGTCAAAAAATTATTTTAAAGAATGAAGGTGTTTGTCCAAAAAATTTATGAATTAATAGCTTTTAATTAAGTAAAAACTGAATAAAATAACCTCCTCTACAAATGAGTAATTTTGATTCTTAATTAGGACAAGATTATCCATATTATAAATTTATTTCCATATTAGTAGTAACTGTTTTTCCGCAATTTGACACTTAAATATTGTCAAACACAAACTTCTGACAACAGCACTTCTCAAATAATTAGTCATACATAAACTACTACTACTTAAAAGATAGAATAATTTCACTTAAGGATTCCTTTCATTATTCACAATATATATAGTTGTACAAAGGTTGATTCCTAATATGGTATGAATCCTAACTTACCTTACAAAGGTTGATTCCTAATACAATTAGAATCCTAAGTTACCTTAAATATACATCTATCATAATTACAAAATATACAGAGAATATTCGCTAATACTCCCCCTCAGACGGAGCGGGAGGAGGTCGAACGCTAAGGCTGGATCGAAAGTCGGTGAAGAGCTGCCGCGGTAGTCCCTTTGTGAAGATGTCTGCATACTGATAAGAGAAAGGCACGTGTAATATTTTGACCTGACCACGGGCAACCTTCTCTCGCACAAAGTGGATATCCATCTCAATATGCTTAGTCCGCTGATGTTGGACCGGATTATGATACATATAGATGGCAGATATGTTGTCACAATAGACTATAGACGCCTTGCGGAGTGGACACTGGAGCTCCAAAAGAAGATTTCGGAGCCAATAGATCTCAGCAACTACATTAGCAACACCGCGATATTCTGCTTCAGCACTCGAACGGGATAGTGTGGCCTCGCCTCTTGGCGGACCATGAGATAAGATTATCCCCAAGAAATACACAAGACTCGAGGTGGAGCGACGTGTGTCTGGGCATCCTGCCCAATCTGCATCCGTGTAGGAAAGTAACTTGGTTGGGGCAGAGGGATATAGGTGTAATCCAAAGTCTAGTGTGCCCTTAACGTATCTGATAATACGTTTGAGGGCGACAAAATGGGACTCTCGGGGGTCGTGCATGAACAGACACACTTGCTGAACGGCATATGCAATATCGTGCCTAGTGAATGTAAGATACCGAAGAGCACCGCTAGACTCCGATATAGAGTGGGATCGAAAGCGGCGCACCGTCATTGGCACTAAGCTTGGATTTGAAGTCCACCGGAGTTGGCATAATTTTACAATTTGCCATCTTGGCCCCGTACACTATCTCTTCGCATACTTACGCCGACACGGGAACATAGTGGCCGCAAACTGTTACCGATATACCCAAAAAATAACTTAGCTTGCCCAAGTCGGTCATAGCAAATTCAGTTTTGAGTAGAGCAATGATTTCATTCTTCAAACCGTCGATGAGGCAAGAGGGAACAATGTCATCGACATATAATAGCAAATATGCAAAGGTCGCTACCTCGGTGAAAAGTGAAGAGAGAGTTATCACACCTGCTACATACAAAACCAATCTGCAGAAGATACCTGGCAAAACGATCATACCAAGCGCGGGGTGCCTATTTCAATCCATACAATGACTTCCTGAGACGACACACAAACTGTGGAGCTGCCGGATGAACAAAGCCAGGAGGCTGATGCATGTACACAGTCTCTTTCAAATCCACATGAAAGAATGCATTCTTGACATCAAGCTGATGAATCGGCCAATGCATGCCCATAGCAATACTGAGAACAGTCCGAATAGTGGCCGGTTTAGCAATCGGACTGAATGTCTCACCACAATCAATACCCTCCTGCTGATTAGTGCCATTGGCGATTAGTCTTGCATTATACCTCTCTAAGTCACCACTGTCTCTGAACTTGTACCGAAATAGCCACATACACCGGATAACATTCACACATTCGGGTCTAGGTACCAAATCCCATGTGTTCTGCTTGGTTAAAGCGTTAAATTCCTCGCACATGGCCGCATTCCAATTTGGGTCCAGTTTAGCTAGTTTTGGATTCTTTAAAATGGGTGATAAGGTTTGTGTGGAGAGATTGAAGTGAACCTTGGGTTCTAAGATCCCGTGTTGTACACGAGTCTCCATGCGATGAGACGGCAGTGGCGGTGGGTCGGGGCTGGGAGGTTGCTGGTCCACTGGTTCTGGACCAGTGGGCAGCAGTCACTGGATCGGTTTCTAGACAAGTGTGCTAGGCGGTTTACGGACGGTGTCTTTGGACCGGTTCTTTCGGAGTGATGGGCAGCAGTGTCGTTGGTGGTGCAGGTGACTCGACTGGGGGCTATAGGGGTGAGCAGGGAGCTATTAGGGTGGTGCCGGACAGTGGTGAGACTGTCGGAACAGTGGGCTGTTGTTGGTATAGATTTTGGATGACCGGGGACAGACTTGGTTCATCAAGAAAGATATAATCGGTGGTCTGAAATTTCTGGAGATTTGAAAAAGGAAAGGTTGTCTCGTCAAAGGTGACGTGACGGGAGACAATGATTTTGCGAGTAGCAATGTCATAGCACAAGTAGCCCCGATAATTAGGAGATAGACCAAGGAAGACACATGGCAGAGTGCGAGGGGCAAGTTTGTGAGGTGCAGTGGAGGCCATGTTGGGGTAGCATAAGCATCCAAAAATACGTAGGTGATCATATGATGGTAGCCTGCGGTATAAGATTTTGGTAGGGTCTTGTTTTGGAGTGTGCTAGTTGGTAAAATATTAAGAAGGGATTCTACCATTTTGACAGCATAGACCCAAAAAGGCGGTGGTAGGCAGGCATGAAACTGAAGTGTGCGAACCATGTTATTGATGGTACGTATAATTCTTTCAGCCTTTCTGTTTTGGGAAGAAGTATAGGGACAAGAAAAATGGAAAACCATGCCTTGTTTAGAAAATAAATTGTGAAATGCCGAGTTATTAAATTCACGTCCATTATCACATTGGAATGATTTGATAGATTTTTCAAATTGTGTTTTAATGAATTTTTGAAACTCGAGGAATTTTGTAAAAAGTTCAGATTTGAATTTCAGTGGGTAAATCCAGACAAAATGTGAAAAATCATCCAAGAATACTAGATAGAATTTATGACCCAAAGAGCTAACAATCGGAGATGTCCACAAATCAGCATGAATAATATCAAAGAGAGAAAATGTAACACTGTTTGATGACATAAATGGAAGACTAGTATGTTTGCCTAGTGGACAAGAAAAACAGTGTTGGGCAATTTTCCCATTATTACATTGAATACGCTTAGAAGTCCTAAGAAAAGTAAAAATTGGGTCTCCGGGGTGTCCGAGTCTATTGTGCCAAGTGGAGGGAGAGATTGCCGCAAGGGATAGAGGTGATTGCGGTCTGACAGCAGAAGATTGAGTGAATGGGTAGAGGTCTCCCACACTATTGCAGCGTGTAAGAATTTTCCCGTATTGAGTTCCTTCACAGAAAAACCAAAAGGGTCAAATTCGACAGACACAGAATTATTGCTAGTGAATTTTCTAACAGAGATTAAGTTTTTAATGATGTTAGGTGTGTATAGGACGTGGTTTAAGGAGAAAGGTAGGTGTGGATGTTTGGTGTGTGTGTTACCGTAACCTTCAATTGGAATGCGATGACCATTGCCGACAGTAATAAATTGAGGACACTTTAACCGACATAGTTAAGATAGGTTACCTGACGACCGGGTGAGGTGAGATGTGGCTCCGGTGTCCATGTACCAATTGTCGTCGGGTTGTTGAAGGTTCACGGTGGTGTAGGCCTGGCCTAAATCAGTCGGGGCCAGGCCGTTGGGTTGTTGCTTCGCCTTTGCGAGCTTCGTTGTTGCCGATGCCGCTAGACCGCAACCAGTGGTGGTGCCGCCGCCGCTGGTGGCCTCGCTGGTGGTCGGGGCGGGGCCCAAGAGGCCGATCGACCAAGGCTGCTGGGCCCGGGCCCCTACAATCGGGTACGGGCATGCGGGCGAGGCCCGGTTCGCTTGTTGGGCCACCGCCGCCGCTTGGTTGGGCCATTCCGCTGTCCGTGCCACCGTTGCGTTGGCCTTTTTCGCGGCCCTTGCCTTTGTTGTTGCGACCGCCGCCACGACCTCCTCCACCGGCTTCTTCGCCGTGTGGGACATGCTTTGTGTGATGGTCGGTTGTTTCGGCCGCAGTGTTGCCATCCCGTCAACGTCTAACACCTTTTGATTATGTTTCTCTTGTTTAGCACGTCTAGTTTCTTCCAACAATAGTTGTGAACGTGCCTTGTTGAAACTTGGGAGAGGGTCGGCTTGTTGAATCATTTATTGTTCTGAAAGATTTCTTCTAGCCAAACCCAAAGTTCACGTGCCGTAGAACCTGTTTTCATGATAGTGCACAACAGGTCTTTGGAGATGGTGCCGTAGATCCATTGTTTGACGATGGCATCAAGACGATGCCAGATTGAGTCTGTAACATCGGTGGGATGAGGAACAAATTCGCCAATATGATCAAGCACGTTGAATGCACATGCATGAATGTAGAATAGTTCTATCCACATGAAATATTGACAGTCTTCTTGGTCAAGAATTATAGGGATAAAATTCTTGATGTTGTTAACGACGAATGCCTGATGAAAAGAAGATACTGAACGTTGAGAGGGGTTGTCAAGCGTGCCAGTGGATGAACCGGAATTTTTGGGGGAAGACATGGTTGCCGCCTGCCGAGGGAAGGGAATTTTCTGGTTTGGCCGAGAAAGGGAGGAAGAAGCCAGAAAAAAAAAATTCCTATGAAATCAGAAAAAAAATGTTGATTTCGGCCGAGAATGAGGAAGAGAAGGGATTTAGGTTTTAGGCTCTTGATACCATGAAAGATGGAATAATTTCCCTTATGGATTCCTTTCATTATTCACAATATATATAGCTATACAAAGGTTGATTCCTAATATGGTACGAATCCTAACTTACCTTACAAAGGTTGATTCCTAATATAATTAGAATCCTAAGTTACATTAAATATACATCTATCATAATTACAAAATATACGGAGAATATTCGCTAATACTACTCTCTAAACACTTTTTCAAATAGCACTTCTGGTAAGAAGTATTTCTGGAAAGAAGCTCATTTCCACCGATAGCTGATGATGTAATCACTTATTGGACAATTACAGATAAATCTCCTCATAAACATAATTAATAATTTGGTAAAAATGATAACAAACTGCTACTACATATTAATATCGTTAGTCTATAAAAATCTTTATACTGCCCATATATATAACTTGACCATCTCCGTGTGTGGTTCTGCGGTAGACATAATTGATTTTGAAAGAATTGATTTTGACAGAATTGAGTTTGACAATAATTGATTTATGTTTGGATGCAACAATGTTAAAGTGATTGTTATCAGTTCATGATGTTTGGATAGTTTCATCAAAATTGCTTTTGAATGTAGAATTACCAAAATGGACATAGTCAAATACATATAAATAAAAATTACTAAAATAATAGTGAAATATGAAGTATGTAAATAAAAATTACAAATAGATAATAGAATTTAAAGTGCAATATAGTACTTAAATATTAGTAGAATATTATTACAATACTAATTTAAAGTGCAATATAGTACTTAAATATTATTACAATACTAATTTTGCATGTACTCTATAATTTGATTGCGGACTAAGTCTCAAACGTGATCCATCTCTGATGAAGAAGCTACATTGAAAACATGTGATTGATCCAAGTTAGATGATCTATGATAATCATCATGGTGAATGACTGTGCTTTCATCTTCATAAAGATCAAAATCAATATCCATTTCTGCATTCCTTCTGATAAAGTTGTGTATAGTCATTCTTGCGACGACTATTTGAACCTGTGTTTCAAAATTGAACTTGGGCATGCGACGTAGAATTGCAAATTTATTCTTCCATACCCCAAAAGTTCTTTCTATTGTGCACCTTAAACTTGAGTGGTAATAATTGAATACTTCATTATGATTTGCAAACCCATTAAAACGCTTAAAATCAGGAAGGTGATAGCGCTCACATCTGTAGGGACCAATGTACCCAATTGGTCTTGGATAACCAAAATCTACCAAATAATACTTACTTGAAGGAGGGTGTGGAAAATTAAGGTTCGCATTTGTGAGAGCCTGGTAAAAAACACGAGCATCATGGGCAGTACCTTCCCAACTAGCTAATACAAAAGTGAAACACATATTCCAATCACGTACAACCATTATATTTTGTGTTGGATATCCCTTTCTTCCCATAAACCTAGGTTGCTCACTGACACTAACTACTCATGAAACATGTGTACCATCAATTGCTCCTATAGCATTCTTAAAAAATGGCCAATATCGTTGATCATTTTTAATTTTGGAATGACAATCACGAAACATAGGAAAAGGTAATGAAGGTGGGTAGAGTTGTTGATGAAAATTAAAGAGGATAATGAAGGAAAAAGTAAAAATCCAAATTGAAATAAATGTAGAATTGATTCTATTCACCTTAGAAGCTAGAAATTGTAGCTTCTTCCAGAATCAATTTTGAAGAGGAGAATTGATTTTGGAGAGGAAATCCAAACACCCAAATTTTGCTCATTTTCACGAAAGTAGCAACCCAGAAGCACTTCTGGGTTGTCAGAATCGAAACCAAACATGCACTCTATATATATTACTATTAACTTGAGTCTACATGGCAGAGTTTCTCAATTCATGAATACGTTAGTTGAATAGTGGTTCTGGCCGCCTTGGTTAGTTTGTGTAAATGCAGGTTGCTGTCTCGTGTAATTTAAAAAAAGCATAATTCTCCTCAGAGATAAGTTATTGTCATGTGACCAGGAGGTCATGAGTTTAAGCCGTGAAAACAGCCTCTTGCAGAAATATGAGGTAAGGCTGCATACAATAGACCCTTGTGGTCCGGTCCTTTCCCGAACCCCGCACATAGCGGGAGCTTTTTACACCAAACTACCATTTTTTCATAATTCTCATGAGAAACATGTCAAACATGGTAATATACGTACAAAATTGTAGATCACAATAATTGTAACTAACTTTGTTTAATTCTTTTTCTTATGGTTGGTGACCTCTCAGAAAAATTGTTGCTAAATATGGACAAGAAGTAGTGAAACTATGTGAAAGATTAACGAAGATCTTATCGATAAACCTCGGACTAAATGAGGATTATCTACACAAAAAGTTTGGAGGAGACAATGAAATAGGTGCATGTTTAAGGGTAAATTTTTACCCTAAATGTCCACAACCGGACCTAACACTAGGCCTTTCTTCCCATTCTGACCCTGGTGGCATGACCCTTCTCCTCCCCGACACCGACGTCGCGGGCCTCCAAGTCCGCCGTGGCAATGATTGGCTAACTGTTAAATCGGTTCCTAATGCCTTCATCGTCAACATTGGAGATCAAATTCAGGTATGTATCTGTCATAATATACATAATATACACACGATATACATGTGTATATTATGTATATTGTTGCTCTCGGATTCCTCTTGTAAACCGTATATGGTGTAGATATTTAGGTATTATTGTAGTCTCCTAGTTTAGGTAATATTGTGGTGTAATTAGTATTGTACACTTACCATAATATTTGTATTACCATAATTGTATATTTAGTATCCAAGTAGAATAAGGTTTTAGGAGTAGAATAGGAATAAGATTCTCCTATTATGGAAATATGTTTGTATATATAGCCTTTAAATCAATGAAAATAATCAAGGGATTATTTCGTTCATGATATCAGAAGTCTAGGTCGTTTATTCCTCTCTCCACAATTCCGTCGACCTCTCCCTATTTCCGTCACTTTGCCTCAATTTCTAAGCCTTTTTTTCTCGGATTTCATGCCTGACGGTACCTCATCTCTTCCCAAATTTCTCTTCCCAATCCCTACATCACGTCTTGCATTGCGATTATGGCTAAGAACACGTTTCACCTTGCCCTTACTATATCTAACATCAAGAATCACATCCCTATAATTCTTGAAATAGAAAATGTCTAATACGCGACGTGGGCCGAACTGTTCAAAGTTCACGCACGCTCGCATCAAGTCCTCCATCATATTATACCCGCGGCTCGTACGGATACGGGGGTGCATAAACCCGAGGATGATCTTAAGTTATGGACGACCATTGATGCTACCGTTTTTCAGTGGATTTACTCCACTATTTCTACTGACCTTTTACAAATGATTATCGAACCAGACGCTACGGTGATGGCGGCATGGAATAAAATACGTAATATATTCCAAGATAATCAAAATTCACGTGTTGTTACCCTGGAACAGGAATTCTCCCACGTCAACATGGAAAATTTCCCCAACGTTTCATCATATTGCAAAAGGTTGAAAGAATTGGCGGACCAACTCCACAATGTTGGCGCGCCCGTTACAAATGATTGTTTGGTCCTACAAATGGTTGCAGGCCTATATGAGGCCTATATTGGTGTTCACACACTTCTTCGTCAGAGCAGTCCTCTTCCATAATTTTATCAGGCTCGTTCTATGCTTATGCTCGAAGAAGCCGGCTTGGCCAAGAAGGCGGCTACCGGTGCTAGTCCCGTAGTCATGATAACGTCCTCTCCAAATTCTCCAGGTCTTGTTGATAATTCTGGCCAAAACCGCGGTCACGGTGGCGGCAAGAATAGTCGAAAAAATAATGGCATAAATCGCGGGGGCAAACACGGTGGTTTCGGTAATGGTGGCGGTAGACATCATCTGGGCAGTGGGCCCCAGTTAGCCTCGTCCCAATAGTTGACCCCCTCGCCATGGGGCTGGGTCGGTAACCCTTGGCCCAATAGTCCCTACGGTCAGCCAGCAAATTGGGCCCAGATGCCACCACAATTTTGGCCCACTTCCCAATTTCCGCAACGGCCCACTGTTTTTCTCCAGCCCAACGCTACAGTGGCATTCCAGTCAGCAGGGAGGCACCTTTGGGCCCCACCAGGCCCATCATGCAGCGGGCCCCACACCTACCGATATTGAAGCCGCGATGCACACGCTTGAAATAAATCCTTCGGACCCAAATTGGTACATGGACACCGGCGCCACTACTCACATGACGTTCGACCCAGGTACTCTCTCGTCTTATTTCAATTTGAGCAACAATCGTGGTATAATTATTGGTAATGGTAATTCAATTCCAATTCATGGGTATGGTCAGAAAACATTATCCCCCCCCCATCCACCCCTTATTTTTGAAAAATGCCCTTCACGCTCCAAAATTGATTAAAAATTTGGTGTTTGTCCGAAAATTCACCACTGATAATTCCGTGTCCATAGAATTTGATCCATTTGGTTTTTATGTAAAGGATTTCAAAACGGGGAGTCCTTTCATGAGGTGTGATAGTAGGGGTGATATTTATCCTATCACACCACGTTCCGGTGTCTCGAGTCACGCAATGCCATCCACTTTTGCCGCTTTGGCTCCTTCCTTGTGGCATATTCATCTTGGTCATCCGGGATCATCTATTTTGTCGTCATTAGATACAAATAATTTTATTTCATGTAAGGGTATGAATAGTACTCCAAATTGTCAGTCTTGTTGTTTAGGAAAAAATTGTTAGGTTGCCATTTGTAGACTCAAATTCTCATACTTTAATGCCATTTGATATTATTCATAGTGACTTATGGACGTCTCATGTTCTTAGTTCTTTGGGTCATCGGTATTATGTTCTCTTTTTGGATGATTATTCTAAGTTTTTATGGACGTTTCCGATAGCAAAAAAATCTCAAGTTTTTTCCGTCTTCTTAAAATTTAAAGCATTCATTAGAACCCAATTCGAACGAGAAATAAAAAATATTCAGTGTGATAATGGAAAAGAATATGACAATAGGGTGTTTCGGGAATTCTGTGCTAATAATGAGATCAATTTTCATTTTTCTTGTCCTCATACGTCTTCACAAAATGGGAAAGCCGAACGCAAAATTCGTTCCATAAATAACATTGTTCGAACTCTATTAATTCACGCTTCCATACCCCCATATTTTTGGCATCATGCTCTTCAAATGGCTACATATCTCCTTAACATAATTCCTTCCAAATGTCTGACATATTCTCCCCCTTCAAATTTTATATAATAAAACTCCTTCTTATTCTCATCTTCGGGTCTTTGGGTGCTTGTGTTATCCGTTATTCCCGTCCACCACAATTACCAAACTTCAGGCCCAGTCTACTCCGTGTGTGTTTTTGGATTTTTCGTCTAATCATCATGGTTACAAATGCTTTGATTTATCCTCCAATAAAATCATCATTAATCACCATGTACTTTTTGATGAAACCTAATTTCCATTTGCTAAAGTTAATACTTCCGTGCCTAGTTCGTATAATTTTTTGGATGATAGTATATCCTCGTATATTATTTACCATCTTTTGGACGTATCCCGCACCCAAAATTCTCCAGCGGGCAAACTGCCCTTTGGTACTCCCTACACAGTGTAGTTTTCAAATCTGGGTCTAGCAACTGGGCCATCCGTTCTACCCAGTTCTAGCCCAGTTCCGAGTACTATTTTCGGGTCCGAGATTGGCCCGATTCTCGTTTCAGTTCCCGATTTGGGCCAGCAGGCCCACTGCCTGCTGGCTAGTCCATCCCGAGTCCCGAAAATTACCAAAATCCACTCGCCTCTGCCTCGATTCATAGACCAGTCACCCGTAGTCAATGGGGGATTTTTACACCAAAAAGACATTTTAATTTACATTATAATGTTCTTAAATCACCCTTACCCCGTAATCATGTGGCTGCATTAAATGCCCGAATTGGAAAATGGCTATGACCGATGAATATAATGCTATTATTGATAATAAGACGTGGGAGTTGGTGCCCCGTCCATCTGGTATTAATATTATTAGGTCTATGTGGATTTTTGCTCATAAGGAAAATTCAGATGGGTCATTTGCCCGACATAAGACGTGGCTTGTGGGCGACGGTAATACTCAGCATGTTGGTGTGGATTGTGGTGAGACGTTTAGTCCGATGGACAAGCCGGGTACCATTCGCACTGTGCTCAGCTTAGCTCTTTCAAAAACATGGCATATTCATCAGTTAGATGTGAAGAATGCTTTCCTATATGGTGATCTCAAGAAAACATTCTCTATGCATCAGCCTTTTGGATTCAGGGATCCCAAACATCCTCATCATGTCTGTTTGTTGAAGAAGTCCTTATATGGACTTAAGCAGTCTCCACGGACCTGGTATACGCGGTTTACCGACTATGTTTCAACTATTGGGTTCACTCACAGCAGGTCGGATAATTTTTTGTTCATCTACCGTCGTGGTTCGTCCTTGACCTATATTCTGTTATATGTGGATAATATTATTTTAACTGCCTCTTCCGATGCCTTACGCCAGTCTATCATGACAATGCTCAGCTCAGAGTTTGCTATGAAAGACTTGGGGCCCTTGAGTTACTTTTTGGGGATTGTTGTCACTCGTCATGCAGATGGGTTGTTCTTAACTCAATGGAAGTATGAAGCTGAGATCATTGAGAGGACTGGGATGTCATCCTGTAAGTCCATTTCCACTCCAGTTGATACTAAGCCCAAGCTTAGTGCCGTGACCGACATACCATACGAGGATCCGACCCGCTATCGCAGTCTTGCAGGGGCCCTTCAGTATCTTACATTTATGAGACCAGATATTACATATGCTATCCAGCAGATGTGTTTGTTCATGCATGATCCCAAGATTGAGCACATGAATGCACTCAAACGCATCATTCGGTATATTCAGGGTACACTTGACTATGGTTTGCATTTATATCCTTTCTCGATGTCCACACTTGTCTCGTATACGGATGCTGATTGGGGTGGCTATCCAGACACCAGACGATCTACGTCTGGCTATTATATGTTTCTTGGCAATAACCTGGTCTCATGGTCTGCAAAACGTCAGTCGACATTGTCCCGATCCAGTGCCGAGGCCGAGTATCGAGGGGTAGCTAATGTGGTCTCGGAATCATGTTGGTTACGTAATTTGCTATTGGAGCTTCATTCACCTATTCAGAAAGCAACCTTGGTTTATTGTGATAATATTAGTATCATCTACCTTTCTGGTAATCCGGTTCAACACCAGCGCACTAAACATATCGAGATGGGCATTCACTTTGTCCGCGAAAAGGTTGCTCGTGGTCAGATACGCGTCTGCCATGTCCCGTCAAGATATCAAATTACCGACATCTTTACAAAGGGTCTTCCCTCGGTCCTTTTTGAAGATTTTAGGGACATTCTCAGCGTTCGAAGACCGCCCGCTATGACTGCGGGGGTGTGTTAAATATACATAATATACACACGATATACATGTGTAAATTATGTATATTGTTGCTCTCGGATTCCTCTTGTAAATCGTATATGGTGTAGATATCTAGGTAATATTGTAGTCTCTTAGTTTAGGTAATATTGTGGTGTAATTAGTAATGTACACTTACCATAATATTTGTATTACCATAATTGTATATTTAATATCCAAGTAGAATAAGGTTTTAGGAGTAGAATAGGAATAAGATTCTCCTATTATGGAAATATGTAACTTGTATATATAGTCTTTCAATGAATGAAAATAATCAAGGGATTATTTCTTTAATATCTCACTTCTTTATTTTTTCCTAAGTAAAAGAAATTGACTTTGGCATCCCATAATATCTAGTTCTCATTAATAACAAATTTAACTTATTACATGCACGGACAGTACAAATTTTGTATTATAAGTATAATTTAACTTGTCGTAGCAGGTACATTATGTTATTTTACTTGGGATTAAAGATATACACTCACCATTTGTGTAGTTTAATCTACTATAACAGGTTAGCTATCATTTTCGTTATAAGTTTACGGATTAATGCTCATCGTAAAGAGATTCTAGATATTTACATGTAATTACCTTTTAGTAGGCGGTCGGTCAGATTGTGCAATTAATTTTTTACATTAACCGTGCGTACAACTTACTTTTTGCAGGTCACTAATCCACTTTTTATGAAGGTTGAAATGTAGTTATCTTCTAGGTGATTCTTTTACCATGTCAGTGCATAGAAGTTCAATCTTTTTTTTGTGACACATGTTATCAGAAATCAGATATTGGTGTAATTATATAAAAGTCATTTCAAAATTTTACGTACACATATTATCGACAAGAATATCTATAATTACGTGATGATTTTTCTACAAAAGGACCTTTAAAATAATCTAAATGTTAGAACACTTACTTTTGAATGTGGTCGTCTGTCATTTCTTCTTTTTGTGTGTCTGTGCACATTTTTATGACCTTAGTTTTTATAACGAACTGCATGCAGGTATTAAGCAATGCAATATACAAGAGCGTAGAGCACAGGGTGTTCGTTAATTCAGCCAAAGAACGTGTTTCCTTAGCGTTTTTCTACAATCCAGGAGGTGACATACTCATTAAACCTGCCGATGAACTTGTGACGGAAGATCGACCGGCGTTATATTTACCGACAACGTTCAATAAGTACCGAGCTTTCATCAGAACCAAAGGACCTTGTGGAAAATCTCAAGTTGAATCTCTAAAATCCCCAAGATAATTAAATTACATTTTATCTTATATGGTATTTAGGAAGTTATTACTGTGTATAGATGCCAATTGGTAAAAAAAAACAACAGTAAAATGCCCTATCTGGCTATCTGCTGGCTGAGCTTTTACTTTCTTGTAATAAACAATAAGACAATATGTACCATTTTGCGCATTTTATTCACTTTCCTTTGTTTAATCTATTCATCCATCAATAGATAAATGGTACTCCTATTATTTAAATTTTTAGTACTAATTGTTCATTTAACTATCGATTGTTTGACAATGATAGCCAGGTGTGATTCGAACTTCTTCTCCTTCTCATATCCTCTCACCTTAAAATGAAAGTGAAAAGAATAAAGGAAAATTAGCATTTTCAGTCCCTCAAATATCCAAGGAATCTAATTTTGATCCTTATAATTTCTGGTTAAACACATTTAACCTTCAATTAATTGATATGTGCACTTTTGATTGCTCAAATGGTAAATCTTTACAAATGTAACAAATTACTGTATTAAGTGTTAAATCAATCAAATATCGATGTATTATGTTAAATTATATTTGTCTTGTTATTTAATATTTGATGGTGATATAATTCTAAAAGTACTCTAAATACTAGTACATATTTTCTATAGACATCTTAATTAATTCAAGATTAAATGTATTTAGCCAAATATTATAAGGATCATAACAAGAATTCATCAAATACTTGCACTAATTGAGGGTGCAAAAGTGCAATTATCCCGAAAACCAATATATGTCAATCTTTTTCTTTGTGATATCCCGTATTTTGTTAACTTCTCAATTTGTTAGTAAACTTCAAAAATCAACTTATCTAAGTTAACATGTAAATAGTATGACGTTCACCTAAAGTCAAAGTAACCATTCCAGTTTATATACTCATAATATATATGGCAACAAGATTAAAAGACGTGGTAACAAGAAAAAACACATTTTTAAAAGTTTCTATATATGTCAACAAAAAAATCGAGTTGTTTCCAATTCTATGCTTTGTTGTAGTGATTAAAAGATGATTCATCAGATAAGATTCAATTTTGACATAGACAATAACATAATTTTTCTTGTTCCTTTCAAAATACTACATGGCATTTTACTTGTTAATTTTGCAACTCCAAAAAAGTTATCAATAGTTTCAAGTTCAACATCCAGTTTCTTTAAGGAAAAAAATCTTGTGATGTTGAAAGTGTACGTAGGGACACTCATTAGGAAATCCACAAGATAAACATCTAGGAGTTTGAGTGGAGGTAACAATTTGAAATTGACAGTAGTAGTTGCAAGTCAAATTTGTTTTAATAGTATAGACATTAGTAGACAATTTAGGTACTACACATTTACTAGAGTTGTCAAGTACAGCACAGCATCCTCCAATTATATGCAAGTTTTAGTGATAGCTAATTGTTTAAACCATAGTGGCCTTTAAAATCCACCACACAAAATATTTACCACGTGTTGAATATTTGCATTCAATTGTATATTTCGTACTTAATTACGAGTCAAGGCAAGACTCCGTCATAATGGGGTTGGAATTGGATAGTGCATGCGTGCTTTATATGACTTTGCTACACCTTTTTTGCATAATTAAAATGCATAGAATAGGACATGTTCTTTTGAAATTTTATTTGGTTAAAAGATGATTTAATAATAAAAACTAAGCAAAGTCCGTACAACCATTGATGTTAGATATGCATCATCGCAGTTCTCATACATGGCTAAAGTATGTAGAGATGTCTAATAAGGGCACTTAAATAAAACCATGGAGATACCGACGTTTGGTTTACGGACTAAGTTATTCCGGAATTATAATTTTTGGACTAATTTATTCCCTTCTCTATTGAGATAAAATAACATCAAGTTTTGATGGAATAAGGTGGATATCTCATGATTAAATTTGAGATCAAATTTATACTTTGTTTGATTGATGGTATAAATTTATAATCGAATAATTATACCTTCAATCAAACAATATATAAACTTAATCTTGAAATATAATTATATAACACCGACACAAATGTTAATACATGATAGTAGAGGTGGCAAAATTTCAAGTCTGCCTTGTCACCAATTGTTTGAGGCAAATGGCCGGGGGAATTACTTAGAGAAAACAAATGGAGAACGCACAGCATTTTCCATACAATAAATTAAATCACTTTAAACCAAACATGATCATGTTTCTTCCTGGAATTCTAAAGTCCTTTTAAGTAGAATTCGAAGATAACCTATAGAGATATTGGTTTGCTTCACCAGAAGAAGAAATAGGCAAATACTACAACCACTGAGGAGTAGTACTGAAAGGTTTCGATTTTTTTGTTCGGCTAAACCATATTGTTGTATAAGGTGAAAACTTACCTGATACATGGTCGGTTTAGATGGCAACACGTCGCAAGATAGATCAATATCGGATTCGATCAAGATGACTTCAAGAGAGGTTCGATCTTCATCACCCGGAGAGACGTGACCGAACTAAGTGCTTCGAGCGGTCAACAACATCAGCCGTTATAGATTTGCTCCGGAGATAACACCAGATGTTACTCCTTTATAGTTTTAGTGTTATTTATTACGCATTCAATATACATAATGGAGGAGTGATTCTCGGTCATTAGCCCTTGAAATTCACCCCTATAAAGGAGTCCGGCCTTCATGTTGGAAGAGCATCCAATTGACAACTTAACAATTTAAACTTTACGCAATCTGCACAACTTATTTCCACATCTTATACCGGTTTCATATTGTTTTCCTAAGCCCGAAGTCATTTCGGAGGCAACCTCATTGAGAGTTTCTTCCAAGCTCAGAGTTTTTTTTGGCAATAAAATGTGAATATTACCGTACCAACAAACATAAAGAAATACACCTAAAAGAGCCTCCATAGCCATGACCCCGGTCTAGGAAGATTGCCATGAACTAAAGGACCCCTGATCAGCTTCTAATTACACAAAGCATGAATAAAAGAACTATTTTTCCTACCTCTCTTTGATTGTCTAAATATATCTAACCTCTCCCTAATTACAAGTTGTATCTATTGACTAAGCTACTATGAACATGTCTTCCTTGAAAATTTGTGTTGTTCCATGCTATCCAAATATGATATACCACAGCACCATAGACAGCAACCAGAGTCTCTTTTTTTAACTTGTTCCAATGCTTCAATTTGATTACCTGCAGATCAGTCTTGATGTCCCTGTCATGTATTGTTATCTGCACCCACCCATGAACTGCATTCCACACATCTCTTGTCCAAGGGAACTCTGAGAATAAGTGATTGCTATTCTCTAAGTCCCCTGAACTACACATGACACATGCTTCATCATCCCTACCAATTCCAATCTCAGTCAATCTCACCTTTGTTAGTAGTCTTCCAAGGGTGGCAAGACATAAAATAAATCTATACTTAGGCAATGCCACTCTATTCCTTATAAGGTCTGCAACCTCTAACTCTGGAGCATCTCCCAGCATCTGTAAATATCTCAAGGTCACAGAATATCTTCCATTAGTAGCCAAACAATAATGGTCACTCTAGTACCAACTCCTCATTCTCAACTTGAGTTTATTCAACCTTTTCCAGTACCAATTGCAGTCTGAGGGTGGTTCATGTTCCCAGAAACCCCCAATGTTGTTCATATATATCCCATTTTTTCATTTGACCCACAAGAGGTCTTTTTTCTCCATTATATACCAAATGAGCTTTTCCACAGAAGATGTGTTCCATAACTTGCATCCTTTAATGTTTAAGCCATCTTGCTGCTTTGTCCTGCAGAGCTTTTCCCATGCTACTAGAGAAATTTTCTTCTTTTCTTCATTGTTACCCCATAAAAATTCTCTACATCTCTTACCGGACCTCAAAGTTACCAGGCTATTTCTATTCAATTATTAACTAAATTTTATCTGATTTCATTTACTATTATCGTTCTTTTGATTTCATTGCTCTTGATAATTCTCCAAATTAAGTTTTTTAAAATAAAGTTGGCTTTTATTATTTCAAAAGGGGACAATTACATAGTAACTGTCCAGGAAGAATGACAGACCATTCTTGCTCAAGAGGGGTCACCTCCTACTCAGGTAAGCTTACAAAAAGATATAGAATAAATGTTGAATCTGTGAAGAAAACAGATTCATCATTTGTTCCTATCTACTTAGCAATTCTAGCTTTCTTTTTCCTAACTCTGAAGTTGGCCATTCCACTCTTATCAAGTATATATGGACCAATAGCTTCCTTAGGTATGTTCTGAGGGTTCTGAAAAGCACAATTTATAGCTTTTATAGAACCTTGCTTTGACATAATATCTGCAATTGTGTTAGTGTCTTTGTAGCAGTGTTGAACAGTGCCTCCTAGCTTGTTGAGCCATTCTTGTATATCTTCAAGCAAGTTCTGAAATCTCCAGGAAGGTTTGATGATGCCTTTGATCATATCCACCATGAGTTTTGAGTCCATTTCTAGGATAATGTTATGCAATCCTAGGTTAGAGCTGTATTGTAATCCTAACAATGGAGCTTTGGTCTCTGCCATGTTGTTGCTATAATACTCTAATGACTCAGAAAATCCAAAGATCATTTTGCCTTCATGGTTTCTGATAATTCCTCATGCTCCTACTTTTCTTAGACCACAAAAAAAGCTCCCATCTGTGTTAATTTTGTACTATTTGGGTGTGGCTTCTCCCAATAAACTGGAAAGGTGCTGATTAGAGTAGAGTAACCATCTGCAATGACACAAATATCTTTCCAAGACAAATGGAGGTTAATCTGTGTAAAGTGTCTATGTAGTAATATCTTAATATGAAAGTTAATATTGTTAATTATTTAATGTACAGAATATGCATTTTGCCCATACCTACTAGCCCCTCTTCTTTTCCAAAGCTCACAGTTGATATACATTGGGAGGATTTTGCAGAGTGTTCTGTGCAATGCATTAGAGCTATCATGATCCCACCAACTCCATACACCTGCCTAATATTACCATGATGAAGCTTAATACCCATGGGGTTAGTAAAGAAATTCACACTCTCCTAGCAATGTCACCTTCAACAAAGACATGGTTCATGTTATTAATTTGAGGATGGACACAACAGTTACAACTAGACACAACCTGTTGACCAAACTTGGATAACATGTCATCAAAGGGGAGTTTTCTTTTAAGAATTCTCCAGTTCAAAAAGGCCACTTTGAAAGGAATACCTTTATGCCAGAGATTTTTGTAAGGATCATTACTATTTTTCTTTTGTCTGGTAATCTCTCTGGCTGAAGAACAAGTGAAATTTCCATCACTATTGTGGGTCTAAATGCAGGAATCTGGAATGCTCTAATTAGCAATCTTGATGCTTTCAATGATGGTGTGTTGAAGATTAGGGGGAACAGTGCTCTCCAACTTACTGGAAATCCAGTTTCCATCACAAACGAACTCCTTGACCAAGGTGTTTCCTGGTCTAGGTCCAGGCTCAAGCATTAAGGCAGGAGGTCCTAAACCAGTCCAGTTATCCCACCAGAAAAAGAATGATCCAGAATTGATCTTCCCTAGTATGTAAGGTTCAGCTAGGCTTCTACAATTAAGAAGCTCTTTTCAACTTTGAGATTGACTAGAGCTCCAAACTCTAGCAACAGAATTGACTATAATATAGTAATTGAATCTTAGGAAATCAGCCCAAAGACTTTTATGAGTTCTAAATCTCCACCACCTTTTTAGAATAAAAAAGATTTGAATATCATGAAGAGATTTAAAATTTAGGTCTTCAATAAAGGTTCTTCCAAGCACTCCAATGATACTTATTTTTACCTTCATTATGACCCCAGAAGAAGTCAGCAAGGCATTTTCCACTAGATTAAAAACAGTTTTGGGTGGGATAAGGCAGCTAACAAGTGAAGAGTTTGGGATTGCAATACCTGTTGTATGATCACTGCTTTGCCTCCATGGGATAAGAGGTTGCCTTGCCATCCACCAATTCTTTAAAAAACTTTAGAGGTAATATCTTTGAATCCTGTCATTCTCTTTTGAGTACCATCAGAGGCATGAGAGGCAGTTAAGAACATACTTTTCTCCTTGTTGATTTTTTGCCCATTTCTTAAGTTGTCTCAGAATTGTTTTGAGAGAATAGTTATCCCAAGAAGTAAAGAGGATAACATCATCTGCATATGCCAAGTGGTTTATTCTAGGTCCTTTAACATTCATATTGTAGCCAATGTTGTTGGAAATTAGCCTTTGGCGGGAGTTGCGACAGACCAACTTTAACGGCTTAAACACTAGTGTTACGTATGTTGGAGAATCCGGTTCTTCACACATGCATGATGTACTAAGTACGTAGATAACCGTAGGGCCAAGAATCGTCAAATTTCATTGAGAAATGAAAGAGATATTGGTTCACGAAGTAAGGTGTTTGAAGCATGGAAAAGTGTGGTGTGTGATCAATTCTCCCTCATCGGTAGAGGAAGAAAGAATTGTTGTGTATATAATACTTGAAATTGGTTTGGGGTTTGGGACCCCAAGGGGTATCCCATGTGTTTAAAGGAGGGAGGACCTAGATGTGCTTCGGTTCAAGTAAAGACCACACGCGCGCCCCGCCCCGCCCGTCCGGTTCGGCCCCGGGCCGGGCCCCGGCCACGGGCCATGGCCATGGCCATGTGTTTAAAGGAGGGAGGACCTAGATGTGCTTCGGTTCAAGTAAAGACCACACGCGCGCCGCCGCCGCCCGCCCGTCCGGTCCGGTTCCGGGTTCACGGGCCTTCTGATATTATCTTTTTGGGCCAGAAAACTTTGCCAGAAGTACGTTTGATCCCGAAGTTTCAGATGTGCGTTTGGAACCAGAATTCTTTCGGATGTACGCGGTTTGGTCCCCGAAGTTTCAAGATGTACAGTTTGGTCCCCGAAGTTTCAAGATGTACGAGTTTGGTCCCCGAAGTTTTCGAGAAAATCAGAATTTCGACGGTCCGAACGAAACGTCAAGCACTCAATTCAGCCATTTATTTTGGCTGAATTACACCTCCTATAATGGCCAATCCGTTGGCATTTTTCACCATTCTTCACGGTAGCTTTTGAGTTTCCTTTGCTCAATAGTTCCATTCTTTGTTTTATCTTGGGAGACGAATTGTCGGGACGTATAAAGGATACATACGGGGCAATATTGTCTTAAGGACAAGAGTGCCACACTCGACTCAAAGCATAAACAACTTTCCCGTTTTCTTGTTCAACAAAAGTGTAATTTCAATTTTGTTGTTATATTGTAATTTTCAGCTTTCTTGTTGAATTGTAATTTCAATTCCTACATAAGCGATTACTTGTAATTTCCGTTTCTGCAAATCCTTGTAAACCAACAACTTAAGACAATATTTTGCTTACGGAATCGCAATAACATGGCTGGAAATATGACCGATGTTCTTTGCTACTGCTTCTTTGCTGCTCTCGAGGCAATGTTGTCGCCTTCCCCGCCATCGCCGCTACGCCCAAGGCAAGTAACTCCGCCGCCTCACTGCCGCTGCTTCGTGCTGCTCTGTCCAAGCGCGTAACACCTTGTTGCCTTCCCGATCGTTGGAGCTCCACCCTCTTCATCACACCACCACGCAGGATCGCCCCGAAAAATTCATGGGATCGAATTCAAAAGATGGCAAAGCAAAGATCTTGTTTTACTTAACGATTATGGGCATGGCCCGGTTCCTTACGGAAGATCCTCCACAAGTCGGAGATGAAATGGACTCTTCGCCCAATGAAACGGGTGAAGGGGCCTTGGTATCCATGTCATTAATGGCATGAAGATGGTTCGTGATGCATGGAATCATAGCGATTTCATGTGCAAGAACTATATACTTAACTCGCAGCGGACCCTCTCTACACGGTCTATTGCACCGTTGGCACCGCCAAAGAGTTGTGGGAAAATCGCAAAAGAAGTACAACGCACAAGATGCGGGTACTAAGAAGTTCATCGTTGGGAAATTTCTAAAATTCCAAATGGTGGACAAGAAGACAATGATGTCCCAAGTCCGGGAATTCCAAATGATTTTACATCACCTGGATTTGGAAGGACCGAAACCAAATGAGCGAGTTTTTGGTTGCATCGCTCGATTGAAAAGTTACCTCCTTCATGGAATGAGTTTATGAGTTACTTGAAACTCAAGACAAAGGAGATGACCTTTGAAGAGCTTGTTATCAAGCGCAAATCCGGGAAGATAATAAGAAGACCTTGCCAAAGGGTAGACAACATGCCGAGGCAAAGGCAAATCTGGCAGAGGCCAAAGGGAACTCAAGCAAGAAGCGGAAGTTCCGGAAAGACGGCAAAGCCCCCCGCAGAGAGATGTTCGAGGTAATTGTCATCACCGTGGGAAACCCGGTCACAGGATCAAGGAATGCCGCAAGCTCAAGGCGAGCAACAACGAGAAAGCCAAGTCAAAAGGCAAGGCTCAAGCAAACGTCGTCAAGGACACGCTCCCGGATGACATGATCGAGGAATTCTCTGCGGTGGCGCTAGAAGCCAACTTGGTGGAGAATCCGATGCGATGGTGGGTGGACACGGGTGCAACAAGACACATCTGTTCCAACAAAGATGCCTTCTCCACGTACACTCCGGTCTCCGACAAGAAGGCGTTCATGGGCAACAACGCTTCCTCGGACGTGCTAGGGGTTGGAAAGGTGGTCCCGAAGATGACTTCCGGCAAGGAACTCACTCGAAGGAAGTGATGCACGTCCCGAGATATTAGAAGAAATCTAGTTTACGGACCTTTATTGGTTAATGCGGCTTTAGGCTAGTGTTTGAATCAAATAAATTTGTACTCACTAAAAATGGCACATTTGTGGGGAGGGGCTTCGTCTGTGAAGGCCTCTTCAAAGTGAATGCCATGTCCGTATTGCGTCAAGGAAATAAAGTTGAGTCTTCTTCTTATTTGCTTGAGTCTTCTAATTTATGGCATCATAGATTAGGACACGTAAACTACAAGTCTATTCAAAGGCTGGTAAAGATGGAGTTGTTGCCTTCTATCAACATAAACCCTCAACATAAATGTGAGGTGTGCGTAGAGGAAAAACTCACCAAGCTTCCTTTTCGATCCGTCGAAAGGAATACCGCTCCTCTAGAACTTATTCACACAGATATATGTGATTTGAAGTTTGCACAAACTAGAGGGGGGAACAAGTACTTTGTGACATTTATAGATGATAGCACAAGGTATTGTTACCTTTACTTGTTGAAAAGTAAGGATGAAGCCTTTGAAGCGTTCCGACGTTACAAAGCAGAAGTTGAAAATCAACTTAGCCTACGGATTAAATCCATTCGTAGCGATAGAGGGGGAGAATATGTAGCGCCTTTTGAGGAATATTGTGCCCAAGAAGGCATTATTCATCAAACGACGGCTCCATACTCACCTCAATCAAACGGTGTGGCGGAACGTAAGAACCGCACATTAAAGGAAATGATGAATGCCTTGCTTATCAATTCCGGACTTCCCCAAAACATGTGGGGAGAAGCCGTCCTTACCGCTAATACGATTCTGAACAGAGTCCCACATAAAGGTAAGGACAAAACTCCATATGAATCATGGAAAGGAAAGAAACCCACCTACAAGTATTTTAAGGTGTGGGGTTGTCGGCAAAGGTTGAAGTACCTAAGCCAAAGCGAGTCAAGATTGGACCAAAGGCGTAGATTGCATATTCATCGGATATGCAAATAACGATAGTGCTTATCGCTTCTTAGTGCATAAGTCGGATATTCCGAGATATCCACCAGGGTACAATAATGGAATCAAGGAATGCTCTATTCTTTGAAAGTACCTTTCCTAGAAAGGAGAAAGACATAACCTCTCGCAAGCGAAGTTATGCACAAAGCTCTCAAGAACACGGAGTCCTTGACCGCCCGGATCTAAATGGTTCGGATCTAGCGAATCTCGAGGTGGTCGAACATCCGGAATCTAGTGTTCCGATTCTCGAACTTGGAGACTCCGAGAGATGGATCTAAGGCGAAGTAAAAGGGCCGGGAAGGATAAATCCTTCGGTCCCGACTTTGTAGCTTACATGGTTAATGATGAACCAAGGACAATTGCTCGGGCGTTGTCAACTCCGGAAGCACCGCTCCGGAAAGAAGCTATTGAGAGTGAAATAAGCTCCATTCTCGCATAACCATACTTGGGAGTTGGTTGATCTTCCTCCGGGAAATAAACCGTTGGGTTGTAAATGGATACTCAAACGGAAATACAAGGCGAGATGGGTCTATAGACAAGTACAAGGCCGGGTTGGTAGTCAAGGGCTATCGACGGACGAAGGCTTTGACTACTTTGACACATACTCTCCGGTATCTCGGATGACATCCATACGGGTATTTATTGCGATCGCGGCTTTGCGTGACCTTGAGATACACCGAGATGGATGTTAAGACGAGCCTTCCTAAACGGTGATTTGGAAGAAGAAATTTATATGGACCAACCCGAGGGGTACGTGGTTCAAGGGCAAGAGAAGAAAGTCGTCGACTTATCAAATCTCTGTATGGGCTGAAACAAGCCCCGAAACAATGGCACGAAAAATTTTATAGTACTCTACTATCGAAGGGGTTCGCCATTAATGAGTGTGATAAATGTGTTTACACGAAAGGTAACTCGACTCATTTGTTATGATATGCACGTATGTAGACGACATGTTGATCACGAAGCGATCCTAGGATAATCCTAGAGACTAAGAACATGTTGAAACAATGCTTCGACATGAAAGATATGGGTATCGCAGATGTCATCCTAGGGATTAAAATCTCTAAGACGTCGACGGACTGGTCTTATCTCGGTCTCACTACATCGAGGATGTTTTGAGAAAGTTCAAGATGTTAGACAGTTCTCCGATAGCGTCACCAATGGATATAAATCATAAGCTTGATAAAAATCTTGGTGCACCTGTATACCGGGAGCGATATGCACAGGTAATCGGTAGTTTGATGTATATAACAAAGCGCACCCGACCCGATATTGCTTACGCGGTCAATAAGTTGGCTAGGTTCACCCGTAATCCAAGTGATAATCACCGGAAGGCGTTGAATCGGGTATTACAATACACGAAATACACGTTAAACTTCGGGTTACACTATTCGAGATATCCAATTTGTACTAGAGGGGTACAGTGATGCAAACCTGGATATCGATATAGAGAACACCAAGTCCACCGGTGGGTATATATTTACAATTGGTGGTGGGGGCGTATCTTGGAAATCCTCTAAGCAAGCTTGCATCGCCCGATCCACGATGGAATCGGAGTTTATCGCTTTAGACAAAGCGGGGAGAAGAAGCCGAGTGGCTTCATGACTTCTTAGAGGATGTTCCGTGTTGGAACAAACCCGTACCTTCGGTAATGATCCACCTGCGACGTCGGTCGGCTCTAGGAAGGGCACGGAATGTTATGTACAACGGCAAGTCTCGTCATATTCGACGGAGGCATAAGACCGTTAGGCAACCGATCACCACGGGTATAATATCCATTGATTACATCAAGTCAAAGGATAATATAGCGAGACCCATTGACAAAGGGCCTACTCAAGGATCGATGGCTTGCCTGTCTAGGGGAATGGGCTTAAAACCCAAAATATAAGGACCAATACGGTGGTAACCCAACCTTACGAACCTGGAGATCCCGTAATTTGGTTCAATGGAAAAACTAAGTCTGTAAAGGTTCGGTTGATCGCTTCGAAGAGAAGCATGAGCACTTCGGATAGTGATTTCGAAAAGAAACACCAAATCCAAAGTCGTTCCGCGATAGACATTAAGTGCTATCTGCGGTATGGGTAAAGGTTAAGTTTTCAAAACCTGTAATAATCCTCAACAGATTGAGGCTAGGTTCTTGGGAAACTTTTAATGGTTCCTAACACTTGTGAAGTGGGGTACAGCAGGATACCTTGTAGGAGACCACCTATTTAAGTGCGAGGACAAAGCCGCCTCAAAATGAACGCACTTAAGAATCTAAGACGTTGTCCATGGCCAAAACGGACAAAACATTACGAAGAAGAGAGTAAGGGAATTTGTTGTGTTGGTATCATTGTCTTGGCTTACACTAAACACCGACGGTTCAAGACATCACGTTCACCGCGCGATAAGTAAGTCCGATGGTATTCAACTATGGAAGGTTCAAAGCGAGGCTACCTCTCCTTATGCAACATCGGTCCGCCGAAATATTGCTTTGGAAATGAAAAGACACCATGTGAGTGCGCCAAAATCTCTTTCAAGAGGGGATTGTTGGAAATTAGCCTTTGGCGGAAGTTGCGACCGACCAACTTTAACGGCTTAAACACTAGTGTTACGTATGTTGGAGAATCCGGTTCTTCACACATGCATGATGTACTAAGTACGTAGATAACCGTAGGGCCAAGAATCGTCAAATTTCATTGAGAAATGAAAGAGATATTGGTTCACGAAGTAAGGTGTTTGAAGCATGGAAAAGTGTGGTGTGTGATCAATTCTCCCTCATCGGTAGAGGAAGAAAGAATTGTTGTGTATATAATACTTGAAATTGGTTTGGGGTTTGGGACCCCAAGGGGTATCCCATGTGTTTAAAGGAGGGAGGACCTAGATGTGCTTCGGTTCAAGTAAAGACCACACGCGCGCCGCCGCCGCCCGCCCGTCCGGTCCGGTTCCGGTTCCGGGTTCCGGGTTCTCGGGTTCTCGGGTTCACGGGTTCACGAGTCACGGGTCGTGGGTCACGGGTCACGGGTCACGGGTCACGGGTCACGGGTCGTGGGCTGTGGGCTGTGGGCCTTCTGATATTATCTTTTTGGGCCAGAAAACTTTGCCAGAAGTACAGTTTGATCCCGAAGTTTCAAGATGTACGAGTTTGGTCCCGAAGTTTCAAGATGTACAGTTTGGTCCCCGAAGTTTTCGAGAAAATCGAATTTCGACGGTCCCAGAACGAAACGTCCAGCACTCAATTCAGCCATTTATTTTGGCTGAATTACACCTCCTATAATGGCCAATCCGTTGGCATTTTTCACCATTTATTTTGGTGGATTAACTACCTCCATAATGGCCATTATTTGGCCAATAATGGCTGTTATGGGGGCGATTAAACAGCCCTCCCTCACCTATATAAACACCCCTTATACCATTGTTGAGGAGTACTTAACATACACGAAAATACACAAAGCAAAAATCAGTTTCTTCCTAATCTTTCAAGCATCATTTCATTGCTCAATATT
Organism: Anisodus tanguticus; assembly: GCA_034509755.1. Lineage (NCBI taxonomy): Eukaryota > Viridiplantae > Streptophyta > Magnoliopsida > Solanales > Solanaceae > Anisodus > Anisodus tanguticus. The sequence goes on along the minus strand of CM067557.1, from coordinate 34,215,047 downwards.
CTTCACGGTAGCTTTTGAGTTTCCTTTGCTCAATAGTTCCATTGCTGTTTTATCTTGGGAGACGAATTGTCCAGGACGTATAAAGGATACATACGGGGCAATATTGTCTTAAGGACAGAGTGCCACACTCGACTCAGCATAAACAACTTTCCCGTTTTCTTGTTCAACAAAAGTGTAATTCCAATTTTGTTGTTATATTGTAATTTTCAGCTTTCTCGTTGAATTGTAATTTCAATTCCTACATAAGCAGTTACTTGTAATTTCCGTTTCCTGAAAATCCTTGTAAACCAACAAATGTATCTGTCTTTTTCATGAATTTTGTTAAGCAACTTAGTAAGAAGTTCAGCAGTTAAAATAAAAAAAGATGGGGATATAGGATTTCCCTGCTTAAAACCCATAAGTGGAGTGAAAAAAGTCGCTCCTTTCACCATTGATAATAATGGAATACCAAACATCTGAAAGAATTCTCTAAACTGTCAATAAAGAATTCAGAAAAGCCAAACTTCCTAAGCATAACGATGATGCAAAGCCAGAAAACTCTATCATAAGTTTTTTTCATAACCAATTTGAAAACCAAATTATTATTGTTTCCCTTATTAATATCATGCACTATCTCCTGGGTAAGTAGAATATTCTCAGAGATGAGTCTTCCACTAATAAGCCTAATCTGATTTTCTGATACTAATTTGGGTGATAAAATAGTTAGTCTAGAAGCCATGATTTTGAAAGTTAGAAAAATTAATCAGACTGATAGACCTCTATTGAGAAAAGCTAGCAGGTTCCTCTACTTTATGAATTAAAATTAAACAAGTATGAGTAAAATACTTTTTAAATCTTTTACCACAGTAGAAACTCTGCACAAAGTTGATCAAATCATCTATAATGATGCTTCAGCATTTCTGGAAGAAGAAACCATTAAAGCCATCTGGACCTGCATCACTATTAGAACTGAGATCCATTATTGTTTTTTTAATCTCTTCTTCTGAAAATCTATTAAGATTCTGATTATCCTCTTCCTTGACAAGCTTATCAATGTGATGAAGTACCCAAAATTACCCTCTTCAGTGAACATATTTTCAAAGTATTGGACTGTTGTATCTCCAATGGCCTCATTTCCTTTAAGCCAGTCCCTATTAGAGTTCTTAGTTCTATGCAATGTAGCTCTTCTTCTCTTGTGTTTAATAGAACTGAAGAAGTACTTTGTGCAAACATCTGCCTCTTTATTCCATTGGATGTTAGCCTTTTGTTGTAGCATGTTGTCTTGAATACCTGACCATCTAATGTACTCAGCATTCACTCTATTCATGTTTTCCTCAGAGTCATCACTGTCCATTTTGTCTTCAAAATCAGGAATAAGTTGTTCATATTGCTTGACTTTCTCAAATACATTACCAATGACTTTTTTGAACCATTGACTTAATACTTTGGACGGTCTTTTCAGTTTTTTTTTTTGTAGAATTCACATTGCATTGCCTTGTACATCTTCGCTTCAAGAATTCTAAATAATTCGTTGAAAGTTTGGCTGCATTGCCCAAAAATTCAAGAACTTTAAATAGCTCATAGAATTGTTAGTAACTTCTTTGCAGTTAAATAAAATAAGATTGTGATCTGAACATGTCCTAGCCATGTGCTTAACCATGTTGTTCCCCATATTATCATTCCACTCCTCATTGTACAGAACCTTGTCAAGTCTTTTACAGATCCTGTTACCTTTTTTCTTTTCATTAGTCCATGTTCTATTAGGCCATAATCATCCAAGCAAGTGATGAAATTCATACTTCGACTCATTCTATGAGGTGTACCTCCTCTCTTTTCACTGGGAGACGAGATTACATTGAAGTATCCTAAGACAGCCCAAGGACCATCTATTTGAGCAGCATTATGTCTAAGTTTATGCCAGAGTTTTCTTCTTTTCCTAGCTGAAGTCTTAGCATAAACAACAATAAATCAAAAATTCTTATTAGTGGTCAAATGCTTGATATTCATAGTATGTTGCTGAATGCTGTTAGAAGCAATAGAGCAATCTAGTGTATCTTCCCAAAGACACCATATTTTACCATTTCTATTGGCCACAACATTTGGAAAACCCATTTTCTTTTTGTATTTTTTCAGACTGGAGTCATCTATGAAAGATTCTTAAACTGTCCCAAATTGTGCCTTGTTTATTTTGAGAATTTTAATCAGTCTTATAAAACCTTTCTTGGACTTAACCCCCCTAATTCCATGAAACTGTATTAATCATAATAATACAATTAGACAAAGGGGATCAAGCAACACTACTTCTCTGTCTTCTCCTACTTCTGGACCTATCTCCATTAGTAGCTCTGATATTTCTTTTTTTAGATCTGCCCCTTAGAGACAAACTATGCTTGTTAGTTACTGCTTCAAATGCCATGCTAATAGCCTGAACATCAACTTTTGTAACAAGAGAAAAAGCTTCTATTAGTTTATTTGGGGTATCTGAATCCTCCAGTCCATTTTTTTGTTCCTTGCAGCATCCTTACTAGGTGACTCTGCAAAGTTGAGATGTATAGAAATGGTTCCTCCCTTATCGGTGGTTCTTATGGGATCTGCTTCACTGTCTTCAGCAGGTTGCATTTCTCCCTTATCCTTAGGGTGATCTGATGACTTATGTGTACTTTCAACCTCAATGTTGTTATCATTCAAACTCCTTTGAAGGGATTACCTGTACACCATTTGTTCATATTCTCCACTTGTTCCTTTGATCATACTGCTTTATTGATCCCTCTCTATTGTCCTTCTAAGATGCTGGATCTTGTAGTTCTTGACAGTTTTCAATTTTCTGGCCTCCCGTCTTTTCTGATTTCTTTTATTTTCTAGCTCTTTACATGGCATTAGCCATGCTCAATTTGTTCTCAATCTTTTTCTGCGCCATTACATCAGGTTGATGTGTGCTAGAGATAACTGTAAAATTTCCTTCCTTGCTATAAGAAAATGTTTCCTTGTTCCTCCTCTCTTCTTTCTTTTTGTTGTTTGGATCCTACTGTACAGGATTGTCATCGACTTTCTGCGTATCACTGTTGGCTCTTATGTCACTTTCTTGATCAGATTTCTCTTTGGTCTTCTCTTTTTGTTGGTTAGCTTTCTTCACAGCCTCCTTGCTATTTAGTACAGATTCTCCCTTCCCTTCTTGTCTCCTATTTGTAACACTGTCATCAACATCCTCTTTTTGCCCTTTTTCATTGTTGTTATTCTCTTGATTTTATTCTTAGCCTCCTCTTTTTCAGTTAACATTTAACCTATATATGTTAAAGCTAGTTAATGAATAAAACTAGCCAAGTTGGTGTGAATGAGAAATGGAAGGCAACCTTTCCGAACAGTCACCAACCTATTCCGAAGAGGCACCTTCAAGGCTATATAAACTAAGGCAATGCCTCATTTTAAATATACCAAAACCAAAAATTTCGCATCGAAATTCTCGCATTCTTTTTCACAAATAAAACTATCGAGTCTTACTTGTGTTTCGTTGCCAACTTTGAGTTCGTCGAAGTCGAAGGCGTTTGACGTACCGCTACTCTGCGACAGGTATATCCGTTTTATCCTGGGAGGAAGTAATCCATAACCTCGGGTACGGTGAGGGGATTAAATTCCTTAAGGACACAAGTGAATTACGTGGTCTCGGATATTTTCTTACTTCGTATTATTTTTCCGGTTCTGTTTTTACGGTTTTTGTCTTTCCGTTTGGTTTTGTTTTTCCGATTTTTTGAACACGGGCACAACAACAAGCTTAAGGAATTTAATCATTATTTCGTGTTCATTTGTTCTTGTTTAACAATTACGAACATTGTCGAAAAAAAAAAAAAGTGTATGTTGTTTGGAGACTAAAATCTTCGGATTTTCTACTCCGGTTGAGATTAAAGTTTTCATAACTTTCTACTCCGTTGGGTACTTGATTTGAAGATATAAAAACTTCATCAAGTATACAACATACAATTCTTGGAAAAAAAAAAAGGTGTATGTTTGTTGTTTCGATGTAACGAACTTGTATGTTGTTTGGAGACTAAAATCTTCGGATTTTCTACTCCGGTTGAGATTAAAGTTTCCATAACTTTCTACTCCGTTGGGTACTTGATTTGAAGATATAAAAACTTCATCAAGTATACAACATACAATTTCTTGGAAAAAAAAAAAATAGAACCACGAAAGAAATGATGAATGCCACTGTTAATAAGTTGGTTTACCCCGAACTTGTGGGGGAAGCCATTCTAACGACTAGCCGAATACTCAATCGAGTGCCCCATAGCAAAACAAAATCTATTCCATACGAAAAGTAGAAAGGAAGGAAGCCCAATTTGGGATACTTCAAAGTGTGGGGGGTGTTTGGCCAAGGTGCAAATTCCTAAATCCAAAAGGGTAAAAATAGGACCTAAAACCATTGATTGTGTTTTCATAGGATATTCCACAAATAGTAAGGCATATCGATTTCTGGTTCACAAATCAGAAAATCCCGACATTCAGGTAAATACGGTAATTGAATCGGATAATGCGACTTCTTTGAAACCATATATCCGTATAAAAAGGAATGTGAGTCGTCTAGCAAAGAATCTAAACGACCTCGGGAAGAAACAAAGGAAAATATTCCTGATGAGGAAAAACCAAGACGCAGCAAACGTCAAAGGACGTCTACTTCATTTGGACCAGAATTTCTAACATTTTTGTTGGAGAATGAGCCTCGAACCTTCAACGAAGCTATGTCTTCATCGGAAGCTCAATTTTGGAAAGAGGTAATCAATAGTGAGATAGAATCCATCTTAAACAACCATACTTGGGAATTGGTTGACCTTCCTCCAGGGAATAAACCTTTAGGTTCCAAATGGATTTTCAAGCGAAAATGAAAGCGATGGTACTATTGATAAATATAAGGCAAGACTAGTTGTTAAAGGGTTTAGACAACGAGAAGGTCTTGATTACTTTGATACATACTCGCCGGTAACGAGGATTACATCTATTCGGGTGTTAGTAGCGTTAGCCGCCGTGTACGGTCTTGAAATCCATCAAATGGATGTGAAAAAAGCCTTCTTAAATGGAGAGTTAGAGGAAGAAATTTACATGGAACAACTTTGAGGGGTTTGTAGTTCCGGGAAAGAGAAGAAGGTGTGTCGACTTGTTAAGTCTCTTTACGGACTAAAACAAGCACCCAAACAGTGGCATGCAAAATTTGACCATACAATGTTGTCAAATGGATTCAAGATAAATGAGTGTGATAAATGTGTCTACATTAAGAACACTCCAAACCACGTAGTCATTGTTTGTTTGTACGTGGATGATATGTTGATAATGAGTAACGACATTGCTAACATAAATGCTACTAAGCGCATGCTTGCTAGTAAGTTTGATATGAAAGACTTAGGAGTTGCCGATTTAATTCGGGAATTAAAATCCATAAGACTCCTCAAGGTCTAGCATTGTCTCAATCTCATTATATTGAAACGGTACTTGAAAAGTTCAAGTATTTGGACTTTAAAGTTGCAAAGACGCCAATTGATATGAACCTTGCTCTTGCAAAGAATAAAGGTGAAAGTCATTCTCAATTGGATTATGCCGAGTGTTGGGAAGTTTGATGTATATCATGAACGTACGCGACACGATATTGCATGTGCTATAAGTAAACTAAGTCGCTACACTAGTAATCCCGACCAAAAACATTGGTGGCGATGAAACGAGTTTTGGGGTATTTAAAACATACTCAAAACTTTGCTTTGCATTATAACGGGTATCCTGCAGTTATTGAAGGATACGGTGATGCAAATTGGATCACCGGTTCAAGCGAAACTAAATCCACCGGTGGATATGTTTTTACCATAGGTGGAGGAGCGGTGTCTTGGAAGTCATCCAAACGGACATGTATCGCCCGCTCTACAATGGAATCTCGAGTTCATAGCTTTAGACAAAGCCGGTGAAGAGGCCGAATGGCTCCGGAATTTCTTAGAAGATATTCCATTTTGGCCCAAACCGTTGGCTCCTATATGCATACATTGCGATAGCCAAGCGGCAATAGGAAGAGCGGGAGCCTTATGTACAACGGAAAGTCTCGTCACATACGACGAAGACATAATACCGTTAGACAACTACTCTCTAGTGGAATTATCACAATTGACTATGTTAAGTCAAGAGATAATGTGTCGGATCCACTAACTAAAGGCCTAACTAGAGAGGTAGTTGAAAGATCATCAAGGGGAATGGGACTATGGCCGAGGACAAGTCATCGTGACGGTAACTCTACCTAGAAGACTGGAGATCCCAAGATCTAGGTTCAAAGAGATCAAACAAAGTCATTAATGACGGTTCAACATTGTCACAATAACTTTTTGGTCCATTCTCGTGATGAGACAATGTTCGATACCGGGATAAAGCATTGCGGCTTTTTAATGGTTCCTAAGTTTGGTACGGGGTATATCAAATAGTGTATCTACGGGATGACACATTTAGGAATCACCTATGTAAGTGTGAAGTGTAAGCCGCTTCAAGGAGAATTATGTAAGGCCAATTCTCTACGCACTTATGAACCAGCGGTGTTCATGGTGAAACGAACAAAACAATGAGAACCAAAGACGGTTAAAGGGTTAATTGTGTGACATGTGGTTGTCTAGGTATACACCAAAGCTCGACGGTTCAAGGATATCACATCTACCGATTGACCGAGTATATCCGACATATGTTCACTACGGAAAGTTCAAAGAGAAATCTACTTATCCGGATGCGATTAATCCTTGCTTACGAATCACACGAGTTTTTTGTCATGCATGTTTTTCATCATATAACCATTCCCCATTCATGTGGGGGATTGTTAAAGCTAGTTAATGAATAAAACTAGCCAAGTTGGTGTGAATGAGAAATGGAAGGCAACCTTTCCGAACAGTCACCAACCTATTCCGAAGAGGCACCTTCAAGGCTATATAAACTAAGGCAATGCCTCATTTTAAATATACCAAAACCAAAAATTTCTGCATCGAAATTCTGCATTCTTTTTTCACAAATAAAACTATCGAGTCTTCTTGTGTTTCGTTGCCAACTTTGAGTTCGTCGAAGTCGAAGGCGTTTGACGTACCGCTACTCTCTGCGACGGTATATCCGTTTTATCCCGGGAGGAAGTAATCCATAACCTCGGGTACAAGTGAGGGGATAAAATTCCTTAAGGACACACGGTGAATTCGTGGTCTCGGATATTTTCTTACTTCGTATTATTTTTCCAGTTTCTGTTTTTTCTGGTTTTTTGTCTTTCCGTTTGGTTTCTGTTTTTCCTGATTTTTTGAACACATGCACAACAACAATATACACGTATAATTCTCCTGTATATACAAGCATAACAGTTAACATTTAACCTATATACACGTATAATTCTCCCGTAGCTCCGCCCATGGGTGGCTGTTGAAGTCAATAGAGTAAAGCAGGAGAGAGAGAAAAGTTGGAGAGAATGGAGAGCTTCTCTCTCTGTTATGTCACGCAAAAGAGCTTGAGTACGACTATCTTCCAAATTAATTTACATGTCATTTAAACCACTAAACAAATTCAACTGTAATCTTTTGATGGTAAACAATTGTGTGGCTGCATTATATAGTACTAGCAAGTTTTCCACTAATCGATTGAGGCAATCCTTTCAATTATTTAAAGAAAGGCGAAGAGACTGTAGGGCAATTCTAGTACAAGAGTTAAAAGCACTGTGAACCAAACATGTGACATTGGTTCCCTCGAATCTAGTCTATGTATGTAGGACGAATCAATTATCGAAGTGAAGTTTATATTAGTGGATTGTTTGTCTTGCTAAAACAAGTATAGGAATGTACCACTAAAAATATTTTTTTTCTACGGCTAAGAGCAAACATGAAATGATCACCCAATTCGATCACAATTTTATGTCCTTAAACATGTGTGGCTGCAATTCAAATATGCCCATATTTGCTACCTAAAGTGGACTATATTGCACTAGTTGTTTTGCTCCCCTTCTAACTTAAGTACTGTTTTTATATTAGTTTTTCAACAGTACTAAATGTCAGTGGAATACTGGTTCTTGCTTGAAATGTTGAATCGCTCCCCACGAACACTAAAGGCGAGGTCACAAAGAGAAATGGCTCTCTCCCACAACCTCAAAAGGTTTTCCTAAGAGAAGGATACTAATACTATATAGACCTAGAACCTCAAAATGACTGGTTACGGAATTTAAGTAAGAAAGAAGAATTCTTGAAATTTGTAATATAGAACAAGTCATAAACATTTATATGATTTTAATATAAACTTATCGGGTTATCGGTTTAACCATTAATTAAATTCTTAAAACTGAAAATCGAACCGATAACTCAATAACTGTTAACTCAATAATTTAATACCGATAAACCAATAGCATTTTTATTGATTCGATTTATCGGTTAAACCTGTTTAATGTTGATACCAATTTGAACTCACTCTATAATACTATAATACTAAAAATATAAAAATAATACTACTCCTAGTAAAATATGCATGGATACCTCAACTTGATTTTTGCGGCTTATGTTTACAACTGAAACTGAAGTAATTTGTCATACTTCATGCACCATTGGAGCCTTGTCTATTTATGAAATAGATTCATAGTTATAAAGATCTAGAAGCATACGCAAGATCATTATATTATCTTCTAATTATTAATTTGCGATTATAATTAGCTACTATTTTATATCAATTAGAGTTTTTGAATATAAAATGAAACATGGGAGTCACAAGATGCATTAAAGGTTTCGTATATATAAATTAAATCAAGGTTTCGTATATAAATTAAAACACTTTCCCCTTAATTATGTGGATAAATGATAACATTCTTGTGATGTTTATAATTATTTGTTAGTTATTTGATTTACTCATTCATCCTTAATTACCACAAGAAAGGAAATTTATAGCAAACTAGAAAAGAATAAAGGGCAAATTTCAACAATGGTCAAATAATATCTATTTTTATTTGCACCAAATTGATGAAATACTTTTTATAATAGAAAATGCTCCACTTTACGTTAGAATATGAAAGTTATATGATAAAGAAATAAATATTGAGTCTAACTCAACTGCAACAACTAGCTCATAGGAGAAGGATACTAATACTATATAGACCTAGAACCCATCCCACAAATGATGTGGGACTCCAACAAGTTACTAAACCATGTTTTGTAATACATAAATACTCAACTTTGTCATAAAAAAGACACTAAATAATTTTTTATAATAAAAAATCAGTTAACTTTGTTTAAGCATTACATGAAGTATATCGTTAATTTGTTTCCTCATAATGAATTTTTGTGATAGTACTTAAGCAAAGTTGACTGACTTTTTGGTTTAAAAAAATATTGACTTTTTTTACTTAGACAAAATTGAGTATTGTTTACTTTATAAAATACACATAAGTACCTTTAGTGAAATAAACTAAAGTATAAGTTGAGTAACCATGCATTCATGAAACTAACTCAAAAATTAAAGTACCTGAAGAGTAATATTTGTGTATTTAATTAGTATCCTTTCATTTACATGTTGCCTTTTTTACCTCTTAGTTCTCCAATATTTGGATTAAGTAACTTTAAAGTTGTTAAAGAGAAATATATCATATCGGTGAGAGATGACATTTCTGGATTCCTTATAAGATTTGAGCAACCCTCCTTTTTTTGAGTTAGCTTTTGGGGTGCGAGTTAGGCTCAATGCCTAATTTGAAATGGTATCAGAGTCAGACTCATTCAATGTGGGCCCCCGGATGAGGGGGTGAAATGCCCCTGGACCAATTGAAAGGGGTGAAAAATACCCTAGGTCCATGAATGTGCACGCTCCAGATCGGACAGTGAAATCCCAGTTAAAAGAATGTCCGGATTTGGGCGTGAGGGGGATGTTGAAGAGAAATATACCACATCGGTGAGGGATAAATCCCTGAACTCCTTATAAGGCTTAGGTAATCATCATTCATTTGAGCTACTTTTAGGATGTGAGTTAGGCCAAATGCCTAATTTGACAAAAGTCATTGATAAATCTCTCATCGGTTTTATCTCAACCTTTACACATTGAACTTGAACAATTTAATATATAGAACAAGTTATGCAATTAATTTTGAAAGGTTTGGCTGCTATTTTTAATTTAAAATTGTAGGGAAGAAGTTTATGCAAAAGAATTATAATAATTATAGGATCATAGGCAGAGCTAGGGTGTCGAAAGGGGTTCATCGGAACCTCCTCCTTAGAATAATTAAGAAAGTTAAAAGTTAAAATTAATTTACATGTATATATAATAGATGTTGAATTTGTTTTTCCTTCTTCGCGCCCGCTCAGACTTCGCTGACCTATCACGTGGTAAAAAGAAGAAAGTACGAAAGAATAATAAAAGGAGCACACCGCAGAAAGATTCTAAATATGAGAAGTGGCCTCAATTCTTGACCGGAGGAGATACCAAAGGCCTCTTCCCTTCCATCTCTTGGATAGATAGAGAGGGAGGACACAACTTTTGGTTTTTTCATGTTGTCAAAGAGTTAAACAATGGTTTCCTTGACTTCTTATATTTACTTTTTTATATTTTAAATATTCTTAGTAAAATTTTTGATTTGGCACAGTTATAGGATAAGATAATTACATAATTATAACAAAACAAAACGCACTTCCACGTAATCTTACATTACATTATAAACGGAAACAAATTTAGGAGCAAGTCCAATAACAATAAACTAATACTACTAGCTTTTAAACAAAAACCATATTTTTTCTATTATTTTTATATTAGCCAATGGGAAACATAAATGGAACTGCAAGAAGAGTAGAAATAAATATACGTGCCTAAAAGTATTAGTGAATATTAGAATATATTCATCATATATTTTATAATTATTAGTGTTGTATAATTATGGTAGATATATGATCCTTATTGTATTAGGATTCCACATTGTACACACTATATATATTTGTATTAATGAGAAAGACTCACCAAGAGAGATTAATACATTTTTACATGGTATCAAGAGACAAACCCTAAAAACACCTAACTTTTTCTTTCTCTCTTTTCTCGGTCCAGCCGCCCCCCCCCCCTACCTCCCTCGGCCGGCGACCCCACCACAACCGAGACTCATAATTTTTTCTCTCGTTTTTCATGTGCTCCCGTTTGTGTTTCCATGTCTACTCCCACCTCCCCTAAGGCTGCCGCCTCCTCCTCCACAGTCGTCATAGACAACCTCCCTGCTCCCTCCTCCACTTCTTCTTTCCATTCGGCGTTCACCATCACGAACATCAAGAATTTCATTCCCTTAATTCTTGATCAAGAAGATGGTCAATATTCGTCGTGGGTTGAACTCTTTCATATTCATGCATGTGCGTATACCGTTCTTGACCATATTGACGACTCTATCTCTCGCCCTCTATACGTAGCTAACTCGACATAGCGGCGTCTTGATGCTATTGTCAAACTGTGGATTTATGGCACCATCTCTAAAGACTTGCTTCACACGATCATAAAAACATGTGCATCGGTTCGTGAGTTATGGGTACGTTTGGAGGAAATATTTCAGGATAACAAACATACTCGTGCCGTGTATTTGGAGGAACAGTTCAACAATACACGTCTCGAGAATTTTGCCAACATGTTCGAGTATTGTAAACAATTGAAATTAGTTACGGACAAATTATCCAACATGGGGACACCCGTTTCCGAAACCAAGATGGTCTTACAACTTGTTGTTGGCTTACCGAAGAGTGAATACTATACTCTCGCGACTATGATTCAACAAGCCGACCCACTATCGAGTTTCAACAGGGCACGTTCACAATTACTTTTGGAGGAAACCCGATGTTCCAAACAAGACAAACACAACCAAAAGGCGTTAGCGGTTGAAAATCCGGCCACAAACGCCGCCCTCAACACCCAGCCGCTACCGCTGGACAACCAACAACTGCGTGACAGCCACGGTGGTGGCAGAGGCCACGATAACGATAAAGGAGAAAAAGGTCGCGACATAGGAGGAAAAGGCCAACAACAATTCTAGGCCCCTGCCCATAATTTCCAATGGGCCGACCCAACGATTTGGTCCAGCTCGGGAAATTGGGCCTCACCCCCCTGCTCGTTTCCCACAGCTGCGGCCCAATACCCACAAGCCTAGCAGCCTGGCATCCTGGGCTCGGTACCAGGCCCACGCCAGGCGTACCCGATGCCATAGCAGGCCCACTTGGTCTTGGCCCAACAACAGCCAAATGGACACGGCCTGGCCCCCACTGATTTGGGCTAGGCCTTTAGCACACTAAACATTCAGCAGCCCGACGAAAATTGGTACATGGATACGGGAGCCACATCTCATCTCACCCGCTCTTTAGGTAATCTCTCCCAACTATTTCGATTAAAGTGTCCTCAATTTATTACGGCCGATAATGGTCACCACATTCCAATTGAAGGTTATGGTACCACCCACACAAAACCACCTTATCTGCCCTTCTCCCTTAATAATGTCCTCTATGCCCCTAACATCATTAATAACTTAATAAATATTAGGAAATTTACTCGTAACAATTCTGTATCTGTTGAGTTTGACCACTTTGGTTTCTCTATGAAGGATCTACTTACGGGGACACCTCTTACGCGATGCAATAGTGTGGGGACCTCTATCCTTTCTTATCATCTTCCACTGTCAGAACCCGATCACCTACCTTTCTTGCTGCAATCTCTCCGTCAACTTGACACAATAGACTTGGACACCCAGGAGCTCCTGTTTTTAACTTTCTTAGAAACAATAATTTTATTCGATGTAATAATGGAAAACTTGCCAAAAATTATTTTTCTTGCCCGTTAGGTAAACATGTTCGCCTTCCTTTTAAGTAATCTTTAAGTGTTACGTTTTCTCTATTTGATATTGTTCATGCAGATTTATGGATATCTCTCGTTACTAGCTCACTGGGTCATAAATTTTATCTTGTTCTATTAGATGACTTTTCTCACTTTATCTGGGTTTACCCACTAAAATTCAAGTCTGAAGTTTTTGTCAAGTTTCTTGAGTTTCTTAATTTTATCACAACACGATTTGAAAAAGCCATAAAATCATTCCAATGTGATAACGTTCGTGAGTTTAATAATTCCACGTTTCATAACTTTTGCACCAATAATGGCATGGTTTTCCATTTTTCGTGTCCTCACACCTCCCCCCAAAACGAAAAGCCAAACGAATCATTCGCGCTATCAATAACATGGTGCGTACCATCATTTTTCATGCCTCTCCCCCCATCCTTTTGGGTCTATGCAGTCAAAATGATAGAATACATCCTTAATATTTTACCTAGGAGTACTCTTCACAACAAAACCCCCCACCGAAATTCTCTATTGTCAGATCCCTTCCTATGATCACCTCAGATTTTCGGTTGCCTTTGCTACCCAAACCTTGCCTCCACTTCCCCTCATAAATTAGCACATCGTATCACTCCATGTGTCTTTGTAGGTTTTCCGTCTAATCATAAGGGATATTTATGATATGACTTATTTTCCCGTAAAATCCTCGTGTCTCGCCATGTCACGTTTAATGAAGCGATCTTCCCGTTTGCAAACATCCAAATATTCTGAAACACGAATTACACATTTCTAGACGAGTCTGAAGTCTCCCCGTCATCAGCACCCTCCTCCGTCGTGATGCTACTATTCCGTCACGGCTGGCCCCCACTGTTTCGTCTTTACCAAATTCTGACACAGTCATCCCTGCCCCGTCGAATCTCCCGTCATCTGCTACAATCCATTCCGTCACTACCTCACCCACACCCTAGCTAGACAACCTGACACGCACCCTGGTACCGTCACCCACCAACCACCGTCTCCAGTCAGATCTCAAAACACACCCAGACCCACTATCGAGCCCTCACCCCGACACCATTCCTAGTCAACACCACAACCTGAACCCAGTCACCGACATCGCCCAAAACCCACAACCTGTCACCAACATCGACCCACCCCTCCATGCCCCACAAATTTGGTCCTCTGCCCTCACCCGAGACCCAACCTGGAAAAAGCCCCTCTGCCCAACTTGCCCCTAGCCCCACCCACTGTATGGAAACCCATGCCCAACACGGGATTTTCAAACCCAAAGTCCATTTTAACATATCCACATAAACCATATCCCTCATTCCCAAAAATCCAAAATTAGCCAAACTTGACTCAAATTGGAATGCGGCCATGCGTGAGGAATTCAATTCTTTAACGAAATATCACACTTGGGATTTGGTTCCTAGAATGGATGTGGTGAATGTAATCCGATGCATGTGTCTATTTCATCACAAATTCAGAGACAATGGTGCCCTCGATAGATATAAGGCGAGACTTTGGGCTAATAGTACTAATCAACATGAGGGTATTGATTGCGGTGAGACGTTTAGTCCGGTTGTTAAACCGGCCACCATTCGCACAGTTTTGAGCAATGCTATGGGTAAGCATTAGCCGATTCATCAACTTGATGCAAATAATGCATTCTTATATGGGGACTTGAAAGAAACTGTGTACATGCACCAGCCACCAGACTTTGTCCATCTGGAGGCCCCTCATTATGTCTGTCGTCTTCGCAAGTCACTTTATGGTTTGAAACAGGCCCCCATAGCGTGGTATGAACGCTTTGCTAATTGCATTATGCAGATTGAGTTTGTATGCAGCAAGTGTGATAATTCTCTCTTTATTTTTCATTGAGGTAGTAACATTGCTTATTTGTTATTATATGTGGATGATATTTTTCTTACTACCTCATCTGATGCGGTGAAAAATGAGATCATTTCTCTACTTAAATCTGAATTTGCTATGAGTGACTTAGGAAAGAGTTATTCCTTGGGGATATCAGTGACTCGATCTGCAAATAATATATTTCTGTGTCAGCGTAAGTATGCATAGGAAATTGTGTACAAGGCTAAAATGGCGAACTGCAAGATCATGCTCACTCATGTTGACTCTAAATCGAAACTCAGTCCTGTTGACGGTGATCCAGTGTGCGATCCCACTCTTTATAGGAGCCTTGTAGGTGCGCTTCAGTATCTTACTTTCACCAGGCCTGATATTGCTTATGTTGTTCAATAAGTGTGTTTGTTTATGCATGCCCTAGGGAGCCTCATTTTACTGCTCTTAAATGTATCATTTGATACGTTAAGGGCACACTTGATTATGGATTGCATCTATACCCTATGCACCGACCAGGTTGTTATCATATACGGATGCAGATTAAGCAGGTTGTCCGGACACGCGACGCTCCACCTCCGGCTAATGTGTGTTCTTAGGTGATAATCTCATTTCATGGTCTGCCAAAAGGAAAGCCACCATATCTTGTTCGAGTGCAGAAGCAGAGTATAGAGGCGTTGCAAATGTTGTTGCTGAGATCTGCTGGCTCCGAAACATTCTTTTGGAGCTTCAGTGTCCCTTGCGTAAGGCGTCTATGGTGTACTGTGATAACATATCCGCGATATACTTATCTCATAATTTGGTTCAGCATCAGCGAACCAAGCACATTGAGATGCATATACATTTTCGTGAGAAGGTTTCTATAAGTCATGTTAAGGTGTTGCATGTGCCTTCTTCGTATCAGTATACGAATATCTTCACCAAAGGACTTCCTCGACAGTTATTTGATGTTTTGATCGAATATAGTGTTTACTATACATTTATTAATATATATTTTTAATATTGATTAATTAGTTAATTTTAATTTTTAATGTGAATAAAAAAGAGTCTCTTTTTGTTTTTTCGCACCGGACCCTTAAAAGTATAGAATCGGCTCTAGTACACACTATATATATTTGTATAAATGAGAATGACTCTCCGAGAGAGATTAATACAATTTTACAAAAATAACATACAAGTCATATGGAAGTTGCAGAGGCAGGACTCTTATTATGTATGTCGGCAAAAAGCATTGTTTATAGGCTGCACTACGATGACGATGTTTTGTACTCCCTCCATCCCAAATAAGTGTTATTCCAGTAAAATTAACACTCATTAAAAAAATTAACAAATATAATGTAGAATGTACTTATCTACCTTTATTTATTAGATTTTTTTTCTTTTAAATTAAGTATTATTAAAGAGGAATACTTTTTAACTTAAGAGTATAATTAGAAATATTTATCAATTTTTATCTTGAATTCAGGACACTTATTTTAGTACAAAATATTTGTTTTTTGCTGAAGTAACATTTATTTTGACAGGGATGGAGTACTTATCTATTTTGCGGCCATTTTCTCTTCTTTTTCCCCCTTCTATTTAAGTGAATTATAATCAGTATTAATCCATTTTAGTTGTCGACAAATTTGAATTCGGCAGCTTTGTCTCATATATTATCATATTAAGAACTTGGTTGGTCAAGCTGTAAAAAATTATTAATTTTAAAAAGTATTTTTATTAAAATAACTTTCAGGAAAACACTTTTTGAGAAAAGATTTATATTTATTGTATTTGATCAATATTTTTAAAAAGTGTTTTGCAAAAAAAGACAAGTATTATAACATATTTTTTATAGTTAGAATTATTTAAACAAAAAAATTATTTTAAATGTTTATTATATAAAGTCTTTGAAGTTATGTGAAAGAAATATTACTCGTATGTTTTCTAGCAATAAACTTCTTATTCGAGAGTAAAAATGAGAAATAAAGGAAGAGGACGGTTGGAAAAAGAAGAAGTAAAACTTGTATTTATTGTTGGTGGACTATTCCTAAGAGAAAAAAGAAAAGTAGAAGTTTGCTAAAAAAGAAGTAAAAAGGAAAAGACATAGTCGAAACAAAAGAAAAGAGTTAAATTAATGTGGGATAGTTTGATAAATACAAATTTATGATAAGGATTAGGGCTGACAATTTCACCCTAACCCGATGGATATCCATCCACCCGACTCGATTATATGGATGAAAAACCGACAAAACACGATTTTAATCGGGTGACGGATCGGGTCGGATTCGGGTGGACATACATCCAACCCACCACCCGACCCATCCATCCACCCGTTTATAAATAGTTATTTTTTGTGTAGTTCAGTGATAACATACCCCTGACTCATGTCGTTACTAGTACTTGGTTTTATTTCCTATAGTTGTCTTTATTTTTCTAAAGTGAATGGAAATTCTTTTTCAATTTCAACATGACAATAACGATGATTCCTAGTATCAAAAATGTTATTTTTGTACTACGTTATACATAATTGACATTTTTATGTTGAACATCACTCTATATATGACTATAACTGTTAGCAATATAATAGGTTGAGGAATATTACCATGGGATCAAGATCAAATTATAATGGTAAAACAAGATTGTATGAAAAGCAAGATAGTATGAAAACTGAAAAATAAACCAAAAGTATCAAACTGATTGTGCTATAATTTTCATCAGCGAAGCACCCGATCCACCCGATTCACCCGTGGATGATGGGTGGATCGGATGTGGATGAAGAAAATATAGGGTGATGAATGAGTCGGGTGGTGGATGGATAGTTGGTGGGTTGAGGTGGATTGAGCTCCACCCGATCCATTGCCAGCCCTAATAAGGATACTTTGTCTTGAAATAATTAATTATTAGGAAACAACACAAAATACCTATGAAAGACAAAAAATTTACCCCAGCCATACTCCCTCATAGACTAATTTTGTCACTATCAGCGGATCGAAAATATTTACTCGAGTACCTTATTATCTAAAACCCTTCCTCAATGATACCACCTCAGTTATATATCATGGAGAACTGAGAGAGTATCTCATTGAAGGGGGTTGAAGCAATTCTCTATGATACCATCTTACTATATGATATATACCATAATGCTATCATGGAGGAGTGAGAGTGTCTTATTGAAGGACTGAAGAAGTTCTCCATGATACTATCTCAGTATATGTATAAGATGATGGTATCATTGAAGGCTTTTGAATAAATTAAATAAACATGATCCTTTATGATACCATGTCAGTATATTATATATATCATATATGTAAGATGATATTAATCTCCCTTTAGGAGTACGTTTACAATATAGATTGTTTTTACAGAGGGCTGATGACTGTTTTTGAAGAAATGGAAAAAATTCTCTGTGATACCATGATGGTATACAAGAGATAGGTGATACCATATTGGTATCATAGTTTTAGAGGCATCTGAAAAAATAATTTTGGTGTATGAAAGTAAAGAGACATTTTCGGGTAATTATTTACTTGCAGTGGACATTTATGTTCTTTTCATTTAATTTTCTGCTTATGCTTTTGAGAAAAAGCAAAAAATTGTAGCTTCTGTCCAACATCAGAAATATGTTTTTTGCAAAAGCACGTTTTTTATTGGCCAAACACTGTTAAATAAGGCAAAGCCTTATGGCTCTCGGATTTGGCCATATTTGGCTCTCGGATTTGCTGGCCAGATTTGGCTCTAATTCTTTTGGTAATTGTTAATATTAGACAAGGTAAGAATCTTGTATATTAGGAAAATATATGTGTAATATATTGTAATATATAGGTTACCATAATTAGGAATATACACTACCATAATTGTAGAGTTATCATAATTGTAGAGTTACCATAATTGTAGAGTTAGAATTATGGTAGAAGAAGGCTTTGTAACTTGTATATATATCTATTCAATCAATGAAAATAATCAAGGGATTATTTCTTTCATGGTATCAAGAGACTAGGCCTACACAAAAGTTTTTTTCTCTCAACTTTTGTCTTCCTTGTGGCCGAGAACCCCCCCCCCCCCCCCTCGGGTTTTCTCTCCAAAAATTTTGTCTTCCGCTCTCAAAAACCTCTCTTAAATTTCCCCTCCTTCTTTGTTCTTTCAATATGTTTAAGAACAATTTTCACCCTGCCCTCACAGTTTTCAATATCAAGCTCAGTGTCCCTATTGTCCTTGAGATGGAAAACGTTCAATATGCAACGTGGGCGGAGTTGTTTAAAATTCACGCTATATCTTATCAAGTTCTTCATCACATCATTCCTCCCGCTAGACCCCTTCCTGCGGAGGATCCTGAGTTATGGATTACACTTGATGCTACCGTTCTTCGGTGGATATACGCCACTATTTCGCTGGACATACGCCACTATTTCGCTGGACCTTCTACAGACGATTATAGAGCCGAATTCCACGGCTATGGCTGGATGGAATAGATTGCGTGACATATTCCAGGACAACCAACATTCCCGTGTCGTCACACTCGAGCAGGAATTCTCTCTAGTTCGAATGGACGAATTTCCGAACGTTTCTACATATTGCAAGAAACTAAAGGAGTTGGCGGATCAACTCCGTAATGTTGGCGCACCAGTCACAAATAATCGTCTAGTTCTACAGTTGGTTGCCAGTCTTTCGGAGGCCTATAATGGGGTTGGAACTCTCCTTCGCCAAAGCAACCCTCTTCCCGACTTCCATCAAGCTCGCTCCATGCTGACGTTGGAAGAAGCCGGTTTGGCTAAAAAGGCGGCTACCGGAGCAAGCCCAGTTGTCATGGTGGCGTCCTCTCCTAGTCCTTCAGGTTTTGTTAATAATTCGGGTCAAAACCATAATAATGGTGGCGGCAAGAAAAATCGCAAGAATAATAACAAAAATTGCGGGGGCAAACGCGGCGGTTCTGGAGGCGGTTCCGGTGGTCAACAAGCAGGCGGTGGGTCCCAGCCAGGGTACAGTGGCCCACCACCTCCATGGGCCCAGTAGTGGGGCCAATGGCAGTGGAACCCGTACCATCCAGCAGCAGTTTCCAGCGGCCAGTGGGCTGGCCAATAGTCCAGGCCCAATACCCGGCAGTGGCGGCCCGGCGGCCGGTGGCCCGGCGGCGGTAGCAGCTAGCCTACTACGGCCCGGGTGCACCACGGACGGGAGTTCTTGGGCCCCGACCACCGCAGCCCATCATGCAGCAGGTCCCACTCAGACTGATATCGAGGCCGCGATGCACATACTGGGGTTATCTCAACCGGACCCAAATTGGTATATGGACACCGGTGCCACCACTCACATGACTTCCGAATCAGGTACTCTCTCATCTTATTCCAATTTGAGCACCCCTCGGGGGATAATTGTTAGTAATGGCAGTTCTATTCCAATTCTAGGGTATGGTCGAAAACGTTGTCTCCCCCAATCCACCACTCCTCTTGAAAAATACTTTACATGCTCCTAAATTGATTAAAAATTTAGTGTACGTCCGAAAATTCACAAATGACAATTTTTTTCGTTGAATTTGATCCTTTCGGTTTTCTCGTGAAGGATTTCAAGACGGGGAGTCATCTCATGAAGTGTGATAGTAGGGGGATCTCGTATCCTATCATGCCCGGTTTCGGTCCATCGAGTCCGGTCTTGCCGTCGCTTTTGCGACCATCTCTCCTTCCATGTGGCATTCTCTTCGGGTCATCGGGATCTTCTATTTTATCGTTTTAGATAAAAATAGATTTATTTCTTGTAAGGGTACGACTCGTACTCCACTTTGTCAGTCTTGTTCTTTAGGGAAAAGTGTTAAGCTGCCATTTGTAGACTCCAATTCTCATACTTCAAAGCCATTTGAAATTATTCATAGCGACTTATGGACATCTCCTGTTCTTAGTTCAATGGGTCATCGATATTATGTTCTCTTTTTAGATGATTATTCTAGATTTTTGTGGACGTTTCCAATTGCGAATAAATCACAAGTGTTTTCCGTCTTCATCAAATTTAGAGCGTTCATTCGTACTCAATTCGAAAGAGAAATAAAAAATATTCAATGTGATAATGGGAAAGAGTATGACAATAGGGAGTTTCGGGAGTTTTGTGCTAATAATGGGATAAATTTTCATTTTTCGTGTCCTCATACATCTTCACAAAATGGGAAAGCCGAACGCAAAATTCATTCCATAAATAACATTGTCCGAACTCTCTTAATTCATGCCTCCGTACCTCCATATTTTTGGCATCATGCTCTACAAATGGTAACATATCTTCTTAACATAATTCCGTCTAAAGGTCTGACATATTCTTCCCCCCTCAAAATCCTATATAATAAGAACCCTTCTTATTCTCATCTTTGGATTTTTGGGTGCTTGTGTTATCCGTTATTCCCATCCACCACAATTAACAAACTTCAGGCTCGGTCTACCCCGTGTGTGTTTTTGGGTCATCCGTCGAATCATCGTGGTTATAAGTGTTTTGATTTATCCTCCAAGAAAATCATAATAAATCTCTATGTCATTTTTGATGAAACCCAATTTCCTTTTACGAAAGTTCATACTCCCGAGCCTAAGTCATATAATTTTTTGGATGACCAAATATCCCCGTATATTATTCGGAATTTTTCGGACCTCTCCCGTCCTAAATCCTCCGGCGGGCCCACCGCCCGCCTGGACCCACAAGACCATCTCGCCCGGTAATTCCAAAGAATCGGAACAGTTTCGAGAAATTGGGCCGGTCCAGCCCAATTCGGAACCGGGTCCACCGACGAGTCCAACAAGTTACCGATTTGGGCCAAGCGGAGCCCACCGCCGCCGGCCGACCGTCCCGAGCCCAGAAAATTCCCAAAATTCACTCGATTCTTCCTCGAGTCATAGACCGGTCACTCGAAGTCAGCGGGTATTTTTACACCTAAAAGACATTTTAATTTACATTCGGATGTCTCTAAATCCCGCTTGCCCCGCAATCCTGTGTCGCTTTAAATGACCCTAATTGGAAAATTGCTATTACTGATGAATATAATGCTCTTATTGCTAATAAGACGTGGGAGTTGGTGCCCCGTCCATATGGTATTAATGTTATCAGGTCTATGTGGATTTTTGCTCATAAGGAGAATTCAGATGGGTCCTTTGCTCGACATAAGGCGCGACTTGTTGGTGATGGTAAGACTCAGCAGGTTGGAATTGATTATGGTGAGACGTTTAGTCCGGTGGTCAAACCGGCTACCATTCGCACTGTGCTTAGCTTGGCTCTTTCAAAGACTTGGCCAATTCATCAGTTGGATGTCAAGAATGCTTTCCTACATGGTGACCTCAGGGAAACATCTATATGCATCAGCCGTTGGGTTTCGGGGATCCCAACCACCCTAATCATGTCTCTGTTTGTTGAAGAAATCATTATATGGGCTTAAGCGGTCTCCAAGGGCCTGGTACACGAGGTTTTGAATTTGTTTCAACTATTGGGTTCACTCACAAGCGGGTCGATAATTCCTTGTTCATCTACCGCAGTGGTTCGTCCTTGGCCTACATCCTGTTGTACGTGGATGATATCATCTTGATCGCCTCTTCGGATGCCTTACGCCGATCTATCATGACCATGCTCGCCCGAGTTTGCTATGAAAGACTTAAGGCCTTTGCGTTATTTTTGGGGATTGCCGTCAAGCGTCATTCGGGTGGGTTGTTTCTTTCTCAACGGAAGTATCTTCGCCGAGATCATCGAGAGGGCGGGATGTCATCCGTAAGTCCACCTCCACGCCGATTGATGCAAACCCAAAACTAAGTGCCGCAGGCAGTGCACCATACGAGGACCCGACTCGCTATCGCGATCTTGCGGGGGCCCTCCAAAGATCTTACCTTTACCGGACCGAATATTACATATGCGGTTCGGCGGTGTGTTTATTCATGCATGATCCCGAGTTGAGCACATGAATGCAATCAAACGCATCATTCGGTATATTCAGGGGACACTAGACTATGGGTTGCACTTGTATCCGTCATCTACATCCACACTTGTTTCCTACACGGATGTCGATTGGGGTGGTTGTCCCGACACCGGACGGTCGACTTCGCTCTTGTATGTTCCTTGGCAACAACTTGGTCTCCTGGTCAGCAAAACGTCAGGCAACCCTATCACGCTCAAGTGCGAGGCAGAATATCGAGGGGTGGGGAATGTGGTCTCCGAATCATGTTGGCTACGTAATTTGCTTTTGGAGCTTCATTGTCCTATTCAGAAGGCAACCTTGGTATATTGCGATAACATTAGTGCCATCTACCTTTCAGGTAACCCAGTTCAACACCAACGTACTAAGCATATCGAAATGGACATTCACTTTGTCCGCGAAAAGGTTGCAAAGGGTCAAGTTCGCGTATGCCATGTCCCGTCGCGTTATCAAATTGCAGACATCTTTACAAAGGGTCTACCAGCGGTTCTCTTTGAAGATTTTAGGGACAGTCTCAGCGTTCGAAGACCGCCCGCTATGACTGCGGGGGTGTGTTAAATAAGGCAAAGCCTTATGGCTCTCGGATTTGGCCATATTTGGCTCTCGGATTTGCTGGCCAGATTTGGCTCTAATTCTTTTGGTAATTGTTAATATTAGACAAGGTAAGAATCTTGTATATTAGGAAAATATATGTGTAATATATTGTAATATATAGGTTACCATAATTAGGAATATACACTACCATAATTGTAGAGTTACCATAATTGTAGAGTTAGAATTATGGTAGAAGAATGCTTTGTAACTTGTATATATATCTATTCAATCAATGAAAATAATCAAGGGGATTATTTCTTTCAAACACCTCAAACCTATTTAAAAAGTGATTTAACCTCCAAAAAAAATTTAAACCAAATAGACTATAATTTGATGAACATTTAAAAGTTGAAACAGTTAAAATACATTACCGTTGTTTTCTAATTTTAAATCTATAATAACTAGTTTACTAATTTATCTCATATCGTAATCTTAAATTCTCAAGTTGAAAGTAGCTAGTGCATCAAGTTTAAGTCCACGAAGTATAAGTGTATAACCCGTCAGGATTTGGGTAGGTTGGATTGGACTTCATTCGTTTGCTGGTCATTTTGGCTTTTGGGCATAATCCAAATAATTCATCTCAAAGTTTGGGATTGTATACGTAGTCTAAATTGACACATTAAGAAATTTATTAAAATATTAAAAAAATAAGCTTTCTGAGATATGATTTGTTTGATATAGTCATAATACATAAAAGGAAAAGCTTTTATCAATTTGATTTGCAAACTAAGAAACAAATTAATGAAATATAATTTTAAGTTGGATGAATTGAATTATGACCTATTGTAATTTAGCACAAATTAACTTGCTCATCTATTTAAATTAGCGCATCCAAATATTACTCAACTCACCTATTTGACATTCGTAACCGAAACTAATATATGGTGCAAAAAACGTTATTACTCAACTCACCTATTTGACATTCGTAGCCAAAACTAATATATGGTGCGAAAAACGTTCTATATTATATGAACTTTAGATATGTCATTCATCACTTATTAACAAAGTAGTAGTTACATATACTTTGAAGATGGTGTTAAGAAACACTCTTTAAATGACTTTATAGCCTTGAAAAACTAACTTATATATGATTAAGAATTCTAAATTGTTAGTACGAAAACGATAAAAACACAGTAATTAATGTGGTTCGGATCGATGTGATCCTCGTCCACGGAGAACGGCTGACGCTTTATTATTATCAAGGAAAAACTAAGTTACAAGATGAAATACACTTAGGTTCTAATTTTTGTACCTCTTAATAAACCCTAGCTAGCCTGTATTTATACCACTAGGTCTAAGTCTTTCCTAGAAAGAATTTAAATCCCAATAACACTAAAAACCAACAAAGAAAATTTTCCTTTTATTTCTTTCCGCTTTTGAGTATGAAATGACTTCAATATCTTCTCAACTTCACAATCTTCACCTTGAGATGAATTTCGAGCTTCCATATGAACGTCATTCAGTCCAATGTCTCTAAGTCTACGTGAGCTAACTCCGTGTAGGAAACAAGAGAGACTAGTTGAAACCTTGTACATACTAGTAGATCTACCTTGCCTTGTCGTTCTCCATCCTGACGGATCAGTTGATGTGAACTCCTACCAAATTCATACAATGATTGAACTTGACAAGAGAAACCACCTTGGTCAATATATCATCTGCGTTGTACTTTGTGTCAACCTTCAAGACCTTAACTGTGCCCTATTCAACAACATCACGAATAAAATGGAATCTGATATCAATGTGTTTGGTGCGATCATGAAATCTCTGATTTTTTTATCAAGTGGATAGCACTCTGGCTTAGTTGGTTCATGTTGAACGCTACTCAATTCTTACACCAAGCCTTTCAATCATATAGCCTCTTTTACTACTTCTGTTGTTGCCATATATTCATCTTTTGTTGTGGATAAAGCAATTATAGACTGGAGAGTTGCCTTCCAGCTTATGGCACTGCTGCCTGTAAGAGTAAATATATAGCTCATTGCCTTTAACGTGACCATAGAACCCTTGGTCACCTTACCGATTTCACCTTCACCCGCATGCTTGTATCCGAGCTTATCAAGAGTACTAAGAGAGATCATATTCTTTTTCATATCGGTAACATGTCGAACATTAGACAATGTTCTAATGATGTTGTCATGACACCATATACTGGCTGAACCAATACCTACTATTTCACATACTATATCATTCCCCATAAGTATAGTCTCACTCGTCTGCTTGTAGCTAGTAAACCAATCTTTTTTGGAGCAGATGCGAAAGGTACAAGCTGAATGTAAAATCCACTTGTGTGTCTGAATATCATCTGTTGAAGCAGTTAGAACATAATATTCTCCAGATGTTTGAGCTACATGAACTGTAGATGCACTCGATGTTGTTTTATCAGTATTTCTACTCGGGCAATCCCTCTCAAAGTGACCCTTTTGATGACAACCCCAACATTCAGCATCTTTCGTACTCACTTTTTTTTCTGGACTTTGACCTAGATATTGATTTGCCACTTCCTCTTTGGCTCGAGCGACCACTAACCGTCAAACGCTCACCATCGTCCTCTTTCTCATCATTGTTGATATGATTTCTTAATTCATCTGAATTCAATGCATGTCTTACCATATGTAATGTGACCACCTCCTTATTGTACATCATTGAATTAACTACGTCTTTGTACGCCGGTGATAATGAAAATAGTAGAGTGCACGCTAGTTCTTCATCTCGCACTTTAATATCAGCATGAGTAAGACCCATAGCCAATTTATTAAAAGCATCAAGATGATCCTGTAAGTTGTACCTGTTTTCATCTTGAAGGTGTGTAAACGATGCCTTAACAACATTCTAGTTGTTACTGATTTCTTCTGGTAAAGATCTTTAATTTTCTTCCATAAACTCACAGTCGTTTTTTCGTACTGACTTCACATAACACGCTGTCTGATAAGGATAATTGAATTGCGCTAAACACATTCATCTCAATCTTTTGCTTCTCGGCCTCTATCGTCTTTTCAGGATATGAGTTGTCCAAAGCCTAGACTGATCCTTCTCTCTGTAACAACGTCATGATCTTGATCTTCCAGATCTTGAATTTATTACTTCGCCCATCAAAATTCGCTACCTCAAATTTCATAGATGCCATAGTCTCCTTGTCTCCTAGATCTCACAATATGTAGGCTCTTGATATCAATTTTTAGTGCGGAAATGATAAAAACACAGTAAATTGATGTGATCCTAGTCCACGGAGAACGACCAACACTTTATTAATATCAAGGGAGAAACTAAGTTACAAGATGGAATACACTTAGGTTCTAATTTATGTACCTCTTAAGAAACCCTAACTATCATGTATTTATACTATTAGGTCTAAGTCTTTCCTAAAAAGAATTTAAACCCCAATAACACTCGAAAACCAACAAAGAATAATTTCATTTTATTTCTTTCAGCTTTTAATAGAAATTGGCTTGAATATCTTCTCAACATCACATAAACAAAATTGGCATACAAGACTAATTAAGATTGTGGCGTCCAAATGAAAAAATATATACTTTCATATTCATCGTTCTTGTTAACAATGTGAACGAGTGACCCTTTGACAGTTGGATGCAATAACTACATGAAAGTATAGAATTGATAACAAAACTTTAGCAACAATGAATATATTGTTACTAAAAAACGTAAATGACAACAAAAATTTAACATATTATTAATAAAAACATAAATGGCAATAAAAAAACAACTTGTGTTGTGGAAACTTTTTGCATTGGAAGTTATTGCAACGATATGCAATAATTTTTGTTATTACAAAAAGTACTTTTGAAAATAATATCAACAACAAAAATATTGTTGATATATGTCATTGTTCCGGTAGTAAATGCGCCGATACGTGTTCCAGGCGTTCTTTCAAAATTGACATTGCAATGTTAATTTCTCTCATATTTCGGCCGAAAATTGGATAGAAACAGAAATTATACATTTTCAATGCAGAAATTATGCAACCCTCTTTTATCTTTCCACTATTAAATATTAATTAAAGTAGGTTACAACAAAATAAAAATAGTAGTCTGGTGCATAAATCATTCCACATTAATTAGTAGAGATCAGGGAAAAATTGCACTGCCAAAAAATGTAATATAGACAATCTAATCTAATACAAGTATTAGTAATTACTATTTTCACAGCTTAAATTCGTGACTTATATTAGGTTACAATATTGCACATTAAAAGAATTTTACCTAATCGTCTTAATACCTGCACACACTCATGGCTACCATTCCCCAAGCACGTGTATGTGAGGGACAGAATATAAAGAAAGAAGTAAAGACTAAAGACTATCACGGAGCCGAATTGAACACTTTGTTTTATTCTGTTCATATAATAATATATATTTACATCACCATACTCCCTCAATCTTCAATATAGCCCAACTCCAAAGTGACAAAGCTTTAATGTTTTTTGTCCTCTTTTCCTTGTGTTTGTTCTTTAGCAGTGGCACACTACCGTATAAAGCATCTATACTATAGCTACGAAATCTTAGTTATGAATTTTAAAATCATGGCAAATATTTCATAAAATTTAAATTCTCTGACTATTTATAAATTCGTAAAATTTCTTAGCTATGAAAATTAAATTGCAAACTAATTTCTTATTTTTGCTATAATATTAATAATCGTGGCAATAATTACCTAAATAACTACAATAATATTGCTACAATAACATTTCGTAGCTAATTATCAATTTTTGCCACGAGCTGAAACGTACCATAGCAATAGTTAACCTTTTAGTTATAATATTTTATTTCAATATCTATTTAATTTGTGGCATTAGCTACACATTTTGTTTGAACATTTCGTACAAATTTTTTCTTCTAAGTTATAAAAATTTGTGGCAATAGCTAAATGATATAGCCACTAAGTTTTAGCTATAATAAAATTCCGTAGTTAATTATTATTTTTTGTCACGAGTTAAAATTTATTGTAGTAGTGATAACCTTTTAGTCATAATAAATTATTTAAAATAAAATATTATAGATAAATAAATATTTTTGCTTCAAATTGTAAAAATTATGGCAATAGCTAAATGATATTGCCACAAACTTTTTGTTGTAATGAAATTTCATAGCTAATTATTAATTTTTTCCACGAGATGAAATTTGTTGTAGCAATTATAACCTTTTAGCCACAAAAAAATTGTTTAAAATAAAATAGTATAGCTAAATAAATATTTTTATTTCGAATACTACAAAGTCATGATAATACTTGGCTTAATAGCTATAGCCATCAGTTTCAGGTTCTGGTTCGATGTCTTCAATAATATCATTAGCTAACGTAACGTTAGTGCAGATAATATCAAGATTATACCAAAAATAAAAACATAGCCAGTGTAATCTCACAATGCGGGATTTGGAATATCAAGTTTATACTTAAATAGAACTTATCTAATTAATGTGTGGATAACTAATATGTAGAATTTAAACAGTTATAATCTTGTATCAATTGTATTGTATAACATATTGTATTTGTTTAGTTTAGACAGTAAAAAGTGTTGTATAGTCATGTACTATCTTAATAACTTATTGATTATCATAATCAAAATTATATACTATCTTGTAACATATTGTATTTAATATGATTCCTATACAGTACGTGATCTTGTCTCTTTTATGATTATATTTGAAATTTTATAATACCTAAATTTTAAAGAATATATTTTAAAATTTCAATAGCATATATGATTGATATAGATGTGCATAACAATACTAACTAGTATATCATAATTCGTATTAAATAAAGAATTATTTATAAATTTAAAAATAATTTAAATAAATATCTAATAAGTAATATTTATTAAATTTGAATATCTAACAATATTAGATTAAAAGAAATGTTCTTGTATTTAGTGTTGATCGCTATTAAATACAATTTAAATAAATAAAAGTTATCAATTAATGCTATTCTAATAACTTGAATGTTATCAGGAATCTAATCAAGGCTAAAATTAAGAATTTAATATAATTTACATAGGATTAACAAACTAACGATATTATTTAAGACAATATTAATTTTAAAGAAAAGAAATCTATTGCTAATTGGCGCTAATAGTTAAAATGAAATCTCGTTGCTAACACTATCCTTTATAATAATTGTTTCTAGACTATATTTGTTTGACCATATAGATTTTCTAATTATGTAAAATATAAGAATATGTTTTTTTTATATCTAGTACACTAACAATTTAAAAATTAATATGCTTGATATTTTAGTCCATTAACAAAAGCGATTATATTATAATCCTTATGAAATAAGTATTGTCTATAAGTTTCAATTATAATTAAAACTACAATTGAATTTCATCCAATTAATAACGTAAGTAACTAATTACATAGAATATTAACAACTATATCAATAAAGGTTTGGTCGTTTACCAATTTAATCTAGACAGCAAAAAAAATTGATCTAATACTAATTTAATAATTTATTAATTATCATAAAATTCATTATAAACCGAACTAACGATTGAGAATTTTACATGTTTTGTATACAAGATCAGGCATTATACAAGATCAAACATTATCAATAAAATTAAGAATATGGTTGATATACGTACGATTGTACATCAAAAGTAGCTATTATGTAATAATTTATATTTAATAAACTATTTCTCGGAAGTTTCAATATACCAAACAACTATATAATTTAATTTAATTTAAATATCTAATGATATCACATTTAAATATCTATGTGGCTGTATCTAATTTTTTAAAAAGTATTGCTCGTAAGTTTCAATATAGCAAATAATATATAATTTTAATTTAATTTAAATATCTAGTGCTTGTATCTAACTAGATTGATCACTACTTATACTAAATTTAAACAAGAATATACAGTATTGATTTTATGATCTCATTGTACTATTAATTACTTAATGATTATCATAAATCCAACATTAAAAATATTAATTTGAATTAATTAATTATGAGTTATGTCAAAACTAACAATATCATAATTTAAGACACAAAAAAGTGTTACATGCGATAATTTTATACCGAATTCAAACAATAAAAATTTAATATGATTCGTATACAGACTAGGGCGGATACTGATCAAGCTAAGATGCAGTTGGAGGCTGCGTGGGAGAAGAGAAATTAAAAGATTGTGCGGCTTTGAGTCTCAAGCAAGATGCTACTATTATTATTGGTGTCATACAAGAACTAGAATTATGAATGTTTAAAACTTTAAATACGTAACTAGTGTGTAACTTGAACCTGTTTTGGAATACAAATTTTTTTATTCGTATAGAAGAATTCTTTTGATTAACAATACTTGTGACGTATTCTTCAATTTGCACCGATGAAATTTTTGAGTTCATAGCTAATTGTATACATAATTGTCAAAAACAGGGATACGCATTTTCACTTTCGTAGCAAATGAAGAATTTCTTTTAGCTATAATTTTATATATTGCATAGCAAAAAGAATGAATTCTTAGTTACGTACAAAAAATTTTGTGGCAAAATACTTCAATTTATAGCTATAGATTTTTGAACTCGAAGCTAAATACAATATTATTGCCACAAGACGAAACTATAAAATAGCCACCAAATTTGTATTTTTATGGCAAATAAATTATACTTTTTGTTACAAAAGAACATAGCATAGCTACAATATAAAGATTGCTATAAGTTTTATTTATCGTGGCAAAAGAATAAAATTATTTGCTATAAATATATTTTTCGTGGCAAGAATATTTTACCGTCACAGCTACAATACACAAAAAAATTCGTAGCTATAAGTATAGCTTTTTAGCCACGAATCATGTAAAATTTATAGCTAACTTTTAATTATGCTATATTTTGCTACGAATGCTATGAAAAAAAATATTGTCGCTAAAGTATTTAGCCACGAAAGTTTTCATAGTTAGCTACAATATATTTTGTAGCTATAGATGCCTTAGGTTTTAGTGGCGCACTCTACTCTCCGCACAATACAATATGTATATAGAATCTTACACTATCTTGATAATTTGTCATGACTGGTATATAGTATACACGTAAAATAAAAAACACTACATTATCAACACGTTGTCCACAACTGGCCTATGGCTTTTATTGGACTCATTATTGAATATTCTAGTCTCTAGATTCATCCATCTCTTCTATATCTCTTTCCGACCAATAAAACGACAACCTAACCTACACGAGATTTAGCATCTTATACACCCTAGCTATAAGTTACAATATCCTTGTGTAATAGCAGTACACAACAAATACGTTACAACTGAATATAGCACAAAACCCCGAACAAACGTTCTCAAGCTCACGTCAATTTTGCTTCTTGTAATCATTATCGTCCACTTCCACCTTGTCCACTGCTGACCAAAGTACTCGTATAATAGTTAGCAGTATTGAACAAGTAAGTTACTATAATTGAATAATGAGTCAGTTGGAAAGCTGGCCGGAGCCAATTATCCGAGTTCAAGAACTCTCCGAAAGTGGCATTAAGGAAATTCCCGAACACTTTGTTAAACTGCCAGCGGACAGGCCATGTTTCAAGGAGACAACAACATCTCACGTTAATAGTATTCCATTGATTGACCTTGAAAACATGAAGTCATTAGATGAGTATGTTCGACGTGAAACTATGGAGCTTATTTCCCAGGCTTGTCGCGACTGGGGTTTCTTCCAGGTGGTGAACCACGGCGTTAGCCATGAACTCATGGCTAACACACGTGGTGTTTGGCGCGAGTTCTTTCATCTTCCACTAGAGGAGAAGCAGAAGTTTGCGAATTCTCCGGTTACATATGAGGGGTATGGCAGCAGGCTTGGAGTGGTGAAAGGTGCTAAATTGGATTGGTGTGATTATTTCTTCCTTCATTATCTTCCTGTGCAGTTGAAGGACGAGAACAAATGGCCTAGTCTTCCTATTTCATGCAGGTGAACTTTAATTCGACAGCATAGTTTTTTCTTTTCAGCACGTGATTTTCTAATTATTGGTGGTCCGTGGTCGTTAGACTTGAATTCAAGCACTCTAACTGCTATTTGATATTAGGTTAAATTGATAAAGTTTATTTACTTAATTATATATTCTTAATAGAAGTATCTAGTGATCAATTTAGTCCTAGGTAACTTGTCTTAATTAGTGATGTACATTTTTTATTCATTTTATATGATATTATTTTCTTATTATCATAAAAAAGAATCACGACATATTTAAGATCAAATATTCTAAAAAAATCTTTTTAAAATTTTATATTTAGTCAAATTATACTACATAAATTGAAATTGAGGAAGTACATGATTTGAACAGAACTCCCTTTGGTTCCTTCTCTTTTATCTGTCCATTTTAACAAATCAAGAGAGAATTAATTTTTTCCCCAATACTTAACCTTACCATTAAATAATTATTTTTCAAACTTGATTTGAGTACAACAGTTAAGTTTAGATTCCTAAAATACTCCCTCTATCCCAATTATTTATGTGATATTTTTCGATTCTCGAAATTCAAACGGCATGAAGTTTGACTAACATTTTAAGATGTATTATTTTATGAAATCGATATGAGAAAAATTGTAACATATAGTACGTTTCATGTAGTTTTCAAATATATAAATTTTAATCTTGATATATTGAGTTAAACTAATCTAATTTAGCTTCAAAGTTAAGTTAAATTGACTCTTGAAAAATGAAAAATATCACATAAATTGAAATGAAGAGAATATTTAATAGGATAACTAGATAAAATAAACAATCAATTTCTTTTAAGAAAAGTGCAACATGTAACCAGACAAATAAAAGGAAATGGAGGGAGTAGCTTCTAGAGAGTTATATTTACGCAAAAGAAGAAAATGATTGGGCCGTTTGATATGAAACCGGGATATTTCACCATTATAATTTTGAAATCAAAATCATAACTATAATCTGGATAACTTATCTCACATTTTGTATGAGATAAATTCACATTATTAATCCTGATTTTAATATCAATTTTAGTTAACATACCTCCAACCGATGTGGAATAAATTTTACCTCCAAATTCTAAACTCTAATATCCCACCTAATCTCTCCGACCAAACGACCCAATTTTAGTCGACATATCAGATAGATATTCTGAACTTCATCAACTCTAGCTAGATTTGTAATTGTGGTCCTTCGACAGTTGTTATATGGTCCTTGTGGTATAGTGTAATTTGTCAAATTCTAGCTGTCTTTCCTCACGTGTTTCAATAGCACAGTTCTTCTGTGAAGCATGACAAACGTGGTAATGTACATCGATCGGATTTAACTAATATAAATGTAAAAGATTTTACACTATCACTATAGCTATAATTTTACCTGTTGTAACATGTTATTTACCATTATTTGCTGGTTATCAAACTGCTACAACGTGTTATAACAGATTACATATTATAATTTTTAAGTGATTCGTTAGTGTAATTCTTTTTTTCACTATATCGATATTTATGCTGAAGCTTTTTTTTTTTAAAAGATATTACTCAAATTAAAAAAATGGTGGGACAAACCCCATTATATCGAGCAAGACATAAAAACAGCACCCTAACTAAAGAGTGAGCAGCTTATTCGCTGATTTTCTAACTAGAGAAACGGATACCAAAGTTAAACTCATAACTTTTGCCGATCATAATAATAGTTCTAACTTTTATCTCTTTTTTTCACCTTTTGTTATTTTTATGACCTCTCAGGCAAACCATTGCAAGATATGGACAAGAAGTAGTGAAGCTATGTGAAAAGTTACTCAAAATCTTATCTATAAACCTCGGATTAAATGAATATTATCTACACCAAAGCTATGGAGGAGACAAAGAAATAGGTGCATGCTTAAGAGTAAATTTTTACCCTAAATGTCCCCAGCCAGATCTTACCCTAGGCCTCTCTCCTCACTCTGATCCCGGTGGTCTGACCGTTCTCCTCTCTGACACCGATGTCGCCGGCCTCCAAGTCCGCCGTGGCGATGAGTGGATAACTGTTAAACCGGTTCCTAATGCCTTTGTTGTCAACATTGGAGATCAAACTCAGGTAAATATAGCTAGGTGTGATTAAATTATAACTTTGTTGTCATTTTCTAGTGTGCCCTTTCATAATAATTGTCATGTGCCAAATGTGGCATATGAAGTCTCACTTAACCCCAAGCCAGCGTTTGCTTGTCTCGTGTCTTTGGAACGATCCTATGCCCATCAATGTAGATATCAGATTCATTTGAATTCAATACTTTTAATACGACGTATAAATTTATGTACAAAAATGCACTAAAATTATAACAAATAGTAATAAATCCGACCTGTAGTTTTACAAATATAATAGATTTAAAATACTAAAAACATTAAAGATTGAATCCATATATAAAATTTAAATCTTTAATTCGCTTCTATGACCATGACAAAGCACCTAGGATCTAGAAGGTTGGCATGTGTCAAGTGGGACTATGAGCACCCCCCACCGGTTAAATGTATGCCACTGTCGCTATAAAGTCGGCCTGTGACATACATACTTGGGATCTAGAAATTTATTCCATACTTAAATCAGTTCAAGCTGAAAGCAATAAGTTGTGGTCGCATTTGGGAGCCGTGCTAGTTAATATTCATTAGCCAATATAATTTTGTTTTTCAACACATATTGTTATTAAAAAACAAATCTTACGTATTATTATTATCATAAAAAATTATAGTAACTTTTTTGTCACTTAATTCTGAATATGGTCGTCTATTTTTATGTTGTGTACATTTTACAGATATTAAGTAATGGAATGTACAAGAGTGTAGAGCACCGTGTGATTGTAAATTCCGCCAAGGAACGTGTTTCTTTGGCACTCTTTTACAATCCAGGAGGTGATATACTCATGAAACCTGCAGATGAATTTGTGACGGAGCATCGATCGGTGTTATATTCTCCGACGACGTTCAACGAGTATCGAGCTTTCATCCGAACAAAGGGTCCTTGTGGCAAATCTCAAGTTGAATCACTAAAATCTCCAAGATAATCATAAGTGCCTTTTTATATTTTGGAGGTCACTATGTATTGGTCATATATGCCCATGTCCCATTTCTTTAAGTACTGCACATGCATTATAGTTTGATATTTCCGTGTCATGTGTCTTTCATGCTTTTGCCAAATTCAGCTTCTTTATGCTAAGGGAACTTCAATATTAATTTGCCCTTTGTCTTTGCACATTTTTCCTTCACTATACAACAGTAATATAAATTTAGTGTAAATTTATAAGTGGGGTATGAGAAAGGTACAATATACGTAGTCTTAATCCAACCTTTATGAGATAGAGCTGCTATTTCAGATTCAACCCGCAGTAACCTTCCTCATTTCACTCTTTTTGCTGAAATTTCTTCTTATCAGTGAGAAAAACGGTAACAACTTTTTTGTAATATTGATTGTTTATCTTTATTACTCCTTTTTTTTTATTTGTGAACCATAATAAAGAAATAGACATTAAATCTAACTCAACTTCAAAACTTAAATTATGAATTGAGAATGGTTGATCAAGATCATATAAGGAGTCAAAGTGCGCCCATCCCCACAAGAGATGTGGGACTATCAGACTCAACACCCCTCCCCCCTCCCCCTTGTCCAAGACTGGATATTTGGAGCAACAACATCTAGTGAAATCTTACAAGTGGGGTCGGGAGAGGGTAGAGTCTACGTAGACCTTACCCTTACCTTGTGAAGATATTTGGAGCATTGACAATATAATATGCTGGCCAAATATCAGATTGAATAAGAATTTATATAAGTCTGACTCTCTGATCTATACCATAATGAAAAACATGGATATTGAGTTTAACTCAACCCAAAATCTAGCTCATAATTAAGGTAAGGATTGCAATCATATAAGGAGGTCAAGTGTCCATCCCACAAATGATTTGGGACTCAACAGAGCATGGAGAACAAAAAGGAAACGTAAAGACTTTGAGACTTTTGATCTTAAACATGTCATGATATATGTATTGTAAAATAAAATTTTAAAATTAATTTGTTTTCAAAATATACAAACGAGTCACTCTTTTTAAATATACTAAATAAAAAATGATATCACATAAAATGAAACAAAGAGGGTATTATTGATTGGTTCACATCTTTTTGTGAGATCCTCTCGTTCCTCCTTTTTCGTCTGCTCCTTTGTCTCCCGGCCTCTCTCGTCCCTCTGCCTACCTCAATAAGAAAATAGAGAACTCACTTCTTCTCAATTTATGTGTCTTTTTTTTAGATTGAATTTTAACTAATTTTTAAAGTTAAATAACACTATTAAATTAAATTTTAAATATTTAAAAGCTATACAATTAAGTACTATAAGCAGTAATTTTTCTAATGTTAATATAATATAAAAATATATTTTAAAATATAAAGTCGACCAAAATTCACGTAGTTTAAATTTTAAAAAAATTAAATGTGTCATACTCCATATATTTGCGAAAAAAAGTATATCAACCTTTTTTTCTTTTTGTCAGCCCACAATAAACGAATGGATACCATCTTTGCTTCTTTTAATTTTTCAAAGAACAAAATTCAAAAAATCATTATTTAGATTCTTCCATGAATACTTGATATTTTGTTAAAATTCTAAATTAGTTGACTTTTTCAAAAGTCACGTGATCTGATCAGATATGTAAGGATACGTTTTTTACACTCAACTCAATATATAATAATTAAGTCTAGTTAATTAAACCACGTGATCATTATCACTTGGGATAAGATTTTACTATCCAATTTTTCCAAGTAAGAAAATAATATAATGTTGAAAACATGTAGGGACACACTTAATTGGATATCAACATCTAGGAGTTTGAGTTGAAGTAATAGTGGTATCTTGATAATTGATAGTAGTTGCAAGTCAAACTTTTAAAAAAAATCAAACTAATATCAAATGTATATCCGTGGTTGAATTAGTTGACAATTAAGTACCAACACATCTATCTAGAGTTGTCAAGTAGTGCAAGGTTGTAGTGATAACAAATGTCTCGTTCACTTTTGGCAACTTCACTTTTCTTTTAATGCTATCCTATTCTGTTTAAACCAAGTGTGGCCAGTGGGCCGGGATCGGGGGACCGGCGGGATCGGGTCGGGACGGGACGGGAGGGCGGGATCGGGCCGGGTCGGGACCGGCGGAATTCGCCGCCGTCCAGTCCCGTTTCTGGTCGGGTCGGGATTGGGTTTTTTTTTTTACACTTAATTTAAAAAATAACATATATATATATATATATAAAAACTCAATAATTAAACAAGATAGTGTAATAAAAACATCTTAAGGCTATTTTTGTGCCTCTTATATTATTTAATAGACATATGATTTTTTTTTGTAATACAAATACAATTGTCAAAATTGCAACGTTGTGGTGTTGTTCAAAAGTTTCAAATTACATAGTAAAATTGCAATTAAAAAAATTACATTTTGAAAAAAACCTGTTCTAGTTTCTTGATAATTTCCTGTGATTCTTCGGTTGGAATTGGTATTTGTTGGTCAAATTGCTCCACGTCGCTTCCACCACCTTCGGATAAGATTTTGTTGTAGTTTTCGTTTTCTTCTTCGTTGATCTCCGGTTGACCGCACCTTCTCCGCTCCGCTCGTATCCAATCTCTGAATAATACTACAATATCCAAGCTGTCTCTGACTAATGAGTGTTTGTGCTCTCCTATTTGATATCTGTCGGCAGAAAAAGCGCTTTCAGACGCCGTTGATGATGCTTGAATGTTCAAAACATCTCGGATCATTATTGAAAGTGTCAGAAAGATCTTCTCATTCCCCCTCCAGTATTTCAACAAGTCTTCACGTCCTTCTTCATTGAGAACTGCTTGGTACAGTACAGAAACCTGCAAAACTAAAATATCAAACTCGCTAATTTGGTTAGTAGCGGTACGGCCGCACATTCGATTTCTGAGGCTTTCAATACTAGCCCCAGAAACAACATGTCTTTTTTGAGGTTGTGTTGAATAAGAAGAAGATGGTATGGAAGCCGGTAGGTTGCTAGCACTTTCTTGTTGGTAAAACCTATATATTTTTTTGCATTCGTCTTCTACGCTAGACAACACTTCTTCTTTTGTTTGTTCAATAGGTGGTGGGTGATTTGAATTTTTGGGACTTGGAGGTGGTAGTACTGCTATACAATCGTAAATAGTTTCAATAAGTGATTTAGTACCTGTTGGTACTCTATGTACTTTATAAAGCAGTACGAGAAGTAAACAACTATTACAAGTATTCGAAAGGATAAACAAATATTCAATGTTCAGAAATTGAATCTTGTTGAACAAATAGGCCAATCTTCAAAACTGTCGCAAGCTTGTTGTGTCTTGAATCTTAATAACCTGAAATCAAGAAATAACTAAATCTGGATGGTTACAACGTTGTGTGTTGAGTCGAGTGATTGCCCTCTGTCCTTAAGACAAGATTGCCCCATATATATGCTTTTACGTTAGCGGGCAATAGTCTCCCAAGATAAAACAACACTTTAATCTCAACGCTACAAAGCCAATAGGTTGAGCCTGACGAAGAAAACAAATATGAATCGACTTGCTGAAGATACGGAAAAGGAAGGAAGAGTTTATGTTTACTCTTCTCTTTTGTCTCTGTATATATAGTGTGTCTCTGTAGTGTATATCTTGTGTATATCACACTGTATTCCGTCACAGTTTTGCACTGATTTTCGCCACTGTTTTGTACAGATTTTGGCCATTGTTTTGTGCTCTTTTGTGACTGAAATGTGCTGCTATTTTCGTGTGTATTCTCTCACGTTATTGAGCCAAAAGAGGCACCAATATATAGCATGGAGGAGGGCAGCCCAACAGCCACAAACAAGGCTGTAAATAGCCATTAGTGAGGGTTGTTAATGGCCATTAGGAGGCAGATTAATGGGTGGTTAATGGACTGTTCATGGCCAATGAAGAAGGGCTGATAATGGAGGAGTTAATCAGCCAAGTAATGGCTGATTAATGCCTCGAAAAATAGCTCCAACGGTAAGCAGAAAGTTTTCTGCCTTCCGTCACTTTTCCAGAAACTCTGGGGACCAAACTGTAAAATATTAAACTTCAGGGACCAAACTGGTACATAAGAAACTTCAGGGATCAAACTGTACATCTGGCAAAGTCCACTAGTCCAAAAAGATAATATCAGAAAGTCCCCACGACCTGAGCTCGAGACCGGACCGGCGGCGGCGGCGCGCGTGTGGGCTTAGCCTTGAACCCAAGCACATCTAGGTCCTCCCTCCTTTAAACACATGGGATACCCCTTGGGGTCCCAAACCCTTTTCCATTTTAGAGACTTATATAGAGAGCAATTCTTTCTATTCCCACCGATGTGGTAGATTTGTCCCACACCACATTTTCATGCCTCAAACAGCTTACTTCGTGGACCAATATCTCTTTCATTTCTCAACGAAATTTGACGATTCTTGGCCCTACGGTCATCTACTCACTTCGTAGATCATGCACGTGCGAAGAGACAAAGTCTCCAACATGTGGAACACTAGTGTTTAATTCATCAAAGATGGGTGGACGCATCTCCTCGCCAAAGGCAAATTTCCAACAGTACCGTCTATTTTAATAGTCAGATTTAATACAGCACCAATAATATAAATAATGGAAATATGAATAAAATATTTTTTTATTTTGATAAATATTTTTTTAATAGCTGCCTTATAAGCTGGTTTATTCATATATTCATTAAGCAGTAAAAATATTAGAGTTATATAAAACAACATAGTTGAAATAGTAGGATAATATATACCGGAAAATTCTTTTGTTGCTTGAAAAAAATTCTCTAAAAATATAATAAGTTTTGAAATTTTTCCCCAATCGCTATCTACAACCATATCAGCTGGATTTTGATTATGAGAGTTAAAAAATAAAGTTATAGGTTTTCTATAGTCATAAGCAACAAGTAGTTGCTCGTATAAAGAATTTCACCTAGTGGGTACTTCTTCTGAAATTTTTCTATAAGGTAGTTGGCAATCGTGATAAGTTTTTTTATATTCTTTCTTCGTTGTATTCTATTATTTTTAAAAATAAAGTTTATAGCAAATTGAATTTTACTAAGAATGTCTTCAAAAAGTGATAGACCATCATTTACAACTAATTTATATATATAGCACGCGCATTTTATATGAAAATGATCTTGAAAAGATGGAGTTAAACTATTTTTTAAAATTGTAATAGCGTAATTGTTAGAAGAAGCGTTATCTAATGTAATAGTCATAATTTTATCAGTTATTCCGTAATAATCGCACACTTGATAAATATTTTCTGCAATAAAAGTACTAGTGTGCCTATCATCTATATATCTATACGCTAAGATACGTTTTTGCATAGACCATTTATAATCTATCCAATGACAGGTTACCGTTAAATAATCATGGATGTTAGTACTACGACCTATATCAGAAGTGATAGCCACTTTGCCATTAAAACGATATAATGAAAAACGTAAATACTGTTGATATTCATGTTCAAATTTAAATACATCTCTCTTAACAGTTGATCTAGGAAAACCGTTAAAAGCATGATTACACATATCTCTAATGCAATGAATAAAATCGGGAGATGAAGGATATGAAAAAGGCAAACCCTCTACAACAATTAATTTTGCTATTGCTTCCATATCTCTATGTTTATCGTATTTAGGGCCTACAATTCCCCCCTGTCATAAGGTTAATTTGACCATGTACTTCGTCCGGAACAGTATGTGAACCTTGTCCCGATAGAGCGGACGTTTGCGCACCCGGTTTTGAAGCCTCGTATTGGGCATACCTAGCTGGATGAGCCCTTGATACGTGTCTCATTAAACCCCCGTCCCACCGTGACCTTTTTCAGTTTTAAATTTTAAAACATCTTTACAAAATTTACTTCTAGCTACTTGATTCTCTACGTCCCTATAAAAAAATGTCCATGCATCTGATTTTAATAGTAGTTTTGTTGGACCTCGTCTCATACTAGGGAGAATAGGAGGCATTTCAGTTGAAGGTGCACTAGTGGGTTGTTGTCATCTACATTAGTGGGTGTATCATCTAGATCATCGTCTAAATTAAAGTCTTCTTGAGTTCCAGAAAATAGCTCATCGTCTAAATCTAATGGTATTGTAGGAAAATGTTCAGTATCAACAAAATCATCATGTGTAGGAATAAGATTCTGTCTAGAAATAGGACCCTTGCCCTTGTTGCCCCTATTAGAAGAAGCATGACCTCTACCCGTAAGCATACGTTTAAATCCTTTCATTATAAATTTATACTTATACTAATAAATAATTAAAGTAAACGAAATTAAGTGTGCTAAATAAAATAAACAGACAATAATAATTTAATGAAGGAACGAATGTACCAAACGTCGACGTAACGTCGACGTGTAATCAAGAAGTTGAAAATTGAAACTTTGCTCGATGGAAGATCCTCAAGCTAGTTGCCAACTTCACTCCCAAATGAATAAATAAAATTGAATATTTAGTAGACAATGTAGACTTGTAGAGAGATAGATTGAGAGATTAGAGAGATTGTAGGAAGATTTGTGAGAAAGATGAAGAGAAAATGAGGTATTATAGTTGGAAAATTGAATTAAAGTGTAAATATAATAACTTATGGGTTAAAAATAAATATTAAGGGGGTAGGAGGGTTGGGGGAGGCCAAAAATGGTCGTTGCACAACGGCCAAAATGTATAATGGTCGTTGGTGCAACAACTATTTTTGCAAAGGAGGGAGGGGGGGCTTAGGGCAGGTCCGGGACGGGACCTGGATCGAGACGGGACCTGGATTGGGTCGGGCCTGGAGGGATTGGGGCGGACCGGGACGGATTAGGACGAGACTGTGTCCCGTCCCGGTTCGAGTCCCGATACCGCAAAAATAAATTCTTAAAAAGTCGGGTTCGGGACGGTGTCGGGGCGGGACCGGGCCGACCCGGTCCACTGGCCAACCTTAGTGTGAACTCTGAACCAAACACATGGGCAATTGAATATTCCAACAAGTACAACAATATATTTACCACGTGCTGAATTTTTGCATGTAGGGTGTATTTAGTACGGAGGAAACATTTGTTCAGATATTATTTTTTCAATTGGTTAAAAAAATTTAAAAGATATTTCTGTAAAAGTTAGTTTTTTTTAAAATGAGAAAAGTGATAAATTTCATAATAATAAAAATACATGTCCTATCGAGACAAACTCTGAAACTTGCTACCCCAGTGGAAATCAGAAAACAAGTTCCATTTAAATAGCATTCTGCTCTTTTCCATCCTCCAACCCACCCTATCCTACCACCCCCTATCTTTCATCCCTACCTGCATTTAGCTAAATTATATATAAATATTAATACAATAATTATAATTTTTACTTATATATCAAACATCAGACAAGTAAATAAAAGAATTACTTATTTTTAAGAAGATATTTTTCTTGAAATGTTGTAGTTTACAGTCAATGCAACACTTTATTAATGGGGTTGGAATATTGGATATTAGTGCATCCGAGCTTTTCCCAAAGTTTCATTAACTTATATGACTTTGTTACAACTTACACTTTTTTCCTGGATACATGCATAGAATATATGTGTTTTGACTTTAACAGAAAGCCAATTTCGCTTGTGATACTTTGATTTGTACTCATGGAGTAGTCTCAAATACAATCATCATGAAACCAACTAAACATTAAAGCTGAAATTGCCCAGGGTTATCCATTGTTGTGTTCTTTTAAGCTAAGTATTGTGACTATATAATATACAACGTGTCACTGTTCCAGAGTTTAGAACTTGATGACCTGAAATATTGCTACATATATATATATATTGGTATGCCAAGATGCATGGTTAAATTAAATGTTTTGTATATTATGTTTCAAAAATATTTTCACATTTTTAATTTTGTTCTAAAAAGATCTCATACTTTTATTATTTATATTTTTTATTTTTACTTTTAGAAACACAAAAAACTATATAAATATTTGTGAGATCTTGTTTAGTCCCATAATAAGTAAAATGCCTTGCCACGTGCCTCTATTTTTAAAGTACTTGTGTTAATTCTCTCTTGAGAGTTGAGACTGTAATTGAGCTAGTTCAAGTTACTTGAACCAATTCAGCATTGAATTTACTAGTGCAATATCATAGCCTAAAATTAGCTTTGGAGATCGTGGCATCTAACCGTTGGAGGTGGAAATGGATTCCATAGAAGTAATAGAAATGATCGAAAGAAATTCTCCAAATTGTACTAACATATTATATGATTACAGGGAAGTCTTGGCGTAACTGGTAAAAGTTATTGTCATGTGATTAGGAGGTCATGAGTTCAAGCCGTGAAAACAGCATATAGAAATGCAGGGTAAAGTTGCGTATAATAGGTGGGGTGTTGAAGAGTCTCACATCGGATTAAAAAGAGATGGGTGATCTCCTTATATGGTCTTGGTCAATCCTCTCCTTTCATGAGCTAATTTTTGTGATTAAGTTAGGACCAACATTCATTTCTTAACATGGTATCAAACTAGGCAGGGGTCCTGGGATCGAATCTGATCACCCCCACCCATTATCATAATAATAATTAAAAAAACTCACGTGATTGGCCCATAAAAAAATAATCAGGCATGCATGTAAGGGGACGTGTTGAGAATATAATTAAATAAATAAAATGTTATCCCTCTAACAACTTAATTTTTTAAATGTGATGGCCACACTTCAACTCACACTAATACTCAAACTAGCATCATTATAGTCTATAATAACTTTTCATTTTTATATTATGCGTTGACCCAAAACAAAAACAAAAAAGAACTAGTGCAGTTTCATTCATAAAGCAAATGTTTTATTAAAATCCCACTTCACTATAATTAACTAGCTCAAAAAATGCAAAGGAGATGGAAAAATAGAGAAACCCCGAATACAAAGACTACTTACAATTATCGAACACATTTATCATTAAAATTCATACAAGGTACAAAGATGTAAATTGTGCTTTGTTATCAAGATGACACAATGTATGACATAACATGTTCTGTGGTATGCATAAAGCCAAAAAAGGCTCAATTTAGAATGCAATTTTGGGCATATATAAGGGGTGGCCAGTGGGCCGGGCTCGAGACCGGCGGGCCAGGTTTGGCGGATCGGGTCGGGCGGGACGGGAAAAGGGCGGGATCGAGGTGGGGCCGGCCAGGGGGAATCGGGATAGGCGGGATTTGCCGAAGTCCCGCCCCGATCCCGATCGGAATCGGGTCGGGATTGGGTTGGGTCGGGATCGGGATCCTGGGTGTTTTTTTT
The DNA here is from genome assembly GCA_034509755.1 of Anisodus tanguticus. Taxonomy (NCBI): domain Eukaryota; kingdom Viridiplantae; phylum Streptophyta; class Magnoliopsida; order Solanales; family Solanaceae; genus Anisodus; species Anisodus tanguticus. The sequence continues at coordinate 34,170,695 of CM067557.1, read as the reverse complement.
TTGCACTTAATTTAAAAAATAACATATATATAAAAAAAAACTCAATAATTAAACAAGATAGTGTAATAAAAATATCCCAATTATGTTTTTGTGCCTCTTATATTATTTAATAGACATATGATTTTTTTTGTAATACAAATACAATTGTCAAAATTGCAACTTTGTGGTGTTGTTCAAAAGTTGCAAATTACATAGTAAAAGTGCAATTAAAAAAATTACATTCTGAAAAAAACCTGTTCTAGTTTCTTGATAATTTTCTGTAGTTCTTCGGTTGGAATTGGTATTTGTTGGTCAAATTGATCCACGTCTCCTCCATCACCTTCGGATAAGATTTCGTTGTAGTTTTTGTCTTCTTCTTCGTTGATCTTCGGTTGACCGCACCTTCTTCGCTCCGCTCGTATCCAATCTTTGAATAATACTACAATCTCCAAGATGTCTCCGGCTAATGAGTGTATGTGCTCTCCTATTTGATAGCTGCCAGCAGAAAAAGTGCTTTCAGATGCAGTTGATGACGCTTGAATGTTCAAAACATATCGGGCCATCATTGAAAGTGTCGGAAAGGTCTTCTCATTTCCCCTTCAGTATTGCAGCAAGTCTTCACGTCCTTCTTCATTGAGAACTGCTTGGTATGGTACAGAACCCTGCAAAACAAAAATATCAAACTCGCTAATTTGGTTAGTAGCGGTACGGCCGCACATTCTATTTCGAGGCTTTCAATACTAGCCGCAGAAACAGCATGTCTTTTGTGAGGTTGTGTTGAAGAAGAAGAAGATGGTATGGAAGCCGGTAGGTTACTAGCACTTTCTTGTTGGTAAAACCTTTATACTTTTTTGCATTGGTCTTCTACGCTAGACAACACTTCTTCTTTAGTTTGTTCAATAGGTGGTGGGTGATTTGGATTTTTGGGACTTGGAGGTGGTAGTACTTCTATACAATCGTAAATAGTTTCATTAAGTGATTTAGTACCGTCTATTTTAATAGTCGGATTTAATACAGCACCAATAATATAAATAGTGGGAATAGGAATAAAATATTTTTTATTTTGATAAACATTTTTTAATAGCTGTCATATAATCTGATTTTTCCATATATTCACTAAGTAATAAAAATATTAGAGCTATATAAAACAACATAGTTGAAATAGTAGGATAATATATACCGGAAAATTCTTTTGTTGCTTGAAAAAATTCCTCTAAAAATACAATAAGTTTTGAAATTTTTACCCAATCGCTAGCTACAACCATATCAGCTGGATTTTGATTATGAGAGTTAAAAAATAAAGTTATAGGTTTTCTATAGTCATAAGCAACAAGTAGTTGCTCGTATAAAGAATTCCACCTAGTGGTTAATTCTTCTGGAATTTTTCTATAAGGTAGTTGGCAATCGTGACAAGTTTTTTATATTCTTTTCTTCGTTGTATTCTATTATTTTAAAAATAAAGTTTATAGCAAATTGTATTTTACTAAGAATGTCTTCAAAAAGTGATAGACCATCATTTACAATTAAGTTATATATATGGCACGCACATTTTATATGAAAATGATTTGGAAAAGATGGAGTTAAACTATTTTTTAAAATTGTAATAGTGTAATTGTTAGAAGAAGCGTTATCTAATGTAATAGTTATAATTTTATCAATTATTCCGTAATAATCGCACACTTGATAAATATTTTCTGCAATAAAAGTACCAGTGTGCCTATCATCTATATATCTATACGCTAAGATACGTTTTTGCATAGACCATTTATAATATATCCAATGACAAGTTACCGTTAAATAATCATGGTCGTTAGTACTACGGCCTATATCAGAAGTGATAGCCACTTTTCCATTAAAATGATATAATGAATAATGTAATTACTGTTGATATTCATGTGCGTATTTAAATACATCTCTCTTAACAGTTGATCTAGGAAAACCGTTAAAAGCAGAATTATACATATCTCTAATGTAATGAATAAAACCGGGAGATGAAGGAAATGTAAAAGGCAAACCCTCCACAGTAACTAATTTTGCTATTGTTTCCTTATCTCTATGTTTATTGTATTTAGGGCCTACAATTCCTACTGTCATAGGGTTAATTTGACCATGTACTTATTCCGGGACAGTATCAGTATGTGAACCTTGTCCCGATGGAGTGGGCGTTTGCGCACCCGGTTTTGAAGCCTCGTATTGGGCATACCTAGCTGGATGAGCCCTTGGAGGTGGGTGTCTGGTTGTAATTATAATACCCGCATTAGTAGGTGGGCGCCTGATTGACGTCGTTGTATTGATGTAATGAAAAGTGTAACCCTAAGGTCGAAATGTTATGTCATCAATCTAGATGAAAAGTTAATACGCGGACATAGGCCATGTAAAAGGAATGGATAAAGATGAGAATGTGACCTTGTGAGTCGAAATATCGTCTTTGTACGGACATAGCAGTTGGGACCCTGTAGGTCAAAATGATGTTTTTGTACAGACGCCAAACAGGAACGTGATCCTTGTGGGTTGAACTATGATGCGGAAGTTCTTTACCAAATTAAACACACATGTTGCGGCTTCCTTGCCTCTGTCAACCTGAAGACCTGCACTCAAAGAAATTCATGAGTTTGGGGAAGGGGCGGTTGATTCGCGTTGACTTTGTAGCTTTGGCTCTTGACGCTTGCAAGCTCAGACTGGTTTGGATTGAAGACTTAGTTGGCCAGCACATTTCCATGTCTATTGGCGTATTCTTGCAGTGAACCCTTAAATTTTGCTCCAGTTTCTGGTATATGAGGATGCTGAACTTTCAGCTGGACAAAATCGAGTTTGTGTGGGTAGCTTGCTTATCTTATTAAGGCGATCAGGTGGCCTATTGCGTTGTGTGCAAGATAAGGGAAGAAAAATTCCAATGGTGTGGCCGAAGCCGATATAGGCCGCCTACGTATTCCGACAAGGGAAATCAGGTCATAACGTAGTTCGTTACAAGCAAAAAGGGATTGTGAAGTTTTCCAAAAAATGGGACCGAAGCCGATATGGGCCGCCTACGTATCCAGCCAAGGGAATCAAGTCATCACGTAGTTCATGTCTGTTATCGGGGAATGGAAATCAAATTCTGGGTTGTTTATCCGAGACTCTGTGGGAAAAAGGAATTTGAGTTTGTAAAATGATTTTTGGTAAAAGAGAGTGATTCGAGTTTGAAAACTGATGCAATATATTTTGCAAGGTTTTTGTTATTTTTTTATTTTATTTTATTTATTTATTTTAAATATGAAAAAGACAGAATCACGTCTTGACTTCAATTGGTACCAAACAATTAGTATTGTGCTTATGGTTCCCATTATTTGCTTTCTGTCTAAACAAGACTGACTCCAGGGCAATTCCTATAGCTTCAGATGTTACCTCAAACATACCTAAGTATCTACACTTGCTTCAAGCAAAGGTTTCGACATATACGCATCATCATGTTTCAAATGCCCTCACTAAAAGAAAGTCTATTCCTTACATGTATTTCAGTATTTTGAATTTTGGGACGTCTAGAGAAGTACACTCACACTCAGAAAGATGTTCAATGCATTTAATTATGACACCATAGGCTTGGCCATCATGTAAGTATCCACTAATGTGAGAACCCTCGGTATAGGATCATGTAGGGCTTGTTATGGGTTTGTAATGTAGGCTTGGGGAAAGGAAAGGATATCATTTGGGTAAGGAGTGACTAATCCTTCCTTGAGCGTTGGAATATGTCCGCGCTTGGTATTTGTGTGCCTTGATGCCGATCTGTTTTTCTTTTCCGGAGTTATTTCCTCATTTTCTTTCTTGATATTTTCGGGGCTTTTGACATCTTCTTTGTGTGAAGTCGTCCTTTTGTTTTTTTTCTTTTTCTCTTTCGGGACTTTGCAACTTCAACTCAAATCTTTTTCAGCAATTTGCACATTTCTGATGCGCTCAAGGAAGTCGGGCCAAGAGAGGGATAGTGCGTGTATGCACTCAGAAAGGGTATAGGCATAAGATGTGGCTATTAAAAGAATAGGCTTTAGGGTCAAAGGGGAAGTGCTACAGATAATGTTATTTGGTATGCTGGAAAAGCTCAAACGGATCAAAGAAAGCCTACGATCATTTCCTATACCAAGTGTTACTCAAGATTTCGCCTCAACAAACATTAGAGCCAAGTTCTAGATCACAATGCAATGCAATTGAACTTATTCAAAAACTCACCACACAATGCACATGAAACGATGAGGTTGGTTTTGTTCATATCTTGAAAGTATGCAAAACAATTTTTCAAGTGTCACCACATGCGTGAATGAGAGGTACCAAAAGAATCTATAGTTTACCACGAAGTCAGTCTTCTCCACCATATCGATTGTTACTTGTTCTTTCTTATGCACACTCATAACTGTGTTGGTATCAACCAAGTCAACCAATTATACTAAAAATGTTTTTTTTGTATTTTTTAAATAAAGGGTACCGAACCCAAATAGGACTGCCTACGTATCTCATCTTTGATGAGAATCAGGTGTGCGTAGTTCATTCAGATAGGTTATAAAAATGTATGCCTGAAAAAGAATTCATCCACGATAGGATAGTAAGAGTAAAAACTCTATAAAACAGATGATTGTCCACTATGGGACGAATGCAAAGTAAAATGAATGTCCACGATAGGATGAATACAATGAAAAAATGATTGTTCACAATAGGATGAATGTAATGAAGAAAAAAAATAATTGTCCATGACAGGATGAATGAAAAGATGGGTAAGCCCGATATGTCCCTTTCTAAAGTGGACGAGGCGAGTACATCCATTGTTACGGTGGATGCGGAAGTATGCCCCTTTCTAAGGTGGACAGAGAAGTGCGTCCCTTTTTCAGGTGGACAAGGGAGTGCGTCCATTTGGCAAGTTCGTTCCACTTTCATTGGGTAGCGTTCCGCAATGACTAGATTTATATTTTTAGCGGTGTCGAACCCGAGAAGGGTTACCTACGTATCACACCATATGGTGAGAATCAGACTCTTGTAGTTCGTGAGGATATGTTGTAAAATGTATGATATAAAGGAATTATGTAACAAAAATTAAGCATATCAATTGAATTTGCAAATATGTAAAAAAAACAAAAGTATAGACAAACTCAGAGTGATGCCTCGTTGAATCTGGTGTTGACTAACTTCTTCCAGTCAAGATATCTCCAGGTCATCTTTGTGAAAACTTTTTGCTTTGTTCTTTCCTGAAGTATCTTCGGGGATAATGTTTTATAATGACCGCCCCCCGATTGTTAGCGAGGACGGTCTTCCTGCAAAAAACAAGAGCACTGGTGAAAGTAGGAAAGTCATGAATAATAAATGTAAGAGTGTGACAGTATAGTCAAAGACTCCCCTGATTGGTTTGTTCGGACTGGAGGTTGGCTGACTTCTTTCAGTCGAAAATATCTCTCGGTCATCTTTGTGAACATTTTTATTTTGTTCTTTCCTGGAGTATCTCCAGGGATTATGTTTTAGAATGACCGCCCCCGACTGTTTGCGAGGACGGTCTTCCTACAAAAATAAGAGAAATTGGTGAAAGGAGGAAAGTCACGTAAAGAATAATAATAAAATGTGAAAGTGTGACAGTATAGTCAAAGGCTCCCCTGATTGGTTCACAAGGTCCGAGTCTTGATGTTCAAGAACGCTTTATCCTCGGGTGGTGACACAATTTCTGTCCCGAGGACCAAAAGATATGGCATAACTCCAGTAGAAGTTGATTGTAGTGCAATAGCCCAAAAGTGCAAAGGGCAAATGTTCATGCCCGGAGTTGCAAGCGGCATGTCATGATATGTACAGAATTGAAGCGGGTAATTATTGCATTAAATAATATGTACAGAGTGAAAAGTAAAAAAATAGCAAACAGATTGTGCGGAAATTAAATCTGTGTCCTAACATGCATGGGGCTTCTCTTATGCCAGAGGTGAGCCTAAACGCTAAATATGTGAGATTATGACAAATTAATCCAAGTTGTTAAACTGCAATGCTTTTGTCGGAAATGAAGAAAAAATGAATGTACATTTTTCAATTTCGGCATGTCATGATTAGGTTTGGATTCGTCTATCATTATCACGCTATACATAATATGTTGATTGGTCATTGGGTCATGATACCCGTCGACAATTTTGGGTGGATTTCTTAATTGTGGAGTCGATGCCAAGGATCAACCCACCTAAGGTGTATGTATGCATGACTTAAGATAAAGGGTGGTATAGCTCTATCCTAAATTTTCTAAGATTTGGCTGACTAGACTCAAGGTTCCCGAGTGGACTACTCGAGTAAGAAGGCTACACGGCCACGGGATGGTCCGGACACTTAAAGCATACGTCAACTCTCCTAAAATTTAGTAATTTGAAAGAAAATTTGCGGGTGCGCGAAACACACCTCGCGGGTATGTGAGATAGTGCCAATTTTCCAAAGTGGAAGAAATATGATTGGAGTGCCAATTTAAGAAAAGCAAGTAGCAATTAAAACAGTTAAACATATAAAGTTTCAAAAAGGAAACAATTTAAAACAGTAGATCAAATAAGGAGCAAAATAAAACGCAATAATAATTAACATGGGTTTGCAATGGTCAAAACCTGAATTCTCCAGTGGAGTAGCCATGCTGTCGCGCCCGTTTTTTACCACACAATTCGCGACGTAATGGCGTTGATTCCCTCTAGATTAATTAAATGTTGCTTTGTTGAGGAGTCGCCACCTAATTATTCTAAGGTGAATTAGGGCACCTAAATGTAAACTAAATGCTGCAAAATAACTCTGATTTTATGGTATGCGAAACTAATGAGATTCTAGGTAAAGGTTCTTTATTATCCTAAAGGGAAGAGATTAGGCATCCTTTAAGATCCGCTAACTTGCGATTATCCAGTCAAACTCAGGTTTAATTATTGTACTAAGAAAATGAATGTTTAAAAATATAAAGTTAAAATGATGTTGCAAGTATTTAATAAAAGGATGCATTTTATACAAGTATGCATTTGTATGACATTAAAAAAAATACATGTAAAGTTGATTTTGGATAAAAGTATGCATTTGTATGAAAGTTGATAAAAATATATACAAGGTGATTTTTTGGGTGAAACATATATTTATATTGTATTATTTACAAAAATACATGCAAAGTAATTTGTTGAAAACACACACTTTTGATTGCATTATTTACAAAATATATGCAAAGTGATTTTTTGGATAAAACATGCATTTGTATGACATTGTTTATAAATATATATACAGGGTGATTTAGTAAGAAGAAAACAACTTATTGGTAGGTAATGCAAAGAAAGTGATATTTTGGAAGTCATTTTAAATAACGAATCGGATAAAAATAAGACTATTTTGTAGGATTAATAGTGTGAATAAAAGGTGACCAATAATTTTGAAAATTCCGAACAGTTCAAATAGCGTTTTGAAGGTATGAGCGACGAACCTAAAATAATTAAACTAACGTTTTGAAAATATGGGCGATGGGCCTAAAATAGATAAACTAGCGGTTTCCGATTTTAAATCTACTCTTTCTAGATTATTAATTCTAAGTCTACCTATTCTAAACATTTCAATAATTACACAAGTAAAATAAATAATATTACAATACATAATAAAATAAAGCTGAATTAAAGAAAATAAAACAACAATAAAATAAATCATCTCCGATGGATATCTTGTCTTCTTTAATTGTGTTCCTTGCAAGCTGTCAAGAACAAATGGTTAGAAACAATTGAATATAAATAACTTCGGATATGAATCCAAAACAGTAAGTGTTTTGATTACGGAGGACTCAAACTTAAATTTTGAAAAGATCATTTCAATCACGTCGTGGTTGCGAACATATGACTCGTTGGTCATTTTAGTTGCCTTGCCTAACGAACATGTTGGTCTCTTAGATAAAATAAAGATTTAAATTTCATCCTTGCCAAGAAAATTTTATTTCCGTCTTTCCACCTGTGGAGGCCTAAAAAATCTACGGATATTTTTTCATCGGCCAAAGTGTAGTATCATGTTCAAATTAGTAAATTATACCAAAAACAGCAAACCGAAATCGTGAACCGTTTTCCGAAGGGACACGGCCTCAAATTCAATTTCATGGGCCTAAGTGTAGTATTTGTTCAAATCAGTAAAATAACAAAGTAGCCGCGTAATGGCTATTCAATTACCAAAATAAACCAACAGTCCGCTATCAAAACATCCGACCCGAATTCTGAATTTTTGAACCAAAATAGAATTCGAATATGCTTATGAAAATCCGATCGAGACAGAACAATGACCCGACCCGTAATTGAACACTTTTTTTTTAATTTTTAGATAACTAACAACAAAATATTGAACACAAAAATCTGGAAATTTACCCGACACGGGCTGACCGAACCCGACCCGAACAGAAACAAAGTAGAAATCAACCAAAATTTTGGATTTTCCACACCAAAACCCACTGAAACCTAGGTGTAAATTTTGGACTCAAAAGATTAATAATTTCAACTTATATTTTCGGATTCTTAAGATGAAGAACAACACAAAAAGAAAGCAATGCAAACCTTAAGAGAATTTCGGATTTCAAGATTGAACCCTGAATTTCGGCTTCCCCAAAAATCCCCTCCTTTTTTTTGAACCCGAAAATCAGTCCCCTCCAAATGAAGAAACAAAGGGGGGTTTTATAGATGGCTTACCCCCCAAGAACGAGTTTGAAATTCGAATAAAAGGGTAAAAAAATTTTGATTTTGAAAGCGGATTTTGGAGGTATGTGTTGCGGATTTTAGGGGATAGGGGTATGGGTGAAGGTGACCGACGTGTTTTGGGGGTGGGTTGGTCGGCGACGTGATGGGTGGGGCCGACGGGGTGTGAGCGAAAGGTTTTAGGTGTTTTTTTTTGGGGGGTGATTAGGTTTTTGGTGTTTTTTTTTTGTTTTAGGTTTTAGGGGGGTAGGTAATGGGTTGGTCGAAAATAAGGGAGGGGGAGTTGGGCCGATTGGGCCTGGTCGGTTGGGTGGCCAATTGGGCCTCTTTTTTTTTTTGGGTTATGGGGTTTTGTTTTGGGTAGAAATTGTTTTGGGTTGGGAAATAAATGGGTTATGGGTTTAAAATATAAAAAAGGGTTTTATTATTAGAAAGATGCTTAAAAAATATATAAATTTTAAAGATAAAAAAAATAACAATATGATAATAATAAAAACATAATATTTGCGAAATGCTTAATGCTTAATTAAAATTAAAAAAATGCGATGCCGTTTTTGCGAAAATAAAATAACATAGAGTATTATGATAAAGACTATGATTGTGATTTTAAAAAGGCAAATGGTTGTAGAAATATGAATAATAATAATAAAATAATGATATTGAGAATATACGACGATATTGGAACCTTAATATATATATATATATATATATATATATATATATATATATATATATATTAAAATTATTTTGAGATGTCAAAAAATATTTAAAATTGCAAATAAATTGAAAAAGATGAGACAAAATTGGGTGTCAACATGTGAGAGAACTTTTTTCAAGTTTAAAGTGAAAAATTGACACAATGTATAACCAAATAGATTTAGAAAAAAGAACTTGAAAAAAAAAAAGCAACCAAAAAAATTATATTCAAAGATACCCTTATCGGATGCACTACAGAGAGATGATACTCAAAATCAATTTCTTTGTATGGTATCAGAGCAAGACTCATCTCATCTCTTGTTTCTCAATGTTGAACACCCATATTGAATTGCTCACACTCCACATATTCAGTCTTGAGCACGATATGGGGTGTTGAAAAATCCCACATCAAATGAAAAAGTGATAGATGATCTCGGATAAAAAAGTGAGGGGTGATCTCCTAATATGGTTTTAGCCTTTTAGGTAGTGACAACGGAGGTGTCCCCTTTGATTGATGTGGATGAAAAAGTTACTTTAAATGTTACCTCAAGTTGTTTCAACGTCATTGTACATCCATATCAAGGACGGCTCAAGAAGAAGTTAGTAAAGTCTTTGTTTTAGGCCTCTAAATTGAGATCCAGATTTTTTCACTAGTAAATTTTATGATTTTATTTTCATTTTCACAACATTAAAATTTGTAGGAGAAAGAAAAAAGTACAAAATCTTTCTTTATAAAGAAGAAAAAAAGACAGTCTACTTTTTAATGATATAAATATATTAAAACTTTGAATTACATTACTCAATTCTCTATATTAGTAAATAAAGTGGTTTACAATAACATCCAAGATAATGTAGGGCAGGTACATGGCTAACATCTCATTAATTTAAATTAATTATTAACTATATAATATTACTATGTGAAGTTAAAGATTTTACTTAGAATTACTACACTATAACAATAAGTACAAGAAAACAAAAGAAAGATGACACTAGCTAACTTTATGTATATATATGAAATTCATTATTCAAATAGTCACTCAACTATCTAAAATTATGGACTAAGTTACTATTTATATCCTTAATGTATGACTTACACCTTATCCTTTTTTAAAACTTTTTTTTTAATGTTTTGTACCCTAGTCTCTTTAATTGTAAAATCATAAAAGGTTACTTTTATAAAATACTTTACAAAGGGAAAAATAGGAAAAACATAATTCATACTTTCCTGAAATTCATTTATCTGTAAAAAAATTGGGTGGATATTCTTCCCGCCTTCTCCCATATCTATGCACAGTTTAGGTTCAAGCCAAACCAAGAACGCTAACTAAAACGCAACAACGACAGATCGTATATGAGCATACGACAAACCTTAACGCTAGCAGCTTTTCATATTACTTCACTGGATCAAAAGCAATGCATAAAATAAAAAAATTGAAATTGAGACTACAAGAAAACTTGAGAAAAAGATAGCAGATAGGAAGCTACAAGAGCTTCACAGTAAACCAATGATGGTTGTATAAATTCTCTGTGGCAGCTTGGGAATTACTTTGTCTTTATACGTTTTTTGCGACGGATGTGGGAACATTTGGAGATGGGAGAATTTTCATTGGAAACTTGAGGAAGCCTATTAATGAGGTAACCCCAAATTGGAGAAGAAGTTATCAAATTCTCTTGCTCGTCCTGTGATTTATGGAGGAAAAGAGAAATGATATTGTTAAGTAACTATAGTTTAGATGTTTAAAAAGGTAAATTTTTATTGTTTTGTTATGCCTTACTAGATTAATGCTTCCGTGAAGGAATTGAATACATTACTATTATTTGAGATGTTTACTACTACTTTGTTTAAGAAGTCGTGAAGCTTTCAGCCGAAATTTGCAACTATTGAGCAGTATCTAGATTCAATACAATAGTACAACATACATTAGGGTGCAAATCGTAAATTATTCAAAATTTTGTAGTAAAGTCATCTTTCTTTTATTTGTATCAGAAAAATCACATACGTTCGGCTATATCAATTTAGAAGTCACTCTACCTAATTTTTTAAAACTTCCGATGACCAATTCTGATGTGCCGTTAACTGTGTTAGTCCACATAAACTATTTATATTTTTGGACCACATGAAATAACTAATACCACAACCATCAATACAAACCCGGCCGGCTAATAACGAACTCTCCCTCTTATTAAAATTTGGATTTCTGCCACTAATTTTATTGAGTCACCCTTTGCTTCATATGTATTTGCAAATCAAATGTTCAAAACCAAATTTTGAGCAAGTTTAAACTTAAACACGCTTTGGAAGAAGCACTCAGCATCATAAACGAATAATTTTTTAGATGTACCTTTTTCGAACTTGTCTTCCTAATGTAAGAAAATTGAAAAGAAATAAAGAAAACCAGTCTTAGTTAAGAGAACAAAGAGCTTCAAACTATAAAAAGGGATGAGACTAATTAATAGGTTCTTCTAGATATCCTCTATTTATGCAATGATTTAGGGAGAAAACCAAAAATTAAAAGCAAATGTTTTATTTTGCATGCAAAAACAATCTTGAGATTTCCATGAAAACGTAAACAAGATCTTCTCCAATTTAGTGGATAAGCTCATTAAGAAGGAACATACAACATTAGAATCAAAAGTAGATCGATAATCGTTCTCATAAACTATATATCTTTGGGAAAATGGTCAAATTTATCCATGTACTTTGATAAATAGTTTACATTTACCTCTAATAAGCTTTTCTATCTAAACTCACCCCTGCGATTAATAAACTATATAAATAACGGTACACCTCATTAAAAATTGCCACCTAGGATCCTAGTCAATATTTCTCATTAATTTACCACTTAATTAAATTGACCCGACCCATTACCGACCAAATTAAACCCCAAAACCCGTCTCTTAAAGCTTCTTCATCTCATGAACTGTATCTTTCCATGTGATCTTTGTACCCCTAGGAAGTGCATTGTAGAGCTAGACGCATGTTTATCCACACACAATAGATAACTCAAACTGAAGAACATGTTTATAAGTAAGAAAATCATCATAAGGATAAAAAGAAACTAGATGGTTGCTTTATGACCATAATTTCAAACTTACCTTTATTGCTCTCAGTGGTCAATTTGGCTAAAAGTAATATAATAAAGATTGAATAGAAGAGTAAGGTCATTCTAGTTATACTTAATGATAACTCTCAAATAAATAGTAAGAATACTAATAGCAATAAATTGTATGGAGCAGTTTAAAGTTAACAAAGAGCATCACTTACCTTCTGGACCTCCAACTTGATTTAACTGTTTTCTAAAACAGATCAAGCTAAGTTAAAAAAAGTCCTCAACAATCCTGCTTTCAGTTTACTTTACATCGGTGAAGCAATCTAGAATCAAAAGCAATCAACAATTTAACAAGAGTGAAAATTCATTTGATGTGTCTAAAAAGAAAGGTAAATATGTCAGTTTGTCAATACATATGGTCAACAGAATCCAAATGCATCAATTACTTTATTCAACTACAAAAACCAATAACATTATAGAACCTTTACAATAACTTAAAAGTTTTCTATATATATCCGAACATGGATAAGGGAAGAAGGTAAATTACATTTTTCTTTCCAAGCGTCATTTAAGGAAACATCACAATAGGATATCAATACAAATGTAAGATTGCTATACTATTCCGTTAATGGTCAGGGCAACAGCTCTTATGGCCCCCATGGTTCATGAAACAACTACTGTCTGCTCCGTTTCAAGCTGCACGAGGGGCATTTATATTGCTTTATACTCTCAGCTTTAGCAGGTGTTATCTTAACACACTTCCCATGGTACCACCTCTCACAGATGTCGCAGCCGATCCAAAATTCATCAGCACTATAATTCCCACCACAGCTTCCACATAGTGTCTCACCATGTTCTTCTTCCTCTGGGTAACTTTCATCTGCAAGCTTTGGTGTGCTTTTGGCCTGACCTTCAGTAGATTTCTACAGAATGTAAGAGCAGATTTTTAGTGGCCAGGGAGGAATAAAACACAAATATTAAATTCATACATACTGAAAAAGAAACTATAAGGAACTCCATATAGAATTTAATGGTTTTAATCTCGAGCATTAATAATCTGAAAATTTTGCAGTAAGCATATTAATAAAAAGGCACCACTAGTTCAGGAACAACAGAGAGAAGGTAATACCTTCGTACTACCATGAGATTTGCTTCCACTATCAGCAGTGGGCTTCTCTTTTACCTGCTGCTTTCTTTCTGCCACAACTTCAAAGGCCGTTGGTAGATCATTGATCATGCTGAATAGACGCTTCCTATGCAAGAAGCAACAATTGCAAATCAGAATAATTCATTTTTCCTTAATAAAGCACATCAGATCATATGCATTCCCTTTTGTCGAATAGTGGAAACTAGGTGATACACTTTGTAATAGATACTAATACAAACAAACTCATTGAGTACACAAAAACTAAGACAAAACTGGATTTTGTGCCTGACAGTAAGCCAACATACAGAAAGAGGGGAGAAACTCTGAATCATCTCTTTTGACATTGTCCTATCACTGACCAGCTATGGCAGCTACTCCTAAACTTTGTGGGTATCAAATAGTCCATGTTTGGGACTACACATGATCATTTGTGATGCTAGTATAAGGACAAGATAAAGTAAGAAATAGCTGGTGGAATACTGTTCCATCTTGTATCTGGTGAGTTTTGGAGAGAAAGGAACTCCAAGGTGCTTCAAAGAGACAAAATCATTAAAGAGGATTAAGAACCCGTTTGGATGAGCTTATGGCTTTTGACTTATAAGCCAAAAGCCATAAGTTGGGAATTCTAGCTTATGACTTTTCGCTTATTTTTGTTATTTTGGCTTAGAAACAAGTGCTTAAAAGCACTTTTTTATTCTATCCAAACACTACAAAAGTGCTTAAAAGTTGTTTTGGCTTAAAAGCACTTAAAATAAACCAATCCAAACAGGCTCTAATATAGATTGTCTTGTGTTGTTTCATTCTTGGTGTAAACCCGAATATGCTAATGTGGCAGAACTTTATTAGAGATCATAGAGTCCCTCTAACATTAGCAGAGTTTCATAGTCCCTTTGCTGTTCCTTTAATACAATCATCATCTTTCAAAAAATAAGAACTGGATTTTATAGGCATCAATGTAGCCCCTTATTGTATGACAATTAGCATATACTCCCTCTGTCCCAATTTATGTGAAGGTGTTTGACTGGACACCGAGTTTAAGAAGAAAAGGAAGACTTTTAAAACTTGTGGTCTAAAACAAACCATAGATTTTTGTGTGGCTATAAATCATCTCATTAAAGGTAAAATGGGAAGTTTAAAGTAAAATTATTACTAAATGTAGAGAGGTGTCATCCTTTTTTGGACCAACTAAAAAAGAAAAGAGAATCACATAAAATGGGGGCGGAGGGAGTAGAAAAAATCCAAAGAGGAAACTTCCACAAGTGCTTCCTGTGAGGTGAAAATAAATGCATTTCCAGCTTATGTAGTTCCATTTTAGACTTCCCCATGAAAAAGTTGCATCATAAAGTAGAGGGGTGTAGACATGTGTATGAAGTTTGAATCAAGAGCGATAGATTTAAAAAGAAAAGAAAAAACAAATAGTTGTTTTTGGCTGCACATGGCCAGTAGACAGACTATTCACCTCCACTAGTCTCCTGACATCCAACACAGCAAGAAAATGATGAAGGGATGAAAAGGTAAAAGAAGATTAAGAAAAACTGCAAAAGTGAATTTTGAATAGCTAAATGTCACAATGCAAACCCAAAAAAAGGGACTTGGATGAATACTTCAATGCAAAACAGAGGATGGAAAACTTTGAAACAAACTCCCCAAGAATAATTCTACAACAGCAACAACATACCCAGTGTAATCCCACATAGTGGGGTCTGGGGAGGGTAAAATGTACACAGGCCTTACCTATATCATTGTGGGGTAGAGAGGTTGTTTTCAATAGACACTCGGCTCAAAAGAACGTAGTCAATGCAAAAATTTAAGGAAAATAAGACAGCAAGATAACAATAAAAAACAAATAAAGCAACACATAGGAATACTCACAAAAGAGTATGGATCTATGTGAAACCTAAATAATACTACAAAAAAAGGGAGAAGAGGAGAAGGAGAGGCTAGCCCCCTACCCCTGTCACACACAGTGTGACAAAACTCAACTGCCTACTAATCTTCTATCCTAATCCTCGACCTCCAAATCTTCCTATCTAGGGTCTTGTCCTCAGTCAACTGGAGTTGTACCATGTCTTGTCTAATCACCTCTCCCTAGTTCTTCTTCGGCCTACCTCTACCTCTCCTAACTCCTGCTATCCCCAGTCTCTCACACCTCCTAACTGGCGCATCCTCACACCTCCTCTTCACATGCCCAAACCACCTCAGTCTCGCTTCTCTCATCTTGTCCTCCACGGAGGCCACTCCGACCTTGTCCCACATAACTTTGTTTCTAATCATGTCTCTTCTATAATGACCACACATCCATCTGAGCATCCTCATCTCCACTACCTCCATCCTCTGAGCGTGGACATTCTTAACTGGTCAACCTTCTGTCCCATAGAACAACGCTGGTCTAACCACCACTTTGTAGAACTTACCTACTATTTACTGAAATAATTCTATTTCCAATAAATAGTACCTTGGCAAACAAATGAATAACAAGTTTGACAATGTTCAGGCTCTTCCGCTAAATTTTCAGCTCAATTTGTTCGGCCAAAAGAAATTACATTTCTAGTTTGATTGTGCTCACATATTAATAAACACGTTGACATTACATTATTAAACAAAGGTTCAATTTAACAGAGGTACATGCAGCAATAGAATTTAAAGTTTTCTTTTTCTAAGTTTGAGAGATGAAATAAGACCTGAACTTATATAACTTGGGAACTTGGTCTTTATAAAGAAATAACAATAAAACACAAACAAACTTGGTGTCTTGGTAGTAGCAATATCGGAAGAGCAAGGAATAGCAGAGGTGAAGATGTGCTTTTATGAAACGCGGAAAACATTTTGGAACAGACTAAAAAGGAAGGGAAAAAAATCTCAGTAACAAAGTTTTCTACTACCAGGTTGTGGTAGGTATCAGGCACAAGGTTAACAGGGAGATTGTCTAAAATCCTTGCAGGACTACTGCAAAAAATGTCCTTTTTGATAAATGACAAATATTACTTTTTATTTTTTTATTGTTGATAGATCACAGAGATTACCAAAAATTGCTTTTAGTCTCTGCAGCATGAATTCAGAAATGTTCCATGCTTAAAATTACTTGAACTCTCGAAAAAGAAATGGTGTATCTCTGATGCATGTCTAATTTCAATGTCAACGCAATGGTGAAAAAACAAAAAGAAAGTAGAAGAGAGAACTCGTCTTTAATTGGCTGCAGAAAAAAATACATAAAAAAGACTCCTTGTAAAAAAAGTTTAGGATACTAGAAATAACTATACATAAAAAGGGCAGCCCGGTGCACTAAGCTCTCGCTATGCGCGGGTTCCGAAGAAGGGCCGGACCACAAGGGACCTATTGATGGTGATTTGCATACGCAGAACAAAGACAAGAAATTCAAGGTTGAGAAGAGGGACTCGTTACCCAAACTTTAATTCCATGGAGTAAAAGAAAGTTCAGAGGAAAGACAAAATACCCATTAAACCAAACTCTAATATCATTAAGAAGGAAAAGTAGAAGTAATTCTAGAGAATGTTTTGCTTGAGAAAGATGGATAAAACTGGAAAAGTGATTGGAAGAGCCAATCATGCTGGGATGATCACCAGAAAAAGAAAAGAAAAGTAAAAATATTACAATAAGGGAAATTTTTGGCTGGGTATGGCACAAGACTGCCTGCCAGGAGGGGCAAGCTATTTAGGTATCTACTGTATTTTTTATTTGTTTTGATAAAGATGGTGTCCCTTCTATAGTTGCACCCAATTCACTGATCACTAGGCCACGCCCTTGGATTCAACTATTCGGGTCTCTAGTAAGAGCGTAGAACCTCTTATATGATGTGAAAAAATAGGTGATAGAGAGAAAACTTGTCTTGAATTGGTTATAGACAATATATAGGAGGGCTCCATTTTAGGCTACTAGAACTAAGGTACATCACTACATGAAATAAGGAAAGTTAGCTAAATACTGAGATTCCTAATTATGACAGAACTAATATTCTATGTTATTTACCAAAGCATATAGACCAAAAGAAAGGGAAATCCCAAAGTAAAAATCAAGTATTAAAAATATCATTATATTTTTATAAATCTAAAATTAATGTAATGCGGCAGCTAATACAAGCCCATGGAGCTACAGACTATAAGCAGAGAAGAACAAACTATAAAGGTTTTGCACGTTTAAGCTGCATTATGAGGAACTTCTCCCATTTCATGGTTTCCCCATCTACAGGAACAATATACAATTTCAAATAAAATGGCCAGCATTTCAGAAATATCCCTTTTCATGGTCTCCACAGAAGCAATATGCAAATGCAAATAAAATGGCTTGATGTTCAGAAATGCAAAGGACAGCCCACAGGAGAGTAGCCATAAAAAAAGGGCACTCCGGTGCACTAAGCTCCCGCTATGTGCGGGGTCTAGGGAAGGGCCGGACCACAAGGGTCTGTTGTACGCAGCCTTACCTTGCATTTATGCCAGAGGCTGTTTCCACGGCTTGAACCCATGACCTCTTGGTCACATGGCAGCAACTTTACCAGTTACTCCAAGGCTCCCCTTCAGGAGAGTAGCCATAGTGAGAACAAATAAATTAGAAGCAGGAGCACACATCACATATTCACAAAAGAAAATTATCTCCGCAAAGATCGCCAATGTATGACCAAAAGAGCTTACAACAATCTCTAGTAACTCTAAATCACAGCTAAAATCACTGAACAATCAGATGGTAATCACAAAAGATAGTTTATATGGCTAAATGTTATAGGGCAAAGTTTTGTTCTTGACAGACAGTGGGAGTTATGGATACATTTCTTTTTTTTAAAGGAAATGTATATTTCGCTACAGAAGTACCTAGGAGGTAGTGAAAGCATACAAACTACAGTATAGCTGTATCTGTTACAATCTCAAAACTTCTATAAAATCCGTGTACTGAACTAAGTCTTCTACCCTATCCACCCCACCCCGCCACACACACACACACACTACCTTTTATAATAGCTCGATGATTCTTCTGATTCTCAAACCATCTCTTAGTTCTTTCCAACCAAATGGTCCAATAGATGCAAAGAGGTATGGCTTTCCAACTTTACTTCAGATTCTTCCGGACTTTCTGATTCTACCAACAAATCAATAGGTCTTTCACCACTCATTTTCAGGAACAGATCCATAACTGTTTTGTATGACTGCAATGCAAAAACAGACGTTCTGTAGATTTCTGAGAATTTTCACGGAAAAAGCATCTATGGCACAAAGGAATTCCCCTATCTGCAACATATCTTGAGTTAAACATGCATTTCTAGCTGCAATCCAACCAAAACAAGCTACTTCAGGGGGTGCTTGTGATTTCCATTACATCTTTTATTTGAAACTGAAACAAAATATAATAAAGAATTTTTTCCATTACATCTTTTATGGTCAAATCAAATCCCAGTGACTTATTTGTTTTAGCAAGACTATTGCAACTATCTAGTGAGAATTTACTATCGTTTCCAGCTGTCCAAATCTGAGAGGCCAACCTACTAGCATCAATAATCAAAGTTTCCAACTAATGTAGAAGTTGACCAATTTCAGGAACTTCCCAAACACTAAAGTTCTCCTGATACTGAATCACAATTATTCCCAGGAATGCCACTCTACATACACTCTGCTACCGTACACTCTTTTGTTCCATGTTAAACTATACAATGTAGGAAATTTTGTTCATCAGTTTATCGTCTCCCAGCCAAACATCTGTCCAGAACTTGATCCTGCTCCCATTTCCAACCTTCAATGAAATGAATTTCGGAATTTTAGGCCACTTATGCTTGAATTAGGTTAGGTTGTCTACATCACACCCCTTGGGGTGCGGCCCTTCACCCGACATCTGAAAGAAGTCTCTAAACTATGCACCTACACATTGCCAATTAAATCTATCAACTCTTCTACTTTCCCCCACATATTCTGTTTACAACAAAAATAAAAAAGACTTAAGACAATTCATCCTAACTTTCTTGATGGGACTGCTCTCGTCTTCAAAATATCTGGAATTTCTTTCCGTCCATCATATACAAGAATGTTATTCATAACATGAATTAAGTAGAAAAAGAAGTATGTCCCATTTTGAAGAACTGAGAAATTAGAATGTTGTTATAACATGAATTACAACTTCTATAGTTTTTTGTCATCTAAATAGTTGAAAGCTTTTGGGTAACAAAGGTAACATTTATTTACGTCTCCGAGAACTCAAGTCATGTTTCACTACCATCCCTACCACAAGTGATCAAATTCACTTTAAGCAACTAGTACCTTCTAGAACGAAATTTATAGAGGATTCAAATTACTAGACCAACTAATTTGGGATTAAGGCATAGTTGATTATTTGATTAATTCTCCAAAATAATGCAGAACCAAAAACGAATCTTAGAGCATGATTTTGGGACACACACCCTGCTAAAGTCAGTTCCTTAACCACTAAACATTCAATTTTAGCCAGTTAGCAACTTTACTTAAATCTTGATAAAACAATTATGTATTCTCTTAGCATGAGACATCAAAAGAATAGCAGGAACCACAGGAGAGGCACAGCTAGACTAGAGAAACAGCGGAGTGCGAACCTGCATTTCTTAAAAGCACTTTGCATTTCTGCATATACCAATTAATCTCAATTCCAACCAACAACAATCTGTACCTTTCACTTTGGTTAAGACGAGTTCCAAAAAAGAAAGCCACAGAAAGCAACCAACAATCACTGTGCACAGCAACTAGTGAAAGCCAATCTCTCCGATTCATCCCATCTCTTGCAAAATTTATCCCTAGTGCTGGCTCTGGAAGCTCGGGTGGGACTTCTTCAGCAGGAAGGTTGACTTCCCAGGTTTCATTTGGATGTCCATATAGGCACAAATTTTCTTTCTCTACCCAAGTAATAAGACATGAATAACATAAAAATCAATCAGACAAGTCAAGACCATAGAAATTTAGGACACAAATTACTTTTTTCTAAATTTACAAAAAGTAAATGAAGTCGCAGAAGGCCAAGTAAAACTCCTTGTATATATAACAGAGATTCAATTCTCTCAAATTTTCCTTTCGACGACCAAATTAGTATAACTCTGTATGTGTAGTAGGCACAAAGCTTGAATTCGAGTCCTAGTTGGTAAACCAAGTCTGGTATTTAGTGAAAAAGAACAGAGAAGCAAGCCCATTATTCTCCGAGTTTTGAAGTTGGAAACAATGAATTTCTCAACTATCAAATTAATAAGAGTTAATGGTTCAAAACACACCTAAACTATCACTTTTTCGCGAGTTTCACACCCCGACTATCAGTTGTTCCCTTTTCCTACCTGAACTATCACAATGTATGTATTAAAACACACCTCGAAGCTGACTAGGACAACTATCAGTTGTTCTGTTTTCATACCTGAACTATCACCATCTACTCAACTAGGTGTGTTTTAATAAATAAATGGTGATAGTTCAAGTAGGAAAAGGGAACAACTGATAGTTGGGGTGTGAAACTCGCGAAAAAGTGATAGTTCAAGTGCGGCTTTGACCATTATCATAAATAATAACAATGTTAGCATTGCTAAAATTTTCCAATGGTACCAATTTCTTGTGATTTTTATTTCAACAACATTTCATCCAGAGTCAATGTAACTGTATCCCAAATCCCAATAATAAAAAATCTATAAAAAAAAAAGAGCACTTATAAATGAATCACGAAGGCGTAAAACTGAAAAATGCTGTCAATTATAGATATTTGAGGAATAAATCAATCAATTATCCCTCAATTCCAAATTAGTTAGGGCTAATTATAGGAATGCCCTGTCCCATTCCACTTTATTCATGTTCATTTCATTCCAATACTAAATAAACAACAACAAATTAACTCAATAGATTAAAAAAGCTCATTGCTTCAGATAACAAAGATAAGTTAACTGAAAATTACCTGGATCGCATAGATTATAGAATTCATCTACATCTGAAAAAAAAAACAAATCAATTTTAGAGTCCATTATTCAACAAAATCCAAAAATTAGAAGCCAAAATTTAAAAAAAAAAAAGTGTTTGTAAAGGAAGTACCATGTGTTAAAGCGCGAACAATTCCAGTACGGCGAGCGCTATAATCTTTGAAGATCTCCTCTACACTTGTAGGACTTGATGACATTTTATTCAAAATTAATTTTTGAGATCTTCAGCAAAGTAAAAGAAGATCAGGGAAAACTGATCTTACAATTATAATATATACAGATTTAAAGAAAAAATATTGAATTTGGAAAGAGCAGGTAAACGTTATGTACAAAAAAAAAAAAAAACAAATACCCATAGAGGCAGGCAGGAAAGCGTGACGCTATCGGTTTTACTGATTTTACTCTTCGCTTAATATTAGGAGTACCATATACATTTTTTATTTTACCAATATTAAAATTCAGTACATGTAAAAGATGAAATATTATTTATGACGGAAAACATCCCTTAAGCTTGGTTCAGTTTATTCCTCTGAATTATAATGTTGTGTTCATATTAATCACGGAACACGTAAATTGATAACTTTAACTCATACCTTATTTATTTATAAGTTGGTCAATAAAAAATGTATAGAATATTTACATAATTATAAATATTAACTAATTTAATTCATCTTTATGTTTCGGATGGTATTCAATCACTCCAATTCAACTATTTCGAAATCATCAAAATTCACATGTTCTAACTTTAAATAACTAATGAATTTTTATGTTACTTTAACTTCTTTTTTTAACTCAAACAATAATGCAAAATATATAGATATTGACCAAAGATTTTAACTAATTTTTTATTTTACCATTATATTAAAAGATTATAATAAGTGGTTCTATATATACATGCAATACACCTTTAATGAGGTTGTATAAATGAGACACTCAAACTTGAACTTTTCGGAAAGATAAAAATCAAATAAAAGAACAAACAAAAAAAGGTGTAGCTACACGAGATTTAATCGTTAGTTTAACTTTTCATAAAAAATAAAAATCAAGCAAAAGAATAAATAGAAAGATATCTATGTCAAATTTTTTTCTTGAGTTTAGCCACATTATGCAACACAACTTCATATGTTCTAATATGTGATACTTTTCGCTTTTAGAGATTCAAACTTCTTAATTTTGATCGTATATTTAGACGTACAATCTTTTATTTTTTGAAAATAAAATTTACATTACAAGAATATATATATATATTACATTTTCAAAGAAAATAAATACACTTACACGTCCTTCTTATAATATTCTCAAATTATTTATTTGTCAATTAGTTGATTTAGTTTTTAATTTTAGTTTTGACCTTGACATAAAGTCAAACCTCTCTATAACAGTATCGTTGGGTCCGAACTTTTTTTGTTGTTATAGAGAATGACAGTTATCCACCTATAACGGCATTTGACATTTAAATAATAGTTGGTTGTTATAGGAAAAAAGATTCATAAAATTTATTTTTTTATTTTTTGATGTTATAAAAATAATAAAATTATTTAAATTTTAAATCTCAGAGATATGCATATTTCACTAACTAAACAGTAAAGAAAGTTAATACAGTTTCAACAAATGCATAACTGAATGTGTAAAGTTTTAAGCTCTAAGGCACATATTTTAAATATACTTGAAAATTAAATTCTTTCAAGATTGATGGAGGAAATTTATAATTGTAGCTTGTTTTAAAAAGATTAGAAGGAATCAAATATTTATCTCTTTGCTTGCACTAAAGAATAGAATTCATACTCGTTATTCACATTATTTTTCTTTTTGAAAATTATTTATAAATACAAATAGAAGACAATGACATTTTTAGATTGCAATATGTATATGTATGTAATATTTTGTCATAATTATAGTATATATCAAATTAAATATTTAATCAAAATCTCTACATTTATTATTGGTAATCATAAATATTCTATTTTTATAAAAATGGTTAATTATTATATTACCAAAAAAAAGAAGATAAATATTATACCAGAGTAATTTTTACAAAGAGCGTAATGTTATAAAGTAAAGTAAAATATAACATAAAAGTCCGAAAAACTTAGCTGTTATAAAAAGTTGTTATTATATACGGATGCTATTATAGAAAGGTTTGACTGTATTTAATTTTGTGTATATTTTATAGTAACTCATAAAAGAATATGAATGCCTCTCGAATTTACCGTATCTAATAAACATTAGTTTCAACTTAGCTACTTCTAAAATTGTGTTGAACCATTATGAAATTCCAAAGCCATACGGCCATACCAATATTCACACATGGAAAGAGCACTTTGAAGATTTTTTTTCTCCCTCCTCTATATATGAAGAGTCCTAAACCTACAAGAAATTGAAAGCGTTCCAAAATTTTACCTAAAATACTAAAAAAATAATTATCGGTTAAAATTGTTGTTATTTTTCTTTTACAATTATTTTATATTACATAGTTTAAATAAGAAAGGATTTAATACATTACTTTTAAGTAGTTGGTTTCGAAGTTCTAAATATTAGAGAAATAATTAATGATTATTAGAAATGTTGATTAAACTTTTTCCCTTCATCAAAAGAGTCTACAACAGATGTCTTTTACTATTTTACTTAAATTATTATTTAATTATCTCTATTATATTTGTTAAGAGTCTCTTATCGAAAATGGAATGGGAACATGAACTCTTTATTAGAAGTTGAATATTACTAATCTTAAAGGAAATAAAAGGGTATAAACAAAGAAGGACAACAGAGATCTGAGAGGACAGAAACATCATATTTGTCTGGTATTTTACCATATTAGAAATAATTAAAAAAATATTTAAGGGAGAAATCAAGGTTTTCTTAATTCGATACTTACTGGGTTAGACTATGCAGTCTTGTATATTCATTCAACGATTAGAGAAATTATTATTTTCATTATTATTATTAAATATTTAAATAAGTGACAATATATCTCGCCCTCGGATTTATCCTGATACATATGAAGTTCACTTGGGCAAAGTTTTGTTTAAAGTTTAAACAAAGAAAAGAAGGAAAGAGATGAAAGAAATATAACCTTTGATTTTTTGGCACATCTGGTCCGTTCAATGCATGTTTTTCCCCAGTTTTTCGATAAACAATTTTCAACCGAAAGAAAAAACACAAGAATTATCAATTATTGATTTTTAGTTATGCACTTATACAATTAGAACAATTGATAATAAATCATGCATTTCATAGAGTTTCAAAAGTCCTGTAACTTCTACAATAAACTACAACATAACTTAGAATTAAAGGAAGATCATCTTGGTTACAATGGTGCAGGAAACGGAAATAAGTAACTGCTAAGTATTACAACACAATGAAATTACAACAAACTGGAACAAGAAACTCGAACAGTTTTAATATGCTGAGTCAAGTGATGACACTTTGTCTTTAAGACAAGATTGCCCGTATATATCATTTCTACGTTCTGGACAATAGTCTCCCAAAATAAAACAGCAACTCAACAAATGAGCAAAGGAAACTCAAGTGTTACCTTGAAGAATTTTGAGTAATGAAATGATGCTGGAAAGTAGTACGAAGAAACTGATTTCGTTTGTGTGTTCTGTGTGTTCTCAACAATTGGCAAAGGCTCCATTATATAGTTGTAGGAGAGGACTTACCAACTGCCCACATAATTATTGTTACTGGCCAAGTAATGACAATTATGGAGGTAGTAATTCAGCCAAAATAAATGGTGAATTGATGTGCAACGGATTAGCCTTTAGGGAGAGTTATTCAGCCAAAATAAATGACTGAATTGAGTGCATATTAAGGCTGGTTAACGTTCCAAAAAACCAACAGCCAGCAAAAGCACAAGTTCTCTGCCCAATTTAACTTACCAGAAACTTCAGGGACCAAACTATAAATATGAAGCAATTTGGATTCAAAAATATAATACCAGAAGAAGCCCACGACCCGTGACCCGTGACCGGACGGGACGGGCGGGCGTCGGCGGCGCGTGTGTGGGCTTATCCTTGAACCGAAGCACATCTAGGTCCTCCCTCTTTTAAGCACATGGGATACCCCTTGGGGTCCCAAACCCCAAGCTAATGTTGAGACTTATAAACTAAACAAATCTTTCTTCCCCCACCGATGAGGGAGGATTGGTCTTTACCACCTTTTTCCATGCTTCAAACACCTCACTTTATGGACCAATATCTCTTTCATTTCTCAACGAAATTTGATGATCCTTGGCCCTACGATCATCTACTTACTTAGTAGATTATGCACGTGTGAAGAACCGAAGTTTCCAACATGCAGAACACTAGTGTTTAAGTCATTAAAGATGGTTGGACGCAACTCCCGCCAAAGGCAAATTTCCAACAATCCCCTCTTGAAAGAGATTTTGGCGCACTCACATGGTGCCTTTTCCTAGCAATATTTCAACGGACCGATGTTGCATAAGGAGAGGTAGCTTCAGCTTTGAACCTTCCATAGTTGAATACCATCGGACTTACTTACTGCGCGGTGAACGTGTGTCTTGAACCGTCAGTGTTTAGTTTAAGCGAAGTCAACGGTACCAACACAACAACTTCCCTTACTCAGTTCTTCGTAATGTTTTATCTGTTGTGGCCGTGGACACTTCTTGGATTCTTAAGTGCGTTCATTTGAGGCGACATGTCCTCGCACTTAAATAGGTGGTCTCCTACAAGGTATCTTGCTATACCCCACTTTACAAGTGTTAGGAACCATTAAAAGTTTCCCCAAACCTAACCTCAACCGGTGAGGATCATTAAAGGTTTTGGAAAATTAACTTTCACCCACACTGCAGATAGCATTTATAGTCTATCGCAGGAACGGCTTTGGATTTGGTGTTTCATTACAGAAATCACTATCCGAAGTGCTCATGCTTCCACCGAAGCGATCAACTGAACCTTTACAGCTTAGTTTTCCCATTGAACCAAATTACTGGGATCTCCAGTCAGTAAGGTTGGGTTACCACCGTATTGGTCCTTATACTTTGGGTTTTAAGCTCATTCTCCTAGACAGGCTGAACATCTGATCCTTGGGTAAGCCCTTTGTCAGCGGGTCTGCTATATTATTCTTTGACTTTATGTAATCAATCTATATTATACCCGTGGTGATCAGCTCCCTAACGGTCTTATGCCTCCGTCGAATATGATGAGACTTGCCGTTGTACATAGCATTTTGTGCCCTTCCTAGAGCCGACTGGCTGTCGCAGTGGATCATTACAGAAGGTACGGGTTTGTTCCAACACGGAACATCCTCTAAGAAGTCATGAAGCCACTCAGCTTCTTCTCCTGCTTTGTCTAAAACGATAAACTCTGATTCTATTGTGGATCGATCGATGCAAGTTTGCTTAGTGGATTTCCAACACACAGCCCCACCACCAATTGTAAATACATACCCACTGGTGGACTTGGTGTTCTCTATATCAGATATCCAGTTTGCATCACTGTACCCCTTTAGTATATCTGGATATCTCGAATAATGTAACCCAAAAGTTAACGTGTGTTTCAGGTATTGTAATACCCGATTCAACGCCTTCCAGTGATCATCACTCGGATTACGGGTAAACCTAGCCAACTTATTGACTGCATAAGCAATATCAGGTCGGGTGCAGTTTGTTATATACATCAAACTACCGATCACCTATGCATATCGCTCCTGGTATATGGGTGCACCATGATTTTTATCATGCTTTTCATTTGTATCCATTAGTGACTTTATCGATGAACTGTCAAACATCTCTAACTTTCTCAAAACATCCTCGATGTAGTGAGACTGAGATAAGACCAGTCTGTCAGACGTCTTAGATATTTTTATCCCTAAGATGACATCTGCGATACCCATATCCTTCATGTCGAAGCATTGTTTCAACATGTTCATAGTCTCTAGGATTACCCTAGGACTGCTTCTTGTGATCAACATGTCATATACATACAGACATATCATGACGAACGAGTCAGAGTTACCTTTCGTGTAGACACATTTATCACACTCTTTAATGGAGAAACCCTTTGATAGTAAAGTACTATCAAACTTTTCGTGTCATTGCTTCGGGGCTTGTTTCAGCCCGTACAGAGATTTGACAAGCCGACAGACTTTCTTCTCTTGCCCTTGAACCACTTACCCCTCGGGTTGGTCCATATAAATTTCTTCTTCCAAATCACCATTTAGGAAGGCTGTCTTGACATCCATTTGATGTATCTTAAGGTCACGTAAAGCTGCGATCTCAATGAATACCCGTATGGATGTCATCCGAGATACCGGGGAGTACGTGTCAAAGTAGTCAAGACCTTCTTTCTGCCGATAGCCCTTGACTACCAACCTGGCCTTGTACTTATCTATAGACCCATCTGCTTTATATTTTCGTTTGAGTATCCATTTACACCCCAATGGTTTATTTCCTGGATGAAGATCAACCAACTCCCAAGTATGGTTATGGAGAATGGAGCCTATTTCATTCTCAATAGCTTCTTTCCAGAGCGGTGCCTCTGGAGTTGACAATGCTTCAGCAATTGTCCTTGGTTCATCATTAACCATATAAGCTACAAAGTCAGGACCGAATGATTTATCCTTCCTGGCCCTTTTACTTCGCCTTAGATCCATCTCTGGAGTTTCAAAGTACTGAGAATTTGGAACACTAGATTCCTGATACTTAGCCACCTCGAGATCCACTAGATCTGAACCATCTAGACCCGGGCTGTCAATGACTCCCGATTCCTGAGAGCTTTGTTCATAACTTCGTTTGTGAGAGGTTATGTCTTTTTCCTTTCTAGGAAAGGTACCTTCAAAGAATTGAGCATTCCTTAATTCCATGATTGTACCCTGGTGGATATCTGACTTATGCACTAAGAAGCGATAAGCACTACTGTTATTTGCATATCTGATGAATATGCAATCTACAGTCTTAGGCCCAATTTTGACCTATTTTGGCTTAGGTACTTCAACATTTGCCAGGCAACCCCATACCTTTAAATATTTATAGGTGGGTTTCTTTCCCTTCCATGATTCATATGAAGTTTTGTCCTTACCCTTATGTGGGACTCTGTTAAGAATCGTATTAGCGGTAAGGACGGCTTCTCCCCACATGTTTTGGGGAAGACCGAAATTGATGAGCAAGACATTCATCATTTCATTCAATGTATGGTTCTTACATTCCGCCATATCGTTTGATTGAGGTGAGTATGGAGCCGTTGTTTGTTGAACAATGCCTTATTGGGCACAATATTCCTCAAATGGCACTGCATATTCTCCCCCTCTATCGCTACGAATGGATTTAATTCGCATGCTTAGTTGGTTCTCAACTTCTGCTTTGTAACGTCGGAACGCTTCAAAGGCTTCATCCTTACTTTTCAACAAGTAAAGGTAACAATACCTTGTGCTATCATCTATGAATGTCACAAAGTACTTTTTTCCCCTCTAGTTTGTGCAAACTTCAAATCACATATATCTGTGTGAATAAGTTCTAGAGGAGCGGTATTCCTTTCGACGGATCGAAAAGGAAGCTTTGTGAGTTTTGCCTCTACGCACACCTCACACTTATGTTGAGGGTTTACGTTGATAGACGGCAACAACTCCAACTTTACCAACCGTTGGATGGACTTGTAATTAACATGTCCTAATCTATGATGCCATAAATTAGAATACTTAAGCAAATAAGAAGAAGGTTCAACTTTATTAATTGGACACATTACAGCCATGTCATTAACTTTGAAGAGGCCTTCACAGACGAAGCCTCTCCCCACAAAAGTGTCATTCTTAGTGAGTACAAACTTATTGGATTCAAACACTAGCCTAAAACCAGCATTAACCAATTAAGGTCCTGAAATTAAATTTCTCCTAATCTCAGGGACATACATCACTTCCTTCAGAGTGAGCTCCTTTCCAGAATTCATCTTCAGGACCACATTTCCTACCCCCAGCACATCAGAGGAAGCGTTGTTGCCCATGAACAACTTCTTGTCGGTGACCGGTGTATACGTGGAGAAGGCATCTCTGTTGGAATAGATGTGTCTGGTAGCACCTGTGTCCATCCACCACTGCATGGGATTCTCAACCATGTTTGCTTCAAGCACCACTGATGAGAACTCCTCAATCATGTCATCCAGGAGCGTGTGCTTAACGACGTTAGCATGCGCTTATCCTTTAGCCTTGGCTTTCTGTTGTTGCTCAGTCTTGAGCTTGCGGCATTCCTTGATCTTATGACCAGGTTTCCCACAGTGGTGACAGTTACCTCTGAACATCTCCGCTGCGTGGGTCTTGCCGTCTTTTTGGAACTTACTCTTCTTGCTTGGGTTCCCTTTGTCCTCAGCCAGATTTGCCTTTGCCTCAGCAGGTTGTTTACCCCTAGGCAAGGCCTTCTTATTATCTTCCTGAATTTGGAGTTTGATAATAAGCTTTTCAAAGGCCATCTCCTTTGTCTTGAGTTTTAAGTAACTCATAAACTCATTCCACGAAGGAGGTAACTTTTCAATAAGCGATGCAACCAAAAACTGCTCATTTGGTTTCATTCCTTCCAAATCCAGGTGATGTAGAATCATTTGGAATTCCTGGACTTGGGAAATCACTGTCTTACTATCCACCATTTGAAATTTTAGAAATTTCCTAACGATGAACTTCTTAGTACCTGCATCTTGTGTGTTGTACTTCTTTTTGCAGTTTTTCCCACAGCTCTTTGGCGGTGCCAACGGTGCAATACACCGTGTAGAAAGGGTCTGGCAAGCAGTTCAATATGTAATTCTTACACATGAAATTACTATGATTCCTAGGCCCTATTCACCCATTTCAGAAGGTGAATGGTCCATTTCATCTCCAGCTTGTGGAGGATCTTCTGTTAGAAAACGTGTCATTCCCATACCAGTCAAGTAGAATAACATCTTCTGCGGAGGGTGGAGCAGTAAAGGCAGCAGACGTGCCTTGGGCAGCAGTGGGGAAGGCAGACGAGTTGTTGCCTTGAATAGTAGCGGCAGCAGCAAGGAAGACAAAATTGTTGCCTTGATTGGCAGCAGCAGCGGCAGCGGCATCAACAGTATTTCCAGTTATGTTGCAGCAGTTACAGGAAGAAAAATCTTGTCTTAAACTTGTTGGTTACAATGGTGCAGAAAACGGAAATAAGTAACTGCTAAGTATTACAACACAATGAAATTACAACAAACTGGAACAATTTTGATATGTTGAGTCAAGTGATGACACTCTGTCTTTAAGACAAGATTGCCCCGTATATGTCATTTCTACGTTCTGGACAATAGTCTCCCAAAATAAAACAGCAACTCAACAAATGAGCAAAGGAAACTCAAGTGTTACCTTGAAGAATTTTGAGTAATGAAATGATGCTGGAAAGTAGTACGAAGAAACTGATTTCGTTTGTGTGTTCTGTGTGTTCTCAACAATTGTCAAAGGCTCCATTATATAGTTGTATGGGAGGACTTACCAACTGCCCACATAATTGTTGTTACAGGCCAAGTAATGACAATTATGGAGGTAGTAATTCAGCCAAAATAAATGGTGAATTGATGTGCAACGGATTAGCCTTTAGGGAGAGTTATTCAGCCAAAATAAATGACTGAATTGAGTGCATATTAAGGCTGGTTAACGTTCCAAAAAACCAACTGCCAATAAAAGCATAAGTTCTCTGCCCAATTTAACTTACCAGAAACTTCAGGGACCAAACTGTAAATATGAAGCAATTTGGGTCCAAAAAGATAATACCAAAAGAAGCCCACGACCCGAGACCGGACGGGACGGGCGGCGGCGGCGCGCACGTGGGCTTATCCTTGAACCGAAGCACATTTAGGTCCTCCCTCCTTTAAACACATGAGATACCCTTTGGGGTCCCAAACCCCAAGCCAATGTTGAAACTTATAAACTAAACAAATCTTTCTTCCCCCACCGATGAGGGAGGATTGGTCTTTACCACCTTTTTTCATGCTTCAAACACCTCACTTCGTGGCCAATATCTCTTTCATTTCTCAATGAAATTTGACGATCCTTATCCCTACGGTCATCTACTTACTTAGTAGATTATGCACGTGTGAAGAACCGAACTTTCCAACATGCGGAACACTAGTGTTTAAGTCATTAAAGATGGTTGGACGCAACTCCCATCAAAGGCAAATTTCCAACAGATCACGCAAGAAAACGACTTGAATCAAAACCTAATAAAAAGACAAACAAAGAAGTAGAAAAAAACTCAAGTTTACTAGTAGACCTAAAACTAATTGTACGTAAATATGATACACGATATTACTACTTAAATCGAATAGAATTGTACTTTAAGAATAAATTTTTTATTTATTATATCGTTTAAATAAAAAATTATATAAAGTAATATTGTAATTGATTAGAAGTGTAAAATATTAGGACTTCTTACCTAGTTGAAATAAGGAAAGACTTTATAACAATTTGTTTTTATTTAGAATTTCCAAATATTATGGAAATAGTAAATGACAATTTTGTTTATTATAGAATGTTTTAATGATGGGTAAAAATCCAATCAACATTTCTAAAGTTTTTCGTGCTTTTAATATAATATATAGATATATAGATTAAGATTTTTATTAAATATTTAATTGTAATTTCAGTTATTATTATTCATATTAACGTAAAGTCATTGTACAAGGTAGAAAATTAAAAACTTCAATTTTTTTGTCCATCTCTGTCGGAGATGTTTTTTGCGCGCTTGACACGTGTAATTTGAGCACCTGAGATGTTTTCTAAAATTATATACTTTACAGATTTTTCAAACTCAGGCATTATTTTACCACTTATATATTTGAGATTTGTAAACTTTGCTGAAACTCCAATTATATTTTTAAAGCTATAATTACATGACAGTTTATCTTAAAATAAGATTAACTTTTTTAAGTTTAAACTCGCATGTGCATCCGAAACATTTTCAGTCGAAATTTATTGTTTGCTAGATCTGTAAAAAACCTTGGAAAAACTTCATTTTAGTGGCGTAGATACAATTATAAATATTTAAACTAATATTCTTTTTTGTTTAAACATTCACAATTTCTGCAATGCATTTTTCAGCAAGATTTGTAATAAGCTTTGATTGGAACTCCGTATCTTTTAGTAACATACTTGTACAGTTCTAAATTTTTAAATAGCTTAACTTTTCACTGCATCTCCAATCCTCATCTTCCCTAACTTCCATTGACGGAGAATACTTGTAGGTGCTTATGTAGTGTAAATTAACACATTAAGTAACATGCATGTTCACTTTATTAAATTACTTAATTATAGTAAATTTACATGGTTTGGTATAAAGTGCAACAAATATTTATATTTTTATTGAAAGAAATTACCCTTGATTATTTTCATTGATGAATGAGATATATATACAAGTTACAATCTCCAAATATGGAAAATCCTATTCATACTATACTTCTAAATCATAATCATATTTGTACAAGAATTCTACAACTATGGTAAGTTTGTACACTAGTTTAATTACAATTCTAATCCTATTTGAGCACAGTACCGTGCTATATTCTATCACACCCCGCAGTCATAGCGGGCGGTTGTCGTATGGTAAGACTGTCCCTAAAATCTTCAAATAGAACAAGATGTCAGCAATTTGATATCTGGAGGGCACATATAAAACGCGTACTTGTCCACGAGCTACCTTTTCACGAACAAAGTGAATATCCATCTCGATATGTTTAGTGCGCTGATGTTGGACCGGATTGCCAGAAAGATAAACTGCACTAACATTATCACAATAGACCAAGGTAGCCTTCTGAATAGGAAAGTGTAATTCTAATAAAAGATTACGCAGCCAACATGATTCAAATACAACATTAGCCATGCCTCGATACTCATCCTCTACACTGGATCGCGATAATGTAGCCTGGCGTTTCGCAGACCACGAGACCAAGTTATCCCTAAGAAATATACAATAACTAGATGTCGAGCATCTGGTATCAGGACAACCACTCCAATCAGCATCTGTATATGACACAAGAGTAGAGACGGAAGAATGATAAAAATGCAATCCATAATCAAGTTGCCATGGATGTACCATATAATGCGTTTGAGCGCATGCATGTGCTCAATCCGTGGGTCATGTATGAATAAACACACCTACTGAACTGCATAAGTAATCAGGTCTCGTGAAAGTAAGTTACTGAAGTGCCCCTGCAAGACTGCGATACTGGGTGGGATCCTCGTACGGTGTGTCTGACATAGTACTCAGCTTCAGTTTGGTATCAACCGGAGTGGAAGTAGACTTACAAGATGACATACCAGCTCTTTCAATAATCTCTATATCATACTTCCTTTGAGATAAAAATATACCACATGAATGACGCGTGACAGCAATGCCCAAGAAATAACTAAAGGGTTCCAAGTCTTTCATTGCAAATTCAGAAGTGAGAAGTGACATGATAGACTTGCGCAGATTATCAGATGAAGCAGTCAATATAATATCATCTACATACAATAAAATGTATGCCGAGAGAAGTACCACGACGATATATAAATAGAGAATGATCGGACTGTTGTGAGAAAACCCAATAGTAGATACATAATCTGCAAACCTCTTATACCAAGCCAGCGGGGCCTGCTTAAGCCCATACAAGGACTTCTTCAGCAAACACACATGATGATGATGATTGGGATCTCGAAAACCCAATGGCTGATGCATATAGACTGTCTCCTTAAGATCACAGTGTAAGAAACATTCTTTACATCCAACTGATGAATAGGCCATGCTTTTGAGAGAGCCAAACTAAAAACACTGCGAATGGTAGCCGATTTGACCACCGGACTAAACGTCTCACCACAATCCACGGCAACCTGTTGAGTTTTACCATCACCTACAAGACGAGCCTTATGCCTCTCAAAAGAACCTTCAGAATTTTTTTTATGAGTAAAAATCCACATAGACCGAATAATATTAACACCAGATGGATGGGGTACTAACTCCCAAATCTTATTTTCAATAAGAGCATTATATTCGTCAGTCATAGCCAATTTCCAATTCGGGTCATGTAGTGCAGACACAGGGTTATGTGGTAG
The DNA here is from genome assembly GCA_034509755.1 of Anisodus tanguticus. Lineage (NCBI taxonomy): Eukaryota > Viridiplantae > Streptophyta > Magnoliopsida > Solanales > Solanaceae > Anisodus > Anisodus tanguticus. Next base: position 34,136,207 of record CM067557.1, on the reverse strand, counting down.
TGGGGATTTAGAGACATTAGAATTAGGATTAAAATGTTATTTTGGTTTAAAAATACCTTTTGACTACGAGTAACAGGCCCTTGACTCGAGGTAGAGTTGGGTTGATTTGGGGTAATGGGCGGGACGGTGACAGACTGGCCAGCAGGGGCAGAGGCCGATACTGGAGTGGGCTGGAACATTGGAACAGTACAAAGATCGGTATTGGGCCGTATTTCTGGCCCACTAGTCAGAATCTGCGGAACAGTGGTAACGGGATTATGTGGGCCTGCTGGTGTATTTTGGTCACGGGACAAGTCCGATAAATGGTGGATAATATATGGTGAGACCTCGTCATCTAAAAAATTATACAAACTACACGGGACTACTCACTTTAGCAAATAGAAATTGGGTTTTATCAAAAAGAACATGGCGACTAATTATGATTTTATTAGACGATAAATCAAAATATTTGTAACCATGATGATAAGATGGATAACTCAAAAACACACAAGCGGTAGAACGGACTTGAAGTTTGTTAATTGTAGTCGGAAAAAGTAGATAGCATAAATACCCAAAGACCCTAAGATGTGAATACGAATGAGTCTTATTATAGAGAATTTTAAGGGGGGATTCATATGCTAACCATTTGGTAGGAAGTACGTTAAGGAGGTAAGTAGTCATTTGTAATGCATGATTCCAAAAGGAAGGGGGTACGGAAGCATGGGCTAATAAAGTTTGGACAATATTATTAATGGTACGAATTTTTCGTTCGGCTTTCCCATTTTGTGAGGACGTATAAGGACAAAAAAAATGAAAAACTATGTCATTAGCATCACAACATTCCCCAAACAACTCATTATCGTATTCCTTGCCATTATCATATTGAATATTTTTAATTTTCCGTTCGAATTGGGTACGGATGAATGCTCTAAATTTTAAGAAAGTGAAAAAAACTTGTGACTTTTTGGATAACGGAAAGGTCCACAAAAAATTAGAATAATGATCCAAAAATAAGACATAATAACGAATGACCCAAAGAACTTAAAACGAGAGATGTCCATAAATCACTATGAATAACGTCAAAAGAAATCAAAGTACAAGAAGTAGAGGCTACAAATGGTAATCGAACATGTTTCCCTAACGGACAAGAAGAACAAAGTGGAGTACTACGCGTATCCTTACAAGAAATAAATTTTTTTTATGCAAACACAAAATAATAGACGATCCCTGATGACCCAAACGTGTATGCCACAAGGAAGGAGCAAGGGCGGCAAAAGTAGACGTCATAGCTTGAATCGTGGAAGTGGTGGTAGTTGTGATTGGATAAAGCTCTCCCCTACTATTGCATCTCATTAGAGGTATCCCCGTTTTGAAATCCTTCACAGAAAATCCAAAGGGATCAAAATTAACATAAACCCAATTATCAGTGGTGAATTTTCGGACATACACCAAATTTTTAATTAAGTTAGGGCCATGAAGGATATTTTTCAAAACTAGAGGTGTATGTGGGGGAGACAAAGTTGTTTGTCCATAACCGCGAATTGAAATTGAGTTGTCATTACCAATAATTATACCACGATTTTGCTCAAATTTGAATAAGACGAGAGAGTACCTTGATCGGATGTCATATGAGAAGTGGCTCCAATGTCCATATACCAATTCGCGTCCAGGGGATTTATGACAACTGTATGCATTGCAGCTTCAATATTTGTAGGTGTCGGGATCAGATTTGGGCCCATAACATGGAAGGCCTGCGGGGGCCGAGGCCCAAGCAGGACTGCATGTTGTCCCGACCCATTACTATACCACATTCTACTATTTAGGACCGAGAAACTAGGCCTGGAATTTTGTTGGAACTGAGCCCAATTTCCCGGATAAGGAGGAGGCTGAAAAAATAAGGGATGCTGGGCCAATGGCCACTGGCCCAGCCCCACTGCCAAGGGGCCCATGGCTGGGGCCAGTTGGCCTGCGGCCCACTGCTGTAGTTACCATTGTTCCGTCCTCCGCCACCGTTACCACTGCGATTGCCACCGCTATTTTTGCCATTATTTTAATGATTTTGACCCTTTTTGCCGCCATCGTGGTTACGATTTTAGCCCGGATTTCTGGAGAATGAGCGAGGGTCGTCTGACATGGTTATTATTATGACAGAATGTGCTCTGATAGCCGTCTTTTTAGCCAAACCAGCCTCTTCTAGCGTGAGCATGGAACATGCTTGATAAAATGATGGCAGAGGATTACTTTGACGAAGTAGTGTTCCAACGCCATTATAGAGCTCAGAAAGGCCCGCAACCATTTGAAGAATAAGATGATTATTGGTAACGGGCACACCAATGTTGCGGAGTTGGTCCGCCAATTTTTTCAGCCTTTTACAATTGGCCGAGGCATTAGGAAAATCTTCCATGTTGACATGGGAAAATTTCTACTCAAGAGGGACAGCACGGGAATTTTTGTTATCTTGGAATATATCATTCACCCTATTCCAAGTAGCCATCATCGTAGCATCAGGTTCAATAATCGTCTCCAAGAGGTCTGTAGAGATTGTGGAATAAATCCACTGACATTCGATAGCATCAAGAGTTGTCCATGACGTAGGATCATCCTCGGGGGTAGCCATCTTCTCATCGCCAGTTACCGAGGGGATTATGTGATGAAAGACTTGATGCGAGCGTGCGTGAACTTTGAATAATTCCGCCCACATCGCGTATTGGATGTTTTCCATCTCAAGAACAATAGGGATGTGGTTCTTGATGTTGGAAACTGTAAGGGCAAAATAAAATATGCTCTTTGACGTAGACATAACGAAAGAACAATAGGTGAATTAGGGACTAGGAAGAAATTTTAGAAATAGAGGAGAAAAAGTGCACGGAAACCGAGGAAGGTTTCACAGAAAATTAGCAGAAATCGAGAAGGGCGGAAGTGTTTTTTGTGGGTTATAACAATTGCAGAAAATGGAAAGTAAGTAAATATTACAAATGCTAGAAAGGATAAACTAATCAAGATTACAACAAACTGGAAATAAGAACGATTACAAACTCTTTGTGATTTGCTGAGACGAGTGATGACACTCTGTCTTTAAGACAAGATTGCCCCGTATATATCATTTTACGTTGTCAGGAAATAGTCTCCCAAGATACAACAACAACTTAACAAATGAGCAAGGAAAACTCAACTGTTACTCTTGAAGAACTTTGAATATAGAAATGATGCTAGAGAGGAAGAAAAAGATTTCAGAAAGTTTCGAAGTGTTGAACAATTGAGCCAAATGCCTCAATTTATAGTGTAAGAAAATGACCCTTCAACTAGTCAACTAATGACCTTCAATAGCCATATGATGTCACTTATTGAGGGGTTACATTCAGCCAAATAATGGCTGAATTCATGTGTCAAATAATGGAGATTCAATGCTCCAAAACAAGCCCAAAAGTCCGAATTTCCCATCTTCCCGTCGCAGCATTCTTCCTCGGAAGCACCGCGGCTCTATTAGCCCAACCATCAATTAACGTTGCGGCGCTGCCATGAGGGTGCCGCGACTCCGACGGTGTTGCGACGCGGTCCTTCACGGCTCCACGGCGATTTTCGACTCATTTCATCTTACACTTCATACACTTCTTCCTTTGTTTAACAACGTGGAATACTTGTAATTTGGATAATAACCGTCCATCATTCTATGTCTCAAACGTATTACGTATGTATCAATATCTCTTTCACTAATGAAATTTACGATATTTGGTACTACGTGTACACTTATATGGAAACGACGTTTCCGACGTGCGGGGCCCCAATTGTTCGAGTCATAAATAATGGGATAAACTTAATTCCACATTAGTAAATTTCCAACAATCCCTCCTGAAAGAGATTTTGGCGCACTCACAAGGTGCCTATTTCCAGCAATCTTTCAGCGGACAGATGTTGCATATGGATAGGTAGCTTCCGCTTTGAACCTTCCATAGTTGAATACCATCGGACTTAGTTACTGCACGGTGAACGTGATGTCTTGAACCATCAGTGTTTAGTGTAAACCTAGTCAACGGTACCAACACAACAATTTCCCTTACTCTGTTCTTCATAATGTTTTATCCGTTGTGGCCGTGGACTTTTCTTGGATGCTTAAGTGTGTTCATTTGAGGCGGTCTGTCCTCGCACTTAAATAGGTGGTATCTTACAAGGTATCCTGCTATAACCCATTTTACAAGTATTAGGAACCATTAAAAGTTTCCACAAACCTAACATCAACCGTTGATGATCATTAAAGGTTTAGGAAACTTAACCTTTACCCACACTGCAGATAGCACTTAACGTCTATCGCGGGAACGACTTTGGGTTTATGTTCTTTATAGGGATCATAACCCGAAGTGCACTTGCTTCCACCGAAGCGCTCAACTGAACCTTTACAACTTAGTTTTCCCATTGAACCAAATTCCTGGGATCTCCAGTCAGTAAGATTAGGTTACCACCGTATTGGTCCTTAAAGCTTGGGTTTTAAGCCCATTCCCCTAAACAAGCAAAATATATGATCTTTGGGTAAGCCCTTTGTCAGTGGGTCCGCTATGTTATCCTTTGATTTTATGTAATCAATGGATATTATACCCATGGTGATCAGTCGTCTAACAGTCTTATGTCTCCGTCGAATATGACGAGACTTGCCATTGTACATAGAACTCTGTGCCCTTCCTAGAGCCGACTAACTGTCGTAGTGGATCATTACAGAAGGTACGGGTTTGTCCCAACAAGGGACATCCTCTAAGAAGTTGTGAAGTCACTCAGCTTCTTCTCCTGCTTTGTCTAAAGCGATAAACTCTGATTCCATCGTGGATCGGGCGATGCAAGTTTGCTTAGAGGATTTCTAAGACACAGCCCCGCCATCAATTGTAAATATATACTCACTGGTGGACTTAGTGTTCTCTATATCAGATATCTAGTTTGCATCACTGAACCCCTCTAGAACAACTGAATATCTCGAATAATGCAACCCGTAAGTTAGCGTGTATTTCAGGTATCGTAGTACCCAATTCAATGCCTTTCAATGATCATTACTTGGATTACGGGTAAACCTAACCAACTTATTGACTGCATAAGCAATATCAGGTCGGGTGCAGTTTCTTATGTACATCAAACTCCCAATCACATGTGCATATTGCTCTTGGCATACGGGTGTACCATAATTTTTATCAAGCTTTTGATTTCTATCCAGTGGTGACTTCATAGGCGATCTGTCAAACATCTCAAACTTTCTCAACACATCCTCGATGTAGTGAGACTGAGATAAGACCAGTCCGTCAGACATCTTATAGATCTTTATCTTTAAGATGACATCTGTAATACCCATATACTTTATGTCGAAGCATTGTTTCAACATGTTCTTAGTCTCTAGGATCATGCTAGGACTGCTCCCTGTGATCAACATATCATCTATGTACAGACATATCATGACGAATGAGTCAGAGTTACCTTTCGTGTAAACACATTTATCACACGCATTAATGGAGAAACCCTTCGATAGTAGAGTACTATCAATTTTTTATGCCATTGCTTTGGGGCCTGTTTCAGCCCGTACAGAGATTTAACAAGTCAACAGAATTTCTTCTCTTGCTCTGGAACCACATACACATCGGGTTGTTCCATATAAATTTCTTCTTCCAAATCACCATTTAGGAAGGCTGTCTTGACATCCATTTGATGTATCTCACGGTAACGCAACACTGCGATCGCAATGAATACTCGTATGGACGTCATCCTAGACACCGGGGAGTACGTGTCAAAATAGTTAAGGCATTCCTTCTGTCGATAGCCCTTGACTACCAACCTGGCCTTGTACTTATCTATAGATCCATCTGCTTTATACTTCCGTTTGAATATCCATTTACAACCCAACGGTTTATTTCCCGAAGGAAGATCAACCAACTCCCAAGTATGGTTATGCAGGATGGAGTCTATTTCACTCTCAATAGCTTATTTCCAGAGCGGTGCCTCTGGAGTTGACAATGCTTCAGCAATTGTTATTGGTTCGTCATCAACCATATAAGCTAAAAGTCAGGACCGAAGGATTTTCCCTTCCTGGCCATTTTACTTCGCCTCGATTCCAGCTCTGGAGTCTCCAAGTTCTGAGAATCTGGAATACTAGATTCCGGATATTCAGCCACTTCGAGGTCCACTAGACCTGAACCATCAAGATCCGGGCAATCAACGACTCCTGGTTACTGAGAGCTTTGTTCATAACTTCATTTGTGAGAGGTTATGTCTTTTTCCTTTCTAGGAAAAGTATCCTCAAAGAATTGAGCATTCCTTGATTCCATGATTGTACCCCCGTGGATATCTGGAATATCTGACTTATGCACTAAGAAGCGATAATCACTATTGTTATTTGCATATCGGATGAAAATGCAATCTACAGTCTTAGGCCCAATCTTGACCTGCTTTGGCTTGGGCACTTCAACCTTTTCCAAACAAACCTACACCTTTAAATATTAATAGGTGGATTTCTTTTCCTTCCATGATTCATATGGAGTTTTGTCTTTACCCGTATGTGGGACTCTATTAAGAATCGTATTTGCAGTAAGGATGACTTTTCCCCACACATTTTGGGGAAGACCGAAATTGATGAGAAAGACATTCATCATTTCCTTTAACGTGCGGTTCTTGCGTTCAGCAACACCGTTCGACTGAGGTAAGTATGGAGCCGTCGTTTGATGAACAATGCATGATTCGGCACAATATTCCTCAAATGGCGCTACGTATTCTCCCCCTCTATCGCTACGAATGGATTTAATCTGCATGCTTAGTTAGTTTTCAACTTATGCTTTGTAACATCGGAACGCTTCAAAGGCTTCATCTTTACTTTTCAACAACTAAAGGTAACAATACATTGTGCTATCATCAATGAATGTCACAAAGTACTTTTTCTCCCTAGTTTGTGCAAACTTTAAATCACATATATCTGTGTGAATAAGTTCTAGATGAGCGGTATTTCTTTCGAGAAATCGAAAATGAATCTTTGTGAGTTTTGCCTCTACGCACACCTCACACTTATGTTGAGGGTTTACGTCGATAGGCGACAACAACTCCAACTTCACCAACCTTTGGATGGACTTGTAGTTAACATGTCTTAATCTATAATGCCATAAATTAGAAGACTCAAGCAAGTAAGAAGAAACTTAAATTTTATTGCTTGGACACATTACAGACATGGCGTTAACTTTGAAGAGGCCTTCACAGACTAAGCCTCTTCCCACAAAAGTTTCATTCTTGGTGATTACAAACTTATTGGACTCAAATACTAGCCTAAAACCAATAAATAACCTGAAATTAAATTCCTCATAATCTCAGGGACATGCATCACCTCCTTCAGAGTGAGCTCCTTTCCAGAAGTCATCTTCAGGACTACCTTTCCTACCCCCAGCACGTCAGATGAAGCGTTGTTACCCATGAACATCTTCTTGTCTGTAACTGGTGTATATGTGGAGAAGGCATCTCTATTAGAACAAATATGTCTGGTAGCACCCATGTCCATCCACCATTGCATGGGATTCTCAACAAGGTTTGCTTCAAACACCACCGCCGATAACTCCTCAATCATGTCGTCAAGAAGCGTGTTTTTGATGACATTAGCATGTGCCTTGCCTTTGACATTGGCCTTCTCTTGTTGCTCAGTCTTAAGCTTGCGGCAGTCCTTGATCATGTGATCAGGTTTCCCACAGTGGTAACAGTTCCCCTTGAACTTCTCCGCCGTCTGGGTCTTGCCGTCTTTTTGGAACTTGCGTTTGTTGCTTGGGTTCCCTTTGGCCTCAGCCAGATTTGCCTTTGCCTCAGCGGGTTGTTTTTTCCTAGGAAAGGCCTTCTTATTATCTTCCTGAATCTGGAGTTTGATAATAAGTTCCTCAAAGGTCATTTCCTTTGTCTTGAGTTTTAAGCAACTCATAAACTCATTCCACGAGGGAGGTAACTTCTCAATTAGTGATGCAACCAAAAGCTGCTCATTTGGTTTCATACCTTCCAAATCCAGATGATGTAGAATCATTTGAAATTTCTGGACTTGGGACATCACAGTTTTGCTATCCACCATTTGAAATTTTAGGAATTTCCAATAATGAATTTCTTCGTACCAGCATCTTGTGCGTTGTACTTCTTCTGCAGTTTTTCCCATAACTCTTTGGCGGTGCCTACGGTGCAATACACCATGTAGAGTGGGTCTGACAGACAGTTCAAAATATAGTTCTTACACATGAAGTCACTATGACTCCATGCATCAAGAACCATCTTCATGCCATTAACGACATGGATACCTTGGCCCCCTTCAGTCGTTTCATTAGGTTGAGTGTATACTTCATCTACAACTTGTGGAGGATATTCTGTTAGGAAATGAGCCATTCCCATAACAGTCAGATAAAACAACATCTTATGCTGCCATTTCTGGTGGAATCCAGAGGGTGGAGGAGCTGTAACATTCCCTTGAGCAGCAGGAAAGGCATTGGGTATGCCTTGAGCAGCAGTGAAGGCACTGGATGTGCCTTGAGCAGCAATGGGGAAGGTAGAGGGGTTGCTTTGAGTAGCAACAGCAGTATCAGAAGTGAGTTGTTCTCTTCCAGTCATCTTTCTAAGCACTTACAACAATCTTGTCTTAAAATTGTGGGTTACAACAATTGTAGGAAATGGGAAGTAAGTAAATATTACAACTGATAGAAAGGATAAACTACTCAAGATTACAACAAACTGGAAATAAGAACGATTACAAACTCCTTGTGATTTGCTGAGACGAGTGATGACACTCTGTCTTTAAGACAAGATTGCCCCGTATATATCATTTTATGTTGTCGGGCAATAGTCTCTCAAGATACAACAACAACTTAACAAATGAGCAAAGGAAACTCAAGTGTTACTCTTGAAGAACTTTAAATATAGAAATAATGTTAGAGATGAAGAAGAAGATTTCAGAAAGTTTCTAAGTGTTGAACAATTGAGCCAAAAGCCTCAATTTATAGTGTAAGGAAGTGACCCCTCAACTAGCCAACTAATGACCTTCAATAGCCATATAATGACACTTATTGAGGGGTTACATTCAGCCAAATAATGGATGAATTCATGTGCCAAATAATGGAGATTCAATGCTCCAAAACCAGCCCAAAAGTCGAAAGTTTCCATCTTCTCGTATCAACATTCTGCCTCCGAAGCGCCGCAACTCTGCGAATTAGTGTTGCGGCGCCTCGGCTCCAGTAGCCCAAACCACCATTTAGCGCCGCGCGCGCTGCCATGGGAGTGCTGCGGCTCCGACGGTGTTGCGTCGTCACCCTTCACGGCTCCGCGACGATTTCCGACTCGTTTCATCTTACACTTCTTCCTTCGTTTAGCAATGTAGAATACTTGTCATTTGGCTAATAACCGTCCATCATTCTATGTCTCAAGCGTATTACGTATGTACCAATATCTCTTTCACTAATGAAATTTATGATACTTGGCACTACGTGTACACGTGTGTGGAAACGACATTTCCGACGTGCGGGGCCCAATTGTTCGAGTCATAAATAATGGGATAAACTTAATTCCACATTAGTAAATTTCCAACATTTTTGGGAGAAAGTATTTTAGACCTAGACTTCTGATACCATAATCAAAATAATCTCTTGATTATTTTGATTAATGAATTGGGTGTATATACAAGTTACAATCTCAAAATATGGAAAATCCTATTCATACTATACTTCTAAATTATAATTATACTTGTACAAGAATTTTACAACTATGATAAGTTTGTACACTAATTTAATTACAATCATAATCTTATTTAAGTACGGTACCGTGTTATATTCTATCATTTATTTATTCACTATCTTGGAGGAACGGGGCAAAAGTATACTGGCACTTAAAGTCATTGTTGTGTTGTACTATATCAATCTATCTATTTTATCAAGAGGGACAGAATATGAAGAAAAAAATCAAACATGATAAGGTAAAATCCAAATTTAAACAAGTTCTCTCACGATAAGGTTGACTGCAAAAGCAAAGCAAGTAAGAAAGAAAAGATGTCATTAATTCAACTGAACCAACTACAATCCTCCATTTGAAAGTACAACAAACAGTGCTTCCAAATTCCATATCAACGCTCAACAATTCTGCGAATCAATGCAGTTTCCCTCAACGGACAACAACTAATACAGTCCGGTAAAGTCCGTCCTATATTACCTAAAGAAGCAGGTGCAGCCATGGAAAATGAAGGGTATATATTGCTGGACATTAGGCCAGAATGTGACAGAGACAAGGCGTGTGTTTCGGGTTCGTTACACGTGCCACTTTTTTGAAGGACATGGATAATAGTCTCATTACTCTGTTGAAGAAATGGGTGCATTTTGGTTATATTGGAGCTTGGACCGGACAGAATTTCACTGTGATAAATGATGAGTTTGTTAAGCAAGTTGAGCAGGAAATTCCTGATAAGGATAATGCTAAGGTACTCGTGGCTTGTGGTGAAGGACTAAGGTTATTAATGTAATTATTCAAGGTGTTACGGTAGAATAATATTAATCTCCCTTGGGGAGGCTTTCTCATTAATACAAATATATATAGTGTACAATGTGTAGTATAACCATAATACAATAATGAATCCTCTACTTATCATAATTCTATACAAAATATATATGTGATATATTCTAATTATGGTGGTGGGATAGAATTAGGATTCTAAACACATAGATACACGTTAATACACCCCCTCAGTCTAAGCGGGAGGAGGCCGGACGCTGAGACTGGATCTAAAGTCGAGGAACAGTTGTCGAGGAAGACCCTTCGGAAAGATATCCGTGTATTGATATGAGGAAGGCACATGCAACACCTTAACCTGACCGAGAGCAACCTTCTCACGAACAAAGTGTATATACATCTCAATATGCTTGGTCCGCTGATGTTGAACCAGATTATGTGATAAATAAATAAAGGATATGTTATCATAATAGACGACAGACGCGTGATGCAAGGGACAGTGAAGCTCCAAAAGAAGGTTTCGGAGCCAGCAGGTCTCAGTAACAACATTTGCAACTCCTCTATACTCTGCTTCTGCACTCGAACGGGATAATGTGGCTTGCCTCTTGGCAGACCAGGAAATGAGATTATCACCTAAAAACACGCAGTAGCCTGAGGTGGAGCGGCATGTGTCTGGACAACCTGCCCAATCAGCATCCGTGTAGGATAACAATTTGACTGGTGCTAAGGGGTATAGATGTAATCCATAATCAAGGGTGCCCTTAACATATCGAATGATGAGTTTAAGGGCAGTGTAATGAGGCTCCACGGGGGCATGCATAAACAAGCATACCTGCTGAACAGCACAAGCGATGTCAGACCTGGTGAAGGTAAGGTACTGGAGTGCACCTGCAAGACTTCTGTACAGAGTGGGATCGGGCACTGGGTTACCATCATCAGCACTAAGCTTTGACTTAGAATCAACCCGAGTGGACATGATTTTGCAGTTTTCCATTTTAGCCCTGTACACTATCTCCTCTGCATACTTGCGCTGGCACAGGAACATAGAACCTGCAGACCGAGTCACTAATATGCTCAAAAAATAGCTCAACTTCCCCAAGTCATTCATAGCAAATTCGGGTTTAAGGAGTGCAATAATCTCATACTTTAACACATCAGAGGAGGTAGTGAGCACAATATTATCCACATATAACAACAAATAAGCAATACTACTACCTTGATGAAACATAAAAAGAGAATTATTGCATTTGCTGCATATGAACCAAATCCGCATAATGTACTGTGCAAAGCGATCATACCGCGCTCGAGGGGCCTGTTTCAACCCATATAGTGACTTACGAAGGCGGCAGACATATTAAGGAGCGGCGGGGTGGACAAATCCAGGCGGCTGATGCATATAGACGGTTTCTTTCAGATCTCCGTGTAGAAATGCATTTTTCACATCAAGCTGATGAATGAGCCAATTAGGGATGCCAACAGATCGGATCTGGATCGGATCCTACTAGATCCAGATCCAGATCCAAATTCGTTTTTCATACCTGAATCCAGATTCGGATCCACATGTAAAAAAATTTGTCTTGCTAAGAATTTTTTTTTAAACTGACAAACGATTTTTACTTAGCTAACAGTTTAATGTGTTTTAATTTTGAAATGTTCATATGAGATATTTTGTTCGTTGTTTCGTTTCGATTGTGAGTTATTAATGGAAAATGTTGAACAATGATAATAGTTGTGGAAAATGTTGACTTGTATTTCCACAATACAGAAACTTGCATGTGCTTGGAATCTTCACAAATGAAGTGAATATAATTTTAACTACTTGTCTATGGAGATGTTAGTCATTCACTAATATAACATTAATTTTATTATTGAAGTTACCTCTTTATTTTTTGGTTTTTGAGTTAACGCGGGGATAAATTAAACTTGTTTTGAGAATTAAACTTGCAAAGATGTGTTTAGCAATTTTAAGAAAATACTTATAAAATTACATTCTAGGTTATGAATATATTTAATAAAAACGGATCCACGGGTCGGATCTGGACCGGATACTGATCTCAAATACAAGATCCAGTTCCAGATCCGATCCGCCAGAAATGGATCCGGGTCCAATCCGGATCCGTCGGGTCCAAATTTTGAAGATTCATATCCTATAAAACGGATCTGGATCCACCGGATCCGGATCGGGTCCAGGATCCATTGCCATCTCTAGGGCCAATGCTTACCCATAGCGATACTCATAACTGTTCGGATAATGGACGATTTGACCACCGGATGGAATGTCTCACCATAATCAATACATGTCTGCTGATTAGTGTCATTAGCCATAAGTCTGGCCTTATATCTCTATAAGTCACCACTATCCCTCAACTTGTGATGAAAAAGCCACATGCACCGGACCATATTCACTCCCTCTGGTCTAGGAACCAAGTTTCAAGTATGTTGTTTCGTTAAAGCATTGAACTCCTCACACATGGTCGCATTCCAATTTGGGTACAGTTTGGCTAATTTTGGGCTTTTGGGAATAGGGGAAATTATGTGGGCGGACAGGTTAAATAGAACTTTGGGTTTAAAAATCCCGTGTTGGGCATGGGTTTCCATACAGTGTGAGGGTGCTGGGTTTGCAGGGGGGTGGGTCGATTTGTCTGGTGAACTGGGTAGGGTAGGACCAGTGATGGGTGGTAGGTTGGGCATCGAATGGGGTGGGGCGATGGTGGTGGTAGGTGCTGTTGTCGGTGTACTGGGACTGGTGGTTGACGGTACAGTGGGGTACGACATCGGTGGTGGAGTGAGTCTGGTATTGGGGTTGGTTGATTGGTTGTTGGTGGATGAGTCGATGATGGCTGACCGGAGAGACTGTAGCGACGGTACAGGAGCAAAGACGACGACCGGTGGACTGGTGGAAATGGATGGCCGATTGTAAAAGGTGGTGACAAGCGGCGACACCGGTGATAGAGCCGGCACAAGTGGCAGTGACGACGACTGGTAGTTCTGGTGTGTGGTGGTGGGTGACCGAGACTGACCGGCGGTGTTTGGCGGAGATGACTGGGTAGTTGTGTTTGACTGACACAGTTCCCTAAGAATGACGGGAGACATGTCTGACTCGTCTAAAAAATTGTATTTCGGTTTTCAAAATTTTTGGATATTCAAAAATGGAATGTGGTCCCATCAAAGGTGACGTGACGAGAGACATGAATTTGACGAGTGGCCAAGTCATAACACAGATAACCTCTATGGTTCGATGGAAATCCTAAGAAGACATACAGAGTGGTGCGGGGGGCTAATTTGTGAGGTGTAGTGGAAGTGAGATTAGGATAACATAAGCAACCGAATATCCGAAGGTGATGATAAGAGGGAATCCGACGGTGTAAGATTTCGATTGGAGTCATGTTATGTAGGGTATTAGTGGGTAAAATATTAAGGATGTATTCTACCATTTTGATTGCATATACCCAAAAAGCTGGAGGGAGAGGCATGAAACAGGAAAGTGCGGGCCATGTTATTAATTGTACGAATAATACGCTCGGCTTTACCATTTTGAAGGGACGTGTGAGGACACGAAAAACGAAAGATCATGCCATTATTTTTGCAAAATTTTTGAAATGCGGAATTGTTAAATTCACGACCATTGTCACATTGGAAAGATTTTATGGCTCGTTCAAATTGCGTTTTGATAAGGGTGAAAAATTCTAAAAATTTGGCAAAGACTTCAGACTTGAATTTTAGTGGGTAAATCCAAATAAAGTGGGAGTAGTCATCAAATAGTACGAGATAATATTTATGACCCAGGGAGCTGGTAATGAGGGACATCCATAAATTAGAATGAACAATATCAAACGGAGCAAACGTAACGCTAACAGATGAATTAAAAGGAAGACGAACATGTTTGTCTAATTGACAAGAATTGCAGTTTTGGGAATATTGCTTCTAAGGAAATTAAAAACAGGGGCTCCTGAGTGTCCAAGACTATTGTGCCAGATTGATGGAGATAGAGCAGCTAGGAGAGAATGTGAAGGAGAACTGGCAGTCGATGAGGGTGTGAACGGATATAGGTCCCCTGTGCTATTACATCTCGTAAGAGGAGTCTCCGTACGTAGATCCTTCACAGTAAAACCAAATGGATCAAAATCAACAGACATAGAATTATGACGAGTAAATTTCCTAATGAAGATTAAATTTTTGATGATGTTTGGTGCATAGAGGATGTTATTTAGGGAGAAGGGTGGGTGAGGTGTCGGAGTGTGGGTGTGACCATAACTCTGAATTGGAATGCGGTGACCATTTTCAACTGTAATAAATTGAGGAGACTTTAAACGAAACAATTTGGAAAGATTACCTGCAGACCGGGTGAGGTGAGATGAGGTTCCGGAGTTCATGTACCAATTTTCATCGGGATGCTGTAAATTCATATCGTCGAATGTCCGGCCCAAATCGTAGACATCCGAGTTGTGGGTCGTGCGGAACCGAGCATGTGCGACGTGGGCACAGTGTGCCGATATTGGGTTGGTTGAGAGCACGGAGCCGGGCCCGGTACCCCTTGCCGCCGAAATGGAAAGTGGGTGAAGGGTAGCACGGGACGGAGGCCCAGCTGCGGGGGTCCGGGGTCTTGGGCATTGGGCCGGTCGATAAAGGAAACCGAGTAGGTCGTTGTGGCTGCCGGCCCTTTCTCTTATCTGCTGCGGCCCTTGCCGCCCGCCCACCGCCGCCGCGGCCGGGTCGTTGTCCCCAGAGGCCTGGCTGGCGGCGGCGAGCGTGATTTTATGCAGACGTTTCAGCCGCTAACGCCTTCTGGTTTTGCTCGTCTTGCTTTGCACGGTGGGTTTCCTCCAATAATAATAATTGCGAGTGGGCTTTGTTGAAACTAGGAAGAGGGTCATCCTGCTGAATCATCTTGGCTAGGGTGTCATATTCACCTTTTGGGAGGCCTGCAATCAGTTGCAACACCATCTTTGTCTCGGACACGGGTGTACTAACGTTGGACAATTGGTCTGCCACCAGTTTCAACTGCTTGCAATATTCAGACATATTAGAAAAAATTTCAAGACGGGTAGTGTTAAATTGTTCTTCCAAGTATACTGCACGAGTGTTCTTGTTGTCTTGAAATATTTCTTCTAGTTGTGTCCATAGGTCACGGGCGGATGCACCTGTTTTCATGATGGTGAGGAGTAAATCCTTGGATATAGTGTCATATATCCACTGTTTGACCACGACATCAAGGCGACGCCATGTTGTGTCATCCATATCAGGAGGACGAGGTACAGAGTCGTCAATATGGTCAAGCACATGATATACACATGCATGAATTCAGAACAGTTTCACCCATGACCAGTATTGGCCATCTTCCTGATCAAGAATCAACGGGATGAAGTTCTTGATGTGGGTGACCGCGAGAGCCGGATGAAAAGATGGCGATGAGAGGGTTGTGGGAGGAGTTTGGATGACGACTGGGTTGGAAGTGGGAGTAGCCAGTATATCCATTAAATTGGGATATAATGGAAGAGAAGAAAAAAAAATTAAGATTGGAAAAAATCTGGTTGTTTGGCCGAGAGGGGCAGTGGCCTAAGAGAAAAAGAATATTTGATTTAGAGTAGAGTTTTGGCTTTTGATACCATGTAGAATAATATTAATCTCCCTTGGGGAGGCTTTCTCATTAATACAAATAAATATAGTGTACAATATGTAGTATAACCCTAATACAATAATGAATCATCTACTTACCATAATTCTATACAAAATATATATGAGATATATTCTAATTATGGTGCTGGGATAAAATTAGGATTCTAAACACATAGGTACACGTTAATAGTTACTTTTTCATAAATAGTGTCCACCGGCTACTTTTCGCTCCTATTGTTTTTTAAAATAGTCATTGTTTTGAAAGCTCCGTGACATTAACTATTTTTCAATTACAAGGATGGAAAAATTGACTATTTATGAATTTCACCCGTTTTGCTTGCATTCATATTGATATTGGCCCATAACCCGAAGCAAAGCTGGTTCTTCTTGACCATTCCGTAATTGAAGACTACTAGCTAGAATAATCAGGATTCGCGTTGGACAGCCCTGCCAAGGGAGTAAACTGCTCCCTACCGAGAGATTTTTCATTTTTAGGACTCAAACACGAAAATGTAGGGATCCCAACCATTCCTTTCCGTGGTATGATATGGGATACAAATACGTGATGTACATCCCTTTATATATTACTCCTATGTCTATTTTTTTAAAAAATTTATAGACACAATTATTTATAACTAATTTTCAATTTAGGCATAGTTGATTGATTGACATACAACTCCGAGTACAAGGAAAATCTTTTCTTTCCTTTGGACTTCATATGATGGTGAACAACAGCTCTAATTTTGTTTATAATATAATGTTAGTATGCTCCATGATTTCAATTACAGAGACCTATAAGTTCTGCCAATGTGAATTAGTTTCAGGTATATATTGGACAATTCTGAACTTTATGGCTGCACCTGCAGGTCTTTGATGGCTATTTCAAAGTTACATGAGGGAGAATACAGGAATTTGGCATGGTTAGCTGGTGGATTTAATCGTGCTTCTGATAGTGATTTTCCAGCAGTAGAAGGGCCTGAAAAGTTACAATATGCCACTATAGGAGGTGCATCATATTACTTCCTTCAATTGCTTATACTACTACAAGCTGTGGGAAAGGAAAGTTGATAGAACAGAATTGCCCATGATGGTGTTATCTTTAGGAGATATTGTATATCGATTAAGCAGTTGAAGCTTAGGCTATATGAACTGAAGTGTTCCACATTTTGCTTAATAACACAATGTTGTTGGTTCTCCCAGTCCATTTATACACTTCCTGAAGTCAACTATTATGTAATGCCTACTCAAGAAATGCAAAAAGTTCTGTAATTTCAAGTGCAGTAACTAGTGTGGTTCTTTTCCAATGTTGCTCGGACGCTCCAATAATACTGCCAGGTGCGTGACAAATCCTCTAAAATTAGTGCTTTTTTGGAGGATCCGACATGGCTGCGGCAGCATTTTTTGAGAGTTCGAGCCTCATAGCTTTTATCCTATATCCTCAGGAGATCATCAGTGATTCCCCACTTACCTCGTGTGACTTAAGACCCCGACCAATCTTTGGAAATGGAGGTGTCTCACCAACTAAGCAAGCCTCACTGGTTCATAACAAGAATGGTTGTGTGTTGGGACGAAGCAGTTAAAACTGTGTCATTTTAAGACTCCAACTTTAGGAGATGGTTTGTCTGACAAATGAAATATAACATCCAACACATATTTTGAGTATATAATATGAGGTTCAATTTTCTAGTCTATACATGAAGCATTATTTTACAAATTCGAAGCGCATAAGTAGTTTCACAGAGGGATATTTCTCTCCCTTTTCATCGTAAATAGGGACAGCTCGAATTCCTGTTCTGAGCTCTGAAACAGGAATGCAAGTTTGTCCACCAAAATCATCGATCTCTGACATATCATATTCATGAACTTCCACGCGAAGCAATGCTATCTTTGGAACTGTCAATGGGAACTCAAATTCATCATCCCATGTTGGTATCCAGTTATCCTCTATCGGCCTGGTTTTCTTAACTATTGAATCTGCAGGGACTCCAGCAATACCAATCTACAATACATGGAAGTGGAGTTAAGGAAAGAAATCTTAAAGAAAAAATCAAATGCAGATATATTAGGCCAACCTTGACATAGAAGTCTGGTGGAGAATATACATCAAAATGTGTATGTTTAAAGTCCAAATGCCAACCTCTTCCCATGTATATTTTCACCTGAAAATTAGACAATGCCAAGTTTTATTATATATCCTTCAGTAAGTGCGGGTAATTCACATATCTCAGATAAAGATGAATTGTTCTTCCACCTTCAGGGTGGTTTTCACTGATAAAGCCCTTTTAGGATCATGGACCTCGTTATTTGGGCCAGATTTTAAGAGAAACTCTGGTTTCTCGACATAACCGCAGCCACCATTTGCTCTGAACATCCCTTGCATTAACCACAAAGGCCTTCCATGTCCCTGGTGCAAGAAGATAGTCGCATTGTACATTAGAAATATGGACAGATGCGAAAATACAAACTTGCAGTACTAAAATATGGATATTGTGAGAATAAAGGAGCAAAGAAACTTATTGGAACCTGCATGTTGAATGCAACCATCTGAGCTCCATGCATCCATCCTATTAGTGGATTGTAATTGGAAGAGTCGATTCGTACACCTTTTGGATATACTCTCAGCAAATTTCTCTGAGTAAACCTATATATGGAGAATTCGACAGTGCACAACGTTGAAAGGAAAAGTAGTCAGCTCCGAGAAAGGAAAACAGTGTATTGTTTTTTGGAACAAACAACAACAAACACAGTTAGGCTTCGGCCGTTTCAAAAGTAAAACAGAATTAGGCCACCTTCTGAAATATTGATTATAGTTAACGTGAGGTTTAATTATTGTTTTTGTATACAAAAGCATAGCATATTATAGATATTCATGTACACGTAAACACAATGTTGAAAAAAGAACAGAACTATGATAAAGATTACAATCATTGCATTATGAGTTTGCGTTCACCTGATTAAATCTTGCCCATGATTGAGGGCAACATTTGTGAGCTTTTCTTCATTCAAGCTAACTCGTTTCACCTTAATAGGATCCACGGTTAGCCACTCACTTGTTGGACCTTTTGATTTCCCTGCTTGGATGGCAATCAAGTGTTTATACTCAGGAGCTGTATACTTCTGTATATTGGGGTTCTCATGATGAGAATCAGCTTCCTCATCTTGACACTCTCCGTTCTCTTTGTTCTGCATAGTGGTTTAATTTAGTCTAAATAAGCAAGTGTCCAAGGGCTTGGGTTTTTTCGTAGTATATTTATACAAAAACAACTTCTATGATTGATCACCTCATAATAAGCCAGTTTTTGTGTAATATCAGAAATTTCTGCTCCCCATGCTTTTTCCTCTGACGATTTCTTCCCCTTCTGAGAACCATTATCTTTCTCATTTGGTTTCTTAGTTTCAAGATATTCTTTCGGTGGTTTAGTTGAGATGATTATCCGCCCCTTCAAAGATTCTGGAGAAGGGAATTCTGACAAGCATTCTGCCCAACAGGTAAACAGTATATCTCCAAATATTTGAGTGACCATCTAGACATGAACTTAATCACGGTTAATCACACAACAAAAATTCAAACCATGAGACATGATCTTAATACTCGATAGTAGGAATAAGTTTACCTCGGCTACTTTAGCCTGAAGATCAGGAGTGAGATGGTCTTCTAGTGTTATAATTACAGGATATTCAGATGCCACAAATGCATGCTCCTTTATTGATTTCAAACATTGGATAAGTTCCACCGGAGGAGTTAGTGTCCTGCATTTTCAAAACTTCTCGATGAAAGATGGAGTTGGAAAGAGAAAAAATGTTTCAAGGCTAGTCCTTAGGTACTGCTGAAGTGCAACATGTTGAAATATCTGAGCATCTCAACCTAAAAGTTTAAGCCACCATAGAAAGGACACTTTTATTTACTTAATTATATATCTTCGATACCTCCCCCCACATGCAGGTCTGCTTCTTTTTCATGGATGAACAATGAACACTTTTTGAGCATATGAGAAAGTAATGTACACTCCAACTCTAAGTTTCCAATATGCGAGAGGAAAGTGAAGCATTACCCTCCATGAAGGATATCCACATTGTCTTTCGAGGAATTTGGCCACATGTCTAATTCAATTACTCGGACACCTCGCTGGAGTGCCTTAATTATAGGCACATCGCTGCAATCACTATTGAGCTGATTCCCAGTGAGATAGGTATTGTGACTGGTGTAAATGAAATAATGAGACAAAGGAGCACTCATGTCATGGTGCACCTGGAATGCAAACAAAACTAGAATTATTGATAGACATCATAATGAGATAAAAGTTAAGAGAAAGACTAGATGCATCATAGTAATAATCAAATTGCAAGAATAACAGAAAGATCAGAATCTCTTCCTAATAACCAATTGCTAGATTTGCTGATCTTTCTTCTGTAGTGCTCTAAACCAGTTAGTGATTTACTACTCTTTCCTCTTCAAGGCAGGAACCAGTGATTGCATAAATAAATATTTGACCAAAATATTTAAAACTGCAAACAAAGACGAGTAGAGAATAACCTTTCATCTCTTCCATATTATGTGATATAGTACTATTACAAGTCAACAAAGAGTAATATAATAACTAACAGCACCAAATTAAATTAAAGTCTGTTTTCATTTTTGGCTTTGTGCAACTACTAATATAAAATGACTGAGAGAATTCTGCAACATAAATATATCATGAGAAACAATATGTTAAAAAAAGTAATACTACAATTTTATACCTTTTTGTCCGGGGAGAGAGATACATTAGAATCACTGAAGAGGTAACGAAAGAATCCATCAAGATTGAGACCCTTTCTATGGAAAACAATATTAAGATGCTCATGAACAACTTTGAGTGCAGATTCTAATAGAGATTCAGCTTCTTCTTTTGTAATATTTTCTTCACCTTGCACTTCCTTCAAGAATTTGTAAAAATGTTCTGCTGTCATGATGTTATTTTCTGAATATTTGCCAAACAAATCCTTGATCTCATCGGGTGCTTCAGCTTCTTTCAGCTTGAATTTCCTCTGGAAACAGCATATTCTGTATGTTTGTTTAGACATTTGTGTCAAATTTGCCTACAAAGTGAAAGGGAGAGAGAATTGGAAAAGAAATGGGTAGGTCCCCCCCTTGTGCTAGTACTTATATGTCATGGTTGCTAATTGCTAACTTTTTGACTCTTTAAGTAGAGAATTTTTTTTTTCAAGAAGAGACTACAATTAGGTGGTGCTTCTCTTTGTGAAGGGGAAAGTCCCGAAGGCGAAATCCTCCACCTGTATCAGAGGCCTCTTGGACAGGTGGGATGTAAATCGAGGGATATGCGTGAGTGACAGCCCTGCAAGGGAGAGGACCAACGGGACACGAACCCAGCAACAACCCTTGTAATATTTCAGCAAAGACTGTCACCACACGGATTCGAACCCGCGACGTCGGAGTGGTTGTACCCCAATCACCTTGCCACTTACCAACTCGCCTGTGCCCCTGGGGGCAGGTGGTGCTTCTCTAAGCGAAGTGAAACTTAACAAGTGTACATATGTTACATTGCGTCTGAGAACAAAACTTTGTTGATTACAATAGTGCATGAAACGGAAATAAGTAACTGCTAAGTATTACAACAAAATAAAATTACAACAATTGAAATTTCAATATGCTTGAACAAGAAACTGGAACAATTTAATATGCTGGGTCGAGTGATGGCACTCTGTCTTTAAGACAAGATTACCCCGTATATATCCTTTCTACGTTCTGGACAATAGTCTCCCAAGATAAAATAGCAACTCAACAAATGAGCAAAGGAAACTCAAGTGTTACTTTGAAGAACTTAGTGTAATGAAATGATACTGGAAAGTAGTAGGAAGAATCTGATTTCGTTTGTGTGTTCTGTAGTCTCAACAATTGAGCAAATACTTCATTATATAGTGTAAGGAGGGGACTTATCAACTGCCCACATAATTGTTGTTACTGGCCAAGTAATGACAATTATGGAGGTAGTAATTCAGCCAAAATAAATGAAGAATTGATGTGCAACGGATTAGAGCTTTTAGGGAGCCAAGTAATGACTGAAATGATGTGCTGAAACTTCAGGGACCAAACTATAAATATAAAGCAATTTGGATCCAAAAAGATAATATCAGAAGAAGCCCACAGCCCGTGACCAGACGGGCGGCGGCGGCGCGCGTGTGGGCTTAGCCTCGAACCAAAGCACATCTAGGTCCTCCCTTCTTCAAACACATGGGTTACCCCTTGGGGTCCCAAACCCCAAGCCAATTTTTAGACTTATAAACTAAACAAATTTTCCTTCCCCCACCGATGAGGGAGGATTGGTCTTTACCACATTTTTCATGCTTCAAACACCTCACTTCGTGCACCAATATCTCTTTCATTTCTCAACGAAATTTGACGATCCTTGGCCATACGGTCATCTACTTACTTAATAGATTATGCACGTGTGAAGAATCAAGGTCTCCAACATGCGGAACCCTAGTGTTTAAGTCATTAAAGATGGTTGGACGCAACTCCCAACAAAGGCAAATTTCCAACAAACTTCACATTAGTAGCTAGGAGAAAAAGTTACATATAGGGTGTGTTCGATATGAAGGAAAATGTTTTCATGATAAATGTTTTTGTAACACCTCGTGCTTTTAGGCTAAGGTTCGAATCGTACTATCGGAGTAAAACGGAACCAAGAAAGATAGTACGTTTTCAAGTGAGTTTGTCGACGGGTTCACTCCAAGGGAGCATAAACCCTTGATAAGTTCTGAATTTGGAGAAACTCAAAACATGAAAGTTGTATCTCTTCGCAATACCTTTTCATCCATATAAGGACAGGGCCAAAAAGATCTAGGTACGAGAAGTTATATGCGTTTTACGAAAGGCTGCACGGAGTCCATCACGCACGGTACCCCCGCATCGAGTGGATGGAGCATGCAGGCAGCCTCTTTGCAATTTTATTTGCCTTGTGCGGCACCCACACGATGGGGAGGTGCCGCAGGTGTCAGGATTTTTCAGTTTCACATTTTTATAAATATTTAAGGTCGGGGTTTAATTCCCAACTTCCCCAAACACGATAAACGACCTAGAAGGAGATAGAACTCATCTCAAGCCTCAAGAACACTTCAAGGTAAGTTCTAATGATGATTCTAAGTTGATTTCAATTCCCCAACACCTTATTAATATTATTAAACCCTTCAAATCCATAGATAATCGATTGAGACTTATATTAGATGAAAGTGTTGGATATGTAAAGCAGTACGGAAGTAAATAAATATTACAAGTGTTCGAAAGGATAAACAAATAGCCAATATTCAGAACTGCAGCAAGGTTGTTGAGTCTTGAATCTTGATAACCTGAAATCAAGAAACACCAAATCTGGATTGTTACAACTGTGGCTGATGTCTTTAAGACAAGATTGCCCCGTATATATGCTTTTACGTTAACGGGCAATAGTCTTCCAAGATAAAACAGCAACTAATCAACACTACAAAGCAAATAAGTTGATTCTGACAAAGAAAATAAACACGAAACGACTTGCTGAAGAATGAAAAAGGAAGGAAGAGTTTCTGCTCACGTTTTTTTGGACAGAATGTGTTGTTGTTTCTCTTATGTTTGTCTCTGTGTTTATATGTTGTTGTCTCATTTTTGTCACACACAACTGAGCCAAAAGGCATCAATATATAGCATAAGGGGAGACTTTCCAACTGCCAAGAAAATGGTTGTTTATGGCCATTGAAGAATGGAGTTAATCAGCCAAACTTTTTGCCTTCCGTCGTTCCCAATTTCATCTTCCCAGAAACTCCAGAGACCAAACTATAAATATTAAGCAATTTGGGGCCCATGACCCGAGACCCGTGACCGGACCGGACCGGACGGGCAGGCTGCGGCGGGGCACGTGTGGGCTTAGCCTCGAACCAAAGCACATCTAGGTTTTCCCTCCTTCAAACACATGGGTTACCCCTTGGGGTCCCAAACCCCTTAGCCAATTTTGAGACTTATAAAGAGAACAATTCATTCTTTTCCCACCGATGTGGTAGATTTGTCCCACACCATATTTTCATGCCTCAAACACATTACTTCGTGGACCAATATCTCTTTCATATCTCAACGAAATTTGACGATTCTTGGCCCTACTGTCATCTACTCACTTAGTAGATTATGCACGTGTGAAGAGACAAAGCCTCCAACATGCAGAACCCTAATGTTTAATTAATTAAATATGGGTGGACGCACCTCCCCACCAAAGGCAAATTTCCAACAGAAAGAACCGTAGAATCCGAATTCGAGAGAATTGAATGTCAAAAAGGTAATACATTCATCCTCTAATCGATTATAGCCTTGTATTGGTGATTATAGACTATAAGTTCATGAGATATGAGTTGATGGGATTGATAGAAAAGCATGAACGATTATATATTTGAGTTGATGATTGTTGATTGTTGACTAAGGGTGTTTTTATCTTGTGGTGATGAGGGATGATGATAATTGTAGAATTATGAGATCTAGAATCATCTAGGAGCAATATAATGGGTTGTTGAGTGTAGAAACATCATTGATGAGAGTTGTGAAGCTTCATGTCCACCAAATGTTTGATAAAATTCTTAGATGACCAAAACATGAGTATTATTACTAATATTGATTCCCTTTGACGTATATTGTTATAGATTAAAGTCAAAATGGGTGATGAACGTTGTAGTACTCTTAAAGGCCGTAATTGAGATATATAAGACTAACTCTCTACGTGTGGGAATGTTATTGATCTTCCCCACACCATGTTTTCATTACTTCAACGAATTGCATCAGAAATAGAGTTAAGGCCTAGTTTCATGAAAAGCTTCAGAACTTGTATTCTCTATACGATATAGTTTCGTAATTCGTTCATAATTGTCATTCTGAATGTTGTGAACTCAGTACATAATCAGTATAGACTCGTATTTGATATTTCATGAATCTCAATTATGAAAATTTGGTATGTTTATGAACAACTAATACTTGAAACTCTATAATCAGTTTCTGAATCCATGTCTATGAATATTAATGTTCAGTATTCCATGTTATGCAATACAATATGATTCTTATTCCTTTACTATAAATTGTTGAATGTTGAACACCTGTATTTGGACTCGAGACCACAATTTATGTATACATATACTTGGGCCTGAGGCCATAGATTTGTGCACTTACTTTTGGTCCTGAGGCCACATAATATAAATTCAATTAAAGATGCGATTTCACATCAGAACAGGGAATACTAATGACTATACTTCTCTTGTTCAATTCAACTATTATTATGTTTCAGTTTCAGTTTGTTCATGTTTATTGATTTGGGCTACCCTTTCAGGAGCATCCCACAACTATTATTTCTTTCAGTTGGTTTTACATACAAGTACAATTCAAATGTACTTACGTCCCTTTTTGCCCAGGGCCTACATTTCACAATGCAGGTACGAAATTACAGGACGACAGATCTGCTCGCTAGGATTCTCGTATCAGCTGCTTGGTGGGCCCCAGTTTCCTTTGAGACGTTGTCTATTTATGTAAGTAAAATATTATTCTAAAAGCATTTATATATAATTTAGACAAATTTTATGGGAGGTAGGGGTACAGTAGGAGTGTGTGGTGGTGGATATGGGGGCTACAGGGTAGGGGTAAAGATGATGTGTGTTGGAGGGTGGGGAGGACACAATCAATGTGAAATGCTACTTGTGGAACTTGTTTTCCCTACAACTCATATTAAAGGAACTTGTTTTCCTAGAGAAATATTTTCAAAAATCTTGGCTAACCGAATATGGAAAATTGCAAAACATTTTCTTAAAAAATATTACCTCCATATCGAACACACCCATAAGGTGCAGTGATAATATCAAGGCATAATACATAAGTAGGCCCTCAAATTTGGTCTCAGCTGACAAATATGCCCTCCAACTTTTGGTGTGCACACGTAGACACTTCAACTTGTATAAAGTTGAACATGTAAGCACAAATGCTGACGTAACACATAAATTTTAGAGGTGTCTAGATAATCATTTTGTAAGTTGGAATATTCAACTGACAAAGTCAAGATAAGTTGAGGTGAGTACTTATGCACACCCAAAGTTGGAGGGCATATTTGACTGCCGAGGCCAATTTTGAGGATCTCGAGAAAAATCGTGCAAATCGTGTCGGTTTCATCTAAACTGAATAATTATCAAATCAGGTTAAGAATATCTTGTTTTAGAAAGAAAAAGAAAACTGATCACAAAACATTTAAAGCAGACCACAAAGGTGGGATACATTTTTTATGATTTGATTGCCCTGTTTATGATTTATTAAAGGGTAATTTTGCTTAAGCAATGGCTAAGTTAATCCTTCTATCCTAGTTACCAATCTAAAAGTAAAAGAGGATGAATTGTTCAAAGTGACACTCGTCGTGCATATGATCTATTAATATTGTCATACACTGCTATAAAATTTGGAAACAGTGTAACTGACAGATATATTAATAATTGGATTTTTGTAATATTATTCCATCTATTTAGGAACTTTATGTTCTCTTCTAAAGTTAAGATATAGGAAAAATGGTCAAATATATCCTTTTATTTTATTTTATTTTATTATTTAACTTTATTTTTCGTTAGTGATAGTGTTCAAATATACTCCTGCCGTCAACAAACTTCACACATTTGCCTCTCAATTGGACGGATTCCCAAATTGATCAAATTACCCAATTTCACTTGAATTACCCGATTTTACCTGACCTGATCCACCTAGACCCATAAAAAAATAACACCCAAATACAATCTCAGTCTTCCTTTTTGTCACCCAAGACATCACTGCCACCCGTTATCTTCACCACCATAGCAACGACACAAACAATAATTCAACAAGAAAATGTTGATTTAGGTAACTAAATGAAAATGAGTATATGCGCAAAGAAAACAAAATTTTATATTAATGAATAGTGTAAACTGGCCATAAACGAAGCAATAATAATGGAGTTCGCCGAAAAGCACAGCGTCATGACCAGTGTTTCAAAGCTTCAGAACTAACGGACAATAGTATTGTACTACTGTATAATTTGTTATCACAAATAGGAACAAGTGATTAAGCTTTTTTTCTATGAAACTAATATTCTTTTATAATAAAAATTAAAACATTATATAAATTATATTCTTTTATAATAAAAATTAAAACATTATATAAAATAATTTATATCAATGGAGGGAAATATTTTAAATGTAATTTCATCAGATAATACCATGGTTTCTTCTTATTGTTGTTGTTATATTTTTATTATATACATCTATTTGTATTTAGTTTTTTCTATATTTATCATATCATTTTTAGTTCAAAGTTATAGAAACTTTTCTTGTCTTTTTTTTCTCGATGCAAACAATGATGGGTCATTTGGTTAAGAAACAAGTTCTGTAGCGATTAGTAATTGAGGGATTATAATTTATGGATTAATAATTGGATTGTATTTGGGTGTTATTTATTTATGAGTCAAAATTAATTAGGTGGATCGGGTAAAATCGGATAATTCAAGTGAAATTGGGTAATTTGATCAATTTGGGGAATCCGTCCAATTGAGGGGCAAATGTGTGAAGTTTGTTGACGGCAGGGGTATATTTGAACTCTATCACTAACGGAAGTTAAAATTAACTAATAAAAGAAAGTAGAAGTCATATTTGACCATTTCCCCTAAAATATTCGTCTTTCTTCTTTCAGTAGTACTGCTTGAAGGGCAGAAGGGTGATGTTCCTCCTGAAACGGTAGGAGAGTTGCATCTTCTTTTTTTTTTTTTGGTACATATTGGATTTGAAGAAATGATCAAAATGGTCCTTGACATATGAGTTTTGGTTCCAATTTTTTATCCTAAATGTATAAACATGATGGAAATAGTATTTAATGTATACTAAAAAATGATCAATTTGGTCATAAGCCATATAAATAAATATAATCACTAATTTTATTGTAAAAACAATAGAAGCCCTCGATATATGCATTGCACATGAGCTATTAAATTACAAAACAAAGGTACTTCTTATATGTTTGGATTTCAGAACTCACATCAAAATTCACAACCTTAACTTAAAAAAATCATGAAAAAACTTCAGGAGTAGGACTTGAAGAAAATTATGATTTTATGGTGAATATATTCAATGGAGTATAGAAGGAAAATGTATTCGATTGGGCTAAGTAGGTTTTGTATGAATAAAAATGTTGCGGTTCTCAATTTATTTTTACAACAAAAACAGCGATTATCTTTATTTATATGATTTACCACCATATTGACCACTTTTAAGAATATATACATTAAAGACCATTTTCAATTTTTCATCATATTTATACATTAATTAAGAACTAAATGAAAAACAAAAACTCATACTTAATTAACCATTTTGATTGTTCTTTCTATAGGATTATTACATCATACAAACTAGATATCAACTGAATATACTTGTCTGAGTCCAAAATAACTTCACAACATGAACTTTGGCAAGGTGTTACACGTTACATGTGAAATGGTCCCAGCTGTTTCGCAACAAGTGCCTTTGATGGGCACTTGACAGGATCAGCACTAAAAATCTAGGGAACAGTTCATATATAATTCATTGACTTTATATACATGGTCTTTACTTTCATTTGGTGCTATTAAAGACACAGAATTTGATGTTATGGCTCATCATGAATAATTTGAATGCACTAAATGGTAATGTAAAACACCTTATTTATATAAATAAGAATAAATCATCACACTTAAGTTTTAATAGGCTATCGGTTAATGGTTTATTATAAAAATTTACTTTTAATTACCTTACAAATGGCTCGATTGTGTAAGTATTTTCTACTCCACATACAAAACTTAAACTCATAAGTCGTTAGTACTAATTGAGGAATAGAATATTGTTAAACCAATTCTTTATCCATCGTATTCGTTGGAATAAATTAAATCTAAAGCATTATTTATGAATTAGATATGTTGCATAAACCTCCCTTTCATTAATAAAGTATATATCAATTTAGGCTATAACTCTAAATTTGTAGCAAAGGGTCGTCAGCTGAAAAAGAGAGAAAGTAGTAGCTGTATTTGGTGTTATAACTAGAAACATTTACGAGTCTTTCAACTTATGACATGACTAGATCATTTCTAAACATCGTGTAATTTTGTCATTTATTTGTGTTACTTGTACATTTTATCAAAGATCAAAGAGTAAACTATGTAGTCTGACTGTTAAAAAATGAAACAAATTGAGTCCTCGAAAACTTGACAAATATTGGTGTCATGAGTGGAAACTTAATTAATGTTTCTGTTAATAGAGATTAATTAAACATGTGTAATTAGTTTGTCCAACTTCAAAAGGCAGATGGAGTGCGGGGTCAATTAATGAACTCAATATTTTGACACAGACAATCGATAAATAGTGAAAAATAATTAAAATTGCAATTACTTTCTTCTCTTTGCGTTGTAAGTTCGCCGTTGATATGAGGATATTATAATTTTGTGATATTTTTTAACACTAAAATTGAAAATATTGTTCATAAGCTGGTTGAAGCAAATTATATTGAGTAAGAATTGTTGTATTTGGAAAAAAAGAATGACTTCCGCTTATAAATGAAGAGAGTCAATACTCTTCTTTTCAATGATGTTTTTTTTGAAAATATTTTACGCTAATCAAATACTGAAAATGTTTTCATCAAGTGTACACACCCTGCAAGAAGGATTGAAGAGGACATCCACTTTTTCTCTTGCCAGAGCTAGCGCACTTAGCCAAAAACTCATCGTATTTTCAGCTGATGCTTTCAAAGTTTCAGATGAGACATCACTTTCCAAAATTAAGGTTTTGTCCACTAATAGAAGCAGATCTCAGATTTAAGTTTATTTATAGTTCGTAAAATCTTATTTAATTTATTTATAAATTTAAATATGATATATTGTTAGACAGGGATTTGTATACAATTGGTAGCAGTTGTCAAATTAGGCATTGAGTCTAACTTACACCCCAAAAGCTAGCTAGTTCAAAGGAAGGAGGATTACCCAAGCCTTGTAAGGATCCCAGGGATCTCATCCCACACCGATATGGTACATTCCTCTTCACCCCCTCGCGTTCAGATCCGGACATTCTTTTTATCTGGGGTCTTCTGTCCGGTCTGGAGCGTGCACATTTATTGACCGAAGGCATTTTATGTTGGAAATTTGTCTTTGGTGGGGAGGTGCGTCCACCCATATTTAATGACTTAAACACTAGGGTTCCGCATGTTAGAAGCTTTGTCTCTTCACACGTGCATAATCTACTAAGTGAGTAGATGACCGTAGGGCCAAGGATCGTCAAATTTCGTTAAGAATTGAAAGAGACATTGGTCCACGAAGTAAGGTGTTTGAGGCATAGAAATATGGTGTGGGACAAATCTACCACATCTGTGGAAAAATGAAGAATTGTTCTCTTTATAAGTCTCAAAATTGGCTAAGGGTTTGTGACCCCAAGGGGTAACCCATGTGTTTGAAGGAGGGAGGACCTAGATGTGCTTGGGTTCAAGGCTAAGTCCACACGCGCGCCGCCGCCCGCCCGCCCGTCCGCTTTGGGCTTTGGGCTTCTGATATTATCTTTTTGGACCCAAATTGCTTAATATTTATAGGTTGGTCTCTGGAAAGATAAAATTGGGAACGACGGAAGGCAGAAGGTTTGGGTTGGTTTTTGGAGCGTTAAAACTCCATTAATCTGCACATATAACTCCTCTCTAAAAGATCCTTTATGTTGCACATTAAATCAATCATTTGCTTGGCTGATTAACTCCTCACTAATGGCCATTAACTGCCATTAGGTGGCAGTTGAGAAGTCCTTCTTCTTATACTATATATTGAAGCCTTTGGCTCAATTGTTGAGACTAGAAAAAGACACAAACAGAAGAGAGAACGAAAACAACAGAAACTCAGTCCAAAAACGTGAGCAGAAATAGTGGACAAACAGAAAACTCTTCCTTCCGATTCCATTCTTCAGCAAGTCGTTTCGTGTTTGTTTTCTTCGTCAAAATCAACCTATTTACTTTGTAGTATTGATTAGTTGTTGTTTTATCTTGGGAGACTATTGTCCGTTAACGTAAAAGCATATATACGGGGCAATCTTGTCTTAAAGACAGAGAGCCATCTCTCGACTCAACCACAGTTGTAACAATCCAGATTTAGTGTTTCTTGATTTCAGGTTATCAAGATTCAAGACTCAACCAGCTTGCGACAATTATATTATTGGCTTGTTTGTTTATCCTTTCGAACACTTGTAATATTTATTTACTTTCCGTACTGCAATTTATCTACAATAATTTTAAGACAAGATTGTATTAGTGTTCGAAAGATGTCGGTCAACAGTTGGGTGACCAAATCTGGCTATGGCTGTGGTTTTTTGGTAGAAGAAAGTTTTGATTATGCTGTTGAAGGTCAATGTGTTCATGGTGTCATCGCTCCCGAGAGTGGTGGGAACAAGCGCCCACGAGAGGCTGAGGATGTCAGCTAGGACAAGAGGAGAAGGCTGAAGATGTGGTTCTATCTTGTAGTAGAAGGCCTATATCTATCCCAGACAAAGGATCCGAATTATGGTAAGGAGGAAATGGACACTCAGTCCGACGAAGTGACTGAAGTGGGCCAGAATCCGAAATTGGGATAAGTAATTTTCTTCCTTGTCAAGAATAAGATTAAATGATGTCTAATTAAAAAAGTCTTAAAGTAAGGAGGAATATGAAAATGTTTTCCCAAAATATTTTATATTCCTTACGCTTTAAAATCAGAAGTTTAATCTCACCTTCCCTCCCGTTTAAAGATTGGACTATTGTAAACAACGACGTAAAAGATCCGTTCTTTTGGGTGTAATAATTAAAAGTGTGTAAAGTATATTTTCACATACGAAGGAGAGAGATCCACTGACTGTGCAAAAACTGTTACCACTTTTAAGCAAGCGCCAAGAATTGTCCGGGCACCAATCTCAAGGGAAGAAGACTAAAAGATAATGACTTATCTTAAGACGTTAACCCTGTCACACTATTTGACAGAAGATCTTTCATTTGATAAGATAATATTGGACACTCAGTCGTACAAAGCCTACGAGCGATTGGAGTGGGCCAGAATTCATTTGATAGGATGATTTTGGACACTCAGTCGTACAAAGCCTACGGGCGACTGGAGCGGGCCAGAATTCCAGGTCTTAAATGATCGGAAGGCCAAAAGAAAGACAGAAAAGTAATGGACACCTAGTGAGGTGGACCAGAGTTTTCAGGTCTTAAATGATCTGAATGCCAAAGGAAAGGCAGAAAATAAATTGGACACTCAGTCTGCCAAAGCAACTGGAGTAGGCCAGAGTATCCAGATCACATATGATCCGGTTATGCCCTAACTACGGACAAGTGGTTGTTCGTGTGAAGCAACGCCACCTCTAAAGTATAAGGGGTTGGAAAGGTTTTCCTCAATAGGACTTTAGGGAATGAGATCACTCTAAAAGGATGTAATACATGTCCCAAACTTGGTTTAAGGGACGATGTTGGTCAAGCTGGTATGAGACTAGTCCAACAGGTCTATAATAACTAAGAATGGTACAATATGTCTGTAGCCAAATGAATGATATATTTAAAATCTGTGCATCTATATCATCATAGATTAAGACACGTTAAATAGAAAGTCATTCAAAAGCTAACGAAGATGAGATTGTTGCCTTCTGTCGACATAAACCCTCAAAATAAATGTGAGGTAGGCTAAGAGGCAAAATCATCTTTCCATTCCGTGAAAGGAATAGCGAAAGAAGCACCGCTCTTCTAGAACTTAGTCACACCTACATGGGTGATTTGAAGTTTATACAAAATAGAGGGGGGAGACAAGTACTTTGTGACCTTCATTGATGATGGTACAACGTATTGCATCTTTTGTTTGTTGAAAAGCAAAGATGAAGTTGTTGAAGCGGATAAGCGCTACAAAGCAGAAGTTAAAAATCAACTAAGTCTACGGATTGAGGAATTCGTAGTGATAGAGGGGGATAATGTGAAGCATCGTTCATCAAACGACTGCTTATTACTCACCTCAGTCTAACGATGTTAGCCAAACGCAAAGTCGTATGCCCAAAATGTGTGGGGAAAGGCGATCCATACCTCTAATGTGATTCTCAATAGAACTACGCATAAGGATAAGGATAATCCTCCGTGTGAAACATAGAAAGGATCCCACATACAAATATTGTATTGTGGGGTGGCTTGGTAGAGGTTGGAATACCGAAACAGGTCAAATTGGACCTAAGACTGTAAATTGCATATCCACTGGATCTACAAATAATAGTAGTGCTTATCGCCTCTTGGTGTCAAAGAATGCTGAATTCTTTGAAGATAACTTTCCTTGAAAAGGAAAAAGAAGTAATTGCTCGAGGTTAACAAGAACCGCGAGTGCCTGACTGTCCGAAACTAGACGTTCCGTATCTACAGGACTCGAAAGTTGCTGACTACCCGAAACTTAATATTCCAGATCTACAGAACTCAAGGATTTTAGATGTTGAACCGAGATGGAGCAAAGAGGGGACAAAGACTTGTTCCAGGCCTTCTAGCTTGTATGGTTAAGAATGAACCATGGACAATTAACAAAGAATTGTCATCTCCAGAAGCGCTGCTTTGGATAGAAGCTACAGAGAGAAATAGATTCCATCATATAGAACCATACTTGTGTAATGGTTGACCTTCCTCCGGGAAAAGAACCTTTGGGTTGTGAAAGTGGATAAAAGTGAGTACAAAGTAGATGGATCTACTGACGAGTATAAGGCCTCGTCTACTTGTACATGTACTCCCCTGTGAATAGCTTAACATCCAGGGCCATTGCAGTCTTGCATGACATGGATGTTGAAACAACCTTCCTAACCGGAGAGTTGGAAGGGGAGGATCAGAGTTGGTTTGTTCGACTGTTGGGCTTCTTCCTGAACTTTCATTTTGGTCCCTGAAATATTGACATTTTGGTCTTGGAAGTTTCAGGTAAAACAGAAACAATGAATCTGACAACAGAAACATTGACTCTGAAGTTAGAAAGCCAACAGTTGGAAAACCAACAGTCTGAATGTGGAAGTCATATTGAAACAAAAGTCTCGATATGAAAGATTTGGGTATCACAGATGACATGTTAGGAATTGAGATTTCTAAGACATTTAACGGACTGGTCTAATTCCAAACTCATTTGTGAGGTAGTTTCCAGTCTCGTTGAAGCCACCAATGGATATGAATCCCATAACTGATTGGAATCATGGTGCACCCATATACAAGGAGCGATATGCGCATGTCACATGTAGTTCAATGTATGTTACACACTACAACCGACCTGGTATCGGCCTACAAAGCAGATCAGTTGAACTAAGGTTCACTCGTGATTCAAAATATGATCGGTAGAAGGCGTTAAGTCGGATATGACGATATCTGAAATATTCATTTATCTACGAATTATGATATTCTGGATGTCCAGCGATTCTGGGAGAACACGGTGATGCAAACTAGACATTAGATATGAAGAACACCAAAGCCACAGGTAAATGTGTAAGGTGGGTCTTGGAAAATCTTCTAAGCAAACTTGCATCGGCCGATTCATGATGGAATCGGAGTTTATCGCTTTAAACAAAGGATGAAAGAAGTTGAGTAACTTAACGACTCCTTAGAGGACGTCCCTTATGGGGAGAAACCCATGCCTTCAGCAGTTAGACACTGTGGCTAGTCAGTAGGCTTCAGGAAGGTCACAGATAAAGGCGTCTGGACATATATGTCGGAGACATAAGACCGTATGGCAGTTGATCATCATGGGTGACAGTTCCTTGATTACTAATCAAAAGATATAGCGGACTCTTTAACTAAGGGATTACCCGAAGATCAAGAATTTTGCCTGTCTAGGGGAATGGGCTTAAAATCCAAACAATACGAACCTTTGTGGTGGTAACCCAACCATACTGACTGGAGATCCCAAGAATATGGTTCAATGGGAAAACTAAGCTGCAGAAGGTTCAGTTGAGTGCTTCGGTGGAAGCAAGAGCACTTCGGATTATGAATTCTGTAAGGAAACGTAAATCCAAAGCCGTTCCCGCGATAGACATTAAAGTGCTACCTGCATGGTGGGTAAAGGTTAAGCTTCCAAACCTTTAACGATCCTCAAATGATTGAGGTTAAGGTTGGGGAAACTTTTAATGATTCCTAACACTTGTGAAGTGGGGTATAGAAGGATACCTAGTAGGAGATCACCTATTTAAGTGCGAGGACAGACCGCCTCAAATGAACGCACTTAAGAATCCAAGTGTGTCCACGGCCACAACGGACAGAACAATAAGAATGAAAACGAATAAGGAGAGTTATTGTGTTTGTATCATTGTCTCGGCTAACACTAAACACTGACGATTCAAGACATAATGTTCACCTCACAATAAGTAAGTCCGGTGGTATACAACTAGGGAAGGTTCAAAGTGGAAGCTACCTCTCCTGATGCAATATTTTTTCGCTGAAAGATTGCTGAAAGTAGGCACCTTGTGTGTGCACCAAAAACTCTTTCAAGAGGGGATTGTTGGAAATTTGCCTTTGGTGGGGAGGTGCGTCCACCCATATTTAATGACTTAAACACTAGGGTTCCGCATATTGGAGGTTTTGTCTCTTCACACGTGCATAATCTACTAAGTGTGTAGATGACCGTAGGGCCAATGATCGTCAAATTTTGTTAAGAAATGAAAGAGATATTGGTCCACGAAGTAAGGTGTTTGAGGTATGGAAATATGGTGTGGCACAAATCTACCACATCGGTGGAAAAAAGAAGAATTGTTCTCTTTATAAGTCTCAAAATTGGCTAAGGATTTGAGACCCCAAGGGGTAACCCATGTGTTTGAAGGAGGGATGACCTAGATGTGCTTGGGTTCAAGGCTAAGTCCACACGCGTGCCGCCACCGCCCGCCCGTCCGATCCGGGCTTGGGTCGTGGAGCTTGGGCTTTGGGCTTCTTTGATATTATCTTTTTGGACCCTAATTGCTAAATATTTACAGTTTGGTCCCTGGAGTTCTGGAAAGATGAAATTGGGAACGACGGAAGGCATAAAATTTCTGCCTGCCTTTTGGGTTGGTTTTTGGAGCGTTAAAACTCCATTAATCTGCACATATAACTCCTCCCTAAAAGATCATTTATGTTGCACATTAAATCAGTCATTTACTTAGCTGATTAACTCCCCACTAATGGCCATTACTTGGCTATTAACAGCCATTAGTTAGCAGTTTAGAAGTCCATCTCCTTATACTATATATTGAAGCCTTTGGCTCAATTGTTGAGACTAGAAAAAGAAACAAACAGAAGAGAGAACGAAAACAATAGAAACTCAGTCAAAAAATGTGAGTAGAAATAGTGGACAAACAGAAAACTCTTCCTTCCTATTCCATTCTTCAGCAAGTCGTTTCGTGTTTGTTTTCTACGTCAAAATCAACCTATTTGCTTTGTAGTGTTGATTAGTTGATGTTTTATCTTGGGAGACTATTGTCCGTTAATGTAAAAACATATATACGGGCCAATTTTGTCTTAAAGACAGAGAGTCATCTCTCGACTCAGCCATAATTGTAACAATCCAGATTTAGTGTTTCTTGATTTCAGGTTATCAAGATTCAAGACTCAACCAGCTTGCGGCAATTATAATATTGGCTTGTTTGTTTATCCTTTCGAACACTTGTAATATTTATTTACTTCCCGTACTGCAATTTATCTATAATATTTTCACCTCTCATTGGTTCGGGATCGGTCAGTTAGTCCGGAGTCATTCTGCCCCCCTTTTTCTTCGGGGGCCAACATCGGATCGGGCCTAGGCCTGACTCTGATACCATGTCAAATTAGGCATTGAGCCTAACTCACACCCCAAAACCTAGCTCAAAGGAAGTAGGATTGGCTAAGCCTTATAAGGAGCCCAGGGTCGTCATCCGTCACCGATGTGGTATGCCTAATTTGATATGGTATCAAAGTCAGGCCCATCCTATGTGGTCCCTCGGATGAGGGGGTTGAAATTCCCCCAGACTAATTGAAAGAGGTGGAAAATACCCTAAGTCCATGAGTGTGCACGCTCCAGACGGGATAGTGAAAACTCAAATAAAAGAATGTTCGGATCTGGACGTGAGGTGGGATATTGAAGAGAAATATACCACATCGGTGAGGGATGAGATCAACAGACTCCTTATAAGGCCTGTGTAATCCTCCCTTAAGCTAGCTTTTGGGGTGTGAGTTAGGCCCAAGGCCTAATTTGATATGGTATCAGAGTCAGGTTCAGACCCGATCCGATGTGAGCTCCCGAAACAAAAGAAGGGTAGAATGCCCCCAGACCAACTAATCGGTCCCAGACCGATGGGAGGTGAAAATGCCTCTGGTTCATTAATGTGCACGCTCCAAACTCGACAGAAAACCTTGGATAAAAATAATGTCTGGATCTGGGCATGAGGGGGGGGGGTGAAGAGAAATGTACCACATCGGTGAGGGATGAGTTCCCTAGGCTCTTTATAGGCTTGGGCAATCCTTCTCTCTTTGAAATAGCTTTTGGGGTGTGATTTACGCCTAATGCCTAATTTGACATGGTATTAAATCCATGCTCAGGCCCGATCCGATGTGGGCTCTTGGAAAAAAGGGGTCGGAATGCTCCATGTACCAATTGACTGATCCCAGACCGATGGGATAGAAATGCCATCGGTCTATGAATGTGCACGCTCTAGACCGAACAGTGGAACTCCGAATAAAGAATGTTCGAATTTGGATGTAAGGGGTGGCGTTGAAGAAAAATATACCATATCGGTGACAGATGAGAACTCTGGGCTCCTTATTAGGCTTGGGAAATCCTGTTTCCTTTGAGCTAACTTTTGGGGTGTGAGTTAAGCCCAATGCCTAATTTGACAGCAGTTAATTTTTCTTACTTTCAAGATTACCAATTTCACATTGTAAGAAGACTTACATGATGGTGTGAAATAATATACTACAGTAACGACATATATAACTTAAATTCTTTATTTAATTTATTATTTGTTGTGCATGAATGATGACTTGATAGTGTTTAAGTTTGTCCAATATCGATTATGGGATGTGAATTTGGTCTCCTATTCATATGATTTTGGGTAAAGTTTATGATATGTGTTAAGAGTCCTACATCGGATATGGAATGGAAACATGGACTCCTTATATGAACTTGGGCAATCCTCACCATACAAGCTAGCTTTTGGGGTTGAGGTCCAAGATACATTCTTTACATGGTATCAGAGCTAGACTCATTCCAACTCTGTTTGTCGATGTTGGACCCACACATTATATTGTCCACTCTCCAGTTAACGAGGTCTGGGCGTGCGGGGGAGTGTTAAGAGTCCCACATCGGAAATGGAATGGAAACATGGACTCCTTATATGTATTTGGACAATCCTCATCCTACAAGCTAGCTTTTGAGGTTGAGTTAAGTCTAAGATCCAATTTCTTTATGGTATCATAACCAAGCCCATTCCACCGATGTTGGACCCCCAAATTATATTATCCACGCTCCAGTCAACAAGGTCTGAACGTGCAGGGGAGTGTTAAGAGTTCCACATCGGATATGGAATGGGAACATGTGCTCCTTATATGGACTTGGACAATTCTCACCCAAAAGCTAACTTGTAGGGTGAGGACTGTCCAAGTCCATATAAGGAGTCCATGTTCTCATTTTATTTTCTATGTGGGTCTCTTAACACTCCCCCGTACGCCCAGACCTCGTTAACTGGAGTATGGACAATATAATTTAGGAGTCCAATATCGGTGAACAAAGAATTGGAATGAAACTGACTCTGATACCATGAAAGAATTGATCTTGGGCCTAACTCAACCCCAAAAACTAGCTTGTAGGGTGAGGATTGTTCAAGTCCATATAAGAATCAATATTCTCATTCCATTTCCTATGTGTACTCTTAACATTATCATAGATTAACCCGCTAATTTCATAATGATTTGACCTTAATTTGATCCAATACGCGGTATTTCAGAGACTGATGCCAATGCCATTCTCATATCCGATTTACAATTCGCTTATTTCCTCTACCTGAAGGGTGATGCTGAATATTTAGATGTTTGAATACTTCACCTACAATATAGAACATTAAAAACAATGCCTCAGAAATACCCGTTCGTACAACCAAAAGTTTTGTATGTTATGAAATATAAGGGAGTTAATTTGTTTGAGTACTTGCTCAAATCAAATTCTTTGGATTTGTTCTCTCATTCTGTTGCTGATTTTCTCATCCGATTACATCTTCCAAGACTTGTCATTCTCTCATTCTTTTACTCTTGAAGGATTAGAGATTGCCACCAAAAATGTGAGGCTATTTTCTTATAACTCGTTGAGATCAGCAACCGCGAATTTCCATCCATCAAATAAAATAGGAGGTGGTGGTTTTGGTGTTGTCTATAAGGTGAGACTATATCAATCTTCTAGTACTTACAATATTCTACATAAATGATATCCATTTAGTGCAAACATAGAGAGAAATGAGTTAAGTTGGTTTGATGCATCTTCGAAATCCTTGTTACTGTATTAATCACTTAAGCGACTTGATTGTTTGATCACAGGGGGTTTTGAGGGATGGAAGGCCCGTAACTATCAAATGTCTCTCTGCTGAATCAAAACAAGGAACTAGTGAATTGATGACAGAGATTAATGTGATTTCAAATACGCGACATCCAAATCTTGTTCAGTTGATTGGTTGTTGCATAGAGGATGGCAATAGAATATTGGTGTACGAATACTTGGAGAATAACAGCCTTTCCAGTGCCCTACTTGGTACTTTTCACAAAGTTAAAATGCTTGTTTGAACCAAAAAAAAAACATATATAGGAGTGTCATCGAAGTGCTGTTATAATGGGCTTTCTATGATTGTCATTGCAGGTTCTAAAGGGAAACATGTTCCATTAAATTGGCCCAAGAGAGCTGCTATATGTCTGGGTATAGCATCCGGTCTAGCGTTTCTGCACGAGGAGGCAGAACCACCAATCGTTCATCGAGATATTAAGGCTAGTAATGTCCTTATTGATGAAAATCTTCATCCTAAAATTGGAGATATTGGACTTGCGAAGCTTTTTCCTGATAATATCACTCATGTTAGTACTCGAGTGGCTAGAACAATGTGAGTGTACATTGAATTTTTTAAAGAGAGAGAAGCACAATCAACTTTGCACTGCATTCTTTCATTCTGCATAACGTGTACTTTTTTCTGTTCTTACCATCGGTGATTTTCTTGTTGTGGCAGAGGATATCTTGCTCCCGAGTATGCCTTGCTAGGACAGCTCACAAAAAAGGCTGATGTCTATAGTTTCGGAGTTCTTGTACTCGAAATTATTAGTAGCAGAAGCAGTAGCAATGCAGCATTTGGAGAGGATCTATTGATACTAGTAGAATGGGTAGGTTTGATGTTTAGAAAACAAGTATATTTCGCAAAGCATTTAAGTGACAAAATAAAGAAGAGAGTTAAAATGGATGAGTTTATTTCTTTGTGAGATGGTTTTGTGAAGGTTTTGCATTTGCTGGACCTCTGAACAAGTACTTTGGATCTTAAAGGACAATATATTAGTCAATTACACCTCAATGCCAAACTAGTTGGAGTCAGCTATACAAATTTCTGTATCCATTAGTGGGCTTACCTTCAATAGCTCAATATTCAGAGGATTGATCATAATTAGACTATTTCAGCCGGCCATTAACGCCCACTCGAACCCTTTGTCCAACCTTGGAAGCAGGGGCAGAGCTAGAATACGGGTGACGGTTTCGGCCCAATCAGTAGCTTTGGTCCAAACCTTATATTTGCCTTAAAAAATCTATAAAATATGTACAAATTATTAATTTCGATACGGTAACTTAAAATGACTAGAATCGCGAACCCATAAGCTTTAAATTCTGGCTCCGCCTCTTCTTGGAAGCTGTCCTATAGGCAGAGTTTGTATCTTAATGAAATGTGAAAAGTATTAATTCCTAACACTGGTTTGCATACTGATTTTTTGAAGGCTTAAACTGTTGCAGGCATGGAAACTTAGAGAAGAAGGGAGGCTTCGAGATCTTGTTGATCCAGAGCTGACAGAGTATCCAGAGGCCGAAGTGCTTCGCTTCATCAAAGTTGCTCTCTTTTGTATTCAATCTGCTTATAACCAAAGACCTAACATGAAGCAAGTGACTGAAATGCTGTCTAAAGAGGTCAAGCTAAATGAGAAGTTGCTAACTGAGCCAGGAGTCTATAGAACACATAGCAATAATCGATCGAGTTATGGTAGTCACCTGACCTCGTCCTCCAAGGGAAAGAAAAAAGGCTCATTTTGCAACAACGGAGTTCCAAAGTTTTCAGAGTGTAACCGAGATGATACCAAGATAAGTGCAGCGACGTGCTATTCCATTGTAACGGTTCTAGGTGCTCATATTCTTTAGTATTTGTAAATTGCTCCTCTGCTAACCTAGGAAATGCAAAGAATACATGTATTGGCCCTCACTAGATCTTAGAGTAGCTAGTTGGTAACCTTCCCATGTAAGATAGAGCTATGCGTAGCTGGGAAGGACGGATATTAGTAGTTCTATTTTTATTACGGATATCCTAGTTGCATAATAGTTTGCAGGTTTGAGAGTTCCAAGTAGCTACATTGAACATATTTGGTGATTAAGAATAGTTTTCTTCCATGTAGCAGATTAGTTTTCTGGTGCTGCAGTAGCTTAAGGTCTTATGGAGGCAGTAGATATGCCACATGATCTTTAACAGCCACACTGCAACATGCAGCAGTGGCATTCACGAAGGAGGTTCGTCATTTATTACATATACATTAAAAAAAGTACCTTGTATATATAAATCCGAACTCCCTAACGCCCCTCTAGTTCCCCCCCTTGCAACATTATACTCCTTGAAACATTGTCAAAAGCTTGTTTGAGGCGTGCGTAAGCCCTCAAGCTAGGCTAGTAAAAGGTGTACGCTTTGTCTTGCTTAAGCGGCACTTCACTGCATATCCAGCCTATTTTGGTCATAGCTAGAAAATTTACCACCTTTATCCAGAAAATGTCTACCTTAAAACTTTTGGATTTGAAGTTGTTACAGAACATGGATGTTAAATTAACAATGGGAAGCTAACAGATACTAATAATATTCAGAAAATGTGCTGCCTGTTGAGTAGCAAGTAACAGCAATTGGAAGTTGGAAAATACTTACTTCTTTTCATAGGTTAACCCTCTCCTGTAGAAGGGGGGTACTAAGCAACAATTAGGAGCAAAATAGCTAGGCTATCAATGAGTTCACTTGAAAACACTATTGGTTAAAAATAAAGCAACAGCTTGGCAAAGGAAACACCAAAATTAGCTATTCTATGTGAAAGATAATCAGTCTAACAGAAATTGTAACCAAGCAAAGCAACTTAGAATATATATGTAATCATGTGACTTCATCTAAAAATATACCAAAACGATATTATCAGGGACAAGTTGAAAATATTGATATTTGAAAATGCAACATATATGTGCAGATCAACTTTAAGTTCAGGAATCTGTGTGAAGCTTCAGAGTGCTTAATTAAAAAAAATCTTGTTACAGTGGTACCAAGGAACATTAGTAGCACACTGATCCTACTAGAGGATAAGCAGGCAGCAGATCAACATGCCTGATTGTTCTTGATAGACAGTGTATATTCCCGTGATATACACTTGCCATACATAGTGTATATCACGGGACTTTGGTCCTTTTAGTATTGTAATTAGTGTACCGATTTTAGTATAATTAGTGTAGAATATTTGTATTATGTAGCATTGTACACTTACCATAATTATAAGAGTCTTGTACTACTAGAATAGGGTTTTAGGAGTAGAATAGGAATTTAATTTTCCTATTATGAAAATATGTAAATTGTATATATACTCTTTCAATTAATGAAAATAATCAAGGGATTATTTCTTTCATGGTATCAGAAGTCTAGGTTAATTTTCCTCTGCCAAAATCCTAAGCTTTTCGTGCACCATACCCGTTTCCGAACCCCACCTCGGGTTCCGTGCCCACTTTCTTCCTCAATTTTTCTTCCCCAATCTCTTCATCACGTTGTTCATTGCTATCATGGCTAAGAACACGTTTCACCTTGCCCTTACAGTTTCTAACATCAAGAATCATATCCATCTTATTCTTGAAATAGAAAACGTCCAATATGCGACTTGGACCGAACTCTTCAAAATTCACGCACGTTCACATCAAGTCATCCATCACATAATCCTCGCGGCTCCTGAGGATACGGAGGTCCCTAAACGCGAGGATGATCCTAAGTTGTGGACGACTCTTGATGCCATCGTCCTTCAGTGGATTTACTCCACTATCTCTACCTATCTGTTGCAGACGATTATTAAGCCTGACGCTACGGCAATGGCTGCTTGGATAGACTGCGTGACATATTCCAAGATAATCGAAATTCCAGAGTTGTTACTCTTGAGTAGGAATTTTCCCATGTCAACATGGAAAAATTTGCCGAACGTTTCAGCATATTGCAAAAGGTTGAAAGAATTGGCGGACCAACTCCGCAATGTTGGTGCGCCTGTTAGCGACGATCATCTTGTTCTCCAGATGGTTGATGGCCTCTCTGAGGCCTATAATGGCGTTAGAACTCTCCTTCGTCAAAGTACTCCTCTCCCGAAGTTCTATCAAGCACGATCCATGCTTACTTTGGAAGAAGCATGCTTGGCTAATAAGGCGGCTACGAGTGCTAGTCTCATGGTCATGATGACGTCCTCCACGAATTCTCCGGGGATTGTTGATAATTCCGGCCAAAACTGGGCTCACGGTAATGGCAGGAATACTCAAAAAAATAATGGCAAAAACCGCGGGGGAAAACGTGGCGGTTCCGGTGGACAATATAGCGGGAGTGGGTCGTGGCCCAACAACCCTTATTTTCCAGGTCCTTCATCCAGCGGGCAATGGGCTGGACAGCCGCAATTCAGGCCCAACTTTAAGGCCCCTCATTCCAGATTTAGCGCTGGGCCGGGATAGCAGGGCGGACTACTTGGGCCTCGGCCCACACATGCATTCTCATCAGTGGGCCCCATACCCACTCAAAGCGACATTGAAGCCGCGATGCACACACTTGGATTAACTCAACCGGACCCGAATTGGTACATGAACACCGGCGCCACTACTCACACGACGTCAGACCCAGGTACTCTCTCGTCTTATTCCAATTTGAGCAACACTCGTGGTATAATTATTGGTAATAGTAATTCAATTCCAATTCGTGGTTATGGTCATAAAACATTGTCTCACCCCCCACCCCCCACCCCCCACCCCCCACCCCCATCCTCCCTTTATCCTGGAAAATACCTTTCATGCCCCTAAACTAATTAAAAATTTGGTGTCTATCCGTAAATTCACCACTGATAATTTCGTTTCTGTTGAATTTGATACGTTTGAGTTTTCTGTGAAGGATTTCAAGACGGGGAGTCCTCTCATGAGGTGTGATAGTAGGGGAGATCTTTATCCTATCACGCCATGTTCCGGTCTTTTGAGTCAAGCC
Source organism: Anisodus tanguticus (assembly GCA_034509755.1). Lineage (NCBI taxonomy): Eukaryota > Viridiplantae > Streptophyta > Magnoliopsida > Solanales > Solanaceae > Anisodus > Anisodus tanguticus. The sequence goes on along the minus strand of CM067557.1, from coordinate 34,091,642 downwards.
TTACCATCACCTTTTTCCGCATTTACTCCTTCCTTGTGGCATGCCCGTCTTGGTCATCCGGGGTTGTCTATTTTATCTTCATTAGAGAAAAATAGTTTTATTTCATGTAAGGGTACACGTAGTACTCCGAATTGTCAATCTTGTTCTCTCGAAAAAATTGTTAAGTTGCCATTTGAAGACTCTAATTCTCATACTTTAATGTCATTTGATATTATTCATAGCGATTTATGGACGTCTCATATTCTTAGTTTATTGGGTCATCGGTATTATGTTCTTTTTTTGGATGATTATTCTAAATTTTTATGGACTTTCCCAATAGCGAAAAAATCTCAAGTTTTTCCACCTTAAAATTTAGAGTATTCATTAAACCCCAATTTGAACGGAAAATAAAAAATATTCAATGTGACAATGACAAAGAATATGATAATGGGGTCTTTCGGAAATTTTGTGTCAATAATGGAATAATTTTTTATTTTTCTTGCCCACATACGTCTTCACAAAATGGGAAAGCCGAACGTAAGATTCATACAACTAATAACATTGTCCGAACTTTATTGATTCATGCTTCCGTACCCCTTTCGTTTTGGCATCATGTTCTACAAATGGCTACATATCTCCTTAACATTCTTCCTTCCAAAGTTTTGACATATTCATCCCCGCTTCAAATTTTATATAATAAGACTTTCGTATTCACATCTTAGGGTCTTTGGGTGCTTATGTTATCCGTTATTTTCGTCCACCACAATTAACAAACTTCAGGCCCGATCTACTCCGTGTGTGTTTTTGGGTTTTCCGTCTAAGTATCGTGGTTACAAATGTTTTGATTTATCCTCTAATAAAATTATCATTAGTCGCCATGTAATTTTTATGAATCCCAATTTCCATTTGCTAAGATTAGTAATCCCGTGTCGAGTTCGTATAATTTTTTGGATGATGGTATATCTCTCTATATTATTCATCATTTTTCGGACATATCTCGCACCCCAAATCCTCCAGCGGGCCCACTGCCCGCTGGTCCCACTGGTCTGTCGTAGGCCACTGTCCCTAGTCTCGTCACTGGGCCAGTTTCAACAATTGGGCCAATCCAGCCGAATACTGGAACTAGTCCGGTTCCTGCATCCTCGGCTGCTTGTGCTTACCGTGTTGGGCAAGCAGGCCCACTGCCTACTAGCCAGTCCCTCTCCAAAAACACCCCGTTGAATGACCCGAATTGGAAAATTGTTATGATCGATGAATATAATGCTCTTATTGATAATAAGACGTAGGAGTTGGTGCCCCGTCCATCTGGTATTAATATTATTAGGTCTATGTGGATTTTTGCTGATAAGGACAATTCAGACGATTCGTTTGCAAGGCATAAGGCTCGGCTTGTGGATAATGGTAACACTCAGCAGGTTGGTGTGGATTGTGGTGAAACGTTTAGTCCGGTGGTCAAACCGACTACCATTCGCACTGTGCTTAGCTTGGCTCTTTCGAAAGCATGGCACATTCATCTGTTAGATGTGAAGAATGCTTTCTTACATGGTGATCTCAAGGAAACAGTCTATATGCATCAGCCCTTGGGGTTTAGGGATCCCCAATATCCTCATCATGTATGTCAGTTGAAAAAGTCCTTATATCAGCTTAAGCAGTCTCCACGGGCATGGTATAAGAGGTTTGCTGACTATGTTTCGACTATTGGGTTCACTCACAGCAGGTCGGATAATTCCTTGTTTATATATCATCGTGGTTCTTCCTTGGCTTATATACTATTATATGTGGATGACATTATCTTGACTGCCTCTTCTGATGACTTAAGCCAGTCTATCATGACAATGCTCAGTTATGAGTTTGCTACGAAAGACTTGGGGCCATTGAGTTATTTTTTGGGGATTGTTGTCACTCGTCATGCCGGTGGATTGTTCTTATCTTAGAGGAAGTATGCAGCTGAGATCATTGAAAGGGCTGGGATGTCATCTTGTAAGTCCATTTCCACTCCGGTTGATACTAAACCCAAGTTGGGTGCTGCGACTGGATCACCATGAGGATCCGACCCGCTATCGCAGTCTTGCAGGGGGCCTTCAGTATCTTACGTTCACGAGATCAGATATTACGTATGTCGTACAGCAGGTGTGTTTGTTTATGCATGATCCCAGGATTGAGCACATGAATGTGCTAAAACGCATCATTCGGTACATCTAGGGGACACTTGACTATGGCTTACATTTATATCCTTCGTCGACATCTACACTTATCTCGTATACAAATGTTGATTGGGGTGGTTGTCCAGACACCAGACGGTCTACGTCTGAATATTGTATGTTTCTTGGTAATAACTTGGTCTCATGGTCTGTCAAGCGTCAGTCCACTTTATCACGCTCTAATGAAGAGGCCGAGTATCGAGGGGTAGCCAATGTGGTGTCTGAATCATGTTGGTTACGTAATCTTCTTTTAGAGCTTCATTGTCCTATTCAGAAAGCTACCTTGGTTTATTGTGATAATGTTAGTGTCATCTATCTTTCTGAGAATCCGGTTCAGCACCAGCGTACTAAACATATCGAGATGGACATTCATTTTGTTCGCGAAAAGATAGCTCGTGGACAAGTACGCGTCTGTCATGTCCCTTCCAGGTATCAAATTGCAGACATCTTTACAAAGGGTCTTCCCTCGGTCCTTTTTGAATATTTTAGGGACAGTCTCAGTGTTCGAAGACACCATCCGCTATGACTGCGGGGTGTGATAGACATTGTATATTCCCGTGATATACACTTGTCATACATGGTGTATATCACGGGACTTTGGTCCTTCTGGTATTGTAATTAGTGTATCGATTTTAGCATAATTAGTATAAAATATTTGTATTACTTAACATTGTACACTTGCCATTATTATAAAAGTCTTGTACTACTAGAATATGATTTTAGGAGTAGAATAAAAATATAATTTTTTTAATTAATAAAAATAATGAAGAGATTATTTGTTTGAGTTATTTTTTTATGGCATTTCGGTCAAACTGAAGTAACACTGTTGGGCGGAAAAAAATCTTGCTGTAGCTATTGTACATATCTTTGAGGCCTGGACAAAAGTATCCCTTTGCTTGTGTCATTTTCTGGCAGCACACTCTTCCCCACATAATTTTGTACCCCCCGTCCAGCAAATCTAGGCCCCACTTGAAGTATGCATTTGCAGCCATTTTGAACATCATTTATCTAAGGACGGACCCACTGGATCTTCCATTTAATCAGGATTGCACAATTATTTTCTTGTGTAAATATTGAAAGCAAATTGTTATTGACACAAAAAAAAGGATGTGGCTGATCGGCAATTTGTAAAACTTTAGCCTTACAAACATGAAGAGATTGTATATACATCACGTGGGAAAATCTTCAAAAGCGCAGTTTAAAGGTATTACTATAATAATAAAAAAAAGACAGTCCGATGCATCAAACTTTCGCTATGCGCGGAATTTGAAGAGGGCTGGACTACAAAGATATATTGTACGCGCGATATTATTATAATATTACAGCAAAAAAACTATTTTAGCTTTACTGAGAATATGTTTATTGACTAGTACGATTTAACATTTTAACTTAAAGTTAGTATCACAATATTATGAATATTATATGTTTCATATTTCTTAAATATCACTCCGTCTTCCGAGTTTACTTGTTTATGTTTGATTTGATACACCCATTAAGAATTAACAAATAAAAGAGTAATTTTACTATATCACCCCTAATTAATATATATTGAAATTATGAATTTAAAATAATTGTAGTACTAAATACTCCTATTAAGATTAAATTGGTATAAATGGTAAATTATCATTTAATTTTTCAAATAGGATAATTAAAATTAGACATTTATTTTAAGTGTAGTGGACAACTAAAATGGATGAAAAGTGTATATATTTTTGCAAAAATCAATTTAATTAATGTGCTTATATCGAAAACAACATTGAGCCCGTGCATAGTAAGGGCAACTGCCCACTACTAGTATACTCCCTCCCGGTAAAAAAAGAGTGTTCACTTAATAATTTGCATACCCCTTAAGAAAATTCGATTTTTTAGGTAAAAATATGAGTAATTTGACTAAAATGTCCATAATTAAATAGGTATTGAGATTTTGGTCACCTAACACTTAATAAGGGCAAATCTGCAAAAGTAAATTTAATTCTTTCTTGATTTGATAAATGAATACTTTTTTTTAATTAAAAAATAAAAGTTAAGTAGATACTCTTTTTTATTCGGAGAGAGTTTTAGTTAAAGAGCTATCATTTCGAAAACACAAACACGAGTTTACTAGACAATGCAAGTGACTGTTCAAATATGCATGTATGAGCTTCAAAAGTCTCTTCTTACATAATCTAATAAAAACAATCTTACATTCTGGCAGTTTCGCTTGCTTCACTTACAGAAGGGGGATTTGGTTATTCATTCCAGTTTTTGTTTTTTTTTATTTTGAAAGAAGTATGCTTTTGATCTTAACCAAAATTTTAATAATTAAAAAAGGCATTGTCCTTTACGTCATGTAAATAACGATTAAAAACAAATAAGTATTAAAAATGAATTTATAATAAAACTCATATATAAAACTTAAATATGATATGCTTCATTTACTTTTATACGATAAAGTACTATCGTAAAACCAGAATAGATATACGAACTTAGTAATCTAAGTTTTGTGGATGTATATCAAAGAACAAGAAGATTAAAAAATTTCAACAACACTTAATGAGAAAGTAACCATACGCACCATCAAGGGGTGTGGTACGTAGAATGGATGGCATACGTTCACTCTTAATAATAGGTTTGGAGTTTGAGAGCCTCAGGAATGGAAAAACTTCTTATAGAGATTAGAGAGTGTTTCCTTTTACATGAGCTTACGTGATTAATCTGAATTAATCGAGCCAATAGATTTAAGCTATTAGATGGTTATACTAAAAAGAATGTTACAAAACATGTTAGAATCAAGCAACAAAATAATAAAATGGATCATCCATAATACTTATAGGGGTGTCAATAGTTCGGTTCAACTGTTTATCTTATAAAATATCATACTAATATTTTGATAACTTGATTTTGTATAAATAAAATTAGAAAATCGCTCCGTCACAAGCGATAGTGATGACGGGTAAGAGAAAAGCCAGAAAGGCGTAAAACCAAATCAAATAAAGGATAGTCATGCTTAAGAAGTGAAGTGCTAAGAAATGCTATAATACCATATATAATGAAGTACTATATTTATACAATAATGCGATACTATAAAATGTCAGAAGAATATCTTTGCTTATAAAGGTAAAGGGTATAACAATCATACACAAAGATAATAACATATGTACACACACGTTACCAATTTTAAACTCTTTTATTTCCATGCTGCACCATTATCATTCCAATTTTTTGCAAGTGTCAGTTTTTTATTTTCTTGATTCCACAAAATTCTTTATCTAATTAGAATGGGAAGAAGAATATATATATATATAAAATACAATATAAAGTTAGGCATAGATAAGGTGATGTGCCACCTTACTCGCGTGAGTAAACTCTATTGTGGTTGTATTCATGTTAGTATAATTTTATTTATCTATGTATATGGTGAATTTTTCTAATACGTTTTTTGAATATATATTTTAGTAAGAGTGTTTGTTCTCTGTTTATGTTCGTAGTAATGCGACAAAAGTATAACTCTTTTAGTTTGGTGTGTTTAATTTGTTGTCGCCGTCGTTGTAGGTTGGAGAAATTTTGCGAAGGGACAGACAGTTTTTCTATTGATGTTTCAGATTTATTGTAGACATTTTGGTTACAGGAATGTTGCAGGATCATAGTGAGCATTTGCCTCGAACGTGTCATTTATGCATCTAAATAAGATATTATTTTGTATTTGTGTGATATAAGTACCTTTTTTTCCTTTCCCTCAAATACTTGAACACTTCTATAATATGGAAATAATTTATATATTTCATGGATTTATTTTGATTTGCAACTGAAAATCCAAAATTTATGATAATTATCAATGGAATTGGCCAAGAAGGTCATTTATCCTTTTTCTTCTTTTTTTTTTTAATTTCCCCCTCATTTAAATATATGTATATGTTTTTTTAAAAAGTCACTCTTAATTATCTTAATTACATTTGTTAATCTCTTAATTATATATTTACACCTCTTAATTTTCTTAGATACACGTTTTCATCTTTCTCTTAACTGGTTCATAGAGAACTTAAAAATTTGAGTAGATGAGAAATTGTGACTTACATGAAAATTTTAGCATTTTTTCTCAAAAAGGAAGAGGTTTGGGATGCAAGAGGAATGACGATGGAGATGTGAGCTTTAATAGGTGATATAGCTAATGGCTATTCTTCCCTGAAATTTATGTTGCATGATTTTTTAGGTGATGTAACACTCTCTTTGCCAAGAATTCTTTGTGAAGGGGAAAGTTCAGAAGGCGAAACCCTCATCTGTATCAGAGGTTTCTTGGCCAGGTGGGATATAAATCGAGGGATATGCGCGAGTGGCAGCCCTGCAAGAGAGAGGACCAACGGGAAACGAACCCAGCAACAGCCCTTGCAATATTTCAGCAAAGACTGTCACCACACGGATTCAAACCCACGACGTCGGAGTGGTTGTACCCAATCACCTTGCCACTTACCAACTCGCATGTGCCCCTGGGGGCTCTTTGCCAAGAATTCTATATATACTAGTAAATCGATTCCTGCTTCGCGCGATTATAAATATTTTATTGAATTTATAAAATAATTTTTAATGCCCAAATATTAAAAATATTTTTTTTTTAATCTTCAAGTTCAGATTGATTAGATTTTAAGTTTTAAGATGTTTTATTATTGTTACTTAATTTTATTCCTATTCTTTAATTTTTATCAGTTACAGGTATTAATTATCCAGAAATACTTAAATTTTATATAATAATTTAAATAGGTGAAATTATAATTTCTATTTTCTCTTAATGAATCACTAAAGAAAGTGATGAACTCCAAAAAACAATCTTTTATGTTGATATGTTGCATAAAATATAAACATAATTTTCCTTTGTCTCTATCTTATTCTTCTTCTCCACCTTTTAAGAGTTACATTTTAAATTCCTTTTTTTTTTAAAAAAAATCTTCAAAAATGCATCAACTACTACTTCTACTGCCAAAATAATAAGGAAAGAAAAAAAACGTGCAAACGGATTTTTATGTTCAATTTTTGACTTATTTTTTTCTGTGTTCCTTTTCATATCTATCTTTTCTTCTCTACACTCACAGGAACATCACATTCTTTATTGTTAAAAGAAAGAACAACAATAAAACTTTATTAAAAAGAATAAGTGAAAGCAACGATACGGATAACGGAACTGTAATTCATTGGAAAGATACCTAACCTTGTGTTACCGTTTATTTCTTTAGATTAGTATAATTTCAGTTTAAAACTTGTTCAGTCTTCATGCTGTTAGAATATAAGAAATTTTTTAAAGGACACTTAATGCAGTTACATGCTCAAAACATAAAACTGACTATTTAATGATCAAAATTTACACATTAACGAAAAAAAGCTCCAATACTGAATGTTCGTATTACAGCCTACTTATTAATGTAGTTAAATGTTCAAAATTCACATATTATATTAATGAAAGAAATTGACTCCAATTCATCCTTTTATTACAAAAGCATAAATATAAGGTTGAAGGCAGGGAATTGAAAGAAGGGCAGGCATTTTCTGTATCTTCTTCGATTTTTAACATTAAATAAAAACACATACGACTCAACAATAAGAAGGAACCACGATTCCCATAAACATATATCTTCACATACATTTTCTCTTTTATCAAACAGGATTTCAATTATGGATCAAAGCAATATTTTGGATTACTGTTTTTTTACAATTCAAATTACTTTTAACTGTTGTTACAGATGCAACTATTGAAGCTGAAGTTTCAATAGGTATGATCTACGATCTACAAAAAAATCGCACAGATGAAAATTTAATATTTAAAATTTAACAAGTACAACTTATGGAAAAGTCGATTTATAGAAATAAACAAACAAGAAGTCTTTAGCCAAAATTTTATCTTTCTAAAGTAAACCCGTGAAGCACGGAAAAACATCCTAGTTACTATATTAAACAAACACGACTGGATTAAATAAATTATATGGCTACTTTATTAGTACTATAAGATAGTAGATTAATTATGGAAAATATTAATTGAGAACAGGGAAAACTAAAGGCTCAATTAATGCACGTCTTTTCCTTACTTACATTTTTGTCAAGAAATTAATTACACAAGTGGACGACTCCTCGAGCACTTAGCTTAATAAGATCTTATATTTATAGCAAATAAATAATAATTAAGATACTCAGTAATGATAGACTTTATTTGTGCTGGTTCCCAACTAACTAGCAGAATAAGTCACTATTTGGCTCTTTCAATTAACAAGATCTTTTTAAAAAAATACACATAATCAATTGATTTTTTATTTCTGATTTAATTATTCATGTATAAATTTTAAACTCGACTAATTTGAGTTTATATTGAGTTTGAACTTGAGACTCTAATTAAGTATATAGGAATCTCAACCGTTCGATTATATTCCACGATACTACGTATACAAATTGATTTATGATTATGTCTGAGAAATTTCTTGAATCATTGAAAATAATACTAACTCCTTAGAAAATGATTGCTTGCAAAAATCCAGGGTGTTCGAAAAAGGTAGTAATAAATTTAAGTCGGTTTAATGGGACACCTATATGGCTAGAGTTTTCTGATGCTGAAATGTTTAAGAATTCTAGACTTTTATTTTTCCTATTTATTGTTTATTCTTTTGGGTCTAAATACCTAAAATAATTGTTAATACTTTATTGTAAATATTCGTGAAACGAAGTGAATTTTGAATAATATCGTAAAATGTATACTGTGAAGTGTGATCACTATTTTGATGCGGAAAATATTAGTATATCTTATAATCCTTTTTAATGAATTTAAATTTTTAATATTATATATATATATATATATATATATATATATATAACTGTTGGTGTATCTATGGTACTTTATAGAGCAGTACGGGAAGTAATAACTATTACAAATGTTCGAAAGAATAAATAAATGGTCAATCTTCAAACTGCCGCATGTGTGTTGTGTCTTGAATCTTGATCACCTTACAAAGCCAATGTTGAGAAGCGCCGCAAGTTTGTTGTGTCTTGAATGTTGATATCCTGAAATCAAGAAACAACTAAATCTGGATGGTTACAACGTTGTGTGTTGAGTCGAGGATAGCCCTCTATCCTTAAGACAAAATTGCCCCGTATATATGCTTTTACGTTAGCGGGCAATAGTCTCCCAAGATAAAACAACACTTTAATCTCAACACTACAAAGCCAATAGGTTGAGCACCGTCGAAGAAAACAAGTATGACTCGACTTGCTGAAGATATGGAATAGGAAGGAAGAGTTTCTCTGTACTCTTCTCTTTTGTCTCTGTGTATATAGTGTGTCTCTATAGTGTTTATCTTGTGTATACGTGAGGGTTTGGTCACCGTTTTTGACCGATTTTCAGCGTCTTTTCTTCTTTGTTTTTCCAGCGATTTTGGTCTTCGTTTCGTCTATTTTCTTGTGTTTCCAGTCTTTGTTTTCGTGTGGTTTTTCTGTCTGTTTTCAGCGTTTTTGTAAGTACAAAATTGAGCCAACAATCGCTCAATATATAGCATGCAAGAGAGGTGTCCAAGCGCCAAAACAAGGTTGTAATGGCCATTAAGGAGGCCATTAAAATGTACCAAGTAATGGCTATTAAGGCCATTGAAAGAGGTCGCCCAAATGCCCAAGTAATGGGTTGTTAATGGAGAGTTAATCGACCAAGTAATGGCTGGTTAATGCTCCAAAACGCGATCCAACGGTAGGCGAAAAAGTCTCCGAAACTCGGGGACCAAAGCGTAAATATTGAAACGTCAAGGACCAAACTGTACATATAAAAGAATTCTGGTCCAAACTGTACATTTGAAACTTCAGGGATCAAACTGTACATCTCGCAGAGTTCTCTGGTCCAAAAAGATAATATCATAAAGGCCCAAGGCCCGTGAGCCCGGAACCGGACGGGCGGTGGCGCGCGTGTGGGCTTAGCCTTGAACCCAAGCACATCTAGGTCTTCCCTCCTTTAAACACATGGGATACCCCTTGGGGATCCAAACCCTTTACCACATTAGAGACTTATATAGAGAGCAATTCTTCCTATTCCCACCGATGTGGTAGATTTGTCCCACACCACATTTTCATGTCTCAAACACCTTACTTCGTGGACCAATATCTCTTTCATTTCTCAACGAAATTAGACGATTCTTGACCCTACGGTCATCTACTCACTTCGTAGATCATGCACGTGTAAAGAGACAAGGTCTCCAACATACAGAACACTAGTGTTTAATTTATCAAAGATGGGTGGACGCATCTCCCCGCCAAAGGCTAATTTCCAACAATAACAACCAAAATTGTTTATCTCAACATGTTCAATTCAATGGGAATCACAATAACGCTTCAAATGATATTACAAAATGGACCTAATCTCTATTTACATTTATTTAAGTTCGAATCATGAAAACAACATCTTGTAAAAATGTAGTATAAGATTATGAACAATAGACACTTATAATCCGTTCTTTTTTCGGACCTTGCGCATAGTGGGAGCTTAGTGCTCCGGCTGCCCTTTTACTCTAGTGGTTTACTAAATGGAGCTAACTCATATTTATTTTATGCTATGATATTTGGCCAATCTTGAAGAAAAGAGGAGTTATAAACTTAAAATTATTGGCCATTTTGCAAGAATAACGTGTAGAGAAAATGGACCAACCTTCCACAATAATTATAATTCCAGAAAGGTTTCATTTTTTACGTAACATATTTTAAAAGCATAAATTAGAATGCACGATAAGCTTTTCTATCCAAAAAGGAATACCACAATATTCCTAGTAGTATGATCAATAATGGTGATGTTTTATACTTCTTGGAATGTTGGTTAGAAAAAGAGAGAATAAATTAAAATATTTCAACTCTGTTTCTCTTCCTGAGAAATTATATGATTGCTTTTAATGATGATTTAGGACAAGTGACTTAAATATTAACCTAGCAGACTATAGAAGAGGAGACGTTTTCAGAAGAATGATTAAATTTGAAATTTGTCATTTGCCCTGCCAGACATGTGCATTGGCTGTATGATATCATCATTAATTTTTAAAATTTTGGAAAGAAATTCTATTTGGATAAAATAAAAGCACGTTCAGTTCTTATTTAGATTTTATAATCAACCCGACTAGAAAAATTCCGAAGACAAAATCTCTTCTTATCCTTCCAAATCATTCTATAATTCTTAACATTGCGTTCTATATTGTCAAACAATTCAATAGCCTCTAAGGTGTGTTTGGAACAAAGGAAAATGTTTTTCAGTCAAAAATATATTTTTAGAAAATTATTATTATTTCCTCTGTTCCAATTTATTAGATACATTTTTCTTTTTAGTTTATCTAAAAAATGATATATTTCTATATTTAGAAATAATTTTAACTTAAAAACTTTCCCTTCTATCCTTAATGATATGATTTATAACCACACAAGTATTCATGACTCATTTTAGACCACAAGTTTCAAAAGTTTTCATTTCTTTCTTAAACTTCGTGCCTAGACAAACTCTATCACATAAATTGAGATGGAGAGAGAACAATTTATTTTATTGATCGATCATCGATAAATAAATAAAAAATACTATTTGAAGAACATTTATATATAATTTAGATAAATATTATGAAAGTTAAGGGAGATGAGGGATAGAGGTGAGGGGGGTGGGAGTTGGGGTCGAGGTTGGGAGTCGGATGTGAGGGCCGGGGAGCAGTGGTGCGGGGTTCGGGGCGGGGCTGAGGTGGAATGGAGTATTGGAGTGAGAGAGACAACCATAATGAAATCTCATGTACATCAGATAAGTCATTTTATTCATTATTTAAGAAAAATATTTCTCAACCCAATCAAATATTAGAATATTTTTTCTCCCAACCAACACACCCTAATTATATTGTTGACTTGCAATGGAAGTAGGAACATACTTAGAACGTATATAGTGAAATTTCAAGCTAATTATGAGGGAAAAGATAATAGTTTGAGTAACCACTAAAATCCATCATCCAACATATTTTCCTAAATTTGATATCTTAATTAAGAATTAAGGCAAAATAAATACGAGCAGATTATTGGTACGATTACTGATTTGCAAAAAAGTTACAAACAGTTTTTAAGTTCTATCATCCATGCGCTGGGTAGGTGTGTCGAAAGAAAATTGAAAAACACAATTAATAAAAAATTAAATCAACTTGATAAATCAACTTTTCAAAACTTGGGTTGGTTTAGTATTAAATTATAAAATAAATTGATAATATTTAATTTGATTTGAGTCTAAACAGCTAATTTTATTTTATTTTTTGTTTCTTTTATTTCTCTCTCTTTCGTTTCCTTCTTTATATGTTTTTGCTTTTATCAACATTTTTATTCTTTTTCCTTGTGCTCGGGAACCGAAATTTTGGTTTTTGCACATAAAAAAATCTTTATATGCGGAAGACTTTGAATTAGACGATGGTCCTAAAGCCGGGTCCTTTTCCTCTTATTTTTGTTGAAAAAATAAATTTCATGCTCAAATATCAATTATATATAAACCGAAAATGGCCCAACCGATTCAAATTTCATTGGTTTAATTTTCTTTTAAATAAAATTGAATAAAATAAATGATTAACATGGTAAATACTAACCCGCACTAGGTATCTACATCGATCTAATATAACTTACCATAATTAACTGATTTAATGAAATAATATTAACCATATAAGTAATAGTTGTGCTTTCAATACATGTCACATTTACTAATTTGGTGTAAATACCTAGTGCAGATAGTTTTTACCACATGAACATCCATAGATGAGTGCAAAAGCTATTTGCACAATCATGTTATCTATAAAATAATTACATGTAAATTTCTATGATTAACACTACTGGTTATCTGATAAAATGATAACCAACTTGCTAACGGTGGTTTAATTTATTTACATATAAAAGAATAATTAAGCAATTAGTAAATATAATTAAAATCTTTTATAAATAATTTTCTTAAAACATATATAAAAGAGGCAATTTTAAAAATAATTATGTAGTCAAAATTATGTTTTTCGTAGAACTATATATATTTGTTCTTAATTGTTGTTTCTAAAGTAGTTTGTTTTTTCTATTTATAATATGGTGCTTTATATTTTGTGTTTTCCAAGTCGTTTTTATTCATTTTGCTCTCTTTCATTTCCTTCTTTATTTGTTTCAACTTTCATTAACGTTCCCATTAATGTTTAGTGTTCAACTATTACCAACTATTTAGTATTCAATGAATATTATAAAAAGGGAAACGCAGTGCATTGCACAATAAATTCACTTTGAAATTGACTTATTTGCTCGTTCAATCGCCAAAACAACCGATCAAAATCAACAAAACCAAAAACGACAAATTTGTATTATGTTTGATCTTGTTTAGTTTAAATATTTAAAAAAATTGACTTAACTGATTTATTTTTCTTAACACAAAATCAAATCAAATTGAACCATGAACCCTTTAGGACTGAGTGTAAAATATTTGCATAATCACGTCATTTATAAGGTATTTACAAATAATTTTTTAATGAAAAATATTACTTAATTATATGATAAAATGACAATTAACTTACTATCGGTTCTTAAATTTATTGACATGTACAAAAAGATCTTTATGCCACCAGTAAATATAACTTAAACCTTTTACAAAAGAAAATTAAAACATATATAAAAAATTTTAAAAAGAAACTTTTAATCAAAAGGTCAATTTAACCGTATTGACATATTTAAACATTACTACATTTATAAAACTTTCTTTATGTGCAATTATCGACCCAAATATTAGAGTCAACTTCTATTATTAACTTGTCCATACAATATAGCTTATTGCATGAACTTACCTTTTCAAATCTCTTCCTTATTCCTCTTGTATGTAAAGGAAAATAAATCTTAATTGCTTCAATTAAATAAACCAAAAAATCTACGTATTCAACAAGTCAATATTTTCTCCCTTTCTTCCTTGTACGTCCCCTTCCAAGTAGCAGCCATTAGTCTTCTCTAAGCCAATTATTCTATGAACTTTACCAGATTAAAACTTTGAAGTGGTCAAATTAATACAACTATAAACTCCCTTGCACAAATTCAAAACATTCATCTTTCTCTCTACCTTAATTTCTTCCATCTTTTTTTCTCCATGAAAAAGCTGCAAATAATACGTTACATCACCTTTTTATAGTCTATATTCAATGGTAAATATGTTTGATTACTATAGAATTAGTGTACCAAAAAAAATTCATCTTTTTTCTGTTCTTTCTTTTGCTTTGATCCTTTCAATTATCATATTTATTTCTAATCTTTCATCATCTCATTCAGTTGCTTTTGTATCAAAAACTAGTTCACATCATTCACTAAAGTCAACTTGTGTACCAAAACCAAATTTTTCAAAGAAGGAAAAAATAAACCATGAAGAATATATAATCAAAGAAGAACAAGAAGTTGAAGATCATGTGAATTTGGTGCCTCCTTTTAATCTCGCAGAGGAGCAAAGAATTTCTTGGTTCAAGAAAAAATTGCCTGAATTTAGCATATTGAAGTCAACAAGATTGTCAAGACAATTCAATAGTAGAGTGAACAAATTTCTAATTTCAAAAAGTTGTAAAGTTAAGTTCTTCATGACATGGATTTCCCCCGCTAGTTCTTTTGGAAGAAGGGAATTTTTCGCGTTGGAGACTCTATTCAAATCCCAACCAAAAGGGTGTTTGGTAATTTTGTCGCGAACTTTAGACACGCCTCGTGGGGTTCGAATTTTGAGACCTTTGACTCAATTGGGCTATAAAGTTGTTGCAGTGACACCAGAGTTGTCTTTTCTATTCAATAACACGCCAGTTGAAACTTGGTTTGATGACCTCAAAAATGGTAAAAAGGATCCTGGAGAAATCCCATTGGCTCAGAATTTGTCCAATTTAATTAGGCTAGCGGTTCTGTATAAGTACAGCGGTGTTTATCTGGATACGGATTTTATCATCCTGAAGGATTTTTCGAGATTGAGGAATTCAATTGGCGCGCAAAGTGTATCTCCAAATGGGAATTGGACAAGATTGAATAATGCAGTGTTGATATTTGATAAAAATCATCCACTTCTTTACAAATTCATGGAAGAATTTTCTTCCTCTTTTGATGGAAATAAATGGGGACAAAATGGACCATATTTAGTATCAAGAGTAGTGAAGAAATTGATGAACTCCACAGAAAAAAATCAGTTCAACTTTACTGTATTACCACCAATGTCTTTTTATCCAGTTGATTGGATTCGAATTTCCGGATTTTTTATGAAGGTAAATACAAGAACTTATTCAAGATGGGTAGAAGCAAAATTGCTTCAACTTAGTGGGGAGACTTATGGAGTACACCTATGGAACAGGCAAAGCAGTAATATGAAAATTGAACAAGGAAGTATCATAGGGAGATTGATTTCTGATAATTGTTTGTTATGTAAAGATATTTACAGTTCTTAAATTAAATCCCACTTGTGAATTCTTTAATTTCAGATTAATTGTATAAAGTCAGGACATTTTATTAATACTAAAAATACAAGATCTTGATCATTATAAGCTTGAATAAGGTCAAGCAAGAAGAACTTTGTTTGTTGTTCTTTTTTTTTTTTTTTAATGTTACTGTTCTGATGAACTTTTGATTTCAATAAAATCAGGTTGTTTCTTTCTCAATGTCCATAATGCTAAAAGAATCCCAAATATTCCATGTGGCTGCCTACTTGTATTTTTTGGGATATGGTTTACTAGTATTTTTCAGCATACTTTAATTTATGTGACATATTTTTTTAAAAGATTTTTTTTATTATTATTACATAAAGGTAGGAAAATGAGAAATGGGGGAGAAGATTACAACGTGGGGATTCGTACCGTCACCAACAAAGTAAAAATTCAGGTAGTCAACCAACTAAGCTACTAGATTTCTACTTATGTGACATCTTAATATATACTTGAGTTATTTTTTCGTTACAAAAAATTAGTTTTATGACTTTGATATGAACGATTATCCGTGAATTTTTCCATACTATATGTTGAGAAAATCTTGTCCTAAGTAGCTGCCATATGAAGCAATCCATCTTTGACCTATGACTTGTGGAAGGAATCATCCATATAGGTAGGGATGGGCAAAAAATCCGGAGAACCGAAAAAACCGAACCGAATCGAAATTCGGTTAGATTTTTTTTTTAAAAATCGATTTTTTGAAAAATCGAACCGAATCAGGATTTAGTGATTCAGTTTGATTTTTAAATTTTGGATACGAACCGAAAAACCGAATTAAATATGTAATTAATCTTATTTTTTATTTTAGGCTACTACTATCTCTTGAATCATAGCCATTGAAACCAATCTATGAAGCTTTTATGGAAGTCGAATGCGACATGAACTTGATTAACATATCACGGAAGCATTGCCATAAAATATAGGGAGAGAAAGTAGTTGTAAATTGGTAAAACTTTAAATGGTCATAACTCTTTGCTCGGATGTCCGTTTTACCCGATTTTTTTTATATTTTGGGTATTTTTTTGAGACTGGGCAATAGATTTCTAACTACTATTGCCTGACCCAACCCGACCCACCCCACTAGAAAAAACAGATATAATCTGATACGTTCGGCGAAATAAACCGAACATATCGTTTTTTTTAAAGTTGGATTCGATTTTAAAAAAACGATTTTTATTAGGTTCATATTTTTCGGATACAAAACCGATATACGCTCCCCTATGGCTTTATGAGGTGCTGTTTCTTTAATTTATGGACGGATCAATATGAATTACATCATGATCTAAAATCACAGCCCCACAAATTAAATAAATGGGCTTAATGATGGGTGCCTATATTCACCGTAATCTTGAAATTTAATTGTTTGCAAATTTAATCACTTTGGAACTAACTTTAGACATACTCAATTAAAATTATAAAAATTCGTGTCTGAAGTTTAACAACAAACTTGTGACATTTTTGCCTTCAAATATGTATATTTGATATTTCATAAGTACGTGCTCTTAACTAAATTTTTCGAAGTTTGAACTACCAATCTTCAATTCATGTCAATATTTTCAAGTTTTTCCAACAACACCATTTAATTTAAATTCAATTTTCATATTCGAAATTCAAGACTCATTTCTTCAAGCTTGCACTAATGGTAATTTTAATGCTGAAACCCTTAACTAGCTACGGATGCAAAAAAAAAAAGAAGTAAAAAGGTTACGACGTCTTAAATGGCATTGTGCAAATAGGCGACAGTATGAAATTACTCCAAAAACCAAGAAGAAGAATTCTTCAGTAATCTTGATGCCATTTTTCTTCTCTGTCAAATGTTTAGACATTCTGTTGAAATCAGCTGTAACTCGGGAAAGTGCAATAAAAGGTAACAAAGAATGAATGAAAAAAGGAAGTACGTACAGTTAAAGATTTAACTATTGAATGCCGACTATAGGGGAATGCTTGTAATTGAAGTTGTTTCTGAGGAATGTTAACTTTGTAAGCTATAAAATACAAAGGTTAATTGGATATTTAATCTTTAGTACTATTTGATGTTCCGCTAATCAAGTAGTAAGTACTAGGTTACTCATCAGTCCTAAAAGGGAGAATATTAAATATTTAATTAGAAACCTGAAATAAATGCCCCTCCATGTTTCTAAAAGTTTCTTTAGTACTAAGCAAAGGTGAAAGCACAAAACATAATTACGTTATCAAAAAGTTCAATCCAAATCCATAGACAAATTTATATAAATGTTACAATAACAAAATGAAAACCACTTGTAAGTGACATAGTTAGTGTAGTTTGGAAGCATGAACAAATTATGTAAGTTGTATATTTTATAGTTTAGATATAACTATAAATCTATAGTCTGTTATTTCACTTGCGAGTCATTGCACACGTTCAAATTAAGAAAAAATTTAAGCATTCAATCCAAAAACTTAAATATGATGAGGAAAGTGGCTTAAGATATTATATACTTCTTTGAAAACTCTTATCGAGAGACAACGTATATTCGAATAAGATTACTAACACCGATCTCAAAGGAGGGAAGAATGATTCTAGATAGCTTCAACCATTTTGCTCAGAGGTAGATATGACTTATGGCAATGATTCATCTGAATTTAAACTTTTAATATGGAGTATAGTTGTATATGTAAAAATTTATTAGTAAAATTTTAGCAAATATTATATTTGAGCTCATAGTTTTAATTGTATCATGAATTCAATATAAAATTAAGTTTGTTAAATTTAAATCTTGAATCCGTTTCTAATTCTGGTGATGAATAATATATAAGATAAGATGAACCAATATGTAACTCCTCGGACTTATAATTTAGTGCGATTTATATATATACAAGCTTTGGAATATTTGTATTAGTTTATTCCTTGTATTAAAATAGATTTTTGTAATGGCAACACAATATCCTTTATGTGGGGTTCCAAATCTTACCAAAGGCATGACCTTTTTTCTCTACTATCTTCTTGTTCCTATTATTCACGTGTCACACCACCAACTCTTAAATATTAGGAACAAAAACAAAAAACAAAAAGAGTCAAAGGTTATTAGAGAAAATTTCATAGTGATTCATAAAGGCTCTATTCCAATTAATAGATCAAGATATGAAGATTACCAATACTTATGTTTCCATGGTTCCCATTATGATTTTTGCGATGTTAGGGCCCATAGTAGAGGCCCAGCCTAGAAAAGGTACTGTTTGGGCTTTAGAGGGAAGAGTTTGGAAATGGTAAAACGTTTGGGCTGCAGATCATGATTGGGAGAAATAATTTCCAAGTACAAAATTTTGATGAATTGGGAAGATTTGCACAATCAGGAGAGTATTGGGCTGGTATTTGATTTTTGTACCACTTTAGGAACTTGTGAGAAAATGATATTTTTTAAATAAAGATAATGGATCAACCACCAAACAAACTATCAGGGACATGTACGAGGGAGCCAAGACCCGAGTAAGGACAGTGAGAGAAAATTCAGAGCAATTTCCAGTTGCGATGGGGTTGCATCAGCGATCAACTCTTAGCCCATTTTTATTTGTCTTGTTGATGGATATATTGACACGACATATCCAAGGTGCCATGATAATATGTTATTTGCGGATGATATAGTTTTGATTGACGAGACCCGTGGCGGAATTAACGCTAAACTGGAGGTTTGGAGGCAAACCATAGAGTCTAAAGGATTCAGGTTGAGCCGGACCAAAACTGAATATGTGAAGTGCAATATTACTGATGTAATACATGAAGCTGGTGTGGAAGTGAGGCTTGACACACATGTCGTCTAGAATAGGGAAAATTTCAAGTATTTTGGGTCTATTAACCAAGGAAATGGGGAGATTGACGAGGATGTCACATATCGTATTGGTGCAGAGTGGATGAAATGATGACTTGCGTCCGGAGTCTTGTGTGATAAAAATGTGCCACCGAAACTTAAAGGCAAGTTCTACCGAGTAGTGGTTAGACCAACTATGTTGCATAGAATGGAGTGTTGGGCAGTAAAGAACACTCACGTTCAGAAAATGAAAGTTGCGGAATTGAGGATGTTGCGATAGATATGTGGGCATACGCGGAGATATAGGATTAGGAATGAAGAGATATTGGACAAGGTGGGAGCAGCCTAAATGGAGGACAAGATGTGGGAAACGAGACTAAAATTGTTTGGACATGTGAAGAGAAGATGTGCGGATGCTCCAGTGCGGAGATGTGAGAGGTTAGATATGAATGACTTCAGAAGAGGCAGAGGTAGGTCGAAGAAGTATTGGGGTGAGGTGATTAGACAAGACGTGATGCAGTTACAGCTCACCGAGGACATGACCTTATATAGGAGGGTGTGGAGGGCATGAATTAGGGTAGAAAGTTAGTAGGTAGTAGGGTGTTGTCTCGTGTATTCTTCCTTACTAGTATTCGTAGTATTACTGTTTAAGTTCTTGTCTTTTGATTTTTATTATTATTTGATGTTCCTTGTTCTTTTTCGAAATGCTTTGTCTTGCTTTCTATAGTATGCTTTCTTTATTTCCTTTTGACCTACTTTAATATGCTTTCTCTTGAGCCGAGAGTTTATCGGAAACAACCTCTCTACCTCCCAAGGTAGAGGTAAGGTCTGCGTACAATCTACCATTCCAATACACACTTGTGAGTTATGGGATTATACTGGGTCTGTTGTTGTAGTTG
This sequence comes from Anisodus tanguticus, assembly GCA_034509755.1. Lineage (NCBI taxonomy): Eukaryota > Viridiplantae > Streptophyta > Magnoliopsida > Solanales > Solanaceae > Anisodus > Anisodus tanguticus. The sequence continues at coordinate 34,071,345 of CM067557.1, read as the reverse complement.
TCATCTTATTTGTTACCCTCCTGAATAATAACTATCAAGTTAGTTATGCCGTAAACTGAAAATATGCGTACGTGGATATTCTATTTGAATATTGTTATTTAATTTGTAGCTAAGTTTTTAAAGCTTGCACGTTTATCCACTATGGAACAATTACTTCAGACAAAGCGGAACTTCAAACAAAGTTTGAAGCTACATATGATCAAAATTCAGATACTTTGTCAAGTCTAACTTCAGACACCGTATATTTATAGTTATTCTAAAATAAATAAATTTGAAAAACATTTATGCATCATGACTCATGAATATAACTTAAATGACGATTCGAAAATTTAATATATATGCACTTCGGATCATTAAATTAGTCCCATCGACCCATACCCATTTGGCCTTTCTTCAACCAGAAAACATTTAATTATGCTTTGGAAACATGCCAAATAATAATGATAGTGCAAGCCTAAGGATCTACTTGTGCACCATCAACTATTTCAACCCATGTTATAAGAATATACTGTTCTGAAAAAAAGAAGAAGATGAGATTCGAAGTAAAAAAATCAAAATATTTTGTTCGAACTATGAATTCGGAATTCCGATATTACTTCTTTATCGCTGTAGGAGTAAAATTTGCATAATAAGAAACTATATATATGGTAATGCAAGTCACATCCTAGTCTATATCTATATATTATATTAAAAGTACAGATGATCTTAAAAATATTTATTAAACTTTTTGTCCTTCATTAAAAGATTCTATAATAGATAAAATAGTCATTTAATAATATTACTAATATTTAAGATTTTAAAATGTAACTAAATCTTTGGTTACTAAATCATTACTTATTTAAACTACGTAGAAAATCCTAATATGGAAGTTAAAACCAACTAAGATTCTACCTTATGTAATTATTTCCATACTTAAATTATGTACTTGGTCGAAAAGGCAAGTATTAGCACTTCAATTCTCCGTATTGAATAAAAATATAATTACTATTAATTATTAACTATTTAAACTTTAGTTTGATATGACTATTTTGAATTAAATATAATTAGTAATAATATAACAGAGAGAGAAAGAAAGAAAAATGTTGACAAAAATTAATAACACGAACGAATCAGCGAAAACGGAGTGCGAAGGTTTGTTTTCTACCAATGAAAGTACTGAATTAGGAGTCTTTTTTGCCCACTTTCAATTTTCCTTTAGATTCAGGACTCTTTTTTCGTTTTCTTCTATGATATCTTTCTATTTTTAGTTATATATATTGCACGTAAATAAAGACCTAATTAATTATTCTCCTATTTAAGTTATCTGGTCTAAAGACCCGACCCAACATAAAGTTCGTCATTAGGTTCTTGAACTTCTGTTATTCCATTAAGACTATTATATTCTGTGAAATTACGTTTTTCCATGATTCTTTCGAATTGATTGATCATTTGTCCTATTGTATTTACTTTGAATTTTAAGTTGCTATTAAAGTTTGTTGTGAATATGCTAGGAAAGTTGTAAGAACTCATTATGAATTATTTGGGATAGCTTCAACATCGAAATCTGGTGAAGCTAATCTGATATTGCTACAAGGACGATCATGGATTACTGGCCATGATTTTGATGGTTTGGTAGAATAGAGTATACACATGCTCCACAACTCAATAATTTTCTCTTTTTAGATATTATTCTTTTTGAATTAAGAAGAGATGAACTATTTGGGGCAACTTCTATATTCAAATCTGATGAAGCTGATCGCATTTTGCTGCAAGGATGACTATAGATAGTTGGCCATAATTTTGATGGGCATCACCTATGAATTAGTAGATTTTATAGCATAGAATATACACGTGCTACACGACTCAATATTTCTCTTTTTGTATTTTATTCTTTTTAAATTATACAATTATCTTATAATTTACATTGATTAATTAAGGACATGATAGCGAGATGTGGAATTGATGATTTGGTTGTTTCTTATTTTTTCAGAGATCTGGTTGATTCATGGCATACGTCCTATTGATTTTCATCTATCTTTATACATCAAAGGTCTTGGGTATCAATATATCACATAGTTGAAGGCAAAAAAAGGTTAGAGCTTTTTTTATTTTCATGTCCGTTAGAGATATTTGTCTATAATTTATTACTATTTTTTATCGTAATCGTATACATTTTCAAATTAATTTTATTTGAATATTTTTAAAGTACAAACTAAAATTGCAATAATTATTTTACAAAATTATCACCTTGTTGACAACCAATTTTGTCCCCCCTTTTTTGATTATTTGTTTGCGATTTGAAATATTTTGACACATCATTTTGGTCATCCTTTTATCTTTAATTAATTTCACTATTCTTCTCAATCTTGAAAATTCTCCAAAAAATAAATATTTTCACCAATTACTAAAGTAGTCCTTTTTATTATATGAATATTCTGTTCTACTCAAACTATAGTTGGCCGGTGGGGCCGGGCCGGGTTTGGCGGGATGGGTCGGGGTGGGACGGGCGAAGGGGGCGGGGTCGGGTTTGGCGGGACTTGCCGAAGTCCCGGCCATATCCCGATCCCGTCAGAATCGGGTCGGGGCGGGGGCGGGATCGGAATCGGGTTCCGGCAGGTTTTTATTTTTATTTTTATAACATATGTATAAAAAAACTCAATAATTAAACAAGACAATATAGTGTAATAAAAACATCCCAAGACTGTTTTTGTGCCTCTTATATTATTTAATAGACATGTGATTTTTTTGTAATACAAATACAACTGTCGAAATTGCAACTTTGTGGTGTTATCCAAAAGTTGCAAATTACAAAATAAAATTGCAATTAAAAAAATTATATTCTAAAAAAACATGTTCTAATTTCTTGATAATTTCATGTGGTTCTTCGGTTGGAATTGGTATTTGTTGGTCAAATTGATCCACGTCGCTTCCACCACCTTCGAATAAGATTTCGTTGTAGTTTTCATCTTCTTCTTCGTTGATATCCGGTTGACCGCACCTTCTCCGCTCCGCTCGTATCCAATCTCTGAATAATACTGCAATTTCCAAGCTGTCTCCGGCTAATGAGTGTATGTGGTCTCCTATTTGATATATGCCGGCAGAAAAAGCGCTTTCAGACGCAGTTGATGACGCTTGAATGTTCAAAACATCTCGGGCCATCATTGAAAGTGTCAGAAAGGTCTTCTCATTCCCCTTCCAGTATTTCAGCAAGTCTTCATGTCCATCTTCATTGATAACTTCTTGGTACGGTACAGAACCCTACAAAACAAAAATATCAAACTCGCTAATGCTTTCAATACTAGCCGCAGAAACATCATGTCTTTTGTGAGGTTGTGTTGAAGATGAAGAAGATGGTATGGAAGCCGGTAGGTTACTAGCACTTTCTTGTTGGTAAAACCTATATATATTTTTTGCATTGGTCTTCTACGCTAGACAACACTTCTTCTTTAGTTTGTTCAATAGGTGGTGGGTGATTTGGATTTTTTGGACTTTGAGGTGGTAGTACTTCTATATAATCGTAAATAGTTTCAATAAGTGATTTAGTACCGTCTATTTTAATAGTCGGATTTAATACATCACCAATAATATAAATAGTGGGAATAGGAATAAAATATTTTTTTATTTTGATAAACATTTTTTTAATAGCTGCAATATAAGCTAATTTTTCCATATATTCACTAAGTAATAAAAATATTAGAGTTATATAAAACAACATAGTTGAAATAGTAGGATAATATATACCGAAAAAATCTTTTGTTGCTTGAAAAAATTTCTCTAAAAATACAATAAGTTCGGAAATTTTTACCCAATCACTATCTACAACCATATCAACTGAATTTTGATTATGAGTGTTAAAAAATAAAGTTATGGATTTCTATAGTCATAAGCAACAAGTAGTTGCTCGTATAAAGAATTCCACCTTGTGGATACTTCTTCTGGAATTTTTCTATAAGGTAGTCCACAATCGTAACAAGTTTTTTTATATTCTTTTCTTCGTTGTACTCTATTACTTTTAAAAATAAAGTTTATAGCAAATTGTATTTTAGTAAGAATGTCTTCAAAAAGTGACAGACCATCATTTACAATTAAGTTATATATATGGCACGCGTATTTTATATGAAAATGATCTGGAATAGATGGAGTTAAACTATTTTTTAAAATTGTAATAGCGTAATTTTTAGAAGAAACGTTGTCTAATGTAATAGTCATAATTTTATCGGTTATTCCGTAATAATGACACACTTGATAAATATTTTCTGCAATAAAAGTACCAGTGTGCCTATCATTTATATATCTATACGCTAAGATACGTTTTTGCATAGACCATTTATAATCTATCCAATGACAAGTTACCGTTAAATAATCATGGTCGTTAGTACTACGGCCTTTATCAGAAGTGATAGCCACTTTGCCATTAAAATGATATAATGAATAACGTAAATATTGTTGATATTCATGTGTGAATTTAAATACATCTCTCTTAACAGTTGATCTAGGAAAACCGTTAAAAGCAGGATTATATATATATATCTCTAATGTAATGAATAAAATCGGGAGATGAAGAAAATGAAAAAGACAAACCCTCCACAACAACTAATTTTGATATTGCTTCCCTATCTTTATGTTTATTGTATTTAGGGCCTACAATTCCCCCCCGTCATAGGGTTAATTTGACCCTGTACTTGGTCCGGGACAATATCAGTATGTGAACCTTGTCCCGATAGAGCGGGCGTTTGCGCACCCGGGTTTGAAGCCTGTTATTGGGCATACCTAGCTGGATGAGCCCTTACTATGTGTCTAATTAAACCCCCCCCCCATCCCACCGTGACCTTTTCCAGTTTTAAATTTTAAAATATTTTTACAAATTTTACATCTAGCTACTTGATTCTCTACGTCCCTATCAAAAAATATCCATGCATCTGATTTTAATGGTCGTTTTGTTGGACCTCGTCTCATACTAGGGGAATATGAGTCATTTCAGTTGAAGGTGCACTAGTGGGTGTGTTGTCATCAACATTAGTTGGTGTATCATCTAGATCATCGTATAAATTAAAGTCTTCTTGAGTTCCAGAAAATAACTCCTCGTATAAATCTAATGGTATTGTAGGAAAATGTTCAGTATCAACAAAATCATCCTGTGTAGGAATAGGATGACTAGAAGAAGTACCATTGCCCTTGTTGCCCCTACTAGAAGAAGCACTCTTACCCTTAAACATACCTCTTAATCCTTCCATTTAAATTATAATAATAAATAATTAAAGATAATAAAATTAAGTGCGCTAAATAAAATAAATAGACAATAATAATTTAATGAAGGAACGAATGTACTAAACGCCGACGTAATGTCGACGTGTAATCGAGAGGTTGAAAATTGAAACTTTGCTCGATGGAAGATCCTCAAGCTAGTTGCCAACTTCACTCCCAATTCCCAAATGAATAAATAAAATAGAATATTTAGTAAACAATGTAGACTTGTAGAGAGATAGATTGAGAGATTAGAGAGAATGTAGGAAGATTTGTGAGAAAGATGAAGAGAAAATGAGTTATTTATAGTTGGAAAATTGGGTTAAAGTATAAATATAATAACTTATGGGTTAAAAATAAATATTAAGGGGTAGGAGGAGGCCAAAAATGGTCGTTGCACAACGGCCAAAATCTAAAATGGTCATTGGTGCAACGGTTATTTTTACAAACCCGGGTTACGGGCGGGCTCGGGGCGGGATCGGGATTGGCGGGACTGGGGCGGGATGGGTCGGGACGAGACATTGTCCCGTCCATGTTCGAGCCCCGATACCGATTTTTTTTTTACTACTCGGGTTCGGGGCGGTGTCGGGCCATCCCGGCCCACTGGCCAGCTTTAACTCAAACTAAATATGTATATTAAATAACTTGTATCATGATTCATATATGTATGCACTTTTGGAAATTAATTAGGACGAAGAAGCATATTTTAATTAATTAAAGTAGGAAAAATAATTAAGGGAATTGGATTAGTTACCAATTAATTCATATACTATAATTGAGCTAATTAATTCCACCAACATTTCAAACCTCCAATTCGCAACAACCCACCCGCCCAATACCCAACCGAACCGGCCCAAACTCCCAACTAAAACCCCCAAATCCCCATCGTCCAAAACCTAACCAAAACCAAACCAAACAACCCAAAAACTGTCATTACACCCATTACCCACCAGAAATAACCTTCAAACCACCGGATAATCACCTCCTCGACACCACTGTCATCCTCACCATCACCTATAACCTTTTACCCTCCTTTTGAGACGTCTGAAGAGCTGCAGAAGCTCTTTTAGACTGCTGCAAAGAGGGAAACCTCAAAATCCTTTGGATTCAAGGTTGGTCCCTACGAATCCAAGCGCCAAACAGCACCAACGGCTCTCTCCCTTCACAATTTCTCTGCAAAAAGCTGAAAAGCCCATCCCCTTTTCATTTTTTCAATCCCAAAATTCTCAAAGTTTTCCCCCTTTCTTTTAATTCAATTTTGAATCAAAGCTTCTCAAAGAAGCTGTTGAGCCTAACTCTAGCTATAAATGCAGCCCTCTGGTTGTGTATTGGGAGGGCTTTGTTTTGGAGTTCCCCCTTCTGAACAAGCTTTTGATTCTAAAAAAAATCTAATTTATCACTGTTTTTGTTTTGATTGCGGAGCACTTTAAGTTTTTCACTCGCTTCACTGTTATTTGCTTTCTCGATAACAAAACTTCTCCAAGCGGGGTCGACGATTCGAAACGACGCCTCGGTTAGCTGCCTGGAGAAGGTAAACTCTAATTCCTCTCAATCTTATTTTGATGCATTGTATGCTGTGTATTTTGTTAGTTTCTGTTTAAATTTGAGTATGTTTAGCCTGTGTTAGTCCAAATATGTGTTATGTGTGATGCTAGTTCAAATCTCGAATTAATAAGTGTTTTCAATTTATAGTATGATAATTCTTATCTAAAATCGGGTATTTAGGAACTATGTGTTGGGTTAAATATGTATGGACTCAATGGTGATAGTTCCGGTAAGATCTAATGAACTTTGGCATACCTGATGGGGGTTAGTATTAGGCCTAATATTTGATTTTTTAGCCATGGTTACCTAAAAGCGTGCTAAGCGGATTTGATTTGGTTGTCTGTTCATCGGGTTTGTGCCTAGCCTTATATGCCTTGAGTATTTTGCTAAAAGAATTAGATGTTTGTTTTGGTCTCTCTAGGGCCTAATCATACTAGTTATAGCACACCCCTATTTTTTTGAATGCCTTTCCTCTTGTCTAATATACAACATGAATCATTCCTTTGACATACCCAGAACATATCCACACTCACCCATGTCTGCCTTTTTCATGGATATGAGTTGTCTTCTGTATGTGGGGATGTGTCAGTACTTGACAAAGTTAGCAAATGATATCCTAGATTTTCTGTATGATATGATATAGCCTGGACACTTTCATATGTCCTAAATGTGGTCTTTTAGACTGATTTACTTGAACCATGCTACTGCATATCAAAATGGATCATTTACATACTCATTTTGGTTAGTGCATTAACATACTCCCCTTCCAGAATGTTAATTCCTTTAAGTTTCCTCTATGTGTGCATTTAAATACATAAGATAACTAGTAAACTTTCAACCAACCATGTCATGCTTAGTTTAAGGTGTCATCATGCTTTATATAAAGTGAGATGGGTAAGTATGTCTAATTTAGTTTATATGCCCCTACATAGCTGAGATTCTCTATTTAGATGATTACCTAAGTTTGTCTTTTGTCATTCATATCTGGATTTGGGCTAGCTATGTGTTTGTCCTCTCTGGTTCTAGTGTCCACTTGTCTATATGCTAGCATATAAACTCCATTGAGCCATGTCATATCACACTTCATTTTCCTTAACCAGATATGCATGTTTAATTTGGGTCCACACATTCTTGTACATCCACAGAACATTACCATTTTCTTTTCAGAGGATCAGTATGCCCATATAAGCTTGGATTATGTGTAAACACATTTGAGTTGGAAATTGTTATATTAAAAAACTCAGTATCACACCTAGGTCATTCTTCCTGATGTATGCATGTTCTTTCTCCCATTTATACATGTATCTGCAGTTGCATTCATTTGTTATAACTTTGGACTATTCTTAGACTTTATATGGTATGTAAACGATGGGAAAGTATATTAACTTAAGCATTTGTCAGCATGTCTGTTTTGTTTTCTTTGAATTCTGAGATAGGTGTCACAATGTATTTACCTCTTGTGGAACTAAATGCACTAGTGCTTAACCTATTTTGTGCCATTTAGACCCAAATATGAAAGCCTTTCCTTTTCATGTTAACTATATTATGTGTCAAACCTGAGGCCCAACAACATATTATCTTTCATGAATTATTTATTTATATTTTTATGTTTATATTTTATGTTCCGTTTACTAATCCTTTTTTTTCTTTCATTTACATGAAATGCATCGGGAGCAACGAAGAGTCTCGTTATGAGACTCATCATGACTATTGTCAAACGAAGACCCGCATCCACGTTCATTGCATTCTCCTGCACTCGAGACTTCTAAACAAATAGGGCGGGATGACATCGTCATCCGCCCTAGTCGCTGCTTTTAATTCTTTAATACCGCCCTTTTTATTTTTCTGGTTGTAATTTAATTACTCAACTTGGTGCGATCAGGGGATACTTAGAATAATTAGGCCTTGAATGGATAAATTAATAGGGTGGTTTAAAATTGAAAATCCGCTGCTAGTTTATTTATTTAGGCTCATCATGCATGTTTAAAACTTTCAAAATAATTTGGTCATCTTTTATTCGCATTATTAATCATACAAGTAAGGACTTGTTTTTATCCGATTTGCGATTTAAAATGACTTCCATATAAATTACTTGTTTGCATTACAAATAATTTGTTTTTCAACTTACTATCAATTGCCAAAAAATAGGTATTTTATGGACAATGTCATACAAGTGCATGCTTTTATCCAAAATTAACTTCACATGTATTTTATAAACAAGGCCATACAAATGCATGCTTTTTATTCAAAAATCAACTTTACATGTATTTTAAAGACAAGTGCATGCTTTTATCCAAAAAAAATATCAATTTTACATGTATTTTTAAAAAACAATGCCATGCATACTTTTGGATTTTATGCCAGGAATTTATGTTTCCGAAACGCAATCACCTTTGCGAGACTCCTCAAAAAGAATAGAAGTGGTAAAAAATCTTTACGTTGTCAAAATGCATATTTTATTAACTACTTGCAACATCCTTTTAATTAACTTTATACTTTCAAACATGCATTTTCTTAGTATAATAATTAACCTAAGTTTGACCGGATAATCGTAGTTAGCGGATCTTAAAGGATGATTAACCTCTTCCCTTTAGGATAATAAAGAACCCTTACCTAGAATCTCATAGATTAGCAGACCATTAATTGAAATTCATTTTGCAGCATTTAGTTAACATTTAGTTCCCTAATTCACCGTGAAATAATTAGGTGACAACTCCTTAAGCTTTAATTGATTTAGAAATCACCAATAACGTCGCGACCATGTTGGATCCCTCCTCTTCGCGGACGGGGGTTAAAAACGGGTGCAACACACCCAAACGAGATAGTAACCTCATTATACCAGTTCAGGCAACCTGTGCCAAACAAATAGTGCATTTACCAAATAGTATGGAATACAAATAAAAAATAATATAGTACAAAGTAAAATAATGAAGGAAAATTACAACTTTATATTTCAAAAAACATAATTGTAAAAAGTTGTAGGAAAACAAACATAATATAAGAGAAAAAATAACTAAATATTCTTGCATATGAAATGAAAAAACGTTTAGGGTCAAGGATTACATTTAAATTTGTATATTGGTATTGAAACATTGTTAGTTTTTATTCTGGCTCCAAGTTAGAAACAAAGATTGGGCTATCTTTTTTTTTCTAAGAAAAAGTATCCAAATACTAGCTTGTTTTAAATGCAAGGCTTTCGACATAAATATTTAGGAATACATATTAATTATTTTTTAAATATTTAAAAATTGACATTCAACTAAGTTTTATGCATTAAATACTTCCTTATTTTGAACTATAATATAACATATTCGTAAAAAAATATTATTAATTTCTTATAATATACAGGACACGTTATTTTGTATAGGAGTCAAATTTTGATAACTTCCCATTTATTTTAGGTGTAGGATTCTTTTTTCGCTATAAATAATAACTCATGAATATCATATTATTTAGCAAAATCCATATTTGTAAATACAATTTAAAGTTTAAGCTATGTCTAATTTAGCTAGAAAGAACTTAGGTAGAGTACAAAGTGTTTTTGTTTTATGGACTTTTTACGAACAAAAAAATTATTTTTTATACATAAGAGATTTGAAAAAAAAAAATCTGAAAAGGTCATTTTCTTCTATTCAAACGGTAAGAGGGCAACAAATCTCATTCCTCGGAAAAAGATTGGCTGTCCAATTCATTTTTTAATAAAGCAGAAATAACCTATATAAGAAAAAAATTAAGAAGATACACTGCTAAAATTTCTATCATAAAAAATTAAAATTAATTTTCAAAAGGGAATTAAATTGTCTTCAAACTACTTTTATCACGGGTAACTTTTTTGGAAACTTAGTTGTTTATCAAACACAAATTTAGGAATGTTTTTAACCTTGTTTTATTTACGCTTTGAATTTTTAAAGTGTTATTCTTTTACTTTATACACAATTTAATTTAATTATACATATAAAGAGATATTAGGTTAGATGCGTCAAACACATCATTTGAGTTAACGTAATAATATTATTTTGTCATTTAAATGAATGTTGCATCATTCGATGTTCATTGCTTCTTTACAATAATTTTTTCATGTATAGAATTTATAATTTATTGACACATGCAACGCAGTACGGTATAACTAGTATAATAAAATATATTTACAAGATAGAAGACAAGATGCGGAAAATGACGTTGAGATGGTTTGGACATGTGCGGAGGCGAGACACAAATGCCCCAGTGCGGATGTGTGAGAGGTTGGCTATGGACGGGTTCAGGAGGGTGTAGAGGTAGGCCGAAGAAATATTGAGGAGAAGTGATTAGACAGGATATGGAGCAGGCGCAACTTACTGAGGACATACCTTAGATAGGGGGTTGTGGAGGACATATATTAGGGTAGTAGGTAGTCGAGCATAGTCGTACTTACACTTACAAACTGGTTGTTGTGGTGATATTATTGTAGGCATGCTTAGCATATCATACGAATAGACGTAGTATTGTTTTATAGTCTTCTCTAATTTTATTTCTTCTGCTATGTATTCTTTAATGTACTTGATTTATCTGCGTTAGTTACTGCTTCTCTTTCAGGATGTGATATCATGACGTATTCACGTTTGCTATCAGCATTTTCTTATTGCTTTAAGTTTTTGATCGGGTTTGATGATTTTTTTGCTTTGCTTGTCCTGAGCCGAGGGTCTCTCGAAAACAACCGCTCTACCTACCAAGGTAGAGGTAAAGTCTGTGTACATTCTACACTCCCAGATCCCACATTGTGAGATTGCACCGGTATTTTGATGATATTTTTTTAATAAATCAAGGAGGAGAACGAGGAAAGGAATGCTACGTTACTGATGGAGTTCGAACCTTGCACGACTAAACCTCGTCTAAACCTCAACTGTGTAAGGCAGAAAACTCACCAAGTGAGCTAACTCTTAATCCAATCTTGTAAGGAAATATTGCTAGTACTTTGTTTGATTTATCAAATAGTAATAATATTCGTAGATGGAATAGGATAGGTGTAACAATTTACTAACCACCAAAAGTTGGACAAAAGAACTTAAAATTAGCTCATCTTGACCGTTGACTACAAAAACAAAATGAAGATTTAACACATAGCACATGTGGAGTTACATAAAAAAAAATATTCGAAGAACAGTTTGACCGTTGACTTCTTCGACATATTGGTGTGGCGGATCTGAGTCAGCGTTCCTAGTGGTGCACGGTGGCCTGAGGCACCGAATGCGGTGGCAGACTTGGTGGAGGTACTGCTGGTTTGCATTGGTAACACTTTACAAAAAGGCCGAATGTATCAACTTGTTTGATGAAATTGCTCATGCTGGCCCATCCACCAAACCCAAACCCAACAACCAAAACCCAGCCCACAATAAATATGTTAATGACATACATCACAGTCCAGCTTGGCATGAAGAATGGTGGCTTCTCCGCCGCATTCTGCAATTTTCATTCAAAGAAAGTGTGTACGTTTTATATACTCTGATATTATAAAAATATTTACACAATCATATTTCTTACTAGAAGACTGATATATATATATACACTAAACATGGATTTGTCACATGACATAGAGAAAAAGGAATATATTAAGGCATGTCAAATTACACTGAATACATAAAAAATATTAGGTTGTGAAAAATAAATTACTTCCTCCGTTCCAATTTCTGTGACACTCATTCCTTTTTATTCAATATAAAACAGACATATTTCTATATTTAGTAATAATTTAACTCAGAACTTTTCATTTGACCCTTAATAAAAATAATTTATAACTACATTTTAAATTGTGTCTAGTTGAACATGTTCAGGTAAATTGGGACCGAGGAAATAGTAAAGAAGAGTGTACAACTTGATGATAGAAAAAGAATAGCACAGCCTTGGAGGTATAGACTAGGTTGACAAGTGAGTCAAGTTAATTTCAAGAAGGGAGAAAATTCTAATTTGATGATGGAATATTTTTAACATAGGTCAATCAATTCAAGGGACATAAGGGACAGTCAACAATTAGCCAGCTCATCTCAAACATAATATAGTACAACAGAGAGAGTCCTGTAGGCATATAACTAAATGAAAATGACTTCCCACCAATATATCTCCTTCCCTACAAAATATTTCAAAATCTAAGCCTTTAATGCCTTTATTGTACCTTTGCTAAAGATTTTTTACACTATTAATATATTTAATTAACTTATTGCAACGACTTGTAATCTGCCACATTTTTTTCAGGTTACTAGTCTAATTTATTATGTACCGTTACTATTGATAATTATCTTTTAGATGATCTGATAGTGTAAACATTCTTTTACTCTATCCGTGCATAGAAGTTTGACTATGATGATATACTTCGTGAAAACAGGGAGCATCTACTTAATAAGATATTGATTTATTTATTCACGGAGCTTATCACAATTTGTATGAGGGTTGTATTTGTTTGAGGAGTGAAAAATGTGACCCAAAATTATAGAATTTGGGTCCACAAATCTCTCATAGACAACTCCTCACACAACTTATGACAGAGTGGTGTGAGACACAGTAAAATATTTCCTAGTTCAATAACACAATGTCAAGACAAATAAAGTATTCATGTAACAAGGGACCTAATTAAAACATTGTGAAAATATATAAATATAGAGAGTAAATTTTGGAAGGTACAGAAATAAATGCATTACCTGTCTAGCAGAGGCTTTTCGATAAGTGAGCATATGAGCAAGAGCTGGGATGATGTAGACAGTGAAGCTAACCAAAAGAGCCCCAACTGCAGAGTTAATAGGGCCAAAGAATGGGAATATAATAGCCAAGAACCATATTGGAATCACCACAGGCAACCTAACAAGTGCCCTTAAGCATATGCTTTTAGTGTCATGCATCCCTATCACCTTCTCCCACACAAAGTACAATGGCGTACAAGCGAATCCGAATGTAATAAACTGGTGAATCAACATCAATATAACTGCAGCATCGCGCCATCCGTCTTTGGGCAGGAGCGAAAATGCGTTACTATGGTTTAAAAGTTGGTCTCCGAATGCCCAGTAGACTGCTGATGCTGATGGAATGGTTAGGGTGAAAACGTATAGTGTGGCTATTAGGTAAATGTACTTGAATTTCTGGGGTTTCCACATTGCATGCATGATTTCCCTATATATATAACAAAATGGAAAATTGGATTAGTTTAACCGTGCTAGTAAATGGCTATATTGGGTGTGAGAAGTCATAAGTACAGGAATATGGAATCTAATTATTTAAAGTGATTATAAGTACGTTGGAGAATAATGGCATTGGATTCTAAACTACAATTCTTTGTTGTCCCCTAACAGCAGGTAGTTTATTGGCTACTGGTTCAACTAAACTCAATAATTATTTATGTAAAATATAAATAAGTATGTGAAAATTATTAATTAGTCTATAATTACTATGAATCTATAATATAAATAGTATAATGAATTCAATACTAAAAATCTAAAAAGTTGAAGCCATCTATTCAAATTATATACATTGGCACGGTAAAAAAACTTTTCACGCTTTCAATACAATTTAATTTGTTGTAGCATGTTATTTTTTTTTAAGTTATTAACTCCACTTATTACGAGTAGGTAGCTGTAATTAAATGTATTTACCCATAGTTGGAACTAGTGATCTAAAAGTAAAGTAACCTTAAATTGCATTCGTTGTATAAAATTTTATTTACAAATGGGGAAAAGAATGGGCTGTGTATGAGAGCTTACACAGTAACAGCATGTCCACCAAAGGTGTAAAGAATATTGGTGGCACCAGTGAAATACAGCACAATCTTATCTGGAGCAGAGTGCTGCACATTTTCAACCTATAATAACATATTAATGACCCCTCCATTTATAGAAATTGCAAAAAATAATTTGAACGTACATTAATAAATGATGGATATTGTTAAGGAAATATGAGTATTATTATTTACCTGGCCATGAATGACAGCAGCAACAGTTAAGTACCATGCAGTGTAAGTGGTCATACCAAGGCCAAGAAAAGACCAAATCCGGTAGTTATGGAAAGACGGAATAAAAACAGTTGTGGCACAACAAGCTCCAAATATGTATGTCCATGTCCTCTTGTCTAAATGGTCATTTATGTAATATATGTTACTGTTCCAAATAAATAAATAAAATCCATCAAAATAATAATCAAGACAAAGTTTACAAAGTAAATCTCAATTCACTACAAAATAAAAACTCAAATTAGTTACGAATTTTGTCACTAATCCTTCGCTATATTGCTCGTAGATAACAGATTTGATAATCGTTGCTAAATAGGATTACTGATGGATTTTATTGTTTAACTACATAATTCAATTTGCAAATATCTCGATTATTTCATAAGGTACCTGCTAACTTCACTAGCATCATCACCGTAACGAATAAATGTATCTATCTAAGCTTTGGCATATCTGAATAAATCACTTACAGTACTACTTTTTTCTTTCTACTAGTATTTGAACTATGGTTTTAAATGAAGAAGGATTAATGGCTCCGTACCTTGCGCAACCAATAAGTTGTATGACAGATCCAAACAGAAGGAACGTACAGTTGAAGGCAAGCCCAATTGCTTTCCAGTAAGGACCCAATAGTCCATCAAGAACTTCAAACCACTGCCAATTGATGAAAAAAATCAGATACGTTTGCCGTTAAGGATTTCAACTTTATGAGTTTTAGATTTTAAATAAGGATTTCGAGTGATAATATTAGGGTTCTAATATGATATTTATAAGATTCTTTAAAAGGTACAATTTATTTATTTTTTAAGAATAATGAGAATATTACAAGTTGAAATATCTGGTAGTAGTGAGCTAGTACTGATCAACAATCCACTGTATTTTCAGTCCTTTTATCACTCTCATTTGTAATAACCGTCCTTACCTGAATGACATGATTTTTGAAGCTAACACCTTCTTTCTCTTTTCTACTTCTGTATTCAATGTAGAGAACACTGATGAGGATATGCAGTCCAACTCCCAACAAGACCATAGAACACTTGAAGAACTATGCCTGATACCATACCAAGTTGAGAAAATGAGTATGGTAGTGTCAACAGCACTTGTGCAACCTGTGAACAAAAAATGAGATTAACAACATACATTTACTAAAGAATCAAAATATTTTTTCCGAAAATAAAAACTATAATGTAGTTAAATTCATACTTGATTAGAAGCACAACTGAACCAAGCATCCCAAACAGAGCCACCATGCCACAGAAGGCTTTTGACATTGAAAATGGACTGATCTTCTGATTTCTCAACTTCTCCATCATGATCAGTTCCATTGAAGTTTGAGACAATAGCTTCCTCTCCTTGCTTTTGAGGATACATTTTAATTTGAAAATAAGACCTCTAAATTCTGGCAGATCTGCAAACACACACAAAATGAGACCAAAAAAACAAAAAAGGAATACATCAGCCCCAAAACTGAGGATTCCCCCACCCCAAAAAAATTAGAACTAATTTTCAAGAATTCTCCAGATCCCTAAAAAATAAAAATAAAAACTTCAAGAAAAAGAATTAAAATTTTAAAAAAAGCAGCAGAAGAAGAAGACCCATTTTCTTCAAATGCTTCCGCCGTCTCAAAAAGATTATGTTAGTTTAACTTGATACGAATTTATGTGGCCGAAAATCATCTAATAAAGTCAAATTATTTTTAAATTTTAAAATAAATTAATAAAAAAATGTAATAAAATCTTTTTAAAACGGATAGAATACCTTTGTTTTCAGCCGTTTCTTTCTTGAACCTAAATCTCTTGTAAAAGAAGCAAAAAGACTCCTCCTTTGAGCTCTATGACAACTCAATTTACACTGAGAAGCAGAGAAGAGAAAGATAAAAAAACAAGTTCCGAAGATTGCTCCATTTCAAGAATTGACAGACAGATAAGGGAAGGAGAAATTAATGTAGCTCAATAATAATTGCAGCAACCAATTATTCAAAAGGGCACTTAAATGCAGTTGATTTTATATGTATAGTCACACAGCGGCCAAATCACAAAGGCGGCGAAAGGAACTTCAGTGACAGCTAAAAGGTCTGAGAGATGACAGAGATTTTGTATTGATGAAAATGAATAATTAGCACAGACTAGAAAGCAGAAGTAGAGGAATAAAAAGGAGCTTTTCAGTAGTATTTCAAGCACACAACGTATTTATAAACAACCACTAGTTAGCTAAGCATACTCGTGGCAGGGCACTGTGTATATAATATAGGAGTAGTAATTGTGTGTAGATAATTTTCTTACTTTCCTCTTTCTTGTTTTTCAGAATTTAAAATTTATAGAGATTTCAGTAGTAATCCAAAGTTAATATATAATAATATTTATATCCAAATATTTATAGATATACTCCCTCCGTCTTAAATTATTTGTCGGGGTTACAAAGAATAGTTGTCTCAAATTATTTGTCGTTTTGGAAGTTTAATATATAATTAATTATTTTTTCTCCATTTTACATTTTGTCATTAATGAAAATAACACATAAATAGAATAAATATTTAATTGAGAGAGATTATAACTTAAACATAAATAAGGTAAAGTAGGTCAAATATCCATCTTAATTAATATTTCTTAAGGGACGTGTAAATAAAAAACGATAAATAATTTAAGACGCATAAAGTACTTAATAGATTTCTTAATACATCTACAGAATCATAACAGAAGTTTTTAAATTCACGTGAATTCATAGATTACAGGTCAGATCAGCCTCTACTGTGATTCTCTTCTTAAGTCTTGGAGTTTTGGTACAAATAAGGAAAATATGAGACCAAAAGAAACAAAAAAAGGGATTATCAAGCTTCCTTTGTATCAATTTATGTAGCAGTGTTTGATTGGATATGAAGTTTAAGGTTAAAAAAATCTAACTTTGTTGTCTAAAATAATTTTAAGATATTTATATAAATATAAATCATTTCATTAATGATAGAATATTATCATATTTTGTATATATTTTATATTAGGTAAATTTATATTCTAATTGTAATTAGGAAGATTTAGTTATCTAGTTTGTAATTATGTAACACTATATATATTGTACACAATAATCAATGAAATGCAATGAATATATTCCTACATGGTATCAGAAGTCAAACATTAACTTATTTTTCTCCCTAAGCCGCCGCCCCTCCCCCCTCAGCCGCCCTCTTCCTCGGCAGCCCTCTCTCTTCTTTCTTCGACTTTCCTCTCTTCCTCTGTAATTTTCAACGGCTGAACAACCTAAATTCCATCCTACTCCTGCAGTTAACAACATCAAGAATTTCATTCCCATAACTCTTGAGATGGAAAATGTTCAGTATTCATCTTGGGCGGAATTATTTAAGATTCATTGTCGTGTATACAAAGTTATCGACCATATCATCCCTCCAAAATCAAAGACCCTAGAAAGACTGATGATTCTGACGATGAACTTTGGTCCCGCTTAGATGCGGTTGTCCTACAATGGATCTACGGAACGATCTCGAATGATTTATTGCATACAATCATTGCAACCGATGCCACTGCACGACAAACGTGAGAGCGCTTGAAAGTATTTTTCATGACAACAAGACATAACGTGCCTTGTATTTGGAAAATCAATTTTAGGTCATTCAACAGGACGATTTTCCTAATGTGTCGGCTTATTATCAAGAACTTAAGATGATTGCCGATCAACTCTCCAACGTCGGCGCACCAGTTACTAATCAACGATTGGTGATGCAACTTATTGCGGTTTTGAATAAAATTATGACGGTGTCGCTACCATCCTCCAACAAAGCATGACATTGCCTCCATTTCATGAGGCTCGTTCGAGATTTATTCTTGAAGAAATTCGAAAAACAAAGCGGGCAGCGACTAATGCCAGCACAACCGACGCCACCCTCGTAGCTATCGACGACAACCATGCTGACCCGAGAGGCTTGGCTCCCGCCCCATTCCACAGATAAACCAACGATCCAACACGTGGCTCACATTCCTAGAATAACAATAGAGGAAGAAAATCCGAGAATAGTCGCGGCAACAACGACAGCGCGAAAACAGTGGCAGGAGGCAGCCACCAACAGCGGAAGCAACAGTAGCAGGAGCCTTCGCCGTGGGCTTCCTACCCTCCATGGGCTGCGTGGGCCCCAGTTTCATGGGCTGCTCCCCTACCCGACGTCCTTCTAGGCCCAACCTCCGGCCCGTAGGCCCAGACCGACATCCTCGGCGCACGTCCACAACAAACATACAATGCTCATGTTTCGATTCATGTATCATACAACCTTTTTTAGTCTATTTTAAAAAGTATCACTTTTTAAATTAGTAATTATTTAATTCCAACATTTTACATGATATATCCAAAACCAAAATATTTAAAAGACGTTTTGATATATTAATACATCTTTAATTTAATATCTAAAGATTTTTTTTTAAAAAAATTCGTACATAATCAACTAAGATATCTAAAATGAAACGGTGGGAGTATGCTTTATAATTTTGTTAGTGTGTGTTTGGTTCTGCGGTGGACATAACTGATTTTGAAAGAATTGATTTTGACAGAATTGATTTTGACAAAAATTGATTTATGTTTGGATGCAACAATGTAAAAGTGATTGTTATCAATTCATGATGTTTGGATAGTTTTGATCAAAATTGCTTTTGAATGTAGAATTACTAAAATGGACATAGTCAAATACATATAAATAAAAATTACTAAAATAATAGTGAAATATGAAGTATGTAAATAAAAATTACAAATAGATAATAGAATTTAAAGTGTAATATAGTACTTAAATATTAGTAGAATATTATTACAATACTAATTTAAAGTGCAATATAGTACTCAAATATTATTATAATACTAATTTTGCACCAATCAAAAAGCAAAACTTAAAGAGGCATTGAAGGAAGAATTAAAGAGGGACTGTAGCAACTTTAAAGAGGCAATGAAAGTGGGTAGAGTTGTTGATGAAAATTAAAGAGGGTAATCAAGGAAAAGGTAAAAATTCAAATTGAAATAAATGTAGAATTGATTCTACCCACCTTAGAAGTTAGAAATTGTAGCTTCTTCCAGAATCAATTTTGAAGAGGAGAATTGATTTTGGAGAGGAAATCCAAACACCCAGATTTTACTCATTTTGACGAAAGTAACAACCAGAAGCACTTCTGGGTTGCCAGAATCGAAACCAAACATGCCCTTAAACTATGTTTCACTTAAAAATGACTATATTAAAGTTTTACTTTAATTAAGGTTGAGACAAAAAGAATATCCCTTTTGAGAATTTAACACTTCACCTAATTCCTCGCACGGATGAAACGCAAGTAATAGTGAGACTTCAGAGGTGGTAGTTTATCCTATGAAAAATGTCAGCAATTTGAGTCTGCTTATTTTGGACGGGTGAACTTAATCGATATAAAATTGTATGATAATACCCTATTTTCTTTATTCAACGGTTCAGTTTATGATTTATGTATTAATTATTTCAAGAGAAGTGTTAATATTATACTTTTGCTCTATGAAATATATATCGTAGCTTATTCTTTTGGGTCATTGACACAATCATTATTAAATGCCTTGTATTTGTTCTTGATCGTAATGAAGCTTTAGTGTGAATGGAGAAGCTTTGATCCCGATCAAAGTTTTGATGTGTGGTTACTATGTGTATGAATACCTCAAAAAAAAAAGTTCAAATTTATCCTTCTATATATTCTCCATGAAAAAAAGTTTCAAATATATATTTGGTGTAAATAGGTTCCACCGGGGAAATTGATTTCTTGAGTAATTTCATTCCAATGGTAAAATATATATACAAAGGTATAATGCTAGTCTTAAGAAAGACTTATCTAATTAGCCTAAAATATAAGATATTAATTTACAATCATCTTAAATTAAAAATATTACAATATTCATCATATACATGATTAATGGTGATTAGAGATACTTATGGAATTGTCCCATAATTATTCTAACAGTCCGCCGTAGTCTTAGCGGGAGGTTCTCGTATGCCGAGATTGTCCCTGAAATCATCAAAGAGTACGTGCGGAAGACTTTTTGTGAACATGTATGCAATCTGATAGCAGGACGGTACATGGAGAACACGTACTTGTCCACGTGCAACCTTTTATCGGACAAATAATATATTCATTTCGATGTTTTTTGTGCGCTGATGCTAAACAGGATTACCGGATAAGTATATCGCACTCACATTATCACAATAGACTACAGTTGCCTTGCCAATCGGACAATGTAGCTCTAACAGAAGATTACGAAGCTAACATGATTCATCAACCACATTGGCTAACCCTCGGTATTCTGCCTCTGCACTTGATCGAGACAGCGTGGATTGTCGTTCTGACGACCGTAAAATAAGATTGTCCCCCAAGAGCACGCAATAATCGGAGGTGGAACGACGTGTGTCCAGGCAACCACCCCAATCCACATCTGTACAGGATGAGAGACTCGAAATGGAGGACTTATACAGATGCAAACCAAAATGAAGAGTACCCTTAACATACCGCAGAATTCTCTTGAGGGCCCCCATATGCTTTTCCTTCGGATCATGCATGTGTACACATACTTGTTGGGCCGCATAGGAAATATCGGGTCTTATGAAAGTCAGATACTGGAAGGCCCTTGCTAGGCTACGATAATGTGTAGGATCGATATATGGAGTACCTGCAGAGTTACTCAATTTTGCCTTTATGTCAACCGGAGTATGTGACGGTTTGCAGGAAGACATCCCGGCTTTGTCAATTATTTCTATGACATATTTCTTTTGACTGAGAAACAGACCACCTGCATATTGAGTCACAGTAATGCCGAGGAAATAATTTAACGGACCCAAGTCCTTCATTGTAAATTCTGCCGCAAAAAGGGACATAAAAGTAATGCAGATGATAATGTGAGAATAATGTCATCTACATATAGAAGTATATATGCCATGTCATTTCCCTTCATATAAATGAACAAGGACTAATCCGACTTGATATGAGAGAAATGCAGTTTGGAGACAAACCTTGCAAACCTGTTATACCATGCCGTGGGAGCATGTTTCAAACTATATAAAGATTTTTTCAAAAGGCAAACATAATCCGGATGAGTAGAATCCCGAAAACCCAAAGGCTGGTGCATGTACACCATTTATAAGTGGTCATGTAAGAATGCATTTTTGACATCCAACTGATTAATCGACCAGAATTTTGAAAGTGCCAGGCTAAGAACAGTCCTGATAGTTGCCGGCTTAACCACCAGACTGAATGTTTCACCACAATCCACGCCAACCTGCTGAGACCTGCCATCACCAACAAGACGAGCATTGTATCTCGCAAATGAGCCATCAAAATTATTTTATGACAAAAGACTCACATAGACTGAATTATGTTTGCATTATACGGATGTGGCACTAATTCCCACGTCTTATTTTTAATAAGAGCATCAAATTCGTCTAACATTGCAGCTTTCCAATTAGGGTCTGATAAGGCTGCTTTGTGATTTTTTTGGAAATGGTGATGGTTGGACTGAAGCTGTTACGTTAAAATGATGCTTAGGGCGAAAAATTTCGTACATTACACGGGTTTCAATGGTCCGAGGTTGGGGAGTTGGGTTGTTAGGTATGATAGTGGGTTGGTTAGCTGTCCGAGTTGGGCAAAAATAGTAAGTTGTGTGAGTGTCACGGGCAGTAGGGTAGGGTCTCCCTTCATTGGGCCTGCCCGCCACTAAATGTGGACTGGGCCGAGATCGAAGAAAAAGAGGCAGTGACCTCTGCTCATCGGACTAGCCCAGTCACATTTTGTGGTTGGGCTGGCACGTTAGGCTGTGGTGTTTGGGATGGTCCCATATTATTTTAGATATTTAAATGGTGATTCAAAATCAGATGTATTCCGTTGTCCAAAAGCTCATATGAAGGTGAGGATGCCACTTGAGATTTAGCAAACGGGAATGTAGACTTATAAAAATGACGTGACGAGAAATAATGATCTTCCCATTTGCCATATCATAACACTTATATCCCCTATAATTTTGTGGGTATCCCAAAAACACACAAGGAGTGGAACGAGCATGAAGTTTGTTAATAGTTATGGATGGAAACAAAGGATAACACAAACACCCAAAAACCCTCAAATGTGTAAAAGATGGGAGACGGTGGTACAACGTTTGTGTAGGTGACACATTGGAGAGCAGTTTACTAGGAAGAATATTTAAATGATATGTAGCCATTTGAAGTGCATAGTGCCAAAAATTTAGTGGTGTGGACGAATGCACAAGGAGAGTGCGAACCGTAATGTTAATTGTTCGAATTTTTCTTTCGACCTTCCCATTTGTCACATTAAAAACATTTAATGAATTTGTGAAATTGAGTTTTGATAAAAACACTAAATTGTTTTAAAATGATGTAGGATTGTGATTTATTTCCTAAGGGAAATGTCCATAGAAAATTCAAATAATCATCTAAAATGAGCATATAATATTTATGACCTGCAGAACTCAAAACTGGTGATGTCCACAAATCAAAATGCAAAAGATCAAATGGCATAAGGGTATGTGAAGTAGATGATGCAAAAGGAAGCTTAACATGTTTTCCAAACACACAAGTTTGGCAAACAGAAGAGTCCAAAAACTTGTTACAAGAAAATAATTTATTCTCCTAATATTATTGAAAACTGGTGCTCCTGGGTGTCCCAACCGATTGTGCCATATAATAGGAGAAATGGCGGCAAAGGTTGATGGTTTGGTCATGCGATTGTTGGAAACAGTGGTGATGGGATACAAGTCCCCCATGCTATTACATCTCATTAGTGGCATCCCCATTTGAAAATCCTTCACAGAAAAGCCAAATTGATCAAAATTCACAGAAACATTGTTGTCAATTGTAAAACGTCTAACATATATCAAAATTTTAATCAGTTTTAAGATGTTTTTCAAGTATAATGGTGGGTGTGGAGGGGGTAGTTTTACTTGACCAATAGCACGAATTGGAATTTCCTGCCCACTGCGCCGACAATAATTTTTTTATTACTGTTCATATTAAAATAAGATGAGAGATTACCTTGAGATGCCGTCATGTGGGACGTAGCCCCTGTCTGTGTCCATGTACCATGACTCATCTAGAATACTTAGATTCATGTGAGTTCATAGCTTGTTCAATGTCAGTGGGTGCATAGCCGACAGAAGATGGTGCCTGGGGTGCAAATGTATATTGTGGACGCGAACTTAGAATTTCGGATTGACGATTTGAATAGGGAGGCCTGGCCCACGTCGACGTTGGATAGGGCATGGCAGGGCAGCCGACTATTGGGCCCAGGTCCACGGTGGGTACTGCCCCAACTGGTTTCCGACGGGCTGGGTAGTGGGCTGCCACTGGTTGAGCCGTCACTGCCCCAACTGGTTCCTGCCGCCGACTGGCTGCCTGTCTCCCCTGACCCGTCCCTTTCTAGCATTATTTTGTCCTTTGTTATTATTACGGTTTGACCCCCATAATATGCCTGCTTTTCTATTCGTGTTTTTCGAGAAACAACCTCGAATGAGCCTCATAGAAAGGAGGCAACAAATTGCTTTGCTGAATAAATGTAGCAACTTCATCATACTGTTCATTGAACCCTGCAATCAATTGAAGGACCAACATTTGATTTGTATCAGGTGAACCAACGTTGGATAGTTGGTCCGCAAGCACCTTCAATTCCTGACAATAAGCGGAAACATTGGAGAAATCATCCAATTTAACTTTAGTAAATTGTTGTTCAAGATATACGGCCCGAAAAGGTTTGTCATCCTAAAATATGTTTTGTAAACGTTCCCATGCCTGTTGAGCCGTAGAGTTCGGCTCTAATATGGTATGTAAAAGATCATTTGATATAGTGCCATAAATCCATTGAAGGACTATAACATCCAAATAGGACCATAGTTTTTTGTCCACCGTAGTGGTGTCCGATGATGACTCGGAAGGTATGATATGGTCGATTACTTCATAAGCGCGGCAATGAATTTTGAACAATTTCGCCCAACAGATATATTACCCTTTTTCCATTTCAAGTGCTATGGAAATAAAGTTCTTAACGTTATTTACGGCAAGAGCTGGATGAATTTTTTTATTTTTCGGCCATAAGTTCCATAAGAAATCAAAACAAAGGAAATAGAGTAAGTATTTTATGTTTTGATGGAAGTGGAGTAAAGAACCCTAAGTGTTGGCTAGGATTTTAGGAGAGAAGAAGGTGTTAGCGCGCGGGGGGGGGGGGGGTTGGTGTCGGCTAGGGTTGTTTTAGGTTTAGGATTTTTTTTAGGGAAAATCCTATTTGTGGCCGAGAAGAACAAAAATAGAGGAGGAGAAAACCGAAGGAGAGATAGGGTTTAGGGCAAGAAATTTTTTTTGGCTCTTGATACCATGTAGAGAATGGATCTTGGGTCTAACTCAACCCCAAAGCTAGCTTGTAGGGTGAGAATTGTCCAACTCCATATAAGGAGTCCATGTTCCCATTCCATATTCGATGTGAGACTCTTACTCCCCCGCACGCCCAGGCCTTGTTAACTGGAGTGTGGATAATATAATTTGGGGGCCCAACATCGATGAACAAAATATTGAAATGGGTCTGACTCTGATACCATGTAGAAAATTGATTCCTTGAGTGATTTCATTCCAATGGTAAAATATATATACAAAGGTATAATGATAGTCTTAAGAAAGATTTATCTAATTACCCTAAAGTATAAGATACTAATTTACAATCATCCTAAATTAAAGATATTACAGTATTCATCATATGAATGATTAATGGTGATTAGAGATAATTATGAGATTACAACATAATTATTCTAACACCACCTGCATGATTTGTAGGTGTGTACATATTCCCCATGAAAGAAGTTTCTTTTAAATCTTCAAATTATATTTTAACTTTGAAATAGTTAGTGGGAATAAAAAAGAATTGCCATATGGTTATTCAACTTCGATCTCGCGTATTACAATGTTGAAAATCACTTGAAACATTCCAGCGTTCATATTGTTTAATTTCCAAAACATTTTTTCCTACTCTTATCATTAATAATGTAATGAGCATATGAATCCACCACACTTACATGTTGACTGATAAAGTGAAATCAAGGGGTCGAAGGAAGACTTTAGTCAATCACGATTATTAATATCTCTTCCCTTTAATCATGCTGATATTTTTCTAATATTAATTTTAAATTATTATGGCTACTGTGTAGTGGCAGAATTAATGATTAAGCATTGGATCTTTTTAGGCCACGAGGGATCAAAATTAAGGAACATGTTGGATCGTTGACATTAACATGGGTCCAACCAGGGCCGTTCCTATACTTTTAAGGTCCGATGCGAGAAATAAAAAGAGATCATTTTTT
The DNA here is from genome assembly GCA_034509755.1 of Anisodus tanguticus. Taxonomy (NCBI): domain Eukaryota; kingdom Viridiplantae; phylum Streptophyta; class Magnoliopsida; order Solanales; family Solanaceae; genus Anisodus; species Anisodus tanguticus. The sequence goes on along the minus strand of CM067557.1, from coordinate 34,045,268 downwards.
ATAAAAATCTTTTGCTGCTCATTGGATTTGAACATGCAACTTCTCACTAGGAAAAACTTTTTGAAGGGAGCCCTCAATTGCTAGGCTACAACTCTCATTAATAAGATTGGATGCATTTTTAATACATATCTTAATATTTGAAATCAATAAAAAAAATGAAAATTCTGGGGCGAAGACCCCCACGGCCGGGGGCCCCTGTGCTGCGCCGCCACCTTGACCGCCCCAGGGACGGCTCTGGGTCCAACTATTACTTCTTAACTGCTACTACCACTTGCTATATATTTCACTAGTACTCCATCTGTCACAAAATACTTGTCATATTACGTTTTTCAAGAGTCAAACTATATCAGTTTTGATCAATATTTTGAGCTTTATTTTTTTATCATATTTATATGAGAAGAAATGCAACTTATAGTACTTTTTGTGTAGTTTTCGAATATCTAAATTTTAATTTTAAAATATTAAATTAATATAATCTCATTTAACTTTGAAATTTAGTCAAATTGACTTTTAGAAAGAAAAACATAATAAATATTTTGGGACGGAGAGAGTATTTCTCAACGAAAGTTCGAGATCTGTGACATTTCAGACTATCTCACACGTTACATATATTTATTTATTTTATCTTTCTTTTTTCTCCTGATGAATTTTATACTCAAAATTAAATTAGAGAAGATATATAATCCTTAGATAGTTTTTGCTAAGGTTAGGGTTTAGAATATCCAAAAGCTAATTGTAATAGACCACGAGTCATGAACAACCTACATCTCGGGTGAAATAAAATCCTCAAACACATTCATGAGAGGAGAGAAAAAAACGTAACAGGGATATTCTTTGAATTTTTTTTTAGCAAATCCACTAGACGAGGTGCCTAGGACTAGTTTTTTATTTATATAGTTAAACCAAAATTCAAAGAAAAAAGTACAAGCAAGGGGACTAGGTCTTACCTTACTAATCCTATTTAACATGTGTGTAAGAAATAAGAGAAAGAACCAAATATTCTATGATTATCACATAGTTTATAACATACTCTATGATAATTTTACAAATTATAATACTTAAATAGTAAAAATTTAAATAAGTAAGAATGTAGAGTCAGACCTTTGTTTCTTTGAAATGTGAGATCTTCAAGGAGATGTAGCCCAACAAAAATATTATTTTTGACTTTGTCTTCTTCCTCCAATTGCTCAAAAATCTCTTGATACTTCATTAATTCTTCTTAGATCTATTGGACCTTGTTGATGTAGTTGAACTTTGTCTTCTTCTGTTTTGCCACTCTCATTGATAGTAGCCTTAGAACAACCTCCTTAGACACTTTACCATTCCAGCTATGTTTTCTTCCACGAGTCTTATTTGTCTTGAACCCTCTCCTTTGATGCTTAAGTGAAAGATCTCCATCACTAGCCACCTTAGAAAAACATTCATCCAATATTTCATTCTCATCTTGTTCATCAAATATATCGAAGCCCAAATCTCCATCAAAAGCTTCTAATGGATCTTCCATTAAAGCTCATGGCTCATACCTCTTGGCCGCTATTCCAATAGGCTTACTTTTAGTAGGATTATTCATATCCTTCAATTTTTTCATATCGTATGACACTAAAGCATGAAGAACATTAGTAGGGGTCAATTGGATATTCGAAACACTTACATTCAAAGGTGCACTTATTTGAGCCATAAGCTGCACCGCGGCTAAAGATGGAAGAATCATGGCACGTCTTGGTACAAAAGCCGGAGTTACTGAATTCAACTTGCTACTCATTGGAGGGGATGAAACCTTCCCCTCCTCCTCCACCATATCCGCCCAACTCTTCACACTCTGTACAACATTTTCGGTCACTCTTCGATTCAATGTTGTTTCTTGAATGTGCTAGAGTGGAGGCCATAATCTTATCCAAATCTTGGTCATATTATGTGGGTATTAGTTGTTGCCCAGAATCATCATGTTGCTCTCAAAATGACTCCATAGACTCACTAGGGATCTCAAACGCCGAAGTGTTTGTTGTGACCATCAACGACTTTAATACAGGGACAGGACAAATCAAACTTGCAGCTTGTTGTTGTATTAACATGTTTACCAATTATGGATGTGTAATTTGACGTTTAGGACTACCCAAACCAGATTGATGCTCATCTCTACCTGAAAGAACCTCAAAAGTGTTCGAAACACAATATCCTTTGTTGCAAGATCTTATTCCTTTGTCACATTAAGTTTTTTGCCAAGTTGAAGGACTAACAGATTGTTTGCGTGAGATTAATGTCCAACCCTCACCTCCAGCATTATCTCTAGAATTGTTCAAATCCATAGCCTTCTTGAGAATCGTCAAACTCCCAGCCACCACACTAGTATCCACAAAACTAGGTAGCTCGTTGATTTTGGCCGGTTGGACCACCTCTTGCATGTTTTCAACCAAAACCTCATGATTTTTGTTGCCCCTAAGAGAGTGGACTGCTTCAGTATTACTATTACTCGACGGACTATCCTCATTCACATTCGGGTTAGGACGCAAATCTAGAGCAGTTTCTTTTTCAGTCCGTGAGCTTTCAGCTAGATTTTGGACACCCTATCCAATGCTCGACCTACTGGAATATCTCTCATGTTAGCTTTCTTTTGTTGTTGCTTCTTAGTGTTTAGATAATCATGTGTATCTCCTTGTAATTTCTCAACTAAAGCTCCCTCAATCTCCATTATCACAACATCGTTTTTTGAGTCACTACGTTTTTTGAATTTAACAATCGATACTTACTTTTATCATGACCTTGGAGCTTACAATGGGTGAAATATTGAGGCAAATTATCATACACCACCTCCTGAAACTCCTCAATAATTCTGCACGTAACTTTGTCCACACTTTTGTTGGAAATTAGTCTTTGGCGGGAGTTGCGACCGACCAACTATAACGGCTTAAACACTAGTGTTACGCATGTTGGAGAATCCGGTTCTTCACACGTGCATGATCTACTAAGTACGTAGATAACCGTAGGGCCAAGAATTGTCAAATTTCATTGAGAAATGAAAGAGATATTGGTTCACGAAGTGAGGTGTTTGAAGCATGGAAAAGTGTGGTTGGGATCAATTCTCCCTCATCGGTAGAGGAAGAAAGAATTGTTGTGTTTATAAGACTCAAAATTGGTTTGGGGTTTGGGACCCCAAGGGGTATCCCATGTGTTTAAAGGAGGGAAGACATAGATGTGCTTCGGTTCGAGGAAAGCCCACACGCGCGCCGCCGCCCGCCCGTCCGGTCCGGGTCCTCGGCTGTGGGCTGTGCTTCTTCTAATATTATCTTTTTGGGCCATAGAACTTTGCCAGATGTACAGTTTGATCCCAAAAGTTTCATATGTACAGTTTGGTCCCTGAAGTTTCAAGATGTATAGTTTTGGCTGAATTACTCCTCCTATAATGGCCAAATCCGTTGCTCTTTTCACCATTTATTTTGGTGGTATTACTACCTCCATAATGGCCATTACTTGGCCAGTAATGACACTTATGGAGACAGTTCAATAGCCCCTCCCTCACCTATATAAACAACCCTTTTCACCATTGTTGAGCACACTTTACACTACACGAAAATACACAAATAGAATCAGTTCTTCCTACAACTTCCAAGCATAATTTCATTACTCAAAATTCTTCACGGAAGCATTTGAGTTTCCTTTGCTCAAGTATTCATTTGCTGTTTTATCTTGGGAGACAATTGTCCAGGACGTATAAATGATACATACGGGGCAATATTGTCTTAAAAACAGAGTGCCACACTCTACTCAACATACACAAAATAGTTTCCAGTTTTCTTGTTCAAACAAAATTGTAATTTCAATTTTGTTGTTGAATTGTAATTTTTTCAGTTCTTGAATTACTTTGCAGTTACTTGTAATTTCCGTTTCCTGCATCCTTTGTAACCAACAACTTTAAAGTCGAATACGATATGGATGCTTGTCCAATAAATCGAGGATCACCCTAACGTACCCTAGCCATGTTAGGTCTTGATCTCACTTGTATGGCCTTATCCAGAACAATAGATTTCCCTACTGCCGAAGTAATGGAAAACAAAGACCTCTTAGCAAACAAATCCGTCGACGGGTTTGAAACGAAATTCATACTGCCGCATGTGAAGTCTCCTCTTTAGGTTTGAATCCAGTTGTCCACGGGAAAATTCTAATTTGATGCTCTTTGCCGTTGTTCATGAAATAATTCACGCCTCTTGATAATGCAGCCACAAAATAATCATATTGATCCATACGAATAAGAAGGTGTCTTTGAGCAAGCCACCCGACGAAATAATTTCCCTTAATGCCGAGGAACTTAGGAAAAATTGATCTTAAAATTGGAAATTCCGGTGATCCCTTAAATAATTTAACCAGGATGGCTTGAGGAAATCTCTCCTCCTTGGCTAGATTTGCCATTCATCCAACGTATTTTTTAACGTAGGATTTCCATGGACAACTTCAATAGGTATTAAACTAGTTTGAGAAAATCAATAGTTGGTTGTGTTTGATTCAATATACAAGCATAAGTAGGGTTTGTTTTGGTGGTGTTTGTAGCATTGTTTGTAGGGTTTTGGAGGTCTCTCCAGCAGCCAAAGTCTGGGAGAGATGGTGGCAGCCATGGCCGCCCTAAATTGACATGGTGCTAGAGAGAGGAGAGAGGTGAGAGAGGCTAGGGTTTGTTTCAAAGGAGAATAACGAAGTAGCCTGCTTTCCTGTGAATCTGAGTTTGCAAAGGAGTGAATGAAATTTTTTGGGAAGATGATGACAGTGCCAGCGTAATGATATTCTTTGAAATTATTGCTAACTTGTGTTAAAAATGAATTTTGGGTCTAACTCAATACCAAAAATTAGCTAAAGAGGCGAGGATTGTCCAAGCCATATTAAAGAGATCACACATCCCTTTATTGGCCAATGTAGGACTTTTAACACCCATCTTACGCCCATGGATGAACATCTAGTGCGAGGGGGAAAAACATCACAAATGAAAATTGGGACAGGTCCTGCTCTGATACCATGTTAATGAATGGATCTTGGGCCTAATTAAACTCAAAAGTTTGCTTAAGAAGTGAGGATTACCAAAGCTATATTAAAGATACCACCCATTTCTTTATTGGACAAGGTGAGACTCTTTAATACTCACGCCCAGAGCTGGATATCTGGTGTGTGGGGCCCAACAACACAAACAAGAATTGGGATGGGTCCTGCTCTAATACCATATGAAAGAGTGGATATTGAATCTAATTCAACAGAAACTTACTCAAAAAGTGATGATTATCCAAGCCATATTAAAGGGATCACCCATAACTTATTTGGGGGATGCCGAACTCTTAACAACTTGGAGTATATATTTGGCGTGAAGTAAGATGTTTTCAGTATAATATATATATATGTTGTTAAAAATTTACAATTTGAAAATCTAGTCTTAAAACTTTTTGGCTTTTAGTTATTATTTTGGTGCAATGGAAAATACTAGAAAAATAACTCTTAGATTATTTCACAAGTTACATTACTTACCTATGTCAAGAGAAGAAACTCCACAACTCTAAACGTTTTTAAAGTTAGCAAGTCTTTAATATATTTCTGCCTTCATTTGGAAAAAAATCTACACATTAATATTTAGTAATTATATAAGTATAAAGGTCACAAGTGAAGAATATGACGTGTTGCTGTCCCTTGTCAGCAATACAAATAGATGGTAAAGCAGTGACATAACTGTTGAAATCAAACGGGCATTTAAGCTTGGATTCAATTTGTTTAAGATAAAGTTATCCAACAATATTGGCACTTTTGTATGGAATATCAAATTGGATTGACTAGTTGGAATTACGTATCACCAAAGTTTCAAACAATTAGACCTTTTGAAAACCTCCGTTGGAAATTTACCTTTGGCGGGAGTTGCGACCGACCAACTTTAACGGCTTAAACACTAGTGTTACGTATGTTGGAGAATCCGGTTCTTCACACATGCATGATCTACTAAGTACGTAGATAACCGTAGGGCCAAGAATCGTCAAATTTCATTGAGAAATGAAAGAGATATTGGTTCACGAAGTAAGGTGTTTGAAGCATGAAAAGTGTGGTATTGTGTTCAATTCTCCCTCATCGGTAGAGGAAGAAAGAATTGTTGTGTATATAAGACTCGAAATTGGTTTGGGGTTTGGGACCCCAAGGGGTATCCCATGTGTTTAAAGGAGGGAGGACCTAGATGTGCTTCGGTTCAAGGAAAGACCACACGCGCGCCACCGCCCGCCCGTCCCGTCCGGTTCTCGGGCCTTCTGATATTATCTTTTTGGGCCAGAGAACTTTGCCAGAAGTACAGTTTGATCCCAGAAGTTTCCAGATGTGCAGTTCGGACCAAATTTTTTTCAGATGTACAGTTTGGTCCCTGAAGTTTCCAGAACGTCAGAATTTGGACAGTCAAAAGCAGAAACGCCAAGCACTCAATTCATCCATTTATTTTGGCTGAATTACTCCTCCTATAATGGCCAAATCCGTTGGTCTTTCACCATTTATGTTGGTGACTTTACTACCTCCATAATGGCCATTATTTGGCTATTATGGAGGCAGTTTTTCAGTCTCCTCCCTCACCTATATAAACACCCCCTTACACCATTGTTGAGCAACACATATGATACACGAAAATACAGAAGCATACACAAGCAAAAAACAGTTCTTCCTACAACTTCCAAGCATCATTTCGTTACTCAATATTCTTCACGGTAGCTCTTGAGTTTCCTTTGCTCAAGTGTTCCATTGCTGTTTTATCTTGCGAGACAAATTGTCCAGGACATATAAAGGATACATACGGGGAAATATTGTCTTAAGGACAGAGTGCCACACTCGACTCAGCAAAAACAGTTTCCATTTTTCCGTCTTCAACAAAATTGTAATTTCAGTTTTGTGGTTCTATTGTAACTTTCAGATTTCTAGTTGAATTATTGAATCTTTGTTTATCCTTTCGAATACTTGTAATAGTTATATACTTCCCGTACTGCTTTATAAAGTACCATAGAGCAAAAATACCCAACAACCTCTGCAGGACTTTCGAAAGTTAACGAAAGATGCCCGTTAGCATACTCGATATAGCACATATTATTAATTGCTTAAAGCTAATACCTAACTGTTGGGGGGGGGGGGGGGGGGGGGGGGGGAATGATCTAAGTCCTAGCGTAATGGTATTAGGTGAGATTTTGTTGTGCATGCAAATTAGCTCGAATATTATCATTCTAAAAAGTATAATTAGCTCGATCATTATCATTATGAGAAGAAAAGACAGAATACAAAATATATGGTTATAAAGAAAGTGACTTTCTCGAGTAATTTGCATTTTTCACCCTTAATGTATACACTCTTATGTGATTTGCATCCTATTCTATTTTTTTATTTACACCATAATCTCCTTAGTTTCTTGTAAAACTCTAAAAGCTCTCTTTCTATCAATTATTTATGACAGTAAATTAGGAAATTAGAATTAAGAAAAAAATATTAAAGTAAAGCATTGTTGAATAACAATTTTGTTTCAATATATATCAAGTGTTAAACAAGAAAATGATGTTTGAACAGATTTTAATTATTGAAGTGTAGAAGCATAAAGGAACATAGAGTTGCAAAGACCAATTTAAGGTAATATAATTGAATGTTATATATCACTCCAAATTGTTCAAATGATGTAATTATGGTGGAGCTGCACTACCGGGAGATTAATGGGACCTAGAAGCAGTTGTTCTCATTACAATGTTCATTTTAGATATTTTCCCCCCTTCTCTATTTCATTTTAAAATGGGGGGTCTCTCCATTAATTAGGATCAATATGTGATTGTTGATGTCCAAGATTCAATACTTTACTCAAACTCTTTATATTCGGAAATATATATTTTCAACATAATCATGCAAAATATAATGTATTAAATGTTGGATATGTAAAGCAATACGGGAAGCAAATAAATATTACAAGTGTTCGAAAGGATAAACAAAATAGGCAATTCAGAACTGCCGCAAGCTTGTTGAGTCTTGAATCTTGATAACCTGAAATCAAGAAACTTTCTGTCTTCCGTCGTTCCCAATTTTATCTTTCCAGAAACTTCAGGGACCAAACTGTAAATATTAAACAATTTGGGGTCTATCAGAAGAAGCCCAAAGCCCAAGTCCCGAGCCCGGACGGGCGGGCGGCGGCGGTGCGCGTGTGGGTTTAGCCTTGAACCCAAGCACATCTAGGTCATCCCTCCTTCAAACACATGGGTTACCCCTTGGGGTCTCAAACTCTTAGCCAATTTTGAGACTTATAAAGAGAACGATTCTTGTTTTTCCCACCGATGTGGTAGATTTGTCCCACACCACATTTACATGTCTCAAACACCTTACTTCGTGGACCAATGTCTCTTTCATTTCTCAACGAAATTTGACGATTTTTGGTCCTACGGTCATCTACTCACTTAGTAGATTATGCACGTGTGAAGAGACAAAACCTCCAACATGCGGAACCCTAGTGTTTAAGTCATTAAATATGGGTGGACGCACCTCCCCACCAAAGGCAAATTTCCAACATTAAATACATCACTCATTGTTAATAATGTTTGCTTTGATATTTATTTTTAGTGTTGTAGTAAATTAAGAAAGAAAGTGTTCTGATATTCATTTTGTTTTTGGTAGGAAAATATATTGTTGTGTTTTTAATATTCTACTCTCATGAATAATTGGAAAAAATGATTTTGTATGATTTCATAATGAATTAAAGAGATTAAGATACAAATTATTAAATTAATAAGAAATAAGGTATAATTCACAAAAAAAATGTTAGAGTAATTATGGGGATATCCCATAATTACCTCTCATTTATTATAATTGATAATGTATTATATTGTAATTATTATGATTGTAATTTGTATCTTATATTTTAGGTAAGGTAGATTAGTCTTCCATTATTCAAGCCTAGGATGAATGTATATATATTGTATCTTTGAGATAATATTAATCAAGGAATCATTTCCTACATGATATCATTAGCCAAAGATCCTTTGCCCTAAACTCTTCTCTAACCTTAGTCGATTTCTCTCATTTCTTTTCTACTATTTTCGGCCTAACCCCTAGGTTTAGTAGTCCTAAACCCTAAACCTAAATAATTCCTCAAAACCTAAACAAAGCCTAGCCGATTACTACCAAACCCCCCAACGCCCTCGGGCTAAACTTACCCAATCTTTAGGTTTCTTCAATCCACTTCCATCAAAACACCACTTCATTCTTCTCTTCTTTTTGATTCCATCCCGCTCTTGCCGTTAATAACGTCAAGAACTTTATCTCCATAACTCTTGAAATGGAGAAAGGGCAGCATACCTCATGAACAGAACTATTCAAAATTCACTGTCGTGCTTATGATGTGATTGACCATATCGTTCCGTCCGAGTCATTGTCGGATACCACTACGGTGGACAAAAAATTATGGTCTCGATTAGATGCTATAGTCCTTCAATGAATTTATGACACAATTTCAAATGATCTTCTCCATACCATCTTGGAACCCAATTCTACGGCTCAACGGGCGTGGAAACGGTTGCAAAACATTTTTCAAGATAACAAAGTTTCCAGAGCCGTTTATATTGAACACCAGTTTACGAATGTTAAACTGGATGATTTTTCCAATATCTCCTCTTATTGTCATGAATTAAAGATGCTTGCGGACCAATTATCCAACGTTGGTTCGCCCATGACAAATCAACGATTAGTCCTTCAGTTGATTGCCGGATTGAATGGATAGTATGATGGGGTTGCTACGTTCATTCAATAAAGTAATCCATTGCCTCATTTCTATGAGGCCCGTTCGAGGTTAATTCTCGAGGAAACACGGAATACAAAACATGCATCTTTTGGAGCATTTGTCGCTGACACCGCTCGCGTCTCCACCAATTCATTTTCCACTGATTTGGAGCCCCAAAATTCTAGTTCAGGGGGCCATAATAATAGTCAAAATAAAGGCAAAAATGGGGTTCAAACCGTAACAATAAAGGAAAAAATAATGGTGGAAATGGACGAGGCCGGGGAGGTGGAAAAACTACCGGCGGCAGTGGCCAGCCCGAGCAGTGGTAGGCTGGCAGTGGCAGTAAACAGTGGGGCAGTGGCGGAAATCAGTGGGGGCAGTACCCACCATGGGCCTGGACCCCACAGTGGGCTGCCCCGCCATGTCCATATCCGACTTCGTTGTTGGCCAAGCCTCATCTTTCTTCAAATCGTCAACCCGGTATTCTAGGATCTCATCCACAACATGCATTTGCGGCCCAAGCACCATCTTCTGTTGGATATGCACCCACAGACATTGAACAAGCCATGAACCACATGAATCTAAATATTCCAGATGAGTCGTGGTACATGGATACAGAGGCTACGTCACACATGACGGCATCTCAAGGTAATCTTTCGTCTTATTTTAATACGAGCTGTAATAAAAATATTGTTGTCGACAGTGGGCAGAAAATTCCAATTTGTGGTATTGATCAGGTAACACTACCCTCTCCCCACCCACCTTTATACTTGAAAAATGTCTCACATGCACCAAAACTGATTAAAAACTTAATCTATGTTAGACATTTTACAATTGACAACAACGTGTTTGTGAATTTTGATCAGTTTGGTTTTTCTATGAAGGATTTTCAGACGGGGATGCCGCTCATGAGATGTAATAGCACGGGGAACTTATATCCCCTCACCTCTGTTTCCAACAATCGCATGGCCAAACCTTCCACCTTTTGCGGCCATCTCTCCTAGTATATGGCACAATAGGGTGGGACACCCAGGAGCACCCGTTTTTAATCAATTTAGGAAGAATAATTTATTTTCTTGTAATAGACATTTGGACTCTTCTGTTTGCCAATCCTGTGTCTTTGGTAAACATGTTAAACTTCCGTTTTCTTCGTCTACTACTCATACTTTTTTGCCATTTGACATTTTGCATTGTGATTTGTTGACATCACCCATTTTAAATGCTGCATGTCATAAATACTATTTGCTCATTCTTGATGATTATTCAAAAATTTTGTGGACCCTTAGGACAAAAATCACATACCTATAACATTTTTAAACAATTTAGTGTGTTTATCAAAACTCAGTTTGACATATCCATTAAATGTTTTCAATGTAACAATGGAGGGAATTTATAAATGCCCAATTTAAGGAATTTTGTCACCAAAATGAGATGTCTGTCCGTATTTCATGTCCACATACCTCTTCTCAAAATGGGAAATTTGAAAAAATGATTCGAACAATCAACAATATGATTCGCTCTATCCTTGTGCATTCGTTCACACCACCAAATTTTTGGCACAATGCCCTTCAAATGACTACATATCTTTTAAATATTATTTCTAGTAAACTAATCTCCAATGTGTCACCCACTCAAGGATTGTACCACTGTCTCCTATCAGTTACACATTTACGGGTTTTTGGGTGTTTGTGTTATCCCTTATTTCCTTCCACCACCATTTCAGGCCCGTTCTACTCCTTGCATGTTTTTGGGATACCCACAAAATCATAGGGGATATAAGTACTTTGATATGTCAAGTGGAAAAGTCATTATTTCTCATCATGTCATCTTTGATAAATCTACCTTCCTGTTTGCAACATCTCGAGCGGTATCCTCACCTTCATATGATTTTCTGGACGACGGAATTCATCTAATTTTGAGGTATTATCTAAACTCTCAAAATAATAGTGTAGGGCCATCACCAAACCTGCGGCCTCACAACATGACCCAATCCTTATTTGGTGGCAGGCCGGCCCAACAAAGAGAAACCCCTACACCCGTCATCCAACCCCCCTTCCCGTGACACACTGGCCCAATCCAGTGGCAGTCCCGAGCCCACTGCCACGACCCAAAATCCCTCAAACACCCAGCTATCCAACAACCCAATTGTTCTAACACGGACCATGGAAACACGTGTAATGTACATATTTTTTTGACCTAAACACCATTTTAACCTAACCACCTCAGTCCAACCATCACCAATACCAAAAAAATCCCAAAGTTGCCTTATCCGACCCGAATTGGAAAGCTGCCATGTTAGATAAATTTACTGCTCTTATTCAAAATAAGACGTGGGATTTGGTACCACGTCAATCTAATGTAAACATAATTCGGTCTATGCGGGTTTTTTTCCATAAAAAGAATTTTGATGGTTCTTTTGCGAGATACAAAGCTCGCCTTGTTGATGATGGCAGGTCTCAGAAGGTTGGAGTAGATTGCGGTGAAACATTTAGTCTAGTAGTCAAACCAGCAACTATCAGGATTGTTCTTAGCCTGTCACTTTCCAAATCTTGGTCCATTCATCAGTTGGATGTCAAGAATGTATTTTTACATGGCCACTTGCAGGAAACAATATACATGCATCAGTCGTTGGGATTCCGCGATCCTATCCGTCCAGATCATGTGTGCCTGTTGAGAAAATCCTTATATGGTCTAAAACAAGCTCCTAGGGCATGGTATAACAGGTTTCCAGGATTTGTTTCTAAATTGGGATTCTCTCATAGCAAGTCCGATCAGTCACTATTTATTTATAGGAAGGGCACTGACATGACATAGATACTTATGTATGTTGATGACGTTATTCTCACAACATCCTCAACTTCACTTCGTCGGTCTATTGTGTCTCTTCTTGCGGATGGATTTGCAATGAAGGACCTAGGTCCGTTGAATTATTTTCTTGGCATTGATGTCACTTACTATGCAGGTGATCAATTTCTCAGTCAAAAGAAATATGTCGATGAGATAATTGACAAAGCAGGGATGTCTTTCTCCAAACCATCACAGACTCTAGTTGACAATAAGGTGAAGTTGAGTAACGCTACAGGTACTCCATACAACGACCCTACACACTACCGCAGTCTTGCAGGTGCATTGTAGTAACTGACTTTTGTGAGGCCTGACATTTCCTATGAGATCCAGCAAGTTTGTTTACACATGCATGATCCGAAGGAAGAACATATGGGGACTCTCAAGAGGATTCTGCGGTATGTTAAGGGTACTCTTCATTTCATATTTCACCTGTACAAGTCCTCCATCTCGAGTCTCTCTGCCTACATTGATGCGGATTGGGGGTGGTTGTCCAGACACACGTCGTTCCACTTTCAGCTATTGTGTATTCTTGGGTGACAATCTCATTTCATGGTCATCCAAACATCAGTCCATACTGTCTCGATCAAGTGCAGAGGCGAATACCGAGGGGTGGTCAATGATGTTGTTGAATCATGTTGGCTCCGTAATATCCTATTGGAGCTCCCATTGTCCGATTGAAAGGGCAACAATGGTCTATTATGACAATGTGAGTGCGATCTACTTATCTGGCAATCCAGTTCAGCATCAATGCACGAAACACATTGAGATAGATATATTATTTATCCGCGAAAAAGTTGCATGTGGTCAAGTCTGTGTTCTCCATGTACCGTCCCGTTATCAGATAGCTGACATCTTTACAAAAGGTATTCCGCGCGTACTTTTTGATGATTTCATGGACAGTCTCAGCATCCGAGAACCTCCACCTAAGACTGCGGTGTTAGAGTAATTATGGGGATATCCCACAATTACCTCTCATTTATTATAATTGATAATGTAATATATTGTAATTATTATGATTGTAATTAGTATCTTATATTTTAGGTAACGTAGATTGGTCTTTCATTATTCAAGCCTAAGATGAATGTATATATATTGTATCTTTGGGATAATATTAATTAAGAAGTCATTTCTTAAAATATATATATACGTCAAGAGTGTAAATTGTGAGTCACTCTATTTTCTCTCTTCCCCAATTCTTCTTTATAAGATTTTTGTTCCCTATCGAATTGTCATGGGTCATCATGTTTGTGAAAAAGTATTTACTATGGATATATACAAATCTTGTGAAATATATGATTGAAAAGCTTTTGTTTGTGTTGGGTAGAAAAATCATGAAGCTTTATTCAAGGAAGGAAATTAGAGTGAAGCTTCAGAATTCAAATAGCACTTGCAAAGCAGAATTAATGATTGAAGGTGCAACTTGCGGAAATAACCAATTACTCGATAATCCCAATTACTCCCTTTGTCTTATTTTAACGGATCGTTTTAATTTCAAAATATTATTTTAAAATTTCAATACTAAAGTTGGCGATTTTTTCCAACTATACCTAACATTAAAGAAATAATCATTTTAAATATTGCTCAATTTTTAAAAAATATTTAATAAATACGAATAATTTAGTAAACTATATTTTATATTTTATATTTTTTAATGGACGTAAAAAGAATTAAAGCAACCGTCAAAACGAGACGAGCGAGCACAATTAAATATAAAAAGATTATCAACAACAAGAAATTACTCCAAGACTTAAGGAAGTGATGTAACGGTCAAATTGGAGCATTAAAAATAAGAGAACAATAATGAAAATAGACATCCAGACTTTCTTCTCCGTTATTCTTGTACAATATCTATATCATTCTTCTTTTTTTTTTGACGAAAGAACCCGCAACCGCTACTCTTTCGAGTGCGCACAGGGTAAACCCCGGACTGACGCAATAGCCTGCAAACCACATCAGTCGATTAACCACACTTGGCAAGCCATGTGTGACAGGCTCAACCAAGAAGGTTTATGTAGGGGATCGAACTCGTGACCTTGCGGTCCCGCGCTCTACTGCTACACCAACTTAGCTACCCTTGCGGGTATATCTATATCATTCTAAGTCTTATATTTAGCGTTTGTTGATAAAAATACAATTATCATGAAAAAATATATTAAGGAGATTCAAGAACACTAAGATAGAATCTTCGTCGATTTATTAATTATAATATTAACTTATCTCTTAGCCTCCAGAATTTAATAACTCAATAGCGCCTTATAACTCGAATAAATTCTGAACTAAATGTTGAGTTAAAAACTTCACCATTAAAAATATATTCCTGAATAAAATAATTATCAAATAAATGAATCGCACCCTGGGGCGGACCTAGCCTTTAGGAGGGGGGCACGTGCCTCGGTAACTTTGAAAAAAAACTTTGTATATATTATTTTAAAAATATAAATATAAATGTTTGGTTGACCAAAATATCCTTCAAATATTGAATGACTTTTATACCCTTAATAAGCTCTAATCCTATTTCTTTTTTAACACAAAAACTCACAAGGAAAGGACATAACTGGAATAGTAAATATTAGAATGTAGCCTATATTTTTTTTGGATATACTTCCTAAACCAAAAGCCTAAAATAACGTTCATCCATACTTTAGTTTGAGTACACATGAATTCATGAATTCTAATGAATTTTACATAAACTAAATTTCCAAACAAATACTACAATTTTCAACACTAAAATTTAGGACAATATCAAAATTAAAATTTGGGACTTTCAGACCGAATAGGTCTCTAAATTTGATTGATATAAGGATGATATCATAAAATAATGTTCCTCCCACTATTCAATACGGCAGAATGTTTAGTTCCTTTTTTTCCTTTGATTATGTCAAAACCTTAAAATGAATTGGTTTGAATTATATATCATGTTCTTCTTTTTTATTTTGAGGAACTGATAATTAAATAAATAATGATTGATCAAAATATTTTTTAAATGTTGAATCACTTTTATGCCTTTTAAAAATAGAATTATAATATTTAAGACTTTGAAATCAAGACTTACAAAGTGCATATGATAAGGATTCTAATAGATTTTTTTTTATCCCTTTTGAATGTATTTTCCCCGTTGGCCAAGGTTGTGTCCTTCCGAGCGGACGAGGTCGGCATGATAACCAGTAAAGGAAGAGAACGCATAAAAGCATGATAGTTGTGGAATAGTGAAGTAGACCATGGGTGAAGGAGAGGAGCTGAAAAACCACTCGACTTTAAGGAAGAAAGTGAAGGCTCGCGAAGTAGACAGCAAGCAGAGGATCTATTCTCTTCTTCTCTCTATGGCTCACTTCACCCACACCCTAAATATGTTCATGTGTTTTTCTTTTGAACCTTTTTATTTTTTCAATTGAATGCATGTAATTATAAATTAAATCTGTGTGAGCACTAACTACGCATATAATGAAAAATTCTAGAGACAATTATTTATCAAAAGGCAATACACATACAGATTGATTAATATGAGAAAAGTGTTGCTTTTTATCTATGAAGATGTAAGTTTCATGTTAAATTTCTTTTGGTCATACTTCTATATGCTTAATTTGCTGCACGAAGATTGATAGTTTTTTTTTAATGTAGAGACAAGTATTTGTTTTTGTTTTTCGCTTCTAATGATTTTGGGTTTAGTAAATAATGTAATGGTACTTATTATGATTGAATTTATTTTAAAATGCTCTAGAGAAACTATAGAGATTAATAATACATTAATACGTGTAATAGTTGTTGATGATGTAATTTCACTTTTACTATAAAGTTTATGTATCTACTTGATTTTTTCATAGAAAATATTATTATATCTAACTTTTGTGATCCACTTAATTTTTTAAAATAAATAACTAAATATTGCGCAACCTGAGTAAGAACCTAGGCTGAAGCATACATTTTTTTTTTTTTTTGCATTTTCATTTTTAGTTGATAATAATTGGAAAAATGCATAAAAAGAAGGCGGTGTTGGCAAGTTTCGATAGGGGTGTCCAAACCACCAGTCGGCGGAACGAGTTGCATTCAAATATACCATTTAATTCGTATTTATATGCTAGTACATTAGTTCTATGAGTGTTTTAATAAAATTACAAATCGATATAGCGTGACATTCCTTCGACTAACGTGTATGTACCTAAGTGCCTTTGATAGTGTCCCGTAATCTTTAAATTCTAAGTCCACCTATGATCACATCATGATAAATTTTCTTGTCTTTCTTCTAAGCAGTGTCCTTTAGTTGGTCATCCCTATTCTCTTCATATATATATCTATTTGTAATTTCTGTTGGAAATTTGCCTTTGGCGGGAGTTGCGACCGACCAACTTTAACGGCTTAAACACTAGTGTAACGTATGTTGGAGAATCCGGTTCTTCACACATGCATGATCTACTAAGTACGTAGATAACCGTAGGGCCAAGAATCATCAAATTTCATTGAGAAATGAAAGAGATATTGGTTCACGAAGTAAGGTGTTTGAAGCATGGAAAGTGTGGTATTGTGTGTAATTCTCCCACATCGGTAGAGGAAGAAAGAATTGTTGTGTATATAATACTTGAAATTGGTTTGGGGTTTGGGACCCCAAGGGGTATCCCATGTGTTTAAAGGAGGGAGGACCTAGATGTGCTTCGGTTCAAGTAAAGACCACACGCGCGCCGCCGCCGCCCGCCCGTCCGGTCCGGTTCCGGTTCGGGTTCCGGGTTCTCGGGTTCACGGGTCACGGGTCACGGGTCACGGGTCGTGGGTCGTGGGTCGTGGGTTGGGTGTGGGCGTGGGTGGTTTGTGGGCTGGGCCTTCTGATATTATCTTTTTGGGCCAGAAAACTTTGCCAGAAGTACAGTTTGATCCCAGAAGTTTCAGACGTACAGTTTGAACCAGAATTCTTTCAGATGTACTGTTTGGTCCCAGAAGTTTCAAGATGTACAGTTTGGTCCCTGAAGTTTCAAGATGTACAGTTTGGTCCCTGAAGTTCAGAATTTCGATGGTCAAAACAGAAACGTCAAGCACTCAATTCAGCCATTTATTTTGGCTGAATTACTCCTCCTATAATGGCCAAATCCGTTGGTTCTTTCACCATTTATGTTGGTGACTTTACTACCTCCATAATGGCCATTATTTGGCTATTATGGAGGCAGTTTTCAGCCCCTCCCTCACCTATATAAACACACCCTTACACCATTGTTGAGCACTACAAAGAGCAGAAGAATAACAGTTCATAAAGCTCACGAAAATACACAACAAAAATAGTTTTCTTCCTACAACTTCCAAGCATCATTTCGTTACTCAATATTCTTCACGGTAGCTCTTGAGTTTCCTTTGCTCAAGGGTTCCATTCTTTGTTTTATCTTGGGAGACAAATTGTCCGGGACGTATAAAGGATACATACGGGGCAATATTGTCTTAAGGACAGAGTGCTACACTCGACTCGGCAAAAACCAATTTATATTTTTCCGTTTTCTATAAAGCTGGAATT
This sequence comes from Anisodus tanguticus, assembly GCA_034509755.1. Classification (NCBI taxonomy): domain Eukaryota; kingdom Viridiplantae; phylum Streptophyta; class Magnoliopsida; order Solanales; family Solanaceae; genus Anisodus; species Anisodus tanguticus. Next base: position 34,027,191 of record CM067557.1, on the reverse strand, counting down.
TCCGTTTTTACTTGTATAACTATTGTAATTTTCAGATTTCATGTTGAATTATTGAATCTTTGTTTATCCTTTCGAATACTTGTAATAGTTATATACTTCCGTCTTGCTTTATAAAGTACCATAGAGCAAAATCTCCCAACAACTTAAGACAATATCTCGTATAGTATTACTATTAGTGTTCGAAAGATGTCGGTCAAAAATTGTGTGACCAAATCTGGATATGGCAATGGTTTTACGGTAGAAGAGAGTGATGATGATGAACGTGTTCATGGTGTCACCGCTACCAAGGCGGTGGGAACAAGCGCTCACGAGAGCACGAGGATGTCAAGCGGGACAAGAGGAGAAGAGTGAAGATGTTATTCTATCTTGTAGCAGAAGGCCTATATCGTCCCGGACAAAGGATCCGAATAATGGTGAGAAGGAAATGGACACTCGGTCGATGAAGTGGCGAAGTGAGCGAGAATCCGAAATTGGAATAAGTATTTTTCTTACTTGTCAAGAATAAGGATTAAATGATAAGTATTTTTCTTACTTGTCAAGAATAAAGATTAAATTATGTACGATTAAAAATGGATTAAAGTAAGGAGGAATATGAAAATAATTTATATTCCTTATGCTTTAACAAATCAGAAGTTTACGCTTATCTTCTTTCCCGTTTAAAGATTGGGTTGTAAATGACTTAAAAAGATCCGTTCTTTTAAGTGTAATTGTTAAAGTGTGTAAAGTATGTTCGCACATACGATGGAGAAAGATCCACTAACTGTGCGAAAACTGTTACCACTCTTAAGTAAGCGCCAAGAATTATCTGGGCACCAATCATAACGGAAGAAGACTAAAAGCTAAAGACGTTGAGCCTGTCATACTATTTGGCGAAGATCCTTCATAGGATGATATTGGACACTCGTCATAAAAAGCCTCGGCGCGGGAGTGGGCCAAAATTCCTTTGATATGATGATATTGGACACTCGGTCATATAAAGCCTCGGGCGGCGAAGTGGTGCCAGAATTCATTTCATAGGAAAAGTAATGGACACCTAGTAAGGTGGGCCAGAGTTTCCAGGTCCTAAATGATCTGAAGGCCTAAATAAAGGCAGTAAAGAAATTGGACACTCGTCTGCCCAAAGCAACTAGAGTGGACCCGAGTATCGAGATCACATATGATCCGGTTACGCCCTAACCACGGGCAAAAGGTTGTTCATGTGAAGCAACGCCACCTCTAAAATCAAAGGGGTTGGAGAGGTTGTCCTCAATAGGACTTCATGGATTGTGATCACTCCAAGATGAGGTGATACATATTCCTAACTTGGTTTAAGGGACGCTGTTGGTCAAGCTAGTTTGAAATTAGTCCAACGGGTCTGTAATAACTAAGAATGGTACAGTATGTCTGTAGCCAAATGAATGATATATTTGTAATCCGTGCATCTATGCCATCATAGATTAAGACACGTTAAATAGCAAGTCATTCAAAAGCTAACGATGTTAAGATTGTTGCCTACCGTCGAAATAAACCCTCAAAATAAATGTGAGGTAGATGAAGAGGCAAAATCACCTTTCCAAATTCCGTCAAGGGAATAGCGAAAGAAGCACCGCTCCTCTAGAACTTAGTCACACCTAATTGGGTGATTTGAAGTTTATACAAAATAGAGGGGGGAGACAAGTACGTTGTGATCGTCATTTGATGATAGTACAACGTATGGAATCCTTTGTTTGTTGAAAAGCAAAGATGAAGTTGTTGAAGCGGATAAGCGCTCCAAAGCTGAAGTTGAAAATCAACTATGCCTATGGATTGCAAAATTTGTAGCAATAGAGGGGAGAATTTGAAGCATCGTTTATTAAACGATTGCTCACTACTCACCTCGTCTAACGGTGTTAGCCAAGCGCAAAGCCGTACTCCCAAATTATGTGGGGCAAGGCGATCCTTACCGCTAATGCGATTCTCAACGAGAACTCCGCATAAGGATAAGGATAACCCTCCGTGTGAGACATGGAAAGGATCTCACATACAAATGTTGTGATGTGGGGTGGTTTCATACCTAAGATCTTGTAGATTGCATATCCTTTGGATGCGCAAATAACGATAGTGTTGATCGCCTCTTGGCGTCAAAGAATCTTGAATTCTTTGGAGATAACTTTCCTTGGAAAAGGAAAAAGGAGTAATTGCTCAAGGTTAACAAGAACCCGCGAGGGCTTGTTGTCCGGAACTAGACGTTCCGTATCTTCATGACTCGAAAGTTCTTTGTCTATCGGAACTTAATATTCCGGATCCGAGAACTCGGGGATTCTAGATGTTGAACCAAGACGGAGCAAAGAGGGGACAAAGACTTGTTCCGATCCTGCTAACTTGTATGGTTGAGAACGAACCATGGACAATTAACAAATAATTGTTATCTCCAAAAGCGCCGCTTTGGAAAGAAACTAAAGGGAGAAATAGATTCCATATATAGAACCATACGTGTGTAATAGTTAATCTTCCTCCGGAAAAGAACCTTTGGGTTGTAAAAAGTGCTCCCCTGTGAGTAGCTTCACATCCGGGGCCATTGTAATCTTACATGGCATGGGTGTTGAAAACGACCTTCCAAACCGGAGAGTTGGAAGAAGAGGATCGGAATTGGTTTTTGAAGCTGTTGGGCGTCTTCCTGAACTTTCATTTTGGTCCCGAAATGTTAACATTTTGGTCACGAAAGTCTCGGATAAAACGAAATAATGAATCGATCACGAAACATTGACTCGAAGTTAGAAAGCCAACGGTTGGGAAAACCAACGGTCTTAGAGTGAAAATCATATTGAAACAAAGTCTCGATATGAAAGATATGAGTATCACGAGATGACATCTTAGGAATTGGATTTCTAAGACATCTAACGGACCGGTCGATAGTTGACGGTCTCGTTGAAGCCACCAATAGATATGAATCATAGAAGCGATTGGAATCATGGTGCACCCATAGACAAGGAGCGATATGCTCGGGTCACGTGTAGTTCAATGTATTGTACACACTACAACCGACACTGGTATCGTCCAACAAACGAGATCGGTTGAACTAAGGTTCACTTTGATGATCTTAATACATGATCAATAGAAGGCGTTAAGTCGGATATGACGATATACGAATTATTCGCTCATCTACGGATTATAGTATTACGGATGTCCGGCGGTTACGAGAGAACACGGTGATGCAAAGCGGACATCGGATCGAAGAACACCAAAGCCACAAGTAAATGTGTATGGTGGTTCTTGGAAAATCCTCTAAGCAAACTTGCATCGACCGATTCATGATGGTATCGGAGTTTATCGCTTTATACAAAGCATGAAAGAAGTTGAGTAACTTCACGACTCATTAGAGGACGTCCCTTATTGGGAGAAACCCGTGCCTTCGGCAGTTCTACCTTGTGGCTAGCCGGTCGGCTTTAGGAAGGACACGGATGACGGCGTCGGACATATCTGTCACGATCTGTCGGAGACATAAGACCGTATGGCAGTTGATCATCACGGGTGTCACTTCCTTGTTTACAAACTAAGGGACTACCCAGAGATCAAGTGTTCTGCCTGTCTAGGGGAATGGGCTTAAAACCCAAAATATACGGACCAATACGGTGGAAACCCAACCTTACGAGCTGGAGATCCCGGTAATTTGGTTCAATGGGAAAACTAAGTTGTAAAGGTTCGGTTGATCGCTTCGGTCGAAGCATGAGCACTTCGGATAGTGATTTACGAAAAGAAACACCAAATCCAAAGCCGTTCCGCGATAGACGTTAAGTGCTATCTGCGGTATGGGTAAAGGTTAAGTTTTCAAAACTGTAATGATCCTCAACAGTTGAGGTTAGGTCTTTGGGAAACTTTTAATGGTTCCTAACACTTGTGAAGTGGGGTATAGCGAGGATACCTTGTAGGAGACCACCTATTTAAGTGCGAGGACGGGCCGCCTCAAATTGAACGCACTTAAGAATCCAAGACGTTGTCCATGGCCAAAACGGACAAAACATTACGAAGAAGAGAGTAAGGGAATTTGTTGTGTTGGTACCGTTGTCTTGGCTTACACTAAACAACGACGGTTCAAGACATCACGTTCACCGCGCGGTAAGTAAGTCCGATGGTATTCAACTATGGAAGGTTCAAAGTGAGGCTACCTCTCCTTATGCAACATCGGTCCATTGAAATATTCTTTGGAAATGAAAAGACACCATGTGAGTGCGCCAAAATCTCTTTCAAGAGGGGATTGTTGGAAATTTGCCTTTGGCGGGAGTTGCGACCGACCAACTTTAACGGCTTAAACACTAGTGTAACGTATGTTGGAGAATCCGGTTCTTCACACATGCATGATCTACTAAGTACGTAGATAACCGTAGGGCCAAGAATCATCAAATTTCATTGAGAAATGAAAGAGATATTGGTTCACGAAGTAAGGTGTTTGAAGCATGGAAAGTGTGGTATTGTGTGTAATTCTCCCACATCGGTAGAGGAAGAAAGAATTGTTGTGTATATAATACTTGAAATTGGTTTGGGGTTTGGGACCCCAAGGGGTATCCCATGTGTTTAAAGGAGGAGGACCTAGATGTGCTTCGGTTCAAGTAAAGACCACACGCGCGCCGCCGCCGCCCGCCCGTCCGGTCGGTTCCGGTTCGGGTTCGGGTTCTCGGGTTCACGGGTTCACGGGTCACGGTCACGGGTCACGGGTCACGGGTCGTGGGTCGTGGGGGCGCGGGTCGTGGGGTCGTGGGTGTGGGCCTTCGATATTATCTTTTTGGGCCGAAAACTTTGCCGAAGTACGGTTTGATCCCGAAGTTTCGACGTACGGTTTGAACGAGAATTCTTTCGAGATGTCTTGTTTGGTCCCGAAGTTTCAAGATGTACGAGTTTGGTCCCTGAAGTTTCAAGATGTACGAGTTTGGTCCCCTGAAGTTCGAGAATTTCGATGGTCAAAACGAAACGTCAAGCACTCAATTCGGCCATTTATTTTGGTGAATTACTCCTCCTATAATGGCCAAATCCGTTGGTTCTTTCACCATTTATGTTGGTGACTTTACTACCTCCATAATGGCCATTATTTGGCTATTATGGAGGCGAGTTTTCAGCCCCTCCCTCACCTATATAAACACACCCTTACACCATTGTTGAGCACTACAAAGAGCGAGAAGAATAACGAGTTCATAAAGCTCACGAAAATACACAACAAAAATAGTTTTCTTCCTACAACTTCCAAGCATCATTTCGTTACTCAATATTCTTCACGGTAGCTCTTGAGTTTCCTTTGCTCAAGGGTTCCATTTCTTTGTTTTATCTTGGGAGACAAATTGTCCGGGACGTATAAAGGATACATACGGGGCAATATTGTCTTAAGGACAGAGTGCTACACTCGACTCAGCAAAAACCAATTTATATTTTTCCGTCTTCTATAAAACTGGAATTTCCAGTTTTTACTTGTATAACTATTGTAATTTTCAGATTTCATGTTGAATTATTGAATCTTTGTTTATCCTTTCGAATACTTGTAATAGTTATATACTTCCCGTACTGCTTTATAAAGTACCATAGAGCAAAATCTCCCAACAATTTCTATTAACTTTAGGAACATCTCGGAATAAGAAAAAAATGTGCAAATCAATTATTCCCGAAAGAATATATAAAGTGAAAACTTTTACTAATTGTTCCATAATTGAGGAAGAATAGTAGGAGTATCAAAAGAGACTTTGACAGGCTTTCTCATGCAAAAGAGTTAGTTTTTGACTTTTTTCTTCTATCAATTGAGGCTCTTCCTTCAATGCTAATTTTAGATTTTGGATTTTGGAACCCATAGAATCGGTCCCATTTGAAACAAATGAGTATTTGTTTAGAGAAAAGGGTCAAAAATATCTTTAAACTATCTAAAAATGAATAAAAATGTCATCCATTAATAGTTTGATTCGAAAAAACTCTTAATACTTTAACAAACTCAAGCAACTCTGGGATGAGATTGTTGCCCTCTCTTTTAGTGGTGTGAAGTCTTGTTCTTGTAGGGATAAATCTGAATATCAACATGATATAGAGGTGCAGAAGGTGTATCAGTTTCTTATGGGCCTGAATGAAACATATGTTCAGACCAGGAGCAACATCCTCATGATTAAGCCTTTTCCATCAGTGAGCACTGTGTACATTATCTTGTTATTTGATGAAAAACAAAGGCAAATATCTATCTTCTCACAATTCTCATCCACATCTGCTTCTTTCAATGTTGGGCCTTCTAGACCATCATTTCCATCTAAGGTCAACTTTAGACCTTAAACAAGACAAGCTCCTCAATCCAAAGGCAGTTTTAATGCCAAAGATCTTCTATTCTGCAAATACTATAAAAGGACCATGCACACCATAAAAACTTGTTATAGGTTTCATGATTTCCACAAGACTTCAAATTCACCAAAAATGGTATCTAGGAGACTGATGCTCATGCACTTCAAATTCACCAAAAATGATTTCCACAAGACTTCAAGGACCATGCACACCATCTCAGTTGATGCTGCTGCTTCAACATACCAACATCAATATTAATGCTTTTGAAAACACTACCATATCTGCCTCTACTAACATTGCTGGTAAGATGATTTCAAAAAGTATTTTTCTCAAATCTTGTTTGCTTTCCCAATAAGATAGTTTTGTTTGGATAATAGATTCTGGAGCTTCTGATCACATGACCTCTAACAAGGAATTACTCTTTAATCTACATCCTCTACCTACTTCTTGTCTTGTGTCCCTTCCAAATGGATACAAGGTAAAGGTAGCCAGTGGTGGTTCCTTGACCTTATTTACAAATCTCACACTTCATCATGTATTGTATATACCTACTTTTCAACACAACCTCATTTCTTTTCATAAGCTACTTGAACAACTTGATGGTTTTATGCTAGTTACCAGGGTACTTTGTATCATACAAGCCTCTTCTCTGAAGATCCATGTGGTACTTGGTAGACTGGCTCAAGGTTGTACAAACTACTGCTGCCTCATACTGCATCCACACCAGATTTTAATTCTCTGTGTTCTTTTACTGTTTCTCCTTCTGTTTGTAATGTTCCTGTTCCATCTGTTTTTTTCTTCTTCTAGCACTGCGTGTATGATTGATGTTAATAAAATGGATGTCGTTTAGCATTACAGACTTGTTCATATTCCTTTTCAAGGATGAGGAATATATCTGCTCTTGCTTCCCATTTTAAACTTTTCTCCAAATAGTCTTTACATGTCTAGTGTGCCACCTTTCTAGACAAATTAGATTGCCTTTCCCTGATAGCACTATTCAAACCACTCATTCTTTTCAACTAATCCATGTTGATACTTGAGGTTCTTATCACACTCCTACATATGATGGTTCTAAATTTTTTTAACAATAGTTGATGATTTTTCTAGGGCTACTTGGACCCATCTCATGGGTGCCAAGAGTAATGCCTTTGATCTTCTAAAATCTTTCATATCAATGACTGAAACTCAATTCTAATTAAAAGTTCAAACTGTTAGAAGTGATAATGCTTTGGAATTAGGGTCCAGTACCACTGGTTTCCTTTTCTTTTCTCAAAAGGGCATTATACATCAAATCACCTATTTATACACCCCACAACAAAATGAGGTGGTGGAGATAAAGCACAAACATCTCCTTGAAACTGCCAGATCTCTTTTATTTCAGTCCCACCTTCCTGTTAAGTTCTGGAGGATTGTATTTTAACTGCTACCTATCTTATTAATAGATTTCCTTCAACTTTACTACATGATAAGAGCCCTTATGAGGTGCTTCATTCCAAATCTCCTATTTATTCCCATTTATGAGCCTATGACTGTTTTTGTTATTCTACAGTCCCTACAGTTCAAAGGGATAAATTTCAACCCAATGATGCTTTTTGTGTATTTTTGTTACACTCTTTTAGAAAGAAGGGCTACAAGTTGTATAATTTGACTACTCACTCTTGCTTTATCTCAAAAGATGTTACATTTCATAAGCACATTTTTTTCTTTGATAAATATTTTCAATCTTCTCCTTCTATTATCCCTTCCCCTCTTTCTGCTCTTTTTGATGATACATCTCCTCCTCCTACATCTCCTGATATCTAACCTTCCTCTTCTTCTTCACCCACTCCTCCTGCACTTGTTTTATCTCCAGTACAGTCCTCCTCTCTTGTGCCGCTTTCATCTCCTCATGCTCCTACTCCTTCTTCTCTAGTTCCTATTCCCCTTCCTGTCCTTCTTTAGAGACAATCTTCCAGACCACGCAAACAACCTTATTACTTTCATCAATATGACTGTAATTCTTCATCAGGGAGCTCCTTATATGTTGGTTCAAACTCTAATCTTACTTGTGATAAGCATTTTGTTTTTGAACCTACCACTTACTCTCAAGTTGTTGCTGACCATGCATGGCAAGCTGCTATGATAGCTGAATTTGATGTCTTGGATGCGAATAAGACTTGGGACATAATTGAGCTCCCTCTTTATAAGAAGAGCATAAATTGCAAATGGATTTATAAGGTCAAGTATAAGGCTGATGGTAGCTTGGAAAGGTATAAGACTAGGCTACTGGTTAGGGGTCACACCTAGGAGGAGGGTATAGACTTTACTGAGACTTTCTCTCCTGTTGTGAAGTTATCCAATGTCAAAACCTTGATTGTTGTTGCTGTTAAACAGAAATGGCCCATGTTTCAATTAGATGTGAACAATGCTTTCTTGCATGGGAATTTAGATGAAGAGGTTTTCATAAAATTGCCACATGGTCTATCTGTTCCTCCTTACTATTCTTCAGCCCCTTTGGTTTGTAAGTTGAAAAAGTTCATTTATAGGATAAGACAAGCCTCTAGGCATTAGTATGCCAAACTGTCTGAAACCCTTTGTTCTAGAGGATACTAACCTTCCTCGAATGATTGTTCACTCTTCGCCAAAGGATCAAGTCCATCTTTTGTCCTATTGATGGTTTATGTAGATGATATCATAGTTATTGGTGCTGATCTGCCCTCAAAAGTTTTCTTCACAATCAGTTCAGGAACAAAGATTTACGTTCTTTCAACTATTTTTTGGGTATTGATGTGTTGTCCTCTGATTTGGGTGTCTTGCTTCATCAAAGAAAGTTTGTTCATGATCTCTTACACCAGTTCAATGCTTTTTGATTTCCCCCCTATTGTGAGCCTTTATAGAAAAAAAATTGAAATCTTTAAAGAATTTCTAATTAAAGTAGAAATAAGATAAGTAATTAATTTATAATTCCCCGTCTTTAGAGAAAAAAACAAGGGAATTTGTATAAGAGTATTTGGAATTACATGTGAAGCTCTTAGCTGATACTGGGGATCCTTTGCCTAAGCGTGAAGAATATAAATGTCTGATTGAAAAGTTGAATTTTCTCACCCATACCAGGCCTGATTTGTGCTTTGTTGTACAACATTTAAGGCAATTCATGCAACACCCTTGTGTTCCTCACAGGAAGGCAGCTTTACATCTACTCAGATATCTTAAAGGGATCCTCAACTATGGGTTATTCTTTAATAATTCCCCTAATTTATCTCTGTAAATATTTTTTGAGAGTGACTGGGGTTCTTGCCCAGATAGCAGAAAATCAATTACTAATTTTTGTATTCTCTAAGGTGGTAGCATAGTGGGTTGGAAGTCCCAAGAAACAACCAGTTATATCTTTATCCTCAACTGAGGCTGAGTACAGCTCCATGAGCAAGGGAGTGGCTGAGATCACTTGTGATAATCAGTCTGCCATTTATATTGCTAAGAATCCTGTCTTTCATGAACGCACTAAGCATATCGAATTGGATTGTCATTTTGTGAGGAGCAAGTTGATTGTTGGATTGAGTAGCCTTCATCACACATCTGGTGCAACTCAATATGCTGACATATTTACCAAGCCCCTGGTTGGTGCTGCTCATCATCTTCAACTTCGCAAGTTGGGGGTTATCTCACCCTCCATCTTGACGGGTGGTGTTGGACTGTACTCTAGTGGTGTGACTTAGTTCACACGATTGAGCTTTTATTTTTGGTCATTTCATTGTGTACTAATTTATCTTGTATTGGGCTCGGCCAACTTATGTATTTAGAGGGGTAAAATATTTTATAACAGATACGATTTCATTTTCTCTGTTGCACAAATATAATAAAATTCTCTCTTCTCTCTCTTTGCGCTGACTTAACCCTAATGTAAATCTTCAGATTTTATCATGATTTAAGCAGTTTAACATTTTTTGTTTATGGAGAATTAATTATGCTGATCTTTGATAATTTCGTTAGGGTTCTTTTCCTACCCAAAAAGATTTCCACAAGTTTAATTCATTTCTACTTAGAAGGAATATTTTGGCGTAACTTGTGAAGTTGCAACTGTTATGTGATCAGGAGGTCACAGGTTTGAGATGTGGAAATAATTTCTTGCAGAAATGCATGATAATGTTGCGTATAATAGATCCTTATGGTTTGGTCTTTCCCTGGATCCCGCACATAATGAGAGCTTAGTGCACCCGACTTTTTTTTTTATATATAAATTTTTGTGTCTACTAAACTACAAAATAAACTATTGACTAGTTCAGTCGGTTTCATAAGAAAGATCATTTTCGAAATGTTAAATCTTTTTAATGAAATGATCCTCCAAATGTTCATTATTGAATAAGTACCGAATGATTAGCAGAGCAGCCACTGGCAATACTAAATAAATCTTCATTGAAATTAGGAAAGCAATAAGCTACAGGTTGGAAATGATTAGGGGTGAACTATAAAACTTAATTGTGATTATTATGAAAGAAGAAAAAAATTATTAAGAAAAATATTTGTCTTAAGAGATTGCTAATTAAGCAGTCACGAAGTTCACATGTGACAGCGAAGTTTGACATTATATTGGCCTTTGCAATATCTTCAGGCATGTTCCTTTCAGTTTCATCGTTTTTTTACTAAATGAACACAATATTCCTCTATGCATCTCGACTTTACCGATCATATAACTATTACTTATTTTTACATTTTCTCACAACCTTAGCGTTACCTCTGATTGCTGTCTATGAGCATCACGACATAGATAAAACATAATGAGTCTTTTAATATCTCCTTGGGTCGGATGAATCTAGGGTTCCAAACCTTCAAAAGTGACTTCAAAAACGAGCACATCTTATTAATTACAAAAACATGACAGAGAAATTATGGAAGAAAATATAATATTGAATTGTTGTGTCTCTACATGATTATACTGAACTATATTTATAGACACTTAATTACAATAATTTTTCCTAGTAAGATACTATATATGAAATCATATTCCTATTCTACATTACAATTCTTTCCCTAGAGGATACTATATATGAAATCATATTCTCATTCTAACACCCCCTCTCAAGTTGGTGCATACAAGTCATGTATCGAGCTTGTTACAAATGTAATTAATACGAGGACCAGTGGGGGACTAGGTAAAAATATCAGCAAGATGATCACTCGACTTCACAAATTTTGTAACAATATCACCGGAGAGTATCTTTTCTCTTACAAAATGATAGTTAATCTCAATGTGTTTAGTCTTCTCATGAAATACCAGATTTGGAACGGAATGCCGATAAAACACTAAGTGATTAGTTTCACTCCGAGTCATGCCAAACACCTGAATTACTATGCTGAACTTTCCAAACCAGGCTTGAGGAGATTGTTTCAGACCATAAAGTGCTCGACACAATCGGCAGACCAAGCTAGACTCCCCCCCCCCCCCCCCCCCGAGCAACAAAATCAGGTGATTGCTCCATATAAACTTCCTCCTCTCCTCAAGGTCATCATGGAGAAAATAGTATACTTCACGAATGTGTCCAAGCCTATTACAATAACTACACATAGATCGAGATCTTTCAAAACATTTTCCTAATAGGATACTATATAGGAAATCCAATTCATATTCTAACAATGACAATGCTTAAAAAAATAATATAAAATAAATCAGTTTGGGATGGAAGTAAAACCTTATATATATGCCATAGTACAACTCCACGTCAAGGCCACTACAGCTCTTGCTTTAGGCCCCAAAAATATTCAATGCCCAATAATTATATATACTTATTTAGAAATAAACTGTATAATTCAAATAATTAGTGTAATTCAAGGCCCAATAATTATATATACTTATTAGAAGTAAACTGTATAATTCAAATAATTAGTGTAGTTCTAATTATTAACGATAAATAAATCTTGTCAATCATTTTCTACTAGCTTGTCACCAATTATTAATCACATAAGTTTTAAGTTTACGTTATTTTTTCCCGAATTTGATCAAGCTAATTTATTTATATAATAAAGCTAGACATAGACAAGATAGCCTCCATTTCGATTTATATTCTCATTTTTTGGACTTTTAGCCTTATTTTCTATATTAAAAATGTAATAAATACATGGGATTAGAATAAAAGTTAATGTTTACCCATGACCGTAAAATTAATAGCAATGGCCATTAAAGACAATAAAGAATAATTAAGGCAATTAAGAATTTTAGTAAATGAGGCATTGAGGATACGGAAGTCATAGCAAATTAGCAATAACATGGAGTTCTCTTTCACACGAAGAAATTGCTGTTCCAATCGATTCATTTTCGTTTTGGGGTAAGGAGATCAAGTGAATCTATTAATTACTATTGTCTTGTTTTTGTTTTTTTTTCCCTTTCTCATTACGAGTATATTAAACTTCTGACTTCTTATTTCATAGTGTTTTACGATGGATCATGAACATTCGAAGGTATACAAAAATAACACTATGAATATTTTTGTCTTAATTAGCTTTCTTGAAAGCTTAAATTAGGCATATTTTAGTCTTCTGATATTTATGTAACGTTTCATTTGAAAGCAATGTTGGATATATATAGTGAAAAAGACTCATTTCTTCTTGGTGAATGATTGAGGTTTATGTGTACCTCATTTTGAGAAATGTATTGCAGGGATTGTTGCAGAAAATATGACACTCCAAAAGATTGAAAATTAATAGGTATCAAATTTGGTTAAGGTTCGGGAGATGAGGGAAATGAGAGAGAAGAAAAGAGAAGGATTTATTGAGACGCAAGTCCCCTTACTGATATTTATTAATTATATTCTCTCACTTCTTTTCACAATGTTATGGCTAAAAAGTATTTTTATTCGTGTATATGTATGAAATTATTTTTTGTTAAATTTGTGAAACTTTTGATGAAAAGTTATAAATACATGTATGTGAATATCTATTTGAATTTAAAGATGTAGTATTTAGGGGTGGGGCGTATATCGGTTCATATCGGTTTTGTATCCGAAAAATATGAACCGAATAAAAATCATTTTTTAAAAAAAAAAAATCGAATCCAACTTTAAAAAATAAAACCAATATGTTCGGTTTATATCACCGAACGTATCGAATTATATCGGTTTTTTCGAGTGGGCCGGGACGGGTCAAGGAATTTGTTGTTTTTTTTAAAAAAATTGAATTTCCAACACTGAAATTGGCATTCACACCTACATTACCACGAAATTTCGACGTTGGAATGTATTGTGTATCGTGAGATGTTTACTAAAGAAAAAGGAAAATTAGAAACGGATTCGGGGAAAAACACAAATTGATTGGGAAAATGGATATTTTCGTAAAAGGTAGCGGCGCCAAACCGCCTTGCGGTGTTTGGCCGGCCACGTCTCGAAAAAATATGCAAAATAAAAAAAAATCGGGTAAAACGGACATCCGAACGCAGAGTTATGACCATTTAAAGTTTTACCAATTTACAAATACTTTCTCTCCTTACATTTTATGTCAATGCTTCCGTGATATGTTAATCAAGTTCATGCCGCATTCGACTTTCATAAAAGCTTCATAGATTGACTTCAATGTCTATGATTCAAGAGATAGTAGTAACCTAAAATAAAAAATAAGATTAATTACATATTTAATTCGGTTTTTCGGTTCGGTTCGTATCCAAAATTTAAAAACCGAATAGAATCACTAAATCCTTATTCGGTTAGGTTTTTCAAAAAATTGTTTTTTTAAAAAAAAAAAAAACTGAATAAAAACCGAACCGAATAGCCGGTTTGGTTCGGTTTTTTCGATTCTCCGAATTTTTTCTCCATCCCTAGTAGTATTATGTACTTGAACCTTCCGATTTACAACTTGAGTGAGGGTATGATATATGTGATTGGGTTCCTCCTGATGCCATTCTTTTGTGAGAATTTCTTTATTTATTTTAATGCATTTATTCATAATAAAAATAATCATCATTCATTCTATCGGGACGTATATTATATATTTTCTAATTCTTTAAAAAATCTGAAAATATATTATGAAATGAAAGTATTGTTTGTCTTCTGATTTTCTTGAAGGAATATATTAGAAGAAGATTCTGTTTAAGGAGTTTGTAATTTTCACTTTTACTTCTTTCTCTCACTTAATGATGGATTTTGTAATTTGATATGATATAGTATACGTTTTGTAAATGAATATAAATTTGCCTTGATGTTTGAAATTAGTTAGTATGTTCTGTATTCTTGGAATCTTCATTATAACATGAAAGTATAAAAGTATTAATTTTGTGCTGGCGTTGGTTTTCAATATTTTTAAAAGAGATATTTTCTCAATTTTTATTTCAGTATTTTAAAAATAATAATTTTCTCTCATTTATCCTTTCATCGTATGCATTATTTAGAAATAGAAAAATTATATACACACAAAAGAAGAGAAAAGGAAGGACGATATATAGTCCACATTGATCCATGAGAAATCTATCAATATATGTTCAAACAAATTGTTTTTTATTTGATATGTTATATATCGCCATGATAACCAAAAAATATAATTTATTAGGTACTAAAAAATTATTAAAAAATAAATAAGGCAAATGAAGCTTAGTAAGAATTGGACGGATTGGGTTTTGACCCACTTTTTAACCCATTTCAACCCAACCCAACTCATTGCAGTCCAAACAATATTTGGGCGGGTCAATAACCCGCCTATTTATTAACTCAACCCATTTTGACCCGCCCATTTGTCACCCCTAGTTCCTATATTGGATGTAGAAGATGAATCTTGGGTCTTTTAAAAATGGGTTTGAGTTAATGAGTTGAATTTGAGTCTAATTATATGTGGATCAATAAAAATATTACTACATTTTAAACAAAAAATTATAAATTTCACATCAGTTTTTGTTAAAAGGAGGGGCAACTTTAAACTTAAATCTAATGTTAAGGGCATTTTTTATCCAAATATGTGGAATAAAGGAAAATTTTAATCCAACAGGTAGAAGGAGGACATTTTTTTAACATTTTTAATACGTTAAGGATATTTTTGAACCTTTTCCGCATATAAGTAATCAATAAAAAAATATTTTACTATATCACCCTCATCTATATAATGAGAAACGAATAATGTTTAATAATAAAGATAAAATTTATATAAAATAATAAATTATTTTTTAATTTTTTAAATTGGACAAATAAAAAGTAAATGGAGAAAAGTTGTAATAACTTTGACTTGAACTTCTCGCTTGCCCCAACATCCGTTGGTTTTCGTTGCCTCGATTCTCTAGATAGGCACACGGTGTGTACATATTTTAATTCGTGACTAGACCTGTTCAAAGGTCGGGTCGGGCCGGGTAAGGACCGGGTTGAATGACTTTTTTTTTCCTGCTTGTCCGATTCTGATCCTATATTTTTTTAAAATTCCGACCCTGGCCCTGACCCTTCGGGGACCCTACGGGTCACGGGTCGGCCCTGACCCGTCGAATTTTTTTGGCGGGCCAGGGTCGGGCCGGGTCGGGTCGAGGATTTTTAAAAAAATTTGAATTTCCAAAACTGAAATTGGCATTCACCCCTACATTACCATGAAATTTCGACGTTGAAATATATTGTATATCGTGAGATCTTGACTAAAAGAAAAAGGAAATTAGAAATCAATTTGGGGGAAAACACAAATTGATTGGGAAAACAAACATTTTTCTAAAAATTGGCTGCGCATCGGCCCTGTCTCGAAAAAATACGCAAAATATAAAAACAAAATCGGGTAAAACGGACATCCGAGCGCAGAATTATGACCATTTAAAGTTTCACCAATTTACAACTATTTTCTCACCCTACATTATGCTTCCGTGATATTAACAAAACGACTAATAATATAAATATATAATTAATAATCAGCTACCATTTTTATCTTATTTTATGTCGAGCTCAATGTAGATTAGAGCAATACATATATTATAAAAATATGCATTATATCACTTATTAATGACAAAAATATATATAAGTACAAAATAAATATTAATGAAGGAAAAATAATATAAATTATATTAAAAAAATATGCGGGTCGGGGTCGGGCCGGGTCAGACTGGTAAAATTTTTGACCCTGGCCCGACCCTGACCCTGATCGGGTCCCCGCTTTTTCGGGTCGAGTGGCTCGCGGGTCAGCTTTTAGCTGACCCTGGACCTAGTTTTTTCGGGCCGGGTCGGGTCGGGCGGGTCCCCGACCCGGTGGACAGGTCTACTCGTGACCAAATCCCCCCTTGTCTCTTTCCATGTAGTTAATTTTTTAACCGTAATATTAAATAAAATTAAAATTGGATTGCTTTAATGGAGAAGTGCTATCAGAATTTTATGGGATACAAGGATACCTATTTTCTTTCAATATAAAAGGATGTCTATCAAATTAAATTTAAAAATAAATTCTACAGAATAATTATAAGACAGATAATATTATATGATAGTGAATACTGAACAATTCAAGTTTAGTATATCGAGAAGATAAATGTTATAGAATTACGGATGTTAAGATGAATGTGTAGTCATGCAAAATTAGATAATAGTATGTCACACCAGTTTTTGACCTGCGAGCTTCGCGACGTGATGGCGTTGATTTCCTTTGGATTGGATAAAAATGCTTTTGTTGGGGAGTCGCCACCTAATTATTCTAGGGTGAATTATGGCACCTAAATCATAACTAAATGCTGCAAAATAACTCCAATTTTGTGGTCTGCGAAACTAATGAGATTCTAGATAAGGGTTCTTTATTATCCTAAAGGGGAGGGTTAGGCATCCTTTAAGATCCGCTAACTTGCGGTTATCCGGTCAAATTCAGGTTAATTACTATCTAAAAAATGCATGTTTTTACAAGTATAAAAATAATGTCGCAAGTAGTTAATAAAATGATACATTTTGTACAAGTATGCATTTGTATGGAATTGATAAAAATATATGCAAGATGATTTTTTATGGGCGGCGGGCCTAAAATAGGTAAACTAGCGATTTTCGATTTTAAAACTAACCGAGCCTAAAAATAAATAAATAGCAATGGGTTTCAAGTTTTAGACTACCCTATTAAATAACTCTAAGTCTACCTATTCTAAATATTTCAATAATTTCAGGAGTACAATAATATTACAATACATAATGAAATAAAGCTGAATTAAAGAAAGTGAAAACAACAATAAAATAAATAATCTCCGAGGGATATTTGCCTTCTTTGACTTTATCCCTTGCAAGCTGTCAAGAACAAATGGTTAGAAACAATTGAATATAAATAAACTTCGGATCCGTATCCAAAACAATAAATGTTTTGATTACGGAGGGCTCAGACTTAAATTTTGTAAAGATCATTCCAATCACGTCGTGGCTGCGAACATATGACTCATTGGTCATTTTAGTTGCCTTGCCTACCGAACATGTTGGTCTCTCGGGTGAAAAAAGATTTAAGTTTCATCCTTGCCCAGAAGCTTTATTTTCCGTCTTTACAACTGTGGAGGCATAAAAAATCGACGGATATTTTTTCATCGGCCACGTGTAGTATAATGTTCAAATCAGCTAAATGGTACCGAAAACAGTAAAAAAAAATAGAAATCGAGAAATGATGTCCGAAGGGACGCGACCTCGAATTCAATTTCATTGGCCTAAATGCAGTATTTATTCAAAGCAGTAAAACAGTAAAGAAAACATAAACTGAGAAAACAACTTCCGAAGGACGCGGCCTCAAATTCAATTTCATTGGCCTAAATGCAGTATTTATTCAAAGCAGTAAAACAGTAAGATATTTGTGTACGGATGTTTAAATGCCAAAATAAACGAACAGTTCGCAATTAAAACGTCCGCCCCGAATTCTGAAATTTTCAGACAGAAGCAGGATTCGGAATGTTTCTGAAAAATTCGACATGAGACTGAACAGTGACGACCAGATTTTGGGTCGACTCGACTCGGAAAGATGACAAAACGGTAAAGAATAAATAGGTAATCGACCTAGTTCTGAAAACACAGACCCGGATTTCGGGCCGACCAGACCCGAGAAATGCAACCCGGAACAGTGGTGACCCGGAATCAATTTTTCAGATAACCAACAACAAGATCTAAACACAAAATTTGGAAATTTACTCAAATCGGGTTGACCCGACCCGGATCAGTGACCCGACCCGAATCGGATGTTTCAACCCGAATCGATTTCTTTCCAAATTTCAGATAACCAACAATAAAATATAAACACAAAATCTGGAAATTTACTCAAACCGGGTCGACCCGACTCGGATCAGTGACCCGACCCAAATCGGATGTTTCAACCCGAATTGATTTCTTTCCAAATTTCAGATAACCAACAACAAAATATAAAACACAAAAATCTGGAAATTTACTCGAATCGGGTCGACCCGACCCGGATCAGTGACCCGACCCAAAACGGGTGTTTCAACCCGAATCGATTTCTTTCCAAATTTCAGATAACCAACAACAAAATATAAAACACAAAAATCTGAAAATTTACTCGAATCGGGTCGACCCGACCCGGATCAATGACCCGACCCGAAACGGGTGTTTCAACCCGAATCGATTTCTTTCCAAATTTCAGATAACCAACAACAGAATATTAAACACAAAAATCTGAAAACTTACTCAAACTGGATCGACCCGGACCCGGATCAGTGACCCGACCCGAATCAGATGTTTCAACCCGAATCGATTTCTTTCCAAAATTCAGATAACCAACAACTAAATATTAAAACACAATTTTTTGGGAATTTATTCGAATCGGGTCGACCCGACTTGGATCAGTGACCCGACCCGAATCGGATGTTCAACCAAGGATGAATATAAGAAAGGGGGAGTTGGGCTGTTTCGGTTTGGGCTTGGGGATTGTGGGCCTATTTTGGGCCTTTTCGGTGGGGGGGGGGGGGTCCGAAAATGGGTTTTGTTTTTTGGGAAAAATGGGTTTGGGTTAAGATATAAAAAAGCTTGAAATGGGTTATAGGTTTAAAATATAAAAAGAGTTTTATTATATAAAAAGAAAGCTTTGCAAAATTTATAAATTGTAAAGATGATAATATGATAAAATATAATATTTGTGAAATGCTTGATGCTTAAATAAAAAAATAAAAATGCGATGCCGTTTTGTCAAAATAAAATAACATATAATATTAGGATAAAAGTATGATTATGATATAAAAAATGCAAATGACAAATAAAATGCAAATACCAATAATAATGATATATATATATATATATATGCCTTAATTTTAAAATTGTCTTAATATGTCAAAAATATTTAAAATTACAAATAAAATTAGAAAAGATATAACAAAATTGGGTGTGAAAGGATATAACTTGATTGGAATCATCTCTACCCTCCAATTATATTGATTAAGACTAAAACATAGCCATATGTTTGACAAGTTTATACCACCTCTGGCGGCTATCTTTGCACACGTGGAGGCAATAGGTACATATTCCTCGTCTTGATTAATCTTACAGTTGTCTAATTTTCTCTACACTTCGATTCTTTGTCGAAAATAATGCTGTCGAATCCGGAAATACATATGAAAATATTTTCTATTAAACTTTTTACTAGGTCGCGTGGTATTAAGCAAAAATCCGAAGAGAAATTACACTAGTAAATCTATAGAGCTGCTGCAATAGATAGATAATGATTAGCGTAGATGGATTATATTCGAACCATCGCTGTCATCTCAATGATGAGGATTAATGAATTTCAAGCTTGTTCGAAATTGGCTTGTTTAAGGACAACTAGAAACAAGGGCGGAGCCACATTAGAAGTTACATGTTTGGTATAACCCAGTACATTGTCGCAATCCAATATTTGTTTTAAGAAATATAATTCAGTTAAATATGTATAAATAATGTATTCAAAACTCAAAGTATGGTTCATAACAACTACTATAAATTCTTGAAGCAGTCTTAACATAGGATATCATTGAAATAAGACTTAAAAATAGTCAGAATAAAATGCATGGGATTATAAGTAACTACAGAACTAAAGAAAACTCGCACGCACAGTTGAACTTGTTGCATCATCAATAAGCTTGCTTGCAATATGATAGCATGTATGGACTTCATACATCGCCAATTTCACCTCCTCCTCCGATAGAACAGAAGAAAATTGCCAATTAGGACGCATTGAGCCCTGAGTAGTGACAGGCTTCTTAATATCTAGGCCAACTTCACCCATCAACTCCTCAAGTGTACAATTCAGCAGCTTTGGGTTCTTACGAAGTTTACCAGCCAAATAACCAACATCCACGATTCTCTTAAGTTCAAATTTCTTGACTCTACTTCAGACATATATGATAAAGTGGATTTCTGGCTTATGTTTTTAGGACCTTATAAAAGTGATAGTTTTGTCAGCCAGGAACTCATTAAGAGACTGGAGAATATCAGTTTGTTTATCGAAAACCACCATACGCGTAAATTGAATTATTAGGCACCGTTTTTTCACATGTAACAACAACAGATCTCCATTATTTACAACATCAATTCCAACAAATGGATTTGCAGTCTTCAATTCATTCTTTAGTGCCGAGATGCCACTGTTTACGATTTCTTCACGGTCACAACTGTTGTGATGATAGTATTCTCACAAAATTTGACATTGTAACTGCTCGCGTTGACGAGCCAAGAAAGGGGCAACAGCTTCGACGATGACATTTTCACTCTTAGTGTTGGTCAGTACTAGTTTATGTTAATTAAGGGGTGGTAGTAATATACTATATCTCTACCGTGGACATACCGAGCGTTACATCTTCTTCTTGGAAAATGTAGCGAGCTAATTCAATTCACCTGGATATATAAGGATTAAAGTGATTTTCCCAAGGGCTTTACATTTATTTTTTATTAATATCATTCACATTCACAGTTCCTCAAGGATCATCCAACATTATATTGCATGTAACACCATGTAAAAAAAAAATGTTGGTTTTTTATACTCATTCCTTTCCATTTTACTACTACTGTAGTTCTCTATTGACTTGATACTCCTCTTAGAAAATCATTTATTAGGAGTTTATTTCTAAATTATTCATAGTAACTATGGTTAAAAAATTTAAATTTGATAGTAATACTCTACGTAGTTACTTTTCAATGTATTCAAAAAGGATCTTTAGACCGTAGTTTAAGGGTCTATAAATGGTAAAAGAAATTAAAAGAGGGACATTTACAAAATAGAATTTTCAAAAAAAAAAAAAGATAATCGGCAAAAATTTCATGAAAGATAAGGGCCATTTCTAAGAATAAATTCTCAACCCTAAATTGACAGTTTCCAACTTTAGCCCAACATATTCATGTTGTAAGTTATTAGCGAATATTCTAATATATTCTTCATATATTATGTAATTATGAGTGTTGTATATTTATGGTAGATTAGGATCCTTACTATATTATGATTCCACCTTTGTACACACTATATATATTTTGTATTAATGAGAAGACTCCTCAAGGAGATTAATACAATCTTACAGCCTAACCCTAAAAACACCTAAACCTTATTTTATTTTTCTGCTAGTCGCCGCCCCACACGGGCAGACACCGGCCAACCTTGTTTTTTCGTTCACTTTGATTTTTTTCCAGTCTCTTTTCTGTGGCCACCATCTACTCCCAAAGCTTCCACATCCTCCACAATCGTTGATAATAACCCCCCTCCCTCCTCCACATCCTCCTTCCATCCTTCTTTCACCGTCACGAATATCAAGAATTTCATTCTTCATCCTTGATTAGGAAGACCGTCAATATTTTTCATGGGTTGAACTCTTCCATATCCAAACGCTTGTGCGTACAACGTGTTTGACGACTATATGCCTCGCCTTTTAGATGTTGCAGATTCGACATGGCGACGTCTTGATGTTATTGTCAAATAGTAGATTTATGGCACCATATCTAAAGACTTGCTTCACACAATCATGAAAACAAGTGCCTCAGATCGTAAGTTATGGGTTCGATTGAAAGAAATTTTTCAGACAACAAAAATTCTCGAGTCGTGTATTTCGAGGAACAATTTAACAATACACGTCTCGAGAATTTTTCCAACATGTCCGACTATTGTAAATAATTGAAACTAGTTGCGGACCAATTATCCAACATGGGGACGCCAGTTTTCGAAACTAATATGGTCCTACAACTTGTTGCGGGTTTACCGAAAGGCGAATATGATACTTTCGCGACTATGATTCAACAAGCCGACCACTTCCAAGTTTTAACAAGGCACGCTCACAATTGCTTTTGGAGGAAACCAGACACGCCAAACAGGACGAACACAATTAAAAGGCGTTAGCGGTTGAAAATCCAGCAACAACCGCCGCCACCACCGGACAACTACCAACCGCGGGACAACTGCGGTGGCAGAGGCAGCAGAGGTCGCGATAGCGGAAAAGGGGGTAAGGGCTGCCACATAGGAGGAAAGGCACAACAGCAGCCCAACAATCAGTCAATGTGGGCTGGCCCAGGGCAGTGGCCAACACTGGACCCTGAGCCTATTGCGTTGGCCAATGACTTAGTCAACTTAATATCACTGAGAATCCGAGTGTTCTCCCGAATATACATTCGAGGAATGAATCCTAATCTTGGCTCAACTACCACCTTTAATCCACATCGTAATGTACTAAATACAAGCCGTATCTCAACTTATAAGGCATTTGAGCTTAGGACGGGATCAAAGTACATTACTTTGTAGACAAGGCGCGTATTGACCTCAAGTCTAAGGACTTCTATCTCCCACACGCTGATCATACTTTAGACAAGTATAACAAACAATATATCGGTAGGGTATATCAATACTTCCAAAGTATCCATGTGTCCATCACGAGTAGCCATTACTCGTAGCAGGTGAGACATACTACATCCTCTAAGGAAGTGATGCAGACCACATGTCGACTTATCACATATCATCGATATCCCATTCTCGATGATCATTAGTCGAGGCTATTTAAGAGTTACGCTCTATCATCAATATCTCACTCTATTAATGACAACGTAAGCTCAAGGGATGCACATTAAAGAATATTACAAACAATCAATTAATAATTCAATAGTTGCAAATGCCAAAATATAAATCTCATTAATAATAATACGAATGTGTATAAAGTACATTTGTCCTAATACAAATTGTCTCTAGGACATAAATATACTTTCACGGAATGCCGATAAAACACTAAGTGATCAGTTTCACTACGAGTCATGTCAAACTCCTGAATTACTATGCTGAACTTTCCAAACCAGGCTCGAAGAGATTGTTACAGACCATAAAGTGCTCGACGCAATCGGCAGACCAAGCGAGACTCCCCTTGAGCAACAAAATTAGGTGATTGTTCCATATAAACTTCCTCCTCTCCTCAAGGTCAACATGTAGAAAATAGTATACTTCACGAATGTGTCCAAACCTATTACAATAACTACATCTAGGTCGAGATCTTTCAAGACATTTTCCTAATAAGATACTATATATGAAAATTCCTATTCCTATTCTAATAATGACAATGCTTAAAAATAATATAAAATAAATCAGTTTGGGATGGAAGTAAAACCTTATAAATATGCCATAGTACAACTCCACGTCAAGGCCACTACAACTCTTGATTTAGGCCCCAAAAATATTCAATGCCCAATAATTATATATACTTATTAGAAATAAACAGTATAATTCAAATAATTAGTGTAATTCAAGGCCCAATAATTATATATACTTATTAGAAGTAAACTGTATAATTCAAATAGTTAGTGTAGTTCAAATTATTAATGATAAATAAATCTTGTCAATCATTTTCTACTAGCTTGTCACCAATTATTAATCACATAAGTTTTAAGTTTACGTTATTTTTTCCTGAATTTGATCTAGCTAATCTATTTATTTAATAAAGCTAGGCATAGACAAGATATGTGAAACCTCTCTATGGCCTCCATTTCTATTTATATTCTCATTTTTTTTGGACTTTTAGCCTTATTTTCTTAATTAAAAATGTAATAAACACATGGGATTAGAATAAAAGTTAATGTTTACCCATGACCTTAAAATTAATAGCAATGGCCATTAAAGACAATAAAGTATAATCAAGGCAATTAAGAATTTTAGTAAATGAGGCATTGAGGATACGGAAGTCATAGCAAATTAGCAATAACATGGAGTTATCTTTCACACCAAGAAATTGCTGCTCCAATCGATTCATTTTCGTTTTGGGGTAAGGAGATCAAGTGAATCTATTAATTACTATTGTCTTGTTTTTTTTTTTTGTTTTTGTTAAACTTCTGACTTCTTTATTTTATAGTGTTTTACGACGGATCATGAACATTCGAAGGTATACAAAAAAAACCTCTGAATATTTTTGTCTTAATTAGCTTTCTTGAAAGCTTAAATTAGGCATATTTTAGTCTTCTGATATTTATGTAACGTTTCATTTGAAAGCAATGTTGGATATATATAGTGAAAAAGACTCATTTCTTCTTGGTGAATGATTGATGTTTATGTGTACCTCATTTTGAGAAATGTATTGCAGGGATTGTTGCAGAAAATATGACACTCCAAAAGATCGAAAATTAATAGGTATCAAATTCAGTTAAGGCTCGGGAGATGAGGGAAATGAGAGAAGAAAAGAGAAGGTTTTGTTGAGACGCAAGTCCTCTTACTGGTATTTATTGATTATATTTTCTCACTTCTTTTCATAATGTTATGGCTAAAAAGTATTTTTATTCGTGTATATCATATATGTACGAAATTATTTTTTGTTAAATTTGTGAAACTTTTGATGAAAAGTTATAAATACATGTATGTGAATATCTATTTGAATTTAAAGATGTAGTATTATGTACTTGAACCTTCCGATTTACAACTTGAGTGAGGGTATGATATATGTGATTGGGTTCCTCCTGATGCCATTTTTTTGTGAGAATTTCTTTATTTATTTTAATGCATTTATTCATAATAAAAATAATCTTCATTCATTCTAACGGGAAGTATATTATATATTTTCTAATTCTTTAAAAAATCTGGAAATATATTATGAAATGAAAGTATTGTTTGTCTTCTGATTTTCTTGAAGGAATATATTAGAAGAAGATTCTGTTTAAGGAGTTTCTTAAGAAACGACCTAAATAATACCAGAATGAGAGTTTTTCACTTTTACTTCTTTCTCTCACTTAATGATGGATTTTGTAATTTGATATGATATAGTATACGTTTTGTAAATGAATATAAATTTGCCTTGATGTTTGAAATTAGTTAGTATGTTCTGTATTCTTGGAATCAGAATAATAACATGAAAGTATAAAAGTATTAATTTTGTGCTGGCGTTTGTTTTCAATATTTTTAAAAGAGATACTTTCTCAATTTTTATTTCAGTATTTTAAAAATAATAATTTTCTCTCATTTATCCTTTCCGTATGCATTATTTAGAAATAAAAAAATTATATACACACAAAAGAAGAGAAAAGGAAGGACGATATCTAGTCCAAATTGATCAATGAAAAATTTATCAATATATGTTCAATAAATTATTTTTTTATTTGATATGTTATATATCACCATGATAAACAAAAATAATAATTTATTACGTACTAAAAAATTATTATAAAATAAATAAGGCAAATGAAACTTAGTAAAAAACTAAAAATTGGTCGGGTTGAGTTTTGACCCACTTTTTAGCCCATTTCAACCCAACCCAATTCATTGCAGTCCAAGAAACATTTGGGCGGGTCAACAACCCGTCTATTTATTAACTCAACCCATTTTGACCCGCCCATTTGTAACCCCTAGTTCTTATATTGGATGTAGAAGAAGAATCTTGGGTCTTTTAAAAATGGGTTTGAGTTAATGAGTTGAATTTGGGTCTAATTATATGTGGATCAATAAAAATATTACTACATTTTAAACTAAAATTTATAAGTTTCACATCAGTTTTTGTTAAAAGGAGGGGCAACTTTAAACTTAAATCTAATTAAGGGCATTTTTTTTATCCAAATAGATAGAAAAAAAGGAAAATTTAATCCTAACAGGTTGAAGGAGGGCATTTTTGAACCATTTTTAATACGTTGAGAAGATAAATGTTATAGCATGTAAAGTTAGATAAGATTATATAACTTGATTGGAATCACTATTGTATTAGTTCAAGTCAAGGTTGTAGAAAGAAAGTCTACCGGATGTGGGAAAACTGACTTCTAGTGAGGGTATTCGCCCTAATCTAAACCTATTAGTCTTGCATACCCTCCAATTATAATTGACAAGTTTATACCACCTCTGGTGGCTATCTTTGCACACGTGGAGGCAATATGTACATATTCCTCGTCGTGATTAATCTTATATTTGTTTAATTTTCTCTACACTTTGATTTTTTGTCAAAAATAATGATGTCGAATCTGGAAATACATGTGAAAATATTTTCTATTAAACTTTTTACTAGGTCGCGCGGTATTAAGCAAAAATCCTGAGAGAAATTACACTTGTAAATCTAAGGGGCTGCTGCTTTAGATGGATAATGATTAGCGTAGATGGATTATATTCGAACCATCGCTGTCATCTGAATGATGAGGATTAATGAATTTCAAGCTTGTTCGAAATTGGTTAGTTTAAGGACAGCTGGACACAAGAGCGGAGCCACATTAGAAGTTACATGTTTGGTATAACCCAGTACATTGACGCAAATCCAATATTTGTTTTAAGAAATATAATTCAATTAAATATGTATAAATATTATATCTGAAACTCAATAAACAAAGTATGATTCATAACATATACTATATATACACTTTAAATGTTAGCTTCGTCCTGTCTGGAGTGGAATATAACCTTCTCGAGAAAGAGATCATTTCAGTTTAAATTCTTGAAGCAATCTTAACATAGGATATCATTGAACTAAGACTTAGAAATAGTCAGAATAAAATGCATGGGATTATAAGTAACTACAGAACCAAAGAAAACTGCGCACACAGTTGAACTTGTTGCATCATCAGTAAGCTTGCTTGCAACATGATAGCATGTATGGACTTGATACATCCCAATTTCACCTCCTCATCCGATAGAACCGAAGATGATTGCCAATTAGGACACATTGAGCCCTCAGTAGTGACAGGCTCCTCCGATAGAACCTAAACTTTATTTTTTTTTTCTGCCAGCCCCCCTCACCCCACCCCCACGGGCAGCCGCCGGCCAGCCTTGTTTTTTCGTTAACTTCAATTTTTTCAGTCTTTTTTCTGTGGCCACCATGTCTACTCCCAAAGCTTCCACATCCTCCACTCAATAATAACCCCCCTCACTCCTCCACGTCCTCCTTCCATCCTGCTTTCACCGTCACGAATATCAAGAATTTCATCCCTTTCATCCTTGATCAGGAAGAAGTGTCAATATTCTTCTTGGATTGAACTCTTTCCATATCCACACTTGTGCGTACAACGTGTTTGACCATATGACGACTCTATCCCTCGCCCTCTAGATGTTGCACATTCGACATGGCGTCGTTTTGACGCTATTGTCAAACAGTGGATTTATGGCACCATATCTAAAGACTTGCTTCACACAATCATGAAAACATGTGCCTCGGCTCGTGAGTTATGGGTTCGATTGGAAGAAAATTTTTTTAGGACAACAAAAATACTCGAGCCGTGTATTTGGAGAAACAATTCAACAATACACGTCTCGAGAATTTTTCCAACATGTCCGACTATTGTAAACAATTGAAACTAGTTGCGGACCAATTATCCAACGTGGGGACGTCAGTTTCTGAAACTAAGATGGTCCTACAACTTGTTGCGGGTTTATCAAAAGGCGAATATGATACTCTCGCGACTATGATTCAACAAGCCGACCCACTTCCGAGTTTCAACAAGGCACACTCACAATTGCTTTTGGAGGAAACCAGATGTGCCAAACATGATGAACACAATCAAAAGGCGTTAGCGGTTGAAAATCCGGCAACAACCGTTGCCCCCCCACCCAGCCGCCACCACCGGATAACTACCAATCGCGGGACGGCCGCGGTTGTAGGCGGCGGCAGAGGATGAAAGGCACAACAACAGCCCAATAGTCCTTCGATATGGGCTGGCCTAGGGCAATGGCCCAATACTGGACCCTAGGCCTCGATTCGTTTCTTCATCATCAGCAGATACCGACCCAATTCTAGCACCTGGGACAACCCAATGTTCTAGGCCAGTTCCCAAGGCTAATGCGGGTTCCAGGTCTACCCCAGCAAGCGAATTTAGCGATGGCCCAGCAGCAACGCAATTTGGGTCTGGCCCCCACTGACTTGGGTTATGACTTCAACACTCTAAATATCCAATAGCCGATGAAAATTGGTACATGGATACGGGTTCCACTTCTCACCTCACCCTCTCTGCAGGTAATCTTCCCACACTATCTCGCTTAAATTATCTTCAATTTATTACTGTTGGTAATGACAATCACATTTCAATTCAGGGTTATGGTACAACTTATACCCAACCGCGTTACCCATCTTTCTCCCTAAATAACGTCCTGTACGCTTCAAATATTATTAAAAACTTAATATCTGTTAGGAAATTTACTCGTAATATATCCATCTCTGTTGACTTTGATCCTTTTGTTTTCTATTATGAAAGATCTTTGTACGGGGACACCTCTTAGGAGATGCAATATCACGAGGGATCTCTATCCTTTCCCATCCACCTCCGCTGCCAGTTCATGCTCTCCTATATCTCCGTCAACTTGACATAATAGGCTTGGACACCCAGGAGCCCCTTTTTTAATTTTCTTAGAGGCAATAACTTTATTAGATGTAATAATGGGAAACTTGCCTAGCACTGTGTTTCTTGCTCTTTAGGCAAACATGTTTGTATCCCTTTTAAGTCATCTTTAAGTGTTACGTTTTCTTCTTTCGACATTGTTCATGCTGATTTGTGGACATTTCATATTACTAGCTCCATAGGACATAAATATTATCTAGTTTTATTAGATGATTTCTCTCATTTTCTTTGGATTTACCTACTAAAATTTTAAGTCGGAAGTTTTGCCAAGTTTCTTGAATTTCGTATTTTTATCAAAACACAATTTGAGAAAGCCATCAAATCTTTTCAGTATGATAATGGTCGTGAATTTTATAATTCCATGTGTTCACAAATTTTGCAAAAATAATGGCATGGTTTTTCGATTTTCGTGTCCCCACACCTCCATCAAAATGGCAAAGCAGAATGAATCATCCGCACCATAAATAACATGGTTCGTACTTTTCTTTTCCATGTCTCTCTCTCCCTCCTTTTGGGTTTATGCAATCAAAATGGTAGAATACATCCTTAATATTTTACCCACTAGTACTCTTCACAATATGACACCAACCAAAATTTTATACCGTCGGATCTCCTCCTATGATCACCTTCAGATCTTCGGTTGCCTGTGCTACCCAAATAATGCCTCCATCGCCCCTACAAATTAGCACTCCGAACCACCTCATGTGTCCTCGTAGGTTTCCTCTAATCATAGTGGCTATCTGTGCTATGGCCTATCTACTCGTCAAATATATGTCTCCCGTCACGTCATGTTTGACGAGATAATTTTTCCTTTTTCAAACCTCCAAAAATTCTAAAACACGGACTATACCTTTCTAGACGAGCCTGACATATCCTCTGTCATACTCACCAAGATCTTTCATACTACCACAACTGCCACCGTAACCCCCATCTCTGTCAACCATTACCGCTGTCACCGGAACTCTCCCCAACCAGTTCCAGTCACCGGCGATTGCCATTGCTCCCAGGGGAAATCGGCATGTCCTATCTCCGGCATGTGCGACCATCGCGTCACCCATCCACTGGCAACCATCACCGTTGGTTCTAGTGTCACCGTCACCCCGCGCCGCCATTCTAGACAACCCAGTGTCCCCACCCCCAACACCACTGTTGTACCGGTAACCGACACCACGACAACCCATGTACCCAAAACCTAATACCCTTCCCCCACCCCGACGGTCCCCTCCGTTCATCCACAAGTCGACGGACCATACCCAATACCGCCGAGTCACCCACCACCATCGAGTCACCAAACCAATCGCCTATCGATCCCAATGTCCCGACACTACAACCAACTTAACCCACTATCAGTCCCGACCCCAACCCGTACTCAACCTACACGTGTCCCTACACACAAAATGGAAACTCGTGCTCAACACGGGATTTTCAAACCAAAAGTACACTTTAACATGTCCACACAAACTATATCCCCAAATCCCAAAATCCAAAATTAGTCAAACTTGACCTTAATTGGAATGCGGCCATGTGTGAGAAATTTAATGCTTTAACAAAACAACACACTTGGGATTTGTTCCTAAACCGGATGTGGTGGATGCCATCCGATACATGTGGCTTTTTCATCATAAATACAGAGACAGTGGTGACTTAGAGAGATATAAGGCGAGACTTGTGACTAATGGTACTAATGCAGGAGGGTATTGATTGTGGTGAGACATTTAGTTCGGTTGTTAAACCGGCTACCATTCGCACCGTTCTGAGTATTGCTATGGACAAATATTGGTCGATTCATCAGCTTGATGTGAAGAATGCCTTTTTACATGGGGACTTGAAATGGATTGTTTACATGCACCAGCCGCCAGGCTTTGTCCATTCGGAGGCCCCTCATTATGTATGTTGTCTTCGTAAGTCACTTTATGGTTTGAAACAGGCCCCTAGAGCATGGTATGATCGCTTTACATAATGCAGATTAGGTTTGTTTGCAGCAAGTATGATAATTCGCTATTTATTTTTCATAGAGGTAGTAGCGTTGCCAATTTGTTGTTATATGTGGATGACACTGTGCTTACTGTCTCCTCTGATTTGTTGAAAAATGAGAGGTCATTGCATTGCTTAAAATTGAATTTGCTATGACTAACTTGGGGAAGATGAGCTATTTTTTGGGGATATATTGACTAGATCTGCAGACTCTATATTTTTGTGTCAGTGTAAGTATGCAGAAGAGATAATATACAGGGCTAAAATGACTAACTACAAGATAATGTCTACTCCGGTTGACTCTAAATCAAAGCTTAGTGTTGTTGATAGTAATCTTGTGGCGGATCCCACCCTTACATGAGTCTTGCAGGTGCACTGCAGTATCTTACTTTCACCAGGCCTGATATTGCTTATGTTGTTCAGCAGGTATGCTTATTTATGCATGCCCCTGGAGTCTCACTTCACTACTCTTTAGCGTATCATCCGATACATTAAGGGCACACTTGATTATGGGTTGTATATATACCCCTTTGCACCGACCAGGTTACTATCATATACGGATGCAAATTGGGCAGGGTGTCCGGACACGCGACGCTCACCTCCGGCTATTGTGTATTCTTAGGGGATAATCTCATTTTCTGGTCTGCCAAAAGGCAAGCCACACTATCCCGTTCGAGTGCCGAAATAGAGTACAGAGGCGTTGCCAATGTTGTCGCTGAGATCTATTGGCTTCGAAATCTCCTTTTGGAGCTCTAGTGTCTCTTGCGTAAGGCGTCTATAGTCTATTGTGATAACATATCTGCCATATATCTAACTCACAATTTGGTTCAACATCAGCGAACCAAACATATTGAGATGAATATACATTTTGTTCGTGAGAAGGTTGCTCTCGGTTATGTCAAAGTGTTGCATGTGCCTTCTTCATATCAGTATGCAGATATCTTCATAAAAGGGCTTCCCAGACAGTTATTCATCGACTTTAGATCCAGTCTTACCGTCCGGCCTCCTTCCGCTCCGACTGAGGGGGTGTATTAGCGAATATTCTCAATATATTCCCATATATTTTGTAATTATGAGTATTTCATAGTTATGGTAGATTAAGATTCTTACTGTATTAGGATTCCACCTTTGTACACACTTTATATATTTTGTATTAATGAAAAGACTTTCCAAGAGAGATTAATACAATCTTATCTAAGTGATAGCCCAACCAGTGTTCGAAATTGAAGGACCCATTTATCTTGCAATTCGTAGTCTCAAATCAAATCAACAACGATCTCATGAATTTTCATGGGCCTACATTCCTTCAAAAAATTTAAAAGTGGAGTAATTTGCGTCAATGAGACCTTAATAAGCCACATTTCAAATGTTCGGTAATCTAGTGGGAGGTTTTTTCATCCTCTCTTTTTTATCAATTTCTTTTAAATTAATATTCAGCTAAACTCACAATTATGTAGTTACAATCTAATGTAGAAGTGGTCATAACTAGACTTGCTGTACTACAATTTCCAATCTTGGTGAATCAACACTTTTGTTTATTTAGATTTCACCTCTCCTCGTTAATGATAACTTTAGTTACTTATGTCTCAATCTCAAGCAAACTCAAGTGAGCTCGCCTATATGAATTATTCGCTGTCCATATTGTTTCATTTTAGCCCACATGAATAGTAAATATTTATATAACCTATCAACTTACTTTAAATTGACTTTAAATTGACGTATAGTTATTATTGTTGTTAACAAAAAGAGCTCTCCTTGCTAACTGTGTTAAAAAAAGTGAAATTTACATATTGACTATTTGGCCAAAAATATTTATATCTGCTATCAAATACACATATTATATACTAATTACATACTCCCAATTATACATTTATATATCTTCTTTTTTTTTTTGTGCAGACGAGTATTTAAGTTGAAATACTCCCAAATAAAATAAAGATTTGGGCTAACTCTACCCAAAGGAGAGAATTGCTTAGCAATTTTTACCCGGTTTAACTCTTAGTACTAACACTTGGCTATTATGTCATTCAACGACGACGTTTATGTCGCCTTCGTTCTGGGTTTGGCGCGCGATCAGATATTTGCTCTTTAGGACCGGCGATGAGGATGATGTATTGTTGATATTCAATGTGCCTGTGCTTGAAGTTTCTGCATATTAAGGATGGGATCAACAAGGGGCCAAGAGCATTCGCACGATTGCCCCTATTTTAGGGTAGTATTTAATTTTTGTCTTTCACTTAAAAAAAGATCGAAAATACATTTGAGATGGTGGGTTCAAATCTCAACTTAGTGAAAAAGAAAAAAAATCCGCAAGTCAAGATTTCATTAGAAAATATGTCTATTATGTCAAAGTTATATAGAAATTATACCTTAAGGAGCATAGATGCCTCCGAAAATACATCCGAGGTTGTGGGTTCGAATCACAGCATAATAAAAAAGAAAAAAATCGAAAGGCAAGATTTCATAGAATTATGCCTATTCGACTAAAGAAGTTTCGTTAAAAAATTAAGATTATGTCTTATGCGGCTAGTTACATAGAAACTATGCCTAAAGGGGATATAGTTTCATATAAATTTGGCCGAATAAGTATAAATTTTATGAAAATTTTGTCTTGCGATTTTTTTTTTTTTTTTTTTGCCTATACTGGGATAGAATCCAGAATCTCTGATTTAGTAGGCCCGCGAATAAAAAGTACTTTGGCTCACAAATTTTCATTAAATGAGAAGTAGGGAAAAAAAATTAAAGACTAGCGAATTGAGGGGAAAAAAATTAAAGACCAGCCCATATGAAGGAAAATCCACTCAATTTTTTGAATATAGGCCGGGTTGGGGCGGTTATTATACCCATATATATGTTGTTGTCTGACCCAAGAGCCACGGCCCAGTAAAAGCTGCCAACATATGAAAATTGTGGCCCATATTTGTTGCCGTTAAATCGCGAGACTTTAGCAATAGAAATAAAATTGTGTATTTTTTGAACAAAAAGGTAGACGGAGGGTAATTTTAGACCATTTACCAAACGTTAGGGTATTGTTAGCCCTTTTCCGAAATTATGTGAAAATTTTATTGCTATCTTTTGAAGGTTGAATAGCCTTTCGGCCATTTGTATTTTCTAAGCAGTCACACCTAGTCTAGTTACTTGAATTTGATTAAAATAATTTTATGATTTTAGTATTACGGTTAATAAAAATTGATGATTCAGAAACTTTATATTATTTAATTTGTGTCGGCGGTAGCCCTTTTCAATTTCAGGCGAAGTTAAATATATTTATCCATAAATGAGTCCGAACAATATATATTTAACAACATGAATGTTAGAAGCTTCTTAGGAAGTTTCACCAAAAGGGAGAAGACATGACAAGTAGATAACTATATTTCCAGCTCAGATCAATCACTTGTTCCTCATTGTACTACAGAGTAATTTTTATTTGGTGCAATGGCTTATGACCATGAGTTGTATCCTGTTGAATAGACCACACCTTGCATAAAGATACCAGGTTGTTGAATGTTGCCCCTAAATAATATATAGATTGAAGCTTTAACTATATCTCAAAATATGGAATTCACGCTCTAACTAATCAAGCGATCTATTACATCTCTGTACATATAAAAAGTGAATTTATTACCTTCCGGAAACATCAAAATCAATCTTGTCGTAGGGTACATGACCTATAAATGTATAGACGTCCTGAAATCAAATAAATTAATTGTGGATGCAACTATAGTAAAACATCTATAAATGAATATTCTTGGGATTTGAAAAATTATTATCTTATACATGGTTATTAATTTATCGATAAATAAATATTTTATTAATTTATCGATAAATTAATATTTAATTTTTATTTTGTACATTATATTTCTCAAATTAACCAATTAATTTTTTTTTTAGGTAACTAAGAAAAGAAAATAAATAAACAATTAATTAATGATGATGCATTGTATCTAAGTTTATTAATCTTGTCAAAAAGAAGTTTATTAATCTTGGGTTGGGGTGATTCAAAATAGAATGCATGTACATTAGAATATGAAGTGTTGTGAATTGTTTCAAGTACACAATATAAAGTTTATAAATAGACAAATGTACTTTAACTTCATATACCAAAATATAAAAATTCATATATTATATCTTCTCTTCCATGACTACTCATTTGAAAGGTGTAAAAAAGTCTACGCTAACTGATGAGATGAGAAAAACATTATGTGAATACAAAAATAAGCATCCCTCTTCAAGTCAAAAAAATTTGCAACAGTGGGTTCAACAAAAGTTTGATCTCTCTATTAGTCAATTAACAGTATCAAATACTCTTAAAAAGTCAGTAGAATATTTGTCAAAAGAGATAACAAATAGCAATGTTAAAAGACACAAATCAACAAAATATCCTGAATTAGAAAATGTATTATATGAGTGTTTCTCCAATATCAAGAGAAAGTGAACATGATTGGAGAAATGATTCAAACTAAAGCAAGAGAGTTTCTACAGAAAATGTGTGGTGATGCAAAATTCAGAATTTAACTTCTCAAGTGGTTGGTTAGAACGGTTCAAGGCGAGACATGAGATTAAGTCTTATAGAAGGTTTGGTGAAAGTGGTTCAGTTGTCATGAAGAATATTGAAGAAGCTTTACTTGAAATTGGTAAAAAATGTTTAGGAAGTACTTTATTTTATAAATTATATATGTAATTTTCATACGTATTTAATGAATTATTATTTTATATTTTCAGTGGGCCTCAAGGAATTTTTTTTAAATTATTATTTTATGCATTTATCGAGGTTATTATTTTATCTCATTGGCCCAAGTCGGGATCGGAGAAAATTATTATTTAATCGATGTTATTAATTTATCAAATATTCATTTATTAAGGTTTTACTGTATTAGTTAACCATAATCAACTAATCCTACTAAAATCCCTAAATAATTGTCACTCCCATTCCCCTCTGCTGGTGACTTTTTAATAGTGTATTTTATGTAAGGGTGGCCAGTGGGCCGGGCTCGGGTCTGGCAGGGTCGGGGCGGGACGAGCCAAGGGGTCGGGGTCGGGTCTAGCGGGGTCTGGCGGGGTTGGGTCTGGCGGGACCTGCTCCAGTCCCGTCCTGATCCCGATCCCGTCGGTATCGAGTCGGGGCGGGGGCGGGTCGGGGTCGGGGTCCGGCGGGTTTTCCTTTTTTAAAAAAATAAAAATAAAAATAACATATGTATAAAAAAAACTCAATAAACAAGATAAGATAGTGTAATAAAAACATCTCAAGGCTGTTTTTGTGCCTCTTATATTATTTAATAGACATGATTTTTTTGTAATACAAATACAATTGTCTAAAATCTAAATTGCAACTTTGTGGTGTTGTCCAAAAGTTGCAAATTACATAATAAAATTGCAATTAAAAAAATTACATTCTCAAAAAAATTTGTTCTAATTGCTTGATGATTTCCTGTGGTTCTCCGGTTGGAATTGGTATTTGTTGGTCAAATTGATCCACGTCGCTTCCACTACCTTCGGTTAAGATTTCATTGTAATTTTCATCTTCTTCTTCGTTGATCTCCGGTTGACCGCACCTTCTCCGCTCCGCTCGTATCCAATCTCTCGAATAATACGCAATTTCCAAATTTGTCTTCGGCTAATGAGTGTCGTGGTCTCCTATTTAATAGCTCGCCGTGAGAAAAAGCGCTTTCGACGCGATTGATGACGCTTGAATGTTCAAAACATCTCGGGCCATCAATGAAAGTGTCGGAAAGGTCTTCTCATTTCCCCTCCAGTATTTCAGCAAGTCTTCATGTCCATCTTCATTGATAACTTCTTGATACGGTACAGAACCCTGCAAAACAAAAATATCGAACTCGCTAATTTGGTTAGTAGAGGTACGGCCGCACATTCTATTTCTGAGGCTTTCAATACTAGCCGCAGAAACAGCATGTCTTTTGTGAGGTTGTGTTGAAGATGAAGAAGATGGTATGGAAGCCGGTAAGTTACTAGCATTTTCTTGTTGATAAAATCTATATATTTTTTTGCATTGGTGTTCTACGCTAGACAACACTTCTTCTTTAGTTTGTTCAATAGGTGGTGGGTGATTTAGATTTTTGGGACTTGGAGGTGGTAGTACCTCTATACAATCGTAAGTAGTTTCAATTAGTGATTTAGTACCGTCTATTTTAATAGTAGGATTTAATACAGAACCAATAATATAAATAGAGGGAATAGGAATAAAATATTTTTTATTTTGACAAACATTTTTTTAATAGCTGCCTTATAATTTGGTTTTTCCATATATTCACTAAGTAATAAAAATATTAGAGTTATATAAAACAACATAGTTGAAATAGTAGGATAATATATACCGGAAAATTCTTTTGTTGCTTGAAAAAATTTCTCTAAAAATACAATAAGTTTGGAAATTTTTACCCAATCACTATCTAAAATCATATCAGCTGAATTTTTATTATGAGAGTTAAAAAATAAAATTATAGGTTTTCTATAGTCATAAGCAACAAGTAGTTGCTCGTATAAAGAATTCCACCTAGTGGATACTTCTTGTGGAATTTTTCTATAAGGTAGTCCACAATCGTGACAAGTTTTTTTTATATTCTTTTCTACGTTGTACTTTATTACTTTTAAAAATAAAGTTTATAGCAAATTGTATTTTACTAAGAATGTCTTCAAAAAGTGATAGACCATCATTTACAATTAAGTTATAAATATGGCACGCGCATTTTATATGAAAATGATTTGGAAAAGATGTAGTTAAACTATTTTTTAAAATTGTAATTGCGTAATTGTTAGAAGAAGCGTTATCTAATGTAATAGTCATAATTTTATCGGTTATTCCGTAATAATGACACACTTGATAAATATTATCTACAATAAAAGTACCAGTGTGCCTATCATCTATATATCTATACGCTAAAATACGTTTTTGCATAGACCATTTATAATCTATCCAATGACAAGTTACAATTAAATAATCATGGTCGTTAGTACAACGACCTATATCAGACGTGATGCATACTTTGCCATTAAAATGATATAATGAAAAACGTAAATATTGTTGATATTCATGCGCGAATTTAAATACATCTCTCTTAACAGTTGATCTAGGAAAACCATTAAAAGCAGGATTATATATATCTCTAATGTAATGAATAAAACCGGGAGATGAAGGAAATGAAAAGGGCAAACCCTCCACAACAACTAATTTTGAAATTGCTTCCCTATCTCTATGTTTATTGTATTTAGAGCCTACAATTCCCCCGTCATAGGGTTAATTTGACCCTGTACTTGGTCGGAACGATGTATCGACGTATGTGAACCTTGTCTCGATTGAGCGGGCGTTTGCGCACCCGGTTTTGAAGCCTGTTATTGGACATACCTAGCTAGATGAGCACTTACTACGTGTCTAATTAAACCCCCCGTCCCACCGTGACCTTTTCCTGTTTTAAATTTTAAAACATTTTTACAAATTTTACATATAGCTACTTGATTCTCTACGTCCTTATCAAAAAATGTTCATGCATCTGATTTTAATGGTCGTTTTGCTGGACCTCGTCTCATACTAGGGGGAATATGAGGTATTTCAGTTGAAGGTGCACTAGTGGGTGTGTTGTCATCAACATTAGTGGGTGTATCGTCTAGATCATCGTCTAAATTAAAGTCTTCTTGAGTTCTAGAAAACAACTCCTCCTCTAAATCTAATGTTATTGTAGGAAAATGTTGAGTATCAACAAAATCATCCTGTGTAGGAATAAGATGACTAGAAGAAGTACTCTTGCCCTGGTTGCCCCTACTAGAAGAAGTCTTACACTTACCCTTAAACATACCTCTAATTCCTTCCATTTTAATTATATGCTAACAAATAATTAAAGTAAATGAAATTAAGTGCGCTAAATAAAATAAACAGACAATAATAATTTAATGAAGGAACGAATGTACCAAACGCCGACGTAACGTCGACGTGTAATCGAGAGGTTGAAAATTGAAACTTTGCTCGATGAAAGATTCTCAAGCTAGTTGCCAACTTCACTCCCAATTCCCAAATGAATAAATAAAATTGAATATTTAGCAAACAATGTAGACTTGTAGAGAGATATATTGAGAGATTAGAGAGATTGTAGGAAAATTTGTGAGAAAGATGAAGAAAAAATGAGTTATTTATAGTTGAAAAATTGGGTTAAAGTGTAAATATAATAATTTATGGGTTAAAAATAAATATTAAGGGGTAGGTTGGGGGAGGGGGGAAGCCTAAAATGGTCGTTGGTGCAACGGTCATATTTGCAAAGGGGGACAAAGGGCGGGGTCGGGGTCGGGCTCGGGACGGGGTCGGGGCGGGGTCGGGGCGGGAGGGCCTGGGGCGGGCTCGGGTCTGGCGGGACGAGACATTGTCCCGTCCCGAGTTCGAGTCCCGCCACCGTTCTTCTTTTTTTTTTTAAGCGGGGGCGGGGCGGGCTCGGGACGGGGTCGGGGTCCGGCCGTCCCGGCTCACTGGCCACCCTTAATTTTATCATTTTATGTAAAGTTTTAACTTTTTTAAATCACACTTTTTTTCGACTTCGTTAGACCCCTCACCGTGAAGACGACGTATAGTAAAATCATCTTTACTTGATCTCATCGGAAAACAGAATCCTTTTGCCGGAAAATTCATTATCTTTTTCCTCTTCCTTATATAATTCTTTCTTTTCTTTATCCCTGAAATTACAATATAAGATGCTCTGAGTGTTTAATTTGGTAAGATTTGAAAGAAATCTCAAGTGCGATTTGGTCGGAAAAGTGTAACTCCGAGAAGATTGATTTTTCTGGATTCTTTTGTTTTCACTCATTTTACCTCCATTGAAGTCGTTTTGTAAGAATGAGAATTTTCCGGTGAGGCGGTGGTCCAGTGTCGGAGATGTTTCGACGGGGACAAAACTATGAAGAAGTGATGCTGAAGAAGATATAAAAGATAGACAAAGAGAAGTGGGACCCACAAATAAATAAATAAAAATAGGAAACGGAATCTAAACTAATTAATTGTATTAGAAACAGTTAGAATACTTTAGTTATATAATGGCCAATAAGATAGTGACACATGTGTAATTTTGTCATTTTAAATTAAAAAAATTATCACGCACCTTTAGGAAGGTGAATACACTCTCTGTCATATCACGTTTTAGGGAGATAATAAATTTACTTTTTAAATGCACAGGAGGGTAATAGATTGTCTAAATAATTGGAGTGTGAAGTTGACTTTTCCGATATAGTTGAGGGTGGTATATATGTATTTTGCCTATAATTTAACATCCTCCACTCACTGTCTTCTTTTTTCCTTCCATTTGCCTATGAAAAACATGAAGGGATCTTTTTAAATTTCATAAACCTGTGAGCCTATAAAGAAGCAGAGAATGAGGAAATATTTGTTAGTCCAAAATGAAGCTGGTCCCCTTTTAGTTCTCTTTCTTGTTACTGCTATTTTTTAACTAATGATACGTACTACAAATACACAAGTGCACTATTTCTGCAATCAATTTGAAAAAAAAGGTATCAGAATCTTGTTGTAAAAGATATAAGAATATAAAAACACCAAACCAATGGGGTTGTGGGACAATATATATATGTGGTCTTAATATACTCTTAAGAGGACTAGAGTATAAAGTTAGAATAAAGTGGCAATGTGCTTTCTTTTGCAACTTGCAAGAGGTTCTGCTTTAAGAAAGGAGTGGGGCAGTATGGTATTTACTGAATTTTTTTCTAAGAATGGTAGTAATATTGGTCATGCTTGACATATATTCTTTTGGCGCGCACCCAAGTGTGTGGCGGAGTAGTCACTAGATTATACGGGATAAAAGTCCGGAGAGATCGGAGTTCATATCTCAATAGAGGCAAAAAATGTTAGGTGATTTCTTGATAGAGTTCCCCGGTATATATCCATGCTGGTGGAAGATAGTAAGTGCCGAGTAAATAGTTGAGGTGCGCACAAACTGTCTAGACACAATCACTATTAAAAAAAACAACATATTCTTTGGCTATGTGGGGTGGGGGGACCTATATATAGTTTGTACTAAGGTTTTATTGATACTTCCAACAGCAAATTGTGATGTAATACCACCAAATGGAAAAGACCAATAAGAGGTGGCATGATGAGGTAGAAGAGAACATGAAATTAACAGTAACTGCACAACAGAACAAGGAAATCAACTTTTCATTTGACCTCTTATGATTTGCAAGTTGTTGGAAATCATTTCATGAAAAGAACAAATTTGAATAATCATTTTAACACAAGAAGGAGCTGGTGGCTGTTTTGGTTTGATGGTAGACAAAGCAGTTATGTAAAGTAGCACTAATGAAACATATATTAGTACAGCTTCTTTAAAGTAGTGTTTTCTTATCCTTAACTATCACTAAAGATCCTCTTTTGTGGTCTCTAATCATTAGATCTTGAATTATTAATTCTTAATTCCACTAACCATAGAGGTTGATATTCAGGATTTGAAGGTTATGAGTTATCATAGCGATTTCAAGTTAATATATAATAATAACTAGGTTCACAGTCACATATTTATATATAGTTTATGAATTTCTTAATAGAAATACAAAATCTATGCAAAGCTAATGTTCCATGAATGCACATTGTGAAGTTAAGAAGATATTCAAGCCAATTCCTACTCAAAAGCGGAAAGAAATAAAAGATTTTTTTTTCTTTATTGGTTTTCGAGTATTATTGGAATTTAGATCATTTCTAGGAAAGACTTAGACCTAGTAGTATAAATACAAGCTAGCTAGAGTTTATTAAGGGGTACATAAATTAGAACCTAAGTGTATTCCATCTTGTAACTTACTTTCTCCCTTGATAATAATAGAGTGCCGGCCGTTCTCCGTGGACTAGGATCACATCGATCCGAACCACGTTAATTACTGTGTTTTTATCGTTTTCGCACTAACAATTGGTATCAGAGCCTACATGTCGTAAGATCTAGGAGACGAAGAGACTATGACATCTATGAAGTTTAAGGTAGCAAAATTTGATGGGCGAAGTAATAAACTTCAACATTTGGAAGATCAAGATCATGTCGTTGTTATGGAGAGAAGGATCAATCTACGTTTTGGTCGACTTGTATCCCGAAAAGATGACAGAGGCCGAGAAACAGAAGATTGAGATGGATGCGTTTAGCGCAATTCAATTATCCTTATCAGACAACATGTTATGTGAAGTCAGGACTGAGAAATGGCTACGAGTTTGTGCATGAAACTTGAAGATATCCACCAGAAGAAATCAGTAACAACTAGAATATTGTTAAGGCAGCGTTTACACACCTTCAAGATGAAAACAGATACAACTTTACAGGATCATCTTGATGCTTTTAATAAATTGGCTATTGATCTTACTCATGCTGATATTAAAGTGGGAGATGAAGAACTAGCGTGCACTCTACTGTTTTCATTATCACCGGCGTATAAAGACGTAGTTAATTCAATGATATACAGTAAAGAGGTGGTCACGTTACAGATGGTAAGAATTGCATTGAATTCGGGTGGATTAAGAAACCATATCAATAATGGTGAGAAAGAGGACCACAATGAGGGTTTGACGGTTAGAGGTCGCTCAAGATAAAGAGGGAGAGGCAAATCAGTAGCTAGGTCGAAGTCTAGAAAAAGGGTGAGTAGAAAGGATCCTGAATGCCGGGGTTGTCATCAAAAGGGTCACTTTGAGAGGAATTGCCCGAATAGAAAGACTGATAAAATAACAGGCAGTTCATCTACGGTTCAGGTAGCTTAGATATCTGGAGAAGATTATATGCTAACTTCTTTAACAGATGAAATTCAAACACATAAGTGGATTTTAGTTTCAACTTGTACCTTTCACATGTGCTTAAGAAAATATTGGTTTACTAGCTACGAGCAGACGAGCAGACGAGTGGGACTGTACTTATGTGAAACGATGCAATATGTGAAATAGCAGGCATTGGTTCAGCCCGTATACGGTGTCATGATGGCATCATAAGAACATTGTCTAATGTTCGACATATTCCCGATATGAAAAAAAAATCTGATATCTCTTAGTACTCTTGATAAGCTCAAATGCATGCATGCGGGTGAAGGTGAAATCTGTAAGATGACCAAGGGTTCTCTGGTCATGTTAAAGGCCAAACTGGATGGTGGTCTTTATGTACTTATGGGCAACACCATTTTAGATACTGCACATCCTGCAAGCTCACAGTTATTAGATGATGACAAGGCTAAGATGTGGCATATGATATTAGGTCACATGAGCGAGAGGGGGTTGTCAATTTTGAGCAACCAAAACCTTTTGAAAGGTGAGAAGATTTGTACACTTGATTTTTGTGAGCATTGTGTCCTTGGAAAGCAGAAACGGGTCAGCTTTAGCACGGGCAAGCACAAAACCGAAGGGGTACTTTACATTCATTCAGATTTATGGTGTCCATCTCAGGTTCCATCCAAGGATGGAAAGAGGTATCTTTTTACTTTCATTGACGATTTTTCACGCAAGATTTGGGTATACTTCTTAAAGGCTAAAAGTGATGCTTTGAGAATTTCAAAAACTGGAAGGCATTAATTGAAAATATG
Organism: Anisodus tanguticus; assembly: GCA_034509755.1. Classification (NCBI taxonomy): domain Eukaryota; kingdom Viridiplantae; phylum Streptophyta; class Magnoliopsida; order Solanales; family Solanaceae; genus Anisodus; species Anisodus tanguticus. Next base: position 33,983,755 of record CM067557.1, on the reverse strand, counting down.
TGTGGCAGAAAAAGTAAGTGTCTTCGAACATATAATAACTTGAAGTTTTGCAATGAAGAGTTTGACAATTTCTGCAAGATTCATTGTGTATTAAGACATAGAACTGCTAGGCATACACCATAACAGAATAGAGTAGCTGAAAGGATGAACCACACTCTTCTTGAAAAAGCACGATGTATGCTTTCTAATGCCAAGGTGCATAAGGAGTTCTGGGTGGAAGTAGTAAATACTGCTTGTTATGTTGTTAATCGTTCTCCAACATCAGCGATTGACTTCAAAACACCAAATGAGGTATGGTCAGGTAAACCGCCCGATTACTCGTACTTCTGAATCTTTAGATATCTTGCATATTATTATGTAAGTGATAGAAAACTAGAACCTAGAGTTTGAAAAGGTTTATTTATGGGATATGCTAAAGAGGTAAAATGATATAGAATATGGTGTAGATCCTCTTAAGCTTGTAATAAGTATATATGTTACATTTGATGAGGCATTTGTGCTTGATACTGGAAAGGCTTCTATTGAGTTTGCAGAACAGAAAGGGGTAAAGCAATGTTGCACCATTCTTACAACAGATTCGGTGGAGAAAAATGTAAAACTCATCGAAGAGGAGGATCAAGTGACTCAGGTGGAGTCAGATAATGAAAAATCTCACACAGTAGTACCTGAATCTGAACCATACAGTATAGCTACTGGAAGGGACAAACAAACTCTGAAGCCTAATCCAAAATATTATCCTCAGCCTTCGCAAGCTAATCTTGTGGCCTATGTATTAGCTACTACCGATGAGGAAATAAAGGATCTGGAACCCTCAAGCTATACAAAAGCTACTATGTGTGGTGAAGCTGATCAATGACATTTAGCCATGACCGAAGAGATGGATTCTCTGCACAAAAATCAGACATGAGATTTGGTGAGTCTACCAAAAAGGAAGAGTGGTTACAAATGGGTCTTTAGAAAAAATGATGGCATTCCGGGTGTAGAAGATGCTAGATACAAAGCGAGATTGGTTGCTAAGGGATTTTGTCAGGAGGGAATCGACTATAATGAGATTTTCTCATCAGTCGTGAAGCATAGCTCAATTAGTTTGTTACTAGCTTTGGTTGCCCATTATGACTTGAAGCTTCATAAGCTTGATGTCAAGACTGCATTCTTACATGGTGAACTTGAAAAGTGATCTTCATGAATCAAACCGAGGGTTTCCTTATTGAAGGAAAAGAAGACCAGGTTTGTCAATTGAAGAATTTTTTGTATGGTTTGAAACAGTCCCCACGACAGTGGTACAAGAGATTTGATGCGTTCATGATTACTAAAGGTTTCTCAATAAGTGCATTTGATAGCTGCGTGTATCACATGGCGGTGTCTAGTAATTCAAATTTTTATTTAATATTATATGTTGATGATATACTTATTGCTGCTAATAGTATGACAGAGATAAATGATTTGGAGAAACTGGAGTTTGACATGAAATGTTTAGGTGAAGCTAAGAAAATCCTTGGAATGGAGATTCACAGGAAGAACGGTGAGGTACATCTTTTACATAAAAAGTATATTGAGAAGATACTTTTTAGAGGTTTGTCATGGATAAATGTAAACCCGTTACTTTACAGTTAGCACAACATTTCAGACTTTCTTCTTTGATGGCACCGCAATCAAAGGAAGATGTGAAGTACATGTCAAAAGTTCTTTATTCTAGTGTAGTTGGTATCATTATGTATGCTATGGTTTGCACTTGGCCTGATATTGCTCAAGCAGTGAGTGTGGTAAGTCGATTCATGTCTAATCCAGGTAAGACACATTGGAAAGCAATTAAGTGGATATTGAGGTATCTTAAAGGTTCTTTGAATGTTGGTCTAACTTTTTGTAGGATGAGAAATGAAGGCTTCTCGGTCCTTGGTTATGTGGATTCTAACTTTGCAGGTGATCTTGATATAAGGAGATCAACAACAGGCTATATCTTTACTCCTGCAGGTAGTGCCATAAGCTGGAAGGCAACTCTCCAGTCTATAGTTGCTTTGTCCACAACAGAAACTGAATATATGGCAGCAGCAGAAGCAGTAAAGGAGGCTATATGGTTGAAAGACTTGGTGTCAGGATTTAGTAGGGTTCAACATGAACCAACTCTAAAATGTGATAGCTAGAATGGTATTCACTTGATAAAAAATCAGAGGTTTGATCGCACTAAACACATTGATATCAGATTCCATTTTATTCGTGATGTTGTTGAACAAGGCACAATTAAGGTCTTGAAGGTTGACACAAAGGACAACGCAACGAATATGTTGACCAATGTGGTTCCTCTTGTCAAGTTCAGTCATTGTAAGAATTTGGCAGGAGTTCGCATTAACTGATGCGTCAGGATGGAGAACGGTAGGGCAATGTAGAGCTACTAGTATGTACAAGGTTTCAGTTAGTGTCTCTTGTTTCCTACACGAAGTTAGCTCACGTAGGCTTAGAGACATTGGACTGAATGACGTTCTTATGAGAGTTCGAAATTCATCTCAAGGTGAAGATTGTGAAGTTGAGAAGATATCCAAGCCAATTCCTACTCAAAAGCGGAAATAAATAAAAGGATTTTTTTTCTTTGTTGGTTTTCGAGTGTTATTGGGATTTAGATCCTTTCTAGGAAAGACTTAGACCCAGCAGTATAAATACAAGCTAGCTAGGGTTTATTAAGGGGTACAAAAATTAGAACCTAAGTGTATTTCATCTTGTAACTTACTTTCTACCTTGATAATAATAAAGTGCCGTTCGTTCTCCGTGGACTAGAATCACATCGATCCAAACCACGTTAATTACTGTGTTTTTATCGTTTCCACACTAACACGTATATTATGCTCTACGTCCGCAACTGACTAACCATTAAGTGTCTCATACATAAATCAAGTTATCATTGGTCTTTAGGGCCAGATTTTGCGCACCTCGATTACTTTACGAGATATCCGCTACCTCTTGCTAGCATAGGATACCGAACTTAGGCAGATGAAAATAAATCCTAAAACTAAACACTTCTCCATGAACAGATTCGAAGAACACCTATGTGCTATAAGTAGAGAGGGCTCTAAATCGAACAGAAGTGATTAGTTTTTCACCAATTACAAGTCTAATTTAATGAACTATTTGCAGAGAAACATTCAACCATTTATTTGAGGCTATGTGATTCGCTACGCTTGCCTGCGCCTATCGGCTGATTCTATTGCCTGCCAACTTGATCCTCTTCCCCATAGATCTCAGATGAGGGAACCCTGGGAGAGCCGCCGACTCCAACTACCGTCCATGTACGATCCATACTAAATCTGACCAACTGCTCCTACGTCAGTGAGAGCTACTAAACAATGGACTTGCTTATTTTATTATCTCTGTTTTCTCTTAAAAAAGAAAAAAAGGAGAAAAGGAAGAAGAACATAGAGAGAGCATCAAGTATCTTGAGAAGTTAACACTTCCTGTTTAACAGTTTGCCCTGACCCTGTAGGGGACAAAAACTTATTCTGTCAAGTTGTTTCATATGATAAGTAAACAGAGCATAGTAAGTTGCTTGATGAAGTGGATATTGACTCAACATTTATTAGGATGACAGGATGAAGGTGACTTTGGTACCACGGTCACTATGTTGTTCGAACTCTTCATAAATGATGTTACATTCATGTCGGATTCTAAAAAAATGCATCACTTTTAAAGAATCTGACACGCACCCAACAACATTTTTGAAGAGCCCGAATAACATAAACCAAAAACCACGGATCACACCATTTCTTAGGAAAATATTTTTGGTGAGGAAGTTATTTTCTAATGTTCGGTAACCATTAAATATATTTCATGAAAAGTATGTCATCAAAATAGGAAAATTACTTTTCTCACTTATGAGCAGAAGTCATTTTTCATACGACTATCTTAACTTAGTGGGCTATCTTCTGTATGATACAAGGGAAAATCCTGAACTAGTCCCAAATTATGACTTAGCTTTTGGTCTTAAACCAAAAACTCCAATTTTGATCAATTCTAGTTGTGCATCAAAGAGGTGCAAAATGAACTAGACTAATGAATTCAAGGAATCAAGGTGCTACCCCTGGCTATCCCCTAAATGCCAATTGCATTTTTTCTTTCCCCTTGTAACAATGAGCACAAGAATAAAATGAAATGCATTATGAATTAGAGGATACAAATGCAAGCTGTAATTGTGCTTCTTCTTATCTTCTACAGAAATGAAAACAAGGAACTACAAACTAAAACTACCACAATTTTCTTAAGGAACTTTAATTACTTGACTTATTTGCTAACCATCTTGAATGACCAGTAATACCAACATGAAAGTGCTCAGTCTTCTCACTGAACCTTCAACACCTCTGAATTAATTCATCATAAAAGGGACATTTGCTTGCTGAACTCCGCGAATCATCGTGGCAGCTGCATACTTAGCTTAATCTCCCAATATATTTTAATCAAACCTCAAACACACTTGAAGAAATAACTCATAGCTCTCTTAATTAATGAGCAGCCAGCACTCTTTAGTTCCAGAGTTGTTGTTGTTGTTGATTCTTGGTAGTGGCACTTCTTTTATTTTTTCGTAAGAAATATGGATCAAATTTTGACTAACTCCCAGCTGATCACATAGTATTGTACTGACCAAACTGAAGTCCTTGCAGAACAACACTATGCATGCCATGTTCATGCAACTTTAGTCCATATGTCTTGAATCCTATATCTGTTTCTAGATTTGGCAAATTGTACTCACATAAGGCTTTCTGTGGAGAAGGAACAGATATATCTGTATGATTCTCGGGCGAAGGAGATTTCATTTCTGTAAGATTGACAGTGGTAATATCATGTATGCTTGATCTTCTCTTATCTTTACCCCCGGAAAGCTGCCTGATAAAGTACTTCTGAGCATGGCTAGCTACTTGAGTTGGAGTTCTTGTGGTCACAAAATTGCGAGAGATATTTCTCCAATCTCCTTTTCCATACTTTTTCAGCCCCAATAGAAATTGCCTGATCAAAATGTAGAAAACAATTTCAAAATTTGCACGAAAAACAGAATCATCTATCTGGACGAATTGCAGCATACTCCGAATTCCAAAAGCATTTAGCTATTCGAACTTACATTATTAAAGATGAACTATAGTCATTTAGAAGGGTAATTTCACCAATGGTCACTAAACTTACTCTTTGTAACACTAAAGTTACAAAATTATTTTTTTAAAACAGTAAAATCACTAAACTTTTATAATTACTAGTCACCTGTGCTCTTCCTCGGTCCACGGGACTCCCTTTTTCCTTTCGTGTTCAGAAGATCGATTTGATGTGTTTCGCTTGCCAGAAGTACCATAGAATCGCTTGTTGAAATCGTGGAAGCCGCCTTCTTGATCATCATGATTAGTCCACTCCAATGTGAATGAATTACTAGTTGTGTAGCCAGGTACTGGTATTAATCCAGCCTCTATATCACTAATATCTTCTACCAATTCTCTATACTGTTTGATCACATCGTTCACAGTCTTTCCAGGTATCATCGCCGCTACATTATACCATCTATCCGGAGTCTCCTTGTCAAATAACGCTAGCGCATCCTCGAACCTCTTGTTTTCTTCAGCAGTCCATCTTGTTTCCTTATTTTCCTCAAATAACCAATTTGAGTTTCTAAAGTATGTTGCTGCAGGAGGAGAAAGAAATCCCATTTCCCTACTCATGTTTCCTTGTTCATTTACAAAATTAGCACCACCAGCAAGAGGAGAAGTGGCAGCCTAGTTGTGTTTTTTCTTGGTAAAAATATGGGAAGTGGGGTTTGTTTTTATGGCATCAAGAAGCAATTGAGGGGAGTCTGAATAAGTCTTTTTGGAAAGTAGTAGTATAAGGTGTGGAATCTAAGAATGACCACCCAACATTCCAAAACCCAAGGAAAATTAGAAAACAAGTAGATCTTGCAAGTGAATATTAAGCATTTGAGGTCTTAAGCAGATCTAAAACACCTATAATCTACACCAAGTATAGAAGAAGCTAGCAATAGAATTATTGTATAGAAACTGGGACATAGTCCTTAAGAGGAAAAGGGGCAAAAATAAGGAAGAGAAAACAGAAATATTTCCAGGAGTTTGGGGAAAAAATCCTTTTTTTTCCTAGAAATAAAAATTGAGAGTTGTGCTATTAAAACCAAAAAGTATAACTAGTGAACAACCTTAAAGAAATGCATCTGCATTTGCTAGAATTTTGCTTCTTCCTTTTCATCTTATATATATCGGTTTGATTATGCATGATAGCTAACAAATACTTCATCCATGTCAGTTTATGTGACACTATATATTTTCACATTAGGTTTGGACATCAGGGAAATTAAGGATATGTACGAGGGTGTCAAGACCCGGGTTAGGACAATGGGAGGTGATTATGAACACTTTTCGGTCGTGATGGGGTTGCATTAGGGATTAACCCTTAGCCCGTTTCTATTTGCCTTAGTGATTGGGCGAATTGACACGCCATATTCAAGAGGAGGTGCCGTGGTGTATGTTATTTGAAAATGATATAGTTCTGATTGATGAAACGCGCAGTGGGGTTAACGATAGGTTGGAAGTTTGGATAATGATTTTAGAGTGTAAAGGTTTTAGGTTAAGCATGACTAAGACATGGAGTATATGGAGTGCAAGTTCAGTGATGTGATGCAGGAGACAAGTGTGGAAGTAAAGATTGAGACACAAGCTATACCCAAAATAGAAAGCTTTAAGTATCCTTGAGTTCATAATACAAGGAGATGTCGCACATCGTATTGGAGCGGGATGAACGAAATGGAGGCTCGCCTCCGAGGTGCTTTGTGATAGGAAGGTGTCGCCTAGGATGAAATGTAAGTTCTACAGAGTGGTGGTTCGACCAATATTGTTGTATGGGGCCGAGTGCTGGCCAATCAAGAACATTTACGTTAAGAAGATGAAGGTAGCGGAGATGAGGATGTTCAGATGGATGTGTGTCCATACTAGGAGAGATATGATTAGAAACGAAGTTATACGGGCAAGGTCGGAGAGGCCTCCGTGGAGGACAAGATGAGAGAAGCGAGATTGGGATGGTTCGGCATGTGAAGAGGAGGTGTGAGGATACGCCTGTTAGGAGGTGTGAGAGATTAACGATAGCAGGAGTTAAGAGAGGTAGAGGTAGGCCGAATAAGAACCGGGAGGCGGTGATTAGACAGGACATGGCGCAACTTCAGTTGACTGAGGACATGACCTAAGATAGGAAGATTTGGAGGTCGAAGATTAGGATAGAAGGTTAGTAGGTCGTTAAATTTTGCCGCATTGTGTGTGAGAGAGGTAGGGGGCTAACCTCCTCACCTTCTCTTCTCTTTTTCTTTGCAGTATTATTTAGGTTTCGCGTAATTCCTACTCTTATATGTGTATTGCTATGTGTTGCTTCTTTATTTTGTATTATAATATCTCGCTATCTTATTTTCTTTGAATTTCTGCATTGACTACATTTCTTTTGAGCCGAGGGTCTATCGAAGCAACCTCTCTACCCCCATCTTACCCTCCCAAAATCCACTTATGAGATTATACGGGTATGTTGTTGTTGTTATTTATATATTTTCATATTAATTCATTAAGAAAAGAATGACTTTTAGAAACAATTAACTTCACCATATAATTATATAATATATGATTTGTTAGACCACTAAATTCATGAATAATTAAACACGGTCATATAATTTGTGATGGAAAGAGTGTAAATAATAAGTACTTAGGGGTCGTTTGGTAGCTGGTTAATGTTATGTAGGTATATGCAGGGTTTAGTTATTCCACCTTCTATATTGCATAGATTATGTTATAACTTATATATATATTAATTATGCGAAGTTTTAAATTGCAAATTAAATATCATATTAATTTTATATATGAACAACTTACCTCCTAATCAACTACCAAACGTGATATTAAATTTAACTAGGTGCGTAACTCACCCCAATCCAGCTGCCAAACGACCCCGCCCTTAAGTATTATGTTAGAGAGTGATGCACAAGGCAGAAAATAGGGACAGAGAGAGTGAAAAATATTTGTGTCCAGATGTCATTGGGTAATGTGGGAGGTCATTTTGGGTGTGTTGAGATAGAGATCCTCTCAGTTCTAAGACAAAAAGGACAACCTGTCATTGCCCATAGAGCTGCCTGTTGGGACACAAAACAAAACATTGAAGATAGCATAGGCATTGATATTTTTTTTGGGGTGAAGTTTTGGTTACTAAGGTTTAGTGTCAAGACAGCGTAGGCATTACAAATGTGTACTCTTTTGATTCTACTAATTAGAAGCAAATCAAGACGAGGGTGAATTTAATAATATGACGTTAATTTTTCCTATCATGATTATGTCATAATGATGATTGTCTGTTGAAAATATTTTTTAAGAGTAATCTGGTACATGAAGCGTATTGCATTTATACAAGGTTTTAGAGATTTACCGCATCGCGAAGGCGTGTGATGTAGACAACTTAGTCATTTTGACGAAAGTATTAGTGGTTTGATGCAGGGGCGGATTTAGTGAGGGTCGGGGTGTTCACCCGAACACCCTCGGCAAAAAATTATAGTGTATACAGGATGAATTTTCTATGTTTATGTACATATATTATCTTTTGAACACCTTAAACAAATAAAAAATGTTAGCTCAAGTGGTCTAGGGTGTTCAAAATTGTCTTGAGCATCTTAGGTTTGATTCTCAAAGACAACATTATTTTTTATATTTAGCTTTTATTGTTTTTTCCGAACACCCTAAGTAAAAATTTAAATCCGCCACTGATTTGATCGACGACTTGAACTCATTATCTATATTAATCCACGAAGATAATTTACAGTTGCTCTGAGCCTCCGAAGATCCCTAGTGCTAAAACTCTCTTTAATTGAAGTATCGTCATCAAATGGTAAAAATGACTTAATTAAGCGTAAGTTATTTTCTTTTACTTTAACTCTTATTTCACTTGTTTCTAGCTATTAACAATGGAGTAAACTATCTTTCTTGGCATTAATACTCAAAAGCATCTTCAGAATCCATGCCATATCGCTCACCTTCTACTACCATATTACGTATTTAATGTATCTTATTATCAAACCAAATGCTAAAAATGATATCTAGCAAAGTAATTTTAGGAGTAAAACATTATCCAGAACAACTACATACTTTAGTGAAAAAAGAAAAACAAAAAACAAGGTTAAAATACTTGTCACAGTAGAAAATCAAAAAATTATGAATACTTTTTTTTTTCTGTTCAATTTCACCCTTACTACTTCAAAAAAAACATAGTCATAACTCATAAGTAAGGAATACATGTAATTCAGTCAAATATCCTTTATGATCAATTAATGCTATTACTAAATAATTTTCTTAATAAATATACTAAATTCTTAACCGACAAATACTGCACCCTGAGGGAAAATAAGGAGATAGTGATCATGTCTCATGGAGGTTAGAATAAAAAGGCTAATCATATTTGGTATGTCAAAGTGGTTGCATTCTACCAACTTTACTTTGTTTGCATGTCAAAGTGGTCGTTACTGTAACTTCTACTACAATTGAATGATTGATTAGTTAGTCTAAAATTGACCGCCTATAGTTCAAACTAATGGTATGTACGTAAAATGTACGAAATTGGAATTCTGTGAGAATAATTGGAATATTAAATAAGGAATTTGCCACCGTGAATATATAATTGAACTTGCAACCCCCCCCAAAATAAAAATAAAGGGGAAAATGGTCAAATTTGCCTCAACTATGATTTATAGTTTAACATTACTCTCTGTTAAACTTTGTGATCAAATATACCCTTCGTTAGCAAACTTGTTAAATTTTACCCTCGGATGGGCGGATTTGTGAGTTGGACGCCACGTCGGCAGATCACCACCACAAACTACCGCCACTGCCATTTCCGGCAAAGAACCCCGAACCAAACGCTATCAAAACAACACCAAAATCATCATTGTCGACCACCAACAAACAACCCCCAGATCTCCCAAAATCATCACCCGCCGGAACTCGTCTCCGGCAAACCAAGACCAACACCACCACTGCCTCGCGGCACCACCACCAAATACGACCCCTTCTCCACCACAAAACCACGGTACAAAAACGACCCCATACCTGTTTGGTTTTTAGATTTTCTAGGCCGGATTCTTACTTTAAGGTCGTCGAAGTGACGTCTCCGGTTTGTCATCCTTTACGTTATTGTCGTACTTAGGAAAAATTACTATGGCTAGTCTTTTGTTGTGTTTTTGGTGGTTGCGAAGCAGTGGGGTGGCGGTGCTGGTGAACTTGATTCACACAATTCATCCTCATCTTCGCCGCCGGTGAACTTGACTTACACAAATCAATTTTTAGATTTGAATCCTCTCCTTTTTTTTTAGTCGAGCTCAAGTTCTTTCTTCAATGGCAGATTTTCAACTTCTTCAAACGAATATCATTGAAGTCAGCTACTCCTAAAATGAAAACACACACTTAATAATTTCAATCAAAGCAACAACCAACTAGAATCCCAACCCATATTATTTTTTTCTCTTCGCAAGTTCGCACTATTAGATTAGTATCCAAACAATAGTACCACCCTTGATTTGATGATTATTAGATTCAATGGACCCAAATAAGTGTAATCGACCAAAGGAATAAAAGAGTAACTCAAACAAACGACTTCTACCATTCACTTCTATAACCAGCAAGACCCCTTTTACACGTCTTTATTGTTCACTTTTAGAAATTGAAGAGGCCTTTTGATTTTGTAAGTCCCCACCAAACAAAAAACCCAGTTTACAGAGCAATTGCCGGAACAATATGCATAGCAAAAACACAGAGATGAAATGAGAGAGAAGAGAACAGAAATGTAAAAATTAATTGCAAATCATAACCGGGGATGGGTCGCGGGTTCGGGTTATAACATTTGGATAAGAAATAAAAAATGAGTTTGTGGTGGTGGTCGGCCGATGTGGAGTCTACATAATGGATCCGACGTGGCGTCCAACTCACAAAAGAAGACTCGAGGAAAACTATTGATCCCTTTGATGACTCTCCTCTTCATATATCCGTCAATCCGAGAGCAAATTTAACAAATTTGCCAACAAAAATGATATATTTGATCGCAAAGTTTGACGGAGGGCAATGTTAAACTATAATTCATAGTTGGAGGGCAAATTTGACCATTTTCCAAAAAAAAAACTACTAGTTGGCAGTACTACAAGAAACAAATGATAGTAGTATGATAGAGGGTAGTTGGCTCCAACTGTACCTATTTAATTGACAGCATTTCTGATATGACCCCAAAAAGTTCAAGGCCTTTCATAAGGAGCCAAGTTAGGAAACTCCAATCTCTACTAGCTATGTTCATGAAGAGGAGAGCTTTTGAAGCTCTTGAGGAACACCTAACAAGAGTGTATAATGTGGGGTAGATACCTTGGAATGAAGAGGAGAGAAGGCCATGAAATTGAAACCCATCACAAAAAGTGACTAGAATTGAAAAAAGGTTTGAAGAGCCCAATTTGAGCTATAATTGTAATTAGAAGATGGTTAATTCGCACAACTGCCCCTATTTTAGGGTGGTCTTTAATCTTTTCCCCTCAAATTGGTGTTCTTTAATTTTTTTTTCCTTCGCCTAAAAGATGACCGAAAATGCCTTGAGGTTGTGGGTTCGAATCTCAACAGAGTCAAAAGAAAAAAATATTCACAAGGCAAGATTTCATTAGAAAATATGCCTATTCGGCCAAAGTTGTATAGAAATTATGCCTTAAGGGGCATAGTTTCTATTAATTATGCCTCAGAAAATACCTCTGCGGTTGTGGGTTCGAATCGAGAGTCAAAATGAAAAAGAAAATCGCAAGGCAAGATTTCATAAAAATTATGCCTATTTGGCTAAAGTGTATAAAGATTATGCCTTAAGGGGCATAAGTTTCTATGTAACTATGCCTGAAGGCAAAGTTTCGTTGAAAAATTAAAATTATGCCTTGTCCGGCTAGTTACATAGAAACTATGTCCCAAGAGGCATAGTCTCTATATAACTTTGGTCGAATAGACATAATTTCTATGAAAATTTTGCCTTGTAATTTTTTTCTTTTTTCTTACTACTGATGGGATTCAGACACAAAATCTCTGATTTAGTAGACCGGTGATTAAAATGTACTTTGACCCATAAATTTTATTAATTGAGAAGTAGGAGCAAAATTAAAGACTAGTGAATTGAGGGGAAAAAAATTAAAGACCAGCCCGTATGAAGGGAAATCCACACAATTTTTTGTTAGAAGACTATGGTCACTTTTGGCCTAATTTGTAATAAGAAAAACTATAAATAGGACCTTTAGTTTTATTTCATCTTTTAGCTTGAATTATGATGATGAACCCATATGAGTGTTAGTGGTGTTTAATCTAGTGATTAGTGATAACTCTTAGTCTAAGTAGTAGTGAAATTGCTTGGTTGTGATGAACCTTGCTCTTGATTCACACATGAGTATGCTCACTTGTGGAATCAATCTCTTATAGATTAGGTGCTTTGTTCAAAAGAAGGTGGAAGCGAAGAAAGCGGTGTATGCGAAATTGTTTAGAAAGCAATAACGAGGTGGAGAAGTGGACGAATAGGGAATTGTATAAGATGACGAGGAAAGAGGCAAATCTTGCGGTTACGACGGCAAAAACGATAGCTTTTGAACGCTTGTATGTGGAATTTGAGGAAAAAATGGGGATAAGAAGTTGTACAGACTAGCCAAGACGAGGGAGAGGAGGGCCCGTGACTTGGATCACGTGAGGAGCATCAAGGACGAGGACGAAAAAGTACTGGTGGAGGACGCGCGTATTAGGCGGAGGTGGCAATCTTACTTCTATAAACTCTTGAACGAAAAAAGAGATATAGACATTGTGTTTGGAGATCTGGATCAATCTGATAAGTACCAGGATTTTGGGTATTGTAGAAGTATTAAGGTTGAGGAGTTAAGGGTGATGTTCACAAGATGTGCAGGGGACGAGAGACCACGCCTGATAAGATCTAGTTGAATTTTCGGAAGAGCGCAGGCATGGTAGGTTTGGAGTGGCCGACCGAGTTGTTTAACGTCATTTTTAAGACGATGAGAATTCCCGAAGTATGGAGGTGGAGTACAATGATTCCTTTGTACAAGAACAAATGTGATATCCAGAGTTGTAATAACTATAGGGGTATTAAGCTACTAAGCCACACTATGAAAGTTTGAGAAATGGTCGTAGAGATAACGGTGAGAAGAAGCGTGTCTATTTCCGAGAACCGGTTTAGATTCATGCCGGGGCATTCAACTACACAAGCCATTCATCTTATTAGGAGGTTGGTGGAGCAGTATATGGAGAGGAAGAGAGACTTACATATAGTTTTCATCGACCTCGAGATGGCATACGACAAAGTCCCTAGGGAGGTTCTATGGAGATGTTTGGAGGTTAGAGGTGTACTTGTGGAGTACACTAGGGTGATCAAGGATATGTATGATGGAGCCAAAACCAGGGTACGGACAGTAGGAGGAGACTCGGAGCACTTCCCAGTTGATGATTGGGATGCACCAGGGATCAGCTCTTAGCCCATTCTTATTTGCCTTGGTGATAGATGTACTGGCGTTACAAATCCAAGGGGAGGTGCCATGGTATATGTTATTGGCAGATGACATAGTCCTGATTGATGAGACTCGGAATAGAATAAACGCTAAGCTGGAGGTTTGGAGACAGACTTTGGAGTCTAAAGGGTTCAGGATGAGTAGGACCAAGACAGAATACTTGGTGTGCAAGTTCAGTAACGAGAGCGACCTTGAGACAGGCGTAGAGGTGAGGCTTGGTACTCAAGTCATTCTAAAGAAAGTAAGCTTCAAGTACCTCGGGCATATTATCCAAAATAATGAGAGATTGATGACGATGTCACAAATCGTATTGGGGCAGAGTGGATGAAATTGAGGCTCGCATAGAGTCTTGTGCGATAAAAATGTGCCACCAAAACTTAAAGGGAAGTTCTATAGGGTGGTGGTTAGACCGACTATGTTATATGTGGCGAAATGTTGGCCGATCAAGACTTTGCACACCCAAAAGATAAAAGTTCCGGAGATAAGGATGCTGAGATAGATATGTGGGCATACATGGAGGGATATAATTAGAAATGATTAGATCCGGGACAGAGTGGGAGTGGCCTCGGTGGAGGATAAGATACGGGAATCGAGGTTGAGATGGTTCGAGCACGTGCATAGGAGAGACATAAATGCCCCAGTGCGGAGGTGTGAGAGGTTGGCTATGGACGGGTTCAGGAGAGGTAGAGGTAGGCCGATGAAGTATTTGGGAGAGGTGATTAGACGGGATATGACGCATGTGCAACTTACTGAGGACATGACCTTAGATATGGGGTTATGGAGGACATGAATTAGGGTAGAAGGGTAGTAGGTATTCCAGCGTAGTCCTACTTACGCTTATAAACTGGTAGTTGTAGTGTTATTATTGTAGGCCCGCTTAGCCTATCATACTAGTAAGCGCATTATTGCTTTATAGTCCTCTGTCTTTTGATTTTTGCCGCTATGTGTTCTCTAGTTTACTTTGTTTATCTTATTTACATGCGTTAGTTACTTCTTATTTTTTTTCCAGAATGTGCTATCATGACTTATTCGCTTTTGATACCAGCATTTTCATACCGCTTTAATTTCTTGTCCGGGTCTGATCGTTTCTTGCTTTGCTTTGCTTGTGCTTGTGCTTTTTCGTGAGACGAGGGTTTCTCAGAAACAACTGCTCTACCTACCAAGGTAGATATAAGGTCTGCGTACACTCTACTCTCACCAGACTCCACATTATGAGATTTCACTGGGTATGTTGTTGTTGTTGATAAATTAATCCATTTGAGGTCTTTGATTTAATATATCATTGATTTCTTGTGGATTTCTTTCCTTGTGTCTACCTTCTATCCTTTATTTTCTTGCAATTTAATTCTGCATTTATCGTTTGGTTTGATTTTTAGAGTTTTTCACATAAAGTATAGATTATTTTTCACCTTTTTAGTATTTCCTCTCACTTCTTATAGAAGGCTGTTGGCTCCAAATGTACCTTTAAATTGGCAGCATTTCTAAAGTTAATTTTCTGTCTACATTTCTATTCCCCCCCCCCCCCCCCCCCACTAAATGTATTGATTACTTTTCCCTCCCCTCTCTGTCTTTAGTGTAAATAGACAATTTAGAAAATTACTATACAGTAATTAGTCATGTCTTTTTTAACTTTTAGGTGTAACAAAATTGACATGAGAAGGTTGTCCACACATTCATATAAGTAATAAAGCATATCACATTATCTATGTATGTCGAAGTCAAGATGCTACAAGCTCTATTAACGGCGCAAAAAAAGAAAGAAGAAATGTAGATAGAAAAGTATATCTACCTCTATTCCATTTTATTTCATAACATTTTTTTATTAATTCGTTTAAAAAAGAGTAGCACACTCTTATATTTCCTCCCCAAGAAGTTTATATAGTTATATAAATGTTATATTCCCTCCATTCTACTTACTTGTCATCCTTACTAAAAATAGATGGTCCCAAATAATTGTAATTTTAGAAAGCCAAAACATAATTAGTTACTACTAATTTCCACCTTTATCCTTAGTCAATAAATGTGGAGAGAGATTAGTGTGGTGAAAAAAAGCGTGTAGTATTAGATTGAGATCAAAAAAAAATAAGGATTAATTAGTCAAATTACCCCTTACTCGGCCTAATTTTTCTTGTACTCTCACAAATAAGTTATATTTACCATTAGTTATACCTTTAATCCAACCTTTGGACCATATTTGATCCAACTTTTGGATCTTATTTGTCCTAGTACTCTAAGAAAAGATCATATTTACCCCTACTTCGTTAAATTTCCATTTCTACCTTAATTTTCCCATGTCTATTTGGCAATTTTTTAAGAAAATATGGAAAAACTGAATTAAAAAAAATTTGGAAAAAGTGTTTTTTTTTTTAAAAAACAAATCTGAAAAAACGTGATTTTTTAAAAAAAAATTGATTTTTTAAAAAATAAATCTGGACTATATATTTTATTAAAAAATCTGGACAACTGAAGTTTTTTTTTAAAAAGTGGAAAACCCGTTTTGAAAAAGATAAATCTGGAAAACTGAATTTTTTATGAAAAATATGGACTTTTTTAAAATCTGGAAAATTGATTTTTTTTAAAGAAAATGATCAAAACTGATAATGTTTTTTCTATATTTTAAAAAAATCTAGTCTTTCAAATTTATTTTTAAAAAAAGGGGTTTTCCACATTTTAAAAATAAATAAATAGTTCCTCCAGATATTTATAAAAATAGTCCAGTATTTTTAGATTTAAAAAAAAAAAATCTATTTTTCAGTTTTTTTTAAAAATAACGTCCTAAGAAATAAAATCATGAAAATGTTGATTTTCTAGGACACTTTTTAAAAAGAAATCAGTTTTCCAAATTTAAAAAAAAATCATTTTTCCAGTTATTTTTTTTAAACTCAATTTTGCCAGATTTAAAAAATATTCATTTTCCAGTTTCTTTTTTTTTAAAAAAAAACAAATCAGTTTTGCAGATTTTTTTTTTAACAACAATTGCCACGTAGGCACCATATAGGAAAACTAAGGTGAAAATGGGTGTAAAGAATGGATATTGAGCCTAATTCAACCCCAAAACTAGATTGTAGGGTGAAGATTGTCCAAATTCATATAAGGAGTCCATGTTTCCATTCCATGTCCGATGTAGGACTCTTAACACTCCCCCGCACGCCCAGACCTTATTAACTAGAGCGTGGATAATATAATTTGGGGGCTCAACATCGGTGAACAAAGAATTGAAATGAGTCTAGCTCTGATACCATGTAAAGAGTGGATCTTGGGTTTAACTCAACCACAAAAGCTAGCTTGTAGGATGAGGATTGTCCACGTCCATATAAGAAGTCCATGTTCTCATTCTATGTCCGATGTAGGACTCTTAAGAATGGGGACTTAATGAAGTAGAGGTAAATATGATCTTTTATTAGAGTACAAGGGCAAATATGACCAGAAAATTGGATGAAAAGGACATGTATATAAAAAAAAGTATAACGAAAGGAAAATATAACTTATTTGTGAGAGTATAAGGGCAAATCTGACTCCTTTTCTGAAAGCAAAAATATGACAAGTAAAGTGGGATCATAAGGAGTAACATGTTTAAGACTACAAGTTTCAAAAGTTTTACACTCACAAATATTTTGACTTATTTAAAATTACAAGTTTCAAAAGTTTTATAGTCACACAAATGTTATGACCATTATAAGTGTTAAAAATCTTTATTTCTTTATTAAAAATATTGTGTCAAATAAAATATGACAAGTAAAGTAAAATAGACGGAGTAATTAATGTTGGAAATTTACTAATGTGTGATTGAGTCTATCCCGTCTTTAATGACTTAAATACGTGGGGGCCGCATATTAGAAACATCGTTTCTTCCCACATGCCTAATCTACTAAGTGAGTAGATGATGTTAGTGCCAAGTATCGTCAAATTTCGTTAAGAAATGAAAGAGATAATGGTACACAAAGTAAGATGTTTGAGACATGAAAAGAAGGAGTGTTTTTGGCCAAAAATGACAAATCTCCTTCATTGGTAGAAAATGAAAGGATTGTGCAATATATAAGCTCTAAGTTTGAGTAAGGGTTTGGGACCCCAAGGGGTAACCTATGTGTTTAGAAGGGAGAGGACCTATGTGAGCTTGGGTTTGGGGCTAAGCCCCACACGCGCACTGCCGCCTGCCCGTCTGGTCCGGGTTCGGGTCCTGTGTCCTAGGTTGTTGCTTTATTCCAAAACTTTCTTTTTAGTCCCGAAATATTAACTATTTACATTTTTGTTCTTTATGTTTTTCAGAACGTTACAACGGTTCTTTCTTCTCCAAAGGACACCAACCAATAAACATGACTATTCAACAGAATAGAACGTTGCTTCCCTTTCTACTCTTATAAATAGAACATTTCTATTCAAATTAGAGAACACACAATACAAACTATTTTCTTCTGTTTGTTCTGTTCGAAACACAAAAACACTAAACACAAAAATAGAATCAGCAATTTGTTTTATATTTTTTCTTCGCTAGAATCAACTTTATTTGCTTTGTATAGTTGATTGTTGTTGTTTTATCTTGGGAGACTATTGTCCATCACCGTAAAAGCATCTGTACGGGGCAATTTTATCTTAAAGACAGAGAGCCATCTCTCGACTCAGCAAAATCATTATTTCTATTTCATCTTTCTGCAACACTATTACCAACAATTTAAGACAAAATTTTCTAAGTGTTCGAAAGATGTCTTTCAACAGTTGTGTTTCAAGTTCTGGTTCTAATTTTGGTTTTGGCTCTGTTTCTGCCAATTGTTCTGTTGACAACTCTATTAACAATTTCGTTGGTAGTTCTGGTTCCACTCCTATCAACAATTTTGTTTCTAGTTCTGTTGTTATTGTTCAAGGCAATGCTAAAGGAAATGTTGTTGTCCATGCTCCTGATAGTTTCCAAAACAAACGCCCAGAAAAGGTTCTGGATAATAATTACAACAACATAAGGAGACTAAAGATGTTGTTCTATCTTACTGCATTGAGCCTGTCACGATCTCAGACATAAGATCTTCTTTCTACTAGGGATGTAATGGAAACTCATTCTAACACAACGACTGAAGTGGGCCAAAATATCCATGTCACAAATGACCTGAAGACCAAGAACAAACGCAAGAAAAGGCTAACGTTGTACAAGACGAAGGTAATCCTCCGGATTTTGACGACAAGATTGTGAATTTCTCGCAGTGATGTTGGAGGCAAATTTGTTGAAAACCCAAGACAATGGTGGATAGACACGGGTGCAACCCGTCACATCTGCTCGACAAGAATGCATTCTCTCTTACGCCCCAATCACGGGCAAAAAGTTGTTCATGGGCAACAACGCCACCTCTAAAGTGTAATGGGTTGGAAAGGTTCCTCAAAATGACTTCAGGCAAAGAGATCACTCTAATGGAAGTGATGCACGTCCATGACATCCGCAAGAACTTGGTTTCAGGGCCACTGTTGGTCAAGGTTGGTTTTAGACTAGTTTTTGAGTCCAACAAGTTTGTAATAACTAAGAATGGAAATTTTGTAGGAAGAGGTCTTCGCATGTGACGACCTCTTCAAAATGAATGTTATGTATGTAATCCGTTCATGAAATGAAGTAAAGCCTTCTACCTACTTTCTTGAGTCCTCTAATTTATGGCATCATAGATTATGACACGTTAACTATAAATCCATTCAAAAGCTAGTAAACGTGGAATTGTTGCCTTCATTCGACATAAACCCTCAACATAAATGTGAGGTATGCGTAGATGTAAAATTAACCAAATCGCTTCTCCATTCAGTCGGAAGAAACACCGCTCCTCTAGAACTTATTCACACCAACATATGTGACTTAAAGTTTGTGCAAACTAGAGGAGGGTAAAAGTACTTTGTGACTTTCATTGATGATAGTACATGGTATTGTTATGTTTACTTGTTGAAAAGTAAAGATGAAGCGTTTGAAGCATTTAAACATTACAAAGCAGAAGTTGAAAATAAACTAAACCTACGGATTGAGGCAATTCGTAGTGATAGAGGGGGAGAATACGTAGCACAGTTTGAAGAATATTGTACTCAATTCGGTATTTTTTATCAAACAACTGCTCTTTACTCACCTCAATCTAACAGTATTGCCGAGCGCAAAAACTATACGTTAAAGGAAATGATGAATGCTTTACTTATCAATTTCGGATTAGCCCAAAACATGTGGAGCGAAGAGATTCTTACCTCTAATACAATTCTCAAAATAGTTCCGCATAAGCGTAAGGATAAAACTCAATATGAATCATGGAAATAAAAGAAACCCACTTACAAATATTTGAAAGTGTGGGGCTGTTTGACAAAGGTCGAAGTACCTAAACCAAAATAGGTCAAAATTGGACCTAAGACTGTAGATTGCATATTCATCGGATATGTAAATAACAGTAGTGCTTATCGCTTCTTAGTATATAAGTTGGAGATACCTGATATCCACGAGGGTACGATATGGAATCAAGGAATTCTGAATTCTTTGAATAGATCTTTCATAGAAAGGAAAATAAATAATTTCGCACAAACGAAGTTATGAACAAAATGCTCAAAATCAACAAGAACCGTGAGTTTCTGATTATCCGAAACTAGATGTTCCATATCTATAGGACTCAGAAGTTACTATCCGGAACTTAATGTTCCAGACCAATAGAACTTAGGAGTTCCAGAGGTTGAACCAAGACGGAGCAAAATGTCCAAAAAGGACAAAACATTTGGTCCAGACTTTCGAACATATATGGTTGAAAATGAACCAAGGACAATTAAGGAAACATTGTTAACTCCACAAGCACCGCTTTGGAAAGAAGCTATAGAAAGCGAAATAGATTCCATCATGTATAACCATACTTGGGAGATGGTTGACCTTCCCCCGGAAAGCAAAGCTTTGGGTTGCAAGTGGATACTCAAAAGAAAGTACAAAGCAGATGAAACTATTGACAAGTATAAGGCCAAATTAGTAGTCAAAGGATATAGACAAAAGGAAGGCCTCGATTACTTCGACACATACTCCCATGTGTCTTGATTAACGTCATAAGAGTATTCATAGCCATAGCATCCTTGCGTGACCTTGAGATACATCAAATAGATGTTAAGACAACCTTACTAAATGGAGAGTTGGAAGAGAAATATACATGGAACAACACGATGGGTATGTGATTTCAGGACAAGAAAAGAAAGTCTATCGACTTGTTAAGTCTCTGTACGGACTCAAATAAGCCCCAAAATAATGGCATGAAAAGTTTGACAATACTTTATTATCAAAAGGTTTCTCCATCAATGAATGTGATAAATATATCTATATAAAAGAAACTCTGATTCATTTGTCATGATATGCCTTTACGTAGATGACATGCTCATCACGGAAGTAGTCTAAACTTGATATTTGAAACCAATAATATGTTGAAACAATGCTTCGACATGAAAGATATGGGTATCGCAGATGTAATCTTAGGAATTAAGATTTCTAAGACAATTGACGGGCTGGTCTTATCTCAATCTCATTACATTAAAGATATTTTGAGGAAATTTGATGTATTTGACTGTCCCCCTATGAAGTCACCAATGGATATGAATCATAGAATCGATAAGAATCGTGGCGCACCGTATCCCAAGAGCGATATGCGCATGTCATTGGTAGTTTAATGTACATTACAAACCGCACGCCGACCCGATATCGCTTATCCAGTCAATAAGTTGGCTAGGTTTACTCGTAATCCTGGAAATGATCACTGGAAGGTGTTAAATCGGATACTATGATATCTAAAATATTCGCTAACTTACGGATTACATTATTCAAGATATCCATTCGTATTGGAAGGATACAGTGATGCAAACTGAATATCGGACATAAAGAACACCAAATCTACCAGTGGGTATGTTTTTACAATTGATGGTGGGGTTGTGTCTTGGAAATCCTCTAAGAAAACATGCATCGCCCGATCCACGATGGAATCGGAGTTTATCGCTTTGGATAAAGCATGAGAAGAAGCAGAGTGGCTTCACGACTTATTAGAGGATATCCCTTATTGGGATAAACACGTACCTTCGGTGATGATTCATTGTGACAGCCAATCGGCTTTAGGAAGAGCACAAAGTAAAATGTACAAAGGCAAGTCTAGACATATTCATCGGAGATATAAGACCGTTAGGAAGTTGGTCACTACGGGTGTCATTTCCATTGATTACGTCAAATCAAAGGATAACTTAGTTGATCGATTAACTAAAGGCCTACCCAAAGATTAAATATTCTACTTGTCTACGGGAATGGGCTTAAAACCCAAATAATAAGAATCTTTATGGTGGTAACCCAACCTTACTGACTGGAGATCCTAGGAATTTGGTTCAATGGGAAAACTAAACTATAGAGGTTCAGTTTAGCGCTTCACTTGAAGTAAGAGCACTTTAGATTATTATTCTTTTAAGAAATATAACTCCAAAGTCGTTCCCGCAATAGACATTGAGTGCTACCTGCATTATGGGTAAATGATAAGTTTCTGGAACTTTTAATGATTCCTAACACTTGCGAGTGGGGTAGAGAAATATACCTTATATGAGATCACCTATTTAAGTGCGAAAGATATGCCGCTTCAAATGTAAGCACTTAAGAATCCAAGCGTTGTCCATGGCCACAACGGACAAAATGATAAGAAGAAATGAATAAGGAGAGTTATTGTGTTGATACCATTGTCTTGGTTTACACTAAACATTGACGGTTCAAGACATCACGTTCACCGCATAGTAAGTAAATCGATGATAATCGACTAAGGAAGGTTCAAAGCCGAAAGCTACCTTTTTGATGTAATATCTTTTCGCTGAGAGATTCCTGGACTTTGGCACCTCGTGTGCACCAATTCTCTTTTAAGAGGGGTTGTTGAAAATTTACTAATGTGGGATTGAGTTTATCCCGTCTTTAATGACTTAAACATTTGGAGCTCGTATATCAAAAACATCGTTTCTTTGCACATGCCTAATCTACTAAGTAAGTAGATTTGTTAGTGTCAAGTATCGTCAAATTTCGTTAAGAAATGAAAGAGATATTGGTACACAAAGTAAGGTGTTTGAGACATGAAAATATGGAGTGTTTTTGGCTAAAAATAACAAATCTCCCTCATTGATAGAAGATGGAAGGATTGTGCAATATATAAACTCTAAGTTTGAGTAAGGATTTGGGACCCCAAGGGGTAATCCATGTGTTTCGAAGGGAGAGGACCTAGGTGAGCTTGGGTTCGAGGCTAAGCCCCACATGCGCCGCAGCCCTCCCGTCCGTTTTGGGTTCGGGTTCGGGTTTGGGTCCCGGGTCCTGGATTGTTGCTTCAAAAAAAAATTTTGGTCCCTGAAATGTTAACTATTTACATTTTGGTCCTTTAAGTTTTTCGGAACGTTACAACGGTTCTTTCTTCTCCAAAGGACACCAGCCAATAGACATGACTATTCAACAGAATAGAACGTTGCTTCCCTTTCTGCTCTTATAAATAGAACATTTCTGTTCAAATTGGAGAACACACAACACAAACTCTTTTCTTCTGTTTGTTCTATTCGAAACGTAGAAACATTAAACACGAAACAGAATCATCAATATGTTCTATATTTATTTTTTCGCTAGAATCAACTTTATTTGTTTTGTATAGTTGATTGTTGTTGTTTTATCTTGGGAGACTATTGTCCATCAACATAAAAGCATTTGTACGGATAATTTTATCTTAAAGACAGAGAGTCATCTCTCGACTTAACAAATCATTATTTCTATTTCATCTTTATGAAAACTATTACCAACAATTAATTCATCAGAGAACGTAAACCCTACACTGAGTAGGAAAAGAAAAGGTTAGAATGAGTTCATGTTGAGAACAGTGTATTGGTGGGAACAGCGAATTCGAATCTTGAATTTCTAGCTAGGAGACAGGAAAATATCATAATTTTCAAGAAGTAATTGTTTTTTTCCTAATGAAGTTGTAATTGTTTAACCCTGAAGATTGTCTAGTACTATGATTGGCTTTACTCATTGTTAGTACTCCTTCACTTTACTTGTCCACTTTTACTTTATATCTCTTACGAATTAGTAATAAATGAAGTACTCCTTCCAAACTCAAAAAGTGTATCCACTTAGCTATTTACATATCTCTTAAAAAAATATTAATTTCTAGATAAAAATAGGTAATTTGATTAAAATGCTCCTAATTAAATAGATATTGAGATTTAGTCACCTAGCACTTAACATGGGCAAATCTAGAAAAGTAAGGTTAATTCTTTCTTATTTTGGTAAGTGGACACTCTTTTTGAACCAAAAAATAAACGTTAAATGGACATTCTTTTTTATCCAGAGGAAGTATATATTTTACTATTATACTCATATTTAATTGGTGTATAGTCTCAATAGACATGAAACTGATTTGGAAATAAGTAACTAATATTAAAAGTAAATAAAGAAAAAAAGTTAGTCTTTCTCTTAATACGCTAAAGTAGATAAATAGATAAATATAAATTTATTTTTAATATAGTAGATAAATAAAAATAAACGGAAGAAGTAATTGATTTTAGGAAACAGAAAAGCATATGCTGTTGGGAGAAACTATATACTCTATTTCCCATTTCAAGAAGGAAGAATACTTATTGCTGACTTTCTATGTGGGAAATGAAAGAGAGTATTAATTTATTTAAAAAATTAAATGACTTTCTATAAATAGAAAGATTCTTTGGTTACCACCTTTCCCAAAACAGTGCATGTGGTTACGACGAATTAATGAGCTCATGTGGACACCAACCAATACAACTTGCAACGCATTTTTATAGCCTGATATTCAACTGCCCCCAAACAAATCCGTATGAGGTCTACAAATTCTTGACTATTTAGACTTATATATTTTAGTTTTTCTATTTTAAATTTCCTTTTTTGTTTGAGAAGGGAAGATGAATTTCAAAGTTTATTTAAATTAATATATGTGGAGTAATAAATGTGTATTTTTTTGGTACATGGAGTAATTAATGTGTATGTTTAGAAGATAGCAAATCTGGGCAACACATGAAGTTTTATTTAATCCAAGAATTTCAAACAATCACACAAAATAATTTTAACTAAAGTTAGTTCACTAGATCGAGATGACCCACTTATAATGCGAGAGAGGTTAGTGGATTTAAATACTCACTTCTCCTAATGTAAGGTAAATAATGCAGTCCCGGCATGCTATTAGTCATTAGACATAGATTGGAGGCATTTGAATAATATTTGATTGATGTTGAAAAAACATTGAAGCTTGATAATTTCTGTTTATGAATGTTTTGCATTGTTACGATGATTTGACAAATATGTAAAAAGAGAACCAGTTTCACTATCAGATGAACCAGTTCCGCCCAATGCAAATAAATTCTACAAGCTATAAAAGCTCCTGACATAGTGGTAGTGTCGCAACCTTTGTTCGTAGCTCTTTTG
Organism: Anisodus tanguticus; assembly: GCA_034509755.1. Classification (NCBI taxonomy): domain Eukaryota; kingdom Viridiplantae; phylum Streptophyta; class Magnoliopsida; order Solanales; family Solanaceae; genus Anisodus; species Anisodus tanguticus. Next base: position 33,958,766 of record CM067557.1, on the reverse strand, counting down.
CGAGCATGCCATTGGTCCAAAGGTTTAAGGTTTGTCACTTTCTCACACCCCTCATATATATACATCATGTTGAGGAGTGAAAACCTAACCTTGCACAAATTAAAAATTGCTCCTGCTGTTGGCAACAAGTCGTCAAGGTCTTCAGAGCAGAACAAAACAACAACAAATCGTGGACCAGTTCCTGAACAAGTGAAGATGTCTAAGTCCTAGGTTTGTTGAGTTCTTGTTTTATAGTTTTTAAACTTGTAAACCTACTCTTCTCTCAAGAAGCATGTTGTAGGCAAATTAGTTTTAAATCTCTGAGTTGTAAACTTGACTAGCGTTAGTCTAAGTGTGCTTGTACAATAGAGTTATTATAAAGCTTTCGCAATAGATTTATTGTGAGTAAGAGAGGTCAACAGGTTCTCTTGACTAGAGTTAGTCAAGGTGTGTCCTTGCAATAGAGTTATTGTAAGGAGTGAGGGATTAAGAGTTTAGTTTCTAGGTTGCAATATGTTGTAATCTAAATATTGCTCAGTTGTAGTGGAGTTCGGGAAATTCTACCGTAGTGGGTCGTGATTTTTAATCCGTTGAACAAGGAGTTTTCCACGTAAATATCTTGTGTCATTTACCTTCTGCTAACTTAAGAGAACAATAGAGAACCTGCTACTCTGCTTGGTGGACTCATACACTACATCAATTGATATCATAGCGGGTTCTTTCTAAAAGGTTAACAACTAGAAAATATTCTTCTAATGGTTGCTGAACCAAATCTAGAAGAAAGTCAATCTACCACAAGACCACTAAGATTCAATGGGAAATACTATGGATGGTGGAAGACTAGAATGCATGAATTCATTATGGCTGAAGATTCGAGTTGTGGGACATCATCTGTGATAGTCCTCACATCCTCATGAACACAAATCTGGTTGATCTTACCACCACTCCAAAGTCCAGAAATGAGTACAATGATGCGGACATAAAGGTTGTTGAAAAGAACTTCAAGACTAAGAAGATCTTTGTTTGTGCTATCGGACCAAATGAGTACAATCGTATCTCAGCTTGTCAAAATGCAAAAGAAGATCTGGGAAGCTCTTCAAATTACACATGAGGGGACTAGTCAAGTGAAATAAAAAAAAATAGACATGCTCACCACTGAGTATGAACTCTTCAAAATGAAGAATGGCAAGTCTATTCAGGATATGCATACTAGATTCACCTCTATAATAAATGAATTTCATTCTCTTGGTGAAGTGATCAAAACCAACAAACTTGTTCGCAAACTGCTCAGTGTCTTGCCCACCTCCGGGAAAGCAAAGTCAATGTCATCTCTAAGTCAAAGGCAACAACAACATACCTAGTGAAATCCAACCACGTGGGGTCTAGGGAGGGTAGAGTGTACGTAAACCTTACATCTACCTTGGTAGGTAGAGCGACTATTTCCGAGAGACCCTCGTCTCAAGACATAGCCTAACCAAGAGCATAGCAACAACAAAACATAGCCTAACCAAGAGCATAGCAACAACAAAAGCAGTCAGATCCGGTAAAAAATAATCTAAACAAAGTACATTAAAGGACACATAACAACATAAATCAAATTACAAGGAACTATAAAGAAATATTGCACCTATTAGTAAGATAGGCTAGCGGGCCTACAATAATAACACTACTACTACCAGTTTTCAAGAGTAATTAGGACTACGCTCGACTACCTACTACCCTAATATGTGTCCTCCACAACCCCTTATCTAAGATCATGTCCTCAGTTAGTTACATCTGCGCCATCTCTAAGGCAAGGGATTTCCAAGAAATGTCTATTGATGAGCTCATTGGAAATCTCAAAACCTATGGGCTGAAAAGGCAAAAAGATGTTGAGAGAAGAGAACCCAGAAAATAAAAGAGTCTGGTCCTCAAAGCAGCTAAAGGTGACTCAAGCAGCGATGAGTCTGTAACACCTCATAACTTCGGACTATGGTTTGAACCGTATGATGAGAAAATGATGTAATCAAGATAGGAAGTGTTTTGAAAACTAATCAGGAATAAGAAGAGTCTTAGGAAAAATTAGAGTCGGAAGCTACTCTACAGAGTAAGTTTTAAAGTGAGTTTGTAGAATGCCTCACTTAAACTGAGTTAACGTTTAAATATGTTCGGCATTTGGGAACACTTCCTTACTGAGAGTTGTAGATCTTTGAAAGACCTTTCCATAAATATAAGGCCCATAGCAAACGGAGTTCAATACAAAATGTTATGGTCGATTTACTAAGGACGTGTAAAATGAAAATTCAGATTCTTGTAGGAAGGTGTTATGGCCTTTATGATAACCTATTACAAAAACGTTTTATATAAGGATTTTCTACCAGAGCTACTACTAAACATCCAAGGTAAGTTCTTATTCAAATCCGTATGTCAATTGTATTAAGGTAACACTAGATTAACACCAAATCATTATTTGGAATCGCTAGATTTTGGAAAATTCATTCAAGATCGAATTTGGAATGAAGCTTTAGGATTTCTTCAAAAAGGTAAGCCCTTCAATCATTAATGGATTATATTGAGTTATTATTATATTTTAGACATTTAATGGTTGGTATAATCATGAAATAGTATTGATTTAGATGCACTCCATCAACCGCAAAACGCTAGTAATTTTGTTGTAGATATTTCCTCCGACCAACCAACTTCCTTGGCATTTTTTGATAATTTAATTATTGTATCAAGCCCAAATTTTAACTGAGTGGTCACAATATATAGGTCTTAAATATGAACCGTGGATCTCTGATTTGGAGGTCCGACATAATGTGGTTTGCACTATGAACAATAGCTACAAAAATCGATGAAAACTCTTCTCAAGGTTTCAAGTTCAAAGATTTGGGTTTCTTCTTCAAAAGTTCAAACATTTTCTTCAAGTTTTGGAGCGACTAAGGTATGTAGAGATTCTATCCACGTATAAAAATATCCATGTTCTCTCCCACGCCATGTTTGTCCATGAAATCATTAATTTCTATACTTAGGATTTTATTCCAAGTTCATGATAACCCTAAACTGCATGTATCATGTTTTTCTATGTTTGTATTATTAATTCGTTGTTATATTCTCGATATTCCATTATGGTTATTGGGAATCCATCCATGGGTTTATAAATACATGTCATGAAGTAATATTCTCAATTTTAATGAAATTACACATGTTTTCATATTTTACACAAGTTATATTATATATTTAGTTACATGTCAGATTATCATCATGAATCATGTTTTCAAGCTATGTTTATGAAATTCATGGGCTTACAAGATCCCAAACCAACTTCTTTTAATTTCCGAGAATTTCATAAGCCTCGTATCCTCTTGTATACTAATTTCCGGTATTTGAATCCTATTTCCTTGAGATTTATTAATTGAAGAACTTGGGGGCCAAGTTGTAAATAATAATTTCAGATTTTTTTAATTTTAAAACCTACATTCATATCTTTCATTCTAAACTTTAAACAAAACCTCACCTCTCTTCTCCAAACCCCCCCCCCCCATCTGTGGCCGAAAATCACCCCCAACCCCATACCCAATTTAAGATTTTTATCTCCTCTTCTTGGACTACATTATTCACAAAATTAGAAGCCAAAACAACCCTAAAAACAGTGGCAAAAATGTGTCACTGCTTACCGAAAATTAGACCAAAAATTTCGAATTTTTGGGAGGAAATTTTGGAAGAAAAATGGATAAGGATGATGGCTTAACATTGTAGAACAATTGCATGTCAATTGGAGTTGAAGAAGTGAAAAAAAAAGGGATAGAAATACGAAAACAGTGGGAATTTTCGGACAAGCAGTGGGCAGAAAATTGTGGACTATTTTGGACGAAATTTGAGGTATAAAATTCTTCTTTCTATAATTTAATTGTAATGCATGTTGTTAAAATTAAGGATATGAATTTGTGTTAAGGAAAATTTGGAATTTAAACAATACATGTGACAATTTTGGGCTAGTTGCCAATTTGGGACTGATTTTGGTGATTGTTGGATTCGTTGGTTATTGTTGTATTATTATCACTAATTTCATGATGAAATTCAAAGGAAGCATTGATATTAAAGTTTAAAATTAGTTATATGGAAGTATTGAAATATGGAATTATGACATGTCGTGGCAAAAAACTTGCATGAAATCGTTGGACATGTTGAGATGGATATGGACTGTTTTAGGGACTGTTTTGTGGCGTTATAATGCTGAAAATTTAGTTACCATTATGCATGTTTAAGTGTGGTAATTGCTAATGTAATTTCTAAAGGAATAAGGGTGTAGAAAGGTGTAGAAAGGCTTCACATTCTACCCTCGTTGTTGTTGGAACATGGACTGTTTTTGTGGGTTGTTTTAATGTGGATTAAGAGGCTAAATTTACATGAGAAGTGGGTATATAAATCCCCTTTGTTGCTATTTTGGTTGTGTCTTTAATTGGTGCTTGGTTATTGATGTTATTAGCCTCGTTTGGAAGTTGTGGAAACATGTATAAACAAGGGAAGTGCTGCCCGAATTTTTATAGAATAGGAAGTCGTTATTCGATATAAAGTATGCTAGTGATCATAGAATTGACGAACGTATTACCATTATTATAGGTTGAAGTTCTAAATCGAGACGTACTCCAATATTGAGTTGATTAGTTCGTCTAAGAGGTATGTGAACTATTCCTTCTTTCTTTGGCATGATTTTTATTTAATGAAGGTACGGCGGATGTACATGATTCTTATACAGTTTAATTCCTAAAGATGTTAGTTATGAGAAGTGCCTATGATTTTTCAGTAAAGAGTTTATTATGACATTATTATAATGATTTTATTGGGAGTCAAATGAAGATTTTGATTGCATATGGTTACTCATGAAATCTACTCGTGCTAAGTGTTATTACTTCACTTCACCGAGTCCCGGGCCGGGTTATGTTCGTGCACAGCCTTGCATTTTTCACCGAGTCCCAGAATGGGCCGGGTTATGATATGACTTTACCGAGTCCCATAATGGGCCGGGTAATGATATGACTTCATCGAGTCTCAATATGGGCCGGGTTATGATATGATTCCACCGAGTCCCGCATTAGTGGGCCGGGTTACGTTACATGTATATATATGTATATGGACAGGCATTCATGTTTTCTTGACTTGACTCTCATTTTTATAAGGCACAACTGACTTTTATTGTTTATGGCACAATTAGATTTGGATCCTGATTTTTATACTGACCTCTTGTTATCCATTGGCTACTTATGATCTCATTTGCAGTATTTCATGTTTACATACTCAGTACATTATTTCGTGCGACCCCGCTCTCGGGGGTTGCGTTCATGCCGCGTGGTACATGTGCTCAGTTTGGTGACCCTACGGTTTAGGTTCCTGCGCAGCTATTTGGAAAGCTTCTTTGATCTAGAGCTTTACCATTTTGGTACAGAGCCCAATCATTTTGATTTATGTATATTTAGGGGCACGACGGGGCCATGTCCCGTCATATGTCGTTGTCCTTCTTATAGAGGTCTGTAGACAGTTGTGGGTTGTACTTATATAAGGGTTATAACTCTGTTTTGGTCAGTCATGCTATTGTACTCTGTGTTGGGGTGTCCCCGTGTATATATGATATTATCTAGTGGCAGCCTTGTCGGCTTTTCTGTTGTATTGTGTTGGCTAGTTGTGACTCCTCAGGAGGTACATTCGGGGGTAAAGGCAACCTTGTCGGCTTGCCTACCCTGGCATATATGGTTATTGCAGCGTTATGCTGCCGAATTTCAGACTCATTAGGTGTTAGTTGGATTATGTGTGACAGGTCAGGATAATGACGTCATTAGGGCGGTTAGTCGCGGCCCGTCGGGTTGGGTCGTGACAAAAGTAGTATTAGAGCAGTTAGTCCTCGGAATGTCTACAGACCGTGTCTAGTAGAGTCTTGCGTATGGGTATGTTGTGCACCATACTTATACGCAGGAGGCTGCAGGGCATTTAGGATTGGTTTCTATTCTTTCATCTCTTAGATCGTGCAATAGAGCTATGTTATTAGGATAATCCCTTTATGATGACTTACTATGTTTACAGCTATGCCTCCGAAGAAGGCGATAGCAGCCCAGAAGGGCAAGTCTACAGCGAGAGATACTAGTCGGATTCAGAGAGTTACCAGGTCCCGTACTCAGTCTATGCCGGAGACTGTGCCCCAGTCGGCGGGCTCTGCTTCGTCGCCACCACCAGAGGCTCCAGTTCAGGGGGAAACATCACCAGTTTCTGAGGCCCCAGCACCTGAGCCTCCAGCTACTCAGCCGGGGGTAGAGGACAGAGCCATGAGAGATGCGGTGCAGCTGCTGACTAGGTTAGTGGCAGGGCAGACTTATAGACAGGGACCAGGAGTTGGCCCCAGAGTAGATAGTTTGAGGGTCCTGATTTCTTGAGCTGTAGTCCACCAGAGTTTTTCGGGTCAAGGCCCGAGGATGACCCGTAGGAGTTTATCCGACAGATGCAGCGTACCTTGAGGGTAATCAGGGCTTCGGAGACTGAGTCGTGGAGTTGGCTTCGTATAGGATGCGGGATATAGCTATAAACTGGTATGAGTCTTGGGAGTTGTCCAGGGGAGAGGATGTTCCTCCAGCTACATGGGAGGAGTTTACAGAGGCCTTCCTTGGTCACTTCTCGCCTCCAAAGATGAGGAGAGCTAGAGTGGACATATTCTTACAGTTGAGGCAGAGTGGCAGGACCATTCGTTAGTATAGCCTGGAGTTTGATTCATTGGCTAGATACGCACCCACTATTGTAGCAGATATGGCAGACAGGGTGCATCGCTTTGTGATGGGCCTGGACCATTATCTGATCGATGGTTGTATGGCGGTGGCTATTCAGCCGGGTATGGATATTGCTCGTATCCAGGCATACGCACAGGGGGTTGAGGACCGACATAGAGGGCGACAGCCAGATAGAGGTCATGACAGGGACCAACATAAGAGGGCTAGGTCGGCAGCTTATTTCGGTGAGTCTCGAGGTAGACAGTTCCAGCAGCAGGTCAGATATTTATCTCAGCTAGCACAGAGTGCTCCTCTACAGTCTACGAGCAGGAAGTTCGACCGCCCCGGGTATTCAGCAGCCGGACAGAGCTCCAGGGCTTCGGGTTCTCAGAGGAACAGGGGCTCTAGTCAGTTGAGGCCATCTGATCCTCGATGCTCTCAGTGTGGTAAGCTTCATATTGGGGAATGTCGTTCGACCACAGGTGTTTGCTTCTCTTGCGGCCGTCAGGCAATATGATGAGAGAGTGTCCCAACATGGGTGGTTCAGGTGGGATGGCTCGGCCTACGGGGTCGGGGGCTGGTTCGTCGTCATCTAGAGCTATGCGTCCCACCGGGCGGGGTATTCAGACGCCAGCAGGCTGTGGTAGCGGTCCTTCGAACCGCATTTATGCTTTGGCCAGTAGACGTGATCAGGAAGCGTCACCAGATGTTGTTACAGGTATACTATCGGTCTTCTTCTGTGATGTATATGCTTTGATAGATCCAGGTTCCACCTTGTCCTACATATCCCCTCTTGTTGCTAATAGAATAGGGATAGAACCTGAGCCGATAGAATCATTTAGGTAGCTACACGGTAGGAGATTCGGTTACAGGCCCGAGCGTGTGTATAAAAATTGTTCGGTGGTGATATATAGCCGTCATACCTTAGCAGATTTGATAGAGTTGGATATGACCGACTTTGATGTCATTATGGGTATGAATTGGTTGGCTTCTTATTTTGCCAACGTTGATTGTAGGGAGAAGTTGGTTCGATTTCAGTTTCCAGACGAGCCAGTTATAGAATGGAAAAGGAATGCAGCATCGCCGAGGGGTAAGTTTATTTCATACCTCAAGGCAATGAAGATGGTCTGAAAAGGTTGTATCTATCATTTGGTTCGGGTGCATGATACAGAAGCGAAGGTACCGGCTCTTCAGTCAGTTTCGGTAGTTAGTGAGTTTCCGGATGTATTCCCAGATGATCTTCCAGGTCTCCCTCCAGAGCGGGAGTTAGATTTCGGTGTAGATGTATTGCCAGGTACCCAACCTATATCCATTCCTCCTTATAGAATGACACCTGCAGAGCTGAAGAAGTTGAAGGAGCAGCTGAGAGACTTGTTGGAGAAAGGCTTTATTAGGCCGAGTACATCTCCATGGGGAGCACCAGTGTTATTTGTGAGGAAGAAAGATGGATCGTTGCGGATGTGTATTGATTATAGGCAGCTGAACAAGGTAACCATCAAGAACAGGTACCCCCTTCCCGGGATTGATGATTTATTTGACCGGTTGAAGTAAACTATATTCAAGTACATATTTCGGGGGAGTTGCACAAATTAGGCCGTTAGAAGGCTCGGATAGTCGTGACAAAGTCAAAACTACATTTTTTCCGGCGTAGGATAAGGCTTGAAATCGCTGCGGCGGAGGACGTAGAGGACGATACCTTCATGTTACCCCTTAGTGAGATTATTGGATCCATCATGTTCATGTCTCACACTCCGGCAAGGTATGAGATGACTTAGCTGATCGGGCAGAGATCGGATGCCACATTCACACGTGGTGGTTACATGTCGGTTTTGTTGATGCTCTCCCATAGATATACAAAGATACAAATATATAGACATACAAATTTTATACATATTTTTACATTCATGTCAGATCATATACATGCTCATGCTCAGGTTACAGATTCAGTTTCATGTTCCTATTATTTCATGTGCCTGCTTATTCTTTCAGTTGCTTTACATACAATACAATTCAAATTTACTAACGTCCCTTTTTTCGAGGCCTGCACTTCACGGTGCATGTATTAAATTTTAGGACGACGGATCTGCACGCTAGGACTTCACCTGTATCAGCTATTTGGTGAGCTCCATTTCATTTGGGGTGTCGGTCAGTTATTTCCCATGATCATGTGTTAAAGTAGAGGTATGTCAGGGTCTTTCCCTGGTAAATAATTTTGCAGCCAGACTCATGTTTTAGAGGTTTCATAGACTAGACTAGTCTAGAATGTCATGTCAGTTTTTCAGACTTGTTACATTTTCAAATTATTTCAGACTTATTATATTTTCATATTATAATCACATTATTCAGTTTTGCATATTTTAAATTATTATTTCATGATTTTGATGCCCATGTTGATTCAACAAGTTATGTGGTTCACTCGGTCACATGCAATCAGACACTAAGTGTCATGTTATGCCCAGATCATGGTTCGGGGCATTACAAAGTCAGCCATGTCATATCTCACCCAAAGATTCCAAAGGATGGTAAAAAGAAATGGTGGGCTCCCAAGAAAGGAAACACAAGCATAAATCTCAAACGGAATAACTGATGTCATAAGTGTGGAAAGCCTGAATATTTTATCAAGGAATATCCTCTTCACAAGCATGACTATTACAAGAACAACTCAGAGAGAGGTGCAAAGATGAACCAGGTCCCTGTGAAATTTGAAAGAAGAGATGCACTTAACAATGTAGTAAAGCAAGCTCTGGGTGCCTGGAGTTTTGACAAATCTAAAATTTAAGGTGATCAAGAAAAAACATCTATGATGGATATTGATGACATATCTTCATCACATAACTCAATCTTTGCACTCATGGCTAGAGAGGATGACAAAGAGCCTGGAATGAGAAGAAGCAACCAAAAATGGTATATGGATAGTAGATGCTCAAAGCATATGACTAGAAGAATGGAGGACTTTCTTTCACTTAAAGCTTTTCAAAGCGGGAGTGTATCTTTTGGAAATGGCAAAAATGGATACATTTTTGGCGTGGGTAAAATTGGGAAGACACTCTCTCATGCTATTGAGAATATGCACTATGTGAATGGATTGAAGTACAACTTGTTGTGTGTTTCATATATGACAAAGGAAATGGAGTTAACTTCACTTCGGTGACTTGAATGTCACAAACATAAAATCTGGGGAAGTCGTCCTAGTAGCAAAAAGATTCAAGAATATTTATGTTGCTGATTTTGAGTCCGTGAATGAAAATGATTTAACATGTCTTAGTGTCCGAGAGGATGACATTGAACTATGGCATAGACGGATAGAATGTACTAGCTTTTCTCTTCTCAACAAGCTGGTTACAAAGGACATGGTTCGTGGACTACCAAAAATCAAGTTCTCAGATCACAAGGTGTGTGATGCATATGTAAAAGAAAAGCATCTCAGGTCCTCTTTTAAACCAAAGAAATATGTAAGCATCTCTAAGTCACTTGATCTTTTTCATATAAATCTGTATGGACCAATAAGGATTCCAAGTAGAGGAGGAAAAAAGTACATTTTCGTCATTATTGATGACTATTCTAGGTTCAGATGGACTATGTTTCTAAAATCCGAAGATGAAATATTTCATGTATTTATGACATTTGTGAAACAAATTCAGGTCAAATGGGGAATAAAATTGTGAGCATCCGGTCTGATCATGGAACCGAATTTGAAAATGCAAAGTTCGATGGATTTTGTGCTAAAATGGCATAAGTCATAACTTCTCTGCACCAAGAACACCTCAACAGAATGGTGTGGTGGAAAGGAAAAACATAACTCTTGAAGATATGGCTATAATCATGCTTATTGCCATTGGTGTATCTAAGAGTTTATAGGCTAAAGCTGTCAATACTGCTTGTCATATGATAAATCGATGCATGATCAGGTTCATTTCTTGAGAAAACCCCCTATGAACTATTAAATGGAAAGAAACCCAAGCGGACCTATTTATGAGACTTTGGATGTAAATGTTTTGTTCTTAACAATGATAAGGAGGCTCTGGGAAAATGTTTGCTACAAGTGATGGGGTATCTTTCTTGGATACTCATCTCATAACAAGGCATAAAATGTGTTCAATAAAATAACATAGTATGTTGAGGAGAGTGTGCATGTGATCTTTGATGAGTCTAATGCGCTTGGTGAAAAGGGCAGGCAAGATGATGAATCTAAAGATAAAGAGTTCTCTAAGGTCCTCGATGACGCTATTGAACTCTCCAATGGCAAGACAGATCTGATGGGTCAAGTAAAGAAAGACAATGATACACAAGAACCTGGTGCCTCCATCATTTCACATGACGTTGAACGTCAAGTTACTGACGTTGTATCAAGTATCTCTAGATCAAGCCAGATACATAATGAAAATTTGGCAACTACTGAGGAGAATGCAGGAGCAAAATAAGAGGAACCTGCTCATTATATTATCTAGAGAGTGATCAAGTTGAGGTACGAGTGTCAAACTGGAAACACAAGGGATCTCACCTTTTGCAAAATGTGATTACTCCTCTGGACTCTAGGGTTCAAACCAGGTCTAAGGCGAGAAACATGTTTGCATGCTCTGCATTCTTGTCTAAAATAGAGCCTAAAAATATAAAAGAAGCCCTGAAGGATGCTGATTGGATTGCAGCCATGCAAGAAGAACTCCATCAGTTTAAAAGGAATAAGGTATGTCACTGGTACCTAGAACCTCAAATAGAATCATTATAGGTACCAGGTGGGTAACTCGCAACAAGCTTGATGAATTCGGTAACATTACCAGAAACAAAGCAAGACTGGTGTTTAGAGATATAATCAAGAATAAGGAATTGATTACGATGAGACTTTAGCTCCAGTTTCTAGAATGGAGGCAATTAGAATACTCATTGCATTTGCATCTCACATGGAATTCAAACTGTTCCAGATGGATGTCAATAGTATCTTCTTAAATGGTTACTTGAAAGAAGAGGTTTAAGTGAAGCAACCACCCAATTTTGAAGATCATGAACACTCTGAGCATGTTTACAAGCTTGACAAAGCCTTGTATGGGTTGAAGAAAGCTCCCATATCTTGGTATGAAAGGTTGTCAAAATTTCTCCTTGAGAATGATTTTAAAATGGGGAAAATTGAAAACACTCTCTTTTTGAAGAGGAGAGGAAGAATATGTTGATTGTTCAAGTATACATTGATGACATCATTTTTGGTGCCACAAATGATTCCTTGTATGAGTAGTTTGCAAAGCTCATGGGTGAGTTTAAAATGAGCATGATGGAAGAGCTGAACTTCTTTCTGGTTCCCAAGTGAAACAAACCTCAAAAGGGACCATGATTAGTCAACATAATATATCAAGGAATTGTTGAAGAGGTTTGAAATGGAATATACAAAGGTCATAGATACTCATATTACTATTGCAACTCGACTGGATACAGATGAACCTGGTGCTCAGGTAAACGAAACCATGTACAGGGGTATCATTGGATCATTATTCCATCTTACATCAAGCAGACCCGACATTGTGTATAGTATTGGTCTTTGTGCTAAATTTCAATCTTGCCCAAAGGAATCACATCTCATGGTAGCTAAGAGATTTTGAGATATCCTATGAGAATTTCAATCGCGTTGTGCTCAGCTCCTTTGGATCAAGCAATAACTTAAGAATTTTGGAGTGGTTATTGAATGTGTAACCTTGATGTGCGATGATACTAGTGTTCTAAATATGGAAAAAATCTTATGCAACATAAGAACACTAAGTACATTGATGTCAAGCACCACTTTCTGAGAGATAATATTAAAAAGGGGCTAATTTGTATGAAATTCTGTAAAACAGAGGACCATGTAGTTGATATCTTCACAAAGGCATTGAGAAGAGAGCATTTTGAAAAGAATCGAGCTGGAACTAGGGTTGCTCAAAATGAACTAATCACTCCCTTCTAAAATTCTCCATGATAGGCTATGATCAGAAGACAAGTATATGATTGGAAATGTGTTTATGATAATGACTAACTCAGTTTCATACTGTTACAGGTATAAAGACATGGCGATCTCAAGACATTGCAAGGATAAGCAACGTTACACTATATAAAGATGTTGCCCCATCTCTCTTAAACCTTTTGAGCAACCTGGTTCCTCATTCTGAGGTTAGTATTCTCATTTGTGCCTGCACTTTTTAACTTACTAAGTGTGGCATGTCATTATAAATTCTCCCGCCCAAACTTTCATGGACGAATCTTCTATTTTCACGAGTCACATCTTTCTTTTCACTTCTCAACAAACTTCGCTTCTCTCCTCTGAAACCTTTACTCTTCCGGTTCCTCCATCACCAATCCAAAATATCCAAACATATATCTCACTAATTTTCTCCTTCTCCTTTACTATGTCTCAACCCGAGTCTTCATCTCACCCAAATCTACCTCCTTATCCAACCCTACCTCAATACTCTCCTCTTCTCCCCAGTTACTGCAACCCATCTTGACTTAAATCTTACTCTCTCACCATTTGAACCTACACCCTCCTCAAATCCACCCATACTTACTTCTCTATCTTTATCTTCTACACCTGCTACTCCATATAGACGAAAAAGACTAACTCCTCAGAAGTTTGTCTCAAAACCTAAAGCCTTTGTTCCTAAAGAAGTAGCCTCTCCAAAAGATAGCATTGACCACTATTCAATTTTCAATCCGGTGACATTGATGAAGTTGAATAAAAAGATAAAGAATCTGAGATTACTAGTCAGAGACCGAGGGTAGAAGGCACAAATATTGTTGGATTTGGAGATATTGATGCTCCAGTGGTTCAACCCTCTGAGACAGTAATGGATTCAAAAGAATTGGTCAAGGAAACTCCAAGAAAATGATGATTGTGGATGATAAGGAACATGCCTCCTCTTTTAAGAACAAAGAGGTGAGTTGATTGAGTCTGAAAGAAAAGAGATTCTCATGTCTCGAGAAGGTCTTAAAAGGACGGGTCTTCGATTATGAGATCGCAACACACCCGATGATGAAAGAAATGATTGAAATGGTTGAAGACCAAGAGTGGAGTCATCTATTTCAGCCCTCTGTAGTAGTGTTGTTTGAAGTTGAAGTCTTCGAGTTTTATGACTCGATTGTTGGTCACTGATAAGTAGTGTTGGCAATGGATCAGAGGTGGATCAGGTGGAGCTCAATCCGCCTCCACCCACCAACCATCCATCCACCACCCGACCCATCCATCACCCTATTTTTTCTTCATCCACATCCGATCCACCCATCATCCACAGGTGAATCGGGTGGATCGGATGCTTCGCGGATGAAATTTGTTATAAGTTTAACCATTTGTTCTAGTTTAAAATCAGTGATAATGTTAGTAATTAGTGTTCTTTACTCTTTTTTTAATTCACAACAAAAATGGAGTGACCAAGACCAATATAAATACTCTTAGTTCCAATGTAGCAGTGTCTCATCTGATTAGCACCTTAAATATTTTTATTCATATTCCATTTTTATGTTAGCTCAAACAAATCATACTTTACGTTGCAAAATAAATAATAAAATTAATCAGACCTAACAATGAATAATTTTTTATAATTTCATAAATGATCACTAGCTAAGAACATTATAAAACTTTACTGTTATGGAAGTGAACTCTGGGCCAAAATTATGTTTTTCTTGATTTGCCAAGTTTCATAAAATAATGTTTTTTAAAAAATAATAAATGTTTACTCTTACCCACTTAACACTTTATAAAGTTTGAGTTATCATGGAAGATGAATGTAAAGGCTATGAGCTTATTTAGTTTACCACTGCAAATTTCATAATAAACTAGCAATTATGACAGCAAATATCGAGCAACATTTTCTCTCAATTCTAACATCTATATTTATTAGAATAAAAGAAACATGTTCACAAGTAAAAATAATAAACAACTTAAATTTCAAGAGTGTTTTTTTTACATTCCTTAGAAAAGCAAATAATAAAGAGCTATCAATACCATGAAATACCTTGTGCTATCAATAAGTAAATATAACAATACCTTGTGCTATCATCAATGAATGTCACAAAGTACTTGTTCCCCCCTCTAGTTGGTGCAAACTTCAAATCACATATATCTGTGTGAATAAGTTCTAGAGGAGCGGTATTTCTTTCGACGGATCAAAAATGAAGCTTTGTGAGTTTTGCCTCTACGCACACCTCACACTTATGTTGAGGGTTTACGTCGATAGAAGGCAACAACTTCAACTTTACCAACCTTTGATGGACTTGTAGTTGACATGTCCTAATCTATGATGCCATAAATTAGAGGACTCAAGCAAGTAAGATGAAGAGGCTTCAATATTATTATTTTTACGTAATACATACATGGTGTTCACTTTGAAGAGGCCTTCACAGACGAATCCTCTTCCCACAAACGTTCCATTCTTAGTGACTACAAATTTATTGGACTCAAACACTAGCCTAAAACCAGCATTAACCAATAAAGGACCTGAAATTAAATTTCTTCTAATCTCAGGAACATGCATCACTTCCTTCAGAGTGAGCTCCTTTCCAGAAGTCATCTTCAGGACTACCTTTCCTACCCCAGTACGTTAGAGGAAGCATTGTTGCCCATGAACAACTTCTTGTTTGTAACCGGTGTATAAGTGGAGAAGGCATCTCTGTTGGAACAGATGTGTCTTATAGCACCTGTGTCCATCCACCATTGCATAGGATTCTCGACAAGGTTTTATTCTAGCACCACCGCTGAGAACTCCTCAATCATGTCATCCAGAAACTGATCCTTGACAACGTTAATCTGAGCCTTGTCCTTAGCCTTGGCCTTCACTTGTTGCTCAATCTTGAGCTTGCGGCAGTCCTTGATCATATGACCAGGTTTCCCATTGTGGTGACAGTTTCCTTTGAACTTCTCCGCTGCTTGGGTCTTTCCGTCTTTCTGGAACTTCCGCTTCTTACTTAGGTTCCCTTTGGCCTCTGACAGATTTGCCTTTGCCTCAGCGGGTTGTTTACCCCTAGGCATGACCTTCTTATTATCTTCCTGAATTTGGAGTTTGTTAATAGGTTCTTCAAAGGTCATCTCCTTTGTCTTGAGCTTTCAGTAGCTCATAAACTCATTCCATGAAGGAGGTAACTTTTCAATCAGTGATGCAACCAAAAACTGCTCGTTTGACTTCATACCTTCCAAATCCAGGTGATGTAAAATCATTTGGAATTCCTGGACTTGGGACATCATTGTCTTACTATCCACCATTTGAAATTTCCCAATTATGAATTTCTTAGTACCTGCATCTTGTGCGTTGTACTTCTTTTGTAGCTTCTCCCATAACTCTTTGGAAGTGCCAACGGTGCAATACACCGTGTAGAGAGGGTCTGACAAGCAGTTCAATATGTAATTCTTACACATGAAATCACTATGACTCCATGCATCAAGAACCATCTTCATGCCATTATTGACATGGATACCTAGGCCCCTTTCACCCGTTTCAGAAGGAGAATGGTCCATTTCATATCCAGCTTGTGTAGGATCTTCTGTTAGGAAATATGTCATTTCCATAACAGTCAAATAGAATAGCATCTTTTGTTGCCATCTTTTGAAGTTTGTCACCATGAACTTTTCAGGGCGTTCATGGTGAAATCCAGTGGGTGGAGGAGTGACAACATTCCCTTGAGTGGCATCAAAGGCGTTGGATGAGCCTTGAGCAATCGAAAAGGCATTAGGAGTGCCTTGAGCAGTGGGGAAGACAGAGAGATTGCCTTGAGCAGCAGCATCAGAATCAGAAGCAGTTTGATTTATACCAGTTATCTTTCTAACTTAGTTACTTACAACAAAATCTTGTCTTAAAATTGTTGGGATACAATTGTTGTAGGGAATGAGAAGTAAATAACTATTACAATAGTAGAAAGGATAAACAAACTATTACAATAAAACTGGAAATCAAAACCTTACAAACTGCTTGTGTGATTTGTTGAGTCGAGTGATGACACTCTGTCTTTAAGACAAGATTGCCCCGTATATCTCTTTTTACGGTATTGAGCAATAGTCTCCCAAGATACAACAACAACTTTAACAAGTGAGCAAAAGAAACTCAAATGTTACTCTTGAAGAACTTTGAGTATAGTTACTTTGCTAGAGAGGAAGAATTAGAAAATCTGGAGTATTTTTCTAAGTGTTGAGTGTTGTGTTTCAATTGAGCCAAAGGCCTCAATTTATAGTGTAAGTAGAAGACCCCTCAACTAGCCAAACTAATGGCCTTCAATAGCCATGTAATTGCACTTGAATGAGAGGTTACATTCAACCAAATAATGGATGAATTCATGTGGCAAGTAATGGAGAATCAATGCTCCAAAACTAGCCCAAACGTCAGATTATTCCAACTTTCCGTCGCAGCAATCTGCCTCCGAAGCGCCACGGCTCCAGTAGCTGACCAGTCATTTTGCGCCGCAACCCTTCATGGCTACGCATCGATTTCCGACTCATTTCATTTTACACTTTGTACACTTCTTCCTTCATTTACCAACGTGGAATACTCTGTCATTTTACAATAACCGTCCATAATTCTATGTCTCAAACGTATTACATACGTACCAATATCTCTTTCTCTAATGAAATTTGCGATACTTGGCACTACGTGTGCACGTGTGTGGAAACGACGTTTCCGACGTGGGGCCCAATAGTTCGAGTCATAAATTAATGGGATATACTTATTTCCACATTTAGTAAATTTCTAACACTAATTACTTGATCATATTATATACATAATTACTATTTATATATCAACTATATAATTATTTGTTATATTATTAGTGTAGGCAGAAGCAGATTCATGATTTAAACTCTATGGATTCAATCTTAAGATTCTTAGTATTGAACTCATTATATTTTTAAAGTTATATGTTCATATCTACTATTTTTTACAATTTTAGTAATTTTTCACACATAAATTTATGCTCCATTTCAAAAGTTGGAGGTTCAATTGAAACTCCCGCCTAAAAAGCTAGATAGGCCTCCGAAAATACTTATAAAATTATATTCTAGATTATGGATATATTTAATAAAAAAGTGGATCCACGGATCGGATATGAATCTCAAATACAAGATCCAGATCCAGATCTTATCCGTCAGAAAGGATCTCGTCCAAATTTTGAAAATCTATATCTTATAAAACGGATCAGGATCCACCGATCCAGGATGCAATGATATCTCTAAGTCTTAAAGTAGTGTTGACAATCCACCTTTGCCTTGCATTTGGAATAGAACTTATGTCATGAAAGATTCCCCTAATTCTTCCTCTATTTTCTTTTTATTTTATTTTATTTTATTTATCGGGGAGGGGAGGGGAATAATAAGTGAAGAGTTAGAATATTATTATTACGTGGACTTCACGAGTTCTAATAGGGTCATTTCCACAAATGCCGCTATTTCGGGGTGCAGTGCAGGTCTTTAATTTTTGGTTAAAAGCACTAGTCTTTGATTTTTGTGTTTTGTTGTTTCCTATAGAGGCGCTTGAAAATATTTTTGTCAGTTGTCACTTGTAATCGTAAATAAACGTAGCCAAAGAGCATTTTATATTTAGCTATGAATTTTTTTTGTAGCAAAAAATTAAATTATTCAACTATAAATTTTAAAATCGTGGCATTGCATATTTGTGATAAAACTATATTGTCACTAAGTCGCAGGTTGATTAGAGACAATAAAATGATAGCCATTAATTACTTATATTATTAGTGACAAAAACTAAGGTCCCAATTAAATATAAAATATGTGCTAAAGCTTACAACGTTTAACTACAACCTCTAGTTTATCGCTATTGCAGCAACATAGTTTTTGTGACATAAACTTTTCGTGTCCAAAATGTAACTAATTTTAAGACAAATAATAGATTGTCACGAATTGGGTATATTATTAGTGACAAAATAATGTATCACTGATAACTTAAAATTCATCGCTAATGCTACCTAATAAATGATGGCAAATTATTTTTGGTAGGAAATTTTAGTGGACAAATTTTTGCTACAAAATCATATGTTTCATCACTAAAAGTATTTGACTCATGTATTTAAACATGACATGTAACTTTTATCACAAAAACTGAACAATACTTAATAATTTCATAGCTAAATATTATATTTATTATACTGAGCTAAAAGATCCAACAATTATTTTATTACTCGAACATTTGGTGAATATCACATTCAATTTATTCACACGCTCAACATCAAGTAAATATATCGATAACAAAAAAAGTCGGCTGAAATGTCAAAATAAAAGTATCTGATAAGTTCAGAGGTTTGTATATAAGTTTTGGCCAAACATATACTATATACTCAAGGCTCATTGATTTGTCTAACACAGATCAGAAGCTCGCATAAAAGAGGAAGCGTCATTCATTTGAGCCTTTATCGAATATTAATTGCGATATTGACATCTATATGTAATCCTTCAATTAATATGAGCATTTGTTTTTCAAAAATAGGTTTAGCAATTGAAGCCTGAAAATTTTGACATTGTATAATTACATCCAACAATAACTGAAAATATAATAGAAAAGTCGATATTTTCTTTCTGATTTCACGCTTCAAAATATATATCCCTTAGAAATAGTAACAAATAGAGCTTTATTAAACAAAAAAATCGACGATGAAGAATAGGATTAGGCCATTGGAGAACTCATAACAACTCAGTCGTCAAGTATCAACTTGCAAATTTTGGAGTCAACAATTATAAAAGCTTGGTCTAGAAAAAAATTACAAAATAGTAACACATCTAATTTTTTTCTCTCTTCTTCTTAGATTGAACGAGTGTGAGTATGGTTGGAATTGTTAGATACATCTGGACGATGCTAAGGAAGATTAGAAGTGATTTGGATTGGTTTGGAGTTAAAAATCAGACCTAAAAATCACCACTGACACGTATATCACATTGTATATCATGTATATCACACATAAATTTTCATGATGTCCATGTATATCCGTGCATATACATATAAATTTTAATGAAATGTACACATATACATGATATACTAGAGCTGCACTAATATATAATGGGATATACACTGATATGTACCGAGGGGAATGCACAAATGACATCGTCTTTAACTTTTAGCTTTCAATCTAAAATTCAGCTCAAATCCATTCCAAATCATCTCTAATGTTACACCCCGGAGTTTGGTACACGGATGAGAGCATAGTTAGATGGTTTGAGCCGGTGGTTCAAGACTCTTTCCTAGGGTTCCTTACGGCTTAGATGAATGTTATAAAGGTGTACGGAAGGTTGGAGGCAATTGGGATTGAAGGAACCATCCCTCGATGAAGTTACAGTGATACGCTAAGCATTTCGCGTCGCGGATGAGATCCGCCCCGCAAATTGGGGCGTAGAAAGTTTTCTAGGGGGAGATGTGGTCACATATGGGCACACATATGATCCCGCATATTAGAGGCAGTGGCCGACCAACTTCGTCTATTTAAGTTGTGGAGCATTCTTTTAAATCATTTTTTTGACCAAAATAGATCCCTAAACTCTCCCTAGACATTCTCCAAAGGCCCAAGAGTGATTCCAAGATGATACACCATGTTACAACATCAAGAGCTAGCCTAGATGGAAGATGACACTTCTATGATGTTGTGGAGTGATCAAGAATAGTTGTGAGCAAAGAAAATCTTAGATTTTGAGTTGTTTCTACTAGTTAAGGTTAGTAACTCACCCTTTTGGTTGTCTTTAAGGTTAATCTCCTATTAGATAAGTTGTTTGCATGAAGAATCATGAACTAGAGCTTGAAATAAGAGGAGATGTAGTTGTCTTGTGGTTGGGCTGTTTTGAACCTGTTGTAGTTGGAATTCATGGAAATCAACTTAGGTATGGGCTGTTTTGAACCTGTTGTACTTGTCTAATTTTTAGTATTGAAGACTGAGAATTTCATCACAAGCTAAAGGGAAATGTAGCTAGAAAACATGTAGAAGTTGGGTTTATGTTATTAGAAGTATGAGATGTTTTGGGAGTAATTATTTGGTCTTAGATGGCTGGAAATCATGAATAATAAGTTTTTATGATGTTGTTCTTGATATGGAAGGCATAAGAATTCGGGTGAGGTGCTGTCTGATTTACCGTAGAACGAGCTTGTCGTTTGGTATTTAGTTGGTATGTCCCTTCTTGTTGACATGAGTATTGTTTATAGTTGTAGATGGATGGTGAAGAGACAGATTGAATAATAGTCATCAAAGATTCCCATCCAAGGTATGTTAAGGCTAAACTCTTCCTTCTTTTGGCATGATTGTTGAAGTGACGACGTACAATGAATGTCTGCTAAAAAGACTCTATTTCGATCTAGGGAAAACATGTTGATATCTCGTGAATCCTTGTAGATTTCATAAGAACTAGACATGATGAGTACTATTTTGTTGACTCGTATGCAATAAGTATTTACTAATGATAGGTTTAAAATGCTACTCGGGAGTTAACGACCTTACGTTACTCCGATGAGTTCACAACGACTTCTTATCACTTCAGTGATAGTATAAATCCGTACGTGGATCTAATGGTGACATGTAACCAAAGTAGTGAGGCTATATTTGTGTGTACACTATCTATAGGAGTATGATTATGTATTTCTATTTCCCACCAGGCTACGACAGGTCGGGCAGTTACCACCAGTTGGGTGGTTATGTATTATTATTTACCACTGGTTGGGCAGACACGTTATTTACCAACGGGATACGATCGGTCGGACGATTACCACCGGTTGGGCAGGTGCATTATTTACCCCCGAGATACGGCTGGTTGGGCAGTTACCACTAATCAGTTGAGCAAACGAACAAATAGATCTATGATGTTGATATCAGCTTTTGTTGGTGAGCACCATTTCCTTATGGAGTATTGTCGAGTTAGGGCTATGTTTATATCATGTTGGTACTTTGGGTATGTCAGGGGCCTGTCCCGATTTATGTACTATGTCGACGTTCTCTTATAGGCTTTGTAGACATGTCATGTGTTGTACAATTTGTTCAGTACGGCCTTATAGGCCTAGATGTTGGTTAGAGATTATATTGGCATTGTCGGCCTTAGTTTGTATATATATTCGTAAATTGGGTTCTTTTGTTTGTAGGATTTTATGTCGTATTTTCTTATAAATATCATTCTGAGGTCTTGTCGTCCCAGACATTTATACATTCGTGTGATGATATTCAGGTGGTTCGCTCGGGTCATGCAAGCGCGGGGTGCCGGCCACACCCCCTAAGGTTGGGGTGTGACATCTAAATACTTTCAAAATTGATGTTCAAGCTCCTTAAGATGTTTCCAACAAAATTGGATATAATCCAATCAACATTAGTCTTTATTTACTTGAATAAATGAAGATTTGACAACCTTCTTCAATACATGTCTCCTTCTCATCATTAATTTTGATTTTCAAGAAAAATTATTGAGAAATTTGCCCACTATTTGTGTCTAAAAATCTGAAACCCCCCCCCCCCTCCCAAAAAAATGAATCTTATTAATTTCAATATAAAGATTTAGATATAATGATAGACAGATTTGGGGAGAAAATTTAATTTTGTTTGGAAAAGTAAGTAGATAACCTAGAAGAGATGGAATTTGAAATTTATAATTGTTCTAAGGTTTTGACAAATGAAGTTTCTGATTATGAAAAGTCAAATGTTTAGCCTAAAATGTGGGTTTTGAGTATCGGGTGTCAATTACATTTATTTAGGTTATTTTATGCCATTTATTGCGTCAAATTATCATACAGTGCCAAGTTTCCTTATTAATTTGCCCAAACAACGCATTTAATCAAGTTGAAAAGAAATCTATGCATATAAAGTAGTGGCTAGACCGGCTATATTATACTAGGTTGAGTGTTGATCAGTCTAGAATCCTCACCTTCAAAAGATTTGGTAGCAGAAATGAGGATACTTAGTAAGATGAATGTGAGGGCATACTAGGAGAAACATGATTAGGAACGAAGATATACGAGGCAAGGCGGGAATTTCCTCCGTGGTGGACAAATACAGGAAATAAGACTGAGATGATTTGAACATGTGAAGAGGAGCACATATTTTCGAGTGAGGAAATGCGAGAAGTTGACAGTGATAAATGAGAGGTAGGTAGACCGAGAAAGAGCTGTGGAGAGGTGATTAGACATTTCATGGCAGATCTTCAGCTCATCGAGGACTTGACCCTAGATAAGAGAGCATGGAAGTCAAGGATTATGATAGACCTTAGTAGGTAGTCGAGCTACTTCTATCTTCACATTGGTAGAGCATGTTTTTAGATTGGAGCACCTATCTGCTCCTTCATATTATTATTATTATTATTATTATTATTATTATGGAAAGAGACCAAATATACACCTGAACTTTGCAAACATGTATAGATATATCCTCCGTTTAAAGTTCGGCTCATTTATGCCTTTGTTGTCCAACTTTTACCCTGCTGGAAATTCAATTACCATTAAATTTTACTTTTCTAACATCAAAAATTGTCACATGGCATTTAAATTGTCACGTGGCATTTAAATTTAAAAGATCCCTCCCATATAATCTACCCCTCCAATAACCCAATTAAACCCTCCCAAAAACCCATCGACGATGATTATTATTATTATTATTATTATTATTATTATTATTATTATTATTATTATTATTATTATTATTATTATTATTATTATTATTATTATTATTATTATTATTGTTGTTGTTGTTGTTGTTGTTGTTTTTGTTGTTGTTGTTGTTGTTGTTGTTGTTGTTGTTGTTGTTGTTGTTGTTGTTGTTGTTGTTGTTGTTGTTGTTGTTGTTGTCTTATTTTTTATTTTTATTATTATTGTTATTTTTTTGGTTATCTTTACTATTTTTCTGTCAGTATCTTTTTTTTTCTTTAATATTTTCATTGTAGCTTATTGTACTCTTGTATTTTTTTCAAACCTATTCTAAATATGATTTTTTTAAAACGAATGGTCTATTGGAAACTATTTCTCTACCCCACAAAAATAGTGGTAAAATCTGCATACACCCCACTCTTTTCAAAACCTACTTATAGAACCACACTGGATATGTTTTTATTGTATTAACTGTCTAGGCACTATCAATTTATCCTAGCACTTGTGTAGTAGCAGCATAAACATGAAACCTACTTGGGCAATGCAATCAGGGTGGATGTAAATATATTAATATAGTAAGGCAACAGTTAGAGTTACTACAATATTTTTTTCGACTTCAATTATATACATGTATACTACGTTTGTGTTCGCAGCGCATAATAATTTTAACACTACGCTTACAATTGTAGTCTCTTAACCACTAAACTGTCTCCTTAAACCTTTCATTCCTTGTGAGGAATAATGTATATGCTTTTGACATTAAATTCTAAAGGAGGGGTGTTTCTTCATGAATAAATTATACAAGAGTTACAATATAGAGATCATAAATTTCGATAAGCAATAACAAAGTTAGTGCATGTATTATTGATAATGTGAAAAATGATGTTTCCTTAGCTTTTGTTGAAGTAGGTTCGTTGACTTACATCCCATACAACCCTATGATTGCCCTCCATGCACGTTTTAACAATTTTGAATACATGTAAAGCAATAATGACCTTTTAACCAATTCTAATGTAACGTTTAGCTACTAATTGTTTTCTTCCTTCGCTTTTAAAGCAAGCAAGTCCTTTCTTTATTTCTTTATATACACAATTCTCAGTCCAGTCGAAGGTCAGTTTTCACCCTTCTAATTTAAATAGTATCTTCTGGGAAACAATTTTCCAAAGTTAAATTGTACATGCTGTTATTTCCTCTTTTATATTATTTATAGTACCTTTTATGCATTAACAAAATATATATTGTTTTTATTAATGTTGAGTTTGGTGTTGTGACATTTGACCCAACATATCTTCTAAAGTACTGATTTGAATGGAAATGTTGGGACAAATGTCATAACATTCGGACCAACATCTTCGAAAAACAGTTTTGTCTTACTTCACGTTAAGAAGTAATACTTTACTGTGATGTAAAAACGACTTAGGGGTGGTACTCGGAGCTGTGTAAAACGTGGGAGAAAGAGTCAAAGCTTGGGGAAGAAGTCGAGTAAGGAACAAGTCAAAGTTGTTGAGATTTTCACTCCTTAATCATCTACCACAAGCTGCCCATCTTTTCCTCAACTTCCACAACCGATCGATGAGTCTTTCAATGGAACTCTCTGCTATAAATAGAGACGCCACAACAGTGCATCAATATCCAGAATCAGATTGAAAAAATACCAAGAGAGCTCTCGGGATTTCATCACAGAAATCTGAATCATAAGTGTTGCCTAAGTGTGTCGACAACATTCTGTACAACATTACAATTGTTGTTTAGATTCTAGATTAGTTTTGTATGGAGCGATTGTAATGAAAGGTTATCTATGTCTACTTAGTTAGATTTTTCAGGCCGAAGTCATCTGCGACTTCAACTTCTTTCCATTTTATATTGTAAATATGTAAAGAAAGGAATTTGTATTTTTGTATATAATACATATACAATATATCTGGTCATTGACCATCATAAGTTATATATATTATATAACTTATGAAAATTTTAAACCTTTGTGTTCTTTAAAGTCCACTGCATTTACTTTTTAAAGTTTTTGTTTTGCTAAGTGTTGTTACTGGTGTCACACGACATAATTGTCGACATTCGAAAATAGAATTGGCATTCGATTTATTTCATCTCTTGTTTTTACTTTTCGCAGTTTCTGACACACTAACAAGTGGTATCAGAGCCGACACTTAACACAATAAGTGTTTGGTCCTGTTGTCATAAGTTATGGATCCGACAAATTTTGACTATTGGTAGACTTTCTATTTTAGATGGATCAAATTATGCCTATTGGAAGATTCACCTACGTTCACATATCAAATCTATTGATATTCATGCATGGAGATCTATAACCAATGGGTATGTTGTTCCAATGTTGCCACCGGATGAAGAAGGTGACATTATTGCTAAACCTGAATCTGAATGGACTACAGAAGAAATCAATAAGGTTAGTTTTAACGAAAAGGTCTTAAATGTAATTTTTGGATGGGTTGACCTTTACATGTTCAAACTCATTCAAAACTGCCCCACGACCAAGGACGCATGGGATACTTTACAAATTCACTATGAAGGGAGCTCAAGTGTTCGACGAACAAAGTTACGCATGCTCATGAGTAAATATGAACGTTTAAGGATGGAAGAAGCAGATGATATTAAATCTTATTTTGAAAAGTTGATTGACATCTCAAATGAATGTCAAGTGCTTGGTGAACTATTAACCAACACTCAACTTGTTGAAAAGGATCTCCGTTCTCTTTCTGAAAAGTTCAATTTAAAATTTTGTGCTATTGAAGAAGCTCACAATTTTGCCACAATGGACTTTCATACCTTGATGAGCATACTAAAAACTTATGAGATGAACATTGAGAATCAAAAGGAATTGAATAAAAGCAAGAATATGTCACTTCAAGTTCAATTATCGGAGAGTCAAATCGAATAAGATGATGAGAATCTTGAAGAAATTGGTGAAGGTGCAAATATTTCCTTACTCACTCGAAAGTACAATTCGATTGTGAGGAAGTTCAATAATGAGAGAAATCAATCTAAATCTAAAGAGCACCAAAACCAAGTTTTCAATCAAAAGCCCACTAGATTCCTTCCAAATGTACAAAAAGGAAATCAACTAAGAATAACCAACTCAGATCGTACCAAATTTGATCCCAAATAACTTAAGTCCGTGTAATGCCATGCATGCTCAGGTTGGGGTCATTATGCTAATGAATGTGCAAACACTCTTAGAAAATTTGGTAAGAACCTATGGGTTTTTCTTAGTGATGATGAAGAAGAAGATGAAAGAGATTGTGAAATTGAAACACAAGCAATGTTGGCTACTGCTTTCGAACAGTCTATATCGGATAATGAAGATGTTGTATATAATGTTGTCTCAGATGTCACAACATTTTCTACAACATCAACATCCTCAGCGACATCCGAAAAGGTATGAATTCTTTAACTATTCTGATGTTAATTTCTTTAGTGGTCTATTTATGTTAGTGAGGCTGATTGTATGGATCAAGTTGAATGGAAAGATGATATGATTAATGAATTACAAAGTATTTGTAAAGCATTAATCACAGAATCCAAGCAATTTGACAAAAAGATAAAATCTTTAACTCATGAGAATTTAGAATTAACATGCACTATAACCCGACTTGAGGTTGCACATACCAAAAAGGATATTGAGTGCAAAATTGAATTTAGTCGAAGCAACCTTCCGCAAGCTCAACACAAGGACTTTGAAATTGAATGAGATACTCAACTTTAATAAACCTTCACACACATGTATTGGGTACGAAAACTCTCTTAAAACCATATGTTCTAATCTCTTTGATGAAAATGAGAAAGTACGCTTTGTAAAAGAAAAAGGGATGAATAATATGTTCTCATTTATGTCAAAGAAAATGAAGTTTGTATGTCATCACTGTAACTCCCCATGGACACTTAAAACCATAATGTTTCAAACTTCAAAATTCTGTGAGTAAAATGTTGCCTAAATTGTTGTCCAACATTCCGGATAAACATCGAAGCAACATTTCTGAGCCAAAAGGTAAAAAATATTTTAAGAGATTTTGGGTTCCTAAAATGGACTTAACTTGGAATGTCAATATAACTGCATTAAGAACTAACATTTCAGGTTCTTGGTACTTTGATAGTGGGTGTTCTCGCCACATGACAGGTACAAGAGGATTTCTAAGGAACTATGAGTCCTTCAATGGAGGAAATGTGACTTATGGAGGTGGCAGTAAAAGCAAAATAATTGGAAAATGGATCTTGGATGTTCCTGGTTTTCCAACCTTAAAAAATGTCTTACACGTTGAGGACTTAATGGCTAATTTGATTAGTATTAGTCAATTGGTGATGACAATCTTGAGGTAAAGTTTAATAAGAAGGCATGTAAAGTTACTAATGAAGCAAATATATGTATCATGATAGGTACAAGAACATGTGACAATAATTCTAAGATCGATGACACAACACTATGGCATCAAAAGTTGGGGCATGTCAACTACCACAATTTAGAAAAATTGGTCTCATATTAAGCGGTTAGAGGCATACCCAAACTTAGCCATAAAGGTAAAACTGTCTGTGAAGATTGTTTGAAAGGTAAGCAAACCCGTGTCTCTCACAATGTTGTCCAACATGACGGACAACATTCATGTACGTCTCACTGTTTTCAATTGCTACATATGGATTTAATGGGTCCAATTGAAGTAGACAGTCTAGGAGGCATGTGGTATTCCTTGTGATAGTAGATGATTTTTCTAGATATTCTTGGATATATTTTTTGAAAGAGAAATCACAAATGTTTGACATATTTAAAATCTTGCACTCTAGAATTAGAAATTTATTCTATTCTTCTATTTTTTGGATTAGATCCGGCCATGGAAAAGAATTTGAAAATAGTTCATTTACAATTTTTTGTGAGAAAAAGGGATTTTTTCATGAGTTTTCTGCCCCCTAAACTCCTCAACAAAATGGGGTTACTGAACGGAAGAATAGGACATTGCAAGAAATGGCTAGAGTTATGCTTAGTTCTAAACACTCGTCAAAACATTTATGGGCAGAAGCCTTAAATACTGCTAATCACATCACTAAGAGAGTCTATTTAAGGCCAGAAACAAAGATGACACCCTATGAGATTATAAATGGAAAGAAACCAAACTTGCGTTACTTTCATGTTTTTTGTTGTATTTGTTATATTTTAAATGACATGGATTATTTGGCAAAATTTGACTCTAAGAGTGACAAAGGAATTTTTGTTGGCTATTCACAAAATAGTCCTGCTTATCGAGTATACAATCTGAGATCCAAATAAGTACAAGAGTTTGTAAATGTTATCTTTGATGATCTTTCTGATGTTTCAGAAAAAACTATTGAAAATAACATTATAGATACAGTGGAAATTCCACAGATTGTAGAAGAATCGGATGTTTCCACAAATGTTGCCACACCTGAAGCAACATCCAAAACAACTATAGAGACCACAAAGTCCAAAAATGGGGAGTCAAGTGTTGAATTGTTAGACCAAGTTCGTAGGGACCCATCATCAAGGATTAGGAAGAATCATCCAACGGGCCAAGTGATAGGGGGAGTTTTTGAAGGAATTAAAATAAGAGGGAAAGAACCACTCAACTACCGAGAAATGGTAAGGTATGTGTGTATGTCTACCATATACCAAGAGGTTAGTATTTCTTGTTATATCTACATTAGAACTAAATAATGTTGTATAAGTACTCAAAGATAATTTCTGGATACAAGCAATGCAAGAAGAGCTTGAACAATTTTCTCGAAATGAAGTTTGGGACTTAGTTCCACGTCCAAATAATACAAATGTAATTGGAACTAAGTGGATTTTTAAAAATAAATCAGACGAATCGGGAACAGTTATTAGAAACAAAGCTCGTCTAGCTGCACACGGTTATACTCAGGTTGAAGGAATCGATTATGACGAGACCTTGCACATGTGGCTAGAATTGAGTCAATTTGACTTTTACTTGCTATTGCTTGTTATCTGAAAATTACTTTACACCAAATGAACGTGAAAGGTGCATTCTTAAATGGTTATCTAGATAAGGAAGTCTATGTTAAACAACCAAAAGGATTTGAATATCCTTACCATCCACACTATGTGTACAAGCTCAAGAAGGCTTTGTATGGGTTGAAACAAGCCCCTCGTGCATGGTATGGTCGTTTAACTAACTTTTTTCTTGAATTTGGTTTTAACCGTGGTGAAGTTGATTGTACTTTATTTATTAAACGACACGGTGTAGATATTATAATTGCTCAAATCTATATGGATGACATAGTATTTGGATCGACTTCACAGTCATACCTACATTCATTTGTTGAAGCTATGTCATCGACATTTGAAATGAGCATGATTGGGGAATTAACTTTTTTCTTAGGCCTACAGATAAAGCAAAGTGAAGATGAAATTTTCATCTCACGGAGTAAATATGCCAAGAATCTAGTTAAAAGATTTGGGTTTGAGAACGCTAAACAGATGACAACGCCAATGGGCTCATCGCAGAAGGTATGTAAGGATAATGTTAGTGAAAATATCGACCCAACATTATATCGATCTATGATATGTAGCCTTGTTTATCTTACTTGCTAGTCACCCAAATATTATGTTTAGTGTTTGTGTTTGCGCACGTTTTCAAGCCTGTCCCAAAATGTCCCACTTAAATGTCGTGAAACGTATTATTTGATATGTTGCTGGCACATGTGAGTTGGAAATTTGGTATTCCAAAGACACTAATCCTAACTTAATAGAATTTAGTGACTCGGATTGGGATGGAGACGTGGATGATAAAAAAAGTACAAGTGGATGATGTTTTTATCTTGGCAATAACCTTGTTTCATGGTATAGTCGTAAACAAAACTGTGTCTCTTTTAATTGCTGAATTTGAATATGTAGCAGCTAGAAGTTGTTGCTCTCAGTTAATGTGGCTACGACACATGTTAGACGACTATGAATTTACTAGCAACATTTTGATTTTGTACTGTGATAATTTGAGCGCTATAAATATTTCCAAAAATCCAGTTAAGCACTCACGTACAAAATATATTAATATTTTACATCACTTTTTAAGAGATTTAGTTGAAAAACAGCTAGTTAAAATTGAACATATTGACACTCTTCATCAACTAGCTGATATTTTTACAAAAGCTTTGGACCATGAGAGGTTTTCTAGTTTGAAGAAATCTCTTAGTCTTTGTAAACTCTAAAAAGAAGGCATTTTTGGTGAATGTCGGCTGAAACGTTGTCTAACATTTCGGGTGACATTTACCTATGTTATATCACTAACTGATTATTGTTGCTATATAGTGCATAACTTTTGGTCACACAAGCATGATCCTTCAATAAAAATATGTTTTCAATGTGATACCGTTCTCTACGATAATATATATATATATATATATATATATCATAAAAAGAGAGTATCAAAATAAGGCAAAGCCTTTACAAATGTTTGGCAACTGTGGAAAATGGGCAAAGCCCTTGAAAAGATACGGTTCCTATTTTATAGGAGTGCCGAGTTATTCAAAAGAATTTTGAGAATACTAAATAAGTATTCTTATTTTTTACACGAAAAACTCTTTTTGTATGTGTTTTATGATTAGATCAACATTGGTCCAGTGGTCAAACTCATAAAATACGTATAAAATGTGTCTTGATTTATTGCCAAAATTGAAAATTCTTGTGTGATCAAAATACTTGTGTCGTCCAAAATGTTGCTAACATTGCTGTTGACATTTTCAGAATGTGATATGTGTTGGGATGTTGTTCTTATCTGATCATTGAAATATCAGATCCTACTCCCTATTATATGCCTTGTTTACAGAAATTTCTAAATTTAAAATGATAAGAATATATTTTATTCCAACCGTGATGTTTATCCAAATATTTTAGATGTAAGTTATTGTGTAAAAATGAAACACCTAAAACTAAGGGATTTTTGTTGCTAAGAAAGATTAGCCATGTATATAAACATTCCTCTCATTTGCTATCATTTTATCATTTTTGAATTTTCTCACAAAAATAATAAAAAGGGGAGAAAATCACATCGGGTATACATTCTCTTACCCGATGGAATCACTAAATCAAACTCCAATCTCAATCTCAAAACCCTCTCCTCAAGCTTCACCTATGGAAATCTCTCCAATGTCAGAACAAATATCAACTAACATTCCACCCAACACTCCCATGAGCATTAGCCCTTCATCAAAATCGAAAAAACCCAAGCATAATACCCATCAACAACCAAGCCAGTCTTCTTCCTCAAATCTCCCTGAGGATCCTTCTAAAGCAATATTGTTTAAAGGTTTTGATGAACCTTTAGATATTAGCTATCGTGGAAGAACAAAGCTGAAAGTGAAAATGTTGCCAGAAATGTCACCAACATTCTGGGAAACACTGGTCCAGGACAGTCTACACTGTCTACGGAATGGCTTGTGGATCAAATTGAAAAAATCAACCAACAGATTTCTGATGCTACTTTCTTCACAAAAAGGGGGAGATGATGTTGATGTAGGGGGAGAGAGATGATGATGATGCAGGGGAGAAAGCTAAAGTTGCTATCTTTGCGAAAGTCGCTTATGTCGCAAGTCGCTATGCTATCTTCAGAAGAAGCTGCTATCTTTGCGAGAGGAAGTGAAAAGCTGTTATGCAGGGGTAGAAAGATCTTTGGAAGTTCTTTATCTTGTATGATGAGCAAGGAGGAAGTTGAATGATGTTGTTGAACTTGAGCTGTAAATGTTTGTTCAATTGTTTGATGGATTGATGTGGATATTTGTTGACAATGGTTTATTTCTATTTGTGTTTTGTATATATTGGATGATATGTGTATATATGTGATCATATCTTTTTTCTTCTAATCCTATGACTTGGTATACACTGGTATACTCAAGTTTTGCTTGTATGCCATCACAGGTTAAGGGGGAGCTTGTCAGTAATTACAAGTGTTGGACAACATCTTTGACAATGCATTAAGTCGTTTGTACATTTTGTAATGTGTTTTGTGAAAAAAGGCAAAAAGTGGAAGATTGTTAATGTTGAGTTTAGTGTTGTGACATTTGACCCAACATATCTTCTGAAGTACTGATTTGGATGGAAATATTGAGACAAATGTCATAACATTCGGACCAACATCTTCGAAAAACAGTGTTGTCTTACTTCACGTTAAGCAGTAATATTTTACTGTGATGTAAAAACGACTTAGGAGTGGTGAATCGGAGTTGTGTAAAACGTGAGAGAAAGAGTCAAAGCTTGGGGAAGAAGTCAAGTAAGGAACAAGTCAAAGTTGTTGAGATTTTCACTCCTTAATCATCTACCACAAGCTGCCCATCTTTTCCTCAACTTCCACAACCGATCGATGAGCCTTTCAAGGGAACTCTCTACTATAAATAGAGACGCCACAACAGTGTATCAATATCCAGAATCAGATTATAAAAATACCAAGAGAGCTCTCGGGATTTCATCTCAGAAATCTGGATCACAAGTGTTGCCTGAGTGTGTCGACAATATTTTGTCCAACATTACAATTATTGTTTAGATTCTAGATTAGTTTTGTATGGAGCGATTGTAATGAGAGGTTGTCTATGTCTACTTAGTTAGATTTTTCAGGCAAAAGACATCCGTGACTTCAACTTTTAACTCCTTTACATTTTATATTGTAAATCTGTAAAGAAAGAAATTTGTATTTTTGTATATAATATATATACAATACATCTGGTCATTGACCATCATCAAAATAATGGAGATATTCGTAGTAATTAAGTTGGTGAAATATAATCCATCAACTATTTCTTCTACATCAAGCTCGTACCGGCGGATGCTGGATCAGTATCTTGCACCACTTTGTCACAAAATAGGTTCCGACTTGGGGTATGTTTAGGAGGGAGAGAAAACAAGCTCCTTAAGGATTAGGAGAATGATTTCCTGAAGAGAGTAGGAAAAAGAAGTCTCATAAGTAATCGACCACAGTAATTGCCTTCCGTCCGGGACGGAGCTAGAAGTTGATATACTGATTAAGCCGAACCCAGAAGTTTTTGCTCAAATAGTCTATTCATATTTAAAAAATCATTAAAATTGAAATCCTGGCTCCGCTTGTGCTCCACCATGATTCCACCCCCACCCCCAAACACACACTAGTGGTAGTATCAAGATTTAATTCAAAAATATTACACATGACATATGAACCCTATTAACACAATTATAATCTTTCAACTAAAGGAAAATTCAATTTAACTCCTTCCTCCAACCTAGATCTGCCCTTGCCTCTCATACACATGCACCCTCACCCCTCATCCATAATGCTTGACTAGATTATATATAATAAATATTTTTGGTATAAATATGTTTGCTTACTTACCAATCAGAAAATAAGAAAACAATTTCTTTTTCAGAAAAATACTTTTCATGAAAACATATTCCTTCATACTAAACACATCCATAATATAAAGATATTTATTTTTAAATAAATTTTTCAATTAAATAACTCGAGCATAAATCAGTAAAGTGTTATATGTGATGCTTAAAATTATGGGGGGGGGGGGGTAAATACGTGAGTTAAACACCTGTTTGGTCCACAGTCAATTGGGAGCTTTGCAAAATCAGTAAAGTTTCTGCTGGTCCTATTAAATTACATGAGTAGTAGGTTTGATCCTTCTTCTTTACTTTACCTCGTCAATTCTCAATAAATTAAATAACCTAGCTAATTTTACCATTTTCCCAACTAATTGCTTCCACCACTCTCCCCTACACACAAAAATAAGTAAAAGAGTCATGAGTATGAACCATGACTATAACAAGCCCACATCTTTTTCTAGTAACAAAAAACCAACTTCATCTATTTGGAGTTCTAAAACTTCTTCTTCTTCTTTAGGATTTTCTTTACTGAAGGATATAAGAAGTAAGGTAGGCAGTGCTCTAATTTTCTGTTCGAAATCTAATTACAGAAAAAGGTGTTCACGTAAAGTAGTCTCTTCAACAAGCTTGGTAAGGTCGCATTCATATGCAGAAAGATTTGATTCTCAAAGAGCTGAAGCCATTGAGGATTGCATCCACTTCTTGAATTTGAATTCTTCCTCTAATTATTCACTGCAGAGATCCAGTTCTGTTTCATAACAAAGTGATGTAAATATGATATGCACTATTTTATTTTATTTTGGCATCCATTTATTTAGCTAAGTATAGGATAAAAACTTCTGCTAGTATGAATAGAATATTTAACCCGCAAGGGTAGCCAAGTTGGTGTAGCAGTAGAGCGCGCGACCGCAAGGTCACGAGTTCGATCCCCTGCATAAACCTTCTTGGTTGAGTCTGTTATACATGGCTTGCCAAGTGTGGTTAATCGGCTGACGTGGTTTGCAGGCTATTGCGTCAGTCCGAGGTTTACCCTGTGCGCACTCGAGAGAGTAGCGGCTGCGGGTTCCTTCGTCAACAAAAAAAAAAGAATAATTATGTTACTATTACTAGACCTCCTTTCATATGAATTTTGCATAAATTGCAATTTTATCTATTTATTTCTTCCAAGAGTTTCATGCTATAGCTTTTGTGTTAGTTCTTTTTTTTTCTTGTGCTGCTTGATTAAATTAAGGAAGTTCATAAATTTTTGTTTTAAATTCTATCTATAAATTTTAGTTTGTTTCACTCATATAATGAAGATACGAAAATTGACACTTATATACAACTACCAATTAATATTGGCATGTTTATTTTATCAAAGAATAGGTTTTGCAATAGAAGATCAGAGAAAATTGGAATGTATATCCAAATCCCGTTATAACCGACGACTAACAGGAGAGTAAATATTTTTTCCTAATTCACACTCAAAATGTGTATCCCTATTTATTGAGTTCTACATTCTCGACTCCCTCCTTCTCTATACACTCTACACCCTTTTGCTACCACACACATAAAATTATTCCATTTTTTTCGTCTCCAAACATAATATTTAGCCCACAAAAAAAAAAGGAAAAGGAAAAGGTTTGATTCATACGGTAAGTCTGTGCATATAGTGTTCCAAAAATACATCAAAAGCGGAGATTTCTGTTTGAAGAGAAGACGACTAGGGAAAATTGGATTCGGCCATTGAAGAACTCACAGCAACACCACCAATGGAGTATCAATTTGCAAACTGAAATAAATAATTACAAAATTTTCGTCTAGGAAAAATTACAAGATAGTAACGCATCCAAGTTCTTTTTTCTTCTCTCTTCTTCTTTGTGTCGTTAGATTGAATGAGTGTGAGTTGGTATGGTTGGAATATTTGGACGATGGTATATACAAATTTTGAGGATGACTAGAAGTGATTTGGATTGGTTCAGAGTCAGAAAATCAGACGTAAAATGTCATAGCGATGTATGTATATCAGTGCATATCACACGCACAATTCATGGACATCACTGTGGACTGTGTATATCATGTATATCAGTGTATATGTCACAATATATTTTTGTGGATTTATAAAAATACATAGGATATACATGATATATATGGAGATACAATATGATATGTGCTTCGGCCTTCGGACCTACGGTTTGAACCGAGAATTCTTTCGGATGTACGGTTTGGTCCCGAAGTTTCAAGATGTACGGTTTGGTCCCCGAAGTTTTCGAAAGTTGGAATTTCGACGGTCAAAGCGAGAAACGTCCAAGCTCTCAATTCAGCCATTTATTTTGGCTGAATTACTCCTCCTATAATGGCCAAAACAGTTGGTCTTTCACCATTTATGTTGGTGACTTTACTACCTCCACAATGGCCATTATTTGGCTATTATGGAGGCGAGTTTTCGAGCGCTTTTTCAGCCCCTCCTACACCTATATAAACACCCCTTACACCATTGTTGAGCACACTTGATATGCACGAAAATACACAACCAGAAAAAATCTTCTTGGGCTGAAAAAGCTGCTGAAAAGCGCCTCCATAATAGCCAAATAATGGCCATTATGGAGGTAGTAAAGTCACCAACATAAATGGTGAAAGACCAACTGTTTTGGCCATTATAGGAGGAGTAATTCAGCCAAAATAAATGGCTGAATTGAGAGCTTGGACGTTTCTGCTTTGGTGTCGAAATTCCAACTTTCTCGAAAACTTCTGGGACCAAACTGTACATCTTGAAACTTCGGGGACCAAAGCGTACATCTTGAAACTTCTCGGGACCAAGCTGTACATCGAAAGAATTCGGTTCAAGCTGTAGGTGCGAAACACGGGATCAAGCGTACTTACGGCAAAGTTTTCTGGCCCAAAAAGATAATATCAGAAGGCCCACAGCCCACAGCCCACGGCCCACGACCCGTGACCCGTGACCCGTGACCCGTGAACCCGAGAACCCGGAACCCGGAACTCGGAACCGGAACCGGACCGGACGGGCGGGCGGCGGCGGCGCGCGTGTGGTCTTTCCTCGAACCAAAAGCACGTCTAGGTCCTCCTCCTTTAAACACATGGGATACCCCTTGGGGTCCCAAACCCCAAACCAATTTCGAATCTTATATACACAACAATTCTTTCTTCCTCTACCGATGTGGGAGAATTACACACAATACCACACTTTCCATGCTTCAAACACCTTACTTCGTGAACCAATATCTCTTTCATTTCTCAATGAAATTTCTTGGCCTTACGGTTATCTACGTACTTAGTAGATCATGCATGTGTGAAGAATCGGATTCTCCAACATACGTTACACTAGTGTTTAAGCCGTTAAAGTTGGTCGGTCGCAACTCCCGCCAAAGGCAAATTTCCAACAATCCCCTCTTGAAAGAGATTTTGGCGCACTCACATGGTGTCTTTTCATTTCCAAGCAATATTTCGGCGGACCGATGTTGCATAAGGAGAGGTAGCCTCGGCTTTGAACCTTCCATAGTTGAATACCATCGGACTTACTTCTTGCGCGGTGAACGTGATGTCTTGAACCGTCGGTGTGTAGTGTAAGCCAAGACAACGGTACCAACACAACAAATTCCCTTACTCTCTTCTTCGTAATGTTTTGTCCGTTTTGGCCATGGACAACGTCTTGGATTCTTAAGTGCGTTCAATTTGAGGCGGCCGTCCTCGCACTTAAATAGGTGGTCTCCTACAAGGTATTCTGCTATACCCCACTTCACAAGTGTTAGGAACCATTAAAAGTTTCCCAAAGACCTAACCTCAATTGTTGAGGATCATTACAAGTTTTGAAAACTTAACCTTTACCCATATGCGCGAGATAGCACTTAACGTCTATCGCGGGAACGGCTTTGGATTTGGTGTTTCTCTTCGAGAAATCACTATCCGAAGTGCTCATGCTTCGGACCGAAGCGATCAGGCGAACCTTTACAACTTAGTTTTCCCATTGAACCAAATTACGGGATCTCCGAGTTCGTAAGGTTGGGTTTCCATTTGTATTGGTTCGTATATTTTGGGTTTTAAGCCCATTCCCCTAGACAGGCGAGAACACTTGATCTCGGGTAGTCCCTTAGTTAGTAAATAAGGAAGTGACACCCGTGATGATCAAGCGCCATACGGTCTTATGTCTCCGACGGATCCGACGGATATGTCCAGACGCCGTCATCCGTGTCCTTCCTAAAGCCGACCGGCTAGCCACGAGTGTATAAGCTGCCGAAGGCACGGGTTTCTCCCAATAAGGGACGTCCTCTAAGGATCCGTGAAGTTACTCAACTTCTTTCATGCTTTGTATAAAGCGATAAACTCCGATTCCATCATGAATCGGTCGATGCAAGTTTGCTTAGAGGATTTTCCAAGAACCACCATACACAATTACTTGTGGCTTTGGTGTTCTTCAGATCGATGTCAGTTTGCATCTTGTGTTCTCTCGAGAACCGCTGGACATCCGAGAATACTATAATCCGTAGATAAGCGAATAATTCGGATATCGTCATATCCGACTTAACGCCTTCTATTGATCATGTATTAAGATCATCGGTGAACCTTAGTTCAACTGATCATTTGTTGGACGATACCAAGTCGGTTGTAGTGTGTACAATACATTGAACTACACGTGACACGAGCATATCGCTCCTTGTCTATGGGTGCACCATGATTCCAATCAGTTCTATGATTCATATCCATTGGTGGCTTCAACGAGGCTGTCAACTATCGACCGTCCGTTAGATGTCTTAGAAATCCAATTCCTAAGATGTCATCTGTGATACTCATATCTTTCATATCGAGACTTTGTTTCAATATGATTTTCACTCTAAGACCGTTGGTTTTCCAAGCTGTTGGCTTTCTAACTTCAGAGTCAATGTTTCGTGGTCGGATTCATTGTTTTGTTTTATACGAGACTTTCGGGACTAAAATGTAAACATTTCAGGGACCAAAATGAAAGTTCAGGAAGAAGCCCAACAGTTCAGCAAACCAATTCTGATCCTCTTCTTCCAACTCTCCGGTTGGGAAGGCTGTTTCAACATTCATGCCACGCAAGACTGCAATGGCCCTGGATGTGAAGCTACTCACAGGGGAGCACATCTTACAACCCAAAGGTTCTTTTCCCGGAGGAAGATCAACCATTACGCAAGTATGGTTCTATATGATAGAGTCTATTTCTCTCTTTGTAGCTTCTTTCCAAAGCAGCGCTTTTGGAGATGACAATTATTTATTAATTGTCCATGGTTCGTTCTCAACCATACAAGCTAGAAGGTATGGAACAAGTCTGTGTCCCCTCTTTGCACCTTCTCGGTTCAACATCTAGAATCCCTGAGTTCTGCAGATCTGGAATATTAAGTTCCGGATAGACAGCAACTTTCGAGTCCTGTAGATACGGAACGTCCAGTTCCGGACAGTCAGGCCCTCGCGGGTTCTTGTTAACCTTGAGCAATTACTCCTTTTTCCTTTTTCAAGGAAAGTTATCTCCAAAGAATTCAGCATTCTTTGACGCCAAGAGGCGATCAACATTACTGTTATTTGTAGATCCAGTGGATATGCAATCTACAGTCTTAGGTCGATCTTGACCTGTTTCGGTAGCCCATCTTTTACCAAGCTACCCCTCATAATTTGGGAGTACGGCTTTGCGCTTGGCTAACACCGTTAGACTGAGGTGAGTAGTGAGCAGTCGTTTAATAAACGATGCTTCAAATTCTCCCCCTCTATCGCTATGAATTTCGCAATCCATAGGCTTAGTTGATTTTTAAATTCTGCTTTGTAGCGCTTATCCGCTTCAACAACTTCATCTTTGCTTTTCAACAAACAAAGGATTCCATACGTTGTACTATCATCAATGAAGATCACAACGTAATTGTCTCCCCCCCCTCTATTTTGTATAAACTTCAAATCACCAAGTAGGTGTGACTAAGTTCTAGAGGAGCGGTGCTTCTTTCGCTATTCCCTTGACGGAATTTGGAAAAGTGATTTTGCCTCTTCATCTACCTCACATTTATTTTGAGGGTTTATGTCGTCAGAAGGCAACAATCTCAACATCGTTAGCTTTTGAATGACTTGCTATTTAACGTGTCTTAATCTATGATGGCATAGATGCACGGATTACAAATATATCATTCATTTGGCTACAGACATACTGTACCATTCTTAGTTATTACAGACCTGTTGGACTAGTCTCAAACCAGCTTGACCAACAGCGTCCCTTAAACCAAGTTAGGGATATGTATCACATCATCTTAGAGTGATCTCATTCCCTGAAGTCCTATTGAGGACAACCTCTCCAACCCCTTCTACTTTAGAGGTGGTGTTGCTTCACATGAACAACCTCTTACCCGTGGTTAGGGCGTAACCGGATCATATATGATCCGGATACTCTGCCCACCGGTTGCTTTGCAGGCCCGAGTGTCCAATTTCTTTTGCCTTTCTTTAGGCCTTCGGATCATTAAGACACGGAAACTCTGGCCCACCTTACTAGGTGTCCATTACTTTTCCTATGAAATGAATTCTGGCACCACTCCAGTCGCCCGGAGGCTTTATATGACTGAGTGTCCAATATCATCATATCAAAGGAATTTTGGCCCACTCCAGTCACCCGGAGGCTTTGTATGACTGAGTGTCCAATATCATCCTATGAAGGATCTCTCTGTCAAATAATATGACAGGCTCAACGTCATTAACTTTTAGACTTCTTCCGTTATGATTGGTGCCCGAGATAATTCTTGGCGCTTACTTAAGAGTGGTAACAGTTTTCGCACAGTCAGTGGATCTTACTCCCTCGTATGTGCGAACATACTTTACACACTTTAGTAATTACACTTAAAAGAACGGATCTTCTTAAGTCGTTTACAAAATCCAATCTTTAAACGGAAAAGAAGATGAGATTAAACTTCTGATTTGTTAAAGCATAAGGAATATAAATTATTTTCATATTCCTCCTTACTTTAATCCATTTTTAATCAGACATCATTTAATCTTTATTCTTGACAAGTAAGAAAAACTACTTATCCCTATTTCGGATTCGGCTCACTTCGGTCACTTCATCGGACCGAGTGTCCATTTCCTTCTCACCATTATTCGGATCCTTTGTGCGGGACGAGATATAGGCCTTCTGCTACAAGATAGAATAACATCTTCACTCTTCTCCTCTTGTCCCAGTTGACATCCTCGGGCTCTCGAGAGCGCTTGTTTCCACAGTCTTGGTAGCGGTGACACCATGAACACGTTCATCATCATCACTCTCTTCTACCGAGAAAACCATTTCCATATCCAGATTTGGTCACACAATTTTTGACCGACATCTTTCGAATACTAATAGTAATACAATACAAATATTGTCTTAAGTTGTTGGGAGATTTTGCTCTATGGTACTTTATAAAGCAGTACGGAAAGTATTTAACTATTACAAGTATTCGAAAGGATAAACAAAGATTACAATATAACAACAAAACTGAAATTACGATTTTGTTGAAGACTGAAAAATGGAAACTGGTTTATGCTGAGTCGAGTGTGGCACTCTGTCCTTAAGACAATATTGCCCCGTATGTATCCTTTATACGTCCTGGACAATTTGTCTCCCAAGATAAAACAGCAATGGAACCCTTGAGCAAAGGAAACTCAAGAGCTACCGTGAAGAATATTGAGTAACGAAATGATGCTTGGAAGTTGTAGGAAGAAGATTTTTTCTGGTTGTGTATTTTCGTGCATATCAAGTGTGCTCAACAATGGTGTAAGGGGTGTTTATATAGGTGTAGGAGGGGCTGAAAAACTGCCTGAAAACTGCCTCCATAATAGCCAAATAATGGCCATTATGGAGGTAGTAAAGTCACCAACATAAATGGTGAAAGACCAAACTGTTTTGGCCATTATAGGAGGAGTAATTCAGCCAAAATAAATGGTGAATTGAGAGCTTGGACGTTTCGCTTTGTTGTCGAAATTCCAACTTTACGAAAACTTCGGGGACCAAACTGTACATCTTGAAACTTCAGGGACCAAACTGTACATCTTGTGTGACCAAATCTGGATATGGAAATGGTTTTTTGGTAGAAGAGAGTGATGATGATGAACGTGTTCATGGTGTCACCGCTACCAAGACTGGTGGGAACAAGCGCTCACGAGAGCACTCGAGGATGTCAACGGGACAAGAGGAGAAGAGTGAAGATGTTATTCTATCTTGTAGCAGAAGGCCTATATCTGTCCCGGACAAAGGATCCGAATAATGGTGAGAAGGAAATGGACACTCGGTCGATGAAGTGGTGAAGTGAGCCAGAATCCGAAATTGGGATAAGTAGTTTTTCTTACTTGTCAAGAATAAAGATTAAATTATGTCTGATTAAAAATGGATTAAAGTAAGGAGGAATATGAAAATAATTTATATTCCTTATGCTTTAACAAATCAGAAGTTTAATCTCATCTTCTTTTCCGTTTAAAGATTGGATTTTGGTAAACGACTTAAAAAGATCCGTTCTTTTAAGTGTAATAATTAAAAGTGTGTAAAGTATGTCGCACATACAATGGAGAAAGATCCACTAACTGTGCGAAAACTCTTACCACTCTTAAGTAAGCGCCAAGAATTATCTGGGCACCAATCTTAACGGAAGGAGTCTAAAAGCTAAAGACGTTGAGCTGTCATACTATTTGGCCAGAAGATCCTTCATAGGATGATATTGGACACTCAGTCACATAAAGCCTCCGGGCGACTGGAGTGGGCCAAAATTCCTTTGATAGGATGATATTGGACGCTCAGTCATACAAAGCCTCCGGGCGACTGAAGTGGGCCAAAATTCCTTTGATATGATGATATTGGACACTCAGTCATATAAAGCCTCCGGCGGCGACTGGAGTGGTGCCAGAATTCATTTCATAGGAAAAGTAATGGACACCTAGTAAGGTGGGCCAGAGTTTCCAGGTCTTAATGATCTGAAGGCCTAAAGAAAGGCAGTAAAGAAATTGGACACTCAGTCTGCCAAAGCAACTGGAGTGGGCCAGAGTATCTGGATCATATATGATCCGGTTACGCCCTAACCACGGGTAAGAGGTTGTTCATGTGAAGCAACACCACCTCTAAAGTAGAAGGGGTTGGAGAGGTTGT
The DNA here is from genome assembly GCA_034509755.1 of Anisodus tanguticus. NCBI lineage: Eukaryota > Viridiplantae > Streptophyta > Magnoliopsida > Solanales > Solanaceae > Anisodus > Anisodus tanguticus. The sequence continues at coordinate 33,916,064 of CM067557.1, read as the reverse complement.
CCTCAATAGGACTTCAGGGAATGAGATCACTCTAAGATGATGTGATACATATCCCTAACTTGGTTTAAGGGACGCTGTTGGTCAAGCTGGTTTGAGACTAGTCCAACAGGTCTGTAATAACTAAGAATGGTACAGTATGTCTGTAGCAAAATGAATGATATATTTGTAATCCATGCATCTATGACATCATAGATTAAGACACGTTAAATAGCAAGTCATTCAAAAGCTAACGATGTTGAGATTGTTGCCTACTGTCGACATAAACCCTCAAAATGAATGTGAGGTAGACGAAGAGGCAAAATCACCTTTCCAAATTCCGTCAAGGGAATAGCGAAAGAAGCACCGCTCCTCTAGAACTTAGTCACACCTACTTGGGTGATTTGAAGTTTATACAAAATAGAGGGGGGAGACAAGTACGTTGTGATCTTCATTGATGATGGTACAACGTATGGAATCCTTTGTTTGTTAAAAAGCAAAGATGAAGTTGTGAAGCGGATAAGCGCTACAAAGCAGAAGTTGAATATCAACTAAGCCTACGGATTGAGAAATTCGTAGTGATAGAGGGGGAGAATGTGAAGCATCGTTCATTAAACGACTGCTCATTACTCACCTCAGTCTAACGGTGTTAGCCAAGCGCAAACCCGTACGCCTAAATTATGTAGGGCAAGGCGATCCTTACCGCTAATGCGATTCTCAACAGAACTCCGCATAAGGATAAGGATAAGGATAACTCTCCGTGTGAGACATGGAAATGATCTCACATACAAAAGTTGTGATGTGGGATGGCTTGGTAGAAGTTGGACTACCGAGACAGGTCAAGTTCGACCTAAGACTGTAGAATGCATATCCACTGGATCTGTAAATAACAGTAGTGTTGATCGCCTCTTGGCATCAAAGAATGTTGAATTCATTGAAGATAACTTTCCTTGGAAAAGGAAAAAGGAGCAATTGCTCAAGGTTAACAAGAACCCGCGAGGGCCTGACTGTCCGGAACTAGACGTTCCGTATCTTCATGACTCGAAAGTTGCTGTCTATCCGGAACTTAATATTCCAGATCTGCAGAACTCAGGGATTCTAGATGTTGAACCGAGAAGGAGAAAAGAGGGGACAAAGACTTGTTCCATACCTCCTAGCTTGTATGGTTGAGAACGAACCATGGACAATTAATAAATAATTGTCATCTCCAAAAGCGCTGCTTTGGAAAGAAGCTACAAAGAGAGAAATAGACTCTATCATATAGAACCATACTTGCGTAATGGTTGATCTTCCTCCGGGAAAAGAACCTTTGGGTTGTAAGATGTGCTCCCCCGTGAGTAGCTTCACATCCGGGGCCATTGTAGTCTTACGTGGCATGGATGTTGAAACGACCTTCCCAACCGGAGAGTTGGAAGAAGAGAATCGAGTTGATTTGTCGAATCTGTTGGGCTTCTTCCGAACTTTTGGTCCTTGAAATGTTTACATTTTGGTCCCGAAAGTTTCGATAAAACGAAACAATGAATCGACCACGAAACATTGACTCGAAATTAGAAAGCCAACGGTTGGAGAATCAACGATCGAAAGTAAAAGTCATATTGAAACAAAGTCTCGATATGAAAGATATGGGTATCACAGATGACATCTTAGGAATTGGATTTCTAAGACATCTAACGGATCGGTCGATAGTAGACGAGTCTCGTTGAAGCCACCAATGGATAGGAATCATAGAACTCGATTGGAATCATGGTGCACCCATAGACAAGGAGCGATATGCACAGTCATGTGTAGTTCAATGTATTGTACACACTACAACCGACCGGTATCGTCCTACAAACGAGATCGAGTTGAACTAAGGTTCACCGATGATTTCAATACATGATCAATAGAAAGGCGTTAAGTCGATATGACGATATCCGAATTATTCGCTTATCTACAGATTATAGTATTCGGATGTCCAGCGGTTCTGGAAGAACACGGTGATGCAACCGGACATCGATCGAAGAACACCAAAGCCACAAGCAAATGTGTATGGTGGGTCTTGGAAAATCCTCTAAGCAAACTTGCATCGGCCGATTCAAGATGGAATCGGAGTTTATCGCTTTATACAAAGCATGAAAGAAGTTGAGTAACTTCACGGCTCCTTAGAGGACGTCCCTTATTGGGAGATACACGTGTCTTCAACAGTTATACATCGTGGCTAGCCGGTCGGCTTCGGGAAGGACACGGATGACGGCGTCTAGACATATCTTTTAGGATCGTCGGAGACATAAGACCGTATGGCGATTGATCATCACGCGTGTCACATCCTTGTTTACTAACTAAGGGACTACCCGGAGATCAAGTGTTCGCCTCTGTCTAGGGGAATTGGCTTAAAACCCAAACAATACGAACCTTTGCGGTGGAAACCCAACCATACCGATTGGAGATCCCAAGAATTTGGTTCAATGGGAAAACTAAGCGGCAAAAGGTTCGGTTGAGCGTTTCGGTGGAAGCAAGAAGCACTTCGGATGATGATTTCGTACGGAAACATGAATCCAAAGCGTTCCCGCGATAGACATTAAAGTGTCGCCGCATGGTGGGTAAAGGTTAAGCTTCCAAACTTTTTAAAAGATCCTCAAACGGTTGAGGTTAAGGTTGTGGAACTTTTAATGATTCCTAACACTTGTGAAGTGGGGTATAGCAGGATACCTTGTAGGAGATCACCTATTTAAGTGCGAGGATGGCCGACTCAAATGAACGCACTTAAGAATCCAAGTGTGTCCATGGCCACAACGGACGTAAACGTAAGAAGGAAAATGAATAAGAAGAGTTATTGTGTTGATATCGTTGTCTTGGCTTACGATAAACACCGACGGTTCAAGACATCACGTTCACCGCGCAAAGTAAGTAAGTCCGATGGTATTCAACTAGGGAAGGTTCAAAGCGTAAGCTACCTCTCCCGATGCAATATCTTTTCATTTGAAAGATTGCTGAAATGTAGGCACCTTGTGCGTGCGCCACAATCTCTCTTTCATAGAGGGGATTGTTGGAAATTAGCCTTTGGCGGGGAGATGCGTCCACCCATCTTTGATGAATTAAACACTAGTGTTTCGCATGTTGGAGACCTTGTCTCTTCGCACATGCATGATCTACGAAGTGAGTAGATGACCGTAGGGCCAAGAATCGTCTAATTTCGTTGAGAAATGAAAGAGATATTGGTCCACGAAGTAAGGTGTTTGAGACATGGAAATGTGGTGTGGGACAAATCTACCACATCGGTGGGAATAGGAAGAATTGCTCTCTATATAAGTCTCTAATGTGGTAAAGGGTTTGGATCCCCAAGGGGTATCCCATGTGTTTAAAGGAGGGAAGACCTAGATGTGTTTGGGTTCAAGGCTAAGCCCACACGCGCGCCGCCGCCGCCCGCCCGTCCGGTCCGGTCCGGTCCGGTCTCGGGCTCGGGCTCGGGTCACGGGTCGTGGGCTGTGGGCTGTGGGCTGTGGGCCTTTCTGATATTATCTTTTTGGACCAGAGAACTCTGCCAGATGTACAGTTTGATCCCTGAAGTTTCATATGTACAGTTTGGACCGAATTCTTTTATATGTACGATTTGGTCCCGAAGTTTCAATATTTACGTTTAGTCCCCATACTTTCGGGAAGGTGACGGAAGGCCGTTGGACTGCATTTTTGGAGCATTAATCAGCCATTACTTGGCTGATTAATTCTCCATTAACACCATTACTTGGGGCATTTGGGCGCCTTCTTCAAGGCCTTAATAGCCATTACTTGGGTTTGTTTTAATGACCTCCTTTAAGGGCCATTACAGCCTTGTTTGTGGCTGTTGGACAGCCCCTCCTCATGCTATATATTGAGCTTCATTTGGCTGAAAACAAGTACTAGAAAACGGGAAGAAAATTGAGCGCAAACAGCGAGAAAATAGCACGGAAAGATACGAGAAAAATAGCTTATTTCGATCACGAAATTCGCAAACCCGGGTCGTAATTACGCAAACCGTGGCTGTAATTCTGTCCGCAAAAAAGTGGCGGAAAAACGGTGACCAAACCCTCACGTATACACAATATATACACTGCGAGACACACTATATACACAGAGACAAAAGAGAAGAGTAAAGAGAAACTCTTCCTTCCTATTCCATATCTTGACAAGTCGAGTCATATTTGTTTTCTTCGACGGGCTCAACCTATTGGCTTTGTAGTGTTGAGATTATAGTGTTGTTTTATCTTGGGAGACTATTGCCCGCTAACGTAAAAGCATATATACGGGGCAATCTTGTCTTAAGGATAGAGGGCTATCCTCGACTCAACACACAACATTGTAACCGTCCAGATTTAGTTATTTCTTGATTTCAGGATATCAAGATTGAAGACACAACAAGCTTGCGGCAGTTCTCAACGTTGGCTTTGCTAGGTGATCAAGATTCAAGACACAACACCCTTGCGGCAGTTTTGAAGATTGACCATTTATTTATCCTTTCGAACATTTGTAATAGTTATTACTTTCCGTACTGCTTTATAAAGTACATAGAAAAAATACCAACACCTTAATGGAGGCAGTTTTCAGGCAGTTTTTCAGCCCCTCCTACACCTATATAAACACCCCTTACACCATTGTTGAGCACACTTGATATGCACGAAAATACACAACCAGAAAAAATCTTCTTCCTACAACTTCCAAGCATCATTTCGTTACTCAATATTCTTCACGGTAGCTCTTGAGTTTCCTTTGCTCAAGGGTTCCATTCTTTGTTTTATCTTGGGAGACAAATTGTCCAGGACGTATAAAGGATACATACGGGGCAATATTGTCTTAAGGACAGAGTGCTACACTCGACTCAGCAAAAACATTTTCCATTTTTCAGTCTTCAACAAAATCGTCATTTCAGTTTTGTTGTTATATTGTAATTTTCAGATTTCTAGTCGAAAATATTGTATTCTTTCTTTATCCTTTCGAATACTTGTAATAGTTAAATACTTCCCGTACTGCTTTATAAAGTACCATAGAGCAAAAACTCCCAACAACTTAAGACAATATTTTATTGTATTACTATTAGTATTCGAAAGATGTCGGTCAAAAATTGTGTGACCAAATCGGATATGGAAATGGTTTTACGGTAGAAGAGAGTGATGATGATGAACGTGTTCATGGTGTCACCGCCACCAAGACTCGGTGGAAACAAACGCTCTCGAGAGCACGAGGATGTCAAGCGGGACAAGAGGAGAAGGCGAAGATGTTATTCTATCTTGTAGCGAGAAGGCCTATATCTGTCCCGGACAAAGGATCCGAATGATGGTGAGAAGGAAATGGACACTCAGTCTGATGAAGTGACTGAAGTGAGCCAGAATCCGAAATTGGGATAAGTATTTTTCTCACTTGTCAAGAATAAGGATTAAGGGATAAGTAGTTTTTCTTACTTGTCAAGAATAAAGATTAAATTATGTCTGATTAAAAATGGATTAAAGTAAGGAGGAATATGAAAATAATTTATATTCCTTATGCTTTAACAAATCAGAAGTTTAATCTCATCTTCTTTTCCGTTTAAAGATTGGATTTTGTAAATGACTTAAAAAGATCCGTTCTCTTAAGTGTAATTGTTAAAGTGTGTAAAGTATGTTCGCACATACGATGGAGAAAGATCCACTAAGCTCGTGCGAAAAGCGTTACCACATTTAAGTAAGCGCCAAGAGTTATACGGGCACCAATCATAACGGAAGAAGTCTAAAAGTTAATGACGTTGAGCTGTCATACTATTTGAGAAGATCCTTCATAGGATGATATTGGACACTCGGTCACATAAAGCCTCAGGGCGTGGAGTGGGCCAAAATTCCTTTGATAGGATGATATTGGACACTCGTCATACAAAGCCTCCGGGTGACCGGAGTGGGCCAAAATTCCTTTGATATGATGATATTGGACACTTAGTCATATAAAGCCTCGGGCGGCGGAGTGGTGCCGAATTCATTTCATAGGAAAAGTAATGGACACCTAGTAAGGTGGGCCGAGTTTCCGTGTCTTAATGATCCGAAGGCCTAAAGAAAGGCGAAAAGAAATTGGACACTCGGTCCGCCAAAGCAACCGGAGTGGGCGGAGTATCCGGATCATATATGATCCGGTTACGCCCTAACCACGGGTAAGAGGTTGTTCATGTGAAGCAACACCACCTCTAAAGTAGAAGGGGTTGGAGAGGTTGTCCTCAATAGGACTTCAGGGAATGAGATCACTCTAAGATGATGTGATACATATCCCTAACTTGGTTTAAGGGACGCCTGTTGGTCAAATTTGGTTTGAGACTAGTCCAACAGTCGTAATAACTAAGAATGGTACAGTATGTCTGTAGCCAAATGAATGATATATTTGTAATCCGTGCATCTATGCCATCATAGATTAAGACACGTTAAATAGCAAGTCATTCAAAAGCTAACGATGTTGAGATTGTTGCCTTCTGACGACATAAACCCTCAAAATAAATGTGAGGTAGATGAAGAGGCAAAATCACTTTTCCAAATTCCGTCAAGGGAATAGCGAAAGAAGCACCGCTCCTCTAGAACTTAGTCACACCTACTTGGTGATTTGAAGTTTATACAAAATAGAGGGGGGAGACAATTACGTTGTGATCTTCATTGATGATAGTACAACGTATGGAATCCTTTGTTTGTTGAAAAGCAAAGATGAAGTTGTTGAAGCGGATAAGCGCTACAAAGCTGAAGTTGAAAATCAACTATGCCTATGGATTGCAAAATTCGTAGCAATAGAGGGGAGAATTTGAAGCATCATTTATTAAACGACTGCTCACTACTCACCTCAGTCTAACGGTGTTAGCCAAGCGCAAAGCCGTACTCCCAAATTATGTGGGGCAAGGCGATCCTTACCGCTAATGCGATTCTCAACAGAACTCCGCATAAGGATAAGGATAACCCTCCGTGTGAGACATGGAAAGGATCTCACATACAAATGTTGTGATGTGGGGTGGTTTCATACCTAAAGACTGTAGATTGCATATCCACTGGATCTGCAAATAACAGTAGCTTTTATCGCCTCTTGGCGTCAAAGAATGTTGAATTCTTTGGAGATAACTTTCCTTGAAAAAGGAAAAAGGAGTAATTGCTCAAGGTTAACAAGAACCCGCGAGGGCTGATTGTCCGGAACTGGACGTTCCGTATCTACGAGGACTCGAAAGTTCTTTGTCTATCCGGAACTTAATATTCCGAATCTGCAGAACTCAAGGATTCTAGATGTTGAACCGAGAAGGTGCAAAGAGGGGACAAAGACTTGTTCCATACCTTCTAGCTTGTATGGTTGAGAACGAACCATGGACAATTAATAAATAATTGTCATCTCCAAAAGCGTTGCTTTGGAAAGAAGCTACAAAGAGAGAAATAGACTCTATCATATAGAACCATACTTGCGTAATGGTTGATCTTCCTCAGGAAAAAAACCTTTGGGTTGTAAGATGTGCTCCCCTGTGAGTAGCTTCACATCCGGGGCCATTGCGATCTTGCGTGGCATGAATGTTGAATTAGCCTTCCCAACCGTAGAGTTGGAAGAAGAGAATCGAGACTTGGTTTGCCGGATTTGTTGGGCTTCTTCCGAACTTTCATTTTGGTCCCCGAAATGTGTACATTTTGGTCCCTGAAAGTTTCGGATAAAACAAAGAACAATGAATCGACCACGAAACATTGGCTCTAAAGTTAGAAAGCCAACGGTTGGAAAACCAACGGTCGAGAGTGAAAATCATATTGAAACAAAGTCTCGATATGAAAGATATGTGTATCACGAGATGACTTCTTAGGAATTGAATTTCTAAGACATCTAACGAATCGGTCAATAGTTGACGGTCTCGTTGAAGCCACCAATGGATATGAATCATAGAAGCGATTGGAATCATGGTGCACCCATAGACAAGGAGCGATATGCTCGGGTCACGTGTAGTTCAATGTATTGTACACACTACAACCGACTGGTATCGTCCAACAAACAGATCGGTTGAACTAAGGTTCACCGATGATCTTAATACATGATCAATAGAAGGCGTTAAGTCGGATATGACGATATCGAATTATTCGCTTATCTACGGATTATAGTATTCGGATGTCCAAGCGGTTCGAGAGAACACGGTGATGCAACTGGACATCGGATCGAAGAACACCAAAGCCACAAGTAAATGTGTATGGTGGTTCTTGGAAAATCCTCTAATCAAACTTGCATCAACCGATTCATGATGGTATCGGAGTTTATCGCTTTATACAAAGCATGAAAGAAGTTGAGTAACTTCACGACTCATTAGAGGACGTCCCTTATTGGGAGAAACCCGTGCCTTCAGCAGTTCTACACTGTGAAGGACACGGATGACGGCGTCTGGACATATCTGTCACGATCTGTCGGAGACATAAGACCGTATGGCGAGTTGATCATCACGGGTGTCACTTCCTTATTTACTAACTAAGGGACTACCCGGAGATCAAGTGTTTCGCTGTCTAGGGGAATGGGCTTAAAACCCAAAATATACGGACCAATACGGTGGAAACCCAACCTTACGAACTGGAGATCCCGGTAATTTGGTTCAATGGGAAAACTAAGTTGTAAAGGTTCGAGTTGATCACTTCGGTGGAAGCATGAGCACTTCGGATAGTGATTTCGAAAAGAAACACCAAATCCAAAGCCGTTCCGCGATAGACGTTAAGTGCTATCTGCAAGTATGGGTAAAGGTTAAGTTTTCAAAACTGTAATGATCCTCAACGTTTGAGGTTAGGTCTTTGGGAAACTTTTAATGGTTCCTAACACTTGTGAAGTGGGGTATAGCAGGATACCTTGTAGGAGACCACCTATTTAAGTGCGAGGACGGGCCGCCTCAAATTGAACGCACTTAAGAATCCAAGACGTTGTCCATGGCCAAAACGGACAAAACATTACGAAGAAGAGAGTAAGGGAATTTGTTGTGTTGGTACCGTTGTCTTGGCTTACACTAAACACCGACGGTTCAAGACATCACGTTCACCCGCGCGGTAAGTAAGTCCGATGGTATTCAACTATGGAAGGTTCAAAGCTGAGGCTACCTCTCCTTATGCAACATCGGTCCGCATTTGAAATATTGCTTGGAAATGAAAAGACACCATGTGAGTGCGCCAAAATCTCTTTCAAGAGGGGATTGTTGGAAATTTGCCTTTGGCGGGAGTTGCGACCGACCAACTTTAACGGCTTAAACACTAGTGTAACGTATGTTGGAGAATCCGGTTCTTCACACATGCATGATCTACTAAGTACGTAGATAACCGTAGGGCCAAGAATCGTCAAATTTCATTGAGAAATGAAAGAGATATTGGTTCACGAAGTAAGGTGTTTGAAGCATGGAAAGTGTGGTATTGTGTGTAATTCTCCCACATCGGTATAGGAAGAAAGAATTGTTGTGTATATAAGACTCGAAATTGGTTTGGGGTTTGGGACCCAAGGGGTATCCCATGTGTTTAAAGGAGGAGGACCTAGATGTGCTTCGGTTCGAGGAAAGACCACACGCGCGCCGCCGCCGCCCGCCCGTCCGGTCCGGTGAGTTCCGGGTTACGGGTTCCGGTTCCGGGTTCTCGGGTTCACGATATACATAGGATTTACTTCAACCTCGAGTTCTTAATTTGAAATTTATCTCAAATATTCGCCTCAAATTGTCTCCAAACACCTCTAAAATTGATATTCAAGTTTCTTAAGATGCTTCCAATGAAATTCAATATCATCCAATCGAGACACATCAGAAATACACAGATCGAGAAAGCTCAAACCAAGCTTCAAAATTTTAATGGTAGGGATTGTCGAAGAAAAGAAGAGAAAAAAAGAGTGTGTGTGTATTTAGAGAGAGAGTATTCAGGTGCATTGATAGAGAGATTTTAGGAGAAGATTTGAGAGATTTACAGAAAGTAATTGGATAAAATAATAAGAAGAGAGAGAATTTGAAATTTTAAAGCTGTTTTAATGGAAGATTTTGTGGTTATGAAATACGATCTTTGTAGCCTGAAAACGTAGGTATGGACTACCAGGTGCCAATTTCATAAATTGAATTGTTTTATGTCATTGATTTCTTTAATCTTCATTTACTTAAAGATCTTAACAAAATAATCACCAAAATGCAAAAGGAATCCTGTACTCACAGCAGGTGTGAGTATACTCACCACTCTAGCTCGACACCCTTGGTTTAAAATCATAAATCCTCATGTGAATCTTGATCCTATAGCTAAATAAAATGAAATACTAATTTTACTTTAAGACTTTTATCGGTTGTTTAATCTTTGATCAACCATTAACCTATTTAGACTCCACACTAATCCTGTGAATTTGGAACAAATATGTAATGGAGTACTATAATTCCCATGTGGTTAGATTTAGCAAAGGGGATTGACTGGGAGCAAGAAAAAGAAAGAAAACTCGCATCATCAAACTTTCATTAAAAACCGCAAAAAATAAAATGTATAAGTACAAACTTCACACATAATTATTGAGATTTGCTTGAGCAAAACTTTTCCGTTTTTGCTCAAGAAAGAAATGAATACAATGCTTATAATGACTCTCTTCTCTTTGTTCCTACATTTTGCTCTCATCAAGAAGTAAATGGCATTCAAAATTTTAGCATTTTGGAAGATCCTTTGGAGGGGGCAAAAGTGACTCATTTGGACCCTTCCCATTATCTACAAGGAATGCCATTTTCAATCCCCATGTTGTGTGCACGGTTGGAAATTTACTAAATGTGAAAATAAGTATATCCCATTAATTTATGACTCAAACAATTGGGCCCGCATGTCGGAAACGTCGTTTCCACACACGCGCGCACGTAGTGCCAAGTATCACAAATTTCATTAGTGAAAGAGATATTGGTACGTATGTAACACGTTTGAGACATAGAATTATGGACGGTTATTGGCCAAATGACAAAGTATTCCACGCTGGTAAATGAAGGAAGAAGTGTATAAAGTGTAAAATGAAACGAGTAGGAAATCGTCGCGGAGCCGTGAAGGGGCGACGCGGCGCCTCCCGGAGCGCCTCCCAGCGCGCAATTTGTGGAGCAAATTGGTTGGTCGATCACTAGAGTCGCGGCGCTTCGAAAGCAGAATGCTGCGACAGGAAGTTGGAATAATCTGACGTTTGGGCTGCTTTTGGAGCATTGATTCTCCATTACTTGCCACATGAATTCAGTCATTATTTGGCTGAATGTAAGCCCTCAATCAAGAGCAATTACATGGCTATTGAAGGTCATTAGTTGGCTAGTTGAGGGGTCTTCTCCTCACACTATAAATTGAGGCCTTTGGCTCAATTGAAACACTACACTCAACACTTAAAAATATTTTACAGATTTTCAGAGTTCATATTCTTCCTCTCTAGCAAAGTTACTATACTCAAAGTTCTTCAAGAGTAACACTTGAGTTTCCTTTGCTCACTTGTTAAAGTTGTTGTTGTGTCTTGGGAGACTATTGCTCAACACCGTAAAAGGAGACATACGGGGCAATCTTGTCTTAAAGAAAGAGTGCCATCACTCGACTCAGCGAATCATACAAGCAGTTTGTTAAAGTTTTGATTTCCAATTTTATTGTAATAGTTTGTTTATTCTTTCTACTATTATAATAGTTACTTACTTCTCGTTCCCTACAACAATTGTATCCCAACAATACTTCTAAATGGCAATGCATAAACCAAACTCCTGCAATTTCATAAGAGAACAACCATTATAAATCCACTTTTGATGAGTAAACATTATCGCCATAAGTCACAAAGGAATTTGCCTCATGAACGTGTTTTGGTTTGGGTCAATTTTTTAATTAATCTCTACCAAATAAAGATAGACAAAATGTTGGGGAACCACTCGAATTTAGTCCAGGACCATGAGGAGTAATTGATCACTGTTAGATTAAGAATAACTTCGATCCAAAATCTTAGGGCAATTGGTGGAGTAACCGGAGACTGGGAATACAATGAACCCATTTTGAAGCCTTTACACAAATAACGAACAAGTAAATTTTCTTACACCCTTTCACATGTATAATTCTGTTCTAGAGTTTACACTTTGATCAAAGACCTTATTTTGTGTGTGCATAACACGTACGTCTTTTCTTTCTTTCTTTTTTTTTTGCTGAGAAAATTGAAAGGAACTTGATGTACGTAGAGAGAGATTAGACTCAACAAGGTGGGTTGCAAGTGGAACTGAAGCAGGAGAGAGCATGCTCAATAGGTTGAAATGGACCTAGAGCAGAAAGAGTAGTAAAGGAATATGTTCCTTGATTTTATTGATAAATGATTTACAATTATTTACTTAATTATAAACTAGGTAACTAATCAACCTAATTACAAAAGGATTATAATTTTACCTAAAATAGGAGATATACAATTAATACAATTAATGGAAGAATATTCGGGAAATATTCTATTACACCCCCGCAGTCAAAGCGGGAGGTTCACGAACACTGAGACTGGCTAAAAAATTATCAAATAGTATGCGCGGAAGTCTTTTGGTGAAGATGTCGGCAATCTGATATCTGGAAGGAACATGAAGGACACGAACTTAGTGACGGAGAGATGCCCAAGAAATAACTCAGGGGGCCCAGATCCTTTATAGTAAACTCGAAGAAAGGAGAGACATAATGGACCGGCGGAGAGCATCAGATGATGTGGTGAGGATGATGTCATCAACATATAATAAGAGGTAAGCCATGTCTGGACCCTTGTTGTAGATGAACATGGAATGATCGAATCTGCTGTGTGAAAAATTGACAGAGGAGACATAATCGGTGAACCGCTGGTACCATGCCCAAGGAGCGTATTTCAGTCCATAGAGTGATTTCCGCAACAGACACACATAATCCGGATGAATAGGATCCCTGAAACCCATAGGCCGATGCATATATACCATTTCATGAAGATCCACATGTAAGAAAGCATTCTTGACATCAAACTGATGAATGGGCCAAGACTTGAATTGGGCAATGCTGAGGACAGTTCGTATTGTTGCGGGCTTTACGACCGGGCTGCGATTCCTTTCTAAGTCAGATCTCTGGGGATTTCCAGTGTTTTCTTATTCACGTTCTTTTTCCCAAAGAAGTCCAACCTGTTGAAACTGCCATCACCTACAAGTACCTCTCAAAAGAACTATCATATTTCTTTTTATGTCTAAAAATCCACATAGAACGAATAATATTAGCATCAGGCGAACGGGGTACTAAGTCCCACGTCTTATTACCAATAAGAGAATTATATTCGTCAATCATTCGGCTTTCTAATTTGGTTTGGACAAGGCATTCTTCGAATTTTGAGGGACAGGGGAAGGGATAACTGAAATGGATACGTTAAACAGCCATTTAGGTTTTGAAATTCCGTGCATGACACGGGTTTCCATTATCCGAGAGAGTGTCTCGGGATGCGGGATAAGAGGAGGGTAGGGTGTCACGGGACTGTCGAGAAGATGAGGAAGGGAAGGGGTGGTGGGATCGGCTGGTCGAGGCTCAGTTTGCCGAGAGATGGCTATGGAATCACCCTAAAATGGGTTATTCCGGGCCACCGTCGGCGGAAAAGGTTTCTCCATAAATGAATGTGATAAATGTATCTATATCAAAGGGAACTCTGACTTATTTGTCATGATATGTCTTTACGCAGATGACATGCTCATCACCGAAAGTAGTCTAAACTTGATCTTGGAAACCAAGAATATGTTGAAACAATGTTTTGACATGAAAGATATGGGTATTAAAGATGTAATCTTAGGAATTAAAATTTATAAGACATCTGACGGGCTGGTATTATCTCAATCCCATTATATTGAAGATGTTTTGAGGAAATTTGATGTATTTGGCCGCCCCTTTATAAAGTCACCAATGGATATGAATCATAGAATTGATAAGAATCGTGGTGCATCCGTATCCCAAGAGTGATATGCGCAGGTCATTGGTAGTTTAATATATATTACAAACTACACCCGACCCGATATCGCTTATCCAGTCAATAAGTTGGCTAGGTTTACTCGTAATGCTGGAAATGATCACTGGAAGGCGTTAAATCGAATACTACGATATCTGAAATATTCGCTGAGTTATGGATTACATTATTTAAGATATCCAAGAGTACTGGAAGGATACAGTGATGCAAACTAGATATCAAACATAAAGAACACCAAATCTACCAGTGGATATGTTCTTACAATTTGTGGTAGGGTTGTGTCTTGGAAATCCTCGAAGCAAACATGCATCGCCCGATCCACGATGAAATCGGAGTTTATCGCTTTGGACAAAGTAGGAGAAGAAGCAGGGTGGCTTCACGACTTCTTATAGGATATCCCTTGTTGGGATAAACCCGTACCTTCGGTGATGATTCACTGTGACAACCAATCGGCTTTAGGAAGGGCACAGAGTAATATGTACAAACATATTCGTCGGATGCATATAACCGTTAGGCAGTTGATCACTACGGATGTCATTTTCATTAATTATGTCAAATCAAAGGATAACTTAGCGGATCCATTAACTAAAGGCCAACCCAGAGATCAAATATTCTACTTGTCTAGGGGAATGGACGTAAAACCCAAATAATAAGAATCTTTATGGTGGTAACCCAACCTTACTGACTGGAGATCCCAGTAATTTGGTTCAATGGGAAACTAAACTATAGAGGTTCAGTTTAGTGCTTCACTTGAAGTAAGAGCACTTCTGATTATCATTCTTTAAAGAAATATAACTCCAAAATCGTTCCCGCAATAGACATTGAGTTCTACTTGCATAATGGGTAAAGGATAAGTTTCTGAAACTTGTAATGATTTCTAACACTTGCGAGTGGGGTAGAGCAATATACCTTATAGGATATCACCTATTTAAGTGCGAAGACAAACTACTTCAAATGTACGCACTTAAGAATTCAAGAGTTGTCCATGGCCATAATGGACAAAATGTTAAGAAGAAATGAATAAGGAGAGTTATTGTGTTGATACCATTTTCTTGGTTTACACTAAACACTGACGGTTCAATACATCACGTTCACCGTGCAGTAAGTAAATCTGATGGTAATCGATTAAGGAAGGTACAAAGTCGAAAGCTACCTTTCCTGATTCAATATATTTTCGCTGAAAGATTGATGGACTTTGGCACCTTGTGTGCACCAATTCTCTTTCAAGAGGGGATTGTTAAAAATTTACTAATGTCGGAAATATTATTTCTTCGCACATGTCTAATCTACTAAGTGAGTAGATGATGTTAATGCCAAGTATCGTCAAATTTTGTTAAGAAATGAAAAAGATATTGGTACACAAAGTAAGGTGTTTGAGACATGAAAAAATGGAGTGTTTTTGACCAAAAATGACAAATCTCCCTCATTGGTATAAGATGGAAGGATTGTGCAATATATAAACTCTAAGTTTGAGTAAGAGTTTGGGACCCCAAGGGGTAACCCATGTGATTAGAAGGGAGAGGACCTAGGTGAGCTTGGGTTCGGGGCTAAGCCCCACACACGCGCCGCCACGAGTTGTGGGATGTCTTCCAGAATTTTCTTTTTGGTCCCTGAATTATTTCTTATTTACACTTTGGTCCGTGAAGATTTTGAAAACGTTGGAATGGTTCGGAAGACTTTAGAAACGTTGCAACGGCCCTCCTCTTCAACTATAAATTGAATACTAACGTTCAGTTTACAATACACAACACAAACTCTTTTCTTCTGCTCTGTTCAAAATATACAAAAATAGATATTGTTCTGTTCTTCGAAATACAAAAATAGAGATTGTTCTGTTCTTCGAAATACAAAACCATAGATTGTTCTGTTCTTCGAAATACAAAACCAGACATTGTTCTGTTCGAAATAAAATCCTCTCCAAATCAGGAATTTGTTCTTATTTATTTTCTTCGCTTGAATCAACATTATTTGCTTTGTATTGTTGATTGTTGTTGTTTTTGTTAAATATACATATTATACAATATATCATATGTATATTACCGTGTTGATGTACATAGTGATTAGGTAGTATTTGGGTGTAACTAGTATTGTATATTTACCATAATTGTATTACCATATTTGTATAGTTAGTGTCCAAGTACAATAAGGTTTTAGGAGTAGAATAGGAATAGGATTCTCCTATTATGTAAAGATGTAAAATGTATATATACTCTTTCAATTAATGAAAATAATCAAAAGATTATTTCTTTCAGTTTTATCTTGGGAGACTATTGTCCATTGCCGTAAAAACATCTATACGGGTCAATTTTGTCTTAAAGACAAAGAGTCATCTCTCGACTCAGCCTTTATTCTTGTTTAACCTTTCGGATACACTTATCACTATTTTTACTTACATTGTTTACAAGTGAAAATGGTTGGCAAGATTGCATGTTTCGTGGTTTTATGCATGGTGGTGGTTGCACCCCATGCGGAGGCATTTACCTGCGGTCAGGTTCAGGCTGCCGCAGTTAATTGCCTCCCGTATCTGCAGAATCGCAACCCCTCTCGGAAGCTGTTGTGGTGTCATTAGAGGTTTGATAAGTTCTGCTAGGACAACAGATGACCGTAGGACTGCATGTAGTTGTCTGAAAGCAGCTGCTGCAACTATAAAGGGCATTGACATGGGCAAAGCTGCTGGTCTCCCTGGTGTTTGTGGTGTCAAAAGTCCCTTTCCGATTAGCCTCTCCACTGACTGCTCCAAGTACGTTATACACCTTAATTCTTCCTTAACATAATGAATTTGGACTTGCAAATGACAAATTTCTAGTACTCCCATGTGCTAATTTATGTCGCTCTATTTATTTGAGAACGAAATTTGAAAAATAAATAAGACTTTTGAAACTTGTGGTCTAACACAAATTATAGACATTTGTGTGATAGTAGTTAAAATCAAATTGTTTCTAAATAAAGTAGTATGACATTCTTTTAGCGGTAGATTAAAAAAATGAAAATACATCATGTCTCCTTCCCCAACTTATGTGGCACAATTTAACCGGTACACAAAGTTTAAGAAAATGAAGATTCTGAAACTTGTGGTCTAAAACAAGCCTTAAATATTTGTATGGTTATAAATAATCTTATTAAGGGTAAAATTAAAATCTTAAAATTATATTGTTTCTAAATATATATATATATATATAAAAAAGTAATGTTCTATTTGAAATATATTTATAAAAGAAAAGCATGTCACATAAATTGATATAGAAGAAGTATGATCTAATATGTTACACAAGAATTCGTGCTAGCTCGCATTGTTAAAGTAAACTAAATAATTAACACCAACAGTAATAAATTAGAAACTTCAGAGTTTCGTTAATGCTTGCTATATATTTTTCCTGATACATTCAATTGGCTGATAAATGAGAAGATTATTGTACATATAGCCAGTTATAAGTTTCTTGGTTAATGTTGGTTTAATCTAAATGTGGCGATGCAGAGTCCAGTGAGTCTGATGAAAAATCAGTTTGTCACCGCATAAATGGTGGTAGCACTATCATACGGAGAAGAATAAGATGCATATGGATCGAGTTTGATCTTGCTTAATTATGGGTCGTGTCTTGTTGTCTTTCCTTTTTCGTCATAGTCTGAGTCTTGTAATAAAAATTTGTTGCGGTTGATTGTTTTACCATCCAATCTTGATAATACATGTTATATCTTAATTCTTCATCTACTCACCTCTCTTCTATCCTGGAGCTCTTCTAGCTATTCTCTTCCACATCCCCTCCATGTTTGTATTATCTCCTCTAATATCTATCCATTTCAATACACCATCCAAGCATCTTTTGGAATAAGCACAATCAAAGAACAAGTGCTCTATGTTTTCTGTGTAACTTCCACATAGAGTATATACATGTCGTGTACAGTCTTCCATGCATAGCTAGCCAGTTAATAAAGCTATGCTTTGGTATATTCCCTTTGTTCCACACAGCTCTCCACCATGGCTTGTATTCTCATATTACTTGCCTCCACTGATATTCACTACTGGTGGTATATTTGCCAGTTGGTTTAAGCTGTTCATTCGCTCTATAACCAGCTGAAAACTTCTGCTTAATGCTGCATATCTTTTTTCAGTACCAACAGCAATTTTGTGGAGGATTGTATAGCCACCAGTCTGCAGTTTTTAAGTATACTTGATTGATCCACTTGACTCATAGATTATCTGCTTTGCTATAGTTATCTCTTCCAGAATACACAATCTGTAACACCTAATTCACCTTCCTCCTCAAAATTATGTCTAGTCTTAATTGTCCCTCCTGGACATGGCTAATTGATAATCTTTAATCCCTGAATATTGATGTAACAAAGTGTGTGGGTACGACGCTCTCTTTTAGGTGCATGGGAGTAAAGAAAAATTATAAATTCTGTTGTTAGGTGGGGTTTTTTCAACCGTTAATTGCTACATAGTCATATATAATGATATATTTGTTCCAATGGTATATTTCTTTTGTTTCATCTTTACATACAATGCATATTTTACTCCAACATTGAATTTTCTTAAATTTTTTCATTGATACAATACTATTTGTTTCAACTGTGCATCTTTTCTTTTTTGAGGCCAAACTTAAACATATTAAGAAAAAACTTGCTTGGAACTACACTTTTGTTAAAATAAAAAAATAGCCTAAATAATGAAGTACCAAACGTCTATTACTTCTTTAGATATATTAATGGCCATTTATTTCAATCGTGTATTTTTCTTTCGGGGACCAAAAAAAAAAAAAAAAAAGTACTTAGTTAGAGCTTTATTATGTTTAGTCAAATAAAAAAGGCATACCCAAAATAATGGAGTCGAAATTGTGTACTTATTTTTTTTATTTCTTTTTTAGATGTAATGCTGTTTATTTCAAATGTGTATCCTTTTCATTTCAAATATGTATATAAAAAATTGGTTAGAACTTCATTATATTTATCAAAAAAAATATTTTAGCCAAATAATGGAGCTCAATTGTCTATTATTTTTATAATTATTTTGGATGTAATGACTATTTATTTTAATTACGTACTTTTTTAAAACAAATTTGTAAAACAAGATGAATGGAACTTCATTATTTTTTGTTAAAATGAAAAAGAATGGCCTAAATAATGAAGTTCCACCCAATCTTTTTTACACATTTGACTCGAAAAAGATGATCTAAAGAAGTAGTGAATTTAAAAAGGTATAAAAATATTTTTATTTTAAATAATGTCATATGGACAAAAAACAATCGCATGGCAGGTGAGTGTACACCACTTACCTGGGATGACACGTTTAGGGGGGATAAATGATACTCTTAGTTATCAATATCTATGACACACTTTCATTTTTAGTAAGTTAAAAAAAATACATTTTCTTATTTGATATCAATTTAATTTTAAATTTTATTTTTACGCTTAACGAGATGATTTATAATCACATAAATATTTTTGATTTATTCTAAACCCCAAAATTCAAAAAAAAATCTTTTATTTTTAAAATTTCATATTTAGTCAAATTATATCATATAAATCGGGACGGAGGAATAATATTAAATAGCTAAGTTCAGGAAGGTAATTAAGACTTGGCATAGTTTGAAGAGAAAACTAATAATCTAGGAGTCAAGGATAGGGATGTTTTTTGGGAAACTTGTCAATATGTACAGTTATGCCAAAATTATTTACCAGTATGTCTAAACATACAAAATTTATACATTGAGATATATTTATTATACACATAGTATATATATTTATATATATATATTTAAGTATACATAAACAAAACCTATACATTTGATCATATTTTATAAATTAGATCACTCAAAAGGTATTAGACTGTAATTTCTCCATGTTTTTGGGTATTGTGCCAAAGTAAAAGGTTGCTCATTCCCTCGAGAGCCATCCTGAGATTTACTCACCAGCTGAAAACAGCATAATCTAATTTGTTCGATAAACAAATTACAAGACAAATTTCTGTTCACAATTAACTTATTTTAGGTAATTAACAACAAAGGTTCCAAATGAATAAATATCAAAATTACAATTGAAAAATAACGAAACTATTGAAACATTTGATTTCATTAGCACTGCTTAGTTTACCATCCTGCAGTTGATACGAATCTGACCTTCATTCCCAGTCAATGGCTTGATATTACCCATCTTCGGAGAAAGTCTTTAGGTTCGTACTATAGGTTTTAACAAGATCATCAGTTTTTCCACCACTAAATAGTGCTTGATCAGAATGCAGACACCAACTTACAAAAATATTTCGAGTCGAAAAGAGCAGGTGTAGGATCAAGGGAAGCAAGGTTGGAATCACCTCCACTACAAAGATGGAGTCAATGTTATTGTCATTGTAGATGCGATTCCTGAACGTGGAACACTGAGCAAAACCTAGTGTGTGGCCACCAGAGAGAGCGACGAGGTCTTCCTCATCCAAACCTTGCTTCTTGAAGTTGTCGATAAGCGCAGGTAAGTCCATCAACGGAGTTGGAATGTCATTGTTGGCCGTGGTTCTACTTGCTGTAGTGGAGTCTCTTCTTCCCAATTTCACTTCCCATGTAACTGTTCATGTAAATATGTTTCAGTTTAATATATTATACACTAAAGGTTCATAACATTAAAAGCATATAAATTTAGCTAGAGGAAATCTACAATTGTGATTGACTCTCAGATTCACACTGAGGCTTGATACTAATTCTTTATTTCACGTTGAGACTAAAATATCTAATTAATCTATCTCAACTTGGGAAATTCTAGTTTAACTTTTTCCTTGTAGCTTGATCAATTTTTTAAATACTAGTTGACCATTTTTACTAATTAATTCGGACGATGATGAACCGTAAATTAAACATCAACTATGGTTAGGAAACAAATTGACAAGAGAAAGTAAAGTTTTAGCTTATAGGACATAAGGGAGTAATACGCACTGCAACTACGGAGTCATGAGCTGCAACTGCCAAGATATCCGCACAAGATACAACTGAATGTCCACAAACTTTATCAACCTCGGACTTGATTTTATCAATCACCTCAAATCCTCTAGCAGAATTGTTATTAGCACGAGCAATCTTTTCACTATCAATAGTATATATTTGATCAAGAAGAATCGAAGCATCACAACCCTTCATTTACAAGATATGCATTAGTAACGATATCTCAAATCAACCAAAAACCAATGAATCCACTAGATCTCTATTAAAACTATAAAGTTTTTGAGGTTATTTCATTTCTAACATAGTCAATATTTTAGGTTAAATTCTCAAATGCTTTCACAAAATAGAATTTAGGATGAAAAGAAAACATTAAGTGGGAGAAAAAGAATCTCACATTAACGAAACAATCATGAAAATGTAGATGTAGTAAAGAGGCGCCC
Source organism: Anisodus tanguticus (assembly GCA_034509755.1). Taxonomy (NCBI): domain Eukaryota; kingdom Viridiplantae; phylum Streptophyta; class Magnoliopsida; order Solanales; family Solanaceae; genus Anisodus; species Anisodus tanguticus. The sequence continues at coordinate 33,894,826 of CM067557.1, read as the reverse complement.
ATTCGCCTCTCTTGCCGAACTGCATCCTCAACAACCCATTTAATGGTGTTCATAGTAATCATCTGACAAATCCGAAAAAGACATGCCTGCTAGAGAAAACATGACTAACACATGAAGAAAGAGGAAGCTACTTGAAGCCATTTTTTGATAATTACTATATATAGTCTATGATGTTTTATGCTTCTTTGTTATGTTTACGAATTTTGTGATGATGAGAGTAAAATGAAGCTATATTTATAGGTAAGTAAAATGTCTACTAAAGTAAAACGACAATTGTTCTAGGTTTAGCAACTCTCACAAGAATGAGCCACACTTTGACAATTTCTTACAAAGTTTTTTAGTTTTTTCTGGTCCACTATATCAATGATCAATCCATGCACGAAATGTTAAGACTTGGTATTATCAATTGTTGCAAATTTGAGTGCGTCAGAGTCTCTCGTTTAATGATAATTAAAATCAATCGTATAATATAGGTAACGTCTAGACTAACACCACATCAATTTTTGACTTATTAGTAAATAAATTTTACGTGCTAAACCTTTGAATTTTTTGTTTCTAGCTTAAGAAACATATATTCACGGTTATTTAAAAAACAATAGTTCTAATTAATCCCACCCTGACTTTTGATGTTTACGTGCTTTATCAATTGTTCATAATGTAAGTGACAAAATTAAATGATAAACCAATTAGAACCAATGACAAATAGTAAAAAGAGAACTCCACTTCACTAGGAATGGTTATTTAGACATAATATATGAGGGAGTAATTAAGGAGCTTCACATTAATAATATGATAAGAAACTACCAGCTCCAAATCTTGGAAAAAGTCAAATTGTCTAACACAAGAAAAAGTAATAGCTTGCAAGAACAAAATGAGTAAAGAAACCAGAAGAGCAACTCATTGGACTATATCAACAAAAAAGAACTTCGAATATATATACAGTCAACATTAACAACATGCAAATAAATTAGTTGTAACGAGGGTAGCTATTGGTTAACACTGATGCTGAAGGTCTTCGTTAGTTCTTTAAAGAATAGAGTGTGGTATCTTTTAAGTGATATACATAGTTAGTGTAAAAAAATATACTATCAGATCATTTTTATCTATTATAATAGGTAATTATCCTTCTTTTAGGATTATAAATCAAACTTTTATGAAGACTTACCTGCAGATATTGTTTGAACGATCGGATAATGTAAACATTTTTCTATATTGACGATATACATAAATTAAATTGTTACTTATAAGGTATGTAATTAATTCAATATTAGTCAATTAATGGCCTATAACACGTCTCATTGAAAAATCTATTAAACAAAATATTGATGAAGAGAAGATACGTGATCAGTAGATCAACAACTACGAGTGATTAATAAAATTTATGTTTCCTTTGTGAAGATTTTAATAGTATCATGGTTTTGTATGCATAGACATATACAATCAAACCTTTCTATCGTGGTAGCGTTTGTCCGAAAATTTAATGACTGTTATAGTGAGGTGTTTTAATATATGTATACTGACATTTGATGTTTAAATCTCATTTAGTTGTTATAAACAAAATTATGCAACCAATATTTTTTGTACTTTTTATATTATAAATGAAAACGATTTACTTGTTAATTGTAAAATCTCAATTGATTTTTATATCTCATTAATTAAAAATTAACAAAACTAATAAATTACTAATATATTCATAATTAGTTGTACCATACCGAAAAAGAATTAAAATCTAAGGAACATATGCATTTAATATTAATTAAGAATTTAAATATGTCAAGTTTGACGTAAGAATTCTACAATTGTAGGTTGTTTCGTAAATTCCAGTATTTTAATGATAATATTAAGCTTGAATTCCAGTTTTCTAGCATTCATTGCTCGATTGTGTTATGAGATTGGATTTGGGCTATAAGTGCATGACATTTACTATGTGCATGATATTAATGATGATTATCATAAATATTTTAATAAATTATTTGTATACACTAGTATTTTTCTTACAAAATATTACTATACAATATTTAAGTATGACTATTATAGAGATGTAATTTTACAAAGTGTGCATCGCTATAATGAATGTCACTGGTGTTATAAATAGAATGTTGTTATAGAGAAATAAAATATAACATGAAAAATTGATTCCGCAGAAAATCAGGCCGTTATAGTGAAATGTTGTTATAACGAATGACAATTATAGAGAGATTTCACCGTATTTATAAATATTGATTGGATATTGAGACTGATGAAAACTGTAGTAAATTGAACTAAATTGAATGTTTATAACAATACGCAACAAAGGGAGTCTTTTTATTGTCTAGAGAAAATTAAAGTTGCATAAGAAGAAGTTATTGACAATTTAGGAGAATATATGGTGTGTTTGATATCGTGGATAATATTTTTTAAAATATATTTCAATTTTTTCATGTTTGGTTAGTCAATATTTCTTCATTTTCCCCGAAAAACAAGAACCTTTAAAATGACTTCCTAGTGAGAACTAGAGAAAACAAGTTCCACAAGTGACATTTCACACTAATTGTCTCCTCTCACCCGCAACATATCCCAACCCCCCAATGGTCCAACCACCATAACCACGATCCCCACCACCCCTACATTTTACCTTTCATTCCCATTGTGTTTTTTTTATTATTTAATTATAAGTATTTTTGAGATAATATTTTTGCTTACATACTAAACATAAAAAAATAAGTAAAAAATATTTTTTAAGAATGTATTTTCTCTATAAAAAAAAAAACGTTTTCCTTCGGTCCAATTGGTGGTGGGTGCATAAATCGTGTAGTATTGCTAAAATTGGAATTTTTGTTCACTGTCATTTTTTTTGGGCTATAATTTTTAGGGATAATTACAGCCCAATACCGTTGAGTGAGTTGGCTTATAAAATATTCAGAAAATGTATGAGTTTTGTATATTTATACTAAATAAGTATATATATATATAATATATAATATACATATATAATACATATTAGTGTATTTTGTATATTTAAGCTACTGTCAATAAATAAGTTTGGCCAAAAGAGATATAAACAAAAGAATTCCTAATTTTAAGCCTAATTTGAGAAAAATAAGCTAATAGACGTTAGGTATTGTATATGCATGCCAACTTCCCAATCATTGACCCCTATTTTGTGTTGATCTGTAATTTTTTCCTCATAACAAATACTGTTTTTTCGGAGCATAAGTTTATATTTTCACATTATAATATCTTACAAGTTATGATTTGCGTGACTTTTGTCCTTGGAAAACTTATTTCCCGCTAGGCATAAATTTCATTGCTAAAGGTCAAAAATTAAAGAAGGGAAAATCGTGCAATTTCTTCCAGCAAAACTTAATCGATCTTCTCACGGGGTATGGTCGGCCCAACCCCATAGTTTTGGGTTGGGTTAGACCAGTCCAACCACATTCATGTGGTCTTTTACTTTGGCAAACAGAAAAAATGCTCCAACCCCTTATTAAACAAATAGTACTTTCACCCAAATTTCTGTAGTTCCTTCTAGCTACTTAGGACTGTGAGATTTGTGACTCATAGTATACAATATTTGGTTCTTATTTCTAAATATCACATTAGTACTAAGCATAATCATAGTATAAAATTTTAAAAATCAAATAAATTTAGGTCCAGCGTGAAATAAGATTTCTATAAAAATACCGATAATAGCAAATCATGTGTATATATATATACACACACATTATAGTGTACAGTGCTGGCGGAAAGTGGATATTTTTTCTTATTGGTACAAAAATCGGATAGCTGGTTTAACGTGATTTTCAGGTTTTTATAAAGTAACGAGAATTTTTTCTACCAAAATGTATACAGATTCAGTGAAAAGATACAACTTGCATACAAATTTTTTGTAGAATATAATTCGTCAAAACATCAACTTGTACATAATGTATTTTATATGTTGTTTGTATATAACTTATATGTTGTGTGTATGTCTCTGTATATAACTTAATAATTTGTGTCTTCCTCTTCAAGTTTCATTCTTAAATTCCACCCATATTTACATAATATGGTTGGATAAAAAAGTGAGGGGAAAAAAAGGTCTTAGAGAAGTATCCTCATTCAAAAAACCATAGATAATATGAATATTTATATAATTTGTCACTTAATTTATTTTTTATCTGTGTTAAATATGGAGAATCGTGTATTTTTTCATCTTTTTCTTATTATTTTTAACCTGCATATAGAGGGGCATATCTAGGTGGACGTAAACTCATATTCCTCTCCTTGAATCATGTATAGCAATATATAAAAAAAAATTATGAAATTACTTCAATATATATATATGTGCGCGCTCAAGCTTAAAGTATCTTATGATGCAATAATTACTGAGTGCATTTTTATCGGTGAAGTTGGTGGTTCAAATTTCACGTCTTCTTGTTATTTTTCCTTTTCTAGAATTGAACCCGTGGTATTTTTTTTCTTTTTTCTTCTTTTGTTTGATTATTCTTTTAAAATTCCTAGTTTGACAAATTAAAACTAGTAGCACTAGTGGACGATTCAGTATATAGCCAACTGGCTCAACTGATTTCAATACTTTCAAATTTCGACACGAAGTAGATATATATGTAGAAATAATTAAATTATAAAAAAGAATATAATTTTCAACCTGTAATTTTAAAAGTGAAATAAGTTAATAATAAGAATCCAAAAGTTAAACCCGTCAAATATGATTCTAAATCTGTCTCTTCATAATAATACTCTCTCATCTTCTTGAATTTTGATCCGTTTCTGCGCATATATTCGATCCAACCATCTTGTTTGTCACCACTAATAGTGCATAATTTTGTTTTATAAGACTCATAAATTGACAGAAGTATATCACGGGTCACGGGATCCGAGTCTTACCTTGTTGTAATCAAATTTGTATTACAAATTTACCATAATTGTAGAATTCTTATACAAGTATAATTAGGATATTAGTAGTATAGTAGAAATAGTATATATACATGTTCATTAATGAAAATAATCAAGAGATTATTTCTTTCATGGTATCAGAAGTTTATGGTTAAATACTTCTCACAAAGACAAATCCACTGCCCTTTCTCAGTCTCAGTTTCCATGCAATTTCTCGGTTTTCGTGCAATTTTTTTCTCTTCCCAAATTTTCTTTCAAATCCCTAATTCACCTATTGTTCTTTCGTTATGTTTACGTCAAAGAACATCTTTCATCATGCCCTTACAGTCTCCAACATCAAGAACCACATCCCTATTGTTCTTGAGATGGAAAACGTCTAATACGCCACGTGGGCGAAATTATTCAACGTTCACGCACGCTCGCATCAAGTCATCTATCATATCATCCCATCGGTAACTGGCAAGGAGAAGGTGCCTACCCCCGAGGATGATCCTATGTTATGGACAACCCTTGATGCTACCGTTCTCCAGTGGATTTATTCAACTATCTCTACAGACCTCTTACACACGATTATTGAATCCGATGCTACGACGATGGAAACTTAGAATAGGGTGCGTGATATATTTCAATATAACAAAAATTCCCGTGATGTCACTCTTGAGTAGGAATTTTCCCATGTCAACATGGAAGATTTTTCGAACGTCTCAGCCTATTGTAAAAGGCTGAAGGAATTGGCGGATCAACTCTGAAACGTTGGTGCGCCCGTTACCAATGATCGTCTTGTTCTTCAGATGGTTGCAGGCCTATCCGAGGCCTATAATGGAGTTGGGACACTGCTTCGTCAAAGTAATTCTCTCCCACCATTTTATCAGGCACGTTCCATGCTCACGTTAGAAGAGGTCGGTTTGTCAAAGAAAGCATCTATCTAGAACAAATTTTGTCATGATGATGGCCACTTCAAACGACCCTCACTCATTCTCCAAAAATTCGGGCCAAAACCGTACCAACGGTGGCGGAAAAAGGGGTCAAAATCGAAAAATAATGGCAAGAACCTCAGAGGCAGTCGCAGTGGTAACAATGGTGGTTGTGGTGGACGAAACAGTGGCGGTGGAAGCAGTGGTGCTCGGAACAGTGGACCGTAGGCCAACTGGCCGCAGCCTTGGGCCTCCTATCCGTGGGGCTGGGCCAGTGGCTATTGTCCCAACATCCCTTATGTTCCACCGACGCCATATCCTGGAAACTGGGCCCAATTCCAGTCAGCTTTCGGGCCCAGTTTCCCGATCCTAGAATAATGCATCATGATCCGGTCTTTGGGCCGGGACGGTGGCGAGTGCATGCTTGGACCTCGGCCTTAGCAGACCTTCACTGTTGCGGGCCTAGCTCTCGTCCCGACACCTACGGATATTGAGGCTGCAATGCATACACTTGTATTACATCCCCCAGACGCAAATTGGTACATGGACACCATAGTCACTTCTCATATGACATCCGCACAAGGTACTCTCTCGTCTTATTTCAATTTGAGCAATAATAGTGGCATTATTGTTGGTAATGACAACTCAATTTCAATTCGCGGTTATGGTCATACGAATTTGTCTCCCCACATCCACCTCTCATCTTGAAAAATGTTCTTCATGCCCTAACTTAATTAAAAATTTGGTGTTTGTCGAAAATTCACCACTGATAATTGAGTTTCTGTTAACTTTGATCCGTTTGGATTTTCTATGAAGGATTTCAAGACGGGGATACCTCTAATGAAATGCAATAGTATGGGAGAGCTTTATCCAGTCACCACCATTTCCACGAGTCAAGCCACACCTTCTACTTTTGTTGATCTTTCTCCTTCCTTGTGGCATGCACGTTTGGGTCATCCGAGGTCATTTATTATGTCTTCTCTGCATAAAAATAATTTTATGCTTGTAAGGGTACGCATAATACTCCACTTTGTCCTTCTTGTCCATTAGGAAACACATGTTAGATTATCGTTTGTAGCCTCTATTTCTCGTACTTTGATGCCTTTTGACATTATTCATAGTGATTTATGGACATCTCCCGTTTTAAGTTCTTTGGGCCATCATTATTATGTCTTATTTTTGGATGATTATTCTGATTTTTTGTGGACATTTCCTTTATCTACAAAGTCTCAAGTCTTTTCCACATTCTTAAAATTTAGAGGTACCCAATTCAAACGGGGAATTAAAAATATTCAATGTGATAATGGCAGGAAATATAATAATGGGTCATTTCGAGAGTTTTGTGACAATAATGGCATATCTTTTCGGTTTTCTTGTCCACATACGTCCTCGTAAAATGGGAAGGCCGAGAGAAAATTTGTTCCATAAATAATATTGTACGTACCTTGCTAGCACATGCGTCATTACCACCTTCCTTTTAGGTCACGAGATTGAGCCTTATCTTCATTACCCAAATTGGAAATTGGCCATGAATGATGAATATAATGCTTTTATTGAAAATAAGACGTGGGAATTAGTGCTCCATCCATCTGGTGTTAATATTATTCGTTCTATGTGGATTTTTACTCATAAAGAAAATTCTTACGGTTCTTTTGAGAGGCATAAGTCTTGTCTTGTAGGTGATGGTAAAACAAAATAGGTTGGCATGGATTGTGGAGAAACGTTTAATCCGGTGGTCAAACCGGCTACCATTCGCATGGTGCTTAGTCTAGCTCTCTCGAAAGTATGGCCCATTCACCAGTTGGATGTGAAAAATGTTTTCTTACATGGTGATCTTAAGGAGACAGTATACATGCATCATCCCTTGGGTTTTAGGGACCCCAATTATCCTCGCCATGTCTGTTTCCTGAAGAAGTCCATTGTACGAGCTTAAGTAGGCCCCACGAGCTTGGTATATAAGGTTTGCAGATTATGTGTCTACTATTGAGTTTTCTCACAGCACGTCTGATCATTCTATGTTCATCTATCGGCGTGGTACTTCTCTGGCATACATTATGTTATATGTTGATGATATTATATTGATTGCCTCATCGGATATTCTACGCAAGTCTATTATGTCCCTTCTCAGATCTGAATTTGCTATGAAAGACTTGGGGGGCTTGAGCTATTTTTTTTTGGGCATAAGTCACTCGTCATGCATGTGGTCTAATTTTATCACAGAAAAAGTATGCGGCAAAGATTTTTGAGTGAGCTGACATGTCATTTTGTAAGTCTACTTCTACTCGGTTGATACAAAACCGAAGCTGAGTGCTACGTCTAGCACACCATACGAGGATCCCACCCATTATCGTAGTCTTGCAGGGGCTTTTCAGTATCTGACTTTCACGAGACCATATATTATTTATGTCGTACAACATGTGTGTTTATTTATGCATGATCCGCGGATTGAGTACGTGCATGCGCTCAAACGCATTATACGATACATATAGGGCACACTTGATTTTGGATTGCATTTATATTCGTCCTCCGTCTCTACTCTTGTGTCATATACATATGATGATTGGGGTGGATGTGCTAGATACAAGACGTTCGACATTTTGTTATTGTATGTTCTTTAGGGATAACTTGGTCTATTGGTCGGCTAAACTCCATGCTACTTTATCACGATCATTGCGGAGGCCGAGTATCGAGAGGTAGCCAATGTAATGTCTAAATGTTGGCTATGTAATCTTCTACTACAGTTGCATTTTCCTATTCATAAAGTTACCTTGGTCTACTATGGATAATGTGAGTGCAGTCTATCTTTCTGAAAATCCGATCCAACATCAGTGCACTAAACATATCGAGATGGACATACACTTTGTTCGAGAAAAAGTAGCTCGTGGACAAGTACGCGTCCTCTATGTCTCTTCGAGATACCAGATTGCAGACATATTTACTAAGGGTTTCCCTTGGTTCTATTAAAGATTTTAGTGACGGTCTCAGCGTCCGACAACCGTCGCTATGACCGTGGGTGTGACATAAGTATGTCACGGGATCGGAGTCTTAACTTGTTGAATTCAAATTTGTTTTACAAATTTACCATAATTGTAGAATTTTTATACAAGTATAATTAGGATATTAATAATATAGTAGGAATATGATTTTTTATATTTGAAGATGGTAAATTATAAATAAATAAATAAATAAATATATATATAAATAAATATATATATATATATATATAAATAAATAAATATATATATATATAATATAAATTAACACGTCATTTTAAAGGATCCAACAAAAAGTATGATGATCACATTGGAAAAAGGTTAACAATTCCATGGACCCCCAGGCATTAGATGATATTTGGTTTGGGTACCCGAGACGTGTGGAGCATAACATATTCATTATTGTCCTTTGCAGCTAATTTCTTTCAATTTCAGTCGATGGCAATACATAATTCACTACTACAAAATATCTATTTTCCACAAAAAAAAAAAATATTCAATAGCTATTTTTCATTGAATATCAAAGAAAAAAATTCAATAATTATATTTTTATACAAAAAAATTACGAAAATTTTCAACATTTCAATAGAAACATGTTTCCCATCATGCGTTTTTCTAGTAAGTTGGTTCGATGGAAATAAAGATGAAAAAATTATATTTTATAACATAAATTTCTCACTGAATGTCAGTAGAAAAACTTTTATTTGTAATAGTGATTTGTCCATTTCATATTATCCTTTTTACCTCATTCATAGGACATACTCTCTAGGTCCCAATTTATATAATTTAGTTTACTGGCACGAAATTTAAAAAATAAAGATATTTATGTGATTATAGATCATCTCGTTAAGCGTAAAAGATAAAATTTAAAATTAAATTATTGTCAAATAAAAAAAAATATCATTCTTTTTAAAATTAATTAAAAAAATATTTCACATGAATTAATCCAGAGTAAGTAGGCTCTTTCCTTGATGAATGTGTTTTCACTCGCAGGCTAGTATTGAAGTGGGCGTCCAGTTCACCCACTCTTGAGATATGGGTAAAACTTTTAAGGTCAATTCTTACTATTGCCCCTATTTTAGGGTGGTCTTTAATTTTTACCTTTCAAATTGGTGGTTTTTAATTTTAGTCCTTTATCTAAAAAGAATGATTGAAAATTTTCCTGTAGAAAAAAATTATAAGGTGAGATTTCATTTAAAAATAGGTTTATTCGGCTAAAGTTGCATAGAGATTTTGTCTTAAGAGACATAGTTTCTATGTAATTATGTCTTTGAAAATACCTCTGAGATTGTGAGTTCGAATCCCAACATAGTCAAAAAGAAAAAAAATTGTAAGACAAGATTTCATAGAAATTATGTATATTCGACCGAAGTTGCATGAAGATTATACCTTAAGGGACATAATTTCTATGTAACTATGATTCAAGGAAAAGTTTCTATGTAATTATGCCTGAAGGCAAAGTTTCGTTGAAAAATTATGATTATGTCGTGTCTAGCTAGTTACATAGACTCTATATAACTTTGACCGAATATGCGTAATTTTTATTAAAATTTTGCCTTGCAATTGTTTTTTTTGCCTCTGCTAGGATTTGAATCAAGAATCTCTGATTTAGTATACCCACGAATAAAGGGTATTTTGACCCATAAATTTTCATTAAATGAGAAGTAGGGCAAAAATTAAAGACCAACGAATTGAGGGGAAAAATAAAAGACCAGCTCGTATGAAGGGCAATCCATCCGCACAAATGAAGTACATATTTTTTCATGATACCCATATTAATTGATGTGTAATCTTAATGGACTTGAAAATAATTTTAAATTAGTAATTAATGTTAAGGATAAAAAGGAAAAAGAAGTTTTTTTGTCTTGATATGCTAAATATGACAAGTAAAAGTGAAATCTATTATTAGTATAGTGGATAAGTAAAAGTGAACGGAGGAGATATAACAATTCAGTTATATAGAGAAAGTTTTCTAGCGTTTTAGTGAAAATATGTTTTCCACCATGCATTTTTCGAGTGAGTTGAGTTCTGTAACAATGAGGTGAAAAAATAATATTTTATAACACAAAAATTCATTAGAAGAGTTCAATAAATTTGATTTTTAAATTCAAAATCCATAAACGCAATATATATACGATCTCTCCCTAGATCTGTTCTTACCCAAGCGAGGAAATGGAAATGTGAACAACACAATTAAAGAGAAAAATTGTACACTTATTAGTAAAATTTTGTTTCCTTTCCAGAATGTCCAAACACAGTGTTGATCAAATTTATGAAGGCAAACGCAGATTTCAAAAGGCTTTTGGATATTCACATGGGACTGTGGAAACATAGTAGATATGGGCACTCAGTGGCTCAGGCCTCCTGAACATTGCAGAAGAAAATGAATGGGGCTAATATGACAACAAAGATCAATAATTTGCTTTGAAATTGGCTCTGTGAGACATTGTTGGGGAATATATACATTTTACATAAAAAGAAGAGAAATGCAACCACTCAAATTTTTATTTAATTACTTATGTAAATTGATAGTGAACATAATTTTTACGTATCAATTAGTTTAACATTTTGTAACTAGTATTTTGAGTTTAATTTTTATTCACTGATAAGTGTAAAAATCATATACATAATTAGGTCACTTAAAAAGTAATTGTAGATAATTTTATTTAATATTATTGATTGACCACCTAAAATTAACGCTTATAATAGGTTAATATACTAATAGCGTAATAAATTCATTATAATACTATTAATATATGTAAAATAATCTTAGGCCTCATTTATTTTCATCTCATTTATTTTCATTAAGATTAAGACATCTGAATCTGAATACACATCTGAATATTAAGATGTTGTCTCTAGATCTGAATATTATATGATTATGACTGTTTGTTTCAATATCCTAGTGTGCATATGGAATTAATCACTATATTAATAAAATATTATAAAAATCTCATTTCGGTAAAATAAAATTATTTTGAATAGAAAATAATATTTTAAATGTTTATATTTAATTAAAAATTTGAACTATCTTCTTTTTTTCTACAAAGATAAAATTTGAATACTGAAATGTAAATAAAAGTTATATATCAATATAAAAAATATTGTAACAAGGGAACATAATTTTGTTAAGAATTTGTGCTTATTATTAAGATGGTAAACCTTTCTCTATCAAGTGAAAGTGATTTAAAGAGAGTAAATTTTATTAAAATAAGATAAAAGGAGAAAAGTTTTCAATGCTTGACACAGTTTTTGAGTGTTCTCTATTGTTTATTGAAGCTTGGTATTGTGTATTTAGTTTCAAATATGATTAGAGGAATATGTAGTATTGAAGTTTTTTTTTCAATTCGTTGTTATTCACGAGAAACACTAATTTATAGAGTCATTATCATCTTTCAAAAATTGAGAGGTGAAGGTACGGATGTTATTGATAAGATGGATTCTCGTGTTTAATTTTTGTGGGAAAAATAGATCATGAACTAGGTTTATATATAGGATTTCAAATAAAAATTTTGATAGATTCAAGAAACCAATTTTGTTGTTGTAGTTAATCAATTAATATTTGCGGCAATAGGAGTTCTTGATAATAATTGTTGAGAAAGAATAGCTAGAGGTGTGAAAATTTTGATGAGAAGAGAAGTCGTGAAATGTTTTGTGAAATAAGACGTATTATTTAAATGAGTTTGAAAGGTGTTAAGACTCTTTTACAGATTTGATTCATTCAGTCCCATTAAGAGGTTTCATAAGGAAATAAAATAAATAAACTTAATGTGATGAATCTAAATATGCACTTAATAGGTTGAATCTGAATGATTAAGAATCAGACATCCATTAAGTGAAAATAAATGAAGTATAATTATTTAGGTGACCTTGTATTTGTAAGATGATATTAATCTCCCTTATACAATAGGAATTCTAAGCCTATACAAAAGAGGAATCCTAATCTTACCATAATTATATTTACAAAATTTATGGAAATATTCTAATTATGGGTAGGAAATATATTTACACGTTTACACACCCCCTCAGTCGGAGCGGGAGGAGGCCGGACGCTGAGACTGGCTCTAAAGTCAAGAAATAATTGTCTGGGAAGTCCTTTGGTAAATATGTCTGCATACTGATAGGATGATGGAACATGTAACACTCTGACATGACCTAACGCAACTTTCTCACGAACGAAGTGTAGGTCTATCTCAATATGCTTGGTTCGCTGATGTTGAACTGGATTATGAGAAAGATAGATGGCAGAGATGTTATCACAATACACAATAGATGCCTGATGCAAAGGACACTGAATTTCTAACAGTAAATTTACGAGCCAACAAATCTCGCCTACTACATTTGCAACGCCTCTCGTACTCACCTCAAGACCTTTGGAGCGAGATAGGGTAGCATGTCGCTTGGCAGACTAAGAAATCAGATTATCCCCTAAGAAAACACAAAAGCCGGAGGTGGAGCGTCGCGTGTCCGGACACCCTGCCCAATCTGCATCTGTATATGAAAGCAACATGTCTGGTGCAAAGGGGTATAGGTGCAAACCATAATCAAGAGTGCCCTTAATGTATCGAATGATACGCTTAAGAGCAGTGAAATGAGACTCCCTGGGGACATGCATGAATAAGCACACCTGCTGAACAGCATAAGCTATGTCTGTCCTGGTGAATGTGAGATACTAAAGTGCACCTGCAAGGCTCCTAAACAGAGTAGGATCAGATACTGGAGCACCATCCATAGCACTGAGCTTAGATTTGGAATCAACTGGAGTAGGCACCTCTTTGCAGTTCGCCATCTTAGCCCTGTACACAATCTCTTCTGCATACTTACGCTGACACAAGAACATATGATTGGCAAACCTGGTCACTGATATCCCCAAAAAGTAACTCAGCTTCCCCAAATCAGTCATTGCAAATTCAGACTTGAGCAAGGCAACAATCTCATTTTTTAATCCGTCGGAGGAGGCAGTAAGAACAATATCATCCACGTAAGGTAATAAGTAAGCAGTGCCACTACCTAGATGAAAAATGAAAAGTGATGTATCACTCTTGCTACATACAAACCCAATCTGCAAGATATACCTGGCAAAGCGATCATACCATGCACGGGGGCCCGCTTGTGCCATATAGTGACTTACGGAGACGGCACACATAGTGATGAAGCGCTGGATGGGTGAACCCCGGTGGTTGATGCATGTAGACTGTCTCTCTCGGATCCCCATGTAAGAATGCATTCTTCACATCAAGTCGATGGATCGGCCGGTGTTTGCCCATGGCTATGCTCAAAACTCGTGCGGATGGTAGCCGGTTTGACAACCGGGTGAAGGTCTCACCACAATCAATGCCCTCTCCGCCGATTTGTGCCATTAGCCACAAGACGGGCCTTATACCTCTCAAGATCCCCATTGTCTCCGAACTTGTGACGAAATAGCCACATACAACGAATGACATTCACCCCCTCAGGTCTAGGTACTAGATCCCACATGTGCTGTTTAGTTAAAGCATTGAATTCCTCATACATAGCCCCATTCCAATTAGGGTCTTGTTTGGCCAATTTTGGGTTCTTTGGAAGTGGAGAGATGGTTTGGGCAGACAAGTTGAAATGGACTTTGGGTTTGAAGATTCCATGCTTTGAACGAGTTTCCATTGGATGGGTAGGAACAGTGGGTGGCGGAGTGGTGTCTGAGACGGGGGATAAAGTCGGATAAGGAGAAGGTGGGGGCGAAGCCGTCGAAGGCACCGCGGCTCCTGGATCGAGAGTCGCGGCGCTAGAAGGTTGACAGGCTTCTCTGAAGTTTGGGTGCCGCAACTCTGACGACGGAACAGAGGATGTGAGTTGTTCGATTATGAGGGGAGAGATGGCATACTCGTCAAGAAATGAGTAGTCCTGTTTTTGGAATTTTGAAAGATTCGAAAACGGGAATGTGGTCTCGTCGAATGTGACGTGACGAGATATGTGGATTTAATCTCCCTTATACAATAGGAATTCTAAGCATATACAAAAGAGGAATCCTAGTCTTACCATAATTATATTTACACAATATATGGAAATATTCTAATTATGGGTAGGGAATATATTTACATGTTTATAGTATTGAGTAATAAAAATTGTGTTACACGATGGTTAATCTAGAGAAATTAAACGTAAGTCTGTTTTTTTTTCATTTTCTTTTCCTTAATTGAGTTTGGATTTCTAAGAAATGTTGCATTATAATTTCGATATGAAATTCAAACACTCAATGTTTAATGCATGTGAAAACATTATCCCTATAATACACCAGATTATAGGCCGCAGGAACTATGCCTCAAGAGATTTCCTCTTGTTCGGCCTAATTGATGGGTTTAGGTTTGGGTCAAATCTTACTCAATCTCTACCAAATAAAGATGGACTAAATAAAAGTTGGGACAGATGCGAATTTAAGTTAAGTCAGGATCAAGAGGAGATTTTTACAAGTGTTAGAATAAGCAAGTAATACTATACAATCAATCTGAATTTGGAGGTCCAATTAACAATGAACACTTTCTGCAACATATATGAAATATAAAGTGTCAGGTGTTAGTTTAGGTTTTTTGCTTTCCACCCGATTTTAGATTTGCATTGAACGTGATTAATTCAAATTTACATTAGTTTTGAAATATATCTTCATTGAATGTGATTTTATTTTTAATACTTGAATTCAAGATCTACGGATTAAGGATGAATAAATATTTATAAAGCCAGTACAACTTTTGATGGTAGATATTAGTTTTTCATTGAATACTCCCTCTCAATCAAAATCAAAGTGAATGTAAACTTATCCTTTATTTTTTTTATTTAAAAAGAGTGTCACTTATTAAATCAAGAAAAAATTAATTTTAATTTTTAAAATTTGTCTTTATTAAGTGTGAGATAACTAAATGTCAATACCTATTTCATTAAACACATTTTAATCAAATTACTTATTTTGTTTAAAAATTAATATTTTTTAAGGATTGTGTAAATGACCAGAAGACACTCTTTTTAATCGGGAGGAAGTGAAATACGTAAAGGATTTAATTTTCGATGGTGGATAAGCTCAAATAATAATATTCCACATCAAACTAATATCCGTCGTCCTGCGAGTTTTAAACACTATGCTAGCTTGTGAATGTCACTAATAAAAACATTAAAGGGTCAAGAAACAAGTTTAAAGTTAAAAATATTGATTGATCAGTAAACATTGTTACAGTATCAGTGAGATTTTATCGATTATTACCCATTATAGAGTATTAATTAATCTACTTTAGTTTTCAGATAATCATATCCCAAGAGTTGCTTGTTATATCATTTAATTCAATAGTATAATATCTTTTACGTCAAAAAAACAATATAGTACTCCTTTAAGTCTTAAACTATTTGAACTTTGACCAATAATTCAAAATGTATTTTTTTAATTTTATTGAGATGAGGAGAATTGTATTCTATATATTTTTTATATAATTTTTAGATATGGTTGTAGATAAAATTTCTAGCTCTAAATAATTAAAATTCAGATATGGTAGGTGTACTACCGGCTTCACGTCCTTCTTCATTGAAATTCAATTGATATGTTTGTAGATAACGATTGGAAAAAAAATTCAGAACTTACTGTATTTTTAGAGAAATTTTTTCAAGCAACTAAAGCATTTCATTGTATATATTATCCTACTATTTCAACTATGTTATTTTATATAGCTCTGATATTTTTGTTACTTAGTGAATATATGAAAAAATCTTATAAGGAACCTATTAAAAAATGGTTATCAAATAAAAATATTTTTTTCCTATTTCCACTATTTATATTATTGTTGATGTATTAAATCCGACTATTAAAATAGACTGTTGTAAGCACTTATTGAAACTATTTATGATTGTATAGCAATACTTCCACCTTCAACTCCAAAAAATCTAAATGAACAACCATCTAAGGAACCAACTAAAGAAGAAGTTTTGTCTAGCATACACGATGAATGCAAAAAAAGTATATACGCATTACCAACAAGAAAGTGCTAGCAACCAACCGGCTTCCATACCATCTTCTTTTTCTTCTTCAATACAACCTAAAAAAAGACATGTTGTTTCTGCGACTTGTATTGAAAGTCTTAGACATAGAATGTTTAGTGGTACCACTACTAATCAAGTTAGCGGGTTTGATGTTTTTGTTTTGCAGGATGTTGTACCGTACCAGGCAGTTCTCAATGAAGAAGGACGTGAAGAATTGTTGAGGAATGAGAAGACATTTATGACACTATCAAAGATGGCCCGAGATGTGTTGAACATTCAAACGTCATCAACAACGTCTGAAAGCGCTTTTTTTGCCGAAATATTTCAAATAGGAGAGCACAGACACTCATTAGTGGGAGACAGCTTAAAGATTGCAGTTTTATTCAGAGATTGGATACGAGCGGAGCGTAGAAGGTTCGGTCAACCAGAGATCAACGAAGAAGACGAAACTAAAACGAAATCTTATCCAACGGAGGTGGAAGCGACGTCGAGCAATTTGACCAACAAATTTCAATTCCAACCGAAGAACCACAAGACATTGTAAAGAAACTAGAAAATGTGTTTATAAATATGTGATTTTTTAATTGCAATTTTACTATGTTATTTGCAACTTTCAACACCACAAATTTGCAATTTTGAAATTGTATTACAAAAAAATCATATTTCAATTAAATAATATAAGAGGCACAAAAATAATTTTAGGATATTTTTATTACACTATCTTGTTCAATTTTTGAGGTATTTATATATGTTATTTTTTAAAATTAAGTACAAAAAATTCGAAAAACCCGATAAGACCAGTCCCCTTTTCTGACGGGACGGGACATCGGCCGATCCCGCCCTCCCCAGTCCCGCCGGAGGACCGATCCCGCCCTCCCCAGTCCCATCGGATCCCGGCCCGTCGAGACCACACCCCACCCCTAACCCGGCCCACTGGCCACCCCTAATTCTATTAAAATAAATATATGCTCATCATCCTAAACCTAAACCTATACACTACTAGATTCATCTCAGGAAAAAGCCATTCCCAAGAAGATGCAAGGGGCTCATGTTCCAAAATAGGGTGCCCACACTGTAACTCTGCAGGGGGCTTATATGTCCCACATCTAAGATCACTATTAAAAAAATTGTAATTAACTACGATTTCCTCGATAATTTATTGTTAATTTTTTATAACTAATAAAATTTTATGATAATCTGTCGCTAATTTATCGATAAACAATATTAGCGATGAGTTTTTCTATTTAGATATAAGATTTATTAATTGCTAATTTCTTTTTCTTATGTTGTTTTTTTTAGAAAGTGTGTTTTACTCTCTCAAAAAGGATGAGAAGCAAGAAAAAGAAAAGAATTATTTTCCTTACTTTCTTTTACTTCTCATTTTCGGCGTCTTTAACCCCGAAGGACGACCTCTTTCCGTGATTTTTCCCCCTTTTCTTCCTTTTCCTTTAATCTTCTTCTTCCATTTTTCTGCTAATCTTCTTCATCTCTCATAAAATTACATATATATAAAGCAAACACGAATTGAAATCTGAATGCACAGTTAGAAAAATAATTTCTCTCTCCAGAAATCTGGACTCCTATAACAACAACAAAAAAAGAGAATGAAAAAGGAAAATGAGAACAAAAGAAAAAAAAAAAAGGATTACAAACGAGAAATGAAAAATGTAAAATATACACGTGGCATGTACAACATTGTACGCAATATTTTTTTAATTATCCATTATTTTAAGGTGGTATTTATTTTAGTTAAAAATACATAATTCAGACGGATTATAAGACTCACGCAAAAATAAAGTGTAGCTCACAATTTCGCCATAATTCAGGTTGTTATAAAATAAGAAGATAAGAAACAAAATACAAATTAAGAGAATTCATAAGAATATGCAGAGAGGAAGAGAGAAAACTCTCATTGCTTCCAAATATTTTTCAAGTGGGTATGATATGCGTTCTTATACCTCAACTTATAGTGTTACACTGAAGCATATAAAAATAGTCATAAAAATGACATTAATCATGAAGGTCATAGTAGAGATCTAGTATCTTAGTTAGTTGATTATTTAAACATTACATCTTGTTGGTGGGTTTCGAATCCTCACATTTTAATATCCTCTCAATTTATCTTCCCCTACTCCCTAGATAAATAAAAAACAAAAAAACAAAAAAAAATCATAAAGGTCATGGAGGTGTGTGAGTTAATTTCTATAGTAGACATCCATATACAATGTATTTTATAACACGTGTATTTTATGTCATTTCCCTAATATTTCATTATCCCACACTTTTGGTTAAGTGCAAGAAATTTTATACCTAGTGTTTAATTTCTATTTTTATTATTTGAGTCCTAAAAATGGCAAAAGTCACCGTCTAGATTCTAGAATATTTCCTCTTTAGTGGCACAACATATGTCATGAATCTAAATTAGTTCAAACAATAAATTTTCGTATATCAAAAGATTAAACTAAAAAATATCTTTAAATTTACTAAGTTAATTGTATAATTATTAGTGTTTTCAAAGGCATTTTTAGGACTCGCATCGAGGCTCGTTCCGGGGCGGGGCACTAGTAAAATGCTTCGGGGCTTACATGTGGGGCTTAGTTATGTGAGGCTTACGCCCTAAACGCGTCCTAAACACGTCTAACGCTCAATGCTTGGGGCTCGCCTTACCGTTCTTATACAAATTATGTGTCAAATTCCTTAATTAACATTATTGACCCTCGTAATTCTTTAATAAATGTATAATGCATATAGTTTTTTTCATGTATAAAAATAAGAAGATTGAGAATAACTCAAATAACAAGTCGTAGTATTGTATATGTATTATTTGAGAACACCGTGAGGGTGAATATCACTTAACATTTTTTTAGAAAATACATTGCCAAATTTACATCTTCACTTGTCATTAATGGTCTTCATGTTTTTTGTTATGTGTCAAAATTATTATATTTTATTAATTTGTTATCTGAAAGTAAATTTGTTTTATTCATGAAGGAGTGATGTTTCAGTTATAGTACTGATAAACTTTATTGATTATTTTTTTAGAGAGGTAAACTGTAGTATGATTAAGAAATTGTGAAAGTTAAGATATTAGAGGTAATTACATTTCATAATAGTGTTTATATCATTGCATTATTTATACTTATAAAATCATGCTAGAAGTTATGTTTTCTATGAGTTTCTTTAATTATGTATTTAATTTTTTTAAATTATTAATTTACTTTTTATAATCTTTGTGTTATTATACTACTATATATAAATTAAAATTTTAAAGATTCATAAAGTTTACGCCTCATACCTCAGAGCTTACGTCTTGTCCGTGCTAATTAAAACCTCTCGCCTCACGTCTTTTAAAACAGTGATAATTACTAAACTTGGCGCCCTAAATAAGTTTGGTGAGTGCGTAAGACGTGTGAGCATGATATATTCGTAGGTTGCTGTCGCAATTAATTATCTTCAATTTCAGTCGACTATTAGATTGGCAGTATGTGTCTATTTCATATTTGTCCTTAATTCTAGAGGAATACTCTATTCATAGAATAGTGTGCTACATTGCTTACGTATTTCATGCTGAAAATTCAGTTCCTTTAATGGAGAATATTCAATATAGCAGCTCAAATAGTATTCCACTCGGTACTAGTGTTTTATTCAAGTACCAATATATACAAGGTTGTACATGATGCAATTAGTGAAGACGAAAATAATTAATGCCCACGTAAGAGTAATACCAACATCCAGTTTATTATAATATACTAGCAAATTGAGTCACAAATATTCTTTAGTGTTTTTAGATAATTTCTCTCATTTTTTTTGGATGTATCCTCTAAAATATAAGTCACAAGTTTACACAATCTTTCTTGAATTTCAAATATATGTTAAAATTCAATTTGAAAAGATCATCAAAACTTTTCAATGTGATAACGGCAGTGAGTTTGACAACCTTCTCTTTCATAAATTTAGTGCGAATCACGACATGATATTTCGATTTTCTTGCCCCCATACCTCTCCTCAAAATGGCAAAGCCGAAAAAATCCTACGCACCATCAATAATAAGATATGCACTATGTTCTTCCATACTTCCCCCCCCCCTTCTTTTTGGGTGTACGCCTTTAAAACTCCAACCGAAATTCTCTTCCTTCGAATCTCCTCTTATGATCACCTTCGAATTTTTGTTGTCTATGCTACCCGAATCTCGATCCATTGCCCCTCACAAATTAGCACCTAGAACTACCATTTTCATTTTCTTAGGTTTCCTGTCAAACCATACTGGGTACTTATGCTATGATTTGTCCACAAATAAAATCCTAGTCTCTCGTCATGTCACATTCGAGGAGAACATTTTCCCATTTGCAAACATCTAAAATTTCAAGTCCTTGATTACGACTTCCTTTATGATCCGGACACGTCCTCTTTCATTAGAAACGACATACATCATGCCACACATCCCGTCCTGTCACTGCCCCAACTAAACTGTCACGACCCAAATCGTAGGACCGCGACGGGCACTCGGATCCCACCCGCCGGGTACCACCAATCGTACATTCAACACCTAATTATAATTAAATACAGACTAAGCCGAAAGACCAGTATGTGAAATCTTTATCCAGAAAAACCAACTATATATATATATATATATACATACTCATACCAAGGCCGACAAGGCCATACAAGTCTACTACACACAGGACACTTGTCTACAAGCCTCTAAATAATACATGACATCACAAGGACGGGATAGGACCCCACCATACCCATATGCGTATGCAAAAATAATGTACCACGACCAGACTGCAACTCTAAAACAAATAGAGTGCTCCAACATCAGCTGAACCAGCAACCTACTAGCGTGAACTGTCACCCTCTTTTACTGAACCTGCGGGCATGAAACGCAGTGTCCCCCGACAAAAGGGACGTCAGTACGATTGATGTACTGAGTATGCCAGGCATGAATATACCAATAACTGAAAAATAAACAGCCGACCAGCAGTAAATGCCTCTGAGGGCACTAATACATATGCCTAAATGTTATGCACAATGAAGTATACATATACCTCAGCCTCTTCGGCCATTTTCCTTACCATAGCAGCATATGTGGGCATCATACCATATAATGGTTAATGAATGTATGCATGATGCTAATGTGGTATACTAATGGCCACACATGCATCTTCCCATAACCGCCACACAGGCATCCAGTTATATCGTATAAGTCACACATGCTTCAATATTGGCCTCTTAGGGCTCTTTTGTGATAGTTTGTACCAGCTGCAGGTGGTGTGTGTATATAACGTCTTTCTCTTTCCCCATATCCCCTTCATATATATAATATTTATCATATAGTAGTGTGCATAACACAAGTGGATCCAGGGTAATATATGAATATAATGCAAATAAAAATGTATGAATGACAATAAAATATCCTTGTACCTTCGGCTAACAGTGAATATCAACATCTTTTCCGTATGCCTCAATAAGGACTTAGGAACATATTTAGACATGCTTCTAGCATATAAATCAATAACATGATCATTCTTAACTACTAGGAGTAGAATAAATTATGAAATAATATCACAGTTATATTTCGTTACATGGAGCATGCCAACAAAAAGAAATAATTTACCTTTAACATACCTTGAACTCAAGCTTTAACAGTAGAGTAAAACGTTGCTGCGTATTCCCTGTGTTACGCCTACAATTAATAGCAAGTTTCTCCAATTTTTTTGCTCTAATTTCGCGGAACAGAAAGAGTATTCGACAAATGATTTGGTATGAAGTTTGTATAGGCAGCAATTCGTTTAGGCAGCAGAGTTAAGGACGAGATACACTAAATAGAAAAATGGAATTGGAATGTATCCTAACGTTTTCTTTTGCCCCTTTATAAAATATGCCTACTAATTACTAAATGCTCTTAATGATTGTCCATCACGTTGTCTTCCACCCGCCAAACTTTTGTTATTAATCTGTATTCCAAAAACCAGTAAACAATAATAATTGAAAAATGAATAGAATCAGTGTTGGAAAATAAAAATATTTTTCAGAATATAATCGAGCCCATTTAGTTCAAAGTGTGTCCTTAAGGAAATTATTCCCCTCACAGTACTCGAGGTTGATGGAATATCCCCTCCCAGGATAGAACGATTATCTTACCAGAATAGTAGTACTCCAAATTCCGGTAGCGGCGAACCACTCAACAACGAAAGTATATCACACGAATTTGTTTATGCAGAAGAAGAAGAAGTTTGTGTTGTGCAGAAAATTCGTAAGTAAAATTCTGAGAAATCAAACGAATTTATAGCCATGGAAGTACTGTTTCTGAAGGTTTGCAACCTTTCGAACGTACCATGAAAACTGGTGGAAAATTTAAATATGAAAAGAAATCGGGTCGCGGGTCAGACACGCGGATCCGGCCGGTCGCGGGTCAGGGTCACTAACGGGTAGGATTGGATAAGTTAATTAATTTAATTAAATAATAATTAATTAAATAATTAAAAATTAAAGAAAATTTGGTCCAAAAAGATTATCAATCAATCAGATCATTTGACCAAATCCAAATCCAAATCCAAAAATCCGAATCCGAATCCGAATCCGAATCCGAATCCGAATCCGAAGCCGAAGCCGAGCCGAGCCGAGCGAGCGACGACGACGGCGCGAGGGGTCCTTGCCCCCTCAACCCTTTTATTGACAAGAAGGAGTAATTCTACTTATAAGTAGATGAACTTTTCTTTCCACTGCCGATGTGGACAAATGCTTATTTTATAAAGCAAGAGGGAACTCCCATTTTTCTTTCCACTACCGATGTGGGACAACTCCCACTTTTCTTTCCAATCATTTCCCATTCACCAATATCAATACCCAACAATCCCCCACATGAATGGGGAATGACTATAATATAAAAGCGCGGACAAGTGTGATATACAAGCGAGAATTGACTGCATCTGGATAAGTAGGTTTCCTTTGAACTTTCCGTAGTGAACTTATATCGGATATACTCGATCAATCGGTAGATTTGATATCTTTGAACCGTCGAACTTTGTTGTATACCTAGACAACATAAGTCACATAATCAATCCTCAACCGTTTATGGTTCTCACGGTTGGTGTTCGTTTCATCCATGAACACATCCTGGTTTCATGAGTGCGTAGAGAATGGGCCTTCACTGTCATTCCCCTTTAAAGCGGCTTACACTTAACACTCACATAGGTGATTTCTAAGCATGTGGTTCTATAGCCACATTATCTGGTCATACACTGCCAGATTTAGATAATCATTAAAGAACCTTAATGCTTTATTAACTCATTAACAAGCCATAAGGTTTTATCCTTATTTCTGAACATTGTCTTCATCCGAGAATGGGTTGAGTTATTTGACAATGTTGAACCGTCAGTCACAACTTTGTTTGATCTCCTTAAACCTAGCTCTTGGGATCTCCGATATCGCTAGGTAGAGTTACCGCCATGATGACTTGTCCTCGGCCTTAACCGCATTCCCATTGATGATCTACTAACTCCCTCTCTAGATAAGCCTTTTGTAAGTGGATCCGCCACGTTATCTCTTGACTTTACATAGTCAATCGTGATAACGCCACTAGAGAGGAGTTGTCTAACGGTATTGTGTCTTCGTCGAATGTGACGAGATTTTCCGTTGTACATTACGCTCCCTGCCCTACCTATTGCTGCTTGACTGTCACAATGTATACATATATGAGCCAAAGGTTTGGGCCAGAATGGAATATCTTCTAAGAAATTCCGGAGCCATTCATCTTCTTCACCGGCCTTGTCTAAAGCTATAAATTCAGATTCCATTGTAGAGCGGGCGATGCATGTCTGTTTTGATGATTTCCAAGACACTGATCCACCCCCAATTGTGAAAACATAACCACTCATGGATTTAACTTCAGATGATCCGGTGATCCAATTTGCATCACTATATCCTTCGATCACGGCGGGATATTTGTTATAATGCAAAGCATAGTCTTGGGTGTGTTTTAAATACCCCAAGACTCGTTTCATTGCCATCCAATGAGTTTGATTGGGATTACTCGTGAATCGACTCAGCTTGCTTATAGCACATGCTATATCTGGTCGTGTACAATTCATAATATACATCAAACTTCCCAAAACTCGTGCATAGTCCAATTGTGAGTCACTTTCACCTTTATTCTTTTGAAGTGCAAAACTTACATCAATTGGAGTCTTTGCAACAATGAAATTTAAATACTTAAACTTGTCAAGTACTCTTTCAATATAATGAGACTGCGATAATGCTAGACCTTGTGGAGTTTTATGAATTCGATACCTAAGATTAAATCAAAGCAACTCCTAAGTCCTTCATATCAAATTTGCTAGCCAAAGATACGCTTCGTAGCATTTACATCGGTAATATCTCTACTCATTATCAACATGTCATCAACATATAAACAAACAATGACTTCATAATTTGGAGTATTTTTAATGTAAACACATTTGTCACACTCATTAATCTTAAATCCATTTGCCAACATTGTTTGGTCAAATTTCGCATGCCATTGTTTGGGTGCTTGTTTAAGTCCATAAAGTGACTTAACAAGTTTGCACACTTTCCTTTCTTTACCAAGAACCACAAAACCCTCAGGTTGTTCCATGTAAATTTCTTCCTCCAATTCTCCATTTAAGAAAGTTGTCTTGACATCCATTTGATGGATTTCAAGACCATATACGGCCGCCAGTGCCACTAACACCCGAATAGATGTTATTCTTGTTACCGGCGAGTATGTGTCAAAGTAATCAAGGCCTTCTTTTTGTCTATAACCTTTGAACACAAGTCTTGCCTTATATTTGTCAATAGTGCCATCAGCTTTCATTTTCCTTTTAAAAATCCATTTTGATCCTAAAGGTTTATTTCCAGGAGGAAGATCAACCAATTCCCATGTATGATTGTTCAAAATTGATTCAATCTCACTATTGACTGCCTCTTTCCAAAATGCTGAATCAGAAGAAGACATCGCTGCTTTAAATGTTTGAGGCTCATTTTCAAGCAAGAATGTCACAAAATCTGGTCCAAAGGAAGTAGATGTCCTTTGACGTTTGCTACGCCTTGCATCCTTTTTACTTGGTGTATTTTCCTTTGGTTCTTCCCGCGGTCGTTTAGATCTTTCACTTGACGACTCACATTCAGTTTTATACGGATAAATGTTTTCAAAGAATTCAGCATTATCTGATTCAATTACCGTATTAACATGTATTTCGGGATTGTCCGATTTGTGAACCAAAAACCGACAAGCTTTGTTGTTTGTAGCATAGCCAATAAAAACACAATCCACAATTTTTGGTCCGATTTTTACCCTTTTGGGCAAAGGAACTTGGACCTTTGCTAAACACCCCCACACTTTGAAATATTTCAAGTTGGGTTTTCTTCCTTTCCATAGTTCATATGGAATAGATTGTGTTTGGCTGTGGGGCACCCTGTTGAGTATTCGGTTAGTTGTAAGGATAGCTTCCCCCCACAAGCTTTGCGGTAAACCGAAACTTATTAGTAAGGCATTCATCATTTCATTTAATGTTCAGTTTTTCCTTTTCGCAATTCCATTTGATTGTGGTGTGTAAGGGGCAGTAGTTTGATGAATAATTTCATATTCTAAACATATCTCTGCAAAAGGAGATTCGTACTCTCCACCCCTATCACTTCTAATCATTTTTATCTTTTTATTCAATTGATTTTCCACTTCGTTTTTGTATTGCTTAAATGCATCAATTGCTTCATCCTTACTATTAAGCAAATACACATAACAATATCAAGTGCAATCGTCAATAAAAGTTATAAAATACTTTTTCCCACCGCGAGATGGTATTGACTTCATATCACATATATCTGTGTGAATTAAGTCTAAAGGATTTGAATTCCTATCAATAGACTTATATGGATGTTTAACAAACTTAGATTCAACACAGATTTCACATTTAGATTTATTACACTCGAATTTAGGCAATACTTCTAAATTAATCAATTTTCGCAAGGTTTTGTAGTTGACATGTCCTAAACGAACATGCCATAAATCATTTGACTCCAATAAGTAAGACGAAGCTGAATTTTTATTAATACCGTCAACAACCATTACATTGAGTTTGAAAAGGCCCTCGGTGAGGTAGCCCTTTCCTATGAACAAATCATTCTTACTTAATACAATTTTCTCACTAACCAACACACACTTAAACCCGTTTTTGACGAGTAGTCCGGCTGAAACTAAATTCTTCCGAATTGTTGGAACGTGCATAACATTGTTGAGAGTCAGGACCTTGCCGGAAGTCATCTTCAGAAGTATCTTCCCATATCCTTCAACCTTGGCTGTTGCAGTATTTCCCATAAACAGTACCTCTTCGGGTCCAGTGGGAGCATAGGTTGCAAATGCTTCTTTTGTAGCGCAAACATGTCGAGTGGCACCAGAATCAAGCCACCACTCCTTTGGGTTTCCAACCAAATTGCACTCCGATAGCATTACACACAGATCATCCATATCATCATTCTTTTCCACCATATTGGCTTGTCCTTTTCCCTTGTTCTTTTTCGGGAGACGACAATCTGGGCTTTGTGGCTGCACTTTCCCACAATTAAAGTAGTTGCCCTTGAATTTTTTCTTGTTGGAATCCTTCTCCTTTCCGAAGGCCTCTTCCTTTTCTTGTTCTTTTTCGAGCAAAGCATCTTTAACGATGTTTGCCCCTTCAATTGGTGAAGTCTTACGGTACCTCTTCTCAGCGGTTTTGTTAGCTTCCTCGATCTTGAGACGAATCACAAGATCTTCCAACTTCATTTCCTTTCTTTTGTGCTTAAGATAATTCTTGAAATCTTTCCATGAGGGCAGCAACTTATCAATCATTGCAGCCACTTGGAACGCTTCATTTACTACCATACCTTCAGCAATAAGGTCATGGAAGATAAGTTGAAGCTCTTGAACTTGGGTTCCAACGGTTTTTCCATCCACCATTTTGTAGTCTAGGAATTTGGCAACCACAAACTTCTTCAAGCAAGCATCTTCAATTTTGTACTTCTTTTCAAGTGCACTCCATAGTTCTTTGGAGGTCTCTACTGCACTATAGACGTTGTACAAGTCATCTTCTAAGGCACTCAAAATGTAGCCTTTGCACAAAAAAATAGCTTGTGTCCAAGCCTCAGTAACCATGAACTGTTGGTTGTCAGGCATGTCGGCGACAGGCACGGGAGGGTCCTCACTGGTGAACTTTTGCATACCAAGGGTGGTAAGCCAAAAGAACATTCTTTGTCGCCATCCTTTAAAGTTGGCACCGGTGAACTTCGCAGGTTTCTCAGCCGGTGGCACAGCGGTACGAGTTGTAGGAGTAACCGCTGGTGCAGTATTTGCAGAGGTAGTTCCAGTCTCAATTGCCATTATTTGTTTGTCACTGTCAAATCGACAAACTGTTTTAGTTAATAAAACCAGAATAGCAATTCAATCACAGACTTAAACGATGAAGATTTTATTTCTTCAAATCGCAGTATAATTATGAAACTTTAGTATTCCAACGAAGTTTTTATATCTTCGAATCAGAATACTAATATTCATATGGAGTAGAAAACTACACAAGTTTTAATCTCCAAACTAGAATACAACAACGATGAAGTTTTTTATGTTCTTCAAAACATTGTACAAGTATGAACTTTAATATTCCAACGAAGTTTTTATGTCTTCAAGTCAGAATATGAAATTTCATACGGAGTAGAAAACCACACAAGTTTTAATGTCCAAAACAAAATACAGATTAATCAAAAATATAATTTCCTTAAGATTGTTATTAATGTGTATTCCAAAAACCAGTAAACAATAATAATTGAAAAATGAACAGAATCAGTGTTGAAAAATAAAAATATTTTTCAGAACGATTATCTTACCAGAATAGTAGTACTCCAAATTCCGGTAGCGGCGAACCACTCAACAACAATATATCACACGAATTTGTTTATGTAGAAGAAGAAGAAGTTTGTGTTGTGCAGAAAATTCGTAAGTAAAATTCTGAGGAATCAAACGAATTTATAGCCATGGAAGTACCGCTTTTTGAAGGTTTGCAACCTTTCTGAACAGCCACTGAAAACTGGTGGGAAATTAAAATATGAAAAGAAACCGGGTCGCGGGTCAGACACGCGGATCCGGCCGGGTCGCGTGTCAGGGTCACTAACGGGTAGGATTGGATAAGTTAATTAATTTAATTAAATAATAATTAATTAAATAATTAAAAATTAAAGAAAATTTGGTCCAAAAAGATTATCAATCAATCAGATCATTTGACCAAATCCAAATCCAAATCCAAATCCAAATCCAAATCCAAATCCAAATCCGAAGCCGAAGCCGAGCATAAGCCGAGCCGAGCGAGCGAGCGACGACGGCGCGAGGGGTCCTTGCCCCCTCAACCCTTTTACTGACAAGAAGGAGTAATTCTACTTATAAGTAGAAGAACTTTTCTTTCCACTACCGATGTGGGACAAATGCTTATTTTATAAAGCAAGAGGGAACTCCCACTTTTCTTTCCACTACCGATGTGGGACAACTCCCACTTTTCTTTCCAATCATTTCCCATTCACCAATATCAATACCCAACAACTTTGGCGGTGGAGTTATCCAAATTAAGGCCACATGCCACCAACGTGCCACCCCACTTTATTAATTAAGTGATCTGCCTCCGTATAATTTATCAATTACATATATAATTAATTATGTGATCCCAATTCACTTAAATCTCAATAACTTATATGACCTTCATATACTCAGTGTCATAATTTCGTGATATGACACTAGTCCATAACCTCTTTGGGTATATACACTATTATTATTATTATTAATCCCCATTGTCACACTTGTTACGTCCAAAATTATTTCGGGGTTGCATCCTTTCATATGCTAATCTCTTTTTATTAGCATACGTAAATATAACATAAATTTTCCCAACTCTCGGGTCTATTTACAAACGCCTAGCGATTTTTACATACTCCTAGCGGTTCAAACCGTGACACGAAAGTATGAGATATTATACAAACATTCCGGCTTCGACTCACCGTATGAAAACCCGTGCCCAACACGAGATTTTCAAACCAAAAGTCCATTTTAACCTCTCCACTCAGACTATCTCACCTATACCTAAAAACTCAAAAATTGTCAAGCTTGACCCAAATTGAAATGTGGTCATGCGTGAGGAATTTAATGTGTTTACTACACAATGCCTTGGGTTCTTATCCCGAGACCAGAGAGGGTGAATGTGATTCATTGCACGTGGCTATATCGTTACAAATTAAGAGATAGTGGTAAGCTTGAATGTCATAAGGCGAGACTTGTGGCAAATGGCATGGGGCAACAAGAGGGAGTTGATTGTGGTGAGACCTTCTGTCCAGTGGTTAAATCAGCCACCATTCGCACTATTTTGAGCATAGCTATGGGAAAGAACTGGCCGATTTATCAACTTGATATGAAAAATACATTTTTATATAGGGATTTGAAAGAAACCGTATATATGCAGCAACTGCCTGCCTTTGTGCATCTAGAGGCTCCTCAATATGTTTGTCATCTTCGAAAGTCACTCTATGGCTTGAAACAAGCTCCAAGGCTTGGTATGATCGATTTGTCACTTTCATCATGCAGATCGGGTTCGTGTGCACCAAAAGTGATAATTCACTTTTTATTTTTCATCGAGGTAATGACACTGCATACATTTTGCTCTATGTGGATGATATTGTTCTGACTACCTCATCTGATGTGCTGAAACACGAGATCATTACCCTACTCAAATCCGAATTTGCTATGACAAACTTGGGTAAGTTGAGTTATTTTTTGGGGATTTTAGTGACCGGAATCGAAAATGCAATATTTCTGTGTTAGCGTAAGTATGCCGAAGAAATTATTTACAGGGCTAAAATGGCAAACTGCAAGACCATGCCCACTCCAATCGACTCGAATTCGAAACTCATTGACGATGACGGGGATCCGGTGCTCGATCCTTCTCTTTATAGGAGTCTTGCTGGTGCACTTCAATATCTTACATTCACTAGTTCCGATATTGCCTATGCCTTCCAGCTATTGTGTATTTTTGGGTGATAATCTCATCTCGTGGTCTGCCAAACAACAAGTCGTGCTTTCCCGTTCGAGTGCAAAAGCGGAATATAGAGGTGTTGCGAACGTTGTTGCCAAGATTTGCTGGCTCAAAAACCTTCTTCTAGAGCTTTATTGTCCCTTACGTAAGGCATCTCTAGTCTACTGTGATAACATGTCTGTTGTTTACTTATCCCATAACCATGTTCAACATCATCGAATCAAACATATTGAGATGGATATTCATTTCGTTCGTGACAAGGTTGTCATGGGACATGTTCGGGTATTACATGTTCATTCTTCCTATCAGTACGCAAATATATTTACTAAGAGACTTCCTCGGCAGCTGTTCCTTGACTTCAGATCCACTTTGAGCGTTCGGCCTCTTTCCGCTCCAACCGAGGGAGTGTGATAGAGAATAAATAAGTATTTTCCATATATTCTGTAATTAATATTCTAGTGTAATTAGGTAAAGTAGATATTCTTATACAATTAGGTTTGTAATTATAAATACCTATATATATTGCATAAATAAAAAGCCTACAACCAAGGAGAATTACACTATTTTACATAAATAAATATATACATTTCATATACTTCTAGAAGTATATTTATAAAATTCGATCAATAGTAGGGACTAAAATTAAGATTACTAGATTAAAAAGAATAAAGGAGAAAGAACGGAAAAGCTTTCGTTTTTTGGAATGAGAGTTGGGACCATGGTCTCTATAGATATCGTTTTCATAATTGCCTAAATCCGAACGTTGTTCATATAAACGTCCACCACGTCAGGACTAGTAAACCTGACTTTCTATCCAGCACACCTCCCTAAACTATACCATCGATCGAAAAGCATTGCATTTAATCCCAACTACCAACTAATACTCTCATTCTTCCATTGGCCGACCATTAATTTATTTCCAATTTCTCCCCTATAAAAAGCCAACGGTCTGACCAGCTTTTATACCCAACACACAAGCAAATACTACATTTCTAAGTATATCGGCCATACAGCTTCCCGCACTACTCTAGTATTTTATCTTTCTCAATTTTTGCAACAATGGAAATGGTTGGAAAGATTGCATGCTTTGTGGTTTTATGCATGGTGGTTGTTGCACCCCATGCTGAGGCCTTGACCTGTGGCCAGGTTCAATCTGGCTTGGCACCCTGCCTCCCTTATCTGACGGGCCGCGGTCCTCTCGGAGGCTGTTGTGGAGGAGTTAAAGGTCTGTTGGGTGCTGCCAAGACCCCAGCGGACCGTAAGACAGCATGCACTTGCTTGAAATCAGCAGCTAATGCTATTAAGGGCATCGATGCGGGCAAAGCCGCTAGTCTCCCTAGCGCTTGTGGCGTCAACATCCCTTACAAGATCAGCACCTCCACTGACTGCTCCAAGTACGTTAATTATTCACCTTCTTCCCGCTAGATCTACATTTTTTGGATTTATTGTATAAAAAAATCTTTATAGTGTAAGAGTATATATTATATGTTAAGAGTTCACGTCGGAAATAGAATGAAAATATGAACTCCTTACATGAACTTGCACAATTCTCACCCTATAAGTTAGCTTTTAGGGTTGAGTTAGACCCAAGATTCATTATTTACATTAAATAACTTAAATTTTATTTGGGATTTAACTTATATATGCCGATAATGTAAATGAATAGAAAATTTTACACTATTACTTTAATTTTTTTGGGATACAGAAAATGACAGATTTCTAGTATATATTTCATGTTACGAAAATGATGTGTACTCGCATACTATCAATTGTTAAAGTAAACAATGGAGTTACTCCAACAGTAGCAAATTAGAAACTTCATGTGTCGTCAATGCTCCCTATGTGAGAAGATTATTGGTTAATGTTGGTTTAATGTGGCATTTCAGGGTCCAGTAAGGTTGATTATCATTTGGCAGTAGCGCGAAATCATGAGGAGAAGAATAAGACGGATGGAGTGTGATCCTGCTTATGAATCCATTTCTATGCTTTATCAGTTGTCTTTATTTTTATTTGTGTCATTTAACTTGGAGTCATAGTCGAGTCTTGTAATGAACCTTGGCGGTTGGTTGTATTACAACCCAATCTTCATAGTAATACATATTCTACTTATTTAGTTCAATGTCTCTTCCACGATTTCTTTCACTCTGTTCTCTTTTCTTTTTCTTATTTCATTTGCTTATAATTTTATTCATCCATGGTCTAAAATTATTTACACATTCAGCCAGGTTAAATAAGCGCTTACTCTAATCTGGAGTTGATAATTAATCTTAAAAAAAAGGATAGTAATGTTGGAATTTGAGAAATTACACTGACGGAGTGCATAAACCATACCCCACTGTTCACTTTTATTGTCACATTCACGAGAGTTAAACTATAGATTTTGACTATTATTTTAAGATTATTTTTTCTATCATATTTGAAGGTGTCAAATGATATGGGAAATAAAAACAAGAGATGGAATAAATCGAATGCCAATGCCAAATGTCGTCAATTATGTCGTCTGACAATAGTAACAACACTTAGGGGTGAGCACGGGTACAGGGTACCCAGATACCCGACCGGAACCGACACTAACGGGTAGGTTTCGGGTAGATATATTATAATAACGGATAGGGTCCGGGTAGTAAAATTAGGAACCGATCAATGTCGGGTCCGGTTCCGGCAAATAGAGACAGGGTACCCGGAATCAATACCGGAACCTATAAAATATTAAATATTTTTACTTTTTGAGAAACATTTGGACCACTTTTAACTTTCTCCAAAATTGTTTGTTGCACGCCTGCACATTGATTTTCCCCACCCCAAGACGCAAATATTTCAGCTTTTTCACCCATTTATTCTATAATATTTTTTGTGCCCTAAGAGAAAACACACAAAACTCTCTCAATAGCAATGGCGTTTTAGCTACACCACTGAGTTTCATCATCGTCGTTGTTGAAGCTTTCTCTCAGGTACTTTCATCGTTGTCGTCGTTGAAGCTTCACCTTTGACTCTTTCTCTCCCTTGGTTGTGTTCATGTCGTTCCTAAAATGCATATGGGTTCATATCTAACTCTTCAATTTCTTTTTAATATCCTATGCTTCTGTTCTATTTCAGGTGATACTCATCTTCAATTTGTATTACTTTTTGATTTGAAAAGTAAATCTATTTTTAAAATTTGTGTATATTTTTGTAGTTCTGAAGATGAAATTTAGAGATTTACTAGTATAAGAAAGCTTTTCTTTTGTATCGAATAGCCTATGAACATGAAAATAAGTTTAATTCAGATATTTCCAAATTTATTTTGAAATCAACACGTTCAATTAATTGAGTGTCAAATTGGGCTTACAATTTTAGGTTTTGGTTACATAATTAGTTTTTCTACAATGAATAGGTTTTCTAAAACTTCTTATAAGGGTACTAAAAACTCCTATTGCAGGCTAAAAAACTACTGGATGAAATTATTTTAGAACTCTTTTTGATTCTCATAGGCTAAAAATTGTTGCTTAATATGTGTTTTTTTATTTACAGGGTACCCGGAAACCTACCCGGACCCTGCGGGTCCGGGTAGGTTCCGGGTAATGATTGCTACGGGTAGGTTCCGAGTAGTAAATTTAGGAACCGATCTTTAAACGGGTAGGCTCCGGGTAGTTCAAAAATGTTAGGGTATCCGGACCCGCTCACCCCTAACAACACTTAGTAAAACAGTAACTTTAAAGAGTAAATGCAACAAAATTTAAAGAATACAAATGTTTAAAATTTTCATAAGTTATATTTATTATATAACTTATGATGGTCAATGACCAAATGTATTGTATATAATATATATACAAAATTACAAATTTCTTCCTTTACAGATTTATAAGATAAAATAGAAAGAAATTAAAAGTTTAAGTCGCAGATGACTTCTGCCTAAAAATCTAACTAAGTAGACATAGAAAATCTCTCATTACAATCGCTCCATACAAAACTAATCTAGAATCTAAACAACAATTGTAATGTTTGACAGAATGTTGTCGACACACTCAGGCAACACTTGTGATCCAGATTTCTAAGATTTAAATCCGAGAGCTCTCTTGGTATTTTTGTAATCTGATTCTGGATATCGATACATTGTTGTGGCCTTTGTATTTATAGCAGAGAGTTCCTTTGAAAGGCTCATCGATCGGTTGTGGAAGTTGAGAAAAAGATGGGCAGTCTGTGGTAAATGATTAAGGAGTGAAAATCTCAACAATTTTCACTTGTTCCTTACTCGACTTCTTCCCCAAGATTTGACTCTTCTCCCACGTTTTACACAAATTCAATTCACCACGCCTAAGTCATTTTTACCTCACAGTAAAATAAAATGTTACTGCTTAACGTGAAGTAAGTCAAAACTGTTCTAAAAAATATTGGTCCGAATGTTGCGTAACATTTATCCCAACATATTTACACATACATATCAATACTCAAAGATATATGTTGGTACAAATGTCACAACACCAAATGCAACATTAACAATTTTCCCTTTTTGCCTTTTTTTCACAAAACTCATTACAAACCTAAACTAACTTAGGATATTGAGACAAATGATGTCCGACATTTGTGATCAATAATATCAATGCTATGCTCCCCCTTAACCTGTGATGGCTTTCAAGTGTATCAGAGCCGACACTTAACACAATAAGTGATTGCTCATGTTATCATAAGTTATGGATCCGACAAATCCAACTATTGGTAGACTTCTTATTTTAGATGGATCAAATTATGCTTATTGGAAGATTCGTCTATGTTCGCATATCAAATCAATTGATATTCATTCATGGAGATCTATAACCAATGAGTATGTTGTTCCAATGTTGCAACCGGATGAGGAAGGTGACATTATTGCTAAACCTGAATCCGAATGGACTACAGAAGAAACAAATATTGCAAGCTTTAACGAAAATGCCTTAAATGTAATTTTTGGATGAGTTGATCTTTACATGTTCAAACTCATTCAAAACTGCCCCACGGCTAAGGACACATGGGATACTTTACAAATTCATTGTGAAGGTAGGTCAAGTGTTCGTCGAACAAAGCTACGCATGCTCATGAGTAAATATGAACGTTTAAGGATGGAAAAATGGATTATATTAAATCTTATTTTGAAAAGTTGATTGACATCTCAAATGAATGTCAAGTGCTTGGTGAACCATTAATCAACACTCAACTTGTTGAAAAGACTCTCTGTTCTCTTCCTGAAAAGTTCAATTTAAAGATTTGTGCTATTGAAGAAGCTCACAATCTTGCCACAATGGACCTTCATACCTTGATGAGCATTCTCAAAACTTATGAGATAAACATTGAGAATCAAAAGGAATTGTATAAAAGCAAGAATGTGGTACTTCAAATTGAATCCTCGGATAATCAAATCGAAGAAGAGGATGAGAATCTTGAAAACATTGGTAAAAGTGCAAATGTTGCCTTACTCACTCGAAAATACAATTCGATGGTGAGGAAGGTCAACAATGAGAGAAATCAATCTAAATCTAAAGAGCACCAAAACCAAGTCTTCAATCAAACGCCCAGTAGATTCCTTCCAAATGTACAAAAAGGAAATCAACTAAGAAGAACCAACTCAGATCGTATCAAATTTGATCCCAAACAACTTGTGTCCGTGCAATGTCATGCATGCTCGGGTTGGAGTCATTATGCTAACGAATGTGCAAACACTCTTAGAAATGTTTGGTAAGAACCTATGAGTTTCTCTTAGTGATGATGAAGAAGAAGATGAAGGAGATAGTGAAATTGAAACACAAGCAATGCTGACTACTATTTTCGAACAGTCTCTATCGAATAATGAAGATGTCGTATACAATGTTGTCTCAGATGTCAAGATATTTGCTCCAACATCAGCAACGACATAAACATCCCAAACGACATCCGAAAGGTATGATTTCTTTAACTATTCTGATGTTAATTATTTTAGTGGTTCTATTTATGTTAGTGAGGTTGATTGTATCTGTTACACCTCGTAAGATTAAGAAAATAGGATTCAAATACCGGAAATTAGTATACAAGAGGATACGAGGCATATGAAATTCTCGAAAATTAAAAGAAGTGGGTTTGAGATTTTTTTTTATTGAAGAACTTGGAGGGCCAAAGTGTAATAAGAAAATCAGACTTTTTTTATATACATACACTCACCTCTTCATCTTCATTCTAACTTAACCAAAAAAAAACTCTCCTCTCATTCTCTCCTCCAAGCTCATCCAAAAAACCCCTCCACCCATAACCAAATCTAAGGTTTTTATCTCCTCTTCTTAGACTACATTTTCACCAAAAATTGGAAGCCAAAACAACATCAAAAACAGTGGCAAAACAGCCACTGCTGGCCGAGAATTGCCCAGAAATTTCGAGATTTTTGTGATGAAAATTTGGAAGAAAAACGAGTAGGGATGATGGCTTAACATTGTAGAACACTTGAATGTCAATTGGAGTTGAATAAGTGAACAAAAAAGGGATAGAAATACGAAAACAGTGGAGATTTTCGAACCCGGACAGTGAGCAAATTGTGCGGACTATTTTGGACGAAATTTGAGGTATAAATTTCTTCTTTCTATAATTTAATTGGAATGCATGTTGTTAGAATTAAGGATATGAATTTGTGTTTAGGAAAATTTGGAATTTAAACAATGCATGTGACAATTTTGGGCTAGTTGCCAATTTGGGACTGATTTTGGTGATTGTTGGATTTGTTGGTTATTGTTGTTATTATTATCACTAATTTCATGATGGAATTGAAAGGAAACATTGATATTAAAGTTTAAAATTAGTTATATAGAAGTATTGAAATATGAAATTATGACATGTTGTGGCCAAGAACTTGCATGAAATCATTGGACATGTTGAGATGGATATGGATTGTTTTAGAACTTTTTTGTGGTGTTATAATGCTGAAAATTTAGTTACCATTATGCATGTTTAAGGGTGGTAATTGCTAATGTAAGTCCTAAAGGAATAAGGGTGTAGAAAGGTATAGAAAGGCTTCACATTCTACCCTCGTTGTTGTTGGAACATAGACTATTTTTGTGGGCTGTTTTAATGTGGATTAAGAGGCTAAATTTACATGAGAAGTGGGTGTGTAAATCCCCTTTGTTGCTGTTTTGGTTGTGCCCTTAATTGGTGCTTGGTTATTGATGTTGTTAGCCTCGTTTGGAAGTTGTGGAAACATGTATAAACAAGGGAAGTGCTGCCCGAATTTTTATAGAATAGGAAGTCGTTATTCGATATAAAGTATGCCAGCGATCATAGAATTGACGAACGTAATACCATTATTATAGGTTGAAGTTCTAAAACGAGACGTACTCTAATATTGAGTTGATTAGTTCGTCTAAGAGGTATGTGAACTATTCCTTCTTTCTTTGGCATGATTTTTATTTAATGAAGGTACGGCGGACGTACATGATTCTTATACAGTTTAATTCCTAAATATGTTAGTTATGAAAAGTACCTATGATTTTTCAGTAAAGAGTTTATTATGACATTATTATAATGATTTTATTGGGAGTCAAATGAAAATTTTGATTGCATATGGTTACTCATGAAATCTACTCGTGCTAAGTGTTATTACTTCACTTCACCGAGTCCCGGGCCGGGTTATGTTCATGCACAACCTTGCATTTTTCACCGAGTCCCAGAATGGGTCGGGTTATGATATGACTTTACCGAGTCCTAGAATGGGCCGGGTTATGATATGACTTTACCGAGTCCCAGAATGGGCCAGGTTACGATATGACTTCACCGAGTCCCAATATGGGCCGGGTTATGATATGATTCCCCGAGTCCCGCATTAGTGGGCCGGGTTACGTTATAGGTATATATATATGTATATGGACAGGCATTCATGTTTTCTTGACTTGACTCTCATTTTTTTAAGGCACAACTGACTTTTATTGTTTATGTCACAGTTGGATTTGGATCCTGATTTTTATACTGACCTCTTGTTATCCATTGGCTACTTATGATCTCATTTGCAGTATTTCATGTTTACATACTCAGGACATTATTTCGTACTGACCCCCTTTCCTCGGGGGGCTGCGTTCATGCCCGCAGGTACATGTGCTCAGTTTGGTGACCCTACGGTTTAGGTTCCTGCGCAGCTGTTTGGAAAGCTCATTTGATCCAGAGCTTTACCATTTTGGTACAGAACCCCATCATTTTGATTTATGTATATTTAGGGGCACGACGGGGCCCTGTCCCATCATATGTCGTTGTCCTTCTTATAGAGGTCTATAGACAGTTGTGGGTTTTACTTATGTAAGGGTTATAACTCTGTTTTGGTCAGTCATGCTATTGTACTCTGTGTTGGGGTGTCCCCGTGTATATATGATATTATCTAGTGGCAGCCCTGTCGGCTTGCCTGTTGTATTGTGTTGGCTAGTTGTACTCCTCAGGAGGCAGGTACATTCGGGGGTAAAGGCAGCCTTGTCGGCTTGCCTACCCTGGCATATGTTGTTGTTGCAGCGTTATGCTGCCGGATTTCAGACTCATTAGGTGTTAGTCGGATTACGTGTGACAGGTCAGGATAATGACGTCATTAGGGCGGTTAGTCGCGGCCCGTCGGGTCGGGTCGTGACAGTATCGATCAAGTTAAATGCAAATATGATATGATTAATGAATTAAAAAGTATTTGTAAAGCATTAATCATAAAATCCAAGCAACTTGAGAAAAAGGTAAAAGCTTTAACTCATGAGAATTCAGAATTAACAGGAATGATAACCCGACTTGAGGTTACACTTACCAAAAAAAATATTGAATTTGGTAAGATTCATGCAAAATTGGATTTAACCGAAACAACCTTCCGCAAGCTCAACACATGGACTTCTAAATTGAATGAGATACTCAACTTTAGTAAACATTCACATCCATGTATTGGGTACAAAAACTCTCTTAAAACCATATGCTCTAATCTCTTTGATAAAAATAAGAAAATACGTTTTGTAAAAGAAAAATTGATGAATAATATGTTTTCATATATGTCAAAGAATATAAAATTTGTATGTCATCACTGTAATTCCCCTGGACATTTAAAACCATACTGTTTCAAAATTCAAAACTATGTGAGCAAAATGTTGCCTAAATTGTTGTCCAACACTCCAGATAAACATCGAAGCAACATTTCTGAGCCAAAAGGTAAAAAGCATTTTAAGAGGGTTTGTGTTCCTAAAATGGATGTAACTTGCAATGTTGACATAACTGCATTAAGAACTAACACTTCAGGTTCTTGGTACTTTGATAGTGGATGTTCTCGCCACATGATAGGTACAAAAGGTTTTCTAAAGAACTATGAGTCATTCAATGGAGGAAACGTGACTTATGGAGGTGACAGTAAAAGCAAAATAATTGGAAAAGGGATCTTGGATGTTCATGAATTTCCAGCCTTAAGAAATGTCTTACACGTTGAGGGATTAATGGCTAATATGATTAGTATTAGTCAACTGTGTGATGACAATCTTGAGGTAAAGTTTAACAAGAATGCATGTAAAGTTACGAATGAAGCAAATATATGTGTCATGACAGGTACAAGAACATGTGACAATTGCTATCTTGTTATAAGACAAGAAATATGTAATAATGCTAAGGTCGATGATACAACACTATGGCATTAAAAGTTGGGGCATATCAACTACCACAATTTAGAAAAATTGATCTCATATGAAGCTTTTATAGGCATACCCAAACTTAGCCATAAAAGTAAAACTGTTTGTGAAAATTGTTTGAAAGGTAAACAAACCCGTGTCTCTCATAATGTTGTCCAACATGACGGACAAATTCAGAACGTCTCACTATTTTCAATTGCTACATATGAATTTAATGGGTCTAATTGAAGTAGACAGTCTAGGAGGCATGAGGTATTTCTTTGTAATAGTACATTTTTCGGATTAGAAATTAGAAATTTTATTCTATTCTCCTATTTTTCGGGTTAGATCCGATCATGGAAAAGAATTTGAAAATAGAACATTCACAAATTTTGGTGAGAAAAAGGGAATTTTCCATGAGTTTTCTGCCCCCAAAACTCCTCAACAGAATGGGAGTTGCAGAACGGAAGAATAGGACATTGCAAGAGATGGCTAGAGTAATGCTTAGTTCTAAACACTTGTCAAAACGTTTATGGGCAGAAGCCTTGAATACTACTAATCACATAGTTAATAGAGTCTATCTAAGGCCAGGAACAAAGATGACACCCTATGAGATTCTAAATGGAAAGAAACCAAACTTGCGTTACTTTCATATTTTTGGGTGTATTTGTTATATTTTAAATGACAGGGATTATTTGGCAAAATTTGACTCTAAGAGTCAAAAATGATTTTTTGTTGGCTATTCACAAAATAGTCCTGCTTATCGAGTATACAATCTGAGATCCAGAACTGTACAAGAGTCTGTATATGTTATCTCTGGTGATTTTTCTGATGTTTTAGGAAAAACTATTGAAAATAACATTGTCGATACAATGGAAAGTTCACAGATTGCAGAAGAATCGGATGTTGGCACAAATGTTGGCACACCTGAAGCAACATCTGAAACATCAATAGAGACCACAGAGGCCACAGATGAGGAGTCAAGTGCTGAATTGTTAGACCAAGTTTGAAGGGAGCCCTCATCAAAGATTAGGAAGAATCATCCAACGGGCCAAGTGATAGTGAGAGTTTTTGAAGGAATTAAAACAAAAGGGAAAGAACCACTCAGCTACAGAGAAATGGTAAGGTATGTGTGTATGTCAACCATATACCAAGAGGTTAGTCTTTCTTGTTGTATGTCTACATTAGAACCAAAAAATATTGTAGAAAAAATTAAAGATAATTTTTGGCTTCAAGCAATGCAAGAAGAACTTGAACAATTCTCTCGAAATAAAGTTTGGGACTTAGTTCCACGTTCAAATAATACAAATGTAATTGAAACTAAGTGGATTTTTAAAAATAAATCAGACGAATCGGGAACAGTTGTTAGAAACAAAACTCGTCTAGTTTCACAAGGATATACTCAGGTTGAAGGAATTGATTTCGATGAAACATCCGCACCTGTAGCAAGAATTGAGTCAATTAGGCTTTTACTTGCCATTACTTGTTGTCTGAAAATTATTTTACACCAAATGGATGTAAAAGGTGCCTTCTTAAATGGTTATTTTGACAAGGAGGTATATGTTGAACAACCAAAAGGATTTGAAGATCATTACTATCCACACTATGTGTATAAGCTCAAAAAGGCTTTGTATAAGTTGAAACAAGCCCCTCGTGCATGATATGGTCGTTTAACTAACTTTCTTCTTGAATTTGGTTTTACCTGTGGTGAAGCTGATCATACGTTATTTATTAAATGACACGGTGTAGATATTATAATTGCTCAAATATACGTGGATGACATAGTCTTTGGGTCGACCTCAAAGTCATACCTAAATTTTCATTTGTTGAAGTTATTCATCAACATTTTAAATGAACATAATTGTGGAA
Source organism: Anisodus tanguticus (assembly GCA_034509755.1). Taxonomy (NCBI): domain Eukaryota; kingdom Viridiplantae; phylum Streptophyta; class Magnoliopsida; order Solanales; family Solanaceae; genus Anisodus; species Anisodus tanguticus. Next base: position 33,852,539 of record CM067557.1, on the reverse strand, counting down.
CTACTTTTTTCTTAGGCTTGCAGATAAAGAAAAGTTGATGATGAAATTTTCATTTCACAAAGTAAATATGCCAAGAATATAGTTAAGAGATTTGGTTTGGAAAATGCTAAAAAAATGAAGACGCCAATGGGTTCATCGCATAAGGTATGTAAGGATAATGTTGGTGAAAATGTCGACCCAACATTATATCGATCTATGATAGGTAGCCTTCTTTATCTTACTGCTAGTCGCCCAGATATTATGTTTAGTGTTTGTGTTTGTGCACGTTTTCAAGTCTGTCCCAAAATGTCCTACTTAAATGTCGTGAAACGTATTATTTAATATGTTGCTGGCACATGTGAGTTGGAAATATGACATTCCAAACACACTAATCCTAATTTAATAGGATTTAGTGACTCGGATTGGGCTGGAGATGTGGATGATAGAAAAAGTACAAGTGGATGATGTTTTTATCTTGACAATAATCTTGTTTCATGGTATAATCATAAATAAAATTGTGTCTCACTTTCAACTGTTGAATCTGAATATATAGCAGTTGGAAGTTGTTGCTCTCAATTAATATGGCTAAAATACATGTTAGACGACTATGGATTTACTAGCAACATTTTGATTTTGTATTGTGATAATTTGAGTGCGATAAATATTTTGAAAAATCCAGTTCAGCACTCACGTACAAAACATATTGATATCAGACATCATTTTTAAGAGATTTAGTTGAAAAACAGCTAGTTAAAATTGAACATGTTGACACTCTTCAACAACTAGCTGATATTTTTACAAAAGCTTTAGACCGTGAGATTTTCTAACTTGAAGAAATCTTTTGGTTTTTGTAATCTCTAAAAAGGCATTTTGGTGAATGTCAGCTGAAATGTTGTCTAACATTTCGGGTGACATTTACCTATATTATATCACTAACTGATTATTATTGTTGTATGATGCATAACTTTTGGTCACACAAGCATGATCCTTCAATAAGAATATGTTTTCAAAATGATACCATTCTCTGCGATGATATATATATCATAAAAATGGAGTATCAAAATAAGGCAAAGCCTTTACAAATATTTGACAACTGTGAAAAATGGGCAAAGCCCTTGAAAAAATATCGTTCCTATTCTATAGGAGTATCGAGTGCTTCAAAAAAATTTTGAGAATACTAAAGAAGTATTCTTATTTTTGACACGAAAAACTCTTTTTGTATGTGTTATATGATTAGATCAAGAACACGATGGAAAAATGTTACATTGGTCCAGTGGTCAAACTCATAAAGTGCATATAAAATATGTCTTGATTTGTTGCCAAATCTGAAAATTTTTGTGGGATCAAAATACTTGTGTTGTCCAAAATGTTGTCAACATTGTTGTTGACATTTTCAGATTGTGATATATGTTGGGATGTTGTTCTTAACTGATTTCAGAAAAATCAAAATTTTCTCCCTATTTTTATGCCTTGTTTTAATAGGAATTTCAAACTTTAAAATGATAAGATTAAATTGAATTCCTACCGTGATGTTTATCTTTTTATCCCAAAATTTTAGGTGTAAGTTATTAGATAAATCTGAAACTCCTAAAACTAAGGAATTTTGTTGCTATGAAAGGTTAGTCATGTATATAAATATTTTTCTCATTTGCTATTTTTTATCATTTCTGATTTAACCTAAAAAAAAAAAGGAAATCACATCACACCACGGGGATAATCCTACCTACCCGATGAAATCATCATCATTCCAAACTCCATTCTCAATCTCAAACCCTAAATTCCCAAAACTTTCTCCATAATATTCACCGATAGAAACCTTTCCAATGTCAACACCAATGTCAGCCAACACTCCGACCAACACCCAAATGAGTACAAACCTTCTATGAACATTGAATCGTCTGAGCAAAATAAACCGCAGCAACCCTTTCGGTTATCTTCTTCACCATCCACAGAGGACTTGTCCAAAGCTATAGTATTTAAAGGTTTAGATGAACCTTTAGACATTAGCTACACAGGTGATGACAACAATCTAATAGATGTTGATGAAACATCTGATATTTTAGCATTGGGCAAAAGACCAAGGTCCTCGACCTTCCCTACTCGTCGATCGAGTAGAGTGTTTGAGAAAACAGTGCAAGAAGGACCGAGTAACAAAAGGTCTAGATATGAAACATCTATACCCTCTTACTCAAGCAGTTCAAGTGAAGATATAGATGATGTATTCTCAATAGAGGAGAGTGAAGAAGAACCATCTGCTTCAGTACAGCCAAATGTGTCTCAAGAAGAGGAAATTCATGATGAAACCCCATTGAAACAATTCTTCCGAAGGGAGTTCCCAGATCTGCAAAGTGGAGTGCCGCTCCAAATGTTGTCACTAATGCCACAACATCTTAGGCAACATTTCAGCCAACATCTGCAGAGACACATATAACAATATCCTCCAGCAGTACCGAATCCACCGATTCAGACTTTGAGGTATTTGCTTACTCAGATAAATTCTATTCTAAAATTAACTATGATATGTAGGACTGTTACAAGAATAGAGTGATCAGGCCAGAGAAAGTAATTGATATTGCCTCTAGTACTGAATATGGACTAGTAGAATTCTTAAAGGACAGACAACTCTTAGGACATGTCACTGAAAAAGGACCGTATGATAATGTATTAAGGTTGTTTTACGCTAATCTGAGCCCTATTATAGAGAAGACCTCCTCGAAGAAATTTGGGAAGGTATATCTCTACAATAAGGTCTATCTGTTTACACCTTCTATTATAAATCAATATATGGGACTAGATGCTGAAGATACTGTTAGAGAAGCAGAATATGTGATAGACAATAGGGATGAAGTGATTGAATATCTCACTGGAGGTATGATGAAGAAGTGGATCCCTAGATGTCCAGCCTCCAAACTAACAACCCTATTTTCCACCCTCCACAAATTTGCTATTCACAATTGGCTTCCTTCAATGAATGAGCCAATTGTGACATCTGAACAAGCCACCATGTTGTATAAAATTGGGAAATGTTTGAAAGTTGATTTGGGAAAAATGATATTTCATCAAATTGCCAACTTAGCTGAGAAAGAATTAACTGCAATCCTTCATTTTCCCTCTTTGATCTACACAGTATTAACCACCCAATGCTTTAAGCCTAAGAGAGAAGACACTTTAGGGAAGGCTCCTGAGCTTTACACTGTAAATAAAGCAATGTTGAAAAGCAAGGACAGAGTCATCGACTTGCCCTGGAAGAAGGAAGTTGAAAGTGAAAATGTTGCCAGAAATGTCACAAATATTATGGGCAACACTGGTCCAGGACAGTCTACATTGTCTAGAGAATGACTTGTGGATCAAATTGGAAAAATCAACCAACAGATTTATGAGTTTGATGCTGCAAGAAATGCCCTGATACAAGCTAGAGACCATTTCATTATGCTACTTTCTTCACAAAAATTGAGAGGAAGCTAAAGTTGTTATGCTACAGAGATGAATGGGGAGAGATGATGCAGGGAGAGGAAGCTAAAGTTGTTATGCTACAGAGATGAATGGGGAGAGATGCTGATGCAGGGAGAGGAAGCTAAAGTTGTTATGCTGCAGAGATGAAGGGGGAGAGATGATGATGCAGGGGGAGGAAGCTAAAGTTGTTATGCTGCAGAGATGAAGGGGGAGAGATGCTGGAAGCTGAAGCTGTTATGTAGGGGTAGAAAGCTGCTGGAAGCTGCTGCTGCTGTAAGATGAGCATGGAGGAAGCTGAATGGTGTTGCTAAACCTCAGCTATAAATGTTTGTTAAATTGGTTTGATATTGATTTATGTGGACAATGGAATATTTCTTTTTATGGTTTGTATATAAATCTATATAAGTGGATGATATGTATTTATGTGCTAACATCTTTCTTCTTTTCTAATTCTATGAATCGGTACACGCATGATTACTTAAAAGTCATCACATGTTAAGGGGAGCATAACATTGATATTGTTGATTACACAAATGTCGGACACCATTTGTCTCAATATCCTAAGTCAATTTAGGGATGTAATGAGTTTTGTGAAGAAAGGCAAAAATGGGGAGATTGTTAATGTTGCATTTGGTGTTGTGACATTTGTACCAACATATATCTTTGAGTATTGATATGCATGTGTAAACATGTTGGGACAAATGTTACGCAACATTCGGACCAATATTTTTTAAAATAGTTTTGTCTTACTTCACGTTAAACAGTAATATTTTATTTTACTGTGAGGTAAAAACGACTTAGGCGTGGTGAATTGGAGTTGTGTAAAACGTGGGAGAAAGAGTCAAAGCTTGGGGAAGAAGTCGAGTAAGGAACAAGTCAAAGTTGTTGAGATTTTCACTCCTTAATCATCTACCACAAGCTGCCCATCTTTTCCTCAACTTCCACAACCGAACGATGAGCCTTTCAAGGGAACTATCTTCTATAAATAGAGAGGCCACAACAGTGTATCGATATCCAGAAGAGAGAACAACACAAATTCTGTCCAGAAACAGTGGACGAAAACAGAAAACTCTCATTCCTTTTCCATTCTTCAGCAAGTCGTTTCGTGTTTGTTTTCTTCGTCAGAATCAACCTATTTGCTTTGTAGTGTTGATTAGTTGTTGTTTTATCTTGGGAGACTATTGCCCGTTAACGTAAAAGCATATATACGGGGCAATCTTGTCTTAAAGACAGAGAGCCATCTCTCGACTCAGCCACAGTTGTAACAATCCAGATTTAGTGTTTTTTGATTTCATGTTATCAAGATTCAACATTCAACAAGCTTGCGGCAGTTCTGAATATTGACTATTTGTTTATCCTTTCGAACACTTGTAATATTTATTTACTTTTCGTACTGCTTTACATATCCAACAGTAGCCACTGAATATTTTTCAGATGAAAAATCACAGTGGAATGATAGTGATTTTTATGTAGTGTATCCTTAAAGTATTTATCACTGACATGTACACAATCAAACATTCTCAATCCTCAACTATTTCAACTGTGAAGATATACAATTTTTTTCTCAATAAAAAATCCATTGCCTAACTTACTCAACTGGAAGAAATAAAAACACCAATCAACATAACAAAATCGCCAACGAAAACATGCAAATTTCTTCATCAAACAACAAAGACAGTGAATAGAGAAAAACAGTTCCTGTGGATCATTTAAAAAATCAAAAGACGTGAAATAGGAAATGTTTTTTCTCCATAAGTAATGTATTCGTACGTAAAGATGTGGAATGGGTAAACGCAAAATGGATTTACACAGTAACATAAAAGGAGGTCATCTCAACAAGATTGAGGTCCTAAAGCTAAATTTCATAGAGAGGTCCTAAGTAAGAATATTAATAATGATAAATTTTCAATAAAAAAGAATAAAGTAAAGGTAGAGTAATAAAATCGACTCAAGAATTTGATAAGTTGATATACAACAACAATAATAACATATCTAGTGAAAACCACAAAGTGGAGTCTGGAAAGGGTAGAAGTACGCAAGCCTTACCCCTACCTTAGGAGGTAGAGAGACTATTTCCGAAAGACCCTCAGCTCAAGAGAAAACATGACAAAAAAAGGGTCAAATAAGGATAAGCAATTCAAATCAGTATGAAAATGAACGTAAGCGAATAAGGCACGATAAAGCAGTCTGAAAAAAAGGAGCATTAAGCTATCACTGATACATAAGATAATCGAAGTGCAAGAAATAATAAATAGTAGCAGAAATCAAAGGGTAAGAAACTATAGAGAATTGACCTTACAGAATTCTCCGTGAGTGACTTACACTCCACACTTACATAGGTGACTCCTAAAAGTGTCATCTCATAGATATACTATTTGATATTACCCTGTATCAAACTTAGAAACCATAAAAAACCTTAATGCTTTATCCTAGTACTGAACATTGTCTCGTCACGATAATTGACCAAAAAGTTACAATGTTGAACCGTCATCAATGACTTTGTTTGATCTCTTTGAACCTAGATCTTGGGATCTCCAGTCTTCTAGGTAGAATTACTGTCACGGTGACTTATCCTCGGCCATAGTCCCATTCCCTTCGATGATCTTTCACTCACCTCTCTAGTTAGGTCTTTAGTTAATGGATTCGACACATTATCTCTTGGATTTACATTGTCAATTGTGATATTCTACTAGAGAGTAGTTGTCTAACGATATCATGTTTTCTTCGTATGTGATGAAACTTTCCGTTATACATAATCCCCAAGCCCTTCTTATTGCCGCTTGGGTATCGTAATGTATGCATATAGGATCCAACGGTTTGGGTCAAAGTGGAATGCCTTCTAAGAAATTTCGGAGCCATTCAACTTCTTCACCCGCTTTGTCCAAAAATCAGAAGTAAAAAGAACACATAAATTATATATAAATTCATTAGCTTCTTAATAATCTGTGTTAAAAAATCAGAAAGCGGAATATGAAAAAAATGATAAATTGCAGAAATTATAAAATATTCGAGACCACATAATTCACTTCGATTATTATTTGACCAAATCTGAAGCCGAAGTTGAGCGATGACGACGACTCAAGATGAGACTCTCTTCTTAACTCTTTATTAGCTAGAGTATGTACTTACATATATAAGCACACAACTATCTCTTTCCACCACCAATATGGTTAGGGTTGTTCAAAAATCGGTTCGGACCGACAAAATGGACCGAATCGGACCAGAAAAGACCGGACCCCAGACAACCGGTTCGGTCTAAACCCGAAATAATCTGGGATCGGATCGGACCCGGTTATAAAAATAAAAAAATCATTTACGTTAGGCTATAGTCGGTTTTTTACTAAGATTAAGTTCCCAATTTAGTTAAATTATTAATTTATTATTATATTCTCGAGGAAATTATATCATTTATATAATATATGGCGGCTAATGACGGCTACGAAGCAAATCGCAATTAAAAAACCCTTGAATACCAGCACTAGTAGCCTGCCACTCCGTGTCTCTGCCAACCTCTAATTCTTTACTTTAAATTTTTCCTTCCAATTTTCCAACTCTAATCCCTTAATCAGTTTACAGCGTGTTGCCGGCATTGCCGCATTGCAGGCGGTTTCTCCATCAACAACAGTAAGTCGAGATTATAATTTATTTGCTTCCCATGTCTTTTCATTTGGTTAATGCTTGTTTAATTATTTAGTTTCATATTTTTTATATTAGTTCTTTTTAAAAAATCATTTATTAGTAATATTATGTTCAAAAAAAATATTTATTATTGTAGTGCATCATTAGATTCATACGGTATATTATACTACATTAGTGTATTATAATTTTTTTGCTTCCCATGTCTTTTCATTCTTCTTGTTTTCTTATATTTAATTGCATTTTTGTTTTTTGGATCTCTACTGCCCATGAACCGTATCCGTAGTGATAAATATCCAAGTACTTTAAGCTTCAATACATGAATTTTGATCAAATTTAAAAGAGATTAAATTAGTCAAATTACTTCAACGTACCAGATTTATAACAAAGCAAATGCAAAGCAAATTGAACTTTCTTTAGAACCGATCCGGTCCGAGTTTTAAACCAGACCTGCCGGTCCGATCCGATCTTCGGTCTTCCATTTTATAACTTCCGATCTTCGATCCGGTCCGGTTCGATCCGGATTTGGACCGGTGAACAGCCCTAAATATGGTACATAGTTCTCATTCAAAAAGAATTTTACTCAATTTTTAATTTTTCCTCTATTTCTCATTCACACCGCTTTATCTTTAAAATTAAACTACTTAAGGGTCTTTAAACCCCAATAAATTAATCAGGAGGGAATAAAAGTTTCTATTTCTCTCCTTTGCTAATTTCAAGAATGTCCGTACAATACTGTAGATAAGGTGGACGGTGGACGGTGGACGGATGCCAAATGCAGATTTCAAAAAGACTTTTGGATATTCACGTGGGACTGTTTAATTAGGACATATTTGGTGCATCAAAATAAGGGATATGGGCAGTCAGTGCCCCCTCCTGGAAATTGCAGATGAAAAAAATGGACCTAATATGATCACAAACAAGATGAATCGTTTGCTTTGAAATTGGTTCATGGAGTATGCTTTGTAAAACTTCTAAGGATCGATTACATATTCATATAAATATGTAATTTTGGTTAAGTGCAAGAAACTTTATACCTAGTCTTTAATTTCTATTTTCATTATTTGAGAACTAAAAATGGCAAAAGTTGTAGTCTACTCTAGATTTTAGAATATTTCCTCTTTAATGGCCTACGTCATGCAATTAAATTAATTAAATCATTAAATTTCATATATTGAAAGATTAAATTAATAAAATATCATTAAATTTACTAAGCTAGTTGTGTAATTACTCCCTCCATTCACTTTTACTTATCCATTATATTAGCGAATATTCTCGAATATTCTCCGTATATTTTGTAATAATGGTAGATGTATAATTAAGGTAACTTAGGATTCTAACTGTATTAGGAATCAACCTTTGTAAGGTAAGTTAGGTTTCGTACCATATTAGGAATCAACCTTGTACAGCTATATATATTGTGAATAATGAAAGGAATCCCTAAGGGAAATTATTCCATCTTTCATGGTATCAAGAGCCTAAAACCTAAATCCCTCCTCTTCCTTATTCTTGGCGAAATTAGCAAATTTTTTTCGATTTCGCGAGAAAAAAAAAAATTTCGCTTTCTTCCTCTCTTTCTCGGCCAAACGAGAGAAAATTCCCTTCCCTCGGCGGCGGCGGCAACCATGTCTTCCCCCCAAATTCTGGTTCATCCACCGGCACAATTGACAACCCCTCTCAACGTTCAATATCTTCTTTTCATCCCAAGATTCGCCGTTAACAACATCAAGAATTTTATCCCTATAATTCTTGACCAAGAAAAGACTCGTCAATATTCCATGTGGATGGAACTATTCTACATTCATGCATGTGCATACAACGTGCTCGATCATATTGACGAATCGCTCCTCGTCCCACCGATGTTACAGACGAAAATGCGGCGTCGTCTTGACGCCATCGTCAAACAATGGATCTACGACACCATCTCCAAAGACCTGTTGTGCACTATCATGAAAAGCGGTGCTACGGCACGTGAACTTTGGGTCCGGCTAGAAGAAATCTTTCGGGACAATAAAAATACTACTGGGCCGTATATTTGGAAGAGCAATTCAATAATACCCGCCTCGAGAATTTTAACAACATGTCCGAATATTGTAAGCAATCGAAACTCATAACCGATCAACTATCCAACGTCGGGACTTGTTTCGAAACCAAGATGGTGCTTCAACTTGTTGCGGGTTTACAAAAAGTGAATATGACACACTCGCAACAATGATTCAACAAGCCGACCCTCTCCCAAGTTTCAACAAGGAACGTTCACAACTATTGTTGGAAGAAACTAGACGTGCTAAACAAGAGGAACATAATCAAAAGGCGTTAGCCGTTGACGGGATGGCAACACTGCGACCACCGAAGAACAGCCGGCCGATTCAGAAGCAGAAGAGAGCAGCGAGAGGTCGTGGCGGAGGTCGTGGCGGCAGAGGTCGCAACAACAAAGGCAAGGGCCGCGGAAAGGGCCAACGCACCCGGTGGATCGGGCGGCCCAACCACCGGACAAAGAAGACTGCGAAGCGGTGGCCCAACCAGCAGAACCGGGCCTCGCCGCATGCCCGTACCCGACCGTAGGGGCCTGGGTTCCAGCAGCCTTGGTCGGTCGGCGGCCTCTTGGGCCATGCCCCAGCCACGTGCAGCCCACCAAAGCGCGTAGCAACAGCCCCCACGATGGCGGGCCCAAAGAAGGCGGCTACAAGCAGCCCATCGCAATCCGGCGGCGAAGCAGCACTGCGGAAGCAGCACTGCAGAAGACGGCAAGCGGCGGCCAGCCGGCCCCGACCGATTTGGGCCAGGCATACACCACCGTGAACCTTCAACAGACCGACGAAAATTGGTACATGGACACCGGAGCCACATCTCACCTCACCCGGTCGTCGGGTAACATATCTCAACTACGTCGGCTAAAGTGTCCTCAATTTATTCTTGTCGGCAATGGTCATCGCATTCCAATTGAAGGTTATGGTAACACACACACCAAACATCCACACCCACCTTTCTCCCTAAACCACGTCCTATACACACCTAACATCATTAAAAACTTAATCTCTCGTTAGAAAATTCACTAGCAATAATTCGTGTCCGTCGAATTTGACCATTTTGGCTTTTCTGTGAAGGAACTCAATACGGGGAAAATTCTTACACGCTGCATTAGTGTGGGAGATCTCTACCCATTCACTCAATCTTCCGCTGACAGACCGCAAGCACCTCTATCCCTTGCGGCGATCTCTCCCTCAACTTGGCACAACAGACTCGGACATCCCGGAGACCCGTTTTTACTTTTCTTAGGACTTCTAAGCGTATTCAATGTAATAATGGGAAAATTGCCCAACACCTGTTTTTCTTGTCCACTAGGCAAACATACTCGTCTTCCCTTTATGTCATCAAACAGTGTTACCTTTTCTCCATTTGATATTGTTCATGCTGATTTGTGGACATCTCCGATTGCTAGCTCTTTGGGTCATAAATTCTATCTAGTATTCTTGGATGATTTTTCACATTTTGTCTGGATTTACCCACTGAAATTCAAATCTGAAGTTTTTGCAAAATTCCTCGAGTTTCAAAAATTCATTAAGACACAATTTGAAAAACCTATTAAATCATTCCAATGTGATAATGGACGTGAATTTAATAACTCGGCATTTCACAATTTTTGTTCTAAACAAGGCATGGTTTTCCGTTTTTCTTGTCCCTATACTTCTTCCCAAGACGGAAAGGCTGAAAGAATTATACGTACCATCAATAATATGGTCCGCACACTTCTGTTTCATGCCTGCCTACCACCGCCTTTTTGGGTCTATGCTGTCAAAATGGTAGAATCCCTTCTAAATATTTTACCAACTAGCACACTCCAAAACAAAACTCCTACAGAAATCTTATACCGTAGGCAGCCATCATATGATCACCTACGTATTTTTGGATGCTTATGCTACCCCAACATAGCCTCCATCGCACCCCACAAACTTGCCCCTCGCACTCTTCCATGTGTCTTCCTTGGTCTATCTCCTAATCATCGGGGCTACTTGTGTTATGACATTGCTACTCGCAAAATCATCGACTCCCGTCACGTCACCTTTGACGAGACAACCTTTCCTTTTTCAAATCTCCGAAATTTCAGACCACCGATTACATCTTTCTCGATGAACCAAGTCCGTCCCCGGTCATCCAAAATCTATACCAACAAGAGCCCACTGTTCCGACGGTCCCACTGTCCGGCACCACCCCACCGCCTCCATGCTCACCCCTACGGCCCCCGGCCGAGTCACTGCGCCACCGGTGACACCGCCGCCCACCGGTCCGAACCGGTGGACCATCAACCTCACGGCCCCGACCCACCACCACGCCCTCACATCGCATGGAGACTCGTGCACAACACGGGATCTTCAAACCCAAGGTTCAATTCAATCTCTCCACACAAACCTTATCACCCATTCCAAAAAATCCAAAACTAGCAAAACTGGACCCAAATTGGAATGCGGCCATGTGCGAGGAATTTAACGCTTTAACCAAGCAGAACACTTGAGATTTGGTACCTAGACCAGCTGGTGTGAATGTTATCCGGTGTATGTGGCTATTTCGTCACAAGTTCAAAGACAGTGGGTGACTTAGAGAGGTATAAGGCAAGACTAGTTGCCAATGACACTAATCGGCAGGAGGGTATTGATTGTGGTGAGACATTCAGTCCGATTGTTAAACCGGCCACTATTCGGACTATTCTCAGTATTGCTATGGGCATGCATTGGCCGATTCATCAGCTTGATGTCAAGAATGCGTTTCTTCATGGGGATTTGAAAGAGACTGTGTACATGCATCAGCCTCCTGGCTTTGTTCATCCGGCAGCTTCGCAGTTTGTGTGCCATCTCAGGAAATCATTGTATGGATTGAAACAGGCACCCCGCGCTTGGTATGATCGGTTCGCCAGGTATCTTCTGCAGATTGGTTTTGTATGTAGCAGGTGTGATACATCTCTCTTCACGCTTCACCGAGGTAGCAAGACCGCATATTTGCTATTATATGTCGATGACATTGTTCTTACCGACTCATCTCGACGGGTTGAAGAATGAAACCATTGCTCTACTCAAAACTCGAATTTGCTATGACCGACTTGGGCAAGCTAAGTTATTTTTTGGGTATATCGGTGACAAGATCGCAGCCACTATGTTCCTATGTCGGCGTAAGTATGCAGAAGAGATAGTGTACAGGGCCAAGATGACAAATTGTAAAATTATGCCAACTCCGGTGGACTCAAAATCCAAGCTTAGTGCTAATGACGGTGCGCCAGTTTCTGATCCCACTCTATATCGGAGTCTAGCAGGTGCTCTTCAGTATCTTACATTCACTAGGCCACGATATGGCATATGCCGTTCAGCATGTGTGTCTGTTCATGCACGACCCCCGAGAGTCCCATTTTGCCGCCCTCAAACGTATTATCAGATATGTTAAGGGCACACTAGACTTTGGTTTACATCTATACACCTCTGCCCCAACCAAGTTGCTAGCCTACACGGATGCAGATTGGGCAGGATGCCCTGACACACGTCGCTCCACCTCGTGGTACTTGTGTATTTCTAGGGGATAATCTTATCTCATGGTCCGCCAAGCGGCGGCAGCCACGCTATCCCGTTCGAGTGTCTTTGAAGCGAGAATATCGCGGAGTTGCTAATGTTGTCGCCGAGATCCGTTGGCTCCGAAATCTTCTTTTGGAGCTCCAAAGTGTCCATTGCGCAATGCGTCTATAGTCTATTGTGACAACACATCCGCTATCTATATGTCTCATAATCCAATCCAACATCGCGGACTAAGCATATTGAGATGGATATCCACTTTGTGTGAGAGAAGGTTGCCCGTGGTCGGTCAAAATTTTACACGTGCCTTCCTCTTATTAGTATGCGAGACATTTTCACAAAGGGACTACCGCGACGCTCTTCACCGACTTCCGATCCAGCCTTAGCATTCGGCCTCCTCCCGCTCCGTCTGATGGGGAGTATTAGCGAATATTCTCAGAATATTCTCCGTATATTTTGTAATAATGGTAGATGTATAATTAAGGTAACTTAGGATTCTAACTGTATTAGGAATCAACCTTTGTAAGGTAAGTTAGGATTCGTACCATATTAGGATTCAACCTTGTACAGCTATATATATTGTGAATAATGAAAGGAATCCCTAAGGGAAATTATTCCATCTTTCACATTATATGACAAAAATAATTTTTCACTTTTATTTGTCTACTTTAACATATCAAAAGAAAAAAAAATCTTATTTTACCATTCACATTAATTACTTATTTTAAAATTATTTTCCAAATCTATTAAAATTATACATCAATTAATATAAATATTACGATAAAATATATATTTTACTTATTAATTCGAGGTGGGTAAAGTAAAAAATAAATAAGTAAAAGTGCCATAAATAAGTTTGGTGGGTGAGACGTGTCTGTTGTTGCAATTAATTTCTTCAGTCAGTTGACTATTAGATTGGCAGTATGTTTCCATTTCATATTTCGAGAGGAATAGTGTGCTACATTTCTTACGTATTAATTCATACTGAAAAATCAGTTCCTTTAATGGAGAATAGCAGCTTAAATAGTATTCCACTCCGTACTGCTAATTTGCAAAGTCCTTGTGTTTTTAAGTAGCAATAATAGGAAAATAATGCTCACAAAAGCATTGAATACTCAGGTGGTTGAGTGTTTCAAGTGTCAAATCTAGGTTGTACAACATCCAGTAATATACACTTTTATATACTCCGTTTTAGTTTAATTTATAGAATTAAAAATGCAGTGAAATATATTCATCGGTTTTAGTTTAAATATTTTACTTTTCCTCTTTAAATAATTTCAAAAAGAATGTAGTAATATTGTTATATTAATAAATTTTAATTTCAACATTCTCATTTAACCTTTAATGGCACTTTTAAATTATAGCTGGAATGTCATGTTTTTAATATTAGAAGATTCAATGAATATTTTTGATATGTCAAACATACTTTTAGCTTAAAATAATATAATCTTTTTGTACTTTTAAATTTTATGTCTGATCTAAAACTTACAGAATTAAACTGAGGTAGATAACTAAAGAGTAGGTTACCAGAATTTATATAAAAAGAAGAAAAAGAAGAAGAAAGGAAAAGCTGAGAAGATTTGGAGAAAAGGCCACTTCAAGTTTCTAATTAGGTGGAAGGCCACTTAATTTCTTTTTCATTTATTTTTCAAAATTAGGGTTTAGAAAAGGGGATATGGGATACATTTCATAATATTTAAAAGTTTGGAGGTTTTAACTTATACTCTTCGGTCCCTTTAATTTATATTTAAATATACAAAGACTTTCTAAATTTTGAATTCTCTCAAACTCTCAACCGACTCTTCCTCTCCTCCGAACTTGGATATTGGTCAATCGTCTTCTCCATGTATTTTCTTTTATTTTGTAACTCTTTCGGAGTATTTTTAGTTCCATATTGATTCACGATTTTCATAAAGTTCCGATTTTTTTTCAAAAATTTTGAAACTTTAACCTTTTTTTTGTTTGATTCAATCTTTCTTTTTCTGTGTTTGCTTATGTGTTTTTATACCTATTTTGCTTGTTTTGACCTTCTTTTTCTGTTTTTATTTTTTGAAAGTACATTATGGTCTATTAATAGATTTTTGGTCGATCATTCTTATTTTTATATCCTGGTTTATCAACGTCTGCATTTTTTGTATATATATCATAAAGAATGTCTAGATATCGAGGTAGAGGTTATTTATACTTATTATTTTTGTTTTGATCTTCCTTTTTCTGTTTCTGTTTTTTGAAAATACATTATGGTCTATTAGTAGACTTTTGGTCGATTATTCTTATTTTTATATGATGGTTGATCAACGTCTCTATTGTTTGTATATATATCATAAAGAATGTCTAGATGTACAGGTAAAGGTTATTTATACTTATTTTGCTTGTTTTGATCTTTCATTTTCTATTTTTATTTTTAAAAAATACATAATGGTCTATTAATAGTCTTTTGGTCAATTATTCTTATTTTTGTATCGTGGTTGATCAACGTCTCTATTTTTTGTATATAGATCATAAAGAATGCCTAGATGTAGAGGTAGAGGAGGAAAAATAATTTTACGTTATGTTGATATGGTTCAAACCCGTTCTAATGCGACTGTTAGAGATAGAAAAACAAGTGGTGAAGAATTTGTTGGACGAGATGAAAAAAGAAAACGAATTCTAGAACCTGATAGTAAGGCCTACTCAGAACCCATGGATGAGCATAGTATGGATGAATATCAAGAAGATCAAGGTGATAGTTATATTTCTGAGGATGGTTCTAAGCAGTCTGGTTCAAAAGAGTCTGGTTTTGATGAAGAAATTGATCTTCTGTCCTTGCCATATTGTGCAAAGACAATTAGTGTGGAGAAGTATGGTTTGATTACATGGTTGGATGATTATGAACCTTTCCCAACAATTTTTTTGTTAGGAGCAGGCTGACGTTGTTAGCTAATTTTAGACAAGTGTTGAAAGATTAAAAACTCGAAAAATATTCAAGTATTCATGTTTTGGTCATTTTAGAAAACTTTCAGAACACTTCATCAATTTTAATGGACGGATGATCCACTATCTGCTTCTTTTTCATGTTGATGAGAAAAAGAAGTGTTAGATGTGGTTCCTCGTGAATGGCAAGCATGTGTGTTTTGCCTTGAAGGAGTTTGATTGTGGATCATATCCCAGCCAATCTAGAAAGGAAAGGGCACTTAGAAAAGGGTCAGCATTCTGCTCAAAGGTTACTCGCAACAAGAAGATTTCAGCAGCAAAACTATTGTCGTATGTAAGAGGGGCTAGGCTAAACAAAGAAGAGAAGTTTAAATCTTGTGTGTTTCTGCATACAATTTTGTTGGTGAAAGATGTGTCCAGGGGTGTGGAAAATGATGTGCTTAAAATGGTTGACGATTTGGAATTATTCGAGAGCTATCCTTGGGGAAATGAATCTTTTGAACTCATCTTGAAATACTTGAAGCAAAAGGTAGACATCCCAAGATCCAAAAAACACACACTGATAGAAAGATTGCATCGTGTGTTCTCTACAGCTTTCCTTGGACATTCATGGTAAATATTATAAATCACTGGTGCAGTAGAGTATAGACTGTGTGTTATTTATTTTTACACTCAACAATTATTTGTATCATTACAAGCATGAATAAATGAAGTTTTCCCCGCACTTGAAAGGAATGTTGACAAATCAGATGAGGTTATTTTGCCTATTCATAGGATTCTTGGGTGGCACACAAAAAAATGAATCAATTTAATGAAGGTGATCCATTTGGACCGAAAGCTCATATGTATAAATTTGGAGTCTATTATCAATGTTCTTGCAAAAATATAAATAAAATGTTAATGCATTGATTATTTATAGGTTGTGCACCCTTTCATCATTCCTATAGTGTGTGAGATGAATAAGGATTATATGAAAAACAGTTTGCCATATGACGATGAGGCTAGTGATCCTATGATAGATGTCTTGAAGGGTTAATTGTAAGGCGCGACTGTGTTAATTTCACCAAATCATGGCTCGAAGGCTCCGAGTAGGTCGGAAAAGGAGCACAAGGGTCTTTCTGATAAGTTGGATACTCAGCCGGAAGATTTAGGTCGTAATTCACTCGCAAAAGGGGATGTAGGACATTTTGGCGTTGGGACGTCTAGGGTTCGTGTGGCACCAAAGGTCTCATCAGTGCAGGTGGAGCAGGAGGAACTGCAATAGCGTTTAGAGAAGATGGAATAATCATTGAATATTCTTGTCGTCGTTGTGGAGGAGGAAAGCTTACGAATGAGAGAGAAGGAGAAGAAGAAAAGGATGGAGTCTCTCAAAGGTGAACATTTTGTATTTTTTGTTGTAATTATGTTGTATTCGATTTCCATTTTGTTAATTATGTCCAATAAATGTAGTGCAAGCACATGTGGTTCAGCCAACTTTTGAGGTCCCTAGACCAGCTGATGAGGTCAAGAAAGTTGAGGTCCCTCGACCAGCTGTTGAGGTTAAGAATGTTGATGTCCATAGCCAAGCTTCTGATGTTGCGAAGGTTGAGCTCCCTAGACTAGTTGCAGATGTCCCTGTGTCAAGTGCTGAAGTTGTGAATGAAAGTGATGTCCTTGATCAAGTTATCTCTGAAGAAGTTTTGTTTGATTTTGAAAAAATTGTGATGGGCGTTGTCGGCCAGTTGAATGGTTCTTGAAACAATTAATTTGCTATTTGGGTTGTAACAAACAATTATTTTTTTGTTGGATGTGTGTTCTTAAAACAATTACTACTAACAAACATGACAATAGTAATGCTTAATTTGACTGTTTTAACAAACAATTAATTTAAAATTTATGTGTTTTGAATTATTTCAACTTTTCTGTAAGTGTGTTATTGCCTTGTGAGTTTGGACGTGCTTAAATATTTTGAATGTGTTTAAATATGAATGTTTTTATCATTAGTTTTCACCTCTTAATGTGTTGTTGCTTTGTATCTTCTACAATGATGCGAAAGTTGAATAATGTAAGTGTATTGGGTGAATTATAAATCAAGTAGTTAATAAACCACCTTAAGAGATAATAACTCACTACCAAGAAAATTTATAGACCACAAAGGTCGATTATTAACAAGATGTATAAAGTATGTTGCTGGAGTCAGAAACATTTCTGAATTTGCACTATTATACCAAAAAAATGAAACCCCATTATTTATCTTAAAAATTCATAAATAAATAAATAAAATAAATAACACACCACTATTTTTAAATCATAATAACACTTCAATACATAACATGAGAGTCCTCATCCATTGAACACATGATCAAAATAGTTTTAGGAATAATAATGGTGCTTAAAAGTGTAATATTTATCTAAAAAAATCCATAATAATAAAAAAAAAATTAAAAAGAACATACCACTATTTTTAAATCATAATAACACTTTAACACATCATATGAGAGTCCTCATCCATTGAACACATGATCAAAATAGTTTTAGGAATAATAATGATACTTAAAAGGCTAATATTTATCTAAAAATCCATAAATAATTGAAATAAAATAAAAAAGGACATACACTTATTTAAAATCATAATAACACTTTAATACATAATATGAGAGTCCTCGTCCATTTAACACATGATCAAAAGTATTTTAGGACAAGTAATGATAATCATAAGACTACTACCCCAATTAGTCTGACAACAAGTCATTATTCTCAAAGCACAACCTTGTTCTAAGTACAACCGTTACTTGTCTTAATCTCTTTCGATCATGTGTTCAATGGATGAGAATACTCTCATATGATGTATTAAAGTGTTATTATAATTTTAAATAAGTGTATCTCCTTTTTTATCTTATTTTATTTATTTATGAATTTTTTAGACAAATATTAGCCTTTTAAGTATCATTATTATTCCTAAAACTATTTTGATCGTGTATTCAATGAATGAGGACTCTCATATGATGTATTGAAGTGTTATTATGATTTAAAATAGCGGTATGTCCTTTATTTTATTTTATTTTATTTATTTATGGATTTTTTAAATAAATATTGGGGTTGGTCTATTTATAACATGTGGAAAATTATTCCCCATGCGTAAAGTCGAGCCTAAATGATAATTGTTAGCTATTATCGACTATTGATTTATGGTATACCTATTCACAGTCCCTTGATTTGTGCAATTTGGAATTCGGGGTTTGAGGTTTAGGGTTTGGAGTTTGGGATTACATTTTTATGGTATACTAGTGCAAATTTAGCATACTTCTGACTCGACTTTATACCTCTTGTGTATCATCGACCTTTGTGGTCTATAAATATCCTCAGCAGTGAGTTATTATCGCTTAAGGTGGTTTATTAACTACTTGGTTTATAATTCACCCAATACACTTGGCTTTATTTCGACCGAAAAGAAAAATAAATGCAGAAATCAAAAGAGGACAGAAGTGTGATAACAACCCCATCGTCTCATTTCACAAACCCGTTAATTTTTATGATAGAATAAGGCAAAATACAACAAAAATACATCAAAATGGAAAACAATCAAGTGGGATGCTCTCTCAAATATCGGCATGTTGTTTTCTTGTGGCCAGTTCCCTTGAAAATCGAGCACCTATTTCTCCTTCCTTTTCTAATTGCACTAGACTTGAAAGATTTCTCGATGCCCGGAATATGTTTCACAAACAGTGAACTCGTTGGCGTCCCCGTTTATATTCTCGACAAATAAGGAGTCGTCCTCATTCATCTTTTCTCTTATCGTCTTTTTAGCCGAAGGCACAAATAAATTGATTGAACTGTTGATTTCTGCACGCCTCTGGCTGAAAAATTCAGCAAACCTCCCAGAAATGGAAGTGAATAAGGAAGTCAAAAGGTACTATCTTTTATCCCTCAATATTGAGTTTAGCGACTCAACAATGTTTGTGGTCAGCACATCATACATGTTTGCCAAAAAAATGTGCCCTGATCCACTTGTCACGTAAAATGCAATTGGATAGCTATGGTTCTCGGTGTCCTGTGCGACGGCCGATAAAAACACACACTCGTACTTGCCGTATAAATGTGTGTCGTCAACGACAATAACCTTTCGCTTGTGTGTATATCCTCGAATGCAAGTTATGTAAGCTACGAAGTAGTATTTAAACCTATTCACATCATCAAGGTTAAGGAAAATTTTGGAACCTAGATTTAGAGTTTCAACCATGTAAGAATAAGCCGGTATAGAAGTATACCCGTGCTCTGGTGTCCCCCTAACCATGTTCTTATCCATTACACCATCCTTCCAACACTTGTAGTAGTTTGGTTTACGATGAAACTCGCTGAAAACAATCCTCTGAATTTCCTTTGTCGTTGGCCCTTTGTTAGCAATATAGTCATTCATCAAGACTAATGTAAGGACAACTGATGAGGCATGCTTATGAGTGCATGTAATATGTTTAACCCTGCAAATATAATCACCAAAGTACTTGTAAATGGGAAACCTATCCGAGTTGGCGTACTTATTGGCCCACAACATCCAATCACAATTAGGAGATGTGCATTCCACCTTAAAATACTTTCTACTACTCTTATTCGGTTTAAAATAAAATGGAGTTTTTATTGCAGCTTTTTTCAATAAAACCTTTAAATTCTCCTTTCTATCGAATGTTTGTCCATGGTAAAAACCGATTTCATTATTAAAGTTGTGATTGATTTGTGAACCACTTGGCTTCCCATTACCTAAGTCACACTCTTCGTCATCACTATCAGTATCCATTAAATTATCATCCATATCCATTGAATGATCACCCATGCCCTCATGTTGAATTGAAGCGTCATCGGGCAGTGGTGGGTCTGTGGGTTGGGGTGGTGGTGCTGATGTAGAACCAACTTGAGACCTCTCAACATCACTTATTCTTAAAATATGCCTAGAACCATCTGCAACAACATCAAGCATGTACAATCCCACATGCCTATCATTTGTTATGAAAGAAGGATGAGTTTTTCCCCTAGTGGGCAAAGCATTAATCATATAACTAATTCGCAAGTCACTAGGCTCACAATTTAACTCCCCGCTTTCTATTACGTTGGTAACCAAGTCACTATACGTACCATTGTGACGCACGACAATCATCACCGTCACATTGTTCATAGAATTCCAATTCCATCATTTTGGTGTCTCTTCCCATTCACCCATGTAATCACCACCTACTATAATATATTCTGCAATTGACATTATACTTAGTCTATAAATGACTATGACTATGTTCTATGGGTGGTCGATGACTGACTGATGACTGTGGTCTATGAATAGCCGAAGAACTATACTATATGCAGAACCAAAAAGTGCAGTGGCAAAGCTCTTACCAGTTACGAACTGAGGTATTTGAATGGAGAATTGACTCCAATGTTGGAATGACATCGGAATATTCACCAGAAAAGTGAGATTTTACAACAATGGGGAAAGCTCCTTCTCAACGATTTCTACCATTTTTTATAGGGGTGAGCGGGTCCGGGTACCCTAACGTTTTTTAACTACCCGGCCCCTACCCGATAAAGGATCGGTTTCTAAATTTACTACCCGGAACCTAGCCGTAGCAATCATTACTCGGAACCTACCTGGACCCTGCGGTTCCGGGTAGGTTCCCGGTTATCCTGTAAATAAAAAAACACAGATTAAGCAACAATTTTTTAGCCTATGAGAATCAAAAAGAGTTCTAAAATAATTTCATCCAATAGTTTTTTAGCCTGCAATCGGAGTTTTTAGTACCCTTATAAGAAGTTTTAGAAAACTTATTCATTGTAAAAAATCTAATTCTATAACCAAAACCTAAAATTGCAAGCCAAATTTGACACTCAATTAATTGAACGTGTTGATTTCAAAATAAATTTGGAAATATCTGAATTAAACTTATTTATGTGTTCATAAGCTCTTCGATACAAAATAAAAACTTTATTATACTAGTAAATCCCTAAATTTCATCTTCACATCTACAAAAATATACACAAAATTTAAAAATAGATTTACATTTCAAATAAAAAAGTAATACAGATTGAAGATGAGTATCGCCTGAAATAGAACAGAAGCATAGGATATTAAAAAGAAATTGAAGAGTTAGATATGAACCCAGATGCATTTTATGAACGACGTGAACACAATCAAAGGAGAGAAAGAGGCAAATGTGAAGCTTTAACGATGAAAGTACCTGAGAGAAAGCTTCAACGACGACGACGATGAAGCTTGGTGGTATAGCTAAAACTCCATTGTTATTGAGAGAGTTTTGTGTGTTTTCTCTTAAGGCACAAAAAACATTCTAGAATAAATGGGTGAAAAAGCTGAAATATTTGTGTATTGGGGTGGGGAAAATCAATGTGCAGGCGTTCAACAAACAATTTTGGAGAAATTTAAAAGTGGTCCAAATGTTTCTCAAAAAAGTAAAAATATTTAATATTTTATAGGTTACGGGTATCGGTTCCGGATCCGGGTACACTGTCTCTATTTTCCGGAACCAGAACCGGACCCGACATTGATCGGTTCCTAAGTTTACTAACCGGACCCTATCCATTATTATAATATATCTACCCGGAACCTACCCGTTAGTGTCGGTTCCTGTCGGGTATCTGGATACCATGTACCCGTGCTCACCCCTAAATTTTACTTAAAATGGTTGAAGTATAGAAGCTTTCGGTCGTTGGGGAATGATTTTTCAGTGAAAAGCCAAAAATTTTACCGGAAACAAAGCTTGAAAAGTGCAAAAGTCGGGAGCTTTTGGAGCGAAACAATTCATTTTTTTTAAATTTTGGATAATTAAAATGTTGGGATCGTGGGACCAAAGTGTATTTTTCAAAACTTTGGAGCAAGGATTGGCAACGAAAAGGGTCTGTCATGATGACGTAATAAATGGTGGCCGATTTGCTAATTTTCGCAAACTTATGGTCTTTTTGCAATAGAAGTCTTCAAAATGGCCTTCCACCTAAAAGCCCCAGAAAAGCTTTTGTTGTCTGGAATGAGAGTTGGGACCACTTAATCTTTTTATTTGATTAAAATAAGTGTTTACTTACATAATTAAAAATGAATTAAATATATATATTTTTAAAAATTATCTATATTTAGATAAGTAAATTTTTATCTAATTAAAAAATAATTTAATCAAAATAATTATTTTATCTAGAGGTTAGTTTTTTTTCAAAAAAAAAAGTACTACAAACTAAGGGTGGCTAGTGGGCCGGGTTCGGGTCTGGCGGGCCGGGTATGGCGGGCCGGGTCTGGCGGGGTCGGGGTCGGGGCGGGACGAGCCAAGGGGTCGGGGTCGGGTCTAGCGGGGTCTGGCGGGGTCGGGTCTAGCGGGACCTGCTCCAGTCCCGTCCCGATCCCGATCCCGTCGGTATCGGGTCGGGGCGGGGTCGAGGTCGGGACGGGGTCTGGCGGGTTTTCCTTTTTAAAAAAATAAATAAATAACATATGTATAAAAAAAACTCAATAAACAAGATAAGATAGTGTAATAAAAACATCCCAAGGCTGTTTTTGTGCCTCTTATATTATTTAATAGACATGATTTTTTTGTAATACAAATACAATTGTCTAAAATCTAAATTGCAACTTTGTGGTGTTGTCCAAAAGTTGAAAATTACATAATAAAATTGCAATTAAAAAAATTACATTCTCAAAAAAATTTGTTCTAATTGCTTGATGATTTCTTGTGGTTCTTTGGTTGGAATTGGTATTTGTTGGTCAAATTGATCCACGTCGCTTCCACTACCTTCGGTTAAGATTTCATTGTAGTTTTCATCTTCTTCTTCGTTGATCTCCGGTTGACCGCACCTTCTCCGCTCCGCTCGTATCCAATCTCTGAATAATACTTTAATTTCCAAGCTGTCTCCGGCTAATGAGTGTATGTGGTCTCCTATTTGATATCTGCCGGCAGAAAAAGCGCTTTCAGACGCAGTTGATGACGCTTGAATGTTCAAAACATCTCGGGCCATCAATGAAAATGTCAGAAAGGTCTTCTCATTCCCCCTCCGTATTTCAAAGCAAGTCTTCATGTCCATCTTCATTGATAACTTCTTGATACGGTATGAGAACCCCGCAAAATAAAAATATCGAACTCGCTAATTTGGTTAGTAGAGGTACGGCCGCACATTCTATTTATGAGGCTTTCAATACTAGCCGTAGAAACAGCATGTCTTTTGTGAGGTTGTGTTGAAGATGAAGAAGATGGTATGGAAGCCGGTAAGTTACTAGCATTTTCTTGTTGATAAAATCTATATTTTTTTTTGCATTGGTGTTCTACGCTAGACAACACTTCTTCTTTAGTTTGTTCAATAGGTGGTGGGTGATTTAGATTTTTGGGACTTGGAGGTGGTAGTACTTCTATACAATCGTAAATAGTTTCAATTAGTGATTTAGTACCGTCTATTTTAATAGTAGGATTTAATACAAAACCAATAATATAAATAGAGGGAATAGGAATAAAATATTTTTTTATTTTGACAAACATTTTTTTAATAGTGCCTTTATAATTTGGTTTTTCCATATATTCACTAAGTAATAAAAATATTAGAGTTATATAAAACAACATAGTTGAAATAGTAGGATAATATATAAAATTCTTTTGTTGCTTGAAAAAATTTCTCTAAAAATACAATAAGTTCGGAAATTTTTACCCAATCACTATCTAAAATCATATCATCTGGATTTTTATTATGAGAGTTAAAAAATAAAGTTATAGGTTTTCTATAGTCATAAGCAACAAGTAGTTGCTCGTATAAAGAATTCCACCTAGTGGATACTTCTTGTGGAATTTTTCTATAAGGTAGTCCACAATCGTGACAAGTTTTTTTATATTCTTTCCTACGTTGTACTTTATTACTTTTAAAAATAAAGTTTATAGCAAATTGTATTTTATTAAGAATGTCTTCAAAAAGTGATAGACCATCCTTTACAATTAAGTTATAAATATGTCACGCGCATTTTATATGAAAATGATCTGAAAAAGATGGAGTTAAACTATTTTTTAAAATTGTAATTGCGTAATTGTTAGAAGAAGCGTTATCTAATGTAATAGTCATAATTTTATCGGTTATTCCGTAATAATGGCACACTTGATAAATATTATCTGCAATAAAAGTACCAAAGTGTGCCTATCATCTATATATCTATACGCTAAAATACGTTTTTGCATAGATCATTTATAATCTATCCAATGACAAGTTACAGTTAAATAATCATAGCCGTTAGTACTACGACCTATATCAGACGTGATACATACTTTGCCATTAAAATGATATAATGAAAAACGTAAATATTGTTGATATTCATGCGCGAATTTAAATACATCTCTCTTAACAGTTGATCTAGGAAAATCGTTAAAAACAGAATTATATATATCTCTAATGTAATGAATAAAACTGGGAGATGAAGGAAATGAAAAGGGCAAACCCTCCAAAACAACTAATTTTGAAATTGCTTCCCTATCTCTATGTTTATTGTATTTAGAGCCTACAATTCCCCTCGTCATAGGGTTAATTTGACCCTGTACTTGGTCCGGGACAGTATCAGTAAGTGAACCTTGTCCCGATAGATCGGGCGTTTGCGCACCCGGTTTTGAAGCCTGGTATTGGGTGTCGCGCCCGATTTTGACCTGCGAGGGCTTCGCGACGCGATGGCGTTGATTCCCTCCGGATGGATTAAAAAATGATTGCTTGAGGAGTCGCCACCTAATTATTCTAAGGTGAATTAGGGCACCTGAATATTAACTAAAAGCTTAACTAAAAGCTGCAAAATAACTCCGATTTTATGGTCTACAAAACTAATGAGATTCTGGGTAAGGGTTCTTTATTATCCTAAAGGAAAGGGGTTAGGCATCCTTTAAGATCCGCTAACTTGCGGTTATCCGATCAAATTCAGGTTAATTGTTATGCTAATAAAAATACATGTTTTTACAAATATAAAAATAATGTTGCAAGACGTTAATAAAATGATGCATTTTGTACAAGTATGCATTTGTATGGCATTAATATACATGTAAAGCTTGAAAAAAATATAAGTAGGCAAAATTGATAAGAATGTATGCAAAGTGATTATTATGGGCAACGGGCCTAAAATAAATAAACTAGCAATGGGTTACCAATTTTAGACTACCCTATTAATTAATTCTATGTCTACCTATTCTAAATATTTCAATAATTCCACGAGTACAATAATATTACAATACAGAATGAAAATAAAGCTGAATTAAAGAAAGTAAAAGACAACAACAAAAATAAGAAATCTCCGAGGGGTATTTGCCTTCTTTGACTTTATCTTTGCAAGCTGTCAAGAATAAACGATTAGAAACAATTGAATATACATAACTTCGGATTCGTATCCAAAACAATAAATGTTTTGATTACGGAGGGCTCAGACTTAAATTTTGAAAAGATCATTCCAATCACGTCGTGGCTCCAAACATATGACTCGTTAGTCATTTTAGTTGCCTTGCCTACCGAACATGTTGGTCTCTTGGGTGAAAAAGATTTAAGTTTCATCCTTGCCCAGAAGTTTTATTTTCCGTCTTTACAACTGTGGAGGCCTCAAAAATCGATGGATATTTTTTCATCGGCCAATGTAGTATTAGATAAAATGATAAAACAACAAAATACAAGATATCCGTGTATGAATATTTAAATGCCAAAATGAACCAACAGTTTGCAATTAAAACGTCTGACCCGAATTTTGAAATTTGACCCGACTCGGACACTGAACAATGACCCGGCCCGGACTTCGGGTTGACCCGACCCGGAATCAAACATTTTTTTTATTTTTCAGATAATAAACAACAAAATATAGAACATGAAATCTGGAAATTCATTCGAACCGGGTCAACCCGACCCGGAACAGTGACCCGACCCGGAACAGATTTTTCCCAAATTTCAGGTAACCAACAGCACAATACAAAAATCTAGAAATTAACCAAACCGGGTCGACCCGACCCGGGTCAATGACCCGACCCGAATAGGATGTTTTTCAACCCAAATTGATTTTCTCCAAATTTCATGTAACCAACAGCACAATATAAACATACAAAAATCTGGAAATTAACCGAACCGGATCGACCCGGCCCGAATCGGATGTTTTTCAACCCGAATCGATTTTCTACAAATTTCAGGTAACCAACAACACATATAAAACATAAAATCTGGAAATTTACCTGACCCGGTTCTGGCCCGACCGGACACAGTGACCGACCCGAATAGTGACCCGAGCCGGATTGTGACCCGAGAAAGCTGCATCACAAAAACCGACCGGAAATAAAACCACCAAAACAGACCGGAAACCACCGACAAAAGTTCCAAAGCCACCAACATCGGCATCGAAAACCACCAATAAAATACCAAAACCACCAACAAAAGTAAACCGGAAACCAACAACAAAATGAACGGAAACCACCAACAAAATAAACGGAAACCACCAATGAAAGTAAACCGGAACCCTCATTTTTCGGACTTAGGACCTCAAAAACCCCCCAAAACCGACGGTGGTGTGGGTGGTGTGGGTGGTGTAGGGTGTCCGGCGTAGGTGGGGTAGTGGTGTAGGGTGGCTGGTGGCGTGGTGACCGGCGACGTGGGGTCGCCGGTATGGGGGTGTGGGTATGGGGGTGTGCGGCGGCTTGGGTTGGGAGAGAAATGAAAAGTGTGGGGGTTTTATTTTTTAGGGGTGTGCGGCTGATGGAGAGAGAGAGAGAGTGAGATATATGGAATGAAAAAAATGTTTAGGGTTTGTTTGGGTTTAGGGGGGAAATAAAGGGGAAAGGGAATTGGGTATTGGGCCGATCCGGGTGGGCTTGGAGGTTTTTGGGCTGGGGCTTCGGTTGGGCCTGGTCAGTTGGGTCCGAAAATGGGTTGTTTTTATTGTAATGGATTGAGTAGAAATTGTTTTGGGGGAAATGAAGTGGGTTATGGGCTTAAAATATAAAGAGATGTTTTATTATATAAAAAGAAAGCTTTGCAAGAATTATAAATTATAAAGATGATAATATGATAAAATATAATATTTGTGAAATGCTTGATGCTTAAATAAAAAAAATCAAAATGCAATGCCGTTTTGCGAAAATAAAAATAACATATAATATTAGAGTAAAAGTATGATTGTGATATTAAAATGCAAATGACAAATAAAAAATGCAAATAATACTAATAATAATGATATATATACATATATATGCCTATATTAAAAAATTGTTTTAAAGTGTCAAAAATATTAAAAATTGCAAATAAAATCCAAAAAGATGGGACAAAATTGGGTGTCAACATTGGGCATACCTAGCTGGATGAGCACTTACTACGTGTCTAATTAAACCCCCCGTCCCACCGTGACCTTTTCCTGTTTTAAATTTTAAAACATTTTACAAATTTTACATATAGCTACTTGATTCTCTACGTCCCTATCAAAAAATGTCCATGCATATGATTTTAATGGTCGTTTTGCTGGACCTCATCTCATACTAGGGGGAATAGGAGGTATTTCAGTTGAAGGTGCACTAGTGGGTGTGTTGTCATCAACATTAGTGGGTGTATCGTCTAGATCATCGTCTAAATTAAAGTCTTCTTGAGTTCCAGAAAACAACTCCTCGTCTAAATCTAATGGTATTGTAGGAAAATGTTGAGTATCAACAAAATCATCTGTGTAGGAATAAGATGACTAGAAGAAGTACCCTTGCCCCTGGTTGCCCCTACTAGAAGAAGTCTTACCCTTACCCTTAAACATACCTCTAATTCCTTCCATTTTAATTATATGCTAACAAATAATTAAAGTAAATGAAATTAAGTGCGCTAAATAAAATAAACGAGACAATAATAATTTAATGAAGGAACAAATGTACCAAACGCCGACGTAACGTCGACGTGTAATCGAGAGGTTGAAAATTGAAACTTTGCTCGATGGAAGATCCTCAAGCTAGTTGCCAACTTCACTCCCAATTCCCAAATGAATAAATAAAATTGAATATTTAGCAAACAATGTAGACTTGTAGAGAGATATATTGAGAGATGTAGGAAGATTTGTGAGAAAGATGAAGAGAAAATGAGTTATTTATAGTTGGAAAATTTAAAGTTGTAAATATAATAACTTATGGGTTAAAGTGTAAATATAATAACTTATGGGTTAAAAATAAATATTAAGGGGTAGGGGGGTTGGGGGAGGGGGGAGGCCTAAAATGGCTGTTGGCCAACGACCAAAATCTAAAATAGACGTTGGTGCAACGGCCATATTTGCAAAGGGGGACAAAGGGCGAGGTCGGGGTCGGGCTCGGGACGGGATCGGGGAGGGGCGGGGCGGGCGGGCCTGGGGCGGGCTCGGGTCTGGCGGGACGAGACATTGTCCCGTCCCGAGTTCGAATCCCGCCACCGTTCTTTTTTTTTTTTTAAGTGGGGTCGGGGCGGGAGGGGCGGACTCGGGACGAGGTCGAGTCGGGGTCGGGCTGTCCCGGCCCACTGACCACCCTTACTACAAACTAAGCGAACACTTATTTTAGAAAGGAGGAACTATCGCTTGTTCGTTGGGTTGCCTAAATCCTAACGTGGTGCATGAAAAGTCCTACACGTAAGGACTAAACTTGACTTTACTTCACCTCCCTAATTATATGGGTACCATCGAGAGAGCATTATTGAATTTATCCTCAACTACCAACTAATTCTCTTACTCCATTGGCCGGCCATTAATTGATCAGTTCCTATTTTCCCTCTATAAAAAGCCTAAGATCTCACTAGCTTTTGCAACCAACACTCAAGCAAATACATTTGCAATATCTTCCAATATACCACTACCTCCCCACACTACTCTCTAGTATTTTATCTTTCTCAAATTTTGCAAGAATGGAAATAGTTGGAAAGATTGCATGCTTTGTGGTATTGTGCATGGTGGTGGTTGCACCCCATGCAGAGGCCTTGACCTGTGGCCAGGTTCAATCTGGCTTGGCTCCCTGCCTCCCTTATCTGCAGGGTCGCGGCCCTCTCGGAAGCTGTTGTGGCGGAGTTAAAGGTCTGTTAGGTGCTGCCAGGACTCCAGCGGACCGTAAAACAGCATGCACTTGCCTTAAATCAGCTGCTAATGCTATTAAGGGCATTGATGCTGGCAAAGCCGCTGGTCTCCCTAGCGCTTGTGGCGTCAACATCCCTTACAAGATCAGCCCCTCTACTGACTGCTCTAAGTATGATATTCACCTTCTTTTCTTTCTTACTTGAGCTTTTGTTACAATATTTTTTTTTCTTAACCTAAATTGGCTATAAATGAGAAGATCACTGTGCATATATATATCTACTAATTTACTTGGTTATTTTTTGTTTAATGTGGCGATGCAGGGTCCAATAAGGCTGATGAAAGTAGATCAAGTTTTCACCGCACAATCTTGGAGTAGCTAGCGCATATATCATGAGGAGAAGAATAATGCGGATCGACTTTGATCCTGCTTATGGATCTGTTCTTATTTTGTAGTATTTCATAGTCAGAGTCTTGTAATGAAACTTTGGCGGTTGGTTGTATTACTATATAATCCTACTACTTATCTTATCTAGTTCAATGTCTCTTCCTTTGACAGTCAGACTAAAATTTGTTCACAAAAGCAGCCAGGTTAATTAGGAGTGCTTACCCTAATTAAACATGAGTCGGTAATCTTAAGCAACAGAATAGTAACATTGCAATTAATTTGATAGATATCACTGAAGGGTATACCCATAGACCACACCCTGTCTCGGGAGATGTACAATATATTGTTAAACAAAAGACTATGATACGTATAGCAGCAGAGAAACTATTAAAGAATGAACATATACTAATATGCTGTACAGCAAATTAGTGTAAAGAAAATTAAGTATAATTGAAATGGAAGTTGGAGAGGAAGAGCAGTGGCAGTCCCAATAAATATTTTGCCCCAAGGCATATTCGGAGTCAGAACTCATAGATTTTTGCATTTACCACAAAAAAATAATATAATAAAATAAAATTGTCAGCAAAGCTAAATTTGATTTGGCTGTGGTCCATGTATTTATCCCCTAGTAATATCTCTCTCAATTCACATCTTCTTTTTCCCTAGTAATTGAAACACTGCCAGGGCATTAATTTCCTTAGTATTAGATCAAACAACTAACTGTCTCTTGCTAAGTTAGGAGTTATAACATGTTTGTATCTAAATGAATAACAGAAATTTCAAGCTTGATGAATATAATTACCGTAAAGGTACGTCAAAGGTCTTATAAGATTCGAAAAATTACTGTCTTCAAATATATTGAGCGTGTTTGCCTAATTTGTTAGCTACGTACTCTAAGGTAATGTTGCACTTGTTGGCAATTTATTAAATTTTGTTGTTTCTTTTCATTCATACGAAACTTGTATTGAAAAAAATTGGACACTGTTGAAATAGCTTTTTAAGACGATGCAATACAAGCTCCACGTGTATCTGCTCACAAATAAATACTTACTAGTTTTATTTTATTTTATTTTTTTTAACTTGCAAGTTCAGCCAGTTTATGCCAATAAGTTCCCTATATAAGATCTGGTATATTTCAACTTATATACATTATTACGTATCATCAAATGTGAGAAAAAGTTCATGTGAGTCCCGAGACTACTATGAAAGAATGAAAATATAGAGACGAATTTAGGATAGCTTCAAGTATTAGTTAAAATATATGCATACAATAAGATATGCTCATTGTATGCATATATTGATTATTGATTAATTCAGTTCGCTTTTGAAGAGAAATTTTAAGTCACGTAACAAACATTACTTTTATGTGAGTTTAGTTTTTACTTGACAAGCTGATTCATGGATCTACAATCTCCTTTAGAACAGATTATAAAAAAGACAATATTAAAAGTCTATATTTTTTCTAATTAATATGTTTAGCTAGAGGATAATAAAGGAAATTTTAAAAAATAAAAACACATTTGCAAAGCAACGACACATAGTAAATCGGCTATATTCCAATTTTTAATTGCTGCAAGTTATAGTTGATTTTATTAGTTGAAGATTTTTTTTTCATTCTAGAATTCAAGAGTCTAGAAAGGATTCTGTCGTCGAAATTCACATTGTGAACAAACTTTAAATCCTCCATATTTTTTCGTACAAAGTATGTGTTATTGCTCTTCTTCATTGGAGAAGTAAAAAGGTGTTAAAGTTCTTCAATTATAAAATATAATGAAGGCAAAGATTAAAAAGTATAATGAATCCTAAAATACCAGATGTTCAATTAAAAAACATAATGAAGCAAAGATTTTACCTTGTAGCTTTTAAATATCATCCTCTAACTAAACATCCTAATTAGGAAATATAGACTTTCAATATTGCATTTTTTATAATCTGTTTTAAAGGAACTTGTGGACCCATGAATCCACTTGTCAACTAATAAACTAGCCTCACATAAATATATTTGTTATGTAACTCACAAAGTAAAATTTCTCGATTTTGAATGTTATCAGTTGAGTTTAACAATTATCTATTTATAAACATGTTAAATCGATTATTGACCTACTAAAATATTAACAATCAATTAACAATTTAATTGTTCATTTAACTGATAAACTTATTCGGAGTGAGGAAGCCATCAATCATAGTGCTCTTTTGCTTTTTAAATTTCTTACGACATTTTTTCTTTAAAATGTTTACTAAATGCATTGATCAAGAAAAAAAATGTTGTTGTGAGTTGATGAATTGAGAAGGAAAAACGATCTTCACAAAAGAATTAAAGACTTTTTCAATTATTAGTTAAATTTAACAGATTTTATTAGGTTATAATCATTTGGAACAACTCGATGAATTTAGTAGATCGTTTTAGGATGCCCTATAGGACGTGATTGGCTCAAGGGTGCTAGTTAAAACCGTTGTTTTAGGCTCCCAAAATTTTGAGCCCTCAAACAAATTTAATATTAAAGTTTATGATTTTAATATTGAAGATTGTAAAAAAAAAAAAAAACACACACACACAATTTATATTTAAAAAGGGGAGAAAAATTACATACGTTTTAATAAAAATATTTTCGAGTTTAGAATTGATCTACTCAAATCTTCATAGTGATAAATAAAAAATTTACAACAACATCTAAGGTAATGTATTGCAAATACATGACTAACATCTTACTAACTTGAATTAATATTTAATTAGAATTATAAGTAATAATAATATTACGCAGCCAACATGATTCAGACACTACATTGACTACACCTCGATACTTGATCTCTGCACTGGATCGCGATAATGTAGTCTGACGTTTTGCAGACCAAGAGACCAAGTTACATTAAAACTAACGTGCAAATTCTTGCTTTATTCTCAAAAAGTCTATGACGTTAAATCCGCACATTTTGAAATTATTTGAAAGTAAACGAAATTCTTCGGGAAAAAGAAAGAGTAAGTTACGTTTTTTATTTAAAAAATTTAGACTACACAGATCATGGGGACTTTGAGTCGTTTGGTTTATGGTATAAGGTATAAATATTCAGAATTAAGTTTATCATATAAAATTTATACGTTGAAGTTATAATTTATACTTCCCCGATCTCAAAAAAATTATCTTACTTTCTTTATTAATTTATCCCAGAAAGATTGACACATTTCTATATTTATAAAATAATTTAACTTTATAAAATTATTTACAGCCACACAAACATCTGAGACTTATTTTGGATCACACATTTCAAAAGTTTTCTTTTATTTTTTGAACTCCGTGTCAAGTCAAAATATGACAATTTTTTTTAAACGGATGGAGTAATAACTTGATCCTGGACAATCCACCTTATCTCATCAAATTTGATATTATTTTATTTCACATTCTACGTGAAATAAATTAATCTAAAAATTATTATTTAAGAACTATAATTTCAAAATAACTTAATCTACGAATCAAACGATTTTCAAAGAAATAATTCCCTTGATTATTTTCAATAATTGAAAGGTATTTATACAAGTTACAAAATAGGAGAATCATATTCCTATTCTACTCCTAAAACCTTATTCTACCATAATTCTAACTATACAATTATGGTAAGTGTATAATCTTAATTTAGGTAACAAATACACTACAATATACATCAAATATATATACCATATATACACCACTGCTTCTGCCCGTGATGGGCTAAAGCCACTGCCCAAAGATGGGTGATGCCCTTCTGCGAGATGGTGAAGCCTCGACAATACCATTTGCCCGTGATATACACTTTTGTATATCACGGGTATATTGCTTAGTTTAACACACCCTTGCAGTCATAGCGAGCAGTCTTCGAACACTGAGACTGTCCCTAAAATCTTCAAAGAGTACCTAGGGAAGACCCTTTATAAAGATGTCTGCAACTTG
Source organism: Anisodus tanguticus (assembly GCA_034509755.1). Taxonomy (NCBI): domain Eukaryota; kingdom Viridiplantae; phylum Streptophyta; class Magnoliopsida; order Solanales; family Solanaceae; genus Anisodus; species Anisodus tanguticus. The sequence continues at coordinate 33,818,684 of CM067557.1, read as the reverse complement.
ATATCTGGACGGGACATGATACACGCGTACCTGTCCCCGAGCAACCTTTTCACGGACAAAGTGAATGTCCATCTCGATATGCTTAGTGCATTGGTGTTGAACCGGATTACCTGACAGGTAGATGTCACTAACATTATCACAATATACTAAGGTTGCCTTCTGAATGGAACAATGAAGCTCTAAAAGCAAGTTGACGTAGCTACCCTCGATATTCCGCCTCAAGCACTTGAGCGGGATAGAGTCGCCTGACGCTTCGCGGACCGGGCAGACCAAGTTGTTGCCAAGGTATGAGACAACCACCCAATCGTATGTGTATTGTGGATGTCGATAAAGGATACAAATGCAACCCATAGTCCAGTGTACCCTGAATATAACGAATGATGCATTTGATTGCATTCATGTGCTCAACTATGGGATCATGCATAAATAAACACACCTGCTGAACAACATACGTAATATCCGATCTGGTAAAGGTAAGATACTAAAGGGCCCATGCAAGACTGCGATAGTGGATCGGATCCTCGTAAGGGACGTCGGTCGTGGCACCAAGCTTGGGCTTAGTATCAACTGGAGTGGAAGTGGACTTACAGGATGACATCCCAGCCCTCTCGATGATCTCAGCCGCATACTTTCTTTGAGAATAAAATAAACCATCTGAATGGCGCTTGACGGCAATCCCCAAAAAATAACTCAAGGGCCCTAAGTCTTTCATAGCAAACTCAGAGCTGAGCATGGCCATGATAGACTGGTGTAATGCATCGGAAGAGACAATTAAAATGATATCATCCACATATAACAGAATGTAGGCCAAGTATGAACCACGATGGTAGATGAACAAGGAATTATCTGACCTACTATGAGTGAACCCAATAGTCGAAACATAGTCAACAAACCTTGTATATCATGCCCGTGGAGACTGCTTAAGCCCAATATAAGGACTTCTTCAACAAACAGACATGATGAGGATGGTTAGGATCCCTGAACCCCAACGGTTGATGCATATATAATGTTTCCTTGAGATCACCATATAGAAAGCATTTTTGACATCCAACTGATGAATATGCCATGCCTTAGAAAGAGCCAAGCTAAGCACAGTGCGAATGGTAGTCGGATTGACCACCGGACTAAACGTCTCCCCACAATCTATTCCAACCTGCTGAGTCTTACCATCACCTACAAGCCACGTCTTATGTCGAGCAAATGACCCATTTGAATTCTCCTTATGAGCAAAAATCTACATAGACCTGATAACATTAATACCATATGGACGGGGCACCAACTCCCACATTTATTATCAATAAGAGTATTATATTCATCAATCATAGCAATTTTCCAATTTGGGTCGTTTAAGGCAGATACCGGATTACGGGGCAAAGGGGATTTAGAGACATTAGAATGTAAATTAAAATATCTTTTAGGTGTAAAAATACTCCGCTAACTACGAGTGACCGGTCTATGACTCGAGGAAGAATTGAGTGAATTTTGGGAATTTCCTGGGCTCGGGACGGACTGGCCAGCAGGCAGTGGGCCTGCTGGCCCAAATTGGAAATCTGGAGCAGCCACTAGACCAGTTCCAGAATTGGGTTGGACTGGCCCAATCGCTGGGACTGATCCAGTAACTGGAAAATGTGACGGGACAGTGGGGCCAGTGGGCCCGCTGGAGAATTTTGGGTGCGGAATATGTCCGAAAAATGGTGAGTAATATACGGGGATATACCATCATCCAAAAAATTATACGAACTAAGCTCGGGAGTATGAACTTTAGTAAATGAAAATCGGGTTTCATCAAATATTATATGGCGATTAATTATGATTTTCTTGGAGGATAAATCAAAGCATTTGTAACCACGATGATTTGACGGATAACCCAAAAACACACATGGAGTAGACCGGGCCTGAAGTTTGTTAATTGTGGTGGATGGGAATAACGGATAACACAAGCACCCAAAAACTCGAAGATGAGAATAAGAAGGGTTCTTATTATATAAGATTTGGAGGGGGGAAGAATATGTCAGACCTTTGGAAGGAATTATGTTAAGGAGATATGTGGTCATTTGTAGAGCATGATGCCAAAAATATGGGGGTATGAAAGCATGAATTAAGAGAGTTCGGACAATGTTATTTATGAAACGAATTTTGCGTTCGGCTTTCCCATTTTGTGAAGATGTATGCGGACACGAAAAATGAAAATTGATCCCATTATTAGCACAGAACTCCCGAAACTCCCTATTGTCATACTCTTTTCCATTATCACATTGAATATTTTTTATTTCTCTTTCGAATTGGGTACGAATGAACACTCTAAATATTATGAAGACTGAAAACACTTGAGATTTATTTGCAATTGAAAACGTTCACAAAAAATTTAGAATAATCATCTAAAAAGAGAACATAATATCGATGACCCAACGAAGTGAGAACAGGAGACGTCCATAGGTCGCTATGAATAATATCAAATGGCACTGAAGTATGATAATTGGAGTCTACAAATGGCAGCTTAACAATTTTTCCCAACGAACAAGATTGATAAATTGGAGTACGACTCGTACCCTTACAAGAAATAAACCTATTTTTATCTAAAGCTGATAAAATAGAAGGTCCCGGATGACCAAGACGAGCATGCCACAAGGAAGGAGAAATGGCTGCAAAGGCTAATGGCAAAGCTTGACTCGATGGACTGAAATCGGGCATGATATGATAAAGATCCCCCCTACTATCACACCTCATGAGATGACTCCCCGTCTTGAAATCCTTCACAGAGAAACCAAAATGATCAAATTCAACAGAAACAAAATTGTTAGTGGTGAACTTTCGGACAGACACTAAGTTTTTAATCAATTTTGGGGCATGTAAAGTATTTTTTTCAAGATAAGGGGTGGATTGGGGGAGACAACGTTTTCTGACCATAACCCTGAATTGGAATAGAGTTGCCATTACCAATAATTATACACCGAGGGTTGCTCAAATTGGAATAAGATGAGAGAGTACCTGAATCGAAAGTCATGTGGGTAGTGGCACCAGTGTCCATATACCAATTTGGGTACGGTTGAGTCAAACCCAATGTGTGCATCACGACCTCAATATCGGTCTGAGTGGGGCCTGCTGCGTGGTGAGCTTGCGGAGGTCGGGGCTCAAGTATTCCCGGGGCCCGGGTTGAACCGGGCCGGGCGCGTAGGCTGGGCGGGGCTGGGCCGGTGGCGGGCCAGTGGGCCGCCACTGCTGATTGTTGGGCATGAAAGGCCGGCCGCCCCACCGGTGCGCCGGGAGAGCCGCTGGAACGTAGGGGGCGGCCGCCGACCCACCTTGCATCGCCAAGGCCCCACCGCGCGGGACCGTAGGGTGGTGGGCCAATATTCACTGGACGGGGCCCACTGCCTGCTTGCTGACCACCAAAACCGTCGTGTTTGCCTCCGCAATTTTTGTTATTATTCTTACGATTATTTTTGCCGCCACCATGAGTATGGTTTTGGCCCGAATTATCAACAAAATAGGAAGAATTTGTGGAGGACGTCATTAGGACGACGGGGCTTGCTTCGGTAACCGCCTTTTTAACCAACCGGCCTCTTCCAAAGTAAGCATGGAGCGGGCTTGATAAAAAGCGGGAAGTGGGTTGCTTTGACGAAAGAGAGTCCCAACGCCATTATAGACCTCAGAAAGACCGGCAACCAGTTGTAGAACCATACGATTATTTGTCATATGTGCGTCAACGTTACAGAGTTGGTCCGCCAACTCCTTGAGTTTCTTGCAATATGTAGAGACGTTTGGAAATGCTTCCATGCGAACTAGAGAGAATTCTTGCTCGAGTGTGACAACACGTGAATGTTGGTTATCTTGGAATATGTCACGCAATCTATTCTAGGTAGCCATAGCCGTGGTATCCGGCTCAATAATCATCTGTAACAGGTCGACCGAAATAGTGGAATAAATCCACTGGAGAACGGTAGCATCTAGAGTAATCCATAACTGAGGATCCTCCGTGGGAAGAGGTATAGCGGGAGGAATTATGTGATGGATAACTTGATGGGAGATAGCGTGAATTTTAAATAATTCCGCCCACGTCGTATATTGGACGTTTTCCATCTCAAGCACAATAGGAATATTGTTCTTGACGTTGGAAACCATGAGGGCATGATGAAAATTGTTCTTAGACATATTGAAAGAACAAAGAAGGAGGGGAAATTTGGGAATAGTTAGAGAGATTTTGTGAGAGCGGAAGACGAAATTTGGACAGGAAACCCGAGGGGGGGGGGGGTTTCGGCCAAGAAAGGGTACAAAACTTTGTGAGATTTGTTAGACCTAGTCTCTTGATACCATGAAAGAAATAATCCCTTGATTATTTTCATTAATTGAAAGGTATTTATACAAGTTACAAAATAGGAGAATCATATTCTTATTCTACTCCTAAAATCTTATTCTACCATAATTCTAACTATACAATTATGGTAAGTGTATAATTCTAATTTAAATAACAAATACACTACAATATACACCAAATATATATACCATATATACACCACTGCTTCTGCCCGTGATGGGTTGAAGCCACTGTCCAGAGATGGGCTGATGCCACTGCCAAGATGGGCTGAAGCCCACTGTCAATACCATTTGCCCGTGATATACACTTCTGTATATTGAGTATATATCACGGGATATTGCTTAGTTTAACAGATCTCGAATGCAGGCGGGCCCACTTATGAAAATGGTTTGAACTGAAGCTCGTGTGAATTGTTTGTTTTTAAGTTCAATTATTAAAATGTTGATGTCAAGTGAGACCCAAGTTTCCACTTGAAGGCCACGAAGGTCGTTATCCGTCAGCGAGGAGTGTATCAGACGACAATAAAGAAGAGTCAAAAACTCATCACTAAGGGTTTGTTTGACTAACAAAAGAAAATTAATGCTAAAAGGTACCGTCTTACCTCTTTTTTTCTCAATCAAAGTAAACAAAAGAAAATACTAGGCGTCTCCACGGGTATAGGGTACCTAGATATCCGATCAAAACCGATATTAACGGGTAGGTTTCCGAATAGATATATTATAATAACAGATAGATTCCGGTAGTAAAATTAGAAATCGATCAATGTCGGGTCCGATTTTGGTTCCAGCAAATTGAGACAGGGTACTCGGAACCGATACCCGGAACCTATGAAATATTAAATATTTTTACTTTTTAAATTTCATTATTTTTTCGTTAATAAAAAAAATAAGAAATTACTAACCCTATAAGAAATAACGGCCAAAAGGTCATAATTAAACCTAGTTAAATCTTCCATATTCCCTTATTAACCCTATAAGAAAAGCCAGCCATCTTCACTAGAGATGACAGTAGATTCTGGACCCGGTCCGGTGGATCCAGATCCATTTTATAGGATATGGATCTTCAAAATTTGGATCCGATGGATCCGGATTGGACCCGGATCCATTTCTGACGGATCGGATCTGGATTTGAATCTTGTATTTGAGATCCGTATCCGATCCAGATCGACATGTGGATCATTTTTTATTAAATATATTCATAACCTAGAATGTACTTTTATAAGTATTTTCTTAAAATTGCTAAGCACATCCTTGCAAGTTTAATTCTCAAAATAAGTTTAATTTATCCCCGCGTTAACTCAAAAACCAAAAAATAAAGAGGTAACTTCGATAATAAAATCAATGTTATGTTAGTGAATGACTAACATCTCCATAGACAAGTAGATAAAATTATATTCACTTCATTTGTGAAGATTCCAAGCACATACAAGTTCTGCATTGTGGAAATACTAGTCAGCATTTTCCACAACTATTGTCATTGTCTAACATTTTCAATTAATAGCTCACAATCAAAACGAGACAACGAACAAAATATCTCATATGAACATTTCAAAATTTAAACACAGTAAACTGTTAGCTAAGTAAAAATTGTTTGTCAGTTAAAAAAAATTCTTAGCAAGACAAATATTTTTACATGTGGATCCAGATCCGATCCGTGGACCCGGTGGATCCGGATTTGGATCTGATTTTTATGGACCCGATGGATCTGGATACAGGTATGAAAAACGGATCTAGATCTGGATCTAGTAGGATCCGATCCAGATCCGATCCGTTGCCATCCTAATCTTCACCACTAAACTCTTAGCAAAGGGGGAAAAAAGGATCTGTCTCCCCATAATTCCATTTCCTTTCTTTCAGAAAAAAAAAAAACCGAAGGTCATTAGAATTAGCCTTAATTTTTTTTCATCTTTAAGGAGATTGCATATCCAAACAGGAGAATAAGAAATTACTCTTGTACCGCAGAAACTTAGAGTGGCTACACTGTATTCAAAGAGAGCAAAATAAGAAACTTGATCTCCTATGTTGGTATAAAAAATTCTCCGAGTTTTATCCTTGTTGAATTGCATAAAAATATATATAAAAGATCCTTAAGGAAACATTCTTGAGTAATTTTTTTTAATAAAAGCTGCTCACATGTGCATAAGCTTTAAGTACATGCCTGACTTGGATGCCAGCAACTATTTATAATATCTAGAATCTCCACAAACTGCATTCTTAGTATTCTACATGTTTGGTTGTGATGTCTGCGAAACAATTTTGATGTCCTGAAAAAAGTTCAGTTAATCGTTGATGTTGCTCAGTACATCAGTTAGAGCACCTGGAGGTCATGAGAGAGGTCTGTACAGCACTGATGACAAAGTAAATCCACTGAAGAACTCTACAAGCAAGCGTGAGTATATCCATGAATATTGTATAGAACTGTTTGCCTGTAAGCTTTTTGTACTTACCTGTCAAAAGAAAACATTAGGGTGGCATATATCGGTTCGGTTTGGTTTTGTATCCGAAAATATGAACCGAATAAAAATTAGTTTTTTTAAAAACAAACCGAATACAACTTTTTTTTTTAAAAAAAACCAATATATCGGTTTATATGCCGAACGTATCGGTTTTTTTCTAGTGGGCCGGACCGGGTCGGGTCGGGGAAGTTTTTAATTTTTTTAAAAATTGAATATCCAAAACTAAAATTGACATTCACACCTACACTATCATGAAATTTCGACGTTGAAATCTATTGTATATCGTGAGATGTTTACTAAAGAAAAGGAAAATTAGAAATCGATTTGGGGAAAAACACAAATTGATTGGAAAAACTGACGTTTTCATAAAAATTGAAGGCGCCAAACCACCGCCGGCCCAGTCTAAAAAAAAATCGGGTAAAACGGACATCCGAGCGCAGAGTTATGACCATTTAAAGTTTTATCAATTTACAACTATTTTTTTCCCTACATTTTATGTCAATGCTTCTGTGATATGTTAATCAAGTTCATGCCGCATGCGACTTCCATAAAAGCTTCATAGATTAGCTTCAATGGCTATGATTCAAGAGATAGTAGTAGCCTAAAATAAATTGTTCGTATCCAAAATTTAAAAACTGAACCGAATCACTAAATCCTAATTTGATTTGATTTTTCAAAAAATAGATTTTTTTTAGAAAAAACCGAATCGAATTTCGGTTCGGTTCGGTTTTTTCGGTTCTCCGGCTTTTTTGCCCACCCCTAGAAAACATATTGAAATGGCTTGTATATGGAAGATGCAGAAAAATTTACAGGCTAACCGGGAACCTACCCGGAACCGCAGGGTCCGGGTAATGATTACTACAGGTAGTAAATTTAGGAACAGATCTTTTATTGGGTAGGGTCCGGGTAGTTCAAAAAAGTTAGGGTATCCGGATCTGCTTACCCCTAGAAAATACACCATTATTACTAGTAGTTAGGGCTGGCCATCCGGGCGGGGTGGGGCCCGACAGAAAGGGATGGGGTGTAGGGCGGGACCGGTGGGATCCGCCGATGTCCCGTTTCGGGTCCCGTCGGAAAAGAGACTGGTCTTATTGGGGCGGGACAGGTCGTGTCGGGATCGGGTTTTCCTTTTTTTTTTTTTTTGCACTTAATTTTAAAAAATAACATATATAAATACTTCAATAATTGAACAAGATAGTGTAATAAAAATATCTCAATGTTATTTTTGTGCCTCTTATATTATTTAATAGAAATATAATTTTTTTGTAACATATATAAATAACTCAATAATTGAACAAGATAGCGTAATAAAAACATCTCAAGACTGTTTTTGTGCCTCTTATATTATTTAATAGAAATATGATTTTTTTGTAATACAATTTTAAAATTGCAACTTTGTGGTGTTGAAAGTTGCAAATAACATAGTAAAATTACAATTAAAAAAAGTATATATTTAAAAACACTTTTTCTAGTTTCTTTATAATGTCTTGTGGTTCTTCAGTTGGAATTGGAATTTGTTGGTCAAATTGTTTGACGTCGTTTCAACCTCCATCGGATATGATTTCGTTGTAGTTTTCGTCGTCTTCTTCGTTGATCTCCGGTTGACCGCACCTTCTACGCTCCGCTCGTATCCAATCTCTGAATAATGCTGCAGTCTCCAAGCTGTCTCCCGCTAATGAGTGTCTGTGCTCTCCTATTTGAAATCTTCCAGCCTAAAAAGCGCTTTCAGACGCTATTGATGACGCTTGAATATTCAACACATCTCGGACCATCTTTGACAGTGTCGGAAAGGTCTTCTCATTCTCCCTCTAGTAATTCAGCAAGTCTTCACGTTCTTCTTCATTGAGAACTGCTTGGTACGGTACAACACCTTGCAAAACAAAACACATCAAACTCGCTAACTTGATTAGTAATGGTACTACTATACATTCTATGTCTAAGGCTTTCAATACTAGCCGCAAAAACAAGAGGTGTTCCAGTTGGAGGTGCACTAGTGGGTGTATTATCTAGATTAGTGGTGTGTCATCTAGATTAGTAGGTGTGTCATTTAGATTATCTTCTAAATTAAAATCTAGTTGAGTCGCGGAAAATATCTCATCGTATAACTCTAATGGTATATCATTAAAAAATTCAGTTTGATTTATATGTGTGTAATCAACCAAATCATCTTGTCTAGGAATATGATTACTAGAAGAAGTACTTCTGCCCTTGTTACCCCCTGCTAGAATAAGCACTCTTACCCTTACCCTTAAATAAACCTGTCCAACGGGTTGGGGACCCGCCCGGCCCACCCCGACCCGAAAAAACCAGGGCTAGGGTCGGTTTATAGCTGACCCGCGAGCCACCCAATTTGAAAAAGCAAGGACCCGATCTTATGTAGGGTCGGGCCAGGGTCAGAATATTTTACCGTCTGACCCGGTCCGACCCCCGATCTTATTAGCATAATTAAAATGTCTAATTTTCCTTTTTCTTTAGTAAACATCTCACGATACACAATAGATTTCAACGTCAAAATTTCATGGTAGTGTAGGTGTGAATGTCAATTTTAGTTTTGGAAATTCAATTTTTTTTTTTAAAAATAATCCTCGACCCGGCATGGCCCGCCAAAAATTCTTACGGGTTAGGGCTGACCCGTGACCCGTAGGGTCAGGTCCATGGTCGGAAAGTTTTAAAAAATAAGGTCAGGGTCGGGCAAGCAGAAAAAAAAGCCACCCGACCCGAGCTTTGGACAGGTCTACCCTTAAACATACCTCTTATTCCTTCCATTTTAATTATGCTAATTAATAATTAAAGATAATGAAATTAAGTTCGCTAATTAAAATAAAGTAACAATAATAATTTAAAGAAGGAACGAATATACCAAACGCCGACGTAACGTCGACGTGTAATCGAGGTTGAAAATTGAAATTTTGCTCGATGGATGATCCTCGAGCTAGTTACCAACTTCACTCCCAAATTTTTAACTTTGATGTAGTTATACAAATGAATAAATAAAATTTAATATTTAGTAGACAATGTAAACTTGTAGAGAGATAAATTAAAGAGATTTTAGGAAGATTTGTGAGAAAGATGAAGAGAAAATGAGGTATTTATAATTGAGAAATTGGTTAAAGTATAAATATATTAACTTAGGGGTTAAAATAAATATTAGGGGATTGGGGGGGGGGGGGAGGCCAAAAATGGTCGTTGCACAACGGCCAAAATATAAAATGGCCGTTGTGCAACGGGAATTTTTTTTGCAAAGGGGAGGGATCGGGCGGGACCAAAGCGGGATCGGGGCGGGTCAGGCGAAACGGGACTGGGGCGGGACGGGCCCGGGCGGGACGAGCCAGGTCCCGTTCTATTTTTTTTTTTGCGGGATCGGATCGGTCGGGACCGGGTCGACCCGCCCCGTTGGCCAGCTTTACTAGTAGTACTACTAACTATTCCAAAACTTTGACCGAACTGCCCCATATTCAAGGCCCCCTTTGTTGAATTTCAACCTTCGTTTATTTACTAAAGTACTAGTACTATATTATTTCTAGCAATTTAGCACAATAAAATGACCATCTTACCTTTTTCCTCTCCCCTTTTTGCCCTTCATACAAACTCTTTTTATAATATATTAAATGAAATTTATGAGATTAGATATTCTTGTAGTACAATATTACCACTACATAAGAATTCAATGAGTATTGATCGAAAAACTAAGTAAAACTTGATTAAGTACGTGGGGGATGAGTCTGTTCCTTCCTTCATCAAAGGTCTCGGATTCGAATTCTGGGTATGAAAAAAATTCTTGATAGGGAGCGATTCCCCGAATGGGTCATATACGACACAAATTCAAATATAATCGGACTCCAATACAGATATCGGACACCGAATGGAAAATATAAAAAAAACCTCAAATTTTTCGTATTTTAAAGTTTTCAGTTAGTATTTTAAATTAAATGATATTTTAGCTAAGTGAGGTCAACAGTGTATGATATTTGATTATATTAAGGGTGTGATATTTGATTATATTATTTAGATCAATATTCAGAATAATGTTTAATTGAATGTTGATGTTTGGTACTATATAATTTTGTCAAACTATATTCAAACCAACTAAATAATTCAAAGAAAGAAGCGTCATTAAACAACTCTGCTCAAATCATATGTACAATTTATTAAAAATATAATTAACTAAATAAAAGTGTGTTCTCCTAACAATTAAAAAAATTAGATTAAATAATTATAAAATTCAACATAATACATGCGTTCATATTTCACTGCTAGCACTTGGCATAAAACAATTTTACTTCTTTGGTCCATTGAATGAATCAGTTCCGCACGTAAAAGGCGTATAAAGAGTATAATTCAAATAATATAATTGTGCTTTCTTTAACGGCTTATAAAGTCATTCCATACTTGTTTTTTATATGCTTTATTTGAACCTAGTATTTATCGAAAATAGTATATGTATCTTCACACAGATTGGGGTAATCTGGGTACACACTGCTCTCTTCAAATTCCACTTGTAAAATTATATTGGTATGTTATTGCTGATTTCTTGGAGGGTGGTTGAGAAATCGAAAATTGGTTTGAGGACAAAAATGTCATAAAGCTGAAGGAATGAGATTTGCATTGTTGTAAGGAGATGATATCAATGATATCTTTTCTTAATTAATATAATATTTTTTTTGTTTAATTTAATGGTTATTATTTTCTTTTTAGTTTGTCTAAAAAAGAATGTTATCTTTCTATATTTAAAAATAATTTAATTTTATAAGAATATTTATAGCAACATAACTATATAAGACTTATTTTAAATCACAAATTAAAAAAAATATTTTTTAAATTTCATATTAAGTCAAATGATCACATAAATTGAGACATATGTAGTAATAATAATAGAAAATTATGATTTGGTTGGTTTGAGTTTGACTTTGACTTTGACTACTACAGCTTCACTCCCCTTTCCTATGAAACCACCTCACCTCACCCCACGCCACTACCCCCACCCCCGTCACTCCTCAGTCTTCTTTTTCCTACTTTCTTTGCCTTTTACTCTTAAAAGTCTCATCTTTTTGCCTTTCCACATTTATATTTGTACGACTTCTTGTTAGGGTTTCTTTGCTCACCACAATCACCCAACAGATTTGAATGGAAATTCATTACATGGGTTGTTTATAATCCCAAGAAATTAGCAAAGATCCAAACTTTGAGCTCAAATAAGCAACTACAAGTTGTGGGAAGCAAGTGTCCCAGGTTGGTTTTTAGCTTTTCTTGATCTTACTTTTTTGGTTAATTTTAGAATTCAGTTGAAGAATTTGGATTTAGGGGATTTTTCCACAAATATGTGGATTGAGGAAATATTTTGTTGGTAGTTTAGATTGGTTTTATCAGTTGGATAATCCTCATGAATTTAGCGTCCAATTTAAAGAAACTTTGGTGTATTTTGTGCTTCTTTATGCTATGCTCTGAAAACTCCAAAGTTTATAAATTGAATGAACTATGAAGGCATAACAACAACAACAACAACAAAATACCCGGTGTAACCACACTTGTAATCCCACAAGTGGGGTATGGGGTAGGTAGGATGTACGCCAACCTTACCTCAACCTTTTGCGGGGTAGAGAGGCTGTTTCGGATGTTGAACTATGAAGGCATATTGACCATTATTAGTGACATCACTTTTTGTGGAAATGTACCAAAACTTTTGAGTTGTGCCTATCTGTAGCAAACCAAGAATCTTGATTAATTCCTGATTCTTTATTGCTAAAGATTAGTTGATTATTTTACATTTAAACCTATCTGCCTCAGGATCTAAAAATCACTCTGTGTAACTTCAATTGTATAATCCTATAGTTTGAATCATTTGAAGCACTTAGATTGAATAGAATTGAGGGCAGCATTGTTATTGAAAATTGCCTATGTTTTAGGTTGACGAGAAAGGTAGAGTTGAAGTTATTGAAATTCTGTTTTATACAATAGGAGGAGATCATTCAATCTCTTAGTTTGTTAAACTAGCTTTGCTTGGTGGAGCAAAGTGGTGATACTTTTTTTGAAGGGGAGCCTTGAAGTAATTGGTAAAGTTGTTGCCATGTGACCATGAGGTCACGGGTTCAAGCCGTGGAAACAGCCTCTTGCAGGAGGTAGCGGGAGCTTAGTGCACCGGGCTGCCCGTTAGTGATTTGACCCCTACCCTACCTCCACTAGGTAGGGTAGGGGTAAGGTCTGCGTACACTCTACCCTCCCCATACCCCACTCGTGGGATCACACTGGGTTGTTGTTGTTGTTAGTGATTTGATTCCATGATAAGCCCATGTTGCTCAGTATTTAGGTTGTAAAGTGTTTCAGAATGGTTATCATGTATTTCTGTCTTACTACTGCTTTGACAGGACGATATAACCAGATAAGGCAGGATTATTTAGACGTCAAGATGGGATGTTTCATGGTTTCAAAGAGTAAGAAGAAAATATCCGAGCAGAGCATCCACATAAAACGTGTGAACCCTCAGGCACAGTCACCTACTGCACTGCCTGAACCCCAGAAAGTTCAAACAAGATCATTGCATTCCGCACCACCAAGTTTTAGAACAAGAGTGAAACCTGTGCAGTCAAGTAGGACAAGAACTCTATCCGCCCCATCAAGTCTGGACTCAGCGGATCAAGATGCTCTAGCGTCGAATGAATGTGAGGAACATGAAGAGTTGACAAATCGTGCCAGGTCATCAGTTCCTCAGCCTCTTCCTCTTCCATCACCTCAGAATGCCGCTGCTTCTCTCAGGACTACGAGAAGCTTCAAAGTGGGGAATACAAGTAGCCCTCTCAATAATGCCTCAGGACCATTGCCACTGCCTCCTGTGCTGCCTCCTACGTTGCCTTCTACCGGGACACTGCGGAACTTTGCTTTTGATGAAATTTCTGCTGCATGCCACCATTTCTCTCCAGAACGTTGTATGTCAGAAGGTCTCTCTTCTGTCATCTACAGAGCTTCTTTTGGGGATGAAAAGAAGCTTGAAGCCACTATAACTCGCCTTCACCCTTCTTCACAGGTAATGTTCAATTACATTGGCATGTTTTGACTTTATATTATCCTAGCTGTGTGTCATCTGCTGATTAGTCCCTCTCTTATCTGTCCTATATCTGATGACACAGTAATGGTTGAATCCCTTGACTTGAAACAGAAGCTTGATGTAACCTATTTTTATAAAAGTTGTATCCCCTTAATGAAATTTCTGGCTCCGCCACTAGGAATAGGAGTCAACTTTGCTATGAGGTTTTAGCAAGTCCATGATATTTTGGAACCAAACTCACTGTCTTTTCTGCTTTTTCAGGGTTTGAAGGAATTTGTCAACGAGGTGAACACCCTGGCTTCTTTGCAACATTCTTCACTTTGTAAACTAATTGGTTTTCATGCACGTGAAGGTTCTGAGCACAGAATGTTGGTTTTTGAGAGGCTTTTCCATGGAAGCTTAGACCGGCTTTTGTTCGGAAGAACAGATGGCCCCTCTATAGATTGGAATGCAAGAACCAAAATTGCGTTATGTGCTGCACAAGGTCTCACATTTCTACATGAGGAGGGACCTTTCCAGGTATCAACACTATCATCTGTTCTATGTAGTCTGAGCTGTGTGTACTTTTTTCCCGTCACGCGAAACTTGTTGTTTCCTCTTGTCATCTTTGTGTTTGTATAACGTGGAAATTCTGAGTTTTTCGTACCGAGACTTGGCCTATGGTATTGTCATTTTTTGCTGAATTTCTCAACTCCAACAACAGGCAATGTTCCATGAATTTTCAACTGGAAATATACAAATCGACAAGGACTTTAGTGCAAAGCTCTCAGGGTATGGATGCATTACAAATAGACAAGAGACAGAGATATCTTGCAACTCAGTCGTAAGTTCTCTTATTTACTGTTGCAGTTACACCACATTTCTTTTATCTCTGGGAAATGTTGATCATAAAATTTAAATTTTTACCCAACGTTTTTGGAGGACAATGCCTCATAGAGTACTATTTGCTGAGAAGCATTTTGTTTTTGTGTTACTCTCGGTCTAATTATGTGTTTGAATGTTTGGTTACATTAGTTTCACTTTCTGACTTGGGAGATTTTAATTAATAAAGTAAGCCCTTTTGTTCAGGCCCTGGCAAATCTCTCGCAGGAGACACTGGAGAGAGGGTTGCTAACTCCTAAGAGCAATGTTTGGAGTTTCGGGATTGTTCTTCTAGAACTGCTCACTGGCCGGAAGAATCTGGATGGTCGGTATTCAAAAGAAGAGAGGAATTTAGTTAAGTGGAGTAGGCCTTTCCTTGCTGATGATGGTAGATTATCGCTTATCATGGATCCTCAGCTAAAAGGACGGTTCCCCTCAAAAGCAGCCAGGACAGTGGCTGATATTGCTCAAAGATGCCTACAAAAGGATCCATCTGAAAGGCCCACCATGAGAACTATCCTGGACCAACTCAAGACTGTACAAGTGATGAAGTGCCCTTCACGGTTTCCTCTGCAAGAACCAGTGGTAGTTGGTGGTAAAAAACACATGTCAAAGTCTCCAAGCATGAATGGAATCATCACCCCTGCACCAAGGTTGAGTTTCTCCCCTTCGTTACCGCTCACCCGAGCATCGGCTTCTCCCTCAAAGGCTACTATTACTCAACCTTCGCGTCGTCCTTCATTAACATGTTCCTACTCTTTCTCTTTGGAGGACCTTGATAGACTGGAAAGCCGAAGGTCATCAACTTCATCTTTTCGCAGGTCTAGTGTTGAAGGATTTTGATTGTTTATTCTTTGATTGGCTACTTCTAGCCCTCTCCAGATATGAAGGATAAATATGCCGTTTTCCACCTTCCATTCCTCAAGGAAGAAGACGCGGGAAATAACATTTTGTAGATAAGGTTTGTCCTTTTGTTTGAATAGTGTTCTGTAAATCGAGATGTGTGGCAGATGTAGATTTTCCTTTCATGTCTTATTCGTCAACCTCCGGCACCTTCCAGGACGAAAAAACAATCCCCAGTTGGCTGGAAAGCAATACAAAGAAAAAAGGAAGGGAAGATAGAAAAGAAAGAAAATCCCATTTTGCTTCTGTAAAATGATGTATATCTGTACAAGTATTCTTTTTTTAGTGCATCAAGAAATGTGTTTTGGGAATTTGGCTTGGTGAGAAATATGGTTTCAGTTGCTCTTTGATAGAGAAGTAAATCTGTGTTCCATGTTAACTGGAAAGTTTTGTAATCTAATGTTTGTGGTAATTTTGAGTGAATACAAGGTTGGAAAGGGGCAGCTACAAAATCTCACGTATATTTAAGCAATTTCTAGAAAATATTTTTTAATTTCTCATGTTTGATTGATCAAAATATTATAATTTTTTTTCTAGAAAAATAAGCTTTTAAAATATTGAGGAAATGACTTCCCTATAGTTTCACGAGTGCTATTTTAAGCTCATTTTCTCCTCACACTCCCCGAAACCCCCACTCGTTTTCAATTTCTTAAGTTTCACGAGTGCTGTTATATCATCCTTCATTCAACAGAAAGGAATTTGTTGAAAATTTTCATTTGTTATATACATATATTAACTTCCTTTTCAACTCCTTTGTCCACCACAAGTGTCTATCCCATCAAAAGCATCATAAGCAAATGCATCATGGGCTATTGCAAATTATATGACATTTAAAAGTTGTTACTCGTGAAGTAAAGCATCTAAATACATTTTTCAGGACACACTTAGTATAGCCTATAAACACAAATATTTTAATATCCAATTGCTTGACATACTCCTTCCTAGTAACTACATGATATCAACAAGGATATGGTGACATAGGGAAGAGTTGAAATCTCATATATTGTTGGTCAATCAAGAAAAAGAATATAAAGGAGCAATAGCAAGCAAAAGGATTTCATGTTCCATTAATGGTCTTTTCCACTTTGATCTGGTTCAGAGTTTTCCTTCACGACATCCTTTTCTTGCTCTTGAGCAGTAGAAGCAAGGCACTGATCCTCGTGGACACGTAGGTCACTCTCTCTGGTGTTGTCTTGGGGCAACCCTTGGAACCCTGAGCTCCCTTGTTGCTCAGAAACTAAGCTTGTTAGACCGTTCTGCCTCAGATATGTCTCTAGCGGCAGACATGCTTGCTGAAGAAGAGACATCATGCTAATATGAGATGAACCTGTATCTTCACGATTTAGTTGACAGTTTAAGTTTAATTGCGACTTACTTATTTCAGGAAGCTTCTGCAATTGATTGCTGCTGCTATGGCCCCTCGCCAGTGCCTCACTTCCTGATCTTTCTTCAACTTCTGGTTTCATCTGTCTAGAGAAGCTGTCCACTTCAGTCTCTTCCTTGGAACTCCACATAAGTTGTTGATTCCTCTGGCCAAGTTCCGCTTCACGTTCTGATTGACGCTTCTTTTTACGCATCATTAGTGTCTTGAAACGGCGTTTGACTGTCATGCAGACATTGCATGTACATGTCGGATTATGTTTCCCCTTCCCGCTGGGAGGCTGGATGCACACAATGCAAGAACAGCCAGGTCGATGCCTTGGATGTTTTGTTGTTGTTGCTACTGATGCGGCGACAGGCTCTCTTATGTCACCAGCAATACTCATCCCATTTGCTTGAGAATCTAAATCAGAAGAATCATGGACCTGCATTGTCCTTTGGCCTGCTGCACTTCTCTGTTTCTTTAAGTCTGTACAGCAATGCCAACAAAACCAAGAACCCTAAATATTTTGGTTCAACTAAAAACATGTCTACAACTTAGCATACAGTTAAAATGACTGTCAGGCATGCAACATATACTTTCAAATCACATGCCTATAACTGGTTACAAGTATAGATGCATGACTGGTAAATGACAATTAGTTTAGTGCAACCAGTCTTGCAAACAATGACGGCACAACACACTATAAGTACATTAAAATCCAGAGTTCATAAATTTTAGGGCATGATTGCATGACAAAAATATCAACTGAAACTAAAGTAACAAGTTACTTCACCCTTGTCCATTTTGAGAAGATTTTCAAGCTCCCTGGGTGTTAAGTCGTCTGGGATAGAACAAGAGGACCTGAGAACATGAGCATGATAAGTGTAATTTTAAGTCACATCAGTGCTGTTGTGCAGAACTCCTTGAAATTGACCAAGTCCCTGACCTGCTATGATCTGAAATGTTGTCCTGACATGTCCACTGAGGAGGTAGAAGATAATCAGCTGGCAACCTTCGCCACTTAAAGCAATTATCACATTGAGCCCACTGTTCCTGCTCCCTGGGATCAGGAACAGTAATATAACAGTAAATTCCAATTCGGCCAGTGTAGGAATCACCAAATGTCAATGAGATGGACATGAAAAAGAATGTTTAGAAAAGAAAAAATATGATGCTCTACTATTCAGTGCCAAATTTAAAGCAGTATTCTGACGACCTCTTTCCATTTATGTCAAGAAACAAGCTGGTGTAGAGGGGAATACTTTCTGATAAAATATTCTTTCTTACCCAGATAAGCGGACAGTAAATATGCTCCTCTTCCCAAGAACAGGTGGTTGCTGCATTTCGAAGAAAAAGTCACAAACCAAAGCCAGGGTTTTTAGCGGTCTGATTAAATCTTAAATAGCAATTCTTTCCCATTAAGATAATGTCAAGTCCATCTACTTCAAAATTAAAGCTACATACTTCATATTCTTCAAATTCTTGGTCCTCAATTGTAACAGTGGTTGGCTGGACACTCAGCGGTGGTCGGAGCATATCCTGTAACTCTTCCCATGAAAGTTTCAGCTCCAAAGCAGCATGGGCATCAATGAGCAGTCTCTTACTTTTTGACCCAATATTACGACTTCTTTTACGCTCTGAAGAAGGCATTGAAGGGGAGAAGGCACCATCTGCATTCCTGCCTCCGTTCTTCTCAGTTAAGTACCAGCTAAACTCACCACTATTGAAATGCTTCGAAGACAAATTCATAGAAGACTCCCTGCTTCCTTTAAATGACTGGAGAAGGCCAGAGTAGCCACTCATTAAAGGTAGATTCTCAGGCATTGCTCCGAAGGAGGTGGGTTCAGTGGAGAAAACACTCTTGGGTATGGCTGATAGACGATTTTCCTGTTCAAGCAATATAAGCAACATTATATATACCCCATAAGCCACTAAAGTGAACTCAGAAACCCCTAAGTGGGCAAGTTACCTGAGTTGAATTAACAGTTGATGCTTTACGAAACCCCATTAAAAGCTTTCCTTCTGGATCCATGCGGCTGAAAGTTACTGAAATGAAATGTTCTTATAAGATGAGAAATGAGTAGCGGAATTTTAAGTCTGAATAGAGAGCACAAAAACGAAAAAGGAACAAAGACCTAAATGAAAATGACAGGAAAAGTTTGAAATTCATTCACTGGAGCAAAAAAGGCACATGTTTCATGTTCTGTTTTGTTATCTTGATTTTGGAAAGCAGAATTAGTTTTTGTTAGTAGTTGAAGGACTCTTGTTCATAACTTGAACCATACAGCCAGTACACCAGACACTTTCTGTAAAAGCCCACAAAAAAACTTAGTGTAAGTACTGAATATGACTATCCTCTGACAGTGTATGAATTGGAAAATAGTTGGTTGTTACACAAAGTGAATATAATTGCGGGTCATCCTATCAGACCAACTTGGAAGATACTGTAGTTAACAATGAAATCATTGTTGTTATATAGTAGCTAATAATAATCTAAACTTGGAAAAGAGAGAGAATATTGACCCTATTGCTGTCATTCCAATTCTAGAATAGCTGGGTGGGTTTGACAAGATGGATGGGCAAAAACATGTATTTGGATATTGTCAAAAATTCAAATCTCATAGATTCTATTTCAAACCTGACCCCTTTATCTCAAATGGAGCTAAAGCAAAGAACTAGGGATGGAAAAATTAGCCCAAATATTTATAACCCGCCCCAAACTTAGCGGGTTGGACATGGGAAATGTCACTGATGAGCTAATTTGGGTTATGCCTAAGTTAACCTGTCTCAGACAAGCTGCCCAAAAGTAACCTGTATATCTCCCAAACATAATCCATAGGAACGGAGAAGACTTAATTCAAGGTTAAGATTGTAAACTAAAATATTGAACATGTCAGAAGAAAGAAACTTTCTACAAAAACTGCCTTTCTTACTAGAATGCAAACTTATTTATAAGAAACAATGGGCCAAGTTGGGGGGGGGGGGGGGGGGATTATGACCCATTGTATATCAACGTGGCCCATCTTAGCGCAAGTTAATATTGAGCAGGTTGGGTCATGACCAATTCATTGACTCAACCCATTTTGATCCGCTCATATGCCATCCCTACCGAAAGAACTAAAATGTCTTGATCGTAAGGTGAATCTTAAATGTCATTGACAGGAGATCTCATCTCATGAATAATAAGACAATATTCATAGAAGTTATTAGATGGAGCTCTTTCATTTTTTACCTAGAAGATTTTACTTACTCTATTCCAAATCACGCGAGTAACCATTAGACATTACTAAGAGACATTCCCGGTATATATATATATTTAGTGATTTGAGGGTTTCTTTTATTAGTTTTAATAATAAGATTTTTGTTTAATTTAATATAAATTAAAGGAAGATGACGCTGTGGATGATGGCCCAGCTGGAAAGTAAACCTTTTCATATTAATGCCTGCCCTATTGAAGATTCCAACTATATATGCATTTATGCATTTTCTTTTTATGCGACAGGATTGTGACCTTAGGAATTAGGTTCGGGAGTTGCTTTAGAAATTGTTGCTGGCTCCGGGTGTCAGTAATAGAAAAAGATTGGATTGGGAAAGACCATGGAGGTTTTTTCAAGTCAATGCAATAGGTTTTATGACTCACTACAAAGGATGAAACTTCACTACCTGTATCTCCGGCTTGTAATTGCATAGATTGTATGCAAGGAGTCACACCCTCAAGAACATACATTCTGCTGTTGTTGTTTGGCCAAAATCTGAACTGGAATACCCATTCTTTGCCCTTCACATCCTGAATCCGCAGAGGAAGGCCTTCTGGTTGAGAAATTGGTGGGAAATATGCCTGAACAATCAAAATAGTCAAATTTTAAGAAACTGCCGGTGTCACCACGAGGAGAAAGGTAAAGAAAGACTAGGCCTCTACTATGGTGAGCAAAACAGTAATTAAACAATATTCACAAAGGGAAAAAATGCAGTAGAGAGGGATGAGTTAAAATGATACTGAGGGAACAAATGTGAAAGTTGAAACTTACTTCAGCACATGCTTTAGGAAGTACCAAACGACCAATTCGACCTGCATCACTTGCGCTCATAACCTTCTCAAATAATGGTATGATGGTGGAATTTGAGCTTGAAAACAGATTGTCAAAGAAATGATGTATGAAATAGGTCAACAACAATGAATCTAATTTAAGAACTCATGATGGATACTCTCCAGATATTTGCTGCAACTCCTGATCTGTTATCCTTGGCCAATAACGTGGAAGCAGCTGATTCTTAATCCGACCTTCAACCGGTGGCCTGGCAACACGAATCTGTGAAATTAAGCCAGTGTTTGTCTCTGGTCCCAAAGCAGAGTTAGATTTTGGGGGTCTGGGCAAGAGATTTCGAGACCTAGACCCAGACCCTTGTTGCAAGGAATAAATTGTCTTGTTCAAGTCCCCCTCATCCACTGTAGTGGGAAAGAGTTTTGTGTTTGGTGAAGGCGCAGACAGAGCTATGCTTAAGTTTGTTTGCACTGGTGATCCATGAATCTCTTTAACTCCTTTGTATCCATTATATGAATCCAGTTTGGCATTTTTAGAGGACTCTGCGGAAGCCTGACACAAATTTGACGAAAATGTGCTTCCACCAGATTCTCCAGCAGGATGGAAGGCTTCTTCCATTTTTATTTGGCCTATAGGCCTATTTGTGTTGTCACTCTGGTGTGGGAGCAGACGTGCAGGATCAATACTGTCAGAACCCTCTCTTTTATTAGGTTCAGAACCATTCATCTGACTGCCCAAAGAAGTTGAAGGCGTTTCACCAACACTGTTTGAGACAGAAGTTCCAAAAGCTTTGGGCTTCTCATGAATTGGTGTCTGCAGGAAAAAAATGAAGAAGATGACGCAGGATGCAACATAGTTCCTAAGTTTCTAATAGCAAAACCCTAAGAAAACTATGTCTTGTTTAGCAAATTCAATCTGTCACATTCAATGAAAGAATACTTGCTTACTAAAAATACACTTGCTGAACTACATTACAGATAGAAATAAGGTGTCCTGCAATGTTAGAGAACAATCAGGAAATAGAAAAGATAAACAGATGTCAAGCACGAGTGTAATTATTTTTGGATAAATCAGTAGGATCAATGTCCATGAGTTATTAGAGTTTAATGTGTTATTCAGATGTTTTATGGACTACTACTTAAACTACAATTCATAGAGTTCAAAAGTAACAGTTCATTTGTGTAACACTTATATCACATGTTCACAGTACAGAAGTTCACATGGATGCATAAAATCTATCTCACAGCATGTCGTTGACTACTCCTCGCACATGTGACACAATTAATGCCCCCGCTATCGAGCAGCTCCAGCAAAGAGCTAGAAGCAATGCATCCGCAATGAAGACGCTGCCAACACCACAATTAGTTTCAAAGGTTAGTGGAATCTCTGCAGAGAATCAGATTAAATTATGAAAAAGGTAGACCATTCTGGAGCTAACCTTTCCACATGAAATACACTCCCTCCAACCAGTGTCCTCCGAGTGGAATAAATCACAAAAGATTAGTTGCTCATAAGCAGTCCTGGAGTCAATCCAAATCCCATGTTATGACAAATTGTAGACCTATACATATTCCATTTTACGAGATTTATTAAGCCTTCATGAAAATAACTGATGAGAAGTCCTAGACCTAACTTGAGGCATCAGTACCACAAATGGTGGAACTGCTGTTAGCTACTTTTTATAGCAAAGTTGAAGTTAATGTTTTTTTTTCTTTTCTGCAATGCAGGTGGTAGATTACAAAAGAGAAACTTATCCAGAATCTAACTATCAGTCACCTACCCTGGCCAAAAACAGAAGACAAACAGGAAAATAACACACGAAATAAAACGAACAAACCATACGAAACAAAGGAAGGACAAAAACATGAAAAGAAAATATTAAGTAAATATTTTCATTCCACAGCATTGAATTACTTATTGTAAGTGAAATAACTGCATGCAACCTATATTTCTCTATGAAATATAAGTTTTCTATTTTCGTAGGAATTAATGCGATTATACCAAATTGGTTCAATAAAGCTGGGGGTGATTGTGATGGATGATAAAGCGAACTCTGACATGTGCAGAGTATGGTCATTCTTGTTGTATTACATAGAATGGGATAAGGCACTATTACCCCCTGAACTATACCCGAAGTTGCTACGACACACCTTACCTTTGCGGGGGTCCTATTACCCCCTTAACTTTTTTTTTCGTAATTCTTTGCACTTTTATTGCTGACGTGGAGCACTGCGTGAGAACACCTCCTTCAAGCGTGGGGGAACATAAAAATAAGGGCTCTAACCTATACGAAATGGCCACGTGTCAGTTCCAAATCTGATTTTCAAGAGCTCTTCATCACCCATTTTCAAGAGCTCCAAATCTAATTTTTGGTGTCAAAATTCAACAAAAACTTAGTTAAATCCGCACCAATCAAGCTCAAATTTCAACTACAACTTCACAACAACATCATCACCATACCCCAGTAATCAATTTGGCCAACAACCAAGAATATTGACAAACCCATTTTTTTATTCTTCAAGGTTCAACAATGGTGAATTCAAAATTCTTTTTTCATTTTCGAATCTCATCAACAACTAAGGATTTAGAATGAATTTAGCACTTGAATCTCAACTTTAAAACTTCAACAACCTTCGAATGTGCTCAACACCTCTAATAATTTTTCAAGTTCATACAAAAATAATTGTCCTTTTCATTTTTCTAAATACAAAATCATATTTCCATTACATTTCGGAATTAAAAGTAAAAAAAAGGAAGAAAATGAAATAGATTTTAATTTATTTATTTTTAAAATACGAAATTACATGTGGCAGCGCGTGTATTTCACCGCATGCCAAATGTTTGGTTCTCTATGCCACATCAGCACTTAGGGTGACTTTTATCACACTTTAAAAAAGTTTAGGAGGGTAATAGAACTCGCAAAGGTAAGGTGTGTCGTAGAAACTTCGGGTATAGTTCAAGGGTAATAGTGCTTTATACCACATAGAATAACATATGTGTCTACTTTGTAGGACATACTGGATTGGTCCAGCTTCCCCTAAATAGTCCTCTCTCATGGACAAGGTATCCGATCCTAGCTACAAGTTACCATATATATTTATTCCTTTCACACCCAACCCAAGGATCAAACTATTCTTTTTTTTGGGGGAAAAGGCACTATTACCCCATTAACTATACCCGAAGTTACTACGACACACCTTACCTTTGCGGGGGTCCTATTACCCCCTAAACTTTTTTCTGTATTTTTTGCACCTTGTGTGCTGAGGTGGAGGCGGGCGTGAGAACGCCTCCTTCAAGCGAATGAGAACTTTAAAAAAAAGGATCTAACCTATACGAAATGGCCACGTGTCAATTCCAAAGCTGATTTTCAAGAGCTCTTCATCCTCATTTTATCACTCATTCTCAAGAGCTCCAAATCTAATTTTTGGTCTCAAAATCTCAGCTAAATCCGCACCAATCA
Organism: Anisodus tanguticus; assembly: GCA_034509755.1. Taxonomy (NCBI): domain Eukaryota; kingdom Viridiplantae; phylum Streptophyta; class Magnoliopsida; order Solanales; family Solanaceae; genus Anisodus; species Anisodus tanguticus. The sequence goes on along the minus strand of CM067557.1, from coordinate 33,794,245 downwards.
AGCTCAAATTTCAACTACAACTTCACAACAACATCACCAAACCCCAGTAATCAATTTGACCAAAAACCAAAAATTTCGACAAACCCATTTTTTTGTTCTTCAAGCCTTTTCAAGGTTCACAATGGTGGATTCGGAATTCTTTCTTTATGCATAAACACGTGCAATCCCATCTCCAACTGAGACCACTCGACCGATTTCATCCACATGAAAATTCGTGTAAAAGTTGCTAAACTTTCTAATAGACTGACCCTTAACCGTCATAATACCATCACCTATGGTAGCGTGACAACTAAGGATTTATAATGAGTTTAGCACGTGAATCTCAACTTTAAAACTTCAACAACCTTCAAATATGCTCAACACCTTTAATTCTTTTTCAAGTTCATACAAAGACAATAACAATAACAATTATCCTTTTCATTTTTCTAAATATAAAATAATATTTTCATTACATTTTGGAATTAAAAAGAAAACAAAAAGGAAGTAAATGAAATAGATTTAAAAAAAATTAAAACAAATTGTGAAATTACACGTGGCCGCGCGTGTATTTCACTGCCTGCTAAATGTTTGGTTCTATATGCCACGTCAGCACTTAGGGTGGCATTTATTACACTTCAAAATAGTTTAGGGGGTAATAGGACCCCCGCAAAGGTAAGCTGTGTCGTAGCAACTATGGGTATAGTTCAAGGGGGTAATAGTGCCTTATCCCTTTTTTTGGATAATAAACGTTAGAACCCAAGGGTCAAACTTAGTAAGCTAAAATAGAGAATATCTGCAGAAGGGAAGGAAGGCTTTTCATGTCCGGCACATCATTTCCAGGGAACATATATGCTGAGAACATAATTGAAGAAAATAAGACAAATTCGGTATATGCACCAATTCATATAAATATGACGATCCTAAGTTTTAAATATCCTTTTGCCAGCTAACTTTAGTTAACCAACATGTGATATGTTGTTAGCACTACTTGGTCTCCCAACGGTTTACAGTAGTAGTTATTTCTTTGTAGTAGTTATTTGCAGCTTCTCATTCCAGTAATGTTAGGAAACCATGTGGTTTCTGGAGATAGCTATCTTATCAGTACTGTATTTAAAATCTATGTTTATCCCACAAAATCTAGGCAGGAAGTTATTCCAGTTTTTGAGTACTTTAACTCGAGAGATTGCAGGTACTCACTTAGCAAACCAGCACCATAGGTCGTAGGAAGAAAACATATGATGTCATCTTACAGCGTTCCATAACTATATCCAGGGACCGTCACATATGATATGGCTATGCAAAACTCAAAAGTATAGAATAAACAAGGAGTTTATGCATTTTAAAAAGGAATGGAAATGAACTTTTTTCTATTGCTAAGAATAAAGAGAAACATTTCTAGAAGACAGCATAGAAACTGGTAGGTAGTGTGATTTTTCATCCAAAAGAGTAAAAAAGAGTTATAGACAAACTTTCTCCACAATAACTTAACATGGGACCAAAGAGGTTATTTTGAAGAAAAAAATCCCTTCACTACTTTTTTCATTTTTTGCCATCATTTCAACGGCTTCACTTGGGTCACAAGCCCACGCTACTGATCTCGGCCAAAAATTTCATCACTATTGCACAACAAGAACCACATTGAATATGCAAAAGAAGGCAAACAGGTTAATCTGCACTGACTTCCCAAGGGACAATAAGGGAAACAGAAAGCAAAAGGATTATCTTTCCCACAATTTGACCCTCCACGAGTTTCTAATCTTTCCAGAACTAGAATCAGTTTGAGCAACCATTACTTGATGCATGAACTGGACTAGGCACGAATTTTCCCTACATAATTAGTTCTATCAAATTGAGTATGCAATCTCTTATTAGAAAAGGTAAAGTAACTGTTTCATTGAAGTCAAGAACAGCTTTGAAATTAAGGGGTAATTTAATATCTCTCAGCAAAACGAAAAGGATAATTCTTTGAGCTGCTACAGGATTCACCAAAACAAAAACCTTAACATAAACCCGAAAACTATTCAGATTGTACATACACTCCTTGCGTTTCAAAAAAGAATAACCAGTTCAAGAACAAAGCAACATACCCGGTGAAATCCCACAAAGTGGGGTCGGGGGTAGAGTGTATGCAGAACAAAGGTCAAACCATCTAGTATTTCATCTCAATTAGGAGGACATTGGTACCTTAATCTTTTCTCAAATAGAATTTACAAAGTCAAAATCTACACAAGGAGTACACAACTCACAACATTTTTACAATCAAAATTATCTAAAAGAAAATCAGTTTATGAAAACTCCTAGTCAAACAAAACAAAAAAACTGCTTGACATCCTAAATGGTAATGTTATAATATAAAATGAACACACATAGGAAGTAACAGGCAAACCAGCTAATAGAAATAGAAAGAGCAATAAAAGTTGAATTTACAAACATAAAATTCAGTATAAAGAGATAGAGATCTGAATTGAATTACCCGCACTTGTCACAAAGGCTAGCAAATTCACCAGATCGCAAAGGCCATCCTTTTTTCCACTCAATTGAAGAAGTTGCTCCACATATTCCATTCATGCAAATCTTGGACTCCATTACTTCTAATCAAGCCCTAATACAGCATAATCTTCCTCTAACATGAACACAAAACCCAAAAATAAAAAGTAAAATAAAGAAACTTTAAACTAAAAATGAAGTCTTTAGAGAAACCCAAAAATGGAAAAAATCAAGAAAGAAGAGTAAAGGAAGAATCTTGAAAATAAGAATTAGACAATTTAATCAACCCTAATACATCATAATCTTCTTGTAACACTTCATAAGCAAACCCAAAAAAATATATATCAATTTTTAAGCTAAAAATGAAGTCTTTAGAGAAATCCAATTATGGGAAAATTCAAGAATATGAGTAAAGGAAGAATCTTGAATATAAGAATGGAAAAAGGGTCGCATGCAGGAAGAGACTTGAAGGATCAGCAAAGGTCGCCCGCCTTTCCTTTTCACTTCCTCTTCCACTAACGTCTCTTTATCTTTTACTCCGTCCTTTCCCGAATAAATGGTGTATTAATTTTTTTGTTTTGTTTTAAAATAATTGGTGTTTTAGGAAGAAGAAATTGATACTATTTTTTTAAAATTATTTTTATTTATTTATGTGCAGTAATTAAGAATTATTAAATAGTTTTTCTTTTTTTAGGTATACTTAAGTAGTGTGCATAAGTTAAAAACACTACTTATTATGGAACTGAGAAGTTTTCTCCCTATTTTTAATTCTTTTTGTTACTTCTATGTGAGCTTTTCTTCAAAAAATTATAATTTACCTGGATGGAAGATAATCAGCGTCTCCCTAAAGAAACTTTCAATGCAAAACCATGGTATTTAAGTGCAGTATTAGCACTTCAACCAAAGAATAACTCTTCTTAAAAAGTAGTGTAAGAATTTCTTTTTAAATTTTTCATTCAAAGTTTTTACTCCACCCTTGAAAGAGTTCTGAATAGAAATAAGGAATTTTAATTTCAAATAAACATTTCTATCGAAAAAAAAAAAAAGTAATTAATTAGTTATAGCGCATGAATAATATGTGCTTGACTACATTCTTTTTGTGTCGAGGGTTACCTTCTTTTTGTACCGAGGGTTCATTGGAAACAAACTCTCTGCCCCACAAAGTTAAAGTAAAATATGTTTACATACTACCCTTCTCAGACCTCACTTTGTGAGGTTATACTGAATATATTGTTGTTGTTGTTGCATGAATAATATGTGCTATATAGGAATAAATGATCGTCCCTCTTAAAACCATTACTCATCTATATTTACATTTTAAAAAATCAAATAATTAAAAATAATTTAGTTTGTTAAAATGATACATATTTGAAATTGAATACATGCAATCTCTCTTTTCTTCTCTTTAAGGTCGTGATCGTTTGGGTAGAATAGTGTAATTCTCCTCGTTTGGAGTTTTCTCATTAATACAATAATATATATATATGTGTGTGTGTGTGTGTGTGTGTGTAATTGTAATCCTAATCGTATGAGAATATCCACTTTACATAATTACACTAAAATAATAATTACATAATATATAGAGAATATTTACGTATTCTCTATCACACCCCCGCAGTCGGAGCGAGAGGAGGCCGGCGCTCAAACTGGATCTGAAGTCAAGGAATAGTTATTGAGGAAGTCCCTTAGTAAATATAGATGCATACTGATATGAAGAAGTAACATATAACACCCGAACATGGCCCATGGCAACCTTCTCACGAACAAAATGAATATTCATCTCAATGTGTTTGGTTCGCTAATGTTGAACCGGGTTATGAGACAAGTAGACAACAGATATGTTATCACAGACAGTAGATGCTTTACGTAAGGGACAATGGAGCTCTAGAAGAAAGTTTCTGAGCCAACAAATCTCAGCAACAACGTTCGCAATGCCTCTATATTCTGCTTCTGCACTCGAATGAAAAAGTGTGGCTTGCCGTTTGGCAGACCACGAGATGAGGTTATCACAAAAAAATACACAATAGTCGGAAGTAGATCGACGTGTGCATGGACAGCCGCCCCAATCGGCGTTCGTATATGATATCAGTCTAGTCTGTGCAGATGGATAAAGATGTAACCCATAGTCAATAGTACCCTTAATGTACCGAATGATACGTTTAAGAGCTATGAAGTGAGGCTCCCTTGGAGCATGCATGAACAGACACATCTACTGAACAACATAGGAAATATCGGGCCTTGTGAAAGTAAGATACTGAAGCGCACCAGCGAGACTCTTATAAAGTGAAGGATTAAGTACCGGATCTCCGTCATCCGCGCTAAGCTTCGACTTTGAGTCGACTGGAGTGGGCATGATCTTACCATTTACCATTTTAGTCTTGTAAACAATCTCTTCGGCATACTTACACTGACACATGAACATTCTGGTCACGGAAATTCCTAAGAAATAACTCAACTTACTCAAGTCTGTCATGACAAATTCGATTTGAGCATGGTAATGATCTCGTTTTTCATCACATCTGAGGAGGCCGTTAAGACAATGTCATCCATATAGAGCAAAAGGTATGTAGTGTCATTACCTCAATGAAAAATAAAAAGTGAGTTATCACTTTTGCTGCACATGAACTCAATCTGCAAGATGTAAGTGGCAAAGCGGTCATACCAAGCCCTGGGGCTTGTTTCAAGCCATAAATTGACTTTCGAAGCCGACAGACATACTGAGGAGCCGAAGGATGCACAAAGCGAGGTGGTTGATGCATGTATACAATTTCTTTCAAATCCCCATGTAAGAACGCATTTTCACATCAAGTTGATGAATCAGTCAATTCTTTCCCATAGCAATGCTTAAAATAGTGTGGATGGTGGCTGGTTTAACTACTGGACTGAAGGTCTCACCACAATCAATTCCCTCTTGCTGCCCCGTGCCATTTGCCACAAGTCTCGCCTTATGGGGTTCAAGCTCACCAATATCCCTGAATTTGTGATGATATAGCCACATACAACGAATCACATTGACCACCTCTGGTTTTGGGGCAAGATCCCAAATGTGTTGTGTAGTTAGCGCATCAAATTCCTCACGCATGGCCGCATTCCAATTTGGATCAAGCTTGGCTAATTTTAGGTTCTTGGGTATAGATTAGATGGCTTGAGTGGATAGGTTAAAGTGGACTTTCGGTTTGAAAATCACATGTTGGGCACGGGTTTCCATGTGGTATGTAAGAATGGGGATTATTTGGGTGGGTTGTGGCGGAGGTGGGCTCGGGCAATGGAGCGGTGAGGGAATGACATTGATCGGGCACTGGGAATTTCGAGCGTGGGGTTGGTCGATGGGGGCTGGGTGGTTGGTGACGATAACGGGTGGTAGTGGGGAAATAGGGTTGTCATGGGATCAGTGGGCAGGTGGAGGTGACGGGATCAGTGGGCAGGTGGAGGTGACGGGATCAGTGGGTAGGGGGGAGGACTATGTTATCGGCGGGTTGTGAGGCACTACCGGGGGAGATAACGGGAGCAGTGGGCATTGAGCCGAACTACTAGCTCCATGGAGTACATTTTTTAATAGAGGGAAAGTGTCCGAATCATCAAGAAAATCATAGTCAGTGACTAGAAATTTTGGACATTTGCAAAATGTAAGATGTGTTCCTCAAACGTGACATGGCGAGAGACTAAGACTTTATTTGTGGACAAATCATAGCATAAATACCCCTATGATTTGATGGGAACCCCAAGAAAATGCAAGTAGTCTTAGACGCTAATTTGTGAGGAGTCGTGGAGGTGAGATTAAGGTAGCATAGACAACTGAAAATCCGAATGTGACCATAGGAAGGGATCCGACGGAATAAAATTTCGATGGGGTTTTATTTTGAAGGGTATGCGTAGGTAATATATTAAAAACGTATGCTACCATGTGTAACATGTACGCCCAAAAGGGAGAGGGTAATAGTATGAAGTATATCATTGGATATGGTGCCATATATCCATTGCTTGACAATTGCATCAAGTCATTTTCACGTTGTGTTGTCGACGTCGGGCGGACAGGGTGTGGTGGCATCGATGTGATCAAGAACGTTGTAGGCACAAACATGTATTTGAAATAACTCAACCCACGAAGAGTATTGACCATCCTCCTGATCAAGAATTGAAGGGATAAAGTTTTTGATGTTCGTCACGGCAAACGCCGGATAAAAGGTGTTAGGAGAGGAGGATGAATGAGGAGAATGTGTGACGTCTTGTATGGAGGAGGAGGAGGAATCAAGAGAAGCCATGTGGCTGCCGGAAGTAAGGAGAAAGGGTGGTTGGGGCGGCGATTTAGGGTTTGGGAGGTTCCGCCGTAATCAAGGAAAGGAGGGGGGGGTTGGCGGCCGACTAGAGTTTGTGATAGAAAGGGTGTTAGGGTTTGACTTTTAATATCATGTAAAATAGTGTAATTCTCCTCGTTGGAGTCTTCTCATTAATACAATATATGTGTGTGTGTGTGTGTGTGTGTGTTTACAATTGTAATCATAATCGTATGAGAATATCTACTTTACATAATTACACTAAAATAATAATTACAGAATATATGGAGAATATTTACGTATTCTCTGTCAGTTTGATACGTAAATTAAGTTATTTCAAAATTATAATCTTGGAATTATAATTTCTGGACTAATTTATTCCACCTGAAAGGCGGGATAAAATAATACCAAGCTTGAAGATATAAGATGAGATATCCAAGACTAAGCTTGAGATAAATTTTATATCTTGTTTGGTTTAATGTATAAATTTATCTCCTTCAACCAAACAAAGCATAAAATTTATCCCAAATTTAATCCCGGGATACAATTCTCAAATTTTATTATATTCTTCTTTACCAAAAGTGAATTATCAATGATGATGTGTACGTCAATAAGGGAACATGTGGATTTTAATATGAGAATCATAAAGTACTGAAATATGATTAAATTGTAACCAAAAATTGTTTATGATAATATAAAAGTTAATTTAGTAATAGATTAACATTACCACTTCTAGCTCTAGCGTGTAGCTAAAGGAGCTTCGCCGGGGTGAAAAACTCCTCGTATGATGATTATTGCTTCTTAGAGAACTCTTATTATATTTAAATTTTTTAGGAAAGTGTGCTAAACCTGTTTTTTTAAGAGCGAAGAAGTTAAAATTTCTTAAACTATTACTATTTTATAAGTTCTATATCTAAATTATTGGGTGTACACATAATTTCTAAAACATTATAAATTAATCTATCCTTGAAAAAATATAACATACTACGTGAATATCATGATCTAAAAGTTCCTTATTTCAAGTGGTTGTACATTATCATTGTTAAAAGTTCCTCCAGAGTTCCTCCAATTCTTCAAAAATTGAGTGAATATGTTAAAACTCGCTTAGATTATCACTGTTTTTGAGTTTCTTATCTAAATTAGTGGGTGTTCACAAAATCCCGAACTATCATGAATTCATTGTGCTAGGTGAACTCATTTTTATGACTTTTTTCATCTTCCAGCGTCTCTCAATGAGTCATCTTAAATATTTTGCCATATATTCAACCGGGGGAATCTTAATCTAAAAAGAGATATAGTCCAGGAGATAATGAGCATATTTAATAATATAGATATGAAACTCGCGAAATAATGATATAAGGAAGTTTTAACCTAATCACCCTTTTAATGAAAAAGTTGTAGGAAAAAAATGGCCCATGACGAGTGGGAGTCCTAATCAAACGTGATAAATATACCCGTGATATACACGGTATATACATTGCCTTGTGTATACCGTGTATATCACGGAATCACAAGCCAAGTTGGAAACAGATATACACGGTATACCAGCCATGAATAACCGTGTTTAGTAGTTGTATTTAATTAAGCATTGCACACTTACCATAATTGTAGTATTCTTGTACAAATAGAATAGGATTTTGGGAGTAGAATAGGAATAAGATTTTCCATATTATGGAAATTGTAAATTGTATATATACTCATTCATTAATGAAAATAATCAATGGATTATTTCTTTCATGGTATCAGAAGTTTAGGTCTCACAAAACCTTCCGCTACTCTTGACTCCTTCGATTTCTAAGACCCTTCCTCAGTTTTCGAGTCATTTTCTTCCTCATCCCTTCCCAAATTTTCTTCCAAATACCTCATTCACCTTTTGTTCTTTCGTTATGTCTACGTCAAAGAACATGTTTCATCCTGTCCTTACTGTTTCCAACATCAAGAACCACATCCCTATTGTTCTTGAGATGGAAAACGTCCAATATGCGACGTGGAGAGAATTGTTCAAAATTCATGCAATCTCATATCAAGTCCTCCATAACATAATTCCTTCCGTTGTCCCTACACCCGCGGAGGATCCTGAGTTATGGATCACTCTTGATGTTACCGTCCTTTAGTGGATTTACTCCAATATCTCTACCGACTTTTTACATACGATTATTGAACCGACACTACGGCGATGGCTACCTGGAATAGATTGCGTGATATATTCAAGGATAACCAACATTCTCGAGTTGTCACTCTTGAGCAAGAATTTTCACAAGTCAGCATGAAAGATTTCCCAAATGTTTTAGCTTATTGTAAACGGCTCAAGGAATTGGCGGACCAACTCCGTAACGTTGGAGCGCATGTTACCAATAATCGTCTTGTTCTCCAAATGGTTACATGCCTATCTGAGGCCTATAATGGCGTTGGAACTCTACTCCGACAAAGTAACTACTTCCCTCTTTTTATCAAGCCTCGTTCGATGCTCACGTTAGAAGAAGCCGGCTTGGCAAAAAAGCAATGGCTACTGGCACAAGTTTGTGGCAATGATGACTTTCTCCGATAACTCACATGGTTTTGTTAACAATTCGGGTCAAAACCGCAACAATAACTGTGGCGGCAAGAAAGGCCAAAACTGAAAAAATAATGGTAAAAATCGTGGCGGCAACAACGGCGGCGGACGGAACAGTAGCAACACCGGCAGTAGGCCTTGGGATACTAGGCCCCAGTCCGCCTGGTCTCAGCCATGGGCCCCTTGGCAGTGGGCCTGGACCAGCGGCCAGTGGCCCGATCCGAACTCATCGCCCAAGCGATTATTTTCCAGGCAGTTGGGCCCCGGTCCAGCCCAGTAACAAGCCTAATTTTTCTGGTCTGTCAGGCAACACCCAGCATCGATATGGGTCGGGTCAGCAGGACAGTCTGCTTGGGACTCAGTCCCCGCAGGCCTTTACTGCTTTGGACCCGACTCCGATCCCGACACCCACCGATATTGAGACCGCCATACATACACTTGGATTAAATCCTCCGGACGCAAATTGGTACATGGACACCGGAGCCACTTCTCACATGACGTCCGACCAAGGTACTCTCTCGTCTTATTTCAATTTGAGCAAAAATCATGGTATTTTGTTGGTAATGGCAATACAATTCCAATTCGTGGTTACGGTAGTACAACTTTTCTCCCCACATCCACCTCTTGTCTTGAAAAATACCCTTCATGCCCTTAACTTAATTAAAAAATTGATGTATGTCCGTAAATTCACCACTGATAATTGGGATTCTGTTAATTTTGATCCTTTTGGGTTTTCTGTGAAGGATTTTAATACATGGATACCTCTCATGAGATGCAATAGTTGGGAGATCTTTATCCAATCACGCCCGCCTCCAATTTCTGGAGTCAAGTCATGTCATCAACATTTGCAGCTCTAGCTCATTCCTTGTGGCATGCACATTTGAGTCACCTTGGGTCGTCTATTGTTTCTTCCTTGCATAAAAGCAATTTTATTTCTTGTAAGGGTACGCTTAGTACTCCAATTTGTCATTCATGTCCTTTAGGAAAATATGTTAGATTATCATTTGTAGCCTCTACTTCTCGTACTTTAATGCCTTTGATATTATTCATAGCGATTTATGGAATTCTCATGTTCTCAGTTTTGTGGGCCATCGTTATTATGTTTTATTTTTGGATGATTATTCTAATTTTTAATGGACCTTTCCGTTAGCGAAAAAATCTCAAGTTTTTTCTATATTCTTAAAATTTAGAGCATTCATCTATACCCAATTCGAAAGGAAAATAAAAAATATTCAATGTAATAATGATAAAGAATATGATAATGGGTTGTTTCGAAAATTTTGTAATGTTAATGGCATAGTTTTTTGCTTCTCTTGTTCTCATACGTCCTGATAGAATGGGAAAGTCGAACTTAAAATTCGTATCATTAATAATATTGTCAAAACTTTATTGGTTCATGCTTCCATACCCCCTTCCTTTTGGCATCATGCTCTACAAATGGCTACGTATATCCTTAACATAGGATTGGCATATGCATCTCCTCTTAAAATCCTCTATAATAAGAATCATTGGTATTCCCATCTTAGGGTCTTTGTGTGTTTATGCTACCACTATTTCCGTCAACCACAATTAATAAACTTCAAGTCCGTTCTACCACTTGTGTATTTTTGGGTTATCCCTCTAATCATCGTGGTTACAAATGTTTTGATTTATCGTCTAATAAAATCATCATTAGTCGCCACATTATTTTTGATGAAACCCAATTTTCGATTGCTAAAGTGAGTAGTCTCGTGCCTAGTTCGTATAATTTTTTGGATGACGAAGTCTCACTGTACATTATCCACCACTTAATGGGCCGATCAAGTGACCCCAAACCGCCAGCAGGCCCACAAATTGCCACTGCCCATCCCGTCCCAGCTCTAGCTACTGGGACGTTAGTCCAGCCCACTTATGAACAGGCTTCAGCCCCAGTTTCTGCTTCCCTACCGTGTTCATTTTCTCGTGTTGGGCCAGCAGGTCCACTGCTTGCTGGCCAGTCCATCACCCCTCCGCATTTTTTTTCAAAATCCACTTAATTCTTCTCCGAGTCACAGACTTGTTACTCGTAGTCAACGATGTATTTTTAAATCAAAAAGACATTTTAATCTAAATTATAATGTTCTTAAATCCCCGTTACCCCGTAACCCAGTGTCTGTCTTAAATGACTCAAATTGGAAATTAGCTATGAATGACGAATATAATGCTCTTATTGACAATAAGACGTGAAACTTGGTACCCCGTCCTTCTGGTGTTAATATTATTCGGTCGATGTGGATTTTCACACATAAAGATAATTCTGATGGTTCTTTTGCGAGACATAATGCTCGTCCTGTAGGTGATGGTAAAACTCAACAGGTTGGCGTGGATTGTGGTGAGACATTTAGCCCGGTGGTCAAATCGGCTACCATTCGCATTGTTCTCAGTCTGGCTCTTTCCAAGTCATGACTCATTTATCAGCTCGATGTGAAAAATATTTTCTTAAGGAGATATTTTATATGCATCAGCCCTTGGGTTTTTGAGACCCCAAATATCCTAATCATGTTTGTTTATTGAAGAAGTCCTTGTATGGGCTCAAGCAGGCCCCACGGGCTTGGTATAAGCGATTTGCAGACTTTGTATCTACTATTGGGTTTTCTCACAACAGGTCTGATAATTCTCTGTTCATATATCGTCGTGGTACTTCCCAGGCTTATATTCTCTTATATGTGGATGGCATTATCTTGACCGCTTCTTCTGATGATTTACGCAAGTCTATCATGACACTACTCAGGTCTGAGTTTGTTATGAAAGACTTGGGGCCCTTGAGTTATTTCTTGGGGATTGATGTCACTCGTCATCCAAGCGAGTTATTCTTATCACAACGGAAGTATGCCGCTGATATAATTGAGCGGGTTGGTATGTCCTCGTGTAAGTCTACTTCCACTCCAGTTGATACGAAACCCAAGTTGGGTGCTGCGGCTGGCACCCCTTACGAGGATCCTACCCACTATCCCGTCTTGCATGTGCTCTTCAGTATCTTACTTTCACGAGATCGGATATTACGTATGTCGTACAACAAGTGTGTTTATTTATGCATGATCCTAGGATTGAGCACATGAATGCGCTTAAATGCATTATACGATACATCCAGGGCACACTTGACTATGTCTTGCATCTATATCCATCGTTGACCTCTACGCTTGTCTCGTATACAGATGCCGATTGGGGTGGTTGTCCAGATATCAGACGCTCCACGTCTGGTTATTGTATGTTTCTTGGTAATAACTTGGTCTCATGGTTTGCGAAGCGACAATCTATATTATCACGCTCTAGTGCAGAGGCCGAGTATCGAGGGGTAGCCAATGTGATATCTGAATCATGTTGGTTACGTAATCTTCTCTTAGAACTTCATTGTCTCATTCAGAAAGCTACCTTGGTTTATTGTGATAATATTAGTGCAGTGTCTTTCTGATAATCCGGTTCAACATCAGCGCACTAAACACATCGAGATGGATATCCACTTTGTTCGCGAAAAGATAGCTCGTGGACAAGTACGCATCTGTCATGTCCCTTCCAGGTATCAAATTGCAGACATCTTTACTAAGGGTCTTCCCTCCATTCTATTTGAAGATTTTAGGGACAGTCTCAGCGTACGAAGACCTCTATGACTGCGGGGGTGTGATAAATATATTTGTGATATACACGGTATAAACACTGGCCTGTGTATACCGTGTATATCACGGAATCACAAGCCAAGTTGAAAACTGATATACACGATATACCAGTCGTGTATACCCATGTTTGGTAGTTGTATTTAATTAAGCATTGTACACTTACCATAATTGTAGGATTCTTGTACAAATAGAATAGAGTTTTAGAAGTAGAATAAAAATATTATTTTTTATATTATGAAAATTATAAATTATATATATATATATTTATTAATAAAAATAATCAAGAAATTATTTCAAAACGAACAAAAAAAACCTCTTTCCTTTTAAACTCCGGTTGTTTGCCTTTGTCTGTACGATAAGATTGAAAATGGAGAGTACTAAACTGAGATATCAATCATCATTGCGTAATTAAACAGATAAGTAAATCAAAAGTTTATTCAATCCCGTAATTGATTACTTCCTCTACGCGTGAGTGCGTGTGTGCAAATTCTTTAAAGCCTTGATTAACATGACGGCATGCTTGTGAAATGGATAACGAATAGCATTAACTATAAAAACGAAAATGAATAGCCATTATTTCTAATCCAAATATAACATTGGTCTCCAACAACTAATCAGTCTTGAATGGTTGATTAATGAGATAACATTATCTCTTTGAGAGTTTCTCTATACCATTAATCCCCTTTTTGACCGGAGCAAATTTCGTTCGGCAACGAGATTTCATTCTGGCGGTTTTGGTCTTGGTTCAACTATATATATATATATATATATATATTTGAAGCCCTTTTCTTTTGGTATAGAGATACAGAGAAAACTTCTCACTTCTCATTTTGTGTTGTTGAGTTTTTTATAAAATAAATCTTTGTTAGATTATAGTTCTTAGCTTTATAATGGAAGAACTTGTTGAATTCTGGAGATACACTCATACCGGGTGAAATATTCTTAAGGACAGTGTCATTGGCATGACTCAAGCTTTCAGAAATTTCTTACCGTGTTCGTGATCAAATATTTTTCGTAAGAATTTTAACAATTTATTTGGAGGAATCAAGGAATACAATATGACACAGATGAATAAAATGATACTCCCTCTCTTTCAATTTATGTGACATCATTTCTTTTTTGGTCTGTCCAAAAGAGAATGCCACATCTTTCTATATATATAGAAATAATTTAACTTTATGAGATTATTTACAGTCACAGATTTATATAAGACTTGTTTTGGATCACACATTTCAAAAATCTTTCTTAAATTCCGTGTTAAATCAAATTATGTCACATAAATTGAAAGAAGGGAGTATGTGTAAGGGCATTATTTTAAGACGAATTTTATCTTTTGTCATTTTACCAAAGCTTAGATGTTTATATCCTGAACTCCTGGTCCAAAATGAGCTGCAACTATACTAGAAAATAGTGAATGAAGTCATGAACATAAAAGAAAATGAGTATGGCATTTTTAATGGTAATTTTGAAATTTATAGGTGTATATATTAAAATAATTAATACATGATATGTGTTTGCAGATAATTTAATTTACTTAATGATGATTAACACATATAGATTCTCACCTCATTAATTCACTTAACCATGATATGATTGATATAATTTCATATAAAGAGATTTTTACCTCGTGCTACATAGGGTTTACCTATTTATAAATTTATAATTATGTGGCTAGAGAAACATAACATGTAATGACAAAATACAATTTCAGATGAAATCTTCTAAATGATGATTCAGGCGAGATTCGGCATTTTTGAACCAGGAAACGCTCGGTTTCCATTTCGGTCTAGATCGAGACTTTTAGCAATTCTTACATTTCAATATTCGTATTAGTAGTTGATATCAAACCCGGCCCGCTAGATCTGAACCCGGCCCACTGGCCAGACCTAGGACAATGCAATCTTATCTGATGATTTCATTTCATGAGATAAAATTTTAAATCATCTTAAAAAATCATTATTTGAGATTTTAAATTTTTTAAATATAAAAGTTGATCAATAATTTTATATTTTATAAAAAAAGATTCATAAGTTGGTAGATCTATTACCAATCATATTTACCAATCATTTACATCAAATGTTAAAAGATCTACAAGTTGGTAGTATATTTACAATAAATTTACTTTTATTGACTATGTGGGAGGATTATATTAAAGAGTAGTTATATTACAACTCATGTTCAATTTTTCATTTTATTGAATTAAAGTTTGATCAATTAATGTTGTATTTTTTAGAAGGTCTTCTAGTAGGGTACTAATTTTGTTATGAACTATGACTTGCTTATTGGTAAGATTGTATAAGAATTGAGAAAATTTTGATGATTTTCACAACTTGTGAGTTTTTTATGTCTATAAGAAAAAATACAACGTAAGAAATTTTAAATTGCATGTTCAAATAAAGCTTCAACTTCAAATCATCATAATTTTATCTCATGATTTCAAATGATGCTCATTAATGTTGTGAGTATTTAGGCCCCTTTGATGCGTGTGATTGTTCGAATAAACACACAATACACATACAGTAAAACCTCGATTAATGAATAAATTCTCCGGTCCTGACTTGGGTCAGTGTACTAAATGAATAATTTCGCTAAATGTATAAAATATTATTATTTTGAAAATCCTTAAAGGCCCAACAATAATATAAATGAATAATTGATAAAATGTAAAATAAAATGTTAATTAAAAATAACACATAATATTCTTATTTTTATTGATATTTATGACAACTTCTCAAATTCAACTCTTTTGAAAATATTCATCTAAAGTTTTTTATTTTTTCTTTGGTCCTATGTTTAACCCAATCTCATTCTTAATTTTCTGCAAAGCATGCACTGCATTTGATGCATCTTTTTCTTGTTGTAAATAATAGTTATTTAAGGCTTCCACTGCTTGCATTGCTTCTTTTGTTGATATCATTGACAAATTCTGACTATCATCTGGATCTTGATCATTATCAACAAATGTTTTCATTACTCCTTGAATAATTTCTTCATCAGTAGGAGACTCCATTAGTGCATAATTTCTTCATAATTTCTTTCACATCCATTGCATTTCTATAACCTAAATCATTGATAACTTCATGTAATCCATGGATGCCTTCATCTTCATCAAGTGGTTGTTCAGTATTCATATCTTCATCTGACCGAATTTTGCAATGTCAAAAACAATTTGCAATAGTTGTTGTTTTCAGATCAATATTCCAAGTCGCACTAATAAAATTGATAGCATTCAACACACTAATTCAGCACATTAATAATAAAAATGTATAACAAAATGCATGTCACACAAAAAATATAAAAATATTATGTAAATGAATAAATATTCATTTATTGATAAATGCATTATCGATAAATAAATAACCTCACTTAATGAATATTTTTTACCGATCCTAATGATATTCATTTATCGAGGAGGTTACTGTAACCACAACATAACATTTGTTGACGGATGGATCCGTCAATGAAACTTTTAGAACTCAAATTTTTATTTTAATAAGTGGTACATGCCCTATTTTAGTAAAGCACCCCTCCAATATAGCAAAAATTTAGTTTATGATTCACACAACTGATACAAATTATGTGAGACTTCTTTTTATTTCACATATATAAGTGGAAATTAAAGTTTGTGAACTCAAAATATAAGATTTGAGTCCACCTTTTTTAAAATAAAAAGTAACTCCACACAAATAATGTTAGTTATACGAGGTACATATTAAAAAATTCCCGATATAGTATCTCTCTAGTTGGACCAGTGTACCTCTAGTTTCCTTACACCTGTCAACTTCCAAATATACGGTTAAGGTTTATTAAAACTAAACAATCCCTTAACCATAGTTAAATTAAAAATTCACTTTTTGGGTCAGTGCCAAATTGGAAAGAGAAAATAAGTAACTGAATATACCTGAAAATTCCTCGTGTTAGAGGAAAAGATTTTCTTACCAAGTCCTAAGATACCGAAGTCATTGATGCATTTGATAAAGGTGATAATGGGACTTGAAGACATAAAATATGGTCTAAATGCAATAATGTCTTATTTTTTTGTTTTTGGTCTTTTCCATAAAACTCCAACATTCTTTGTAATATAACTTTTAATTTTTTTTGAAGTTCCATATCCTTATACTCAATTTTATTAGCATACCCTTTTTTAATACTAAAATCAATTGTAGCCGTCTATTCATTGTAACAATTATATGCATGCTCATCTTAATTAATTTCATCCAAAGTTTTATTGGGAATTTAACTTTAAAACTCACTGGATGTAATCTCCATAATTCTAACATTATAAAAAATATGAATAAGACTTTGGGAAAAAGGTCTAAAGTTGCTCGTATGATTTGCAAAATGGTGTACTTTTGTTCTTCATTTAAGTTGAGGTTAACTATGCTCTCATCCTTACAAAATTATATTCACACACATGATTTGCTTAGGAATTGTTGGACGCGAGCATTGAGTGTTAGGCGTAAGCCTCTCAGAATAAAGCACCACACACCTAAGGCGTTTTGCAAGTGTCCACACAGGTGCGAGTTCCATATAGGCCTTTTAAAACTCTGCTTCCGATTTGCACAACACTCGGTTGGCTACTCAAATCAGTAAAAAATAAAAGGTTTACAAAAAGCCTTTCAGTTAGATCCTAATGTTGCTCTGGCAAATACTAGGTTCTAATACATACAGATACAAAAAGTTTCAGTTGTTACAAAAACGTATCCGAGGCAACCTATGCGCGGCTCATGTATTGTCCATTCCTAGTATCCACCAAAATTTCCTCCCCTCTATTTATGAATAACGGAACACTAACAACTGCACCGGTGTCAAGGGTAGCTGGCTTCGATCCACCTGCCACATAATACAATTCATATTCACAAACTCGCAGAAGAACAAAGAGAAAAAGAGAACTTACTCTAGACAATTGGCAATCAAATATATATATATATATCATAATAGCCATAGATTAAGCAGAAGAACAACAAGAATTTCAATGGTTGACCCAGAGAAGAACCAAAAGAAATGGATAATTTATAATGCGCCCATTAGAATCAAATCATAGGCAGATAGGAAAGAGTTGCCCATACACCTTGAATGCGAGTCAATATTTAGATATGACTATACTCCTCGCTGTGGATCGTTTCAGGAGAGGTAGAGGTAGAGGTAGACCGAAGAAGTATTGGGGAGAAGTAATTTGACAGGACATGGCGAATGTTCAGCTTACTAAGGACATGACCTTAGATAGGGAGCTATGGAGGATACGGATTAGGGTAGAAGGGTAGTAGTTAGTCGTGTGTTGCCTTATTTCGTAGGTCCATAGTAGTAATCGTAGTAGTACATGTATAGTTTCTTGCCCTTCGACTTCTGTTAGATTCTATTATTTCTTGTATCACCTTTTTTTTGCATAATACTATATCATGCTTTTTACCTTATTTATATGTGGTAGCTACTAGCTACTGCCTCCCTTTTCAGGATGCTTTATCATGACTTTTTCGCTCTCGTTATGTTCATTTTAATATTGCTTTGATCTACTTATCCGTATCTAACCTTTTTTGTCAAGCGTTCTCTTGAGCCGAGGATCTTTTGGAATCAACCTCTCTACCTTCCAAGGTAGAGGTAAGGTAAGCATACACTTTACCCTCCCCAGACCCCACATTTGTTGGATTTCACTGGGTATGTTGTTGTTGACTATACTCCTCGCTACAACATTTTCTATTCAGAAAAGGGTCAACAATGCCCTTAACGTATTAGAAATGACTCAAAAATGCCCTTCTTCCACCTATTGGATCGAATTTGCCCTTCCTTCCACCTATTTGGATCAAAAATGCCCTTAACGTTAAATTTAAGTCTAAAATTGCCCCTCCTTTTAATATAAATTGATGTGGAATATATAATTTTTTTAATTAAATATGTGGCATTATTTTTTATTGATCCACATGTAAGTAGACCCAATCCATTCACAATCCAACCCATTAACCCAAACCCATTTTAAAAGACCCAACACTTCTTTCTCTTCTTCCAACATAGGACCTTAACTATGGAAGAATAACATTGACCTTAACTATCTGAAATTTACCACCATTTGTATTGTTTATTGATTCCAATAAGGTGGCATTCTTGAATTGAATTAGTGCTTGAGGAGTATTTTTGTAACATATGACAGTGATTTGATTTGATAATATGATTGTGTTTTGTTCATTCTTTCTCTCTTGGGTTTTATTTTCTTCATGATTTGTTTATATTGAGCTATTTTAGTTAGTTTCATTTTGATTGTAGGATTAATTTGTGTCCAAAGTTCAAGTCTTACCTATTTCTTTTGCAATTCAGTACTTCTTTACTTATATTAGTGAATCTATGAGTATTATGAGTTGTTACTTTAACACTTGGTTCTTTTCTCTTCTTCATGATTTGTTCATATTGAGCTACTTTTCTTGTTTTCATTGAGATTGTAAGATTAATTTGTGTCCAAAATTTAAGGTCAACAAGAAGAAATATTGTTAAGGCAAATGCTGATTTAAGGTCAATGTTATTCTTCAATGTAAGGAAATCCTCTCTTTTAAAAGCGGATCTTTCTAAATGACTTTCTGAAGCAAAGACTAGAAACTGAAAGAGAGAGAAGACAGTCAGTCCAGCTAGCAACTGAATTTCATGCTTTTAAGCTCAATGCGTTCATTCCCTCTAGGATCATTGAACTAGTTGAATGGAAAACTATGTTGGAAGAAGAGGAAGAAGTGTTGGGTTTTTAAAAAATGGGTTTGGGTTAATGGGTTGGATTGTGAATGAATTTGGGTCTACTTACATGTGGACCAATAAAAATAATGCCACATATTTAATTAAAAAATTATCTATTCCACATCAATTTATGTTAAAAGGAGGGGCAATTTTAGACTTAAATTTAATGTTAAGGGCATTTTTTATCCTGTGGAAGAAAGGGCAAATTTGTTCCAATAGTTGGAAGAAGGGCATTTTTGAGCCATTTCTATTTAAGTGGAAAAATTCTGAATAAACTATAACGAAAGAAGGAAGTGGAACGTCATCCATGGTTTCTACAAACAGAAGAGAGACGGTGTAGTAGCAGGATGAAGAAGGGGACTTCAGAATAAAACTTACATCCCCCATCCCAACCCAACTGAAGGCAAAAGGAAAAAAGAAAAAGGCAAATGTCACACTAATATTCTCGTCTTTGAGGGACCAAGGTAGACAGTTAAGAATATATCCCAAAAAAAAATCAACCTTCACAAGTTTACAGAGCATTATTGCTATACTCTTCTGCTAAAGTTCGAAGGCATGAAGTGTTTATGTTTCCAAAATCCCCTTCTAGGACTCCCAGTTCAATTGTTTCTAGCTAGAAATGAATAAACGATTACCTTGGGCAGTGTCACCTTTGACACCTGGATCAACGTCCACCACTGTCAACTTTACTGTTATAGGCAATTCAAAGTCAATCACCTACGGAAATATTAACCTTAGTATACTGATTACCATTAAAAAAATATATGAAAGAACTTGCTTCTACAAGACGAGCTATAGGATCAATGTGAGACACTGAGTTTATCAATTGACACTTATAGAGGAGAAAATCAGAAGTGCAAACACTTCAGCACTGGAAAATACCTTCCCGTTCCAGAAAAGCAAAGTGCAGTCCATGCCCTCTTTTAGAAACTTTGCTTTATCTCCAACATCTTTTTCATTTAGACGATATTCTTCATAACTGGTCTGCAATAGAAATTGCCCCAAAGTTACCATAGTATATAAAGTGTGTATATGAGGGGGAACAGAAGACAACCAAATTCTAGATCATCCTTCCTAAAAATGGGTATGGACTAAGGAGGATTGGAGGGAACTTGATCCATACAAGTAATGTAACCAATTAAGACATTGTTTTTGCTCAGTAATGTGACCAATTAAGACATTAGTAATCCACATTACACTTTCTCCTTTGTATTTTTATAGGTATTTTATTCATATGCGCACCAACAAGGTGCTGATATTTACAGAAAAAGGACTTTCAGATCCCTTTAAACATGTAGGGAGACGACGAAGATGTAAAACTCTAAATTCTGTGAAATGCACAGCTATACTTCTATTCTCAAATATCTGAATAAACCACTTTAACCTGTCAGACCAGCATAGCTAAATCGAGATAAGAAAGGGCTGAGCCCACAACTTAAGAGACTTATGAGGTGCAACTATAGATCAGATATTTAGAACTTCACTAAAACCAAAAAAAATTAGCTGAACCTTGATGCCCACTCTTATACGTGCTAAAGCTCCTCGAATTTGGGTCTAGTTTTATGTGCCAAAAGGGTAAGATGAAAGACAAAATCTCCATAATAATATACGGGCTAAATATCAATAAAGACAAAAGTAGCATCTTGCATTTAAAAGGGTAATAGTAGGAAAAAGAGAATTGCTACTAGAGTTGGGCATAATCCCTCAAGTGACCAAGCCCATTGATATGAGGCCAGGTTTATGCTTGCTCATTTTCTTTCTTCCTTTTTTTTATTTTCTTTTTGGAGGGAGGGAGGGAGGGAGAAAGATGGAAAAGGGTCACTTTTACGGATTGGGATTTGGGAGCTCGTTAAAAGTATGCTGCATGCCAGTGAAGCTGCACGAACAAAACTAGAAGATTGGACCACTCTATTAAAAGTTACTGTACTTTACCAGATCCATGAAGACATACTGGGCAGCATCCTTGTAAGTGAATTGCTTTGTCTCCTTGTAGATATTTGCCTCTTCTATCTGCAGAGATATTTGAATGTAGACTGAATTTAAGATGACATAAGCAGTGTCAATTTAGTTTGGAAAAAGAACTGACGTCAAAGTTGCAGGTCCATTATCAATGTAACATATCTGACAGTCCTATTTTTTGTTTGTTGAAAATGAACATATCTGACAGTCTTTCAGTAGATTGAAATATATTTTATGTTAAAACAGGAAGGAAAGGAACTTCCACACTGCCTTCGACAGATTTCTATTGCCTGGTGAAAGTCAAACAACAAGAATAGTGATGGCCTTCCTATTAAAAAGGAGCTTGCCACAAAGTTATGAAACTCCTGTCTTTCTTTTCTCTAGTATGATTGTATAATTCACGATTTAACACTACCATTTCGTCAGTCAACAAAAAAGAGATAAGAGTATTAGGTCGTATACACAATTATTTGGATTGTATAAATGAAGTTTGAGGTTATACATCCTTGCTTTATATCTTTCGTTCTCAGCCCTAGATGTTGTAGTAATCCCCAAATTGAGAAAAGGGAAATGACACTTTCCTTTATGTCATAAGCTGATTTCCACCTTGTAGGCGGAAAAGCAAACCAATAACTTCTCATGAATCATGATACATATCTTGCTTTAGTACCATTGTATAAATTTGCATTGTCCGCTTGTAGGTCTCTTGTGATTCACTTCTTTCTTTCTATATCATCAGATACCCCTTGACAACTAAAGCAGGGGATATTTAATATTATTTCTTTATTCAATTCATAATGTGCATTATTTTTCTCCTCAAAATAACTAATCCATCTCCAAACTTAATGAGCTACTTACTCGGACTAGAGACTACATGATGAGCATGATATTTGCTCACCTTCCAGAAAAAGGCCAGATATCCCTTTACTTTTGCTTATGTACACCAAAAAGTAAGCCTTAAAACTAATATTCACAGTCACAGTAATCTCAACACAACATCTTTGCAGATTGCTCAGACACCAGTACCATCAGCCGTGCCGTCAACATGAAACTTTCATCAATTCCAAAATCCATCAACTGCCAGCTATTGTACATACAGAACCTTCTCAAACTTTTTCTCTCTCGGGTATGTTATCTAACCAAGAAAATTTGATCATAGAAATAAATACCATGACTTGTAGTTTCACATCTAATTCACCAAGCAGACACCCTTTGGGAGATCGAGGGTCCAACTCTTCACCACCAACTTTCAAAGATACTCAACTAAATAAGAAATTCAAAGAAAGCAAATCTGGAGACCTTATCCACTGTGCCTGGAAACCCTTTAATTTTGATTGGATTAAAAGTTACTTTTAAAGTTACTTTTACAATTTCAGACATGACTACAATAATAATAAAAGGGAAAAAAAAAAATTTAACAGTTTTCTTAAGTAATGCTCAGAAGAGTTAATACAAACAGGTTGCTGAAGATAACTGGATGGAGCAATTTGTGGGGAGGCCGGAGTGAGTTAAGGTAATATCTAGCCATAAGATGGCAGTTAATCTGTTGCATCGCTAAAGCTCAGAGAAGGTTTTCTGGATAATTTCCACTAGCGTCTTAACACTCAAAGAAGATTCAAACTAAAGTGCATTTTGGACCAGATTCGAAAGGTCTCCAACAACTATTTCATTTCTTGTAGAAAAAATAACAAATGGTTGAACTATATGGCCTATTTGTAGTTCCTCAGTTTGTCCGAAGGTACTTGACAACTTCAACTGGTTGCTTCAAAAAGAATGACTCGTACTACATAGCTAGTTCTTATTATAGATGACATGAATGTGGTATTTTGGTGTGACCTTGGCAATAAAATCCACTGCGAGCATATAAACAGACAGAGTAAGAGAATAAGCATAGAAGAGCAGGTGGTTCCAAAGATATTACCTTACTTCCAGCTCGGAAAGTTTTTTCAACACTGTTCCCTGTTACATAATTGCGCAATGTGGTCCTCACAAATGCAGCTCCTTTCCCGGCTTTACGTGAAGAAACTCTAAACACACCCAAATAATCAGTATTATCAAACAGTAAAAGAGTCGACCAAATTTTAGGTGTACTCAACACCAAACTATTCCATACATATTCATATTAAAAAAAACAGTTCTTGAATTCTGCCTTACGGACTACAAGTTAAAACACAGTCAATTGTACATGGATACATATTCACATTCAAAAAAATCAGTAGGATAAAATATGGTTGTCAATTACACATGCTTATAAAATTTCAAACGTATTAAAACTAGTAACTTCAAGAATTGTAAAAGGTATGACACTTTTACTTCTTTCAAACTAGTTTCTTAGACCTTCTAAAGCCCGAATGTTCACAAACTACTTAGACAAATTACTAGAGCTAGTTCACAACCCCTTTCCTTTTTACTTGTGAAAAAACAAACACATGTTTAGCATAAATAATCAAGCTATATTGCTCGGACTCTTCAAAAATATTACTATATCCGTGTTGAATCCTCTAAAAATGCACGGAGGATCCGACACGCAAACGTCAATAATTTTGAAGAGTCCGAGCAACATAGTAATCAAGCAATAAAAAGCTAAAATCAAATTAGCAACAATGTGTTGGAAATTTGCCTTTGGCGGGAGTTGCGTCCAACCATCTTTAATGGCTTAAACACTAGTGTTCCGCATGTTGGAAACTTCGGTTCTTCACACGTGCATAATCTACTAAGTAAGTAGATGACCGTGAGGCCAAGTATCATCAAATTTCTTTGAGAAATGAAAGAGATATTGGTCCACGAAGTGAGATGTTTGAGGCATGGAAAAGTGTGGTATTTAGACCAATCCTCCCTCATCGGTGGGGAAGAAAGATTTGTTTAGTTTATAAGTCTTAAAATTGGCTTGGGGTTTGGGACCCCAATGTGTTTAAAGGAGGAGGACCTAGATGTGCTTCGGTTCGAGGATAAGCCCACACGCGCGCCGCAGCCGCCCGCCCGTCCGAGCTCGGGTCGTGGTGTATTATCTTTTTGGACCCAAATTACTTTATATTTACAGTTTGGTCCCTGAAGTTTCAGATAAGTTAAATTGGGCAGAGAACTTGTGTTTTTGTTGTTGGTTTCTGGAACGTCAACCAACGTTAATATGCACTAAATTTAGTCATTTATTTTGGCTGAATAACTCTCCCTAAAGGCTAATCCGTTGCACATCAATTCACCATTTATTTTGGCTGAATTACTACCTCCATAATTGTCATTACTTGGCCAGTAACAGCAATTATGTGGGCAGTTGGTAAGTCCTCTCCTTACAACCATATAATGAAGCCTTTGTCAATTGTTGAGACAACATAGAACACACAAACAAAATCAGTTTCTTCCTACTACTTTCCAACATTATTTCATTACTCAAAATTCTTCAAGGTAACACTTGAGTTTCCTTTGCTCATTTGTTGAGTTGCTGTTTTATCTTGGGAGACTATTGTCCAAAACGTAGAAAGGATATATACGGGGCAATCTTGTCTTAAAGACATAGTGTCATCACTCGACTCAGCATATCAAAACTGTTCCAGTTTCTTGTTCCAGTTTATTGAAATTTCAGATTGTTGTAATTTCATTGTGTTGTAATACTTAGCAATTACTTATTTCCGTTTCCTGCACCATTGTAACCAACTAGTTTAAGACAAGATTTTGCTTGTCAGAATCGCTTTAACATGATTTGGAAACATCGTTGTTGATGCCGCGCCATCGCCAATCAAGGCGCAGTCGCCTTCCCCGATCGCCGCTATTGTCCAAGGCAAAGAACTTGTCCGCCTTCCCATCGCTTTCGCCCAAGGCACGTCTACTGCCTTTACTGCTCCACCCTCCGCATTCCACCATGAACACCCTGAAAAATTCATGGGCTCAAACTTTAAGAGATGGCAGCAGAAGATGTTCTACTTGACTGTTATGGGAATGACATGTTTCCTAACAAAAGATCCTCCACAAACTGGAGATGAAATGGACCCTCGCCTTCTGAAACGGGTGAAGGGGGCCTAAGTATCCATGTCATTAATGGCATGAAGATGGTTCTTGATGTATGGAATCATAGTGATTTCATGTGTAAGAATTACATATTGAACTGCTTAGCAGACCCTCTCTACACGGTGTATTGCACCGTTGGCACCGCCAAAGAGCTGTGAGAAAAACTGCAAAAGAAGTACAACGCACAAGATGCAGGTACTAAGAGTTACTTAAAACTCAAGACAAAGGAGATGACCTTTGAAGAGCTTATTATCAAACTCCAAATTCAGGAAGATAATAAGAAGGCCTTGCCTAGGGGTAAACAACCCGCCGAGGCAAAGGCAAAACTGGCCGAGGCCAAAGGGAACCCAAGCAAGAAGGCGGAAGTTCCAGAAAGACGGCAAGACCCACGCGCGGCGGAGATGTTCGAGGTAATCGTCACCACTGTGGGAAACCTGGTCATAAGATCAAGGAATGCCGCAAGCTCAAGACTGAGCAACAACAGAAAGCCAAGGCTAAAGGCAAGACGCATGCTAACGTCGCCAAGTACACGCTCCTGGATGACATGATTGAGGAGTTCTCGGCAGTGGTGCTTAAAGCAAACCTGGTTGAGAATCCCATGACACATCTGTTCCAACAGAGATGACTTCTCCACGTATACACCGGTCACCGACAAGAAGCTGTTCATGGGCAACAACGCTTCCTCTGACGTGTTGGGGGTAGGAAATGTGGTCCTGAAGATGACTTCTGGAAAGGAGCTTACTCTGAAGGAAGTAATGCATGTCCCTGAGATTAGGAGAAATTTAATTTCAGGACCTTTATTAGTTAATGCTGGTTTTAGGCTAGTATTTGAATCCAATAAATTTGTACTCACTAAGAATGACACTTTTGTGGGGAGAGGCTTTGTCTGTGAAGGCCTCCTCAAAGTTAATGGCATGTCTGTAATGCGTCCAAGTAATAAAGTTGAACCTTCTTCTTATTTGCTTGACTCTTCTAATTTATGGCATCATAGATTAGGACACGTTAATTACAAGTCCATCCAACGGTTGGTAAAGTTAGAGTTGTTGCCGTCTATCGCCGTAAACCCTCAACATAAGTGTGAGGTGTGCGTAGAGGCAAAACTCATCAAGCTTCCTTTTCGATCCGTCGAAAGGAATACCGCTCCTCTAGAACTTATTCACACAGATATATGTGATTTGAAGTTCGCACAAACTAGAGGGGGGAACAAGTACTTTGTGACATTCATTGATGATAGCACAAGATATTGTTACCTTTACTTGTTGAAAAGTAAAGATGAAGCCTTTGAAGCGTTCCGACGTTACAGAGCAGAAGTTAAGAACCAACTAAGCATGCAGATTAAATTCATTCATAGCGATAGAGGGGGAGAATACGTAGCGCCATTTGAGGAATATTGTGCCCAATCAGGCATTGTTCATCAAACGACGGCTCCATACTCACCTCAATTGAACGGTGTGGCGGAACGCAAGAACCGCACATTGAAGGAAATGATGAATGCCTTGATCATCAATTCCGGTCTTTCCCAAAACATGTGGGGAGAAGCCGTCCTTACCGCTAATACAATTCTTAACAGAGTCCCACATAAGGGTAAGGACAAAACTCCATATGAATCATGGAAGGGAAAGAAATCCACCTACAAATATTTAAAGGTGTGGGGTTGTTTGGCAAAGGTTGAAGTACCCAAGCCAAAGCAGGTTAAGATTGGGCCTAAGACTATAGATTGCATATTCATCGGATATGCAAATAACAGTAGTGCTTATCGCTTCTTAGTGCATAAGTCAGATATTCTAGATATCTACGGGGGCACAATCATGGAATAAGGAATGCTCAATTCTTTGAAGGTACCTTTCCTAGAAAAGAAAAGGACATAACTTCTCGCAAACGAAGTTATGAACGAAGCTCTCAGGAACCGGGAGTCGCTGACGGCCCGGATCTAGATGGTTCAAATCTAGTGGATCTCGAAGTGGCTGAATATCCGGAATCTAGTGTTCCAGATTCTCAGAACTTAGAGACTCCAGAGATGGAACTAAGGCGACGTAAAAAGGCCAGGAAGGATAAATCCTTCGGTCCTGACTTTGTAGCTTATATGGTTAATGATGAACCAAGGACAATTGCTGAAGCATTGTCAACTCCAGAGGCACCGCTCTGGAAAGAAGCTATTGAGAGTTAAATAGGCTTCATTCTGCATAACCATACTTGGGAGTTGGTTGATCTTCCTCCGGAAAATAAATCGTTGGGGTGTAAATGGATACTCAAACGGAAGTATAACACAGATGTGTCTATAGATAAGTACAAGGCCAGGTTGGTAGTCAAGGGCTATTGGCAGAAAGAAGGTCTTGACTACTTTGACACGTACTCCCCGGTATCTCGGATGACATCCATACAGGTATTAATTGCGATCGCAGCTTTGCGTGACCTTGAGATACATCAAATGGATGTCAAGACAGTCTTCCTAAATGGTGATTTGGAAGAAGAAATTTATATGGACCAACCCGAGGGGTATGTGGTTCAAGGGCAAGAGAAGAAAGTCTGTCGGCTTGTCAAATCTCTGTACGGGCTGAAACAAGACCCGAAGCAATGGCACGAAAAAATTTGATAGTACTTTACTATCAAAATGTTTCTCCATTAATGAGTGTGATAAATGTGTCTACATGAAAGGTAACTCTGACTTATTCGTCATGATATGCCTGTATGTAGATGACATGTTGATCACAAGAAGCAGTTCTAGGGTAATCCTAGAGACTAAGAACATGTTGAAACAATGCTTCGACATGAAGGATATGGGTATCGCAGATGTCATCTTAGGGATAAAAATCTCTAAGACGTCTGACGGACTGGTCTTATCTCAATCTCACTACATCGAGGATGTTTTGAGAAAGTTTGAGATGTTTGACAGTTCACCAATAAAGTCACCAATGGATACAAATCAAAAGGTTGATAAAAATCATGGTGCACCCGTATACCAGGAGCGATATGCACATGCGATAGTTTGATGTATATAACAAACTACATCCGACCTGATATTGCTTATGCAGTCAATAAGTTGGCTAGGTTTACCCGTAATCCGAGTGATGATCACTGGAAGGCGTTGAATCGGGTATTACAATACTTGAAACACACGTTAACTTTCGGGTTACATTATTCGAGATATCCAGCTGTACTAGAGGGGTACAGTGATGCAAACTGGATATCTGATATAGATAACACCAAGTCCACCAGTGGGTATGTATTTACAATTGGTGGTGGGGCTGTGTCTTGGAAATCCTCAAAGCAAACTTGCATCGCCCGATCCACAATGGAATCGGAGTTTATTGCTTTAGACAAAGCAGGAGAAGAAGCTGAGTGACTTCATGACTTCTTAGAGGATGTTCGTGTTGGAAAAAACCCGTACCTTCTGTAATGATCCACTGCAACAGCCAGTCGGCTCTAGGAAGGGCACGAAATGCTATGTACAACGGCAAGTCTCGTCATATTCGACGGAGGCAGAAGACCGTTAGGCAGTTGATCACCACGGGTATAATATCCATTGATTACATTAAGTCAAAGGATAATATAGTAGACCCGTTGACAAAGGGCTTACCCAAGGATCAGATGTTCTGCATGTCTAGGGGAATGGGCTTAAAACCCAAAGTATAAGGACCAATATGGTGGTAACCCAACCTTACTGACTGAAAATCCCAGTAATTTGGTTCAATGGAAAAACTAAGCTGTAAAGGTTCAGTTGATCGCTTCAGTAGAAGCATGAGCACTTCGGATAGTGATTTCTGTAAAGAAACACCAAATCCAAAGTCGTTCCCGCGATAGACGTTAAGTGCTATCTGCAGTATGGGTAAAGGTTAAGTTTTCAAAACCTTTAATGATCCTCAACAGTTGAGGTTAGGTTTGTAGAAACTTTTAATGGTTCCTAACACTTGTGAAGTGGGGTATAGTAGGATACCTTGTAGGAGACCACCTATTTAAGTGTGAGGACATGCCGCCTCAAATGAACGCACTTAAGAATCCAAGAAGTTGTTCACGGCCACAACGGACAAAACATTACGAAGAAAAGAGTAAGGGAATTTGTTGTGTTGGTACTATTGACTTGGCTTACACTAAACACTGACGGTTCAAGACATCACGTTCACCGCGCAATAAGTAAGTCCGATGGTATTTAACTATGGAAGGTTCAAAGCTGAAGTTACCTCTCCTTATGCAACATCGGTCAGCTGAAATATTGCTGAAAAGGAAAAAGGCACCATGTAAGTACGTCAAAATCTCTTTCAAGAGGGGATTGTTGGAAATTTGCCTTTGACAGGAGTTGCGTCCAACCATATTTAATGGCTTAAACACTAGTGTTCCACATGTTGGAAACTTCGGTTCTTCACACGTGCATAATCTACTAAGTAAGTAGATGACCGTGAGGCCAAGGATCGTCAAATTTCGTTGAGAAATGAAAGAGATATTGATCCACGAAGTGAGGTGTTTGAGGCATGGAAAAGTGTGGTATTTAGACCAATCCTCCCTCATCGGTGGGGAAGAAAGATTTGTTTAGTTTATAAGTCTCAAAATTGGCTTGGGGTATGGGACCCCAATGTGTTTAAAGGAGGGAGGACCTAGATGTACTTCGGTTCGAGGATAAGCTGACACGCGCGCAGCCGCCGGCCGCCCGTCCGGTCTCGGGTCGGGTCGTGGGCTTCTTCTGGTATTATCTTTTTGGACCCAAATTACTTCATATTTACAGTTTGATCCCTGAAATTTCAGATAAGTTAAATTGGGTAGAGAACTTGTGCTTTTGCTGTTGGTTTCTGGAATGTCAACCAACGTTAATATGCACTCAATTCAGTCATTTATTTTGGCTGAATAACTCTCCCTAAAGGCTAATCCGTTGCACATCAATTCACCATTTATTTTGGCTGAATTACTACCTCCATAATTGCCATTACTTGGCCAGTAACAGCAATTATGTGGGCAGTTGGTAAGTCCTCTCCTTACAACTATATAATGAAGCATTTGTCAATTGTTGAGACAACATATAACACACAAACGAAATCAGTTTCTTCCTACTACTTTCCAGCATCATTTCATTATTCAAAATTCTTCAAGGTAACACTTGAGTTTCCTTTGCTCATTTGTTGAGTTGTTGTTTTATCTTGGGAGACTATTGTCCAGAACGTAGAAAGGATATATACGGGGCAATCTTGTCTTAAAGACATAGTGTCATCACTCAACTCAGCATATCAAAACTGTTCCAGTTTATTGAAATTTCAGATTGTTGTAATTTCATTGTGTTGTAATACTTAGCAGTTACTTATTTCCGTTTCCTGCACCATTGTAAACAACACAATGTACTATGACTATGAGAAGTACATAATAATCTGAACATGTGAAATGGGTGGTGGTCATTAATCACCTATGACCTTGCAAGGAGCTCCATCCACTTCAATGTTGCTTCCCACTTTAATATCATTGCTCGAAAACGCAAATATCTCTGGAGGAAAAAAAACAAGAACATCGTCGCGGTTACTAAACAAATAATCCATGGTTTTTGTTTCTTTTCAAGGGGAAGCTAGGAGTTACTTACTTGGGAAGCGTTGGGATGTTCTGTGGAAAATGGAGGTAGAAACAAGGAATGGCTTTGTTGAGGAATTGGCAAAAAGAGATAGCTTCAGTCCCGCCATTGTTGCTTCTCAAGAGACTGGAGATGGACCTATACCATCCCTCTCTGTAGATAAGGAAAGTAAAATCTATATTTATATCTATTTATTATTAAAAGCGGAAGAAAAAGTCGTCAAGTGACCCTTAAGAAAAAAGTCACATACTATAATTAGTAAATAATTAATTAATTAAGTAGTTAATATTTAAAAATAAAAAAATAAACAAAAGTCACGGTTTCAATGAAAAACGCATCTCCACCGAACCAAGTAATTATTGGCATTTCTAATAAAATATTTATCTATTTTAAATTGTTAACTGACACTTAATTTTAAAAAGCACATGTAAATTATTGGCATTCTAATAAAATATCTATATAGTTGAAAGAAATAATCTTTGCTAATTTTTATTAATGAATGAGTATATATATAATTTACATTTTTCATAATATGAAAAATTCTATTACTATTCTACTCTAAAAAAAAACTTATTATATTTGTACAAGAATTCTACAATTATGATAAGTGTACAATGCTAATTAAATATAAATAACATGTTACCAAATATAGCACCAAACCGTGATATAATCGGCATGTATATCACGGACTCCAAATTGTTTTGTGTTTCCGTGATATACACGTTATATACAAGGCATTGTCTATGTCGTGTATATCGTGTATATCACGGTATACTTTCACACCCCCGCAGTCATAGTGGGCGGTCATCGTACACTGAGATTGTCCCTAAAGTCTTCAAATAGAACTGAGGGAAGATCCTTAGTAAAGATGTCTGCAATTTGATATCATAATAATTGAGTTATTCCCGAAAATACGAATTAAGTATCTTTTCTAACAATCAAATAAGATTTAAATAAAAATAAAGTTTATGAGTTCTTATAATAATAATCTCAAATTAATGTATCATAATAATTGAGGTCACATATATACACATATTTAATAAATTTCTTAATTGAAATGTAAATTTGCGCAAAAATTATTAGATTCACGTGCTCTAGAATTCAAAGGTGGACATAGAATTTGAAGACGGGTACCACTATCTTTAACATAGTCATGTCAATTATTAGCTACAAAGGCATGCAACTCTCTTAAAAACTTACAATTTAAATGCTTTTCATAAATTTAAATCGAGAATTTTGATAATTTGATATTTGATAATTCGGTTTTCGGTACAATATTCATGAGTGATTTTTATAATTTTGATTTTTGTGATTGATATTCGGAAAATATAAATTTACCGTTCGATAAATACCAAATACTGATGTAATTTTTAATAAAGGCCTAAAATCAACTTACTATTTTTATCCATAAAAGCTTCTTTGGATAATATTATACTAGTTTTTTATTATTATTTGTACTCCTCTGATTTTTATACTCACACTGCTCTGTTTTCTCAATGATATGAATTGCAGAATTGATGATTTAGAACGAATCAGTTTCTTCTAATTTTGATTGATTTAGAGCTTATGTATCTCATCAGTAAAGTTGATTGAGATGTTTCCTCGAAGTTCAACGTTTAGTTTCACTAATGTACATCTTTGTAATTAAGTTTATTGTTCTATTTCTATGTTCCTTATTTGTGAAAATTTGAACTTATATTACGTGTAGTTAAACATGATCATGAGTTATTAGTTCATTTTTGTAAATCGATGAATTTTAATAGCAAGTGAGGTTTGTTGTATCATCTTCTTCTATATGTGCTTGTTAATTGTTATATAACCATTGATGTAATACAGTAAACTCAACTTAATATGGTATTACCGAATATCGAACCGAATCGAAGTTTGATTTACCGAACCCAAATTTTCAAAATACCGAACCGAATACCAAACGCCCACCCCTAACTGCCGTATTTGACAACTTTGCAAAAGCAACCTTAGCCCTCGGGGGTTGACCTCGTGTTGCATCAATTCAGTGCGCAAATAAGTTCATACAGCTGAGTTTTATAGCATGTATTGGTGTTTAGCCAAGATTTTAAAATTAGCTTACTGAAAAATAATATGTATTTGACTAATGATTTTAAAAAGAACTTTTGAGCTTTGATCAAATTTTTAAAAGTGATTATAAGTGTATTTTCTTAAAAGGTGTTTTCTTTATTAAAAAAATGAATTAATTATGATGTATGAAATTTAGGGCAACAATGCTATCAAAATTAACCCGCCTTTTTAATTCTTCAAAAAATGACCCACTCTTTTCTCTCATATCTCTCTTGCCCGTCCTTTCTCTCTTCGATTTTCACCGGAAAATAGAGAAAGAGAAAACACCGCAGTAGCAGGTGGCGAACTGAGTAGCGAACACCGCCGGCCATTCCAACGACGATTTGAGCCAGCGCCGTCGTAGTAGATGACGGAAGCAGATCAAAATCAATAAGATATCATCTCATGGAGAAGACAGTAACACCGCCCCCGCCTCCGCCGCCGATAATGCTATCGTTGCCAGACTACGATGAGTTTCTCTCTCTCACTCTCTCAAATATGGTGTGGCTGATGGTTTTCGTTGATTCTCCTCTCTTTCTTACATTTGATGTGGTTAGTGGTCGTCGGAGCTCTTCCGCTGCCGCTTAGCCGTTGTTAACGGTGTTGGAGTTCGCCGAAAAACGAAACTCCAACGATGGCGGCTACTGCTATGTTGGTGTTGGTGTTTGTATAATATTATATAATATTGTATGTGTATATACACACCTCTTATACACTATTATATATTTTTATACACCCATATACAGTTCCGATTCGACAAAGGTAGAATGCCTGGTCGAAGGTCCAATACAGTAGGTAGCAGGCGTGTTCGTTTTGGCTCCCGAGTGAGAAAGATAAATAGGCGATGCACCATCCTTGCTGCTACGCACGTTTTCCTTGACTTGATAGATTCATTCAATTGAACCCACACTCAAAGGAGGACCATAAGCTCGGGGCTGGACGAAACAGAAAGTTTCAGCATGTTGAAAATGGGGTTAGATCATCTTGAGGTTCGTGCGGTTGGTGAGAGGACCCAGGCAACATAGAATGACCCAAATCGGGGGTTCATAATGTATTTTGTCTTGTATAATTTTATATATAAGTGTATAATGTTGTGTATGGGTTATACTTTTACAATATAATTTTTAGATTAACTTTTTGCAAATGTTGTATATGGGCTATACTTTTACAATATAATTTTTTTAGATTATCTTTTTGCAATATAAGTGAGTGAGGTGTATATTTCTGAAATTTTCCATACTCTCCTACTATTTTCTCTTAAAAATTTGACTAAACACCTTCGCCTTTTTAAAAAAAAAACAAACAATTTTAACCTTCCAAAAACTTGTCAAACAGGCAATTAAACACACAACACATACACTCCACTATTTCTCCAGGTACACTTCCTGTCTTCTCTCTCTTACTTTCTCTCAAATTGTGCTATGATTGATTGAATTATAATTCTCAATAAATTGGGAGGGTAATTCAATTCCTAATTATTTGAAAGATTTTGGTTAAAATCATGCACGCAACCTGTTCGACAAATTGTCTGACAGGAAAATTAGTTCACTGGTGAAAAGCGACATTAGAAGATGCTTGAACATCCTTTGTGTTGCTGTGTAAGCTCAAATAGCAAGTACTCTGTCGTATGATATTTGCGAAGCTTTTGTGTTGGGGGTGGTATTTGTAATTTATGTCATCTGCTGAAGCTAAAACCCAAATGCTGGAGAAGAATTAGAACCCCTATGATCAAACACGGTGGAGTTATTTTATGCCTAGAATGTGTTTGTCGATTTCTCTCAATGAATTCTGTCACTGTGCTGCATTTTTCTTCACTGTAATGCTGATTAAATATGGTATAGTTGTTAGTTTACAATGTTAATTGTGGCATGATATTGGAGATTGGATGATAATGAGAACATGTGATGCATAGCATCTTCTCTTTGGTCGAACTAACAGGATTGATTCAATGAAGGTTTTCAACTGTTTGAGCGTGAATTACGCCATAAAGAATTTATTGACACTGGCTTAGGTTGAATGTGAGTTTGAATTTTATTTCAAACTGAATAAAGGTTTGGATTTACTGTGTTGTTGATGTCATCAAGTTTGGCGGCATTGCCGGGGACATTTTGACAATTTTGCCGAAAGTTAAGGATATGGGCAAGGGTCACCAAGTTAAGAATAACCACCACTCGATCAATTCTGATTCCAATATGCCATGATAAAAAGTTAACACAAAACAAAACTACACGAGAATGGGTCGTTATCCCCGAGAACGCACAAAAATTGGTGACGTCCACAACACACCTCTAAAAGAGATATGATGTGGTCGTATGCTATATAATTTACCCAACTATGAGTTGGGGGGTCAAATCCCACATTGAACAATATAAGGGCAATCAAGCTAGTGAGGATTTATCACCAATTAAGCTAAGGCAAACACTTTCCAAGATTGTGCTTTAAGTTAAAACTACTGAAGATAAAAATTAAACCGAGAAAACATGTAAAGTGATCAAGGGAGAAAATCTCAAAATAGCATGTACTTCTTGCGAGGCTTGCTAAGATTCTTCATGTGACAGACATCGGAAAAAAGTAGTCCGTTGAACGATCACCAATCGAGGGCATCTTCATGACCTCTTTCGGCAAAAAATATATCACAAAGCCCTAACTAGGTACTATTTACTTATAGGAGTCTTCTTCGCTAGTAGTTGAACACGTATTGATTATTGAAATCTGGTAAAGGAGGATGAATTTCACACTTTAGACCATTTAAATGGATGTAAATTTGAACTTTACCAAAAAACGACAACTTTTCTATGTTTAGACCTATAATAGTTTGCTTTGTTATAGATTTAAAACCAAAAAACCCGTTAAGGATAATGGTAGTGGTGGTGTTTATATTTGTGCAATGTGCTCCAATAAATATTACTCCCTCTGTCCAAGTTAAGTGTCTTAGTTTGACTAGGCACAAAGTTTAAGGAATAAAAGAAATTTTTTGAATCTTGTGGTCCTAAATTAAAGATATGTGTAAATTGTAATGTACTAAAATGTCATTTGAATCTTGTGGTTTTGAACTTGCTATGTAGAATGTTTGAATTGTCAACTTACTAAATATAGAAAGAGGCTCTCTTTTTGGGACAGATCAAAAAGAAAAGTAAGACACTTAAATTGGGACGGAGGGAGTATCATTATTTCTGGATATGTATTGAAAATTGGTACCAGCAAAATTCCAAACCACTGTGTTTATATCCTGGATTCTCTCATGTTTGTGAGCGTCTTTGATCTGTTTACGGGTAAGTTCATATGGTTATCCTTCAAGAGTTCACAAAAATGCCGTAGTCAAGGTGTAATAAGATCCTGCTAAATTTGTTGTAGTTTTGATGCATCATTCCTCCAACAGGAAACAAATTTCTTGAATCTAAAGTAAGTGTTTCACAAATTAACTGATTGGTTGGTACTTTTGCAGATGAGGTATATGAAACCATCCAACTTGTTTCATGAATTACTGAAGTCAAATACACTTGGAAGTAGCCGCTTACTTGGGTTGGATGTGGGCAATAAGTACATTGGTCTAGCTGTTTCGGATACAACAAATAAAGTTGCATCACCTCTCGCGTAATGTAGCTTCTCTGAAACATCTAAAACTGTGATCACATTGAAACAATTATGCCCATGTTCAGTTCTATTACTTCTTTGTGTTAGAAAAAATGACATTAATGTTGGGTATATGCAGTGTTCTCGTCCGCAAGAAAACAAATATTGACTTGATGGCCAAAGATTTACAAAGTCTGGTAAGGCTCATTATATAGTTAATTTACGATTTCTAACAGTTGTGGTTCATTAGGTAGCTAAAGAGTTTTGTTTCTTGTCTTCTGCTACTTATACCTAATTCAAAGGCCCAAATCAATTATTCAGTCAGCATGCGCATTTACATGTGAAAGATTCTAATTCCGAACAATTGTTTTTCAAAAGACCACCATTTGTTATAAACCCTGCTCTCTTCCATTCAATTTCTCTCTTTTCTCCACATTTTACCATTGCGGTACTATAAAAAAAAATCTGAACTGAGGTGAGTACTAAGTTACTTGAACATGCATGGTGTATACATCATATTTAGATGACAATAAAACTTGCTTTCAAAAATAATAATGAATAGTTTACTACTGCAAAATGCAAACTTTCATCATCCCTTCCCTGTTCATGTAATTCTTGTTTTCCTTTTCTTCTTGCTGCAGGTTTCTGACCTCTCCTTGGGGGGCTTTGTTTTCGGCTATCCGTTTGATAGACAAAAGATTAGTCGAGATGTATGTTTTCACTTTGATAATGATCACCTTACTTTGTTGACACTGTTTGAAATCAACATTTTTCCTGTCTTTTACAGGCTGTGCAAGTTAAGTTATTCATTGATGACCTTTGTCGGATGGGGAACTTAAAGGTGTAAATTACACCTTTAGGGATGAATGCTTCACATCTAAGGTATGTGATCTTAATTTTTTAACTTTGTAAAAACTATCATGGATTAGTCATTTCTTCATGTCAAGATAGTATCACACAATAATTCTTTTTGGAAGGTTGCGACTAGTTTATTTTAACAGTCACACCACAAAATAATGTCAGTTGATGGACTTAAGGAGGATAATTGAGCTTGAACCTTCATTTGTTCTTGTTAGTGCTAACATATAGTTTCTTGTAAATGAACGATTTAGGCCTATCACAGCATGATTCTTTAAATAACTACCGAAAGCAAGCTTTTACCTCTGTAAAGAATTTTGAACCTCTCTGTAATTTTCCTTTTAGTTTTTAACTTTTTATTAGTTGAAGTTTGATTGATCTCATGCTCCAACCCCACCCCAACTGTTTGTCTTTGATCATTTCATATTAGCTATTGAAATGGGAAATGACCAACAATTATATTTATTGTTTTGCTTTCAGAATGTCGAGATGTTACTACAAACTTTAAAGTTTCACCCAACACAGTCGAAGACTATGTTAGACAAATTTGCAGCAGTTGGAATACTTCAGGTAACAAAAGATCTTACCTCATCTCTGCAGTTGAGTTAAAAATATAATTTACCTCAGTGAAGAAGTATGTTTCTTTTCAACACTCAAGACAAGGTCCTTATTAATCAACATTCAATTAAAACGAGAAAAAGGTGAAATAGATTTCAGGGTGAAATTTTAGGAAAAACTTTTATCTCATTTGTGAAAAATTAGTATTGTTTGTACAAAAATAAATTTATCTTGCATTTCTTAGCTGAAATAATCTCTACTTGACCATAATTGTTTGCTAGGTTCCTTTTATTTTTTCGTGTTTCTTATTTGGGGATGTCAAATTGTGGTTTGATTAAAACAGGTATATTTAGAATAGAGAGTTCATTAGTTCAAACTAGAGGAGCAGTATATTTTCACTATTTAGCTTTGCATCCTCTAGAAAAAAAAAACAAATTTGGTGTTATTAAAGGCTTTGTATATGCTGTAATACAATAATTGTGATGGTTTGTGGCAGGGGTACCTCGACTATGTTAACAGGAAACACGCCTGAGAAGATCCTTATTAACACAACCTACATCTGATTACGTTAATTTCTTCAAAAGATGGACGTGTGTCTACATTGTATGTACTTGTACTACACATCGAAGCAATTGTGTTCAAAAGCAAGACTTTGACCACAATTTCATCTACTTGCGAATTACTAGCTATTATTTCAAGTTCAAATCTCCTTCAGCTTTCTGCAGAGCTCAGTTGAGGAAATATGAAAAACTTGACCTCTTGCTATGTATCATTTGCCAAAGTCTGAAACGTTGCCGGTGAAACAAAATTTTAGGGTGTGTTTGGTATTCTGATACAAGCTCCTTAGAAGAAGGAACAAACTAAATACGATTACATATGTACCATTTTCCAATTCGAGCTGTCTTTGATACTTCGTACTGTAATGCTACAGATTTTAGATCTTTCTTTTATGTTTTCTTTCTCGGTTACAGTATTAACAGGGTAAAAAATTACTTGGTAATATTTACACCAAATCAACAGATGCATGGCATATGTCTACACATAAATTTGTCTCACTAAATCATGGTTAATCTATATATGTTCCCGCTCTAATAATTGCTTATCCATGTTAAGTTGACATAGTTTGGTGTAACACTAAGTGGAAGGTGCGTATAATTTTTTATTGGTTTAAGAGGTCCATACATCAGAATTTTGATATATAGGTAGCTCGTGTAAAATCGATAAAAGGTCACAAAGCTTTTGGAAAACCAATCTTCCAATGTACCATTAATTTTTGCCTCCGCATTTTGACCCATTTTTTAATTTTAATCTGATTTTTGAGTCCATATTATATGTAAACTTTCATTGAAGTGAAATACTAAATTATCCTTGTATTCTGGACTAGAAAAGCACATCTTTGAAAATCTCATGTGACATTCTGTGAACAGCATGATATATAGACGTGAAGAAAAGTGCATGCTCTTTTGCTGCTAACATTTTTCAAAAGAAATGGAAAAATGATTTCATCACCTGGAGCAGTTCAATAAAGCTATTCCTTCAGTCCTTGCCATTTTCTGAATACACTTTTTCCACCTAGCTCTTGCTCTATGTATTTTCTGGAAAGGCAAGGGCTTGACAAGCTCTGTTATGCCTCTAGCAATATGTGAACGAATTCGTTGGCAAGGATCATGCCAGCCCGGAAGATTCTTGTCATCGGTTACGTATTGCCTGAGGCATTCAAGGCTGGTCAGCCCTTGCCTTCCAAAAAATCAATTGGGGCGTGATGGAAGTGGAGAGAGACAGAACAAGAGCAGCTAGTAGGAGATATAATCAGACAAATTGTGGACACAATTTTTACTTTTAAATATCCTATCAAAAGAAGTTTTTCTTGCATCCATATATATGGCATGCCATTGAATTCATACGATGCACGCTACTACTATACGTTGATCTCTTTTTTTTCTTCTTCTTAGTTGATTGGTGAATGATATATAACAACGATCAGGTACATTTCAGTTTAATTCATTTCAGGTGCTGCCAATTGCTGGATGTTACTCAATTTAGATAAACACCACACCCCACATGTCAGAATGCCAACTATAAGAAGAAGAGAGCCTGATTGAAGAAGATACGTTTTTAATGTAAAATTTGCAATTAATTAAGATGTGAAATTTAATCCTTTTGTATGTTGATTCACAAGTTTAATGAAATATTAAATGTTTGGCCATTATATTTCCACTTATCATGTTAACTTATATTGTTACTCCTAAATGGAGGGTATTATTAAAATAATCTAAATTTGATGTATTACTATGTAAACGGCTTTAAAATAATTAATTAATTCAAAGTTAAATATACTTAATGAAATACTAGTGTCACGATCCAAGCCTATGTCAGAGGATGGGCCGAGAGGGTGAGTCATAGAGAAGGACAATTAAATTTTTAGGTTGACAAACTTCTGAATAAGAGGTGCATATGATAGTTTTGGCGAATCCTACATTGATATGAAAATCTCTATTTTTTTACTGGATTTTTTATTGAAAATTTTTCAGCGGCTATTTCCTACTGAATGTCGGTGAAAAAAAATCTAAACAGTAGTATTTTCATACGAAAAAATTAAGAAGTTTCCTAGTGTTTCAATGGAAACCTGCTCCCACCATACGTTTTCACAATGAGTTGTTTCGGTGAGAATGAAGTAGAGAAATCATGTTTTGTATCACAAATTTTTCACTTAATGTCGGTGAAAAAATCTCTTCTAAGAATAATAAAAAAGGAAGGTGATAAGCTTTATAAGACATAACACATGGCATAACACAAATCTCTTTTTAGGGCTCGACAAAGACAAGTCCGAGCGGGCCTACATGGACTTGGATTGTAACAACCACACAAAATTTACTAATAACTGAGATATCAAAAGTGCAATTATCTCTTATTTTTTAATAGACCTTTTCCTCTGCTTTTATATTACTCATTATCTCTAAGTGCATGACAGCATGTGTAAGAAGATAAGTACAAGTGTAAAATTGGCAAATGAAAAAACAAGGTAAAGTTCCCACCCAAAAATAGTACTGTGTGATTTTAATAGTACCGTTCGTTTAGAATGGAGGATTTTCAGAAATCCTGCCATGCAAGGTACATAAATAGTGTAGAGAATTTTGGTGAATCTCGAGCCTTACTTGGTGGATCTACTGAAAAATGACTAGAAAATTTGTTTATTAGGAGTAGAAAATTGTGATGGCGAAAAAAAACCTTCGAGGAAGGAGTCATCCCGAGTTGTTTTGGTGACAGACGCCAGATTGTAAACAGCGTCTGTTATTTTTTTCTGAATTTTACATTATAGGATCTCTTTTTTCTTTATTTCGAAAAATTGTAAAATTGATACTCAGTGATTGCTATACTACTACTCTTCATAAAATGAAAGAATTTTATTTTAATTTTTTTCCTTGTGATGGAAAGTATGAGATTTGGCTTTTGATATGAATCACTCGTCCAGCTCCATGCAAAGAATTTGAACATCATTTTATGACTCTCCACTTGCCTAAACATCCCTTTCTTCTACTCGAGTCTCATGCACAATCAGGCGAAGAAAAGGATAATTCATTTTTGTCTCTCTACAACAACATACCCACAACGTGGGGTCTGAGAAGGGTAGAGTGTACGAAGACCTTAATTCTATCTTAGTAGGTAGAGACTCTTTCCGAAAGACCCTCGGCTCAAGATAAAACATAAGCACAAGTAAAGCAAGAGAAATGATCAGATCCAGACAAGAAATTTAAAGCAGTATGAAAATGATGGTAACAAAATCGAATAAGTGATGATGAAACATTTTAAAAAAAGAATCAGTAACTAACGCAATAAATTTTTCTCTCTATATATATTTCTTAATTTTTAAGAATACTATGATATTATTTAGCATATCACCGAGAGTCGTGATGGGATTGATAGGATCCCTTAATTCTTGATAATAGAAAAAAATCTGGTTAGGAGTAACTCAAAATTAGTCGGGCCAGGTTGAGTTTCTTATCAAAATGTTGGGTGATTTTACTATACAGTTAAAAACAAATAAAAGAATTGATTCTGATTATGTGAACTTACTTACATTGTCTATTTCTATGTTAGATGGAAAAAGACTTGCTCATTTTATCAATATCAAACTTAGATAAAAAAAAAAGTTGTGGTAAATTGATAATCATCTTAAAACTAATCTACTTGAAGAGTAAAAGTTTATAAAGTCCATGCTAACTGATTTAGGACTAAACATAATACTTATTTTTTGTTGGAGAATTATAAAAAGCAAAAATTGTGACGGAAAGTCAAGGAGTACTTAAGTGAGTTGAACAGTTCAAAGAGAACGAGGACATGCTAGGTAAGTAGTGGTGAATATGTAAAATTTAATGAAAACGGCTATAAGGATGAGAAGGTCTTGTCTATACATTGATTCACTATCTCATGAACCTGCTGTCCAAAGTTTAAAGAGCTGAAGATGAAGAATGCAGATCAGACTAGTATTGCCTAAAGAAGATTCAGTAGGTTTTGATTTCATCGCACCTGGTGAGAGCTTTGAGGCGTTCACATATGGCATCAAGCCAAGGCAACTAATAGTCATATTCCTGCTCATTTTGGTTACTATCTTTTTCTGTTTTGACGTTCAGAACTTGGACTATTTCCAAAAAAAATTCTGCTTTATTTTTTTCTCAAAAGACAGAATCTTTTGAGAGAATAAGCCACAAGGAAGGTGGCCTTTGCTAAAAAAAAAAAAAATGTAATAACCACAAGGTCAAAGTATAGTGAGTGTATATATTGTCACTTAATTTTTTTAATAACGGTGATGTGCAAGCCCAGGTAACTACTACTACTACTACAAAAATTCACCTATATTTTTATCTCTGAGACGGAGTTTAACAAAGGCGCACCCGCTAATTTTTACTTGATCACTATATTTTTATATTGGAAACTAGTAATCACATAAAAAAAATATTGACTTAATCCCAAATCTTAGAAAGTAATCCTGGATTAAAGGCATGGACACCCCGACCTAAACTTTGGCTCGGCCGTTGGCGCTAAGCCACATCCTTCGGTTGGTATTTTTTCTTTCCGGCCACCATATGGTTTCCCTTATAGGCTTAAGGAGATCAATTATCTATGTAATTAGTCTTTATTGACCGTTGTTCTAATCGAGCACTCACTTTTCTTTGCCCAATTCCGTCTAACCAAACAAAACCACAAAACCAACATATTTATTGCAAATTCATATTCCAAAGCAGCCAAAAGTAGCAATTATTTAATTATACACATAACTCAATAAATATTACGAGTAGCAAAACCTTTTACTATCATTGCACAACTGAAATATAACCACGATTCCGAAGTTTTGCAAGAGACACCTTCTTGAGTAGGTCGTGCAAAACTATACACAAGATCGTTCGTTCAACTTAAGTTACAAGATGATAGATACTTTCAACATAATCTAATTTCATATTAACATCAGATTTCTCTAATTTTTCAATGCTCACTTGCGGTCTATCAGCATTAAGAGAGATGCACAGAATCAATGTTGTTTAGTTTGTATTTGTATAATTAATTCCAACATAAAATAATAAAGTGTTTGGTTAACCACAATAAATTGATGCATAAGAAAAAGTAATCTCAGTTTAACTGACGCAACATTTCTTGACCGTACAGTTAAGCTATGTAAAAGTTGATGTATTATTTTACATGGCATAAAATGTAAAACAAGGAATTTGTATATCAGCAATACGAGAACTAAACCATAAAGCAAATCTAAAGCG
Source organism: Anisodus tanguticus (assembly GCA_034509755.1). Lineage (NCBI taxonomy): Eukaryota > Viridiplantae > Streptophyta > Magnoliopsida > Solanales > Solanaceae > Anisodus > Anisodus tanguticus. The sequence continues at coordinate 33,750,266 of CM067557.1, read as the reverse complement.
AGTAATCATGCATAAAATCCCTCATTATTGATCATCACATTATAATTTCTTCATTATTGATCACCGCATAATAACCACTTTAACTATTTATTATTCACCCAACACTTTCATCATTATTCACTGCATAACAAACCCCACCCCACCCCATATTAAAGAGACAAGTTATCCCACCTTATCATTTCAAGGCAGAGAAGTAACATTCCCTTCATGCTGCACACATTCTCTAAGGTGGCATAAAGTTTGTTCCTAAACAATTTCACCCTTCATTAAGCTCAGGTCCCAAGTGAAAGACCATCGTGCATATACGGAAAATTTCCCCTATCATAATTGGGAGTTTATGTGTACTGTTAACGATGAACATATACATAAATAGGACCTCACTGAACTGTGAGAGTTGCACTAGAATGACACAAGCATAAAGAACCTCATGCCAACTGAAAAAAGAGCTGATCGCGATATCACTTGATGTTTACATTCTAACCGCGCAATCATTCTTCAGCAATGGACTAATATCAGACATTCCCGTGGGAAATGTGATTAGGCACCTCTCCCTGATTATCCAAAGGCATATACTGTGCCATGATGGCGCGGATCTCTGAATCCATGTATCTCTGCATATAAATAGGTTATTGGATTACATACACAAGGAAAGGTAAAAACAAAAACATGAAAAAGGAGATGTAAAGTTGTTTATATATTGGAAGATCCAAATCATAGGTGATGTTGGCATTTGCAGTATTTTATCTCTCTTGCCACATCACTTTGAAGAATTCGTTTACGAAATTACTATGGTAAACTAATGTTACCACTAGATTTCCAAATTTCTAGTGTGGTGTATCCAAACACAAAGGTCATAATGCCCAAAGATGATGACATAAGAACATATTAACAAAAAACATACCCGGATCCTATACTTGTACACGGCATATGCTCCAACTCCCGCAACTGCCAAACCCAAGATGATAACCCAAACAAGACCCCAGCTAAATTGTGTTTTGACATCATTGCCTGCAGTTTTTGAAGATTATTTACAGATTAAAATACATCGGGTTTTGAAATCACAGTTGCTCAAAGCTGCTCGTGAAATTCTGTTACAGATAAAGCAAGCTAAATGAGCATCACAACCATCATATTCAACATTTAACTAGTTTCATCCATCGTTAAAAGTATATTTCCAGTAATATGAGAACGTAAAACTTACCACCTATACACGTGTCATGTTCCTGCATGTACAACAAATTGCTTTTGCAACTGCATTGATAACCACCCCAGGTGTTCTTGCATTTGCAATCTGAACACTGGCATGCCAGCCTTTCTTTGCATTCATCAATATCTGAAAAAGGAAAAAATAAAGATATATAACTTTGGATCTCATCAAATTATTAGTCATATTGGTACTCCCTGTCAAGACTGGACATGGAGTTTAAGAAACTAAGGAAAGCTTTTAACATGTAAACCAAACATATGCCTATTACCAAAATTATCCTTTTAAATGAATAGTGGTGAGAGTTCCACATGTTTTTACATTTTCTCTCTTCTTATAAAAGAATGAACTTTTTATATCAAATGGATCCCAACAAGTCATGTCATTAAGGATAAAATGAGAATAAAATTTCCAATAGTTTCAAAAAAGAGTTGTCATTCGTTTGAACAAACTAAAAAGGAAAGTGTGACACATAAAATGGTACAGAGAAAATACTAAATAAAGAGCAGGCTATTCCTATCTCTACATCTCTATGCGCATATATACAGGATAACGTTTTCCTAGGATGGAAAATAAGATGGCGATTCTACAGAGAAAAAGAATGCAGAAAACTTCTTGTCGCAAGAGAACAGAGACATAAATCCTCAAGTAAACGAGAGTTAAAGAAGATTATAACGGCTGAAAACCGTGAGTTATCCCATAAATTCTAACAGAAAATTACGAAAAATGATATATAATGAGTAACAGATTTTATGTACCTTCACAATTATTCACTCCATCTCCTCTGAACCCTGGTGGGCATTTACAACCCTTTGTGTGGTCATCCTGACAAGATAAGGATAAAACATTTAGTGTCCCCGTTCACTGAATGAAATTGAGACCCAACGAAATCGTCTAAAGAATAACTCAAGTAAAACCAGTAAAGTTAGAGCCAGAAAAGGAGGGGGTAATTCAAGGAGGAAAAGCTAATTTTCTAGCATCAATTCTCAAATAAAATTAAGAAACAAGAACATTTAATATTCCAATAGTAAAGCCAGAAGATAGAAAGGACGTAAGCACCCCCAGAAAAGAAAGGGAATGCCGGCGAGTAAAGTTCACGAGGTAGGTAATTATGCTTGAATGAAGCCTACTTACTATGCAAGCAGAAAATGTCCTGCCGTCCTTGGTTCCCTTCCAACAACCTCCATTGTTAAATCCACAGCGTAACGCTCCAGATGCTGTCACACAAAAAGCGCAAAAGATTAAGCCTCTGAAGACAATGCTCATGCATCACAGCGGTGCCTTTATGTGACCAAGAATTTGAACATAGAGTCGTCTTAAGTACCTTCACAGTGAGAATAACCATCACCAACAAATTTTACTCCCTCAACCACTGGGCATTCACATACTTTCCCACGGAAAGTATCCTGCATCATAAGTGTAATAGGAAAATTAGCTAGCACTAAATTAGACAGAAAGATGCAAAATAATGCTATCATATCAGTAGTCAACAGACAAATGACTGAATACCCGGCATGCAGTAATGTTAGCAGCCTTATCCTGCCAGCACCCACCATTGGACTCTAAGCACTCATTTGTTTGTATATCTGACAAGTGCAAAATAAATTGTTAATACCACCTTATGGAAGACCATAGAGATTGTGTACCAGCTCGTCCTGAAGGCTATTTCGACCAAATATTATTATTTAAGTATAATAGCTAAGTAAGCTTTGTGTATCAACAAATTACAAGTTGGAATATGTCGGATAAGCTAGAGCTAGATCTGTAAAATCCGGTTGGTGGCTTTGGAGGCTGAAACACAGAAAAATGACTCGACACCCTTTGATATAAAAATAAATCAAGTATGATTCCCCAACTTATAAAATGATTAAATGCATAAAAAGGGTTAATAACAGTTGGTACAATTATAATGTCTTCAAAGCTAAAGAAAGGATCAAAGGCACTGACCATCGGTTAAACAAATTGCAGGCTCTGTTGTCTCCTCGAAACCTGAACAAATGGCCTTCAGAACAGCTCCCTTGTCCAACTTGCCTACAAAGCATATAACACTAAAAGTTAAGAATCTCTTTTAATTAAAGTAGATGCACCTTCTCACTTGAATTCTTTGAGTTATACCTCTGTACTGTCTATTGTTTATCACAAGAGTTGGCAAAATAGTCACATCTCCACGAGAGTCCTTGCCAATCTGAATGCAGCAACGCAAAAGAAACAATTCAATTACAGAAGTCCATTCAGAAATAATAGAGTTGAGGAGGTAAGGAAAAGAGCTTTTCCATTATTTGTTTTTTGACACACCTGCGCTTCTTGTTCAGCCTTTAGAACAGGGTTGTCAGCATCCGCTTCAGGATCTCCAACACATTTATCTATCTGTTTTACATCAAAGCCTATTGCGTCCAACCCGCAGAAAAATAACGTCAACGGTTAGAAAAAATCTTGAGTTTACAAAAGAACAAGGACAATTATTAGCACAGTACCATATAATTGAAAAACAAAATATAAACATCATACACGGCCTATACCTTAGCTTTAAGAAAAAGGTTAAGTATGTTCAGTTACAAAAACGTTATTCGGCAAGACATAGCATCACAGAGAAGACAGAATTCAGTTACAAAAACATCCTCTTTTTTAGAAGTACAATAATCCTTCTAATCCTGTAGAAAACTGAGAAAGTCATATAATGTACCTATATTTCATGTTATCCCAACAAAACTCTGTAAACTGGAGATAGTGAGAAGTGAGAATGGCTTTAATCAAGTCAAAAATATTGTTTAGCAAAATTTGAATTTCCTTTTTAAGTATCACTCAGTCCTAAGATTATTTATTGTCAACCAAAGAGATAAGACGTATACAGATTTCAGCCAGATGAGATGATAACCAATGCTAGTATTTTGTTTTATCTCACTCCAGTTAATCTAGGTAGAACAGATTATAATCCACAAAAAATAACAATTTAGTTCAACAAAATTAGCATCAGATGGTGGATCAGGAAGTTGGACTATACTTGAAACCCAGTTTTCAGTGCTCATGGACAAGAATGTCAAGACAGAAATACTACCAAAATATAGTTAGCAAGACCAATTACTAACCATCACCACTATATTTACCAAAAAAAAAAGATAAACCGCAGTTAGCACATTGAATCATTAACATCAAATGCATATTTTTTAACACCAAATGTATATTTACACTGGAAATAATGTGCATGAGCTGAAATTCATCAGCGGAAACACGAAAAACAAGAAAATCCAACCTACCGAGGGATTTGATTACTTGATCTGCACACTCTTTGTTGTACTTCTTCTCTTTCATTGGACACCGGATTGCAAAGTCAGTAACATAGTCCCACCACAACCAGGGCTTTCCACTTCCATTGGCAACCTTATGAAAGCAAGCTTGGCGCAAATTTTGTAAAACAACATCCTTGCCATCATAACCTTTGCTGAAGTCTTGCTCGGGATCCGGAGCACAGTATCTCCCATGATTGATGCACTGAGACTTGCATTGCTTGCTCAAAATAAATGCCTCGGGACAATACCAAGTTATGTAATGGGGAGTGAACTGTGTATATCCCTTCTGCTCAAGTATCTGGGCAGCCCCTTTGAAGTTTTTGACAAACTCTCTCTGGCTCTCACACTTAGGGCCACACTCATCATTACTGTTAGTCCAAAACTCGTACTCAACTCTTTCATCAGGATGTGGAAGAGCCTCTCTCCAATCAAGGTTTATGTTAACCATCTCCCCTTTAGATAGTTGCTTCTTGATGCTATCCCCAAGCGATTGAATAATTAGAGCTGATGGAATAGTTATATTTTGCAGATAATCTGCCTTTGCATCCTCTTCCTCAGGAGTGTCCATGGTAATCAAAGGTTCATTGCGATCATCAGCAACAAGAATAGCAGCAGCTCCAGCCTTTTGAGCATTCCAAGCCTTTAGTGTGAAATAGCAATCTGCCAGTGAAAAGGAAAAGGAGACACATCTTAGATGCATACACGGTTTAACAAGCTCCACTTAGATCATCCATCACTAATTATCTAGTCTTAAATAATTATTAATTGTAGGTGGAGCATTTGTGAAAGTTCGAACTTGGAACAGATACAACATAGACTAGCCAAGCATAAAACACAAGCATAGTTGACATCTTTTCAGATTCTGGAAGAGCCAAAAGCAAATGCGTGCTTGTTATAAGACTACAAAACATCGTCAGCTTCAAAGGCATCAGAATAACCTGAACTGCGCTCCTTAAATCTATTGTTTCCAATTCTAGAAATCAACGATGTAGGAAATATAAAAGCTCATTTCTTTTTTTCCATTCAACTAGTAAAAACCCGTGCTACTGCATTTTCAATATATTTGAAAATTGAGAAAGTCCAATGTTTTCCAGGTGTCTCTCTGCTCTATTATTCTGTTTAAAAGACTTTAACATCCATGTCAGATTAAGTGCAGATTTAGGGAATCTAAACTACAGAATCCTTAACTTCCTCAAAGGGCAATCTATTATTTTAATGAAATGGCTATATATATCCCCCCCCCCCCCCCTCCCCCACTGAGGCACAGCTAAGTGATCTTTACAAACCTGAAATCTGATTACACAATTTATTGACAAAAACAAAATCAAGACAATCTATTTAATACCCTCAGTATGAACTCAAACCAACATCATTAAAACAAGCTCTAATAACTGAACAGGTACAAAAAACATAAGTAAATTACAATCCAAAAGTGCAGAAAAGTCAGAAACTTTACCTCCTCGATCGATTAGAACGAAAACGGGCATTCCACCAGCCTTAGTTTTGAATGAAATATCAACATCATCAAAACTCTTACAAGACTTTTGATTAGCTTTTGGGTACATAACAATACCAACCATTGTTCCTCCATATTGTGGTACCCCAAAATTCCCAATTGCACACTCATACACATCTTTAATTGAGTCTGGTGAAGTTACTCTTAAACTATTCTTTTCCACAACAAATCTACCCAAACAAGGTCCAAATACAAGAAACCAAACACACACTAAAACCCCTAGCTTTTCCTTCATCTTTAGTTAGACTGGCACAAATAAGGCAATGACCCAGATCAAGAAAAGTCAAGATTAACACCTAGGAGCTATTAAACCTAAAAATTTACATTAAATATCAGATCTTTACAGTAAAATTGATTGTACCCAGAACATATATTGGTGATCTAAGGTAAAAGGTATCACTTTTTTAGACCTAGGAGGAGAACATTGAGGAGACTACATAGATAGAGTGAGAAAATGAAAAAACAAAACTTAAAGTGGAAGGAAAAAAAACAAGAAAAAAGAGTGGAAAGCTATAGATTCAACGTGTAAACTGTGGTGAAGTGATGAAATGTTTTTATACAAGTCTCGACACAAATTGTCACGTCGATATTTTCCTTCCTTTTTTAGGGGTTAATTAACTACCAGAAGCTCTTTTGGGTTGTTGATTAAAGACCAATTGATTCTTCTAGGTAGGGGTGTCCGTCATTTGGTTGGAAATGATCCAAACAGTAAATCGAATTAAATTGGTCAAATAAATCGATAGTTATTAGAGTTTAGTTTGATTTTAAATTTTAAAAACTGATAATTTTTTATTTTATTAAAAACAAATCGAAGAAAAAATCGAACCGAACTGACAAATCATAAACATAATTTTTATGATTATATATCTAAAATTTTATTTTTTATAAGTAATTTTAAATATTTTATTTTATTTTTTGTTAAATTTTCTTTACCTTTAATAGGCTAATGAACTTTACACCTTAAGTTTATATCTAACTAAAAGAGATCCATTAAATCCAATCTCATTAATTCACAGAAATATTTATGAGATTTACCTAAAAAATATTGTGTTTCTTATAAACTTTATTCGCTTGATTAAAACTTATAGATCTTAAGATATTTTCTCCATAATCTAAGAAAATTATAGCTTACACAATAAAAAAGTAAATAATAATAAATTATAAGTTGGAAAAGAACGAAAAAGTATTTCTTAATTGTAGGAAAAAATGAAAGAGAGAAATACTATTAAGATTCTTAAAAACTGAAAAACCCAACCAAAACGACTCAAACCGAACAACAACCAAACCAATGGATATGTATTATATTTGGTTTGATTTGATTTTAATAAAAAATAATTACATTGGTTTGATTTTAATTTTAACCAAAAACCGCCTCAAAGCGACCCATAAACACCCCTACTTCTAGTAGATCTAAATCTAAATAGGTATAAAAATAAGTACTATAGTTTTTCTTATAAGTACAATATGTTTTTTTACTCAGTGTTTGGTATTCAGTTTTGGGTGATTAATCCAGATTCGCGTCAAAAAGTGCACTTAGAGGGGTAAAATGTTTTGCCAAAAGTGACTTTATATTCAAGATTCGAACGCGAGAATGAGTACACAACCAAAAGCGAATCCAAAATTTCTATAATATGAGTGCACCACTAAAAAAAAAAGGAAAAAATGTATAAAGTAGAAATTGATCCCTATATCTCAAAGTAAATAACTCAATTTTACCAAGTGCATCATTTAACATTTTTTGTAGCATGAGTTCTAGCAAGTAGTATTATACCTATTTAAAAAAATATATACATAAAATATCTAATTTTACGGAGAAATCATGAATTCATGTATTCCAATTTTACAAGACAAATTCGCCCCTGACCACGACCTCTGGTGGTTAAGTGCAATAGTTAGAAGCACAACAATTATTACTCCTACGGGCTATGTAAAGATTGTCGAGATCTGGAATGAGCAAAATCATGTTGGAAGTGTTGTCCCCAAAATAGTTTTTGCAATGTGCGATCCGAATTTACTCAAGCTTCAATGCTGTACTGGGTATTGAAAACACCGAATGAAAAAAGTTTTGGACCTTTTCTTCCTTTTTTTTTTATGATTAAGGCACATATATATGCTTCATCTATCACTTTTTATGTTATATTATATTTTTCTTGTGTTATTTATTAAAGTAATTTTTATTATGGTCTTTAGAATTTAAGTAAGGCTTAAATTATTCAGAATTTATAATTAATAGACTTTTAATTTCTAATTATTTATTTATGTGAGCTGATGAATAGATACGTATAACCCAAAAAACAAAGGTAAGAATAAAGAAATGAAATAAAATAAAATAAAATAATAGAATCTTCATTTCTTGGAATATTTATTTTGTCCTTAATGGTTAAGAAGATGATGAGGACAGATATGGCGGCTTTTATTGCCTTTGGGACCAATGATGAGTGGGACCTCTATGAGGTGGCTCCTCCAATAGGCATCCTTAGGGATAGTCCACGACTCCACGTGTACTATACAAAATATATTCTGATTTCCAACTTTTTATTATTAAACGGTAATCCAAGATAAAACACCGTATAATAAATTCTTATAATTTGATTCTTCTTCAAATTCTCGTGTATAATAAGAGTTTAGTGCATTGAATTGTTTTTTTTATTACTAAAGCGTAAGTGATGCAAGAGTCAAAATTTACATGCTCGATATTTTTGATTTAATTATACTTTAATGTATGGGTTTAATTATAATAAATCAGTATATAATTTAATATAAATATTTTTATTTCGTGTAAATATTACCGTAATGTGAGTATAGCGATAGGTGAATGAAGAACTTATTCATATTTGTCTTTGAATAGGCTTTTATTATTTAATCATAATTAGCTAATGAATTTTATAGCAATTAAACGTAGGAGTGTTATATTAATGTGATTTTGTATAAATTTCAGTGTTAGATAATATTTCGCTTTCTCCTTTAAGTTCATATGTTAATTGGAGGGTGAGATTTGAGGCTTCGTGGTATGTGATATTTTTTTCATAGATTCAAACCTCTATAATAGTAGTGTTTGTTTGAAAATTTTATGAATATAATAGTGAGTTATTATTAGGTATGTATAGTGACATTTGTTATTTAGACATTATTTAGTTGTTATAAATAAAAGTATTCGAATAATTTATTTATTTATTTTTTATGTTACAAACAAAAATAATATACTTATTAATTTTAAAATCTCAACTGATTTTCATATCTCATTAATAAGAAATTAAAAAGACTAATAAATTACTAATAAATTCGTAACTAGTTGTACCATACCAATAAAGAGGGAGTAAAATCTAAGGAAGTACATATGCATTTAAAATTAATTGAGAATTTAAATATTTTAATTTTGACGTAAGAATTCTACAATTGTAGGTTGTTTCATAAATTTCAGTCTCCTAGTGATAATGTAACGCTTGAATTGACGAAGAATTTGTCCAATTTTTTTAGCAAAAAAGGGAATTCAATAGCTTTCCCTGGAAGATTGTCTAAGATCTTAACATAAATATTAAATATTTTATTTTTATACATAATATATTTTTTGTAAAATATTATTACATAATATTTGAGTATGACTGTTATAGAGAGGTAATTTTATGAATAGTGTACTACTATAATGAATGACACTGTTGTTATAGGTAGAATGCTATTATACATAGGTAAAATATAACATGAAAAATCGGTTCTGAAAAAATCAAGTCATTATAATGAAATATTGTTATAACGAATGACAATTATAGAGAGTTGACTGTATTATTAAACTGTATATGGGGTTATTAAGACTTGAAATTTGTTAATTAAGTAGTAGAAAAATCATCTCATTAGTATTGAGGGTAGACCAAGTTCTTTCCTTTGTTTATTGTTTTATTTATTGATAGTAATCTAATGAAATCTATACTAATAGCAGAAGATTGGAGAAGTAATTGTGGTAGGTGGAGTAGATAACTACTTTTAAGACGTTGTAGCATTCCAAAGCCACGTGCAAATGGTCAACTTTTCATTACATTTTTAGCTAAACAAATTTAAAAAAATGAAAAAAAAAAGAAAAAGGAAAAGAATCTAGAGTTAAATTTAACCGCCCATTATACCAAACTAATGACGTAGCACACCAAAAAAAAAACTAATGATGTAAGATATTTGTCTTTTATATATACTTTTAGCTTTTCTATCACTTAATTATATCGAATTAATTTGTACTTTCATTACTTAATCATAATAAAATATATTACAACAATGCAAATATTAAATGCAGATAAAGTTTAGTAATGAAAATATAATGTTAATCATAAGAAAAACGTTTGCTACGTGTCTGTTATGCTTTCACGGTAATGTATCTAAACAAGTCAAAACGCCGATCTTGAACAGGGAGTTAGGTCACAAACCAATTTTCTAGAAGAAAATCCTCAATTATAATTTTCTTTTTTCATAAAAAAAATTGAGTTTGACATGAAGTAGCCTCCTAAAAAGGTGTTTAATTTCTGAAATGGTCACTCAGATGGTTATTATCTTATCATTTTCTTTGTGAAAGAAAATTAGAATCAAGAAAGACGACTCTGTGATATAATAACTATTACTTGTTGAGTGATCATCTTAGAATTAACCCTCGCAAAAAGTGATGATAAGAAAACTACGTTACTCATCCCACTTTATTTAGCATAGTTTGAGTTAATACGAAATTTAAGAAAGAAAGAAAAAGAAATAAAATATATGTTTTAAATATGTTATAATATTTATGTGTTTATAAAACTTTTAAAATTTATGATCAAAATAATTTGTAATATTGGAGTGACTATAAAAACTTCTCATTAGGATAACATTAAAATGTCTTATTCTTTTTGCAAGGGACTAATAAATAAATAGTGTCAAATAGAGTAGAACGGAGGGACAATAGTGTTATGATTTGTCCTGAATTTCCTACCTTGTTTGAATTTTATCATAATTATGTTTTACTTCAAGAAAATCTTCTTGGTGGAAAACGTTTTCTTTATGGAAAAGGATTCTACCATATATATCCTATTTCTTGGAGAAGAAGTTTTGGACTTCTATAAATAGGAAATCTTTTCTTATAAACAATACAACAACATCCACAATGTAGTCGTTTAGAGAGTTTTGTTTATGAGAGATTTTTCTCTCAATAGCTTTATATTTTTTTAATATTAATTTTCTCATATGTAGGTGAATTGACCAAACCCATATCTTATCATAAGTCATTTTTTTTTATAGTTTTTCTTTGTTGTCTGATTTATCGTTGTTCAATGTCTACAATTATTAGCTTACGCATGACATCCTGATTATTTCGATCCCAACAAGTGATATCAGAGCTAATGGTTAACGAGGTTGAAGACAGACTTAAGGCGGCTGGTTCAAATCAAGCTGCAACCAATATCACAATAATGAAGATTTTATCCAGCGTACTACATGTGGAGATGAATTTTCAACCATATTTTCAACATCTCTGCTGCTGCATCTTTAAAAATAAAGCAAAATATTTTAAAGCTAATTTTTAACCACAATATTTTTAATCTTATTTTAAACCATGACAAGTAGCAGTGATGAAGACTATGTGAAGAAGAAGGATCAAGATTAATTTGCCAGAAAATTCAGGCCCAAGGGAGATTTGTTAGGATTTGCCCTAAATTTTCTACCTTATTTGAATTTTATCATGATTATATTTTACTTCAAAAAGGTTTTCTTGGTGGAAATTTTTTTCTTTATGGAAGATGATTCTATCATATATATCATATTTCTTGGAGGAGAAGTTTTTGACTTCTATAAATAGGAGATCATTTCTTCTCATAAACAACACAATAGCATCCACAATGTAGTCATTTAGAAAATTTTGTTTAGGAGATATTTTTCTCTCAATAGCTTTAGATTTTTATATTAGTTTTCTCATATATAAGTCAATTGACCAAACCCATATTTTTTCATAAGTCTTTTTAATAGTTTTTCTTTGTTATATGATTTATTATTATTCAAAATTTACAATTATTAATTTCTGCATGACGCCCTGATTATTTAGATCCCAACAAGTAGGAGGACTTTCAATAGTAAGAAATAAAATGGGAATTCTTGCTTAAGACTCCATTTATCTAGGACAAAGCACTAATCTCTAATCTCGTGATAGCTCATTGCAGTCGAAAGCCTAAGGGGTAGTATTTTGAAATTTACACAAATGATTACATTTTGGGTTTTTTTAGGCATAACTATACTTTTGATAATTACATTTCATGGCTACAGTAAAGTGTATTCAAAATTCTTTTCGTTGTATTCAAGTCAGATTTCACTGTATTCAACTCAGCTGTATTCAAATCAGATGTATGTAACTCAGCGGTATTCATTTGTAGCTACTTTTATACTGTAGAAAAAATCAGTTGTATCCAAATTCACTTTATTTATTTGTATACACAAAAATCCCCTTCAAAATATAAGCGAAAATACATAAAGACTCACTGATTTTACACTATAAAATAACGAATACATTCAAATACTGAATACAAGAAATAAAATACACCCCTATATGAGATACAAGAAATAAAAATATAAGAAATAAAATATACCCCTATATGGATACAAAAAATAAGAATACACTCCAATTTGAAATACAAAAAAAATAAAATACACTTCTATCTGGTTCGCCGGAGTTCAATGTGGATTTTTCCGCGCCGACCAGATCTGAGTCACCGTCACTCCCCACCACCGCCGTCGCCGGCCTCTCATCATCGCCGCTCCCACCTGCGTTATGAATCTGACCATGATTACAAGGCCATGCGTTATGGATCTGATCATAGATTACAAGGCCCTGCGTTATGGATCTGATCATAGATTACAAGGCCCTGCGTCTTGGGTCTGACCATAGATTACCATAGATTATGGATCTGAAATGACCATAGTTTCATAGATTACAAGGCCATGCGTTGAAGTTCAAAATTTACAAGCAAGTCAATTCGTACTGCAGCCACCTTGCGGAGCTTAGACGGCGATTTTGTGGCAGCCGACAGCGGTGGAGGAGAAGAAGCATCTCAAAGTCTAACCCTAATATTCTTAGTTAAGAATAAAAATAATAAAAAATAAAATATTCTACTTTAAATATATAATATAGCTATGATAGGTAGTTTAAATATACATTATAGTTATACTTTATAATTTATTTAAACAATAGTTATTAAAGGTAATATCTCTTAGATGTTAGATATGGGATGTAATATCCCTAAACTTCCTTTTAAACTTACCTTGTTTATATATTTGAAATTAACATCTACCAACACGAAATAATATTACTCAAATTTATTCCCACTTTGTTATCCGAATTTTATTCCTCAAATTACTTTTTTTCTTTCCTCAAAATTTGGTCACAACTAATTACCTTTCGGACGAAAAATAATCAGTATAGAATTATGTGATAGTAACATATAAACAATAAAGACTATACGGTAACTCTTCTATTTATTAAGAAAATATAAGTATAAAATATTAAAATATCAAAAGGATAATTTCAAATACCTCCCTTAATATTATTTTATAACGCTAACCTCCTTATGAATACAATATTACTCCCTTGTGGGTCATAACTGTATAAGCATGCATCCATAGAGTTGATTCAGTTATGAACTTCGAGTCATATTAATGTGTCAGAAGCTTTGAAAAATGATTTGATTCTACTTCATTTTTGGGTATAATTCATGTCATTCGTCATTTTTAAAGTGTAAATTGCATTCATAGACCTATCAAACTTAGATTGGTCATAGTCTATTTGGTGAATCTTTCAAAATCTGCTTATTTTAAAAAATGTTTGTCAAACATATTTTTTGAAATAATACTTTTATGGAGTAAAAATTTGTGTTTGGCTAATCAATTTGAAGATTATTTTCGCCAAAAATAGAGCAACAACTTGTGCTTCAAAAAATGCTTCTATCGAAAAGCTACTTCGAATAATTAAGATCGAGTAGAGTGAGACACAGTTCTAATAGATTTTTCACCTGAGCTTTTCTCCCAGGTGAAATTAGTTAAAGATGTGCTTGCACGACAAACCCTCAAGAAAAGATGCATGCCACAACCACAATATACCCTATTTGACTGCAAGTTATATAAGTTCTCACCCTCTTTAAATTTCTCGGATGCCAAAACACAATCCAAGAGAGAACATATATTTCACATGAAATGTTGTGCACTATGATGGAAGTAAGAACATGATGAGCCTCAGGTTATAAAAACTTATTCCAGGAGGCCAAAACAAACAATTGAAAACTTAATAACTGTCATGAGACAGTTACTCATGTGGAGGTTATTTATGGAGAAAAGGGCCAAAGGATGGAGGAAAAATATCTTTTCAGAAAGAAAAAAAAAGAAATCCTTTAGGAGAGTCTAGCCTTGAATGTCTAGAAGTGTTAAATATGTGTAATCTCATTGTTATGTACTGTATAACTGAATGTTGTTCATGTCTTAGGTTATAAATTAAGGTGTTAGCAGTGTTTGAGTGGTTGTTTTCAGATTTTTTGTTGTAATATCAGTTTATCTAGTGAAAACCATCAATATTTGTTCCTTTATTTACTGTTTTTCGCATAAAAGTCTTATCAAATTTGGTATCAGAGCATTAACGTTCCGGCATGGTGAGTAAAATGGAGGGACGAGTTGAACAAGTGAAAACTAATTTAACAGGGGTAAGAGAAGATGTCAGAAAACTGGAACATGGTTTCAAGAAATGAGAGAGTCCCTTGCGAGAATTGAAGCACAAGACAGAACTGTGATGGCAGAAGCATCCCCTTCTCAAACCAAATCTGTCGGAAACCAAAAGAGGGAAGCAATATCAACTTGGCTGGAGAAAAAGATGGGAAGAAGTTTCGGAAACTACAACTATCAATTTTCGAAAGAGATGATCCTTTGGGATGCATTTTCAGAGTGGAGCGGTTAGTGAATGAAATTTCTGACGCAGAAACATTACAGGCAGCAAGTGTTTGTTTAGAAGGTAAAGCTTTAAATTGGTATTATTGGATAGAGTCTCGACTACCAATATTAATCTGGGAAGAATTTAAAAGGGAGTTGTTGAACCAATTTCATCATTCTCAAAAGAGAAACCAATATGATGTCTTAATGGGGCTGAAGCAGGTTACCACAGTTATCACATTTCGTGAAGAATTTGAAAAGATGTCAGCATCTATGAAGGATGCGTATGATGGAATATTGTGTGGAGTGTTTTTGAATGGGCTGAAAGAGAAAATTCAAGTAGAAGTGATGCTTTTACAGGCTCAGACATTAAGGAGATAATTGAGATGGCTCAAAAGATGGAGGATCGAAATTCTATTTTGGAGCAAACCCAAGGGTTCAAATCTGAACCAAACAGAGGCAGTTCAAGCAATATGTTTAGACCCTATTACTCTCGGGTCACAAACATACTTGAAACACGTGAATCAAGAGCCAGAGCAGCAGGACGCAACATTGATTCAAAAATGAATACTGTAGCAAAATCAAGTGGCTTTAATGCATCTGCTACAACAAAATCAGAGGGACGATTCAGAAAGTTATCTGATTCAGAAATTGCCCGAAAAAGAGAGTTGTGGTTATGTTTTAGATGTGATGAAAAATTTGGCCCTAACCATCATTGTAAAAATAAGCAACTCAATCTTTTGGTTATTTTAGAGGTACCCAACACAGATGAAGAGAAAACAGAAGATTTCTTCAAGGTTGCAAGAGAGGTTGTAGATGAAGGAGAATCGAATGATACTACGATGGTATTGAATATGAATTCAATAGTGGGCCTTACAGGAGGAAGAACAATGAAACTTGTGAGAAAAAATCATAGGCACGACGTGATAATTTTGGTGAACAACGGAGCTGCCTATAATTTTATGTTTTCCACGCTTGCTCATCATCTGCATTTACCTATTTAGAAGCCCAACAAATTTGAAGTAACAATTGGTAATGGTCAACAGATTGATGAAAATGAAGTATGCAAAGGGGTGATGTTGGATGTGCAAGGAGTACAAATTCACCAACATTATTTTTTGTTTGACTTGAGTGGAACTGATGTCGTGTTTGGGGCGGAATGGCTAGCCATTTTAGGTGAGATGAGGGTAAATGAAACTTCTCACAATGAAATTTAAAGATGAATGAAGATTGATGTCGCTTCGAGGGGATCCAACTATGGTTCGAACAGTAGTCACTAAGAGCCATGAATAACCTGTTAAAGAAAGGAAATCATGGATTTTTGATTGAATTGAATCGGGTAACAGTAAATGAAGGTGAAACAACTATTACATCAAATGAGATTGAGGAGTTGTTATCTAATTAACCAGAAATGTGTGCACAAGCTTTGGGTCTACCACCACACCGTTCTCGAGATCATGCTATTACTATCCACTCAAGAGCACAACCGCCGAAGATTCATCCATATCGATATCCTCATTCTCAAAAAGATGAGATCAAGCATTTGGTCAAAGAGATGTTGGTTGCTGGAATCATTAGGACTAGTACTAGTCCATATTCTAGTCTGATATTACTCGTTAAAAAAATGGAAGTTGGCATTTTTGTTTGAATTATCGAGCTCTTAATGACATTACAGTCCCTGATAAATTTCCAATACCATGCATTGATGAACTACTGAATGAGTTAGGGGGATCCACCATATTTACCAAGTTAGATCTCAATTCAGGTTATCATCAGATTCACATTCAATCAGGAGATGAAGCGAAAACAGTATTCCGCACCCATGAGGGACATTATGAGTTTATGATCATGCCATTTGGATTAATCAATGCATCCTCGACTTTTCAATCATTGATGAATGATATTTTCGAGGAACATTTGCGAAAATTTATTTTAGTGTTCTTTGACGATATCTTGATTTACAGTAGAGACTATGCTTCTCATCTTGAACATCTGAAAACTGCTTTAGATATTCTCAAAAGGAACCAGCTGGTAATCAACAATAAGAAGTGTGTGTTTGGACAACTTAAATTAAAATATTTGGATCATATCATCTCCTCTGAAGGTGTGCAAGTAGATCCTTCCAAAATTGAAAGTATGATATCTTGGCCAGTTCCTAGAGATATCAAGTCTTTGCGGAGATTTTTAGGACTCACAGGGTACTACAACAAGTTTTTCAAAGATCATGGTAAGATTGTTGTCCCTTTAACCGATTTATTAAAGAAAGATGCTTTCATGTGGGGAGAACGGGCTCAACAAGAATTTGAAGCATTAAAGTTGGCTATGACTCAAGTGCCCGTCTTAGCGATGCCGAACTTTTCTCAACCTTTTACAATTGAAGCTGATGCTTCAGGATTTGGTGTTGGTGCAGTTTTAATGCAAAAAGGAAAACATATTGCATATTTCAGTCAGATGCTTTCTTCTAGAGCAAGACAATGCTCGATTTATGAACGGGAGCTAATAGCTATTGTGTTGGCCGTTAAGAGATGGAATCACTACTTGATGGGTCATCATTTCATCATTAAAACTGACCAAACAGCCCTTAAATTTTTGCTGGAACAGCGAGTTATGAATGAGAATCAGCAGAAATGGATTTCCAAACTCATGGGTTATAAATTTGAGATCAAGTACAAATCCGGTGCTGAAAATAATGTGGTTGATGCGTTGTCCAGACGCGGAAAATCTGCAGAGTTATATGCATTTTCAATTTGGAAATATGAAGTCAATGAGGAACGGGATCAATAAGTACAACAAGACACCAAAATGGCTTCTTTTTAGCACAAGATTATTTCGGGACAACAAGTCTACTATTCAAAGGACGCTTGATTTTGCCAAAAGGGTCATCTCGAATACCTGGGCTATTGAAAGAGTTTCATTCTTCTCCTGTAGGAGGCCATTCGGGGTATTTTCGCACATATAAGAGGTTGTCCGAGAATATCTATTGGGAAAGCATGAAGAGGGATGTGCAAGACTTCGTTGCCACGTGAAGAATTTGTCAAAAGAACAAGTCTCAAACTTCGAGTCCTGCGGGGTTACTCCAACCTTTACCTATACCTCATCATGTGTGGGAGTATGTAAGTATGGACTTCATTACTGGCCTTTCTAAATCCCACAAGTTTGATACTATAATGGTTGTGGTGGATCGTCTTATTAAGTATGCACATTTTATTCCACTTTCACCTTTTTAATGCTAAAGACGTGACTGTTGTTTTCATTAAGGAAGTGGTTAAATTGCATGGATTTCCTAAATCTATTGTGTCTGATCGTGACCATGTGTTCATAAACCAATTTTGGAGGGAATTGTTCAAAATAACAGGTAATACCTTAAGTTATAGCTCTTCCTATCATCCGGAAATCGATGGGCAAACTGAAGTGGTAAATAGGAGTTTGGAGACATATCTTTGTTGTATGGCAGGAGAAAATCCTAAGCAATAGTCCGAGTGGTTATCTTGGGCTGAGTATTGGTTTAATACATCCTTTAATAGATCTGCAGGTATGACACCTTTTAAAGCGTTATACGGGAGGGATCCACCATTAATTTTTCAAATGGATGACACTACTTCAGCAGTGGAAGAAATAAATGAGCAGGTGCGCACTAGAAATCTGATCTTGACCAAACTCAAAGATCATCTGGTACAAGCACAACAAAGATGAAAGAATCAAGATGATCAACATCGTAGAGAAGTGATTTTTGAGATTGACAAAATGGTATATCTCAAACTTCGGCCTTACAAACTACGTTCTTTGGCTAAGAATATTAATGAAAAACTCAGTCCCCGCTTTTGTGACCCTTTCAAGATTCTAAAAAAACTCGGTCCCATAGCTTATAGGTTAGAGTTACCAGTTGGAGCACGCATTCATTCAGTGTTTCATGTTTCACAATTGAGAAAATGTTTGCTACCAACTACTCCTGCTCAAGACCTACCTCCATTTCTTACCCAAGATATGTAGCTTCAAGTTGAGCCTGAAGCAGTGAGGCAGACCAAGAAGCTAATCAATGGTAAATGGGAGGTATTAATCTAAGTGAAAGAACCTGCCAGAATTTGAGAATACTTGGGAGGATCATGCAATTATCAATCTACAATTTCTTGACTTTCACCTTGAGGACAAGGTGGCTTTTATAGGGGAGGGCAATGATGAGCCTCAGGTTATAAAAACTTATTCCAGGAGGTCAAAACAACCAATTGAAAAACTTAATAACTGGCATGAGACAGTTACTCCGGTAGAGGTTATTTCTGGAGAAAAGGGGCAAAGGAGTGGAGGAAAAAATATCTTTTAGAAAGAAAAAAAGAAATCCTTTAGGAGAGTCTAGCCTCTTGAATGTCTAGAAGTGTCAAATCTGTGTAATCTCATTGTTATGTAATGTATAACTGAATGTTGTTCACGTCTTAGGTTATAAATCAAGTGTTAGCAGTGTTTGAGTGGTTGTTTTTCAGATTTCTTGTTGTAATATCAGTTTATCCAGTGAAAACCATCAGTATTTATTCCTTTATTTACTGTTTTTCACGCAAAAGTATATCAGAACATCACCTAACAAGGAAAAAGAAATCTACAAGAACATAAAAGAGGAAAAACCAAAGGAAATGGAGAAGATACTCCTAAATGTTCATATGCAGTTGCTTTCACTCGACCACGTCTGGATAACTTCTTTATGTAGGCAACCACAGCTGAATGGGAAAGCCTATGGTGGTAACAGTGAATGAGAAGTTGAGAGCAACAATGAAACCTGATGAGAGTTTAAAAGCTCGGATGAAGAAAAAAGAAGAAAAACCGTCTGTGGCAGCCAAAGATATTCGGCCTAACATACGTTTCATTATGTACAAGTTTTAACTACATCTGTCCCATTATGTTTGACATCCCTCTATCATTACTTTTGTACATGTCATACAAATGATGTAAGAGCATCAGTATTGAAAGTACAAGCCAGTTACCGTTCCTGAGGGGAAAGAATGACACTACTCGCGCTTGTCCTCCTCAGGATCTTCTCTTGGGTCAGTTACATGATCTGTTGAAACAGATCCTTTCTTTTCTTTCCTTTCGAGCTTGGTCCCAGAGTCAATAATTACCCTCACTCCAGTCGTGAGAGAGATAGCTTCCTCGTCATAATCATCTCCGGTCTCACCAGAATATGCGTATCTAAAGTCAGCAAGCAAAAACAATTTTAGCAAGTTTAATTCCTGATAACCTAGTTGCAGCACTATACTTAAAATCAATCACTAGTCTGCTATTCCTGCTACACAAGTACGGAACATACTGTTTCTTCACTAATGAAAACCAGAAAGACTTGCGAGAACTTCAGAGTAAACAGCATAAGAATTTCAGAACTGGAGAAACTCCCAAACCTATTCATTGTAAATGATTCTCTAACACTAAATAGATAGCTAGAGTATATATTGCAAGACTTGCAGCCACAATAGGTACTATTTTTTTACGCTTTGTTTCATTCATAGACTGCACTTTATGGAAGATTAATGACATTTTAAATTGCCTTCATCCTTATATTGCTCATTTTATCATCCGTGATATATCCCTTCTAATACGTGTCATCCCTTGAACATTCTATGCCAAAGGAGATCATTCAGACACCAACAATTAGAAAATACTGTGAGTACAATACCCATTCAGAATCTTGAGATGTGAATAGCCCATACCAAATGTTACAAATGACAATAACATAAATAGTGACTAGTGTTAACATCAAATAACAATGATTTTGTCAAACCATTTCACAGAAAGGCTAATATAAAGAAATAAGGACTCAAGCTACATTATGTACCTGGTTGGGTTACTTGAAGGAGCCCAGAGAATACACACTACTACCAACAACGAAAAGGCAAGCAAACTCCAGAAAGCTGGAATAATCCACGAAATTCGCCATAGCTCACTTAACGGGTCACTTGCATTGAAGTACAGCTGTACCAGAATTTGACGAGTGAGATAAAAGCATTAATTTTACATGCATGTCAGGCAAAAAACATTAAATAACATGACCACTGGTCACTAACTGGCATCCTCATCTTGTCAAACGTAGGGATGAAAAATGACAGCGTGCCATTAGGGTATTTAGATTTCCACACACTACCCAGAATTACTCTCACCCACCCTATATTACCACTTTGTATATTCTTTCCAATTTCTATCAGTTGAGTCTCACAGTATCCAATATTTAAATTACCAAAGATACCTTTGAACATCTCGCGCATGAGAAAGATTTTGGTAGAGAAGCCAAGATAAGTATAAGAACATGTATATATACTATCACTATAAGCTATCATCACAAATTACAAACTAGACTAGATTACCTCATATAATATCCTCACCTTCACTTCTTGTTATGTAAGTCCTGTTTTCTTACCACACCCACATCTTCAAGTACTCTTTTGAGAAGGTCTTCAGATAGTACTAAAACTCCAAATGTCAAGTACCTTTACCTTCATTTTTACCAAAAGACACTACTATAGTCCTATGGGTACCCTGGAACTTACCATCATTAACTAGGAGAGGGATGTCATGGTAAGCCACGTTTCATGTATTTGGACACCCTTTCTTGTATTTAAAACTTGAAATTAAATTACCTCATAGCCAACCCAAGCAATGGAAAGCAGCACAAAAATTGCAAGGGAATTGGTAAACTTTCTATAAAGATCGAGTTTTGCCATGCTTTTCCGCATCTGCAGTTAAGAATGACAAATTAATCAATAACTGCATGAAACAAAAACACAAACTACAATGATAAAGGTCAAATCGCATCGTGTTAAAATGTTAGATTAATAAAATTAATTAAAACAAGAAGGTTGAGTACTCTCTCCCCTTCTGTTATAGTCTACCCTTTTTTCTTTAGCCAAGAAGTAAAATTATATGTTCATATTATGAATCAAGAAATAAGGAAATAATGAACCCCCCCCCCCACAAACAATATATACAACAAGATATATTTCAAAAAATATGGAAAGAACATATTATAACATATTTGCAGATATAAACATATGTATAGAAAATTGTGGACAAAATAAGAAAGAAGACTTGACGCACAAAAGGGTTCCAAGCCTGTACGATGTCCAAATCATTTGTAGATTATCTTGGAGCAAAGTACGCAGTTAATAAAATATCTCCAGCTATCATATTCCCACGAAATTGTCATATCCAAATGAAACTAATATAACTGCGCTGACACATTTGCACATTTCCACAGTTTGCTAAGATGCTACAAGCAATGGAAACCATCATTTTACTCCAAAATTTACCTGTAACTTTTCCAATGTCTTGGATAATGATGAGAATATCCACAAAATAAACGACGCATCCAAGAAAACAACAGGCAGCACCAAATAAATCCTAGTTTTCCTTGAAAAGTCATTGATGCTGCCCAAATGCTCCACAAGTTCAAGTGCCTCAGTAGCAACAAAATACGTTAGGGCTAAAATAAACACTTTTGAGGTTACACCAAGTGTAGGTCGAACAACACCATAACCCATTGAAACGACTAAAAGAAGCACACGAGACAATGTCTTCTTTACAGCAGTCACTGTGACTGCCCATACCGTAATTACCATAGGTCTACTTCCGGTGGCATTAAGATTTGCATATTCAAAATACCAGAGAGCCATTTCAGACATGCCAAGGGCAATAACAGCAGTAATCTGATAATGTAGCAGTATGACATCCTTCCAGAACTGGACAAACCTCAGGAACCAGAATAGACCAAGTACAAGATAGGCTAAAGAAGCAAGTCCGTAGAAGGTCATCAATGGTACCATTCTCCCTGGTAAGTAGCCATCTGGATTTTTCCATACTGTTCTGCCTCTGACTATTGTTCCCTTAAGTTCTGGGTCACAAAACATGAAATAAAGATAATACATGCCAGTACTTTTTATTTCAACTGTTTTTGGAAGCATATTTGCCTCCTGATTCTTTCCTTCAAAAAATGTCTCAATACGTAGTGGCCAAAGTGGGTTGTCTTGGTTGTGCTGAATTATAACCTCTCCCACAGTGCAGAACTTCTCTTGAGCAAGTTTTGGAGTACAACACAGAGCATCAGACTTTGCAAAAGCATCCCCGAATCTCTCTCTGTCTCTGACCTCAAGAATGATAGTTTCAATCAATCCAGTTCGACTCTGCATTTCATTTTTTGCATTAGCAGACTCCTTCGTCCTCAGGAAAACAACATCTTCAAATCTGCAATGCCAAGATCAAGTGTGAGTTAGGAATCTCAAGATCCATAGAAGAAAATTGAAAATAAAAGAACTAGAATGAATATGCTGTCCTTGAGAATCTCAAACCAAAATTACTACCCAGCGAAGAAGAAAGATATAAAGAAGCTAATTAAAGAAATTATAAAACTTTTAGCAGATATTTTAACAAAACAGAGTAGCTCAGGCATGGCAAAATGTGTTTCTTGAGAGCAAAAGTGAAAGAAACTTAAATAAGAAAAAGATGATAGTTTCCAAATTTGTTGAAGAAGAAAGTGAACTTCAGAATAAAAAGAAACTGGGAGGTTTCAACTTTCCTTCACACATTCCACATCTTTTTGCAAGATCTCATTTGCAACGGTCTTTCTCTTTAGCTGGCTTTTTAACAAGTTACATACTTGCCAAATGCATCAGAAATATGGTAACTTTCCTACCTCTTTTATTTCATTCTCAACTAAATCTTTTGAACTCAAAATTGCTAAGTTTTAGTTTATATTAAATACCGCTACAGCTGCAAGGCAGCCGTCCGTTTATATCAAGCGCAGGTATAGTCAAGCAACGGATACTTGTTGATTATACGCTCGCGTGATGATCCACACATAATTCATATTAGCAGTAACGATCTAAAGCTGAGTGTAGGAAACAAATCACACTAAATTCATTGTTAAGAAGTCTAGAGTCAGGAGCAGCAATAAAAATAATGCCAAAGTAATTTATGACAAGCTTCAAATGAAAAATAACAAAGGTCCAACTCGTCTCAGCCCCATTACACTATTATTTTGTAGTTTCTTTGAGCTTTAATCATTAGCTAACGAAACTTATCCCAAAATTCAAAACCAAAAAAAGAAGGGGAGGGGAGGTGTAAAATGTTATTTGTAAAGGAACACAGCACTTGCTAATAAACCAAGTCTTCACCAATCACCAACAAAATAACAAAAGGATATGCAGCATCAGGTTCCTTTGTGTACCATCTACAAGTTAAAAGTTTCCTACAGTGAGACTCTTCTCCTTTTATTCACGCACAATGTAAACCAACTCCCATCAAGTTTTTCATTTATATCTGGAGAGGATACTAATCATCTCTTGTTGCATTGCAGGGCTTACAACTATGGACTGTTGCATACTCATTGTTTAATATCTTTGGGTGATACCAAGGACAGTGGAGGAAGCAATTTTTTTTGAGAAGGCATAATGGAGGAAGCAATTATGAGTAGGAGTTTGAAGAGGACTGGCAAATGGAAGGATGGAAACATGGAAGATGACACCTCCTCATCTCTTTTGGAGTATATGGAACGAACAGAATAGAAGATTGTTTCATAATAAGAAATCTTTCAATTTCACTTGATTGTTTCATAGTAAGAAATCTTTCAATTTCACTTTTACTTTTGGTGTAAAGAAAAAACACCATGTTGTGTTAATAGTTGGTCAAACTTGGTGGAAGACAATGTATAACTCAAGCAGAGTCACACGCACATGTACTTATTTTTAGACACCTAGTTGGTGTTTATTAATGAAACTTCCTTTTCGAGAAATTACTAATGGAACTTATTGACTTGTCATTAAAAAAGTTTTTCACTTATATTGCAGATTGACATTACGTCTGTCAGCCTTTCTCCAGCCACAGAGTGCTACTAGTTAAGGAGTCAAATGAAACAGCTAGGTGCAATTGCCAGGTTTCGAGGCGTCCTACACTTCTACTTGATTACAGGTTCGCCACAGCCAATTTCAGCATCAACATATTAGACAATACACCTGAGAGTCTCTAGATTACTTGGCTGTGTTTCAAGACGGCTATTCTGGGTAACAGTTTAATTAAAAAGATACAGTGAGGCAAGAGAACAATAAAGGAAATGCTACTTAATTAACAAAATTCATTTTCATAAGGTCAAATATTTTCAGAGAAAGCTTCTTCTATTACTATTATCGATCCATCCTGTACTGTACATATTGTACTAGAATCATACTCTTCTTATCACAATTCTCTCCTGAGTGGATTAGCACCAAAGATTGTTTAAACACTGATTTAATAAGCACGATTTTAATCAATAATATGGACATTTTTCTGAGTGATAGTCTCTATGAAGTATATTCATGCGGTAAACACCTGAAGCTGCAAGTTCACTTCTACTTATGTGAAAAGGTGGAACAGGTGTCCTTTCAGCTGATAAAACTATCAACTGTCAACTCTCAAACACTGAATAGGATTTTGAACATGATCTAGTTGAGATGTGAAGAAAGTAGTATTTGAAGCTGAAGTTGGAAAAGGATATTTGGAAGTTGAAGTTGTGTTTGGACATGAACACATTTTAAGTTAAAACTTGAAGAAACCCCTAAATCCTTTATTTCAAACTTACAACAACAACAACATACCCAGTGAAATTCCACATCGTGGGATCTGGGGAGCGTAGAGTGTACACAAACCTTACCTCCACCTTGGTAGATAGAGCGGTTGTTTCCGGGAGATCCTCGGCTCAAGACAAAGCATAGTCACAAGCAAGACAATCAAAACAAAGCAAGAGTAAAGAGTAAAACAAGATAAACGGCCAGACTCAGATAAGGAATTAAAGCAGTATAAAGTGCATTAGAACAAAAGGGAGCAGTAGCTAACACAACTAAATAAGCTAAACAAAATATACTAAAGAACACATAGCACCAGAAATCAAACTACATTGGATTATAAAGCAATAATATGCCTATAAGTGTGATGGGCTAATCGGGCCTACAATAATAACACTACAACTATCAATTTGTAAGTATAAGTAGGACTACGCTCGAGTATCTACTACTCTTCTACCCTAATCTGTGTCCTCCATAACCCCCTATCTAAGGTCATGTCCTTATTAAGTTGCACCTGCGCCATATCCCGTCTAATCACATCTCCCCACTACTTATTCGGCCTACCTCTACCCCTCCTGAACCCGTCCATAGCCAACCTCTCACACCTCCGCACTGGGGCATCTGTGTCTCTCCTCTGCACATGCCCGAACCATCTCAACCTCGCTTCACGCATCTTATCATCCACCGAGGCCACTCCCACTTTCACCCGGATATCATCATTTCTAATCCTATCTCTCCTTGTATGCCCATACATACATCTCAGCATCCTCATCTCCACAACTTTCATCTTTTGTATGTGCGAAGTCTTGACTGGCCAACACTCCGCCCCATACAACATAGTCGGTCTAACCACCCCCTATAGAACTTGCCTTTAAATTTTGGTGGCACTTTTTTATCGCACAAGACTCCAGATGCGAGCCTCCATTTCATCCACCCTGCCCCAATACGATGTGTGACATCGTCATCAATCTCTCCATTCCCTTTGATAATAGACTCTAGGTACTTGAAGCTTCCTTTCTTTGGAATGACCGGAGTATCAAGCCTTACATCCACGCCTGTCTCAGGGTCGCTCCCATTGCTGAACTTGCATTCTAAATATTTTGTCTTGGTCCTACTCAACCTGAACCCTTTAGACTCCAGAGTCTGTCTCCCAACCTCCAGCTTGACGTTCACTCCGCTGCGAGTCTCATCAATTAGGACTATGTCGTCTGTGAACAACATACACCATGGTACCTCCCCTTGAATTTATCGCGTCAGTCCGTCTATCACCAAAGCAAATAGGAATGGGCTAAGAGTTGATCCCTGGTGCAGCTCCATCATCACTGGGAAGTGCTCTGATTCTCTTCCTACTGTCCGTACTCTAGTATTGGCTCCATCATACATATCCTTGATCGCCCTAGTGTACGCCACAGGTACAACTCTAACCTCCAAACATCTCCATAAAACCTCTTTAGGGACTTTGTCGTATGCCTTCTCGAGATCGATGAAAACCATATGTAAGTCTTTCTTCCACTCAATATTGATCTGGCTTCGGTAGTCGAACGCCCCGGCATGAATCCAAACTGGTTCTCGGAAATGACACGCCTCTCCTCACCCTCGTCTCCACGACTCTTTCCTAAACTTTCATAGAGTGGCTCAGAAGCTTGATACCCCTATAGTTGTTGCAACTCTGGATATCACCTTTGTTTTTGTACAAGGGAATCATTGTACTCCACCTCCATTGGGCCAATCCGATTAACAATCTTGGAACCAAAATCTATGGCCAAACAGGGCCAAAAACCAAGTAAGCAATTGCATGACATTCAAGAAAGAGGGCTAATTTGAACCACAATAGATTTCTGGACAGCTAATGCTGCTTCTACCAGATTGTTGTTTATCAACTTGCTGATTAGAGTCATTCATGATATTGAATATCATGTCTGATTACATCAATAAGCAAGTTTCTTTTCTGCTATGTCTCGGTACATAATCAGGCACCACTTCTCGTTGGGAAAAAAAATCAATCTAAGGATTAATTTGTCCCCGTTGCAGCATACATGACTATAATAACAGTCTTTAATTTTTCCGTAAAAATTAGAGAACAAAAAAAGCTTTAAAAACAAAGAGAATATCCAACTCGGGATGGTCAGGAACATAGTCAGGAAAGAGCAATAGAAAGGCAGCTCAAGGTAACTCTATTTTCGATTCCTGTCACCTCAACTTCATCCTTGTCCCTTCCACTGAGGAGCTAAAACATAACAGAGTACATACTAATTTTTCCAGAAGCAGATAGGTTAAATGAAGATAGATACCCCTGATTTTTTTCTGGAAATTAAAAGTGTCAATACCTATATTATTTTTAAATAATCTGAAATAAGGAAAACTAGGAATCGAAGTCGATGAAGTTTCTTATGTTTTGACACATGACTTCACAGTTTAAAACCCCGTGTACTCCTTTTTTCTATCCCACCCATGTGCAGTAACAAAACACAACTAGTACAACAAGACTAACAACACTAAGCCTCAATCCCGAACTAGTTGAGTTCGGCTTACGGGTAACAATTTTAGCCCATGAAATCATAATCTGCCCAATACGCTCTAGTTTGAACGGTCAATGACCCGTCAATTGATAAACGTAGCCCATTTTGAACCTCCCAAATCAGCCCATCTAAAAGTTGGGCTGGTAGGTGACCCAAATTTACCCATGAGAAACCTTGTCAAAATATTCTTTAGAAAGAAAACAAATCATTAGGTACTTAAACAAATTATAAGAAAACAAACAAAGAAATTATAACTTAGTAAGAGTTGGGGGACCCATTGTTTAGCATATTTCAGCCCAACCCATATAAGTCTAAGTAACCTTTAGGCTGGTCATTGATTAACTCATTTCATTTTAACCTGCCCAAATTAGCCCAACCCGCCCATTTGACATCCGTAGATGGGCTATATGAATTCTCACTACCAATTTTTTTTATCAAGAAATAGAAACAGTAATCGCGCCAGGTAGGGTACTGATTACATAAACCACTTGGGTGGTATTTACTGATTACATCACTTCTTAAAAACAATTGTTTAAGACTAGAGATTAAAAAACATATATTCAACATAAATTTACCAGTTTTATGGTGACCATCAACGTACCGCAACCAAACAACTACGCCATGTAATCTTTACTATACTAAACATACTGCATGCAGACTCTAATAAGATGGTAAAAATTAGGTAGAAGCATATAAGCTTGATCCATCGATCATTCAACTAATTAACAATATAGATTCTTTATGTCCATTTCATTCTATTCGGGCTAAATTTCACTAAAATCATACTAAAGATATTTATAAACCTGAAAACTTATTTACTTAGTGACGGCGCGTGTGTATGATAACGAGCGCGTGAGGTACCTAATAAACGATTTTCCTTCGAGAGGTTTATCTGAAGAAGCATTTGATGACGATTTGGAAGCATAGAGACCTTCAGTTCCGCCGTGGAAGAAGAAAGCGTTGGACTTAGGTATGAATTGTTCATCTTTGTACTCGTGAATTGAGGCTGATACTTTGAATGTATACAAAAATACAAGTAGAAATCCTATGGAGAGCTTGTAAGTACTGTGCTTCATCATAACTTCGCCGTGTGCGGAGGAGCAAAGGTGGTGAGAGTAGAGTTTAGAAGAAGCAGAGAAACTAAACAGAATCCAACATCGAACCTACTAGACTCATTTTTAACTTTTTTATTTTATTTTATTCATTTAGCATAACCGCGTTATTATTTTAATATTTTTAAAATACACTTTTTAATATTAAAAAAATGACCCATTAACAAACTTTACGTTATTAAAGTAAAATTTCATTGTGAATGAGGTTATAAACGTATATTTTTCCTTTCTTTTGAATTATTTACTTAATTTACGCTGGACTTACTTATGTAATGTTGAAATTTGGCATAAGGGTATTATGTTACACTTTTTCTTTTCAATTTTGAATTTAGGTTATATTTTTTATTTTAATTTATTTGCTTTAGTACTATTGATTTGTTATTTCACATTGCATGTTATTTATTTTTCACTTTCGGATAGATTTTTTTGGGTCAAACATTTCAATAATGTTATGACATTATATTTATAAATATTATTTTTTAGTCAAACATCCAATCCATGTTCACACAAAAAATCTGCTTTTAACTTTTATAATTAACTAAAATTAAAATATATATCAAATATTTTTTATAATATTAGTTACAAATATATGATTATTAATTAATATATTTTCAATAAATAATGTGTTATTACATAACTAATTTAATATTATTTATAAAATCACATATTTTTAAAATATTAATTTTATATTTTATATTTTATTTTTAAATTAAACTAACTATGTAATTATACTTGTGCAACCAAACAACACGCTTGTAATTACACTGTAATTACATTATGACAAACAAACACCTTGTTGTAATTATTAGGGTGTGTTATTACTACCCTACTAATTATACCAATTCCAATTAACATGTGGCTCTCCAAATAGACCCTTGGGGTAGAAAACATATAAGTGGTATTTATATTTAGTAACTACACTTTATTTTAATTACATCTGGTAGCTAAATGTTGTATTTCAATTACACAATGTAACTAATACATAACTCTCTCGTCCTCTCTCTAATGTCTGGAACTCTCTCCTCCTCTCGTCTCTCTCTCTCTGATCTTCGGCGACTCTCTCTCTAACGTCTGGTCTCTCGCTTTCTAATCTCCGGCGAGTCTAACCGTCGCTGCTATTGAAACACCGCAGACGCGGTCATACACACATATATATATACAAGTCTACTCTTGTATATAATGTATCTGTGTTGATTTGAATAGATACGACGACGTCTTATTCGTCAATGCCAGAGTCATCGTTTTTCTCTCCATCTTCTCCGGCGAGTTCTAACCGCCGCCGCCACACACCGACCAAAATATGAGTAGGTCAGTAAGGCCCAGATCTGACCAGAAAGTATACTTTATTGTCCAGATCTGACTGAAAATACAGTTTATTGTCCAGATCTTGCCAAAAAAATACACTTTATTCGCCTGTATTTCGAAGGAGATCTTTTGTATACAAATGAATACAATGAATTTAAAGTGTACTTTATTTCTTGTATCTCAAATCCGTGTATTTTATTTCTTGTATCTCAGATTTGAGTATATTTTGAGTGTTTTCATTTTTTTCTAGTGTAAAATCCAATATTTTGTTATGTATTTTATTTCTTGTATTCAGTTTTTGTTTGTATTTTGAAGGAGATTTTTTGTATACAAATAAATAAAGTGAATTTGAATATAATAAATTGAATACATAGTAAAAGTAACTACAAATGAATACAACTGAGTTAAATATATTTGACTTGAATACAACTGAGTTGAATACATCTGACTTGAATATAACGAAATCTGACTTGAATACAACGAGTAGAATTTTGAATACACTTTACTGTAGCTACGAAATGTAATTATCAAAGGCATAGATATGCCTAAAAAAATCCAAAGTGTAGTCATTTGTGTAAATTTTACTTTTTGGGGGATTTCTGTTCAGTATTGCTTCTACTAATTTGGATTTACATTAAATCAATTCCTAACAGAATTAAGGGTGTGTTCGGTATGAATTCAGAAAAATAAGTAAGCTTCTTACTTATTTTCTTATATTTGTTATGTAAGTAAAATAAATTTAATAATATTTATATATAATCTAGACATATACGAGGGAGGTGGGGAAGAGGTATGGGTGGTGGGGTGGTAGGAGTGAAGATGAGGTGTGTTGGAGGGTGGAGAGGACACAATCAATGTGAAATATCATTTGTTGAACTTGTTTTCCCTACTAAAACCACGAAAGTTATTTTTCTCATTTTTAAGGACTTGTTTTTCCAGAGAATGTTTTTTCAAAAATTTTAACCAACTGAACATGAGAAAATTTAAAAATATTTTTATACCGAACACACCCAAAATTCATATTAAGTGATGAACCTTAAGGAATAAAGGGGTCTTTTTCGTTCCACCAGAATTCTTGTTGGTCCACGAAATTACTATTCATAAACTATTAAGAGTCTAAGACGTATCATATGGAGTGTTATTGTTTCAGTATTTCTATCTATTTTTATAATTAATTATTATAAATCTAACTTTAATATTAGAAAATGTTTTTAGCACTTAATGTATTAGCTACTTTTAATCAACTAACTCAAATAATTTTTAATTAACTCGTGAAACTTGAACTTTTAAAAAAACTTTATTAAAAATTTTAAAAGAAATATGTCATTTGTTATGTATATCCTATTTTTTATACTTTCATACATTTTTTCTCTGGAGAACCTTTTGATTTGGTGATTAAACAAAATATAACAAAGCAAGCAAATGAAAAATAATTTAAAGTTAGATAGATTGCGTCTGATACAATATTTAGTCAAATTGTTTAATCCATCTTAATCTGAGTTGAATTAGGTCATCACTCATACATTGATTTTATTTTTGACTCATCTAAAGTCTAAGTATAGCTCAATCTATCCATTAGACACCTTTAGAAAAATGTTGGGTTTAAATGATAGATTGAATGGGAAATGGAGCATTTGTCCCACATCGGTAGTGGAAAGAAAAGTGGGAGTTCCCTCTTGCTTTATAAAATAAGCATTTGTCCCACATCGGAAAAAGAAAAGAAAAGAGAGGTGTATATATTACATTACACCTTCTCTAGTCACTAAAAGGGTTGAGGGGGCAAGGACCCCTCGCGCCGTCGTCGCTCGCTCGGCTTCGGCTTCGGCCAAATGATGAAGTCATTGTTTGTTTATACTCCAAATCATGAAGTCATTGTTTGTTTATATGTTGATGACATGTTGATAATGAGTAGATATATTACCGATGTAAATGCATACGAAGCGTATGCTGGCTAGCAAATTTGATATGAAGGACTTAGGAGTTGCTGATTTGATCTTAGGCATCAGAATTCAGAAAACTCCACAAGGTCTCGCATTATCACAGTCTCATTATATTGAAAGAGTAGACAAGTTTAAGTATTTAAATTTCAATGTTGCAAAGACTCCAATTGATGTAAGTTTTGCACTTCAAAAGAATGAAGGTGAAAGCGACTCACAATTGGACTATGCACGAGTTTTGGGAAGTTTGATGTATATTATGAATTGTACACGACCAGATATAGCATGTACTATAAGCAAGTTGAGTCGATTCACGAGTAATCCTAATCAAACTCATTGGATGGCAATGAAACGAGTCTTGGGGTATTTAAAACACACTCAAACCTATGTTTTGCATTATAATAAATATCCCGCAGTAATTGAGGGATATAGTGATGCAAACTGGATCACCGGATCATCTGAAGTTAAATTCACGAGTGGATATATTTTCACCGTTGGTGGAGGAATAGTGTCTTGGAAATCATCAAAACAGACATGCATCGCCCGCTCTACAATGGAATCTGAATTTATAGCTTTAGACAAGGCCGGTGAAGAAGCTGAATGGCTCCGGAATTTCTTAGAAGATATTCCATTCTGGCCCAAACCTTTGGCTCCTATATGTATACATTGTGACAGTCAAGCAGCAATAGGTAGGGCAGGGAGCGTAATGTACAACGAAAATCTCGTCACATACGACGAATACACAATACCGTTAGACAACTCCTCTCTAGTGGCGTTATCACAATTGACTATGTAAAGTCAAGAGATAACGTGGCGGATCCGCTTACAAAAGGCTTATCTAGAGAGGGAGTTAGTAGATCATCAATGGGAATGGGGTTAAGGCCGAGGACAAGTCATCATGGCGGTAACTCTACCTAGCAGATCTGGAGATCCCAAGAGCTAGGTTCAAGGAGATCAAACAAAGTTGTGGATTGACGGTTCAACATTGTCAAATAACTCAACCCATTCTCGGATGAAGACAATGTTCAGAAAGAAGGATAAAACCTTATGGCTTGTTAATGAGTTAATAAAGCATAAGGTTCTTTAATGATTATCTAAATCTGGCAGTGTATGACCAGATAATGTGGCTATAGGACCACATGTTTAGAAATCACCTATGTGAGTGTTAAGTGTAAGCCGCTTTAAAGGGGAATGACAGTGAAGGCCCATTCTCTATGCACTCATGAAACCAGGAGGTGTTCATGGCTGAAGCGAACACAACCGTGAGAACCATAAACGGTTGAGGGTTGATTGTGTGACTTATGTTGTCTAGGTATACAACAAAGTTCGACGGTTCAAAGATATCAAACCTACCGATTGATCGAATATATCCGATATAAGTTCACTACGTAAAGTTCAAAGGGAAACATACTTATCCAGATGCAGTTAATCCTCGCTTGTATCTCACACTTGTCTGCGCATTCTTTTATATTATAGCCATTCCCCATTCATGTAGGGGATTGTTGGGTTTAAATGATAGATTGAATGGAAAATGGAGCATTTGTCCCACGTCGGTAGTGGAAAGAAAAGTGGGAGTTCCCTCTTGCTTTATAAAATAAGCATTTGTCCCACATCGGAAAAAGAAAGAAAAAGAGAGGTGTATATATTACATTACACCTTCTCTAGTCACTAAAAGGGTTGAGGGGGAAAAGACCCCTCGCGCCGTCGTCATCGCTCGCTCGGCTCGGCTTTGGCTTTGGATTCGGATTCGGTCAAATGATCTGATTGATTGATAATCTTTTTGGACCAAATTTTCTTTAATTTTAATTATTTAATTAAATTAATTAACTTATCCAATCCTACCGTTAGTGACCCGGATCCGCGTGTCGACCGCGACCGGTTTCTTCTCCCATATTTAAATTTCCCACCGAGTTTTTAGTGGTCATTCGGAAGGGTTGCAAACCTTCAGAAACAGTACTTCCATGGCTATAAATTCGTTTGATTCCTCAGAATTTTACTTACGAATTTTCTGAACAACACAAACTTCTTCTTCTTCTGCACAAATAAATTCTGCGTGATATACCGCCGTTGAGTGGTTCGCCGCTACCTGAATTTGGAGTACTACTATTCTGGTAAGATAATCGTTCTATCCTGGGAGGGGATATTCCATCAACCTCGAGTATTGTGAGGGGAATAATTTCCTTAAGCACACACTTTGAACTAAGTGGACTCGATTATATTCTGAAAAAAATTATTCTTATTTTTTCAACACTGATTCTGTTTATTTTCTGAAATTAATTTTACTGCTTCATCGGTTTTGAAATACAGATTAATAACAGAAAAGACCATGAATAAATCTATCTGTTGTGGTTCAGTTCCTCAAAAAATTGTATGCTGTCACACAATTACGCCACATTGAACGGAACCCTTGCTAATAGTTTCGATTTCAAAGAATAACACTGCACCAAGAACAATCGAAAGAAGCAAAGGTAAAGCCAAGATTTTAAATTTATAACTTTTGAATTTTAAAGAATATATTTACTAGATTATTGATACATTATTTATACATATCAAGTAAATTTTAATTATAAATATAAAGTATGAGTCAAAGCAATTGAATTCTACCGAACTTATAGATAGACATATAGCCGATGGTAGAGGGTCGAAATTTTCACTAAAAAATATTAAAATATAAATGAATAAACTCACAAATAAGTTAAAGGAAAATCAACATATAATATATATACCTAAAAAAATCTTTTTAGGCTATGATTTGATCGAAAGTTAGTTAAAGTAGGAAAAAAGAAATGGGAATTGAAAGTTTATTACGGACTAACATATATTCCATTTTTAACTCTTTTTATACGGTATTTGAATTAGTTTGTGCGTATTTTAACTATTCAATTGCGCACTTCTCACCTTTTTATCGATACAAATATAAATTACTTTGCATATTAAAATTTAAATATATTGGACGACACCACCCGATATTTTATGTATCCCACTTTATTTACCGATAAAATATCTAAATTTATACTCCGCATATATCGCTACATTATTCATTATTCCTTATTTCGAATGCTTCAAAATCAAACTTTTTAGAGAACTCATTCCTTTAAAGATAGAGAGTCTTGGAAAAGTTATCGAATTAAATGGTGTTACTAGATGCTAAAACTCTTTTTACCTTTTGTTTTCTATTTCCTTTTTATGTCAAAGTTCTTTACGTTTCACGAATATCATATTAGTATAATTTGATATAAATATGAGGTGCGAGTAAATTTTACCTTTACCCATTTGCTTTTCCAATTAATGGAAACAAGGAATATCGGAAAACAATGCCTCTCTAGACTACTTTAAAAACTTTATCTTGTTCGTGAAGGGAGTAATTATAAATTAAAATAAGCAACGAAATAAGGGGGAGTGTAATTCTCTCTCAATTTTAAAATGTTTGTCTGATTTTAACTTGGCACAACGTTTAAGAAAGTAGATAATTTTTTTTGAATCTTGTGGTATTAAATTAAAGATATGTAGAATGTATTAAAATGTTCTTTAGTCTTGTGGTCTTAAATATGTCATGTGAAAAGTTGAAGTTAAAGAGTTGTCAAAAAAGAAAAGAGACATTTTTT
Organism: Anisodus tanguticus; assembly: GCA_034509755.1. Lineage (NCBI taxonomy): Eukaryota > Viridiplantae > Streptophyta > Magnoliopsida > Solanales > Solanaceae > Anisodus > Anisodus tanguticus. The sequence goes on along the minus strand of CM067557.1, from coordinate 33,714,306 downwards.
TTTAAACGGACTAAAAAAAAAAAAAAGACAAACATTTTAAAACGGAGTAAGTATACAATAAAATTTAATACTTTCTCTTGTCTCCTAGTTTCCAATTATTGAGCTAAAGTGGTTATACACCTAACAGTAAATCCTAGACATTACCTTAAAACTTAAAAGTATCAATAATTAGATGCCAGTTTTTTGGATCATTTGCATTACCCTAATTTACTTGTATTTATAGAATTCACCCACTTTCCCCCCTGCATTTGGAAGTAATTAAGCAAAATTAAGAGTTCAGATTGAAGAACTTCATTCATATAAGGAACGCATTTTTTATTTTATTTTTAATACCATATATATAGCTAAGATCCATATAATGCTAATTTAAGAGGGCTTGTCGGTATTCTACTAAAAACTAGAGAATTTTGGATCAAAAAAAGGAATGCCTAAATGAGTATGAATTAGAGAAAATAAAAATGTCTCGAGTTCGAGTCGTGCGCCTTCGAATATGGAAAAAATCGTGTTAAAGAGTATTTTTCCCTTAAATAAGCCTTATATGACACAAATATATATTAATGTGAAATCCAACATGAATACCGAACCTCAGTTGAAAAACAAAAAGAGACTACTCCTTTTATTTGAAACACGTTTAGAAAGAAAACAAGGTGAGAGATAACTTAGTTAACTATGGAATGGAAGCAACTTGGTTTTTCTTTTTGCTTTATCTTCATTTGAAAATTGTTTAGGTACCATATTGTATCTTATAGGAATCGAGTCATGTAATAAACTTTTCTGGTAGAAATAAATTTAGTCTTCCTGGCAAAAAAAAAAAACATCTTTAATTTGGCACTCTTTTTTTTTTGCTATTATTATTATTATTATTTTTTTTTTTGATAATCCAGGTTTCCAGGCTTGCGCCTGACTACTTCACTGGTATTACCCAGACGTCCTGGAGGTAATAGCACCGGTCCTTCAACACTATTACCAGGTAAATCGCGGGATGTGCTCCGATGACCGCTTTTTACGGGAGCGTACAACCGATCAATGAGACAAGGTCAAATTCCCCAACATGCAGAGTTTCTTCGTGCTTGCGGGGAATCGAACCCACGCTGTCCCATGCTAGAGCGCCTTATAGCGCCCAGACTTTGCCACTGGACTATGCCTCGGAGGACTATTATTTTTGCTATTATTGATGGAGCCTTTAATTACCCTCCTCCACTTTTCCACTTAGGGCAAACTTGTCATTTTCCCTATTATTTGTCTTTTCTATATACCTGACACTTTGTCTTCTCCGTAAAGTAATATATATATATATATATATATATATATATATATATATATATATATATAGTAAATATATATATATATATATATATATATATATTTGCACCCTTCTTTCACTAGCTTCTAATTTTGGAGCTAAAGTAATTATGGCGAATCCAGAATTTTAAAAGGATGAGTGCACCATACTAAGATAAAAGTAAAAAACACACCTTAAGTATCATTTTTTTGAGTTTCCTACCTTAACTATAAGGTGTGAAAGTTTTCTACCTAAACTATCACCAACTAGTTTGCAAAACACACCCCAACTATCAATTGTTCACTTTTTCTACATGAACTATCACCAACTAGTTTGTAAAACACACCTCATTAAAAGTGAACAACTGATAGTTAAGGTGTGTTTTGCAAACAAGTTGGTGATAGTTGAGATAAAAAAAGTGAACAACTGATAGTTGAGGTGTGTTTCACAAACTAATTGGTGATAGTTTAGATAGGAAACTCTCACGCCTGATAATTTAGGTAGGAAACTCAGAAAAATGTGATACTTGAGGTGTATTTTTGACCATTATCTCAAAAAATTATAGTACAAACAAGTTATGTTCGATCCCTTGGCCTTAAGGAATTAAACCTGATACCTAAATTAGTGGACCATTCAATCTCTTTTTATCATGGGTTCCATCAGATAGTATAGACATATTCTAAGAATTATAGAGAAAATGACCAAATGCCCCCTAACGTTTGACCGAATTATCAACTACACACTTTATCTTTGCGGGAGTCCTATTATCCCCTATTAATTTTAAAGTGGAATTATTTACTCCCTGAAATGCTACGACCAGATCTGAAATATGAGGTGAAATACACGCGCCAAATCAGATTTAACACGTGTATTTTTTATTTAAAATTATTTTTTTATTACTTTCTCCCTCATTTTTGTTCTTTCCATCATTTCCACCATTTTAAAACCATTCCAAAGCTTTTCTTTCTGTTAACATCTAGCTTCCCAATCTCTGTAAATTGTATATCATTAAACCTTGAATAGTCCAAAGTAGCAAGCGCTATTATAAAAATCGAGACAATGAAATGGGAATCGATTTTGACGATGAAGATAAAATGAATATTAAGAAAGAGTTGAAAATGGAGACCCAGTTAGCTGAAAGACTTCAGAGTAGTTCATATCTAATAGGGATTGAATTAGACCTCAAATTTGTTGATATTTCCGGCATTGTCCCTATTCAAAGTGTTAATGTTGGGTTTGATGTTGTGACATTCTATCCAACATATCGTTTTAAGTACTAATTTGAATATAAGAAATGTTGGAACAAATGTCACGACATTCGGACCAACATTTTATAAAAAACAGTTTTGCCTTACTTCACAGAATGAAGCAATATTCGTGGAAATATTACTACGAAGTAAAAGTGACTTGGCAAAGTAAATAAGAGTTGATGAAAAACGTTGGAAGAACAAGTTAAAGTTGTTGCTATGCTTGAGGAACAAGTCCAAGAAGTTAGAAAATTTTGCTCCATGATCTTCTCTAACAAACTCTACCAGCTGACACCTTTCCCTCAACCTCCAGAACCAATCGATAAGCTTTTTAAGGAAGACTCTACTATAAATAGAGAGACTACAAGAGTGAATCGAAATCCAGAAACAGATTGCAAAAATATCAAGAGAGCTCTCGAGAATTCATCTTAAAAAACTGGATCGCAAGTGTTGCCTGAACGTGTCAACAACATTTTATCCAACATTATAATTGTTGCTTAGATTCTAGATGTGTTATGTATTGAAGCAATTGTAATGAGAAGTTGTCTATGTCTATTTAGGTAGATTTTTCAAGCAGAAAGTATCTGTGACTTCAACGTTTAATTCCTTTCCGTTTCATCTTGTAAAATTGTAAAGAAAAGAATTTATATTTTTGTATATAAAATATATACAATACTTTCGGTCATTCACCGTCATAAGTTATATAATAAATATAACATATGTAACATTTAAATCTTTTTGTTCTTTAAATTTTCGCTTCGTTGCTTTTTAAAGTTTTCTATTTTTACTAAACTATTATCACTAATTCCGAACGACATTATCGCCGACGTTATAGCATATCCGGACCTATCACAAAGTTTGATTTTTCCACAGTTCGTTTCTTTGTCTCTCCATTTTCAATGCTCAATTGAAAATATTCAATCAGTTAATCAGCCATAACAGTTATTCAGAGACAAAAAACTAGCGAAAACTAAGCAATAATAAGCAACAGTCAACGAGGGTAGCTGGGGACGTCACTGCTACGGCATGAATGCCGGAACATTCGTGAAACTAGGAAGGGCTGCTGGAGTTCTAATTTTCTGGTCGTCGTCTGATATACAAGTGAGAGCAACAACGAAAGAAATGGCCGGTTTTAATGGGTGTCGCCTGAAAACGTTAAAAGATTTGCTGGAGAAGATGAAACAAAGTAGTGGTAAGACAGTCACGGTGTTGCTTCAACGACTTTCGCCGGAACAACGCTAGATATAGCGCCAGAACTGAGCAGATCTGAAGAAAAGATGGATGGAGGAGGAGGTGATGGTGGTATCGCCGGTTATAATGGTGGCGGCGGCGGTGAGCTGATGATAAAGAAAGAGAGAAAAATAAACAAAAAAAGATGTATTTGAATAATAGAGAAATATTAGCCCCTGTGGCACAAACGAGTTGGTAAATGACAAGGCGATTGAGGTACAACCACTCCGACGTCGCGAGTTCGAATTCATATGGTGACAGTTTTTACTGAAATATTGCAAGGGATGTTGCTGGGTTCGTGTCCCGTTGGTCCTCTCTCTTGCAGGGCTGCCACTCACGCATATCCCTCGATTTACATCCCACTTGGCCAAGGGGCCTCTGGTACAGATGGGTTTCGCCTTATGGACTTTCCACTTCACAAAATAATAGAAAAATATTATAAAAATAATTTTAAAATTTTCTTTTGGCTTCTCACGCTCTCTCACAGAGTGTGATATATTCTCTCTACCCCATCAGCGTTGAGGGAGTAAATAATTTTATTTTAAAATTGTCCATGAGGTAATAGGATCCCCGCAAAAATAAAATGTGTGGTTGGAAATCCAGTCATACGTTGGGGCAAAATTTGGCCATTTTCTCAAGAATTATACACATAATATATCGAGTTTAATAAGGTGTCCATGAGTTCATGTGACCTAATTTTTACACATAAATTCGAAACTGCCACCAAACAATAAATCCTAGATGCCACCTTAAAAGTATCAGTGAAGCTTTTTATCAATGATCCAATGCCATAATGCTTGATAATTTGTATTCCCTAGTTTTAGTGCACCTTAATGGTATTACTTTTAAGAATTGACCACTTCTTTATCCCAAAGTTGGTTGTAGATAGGAAATTGGCGGAGTTTGAATTTTTTCTAAGAGAATTAAAAAAATAGAAAAAAGTAAACATAAGAAGTCAAAAGATTCAATATCTATTATATATTAATAAAAAATAATTTTAATTTTGTATAATATATTTTTTGCCGAAGGAGGTTCGGGTGAACCCTTTTACCCCTATCTGGCTCCGCCGAAAATAATTAATTAAGAAAAGTTCAAATTCAAGTACTTCATTTATAAAAGGAATGCGTTCTTTCTTATTAATTTGTTTATAAAGTACTTTACCATTAATATGCATTTTCAACCTGTACGTTAGTGACTAGGATGTGTCGTATGTCTATTCGGTCACGCATCTTGCTTTTACGTGCTAATTAGAAGTTCATATTTTTTTTTTTTTTTTTATAATCCAGGTTTCCAGGCTTGCGTCTGACTACTTCACTGGTATTACCCAGACGTCCTGGAGATGATGGGACCGGTCCTTCAGCACCCCACCACCAGGTAAATCGCGGGATGTGCACACATGGTCAGTGTCTGCTTGCGTCCAACGGATCAATGCTACAAGGTTGACCCCCCCACTGGCCCCATCCACAAGGCTTGGCGGAGACCGAACCCACATCGCAACATGCCGCGCGGCTTTTAGCGCCTGAGGCTTTACCACATGTATGTCCCCCGGAGGACGATATCCGGAGGGGAGAATCGAACTTGCGACCCTAAGGCCGCAGAGTTGACTCCCTGCCAGCAAGCTGACCCTCTAGATGAAGTTCATACTTTCTTTCATGCCTAATGCATGAATATCACTTTTCTTGTTAAAGTAGCATTTGTGAAGTCCATGATTGTATAATTAAACTACGTAAAGCTTATCTTGTGTTAAAGAAAAAAAAGAAAAGAAATCGTAGATGAATTAGGACAGATCGAATTACGAAATATACATGAGACGAGGAAGAAGAGAGTAAGAGATATTTATTGAAGAAGTCGTTAACGGCTTAAGAGAATTGTACACTGTAGTGTCCTATTTATAGGTAATTAACTACTTAACTACCTAATTAATTTACTGATATTACAAAATGACTAAACTACATTTTCACCTTAATTACACTTATACTTCAACACTTCTCCTCAAGTTAGGTACCATAAAAATGTTAAGTAAATCTAGCTTGGAGACTAACTACTCCCTTTTGTAAGTATATCTGCAGGTTGCTCAGTTGTAGATTGATACTCAGTCTTGATCAAACCTTGTTAAATTTTTTCTCTTATAAAATGACAGTCAATCTCTATGTGTTTTGTTCTCTCATGAAACAGAGGGTTGACTGCTATTTGAATAGCTGCTTTACTATCACTGTAAATACACATACATCTTCAAATGTACTCCTAGATATTTGATTAGGTCAGTCAACCAAGTTAATTATGATACAATAGTTGTTATGCTCTTATATCTGCTCTTTACGTTGATACGACATGCTATTTCTACCATTCATTCCCTTTCAGGATATGCTTTTGCTGAGCTTCTAGCTATTGTTGATTGCTTCTTAGACTTCCAAGACATAAGAGAATCTCCCAACATAATTAAGAAACCAGTTATTGACTTTCTTGAGAATGAGCTTGCAGCCTAGTCAGCATGACAATATGCTGTAATTGTGTCCTTCATGTTGCTTGATAGCAATATACCTTGTCCAGGTTGTATTTTAATATACTTAACAATCCTCAAAGCAGCTTTCATATATGACTTCTTAGGTTGTTGTAGAAATTGGCTCAAATTCTATACACTATACAATATGTCAGGTCTTGTTACTGTCAAATACAACAATTTTTCTATCAATCTTTGATAAGCTCATTGATCTTGTATCACTTCATCTTCTGTACATACAATTTCATTGCCATGTTGTTTATCTTGCTGATCATTGACCCCCTTTAAGATGTTGGTCATATTTTCTAGTAGTCAATTTGATATTAGCATCCACATGTGTAGTGACTGATTTAACAACACCCAAACCAGATTTTGATATCAATTCCAATGCATATTTTTTTTGATGCATTCGAATTTCTTTTTCTAATCTTCCAATCAATATCAAGATTTTTTTTTAGTTCCCCCAGATCTTTCATCTTGAAAGCTTCCTGCAAAGTAGTTTTGGTTTCCACTATTACTTTCTCAGTGCTCTTTATGTACAATGAGTGGTCATACTGGCTCTGGACAAATTTAAACTTGAGCAGTGCTTCTTGCAACTTGACATTCATTGCCTTGGAGCCTGTTTCAAACAATACAAGGATTTTGTAAGTCTGCATACTTGATTACTTCCCCCTGACTCTGAAATTCTTGTAGTAACTCCATGTAGATTTCATCATTTAGATCACCTGTATATGCCACTTCCTAGCTGCTGTTAATGCCAATACAGTCCATACTGTCACCATATTGACCACTAGACTAAATGTCTCTTGATAATCTATTCCTTCTTGTTCACTATAGCCTTTTTCCACTAACCTTGTTTTGTATCTTTCCATTTCACAGTTGGCCTTATACTTTATATTGAAGGCCCACTTGCATCTAATTAGTACTTTTTCATCTAGTAAGGGTACTATTTTCCAAGTGTTGTATTACTGCAAGGCATCTACTTCTACTTGTATAGCATGTTTTTTGTGGTTAAACATTATCTTCATTGATTATTTATGTGCAAAAAGTTATATTATTTGAGTTTGACATCCCAAAATATGTACATGATCATTGAGATGAGACATTACTTCTAAGTCTAACCAAAACAGTGAATAATAAAATAGAGCTCAAGGGTAGGTTCCATCTGTCCATATTTATTAGGGTTTTTCTTGTTTGATCCTGAATGATGGTAGGTTCTATCTGTCCATATTAGGGCCTTAATGTGATTAAGGAGATCAGCAAAAGAGTTGAACACCTAGATTTCTTCAAGTTTGTGGCTTAGGTTAGACAATCTATCAGCTGTTTGGTTGACTTCCCTGTAGCAGTGGTTGATTCTAAATCTATGTTCTTCAATTAAATTTTGAATGTTAGTGATGTAGTTTGTAATTTTCCAGGGAACTTTCCACTCCCTTCTTACACATTTAGATATTAGAAGGGAATGTTTCTCCCAGACTGATCTGTATCAATTTCTAGAGCACCATTATAGTCCAAAAAGTATAGCTGCTACTTCAGCCATGTTGCTGGTCCCTACTCCCAGTGGTATAGAGAAGGCAAACATGAAACTTCCTTTTCTATCTCTGACTATGCCTCCACCTCGACATATATCTTGAATACATCTCCCATTAGTGTTGATCTTTATAGTTTGTGCTCTTGGTTTTGTCCACCTTACAATAGTGCTAATTTTATGTTGAAATATTGCATCACAAGCTTGACACATTACTCTCCAGTCTTATCCTATTCTAGCACTTCTAAAATTTTATTGGTTACCTGCAATAGAAAGGACAGAATATTAACTTTAGTTCTATAAAAGGATGGGGTGATGTTTTCAAATTTCTTGCTACATCTGGACTTTCACAACTCCCATCATATGATCATTGGTAGAACACTGGTAATGAACTTAGCAATGCTGTTGTAAGTTTTGAAGTTCCACCATTTCAGGAGAAGCAACTTCAAGCTTCTATTTCTGTGATCAATACTAAGCGGATTAGAAAAGTAGTTCCAAATTTTCCTTGTATGTTTCCCTCTGTTGAATAGGTGATCAATATCTTCCACATTAGTATTTATGTTGTTGGGGTTACTGCAGCAGTGACAAGTAGCACTTATGTTGATCCAAAATCTTGAAACTCTTTTCTTTGTAGAAAGCTTGTTTTTATTGCCCTCCAATTCAAAAAGGATATCTTGAAGGGGATATCCTTGTGCTAGATACAATTTACAAAGCTGTCATTGCCCTTTTTTTGTCTCAGAAACCTCTAGGCAGAACCCATAGTGAACAAATCAGCCTCATCAGGGGTCCAAATAGCTTTATCATTTTTTGTGTTGTCAATTTTAATATTGAGCTCAATGATCTTTCCTTTAGTCTCCTCATCAGGTTGAACTTCTAAAGCATCCCAGTTCCAATTGTTACCATTGAGAATGTCCCTTATCATGATGCTGTTGAGTGAAGCATTGGCTGGTAGAAGATTACAAAGTGGTTAAGTGGTCCAAGGTTAGACCAGATGTCATATTAGAAGGACACTTCACCCTAGCCAATTCTCCATAGTATATTACACTCAACTTCCTCTTTGATTTTATTAAGCATCTTTTAGCTTTGAGCTTGCCCTTTTTGCCATTGGGCTGTGGTGAGGTGTTCATTAGGGAAGAACTTGGCTCTTATAGCTTCAATCCACTTTGGATCTCTTACTGCTTCTGTATAAGTTTTAGGCTCAATAGTATTTGAAATAGCAGAAGTGAAAATTTATAGTTAAAAGACAGATGATCATAAGTCACATAATTAGACAATGCATAAGGAATATCATCATAAATATTAAGGGATACAAAGTCTTTCATCCAACAAGGTGGATGTTTTCCTCTAATTAATTTTCTTGTTGGTTGCTTAGCTTGTTGCACTTAATCCTGTATTTGAGTTGAGATGTTATGCTCCACAGTGTCATGCTGTGAATTTTGATTTTGAGTAGGATGATCTACTTGTTGTACTGCATCCTGACCTATGTTAGAACTTGTTTCTCCTGCACTTCTATATGATCTATCAACACTCATATCAAGGTTAGTAGTGACGAGAATTATAGAATTAGTGTCTTCAAAAACAGGTATAGGAGGTGAGAACAAAGTAGTATATTGTGTCATTTTTGAAAAAAAGAAATACATCTTCCTTAAAGAATAAAGTCAATATCCTTATGCACAAAGAAGCACTTATTGTCACTATCATACACTATATAACCTTTTTGTGTTCTAGAATATCCGATATGATAAGCAGACCTTGCTCTAGACTGTAATTTGTTTGACTGATGCAGTATTTTAGCAAAACATAAGCACCTTAATATTATAAGATGCAACAAAGAAGGCTTTTTGTTATTTAGTTTCTCATATGAAGACAAGTTGTTGATAACTGCAGAAAGTAGTTTGTTAATAATATAAATTGCAACTTGTACATAGTGTTCTCAAAATCTGATGGAAATATAACCTTAAAATCTTATAGCTCTTGTAATTTAAAAAATATGTCTATGTTTTCTCTCAGCCACTCCATTTTGCTGAGGAGTGTATGGACAAGACTTGTGATGAACAATGCCTAATTTAGTAAAGAATGCATGACATGAAGAATTCACAAACTTTGTTCCATTGTCTGTTCTAATAACTTTAACACTTATGTCAAATTAGTTTTTGATAAGAGACAAAAAATTCTAAACATGTAAGTAAACATCAGATTCAATCTCAATAGAAATACCCAAGTAAACCTTGTAAAATCATCAACAACAGTTAAGAGAGACTTATAACCATCAAAAGTATCAGTTTTATAAGATCCCCAAACATCCATATGTACAAGCTCAAAAGGTCTTGAGCTAACAATAGTACTCTTAGGGAAGGGCAATCTAGTTGCCTAGCACAGGGATATACAATGTATTTATTCAAAAGATATGTAATACTAGACATTTTTGTAGGAAACCATTTTTGCAAAGTCACAACAGGAACATGACCCATCCTCTTATGCCATAGACTATTAGTATCATCATTGAAAATGTTGTAGGTTGAAGATAAATCATAGCCAGTAATTTGTTCTTTAGTGAGTCTGAGCTTTGATCTTATGAGATAGTACAATCCATTATCCTCTTTACCAATCATCTTTGCCTTCCCAGTGAAGAGATCTTGAAAAACACAGAAATATGAAAATAACTTTACTGAACAGTTTAATTGGCTAGTTAATTTTTACACTGACAACAAGTTAAACTTAAAATCAGGTATATAAAACACATTATGCACATTACTACTAGGTGATATAGCACTTGTTCCAGTGTGTTTAACATGAGTAACTTCTGTATTTGGAAGAATTACTTTTTTTTAACCTCAGATTTAGTTAAAGTATTATTATCCAACAAGTTCAAATTAGAGGTCATATGATCAATAGCCCCTGAGTCTATGATCCAATCTTGTGAATCATTTGATACTAGCAAGGCACTACTGGAACCTGTCATATTACAACATGTGATGTGTTTGATGTGTTTGAATATGTGACTTTATTCCACCATTTGACAGATTTTACCATAGTGATTCTGTGATAAATTTGATTCTTCAGTCTTTTGGAACTGAGCTAATTATTGTTGAAAGATAAGATAACAATTTGCATTTGTTTGATAGTTGTTAATTCTAGTGTTTGGCTGTGGTAGCACCATCATATTATTCATCTGAGGCATATAAAAAGATCCTTGATTCTATCCTCCTTGATTAGAGTTACCATTACTCAATTGTTCAACAATTGCATTATGTGCAGTATGATTTCCATTCCCTCATCCTCTTTCAAATCTTCCTTTGAATCTGTTATCAAACTGAAACTGATTTTGAGTAAACCTGTTATCAACTTGATTTTTATTGAATCTATTTTTACCTTGATTTGCCTTAGGGGTGATATGGTGGATATCCCACAATTCTATAGTAATCTACCTTGTTATGCTCCTTAAATTTGCAATTATCACAAAAGGCATTGGGACTATAATTTGGATTGTATCTCTTTTTGAACTTCTGATTCTGATGTCTACCTCTAGAATACATTGCAACAACATCTACTTCACTCATTCCCTGAGATTTTTCAGATACTGATCCAAACAAACTTGAACTGGATTGACTTGCCATAGTCCTTTGATTCTCGTCACTCACAAATATTGAGTATGCTTGATTTACACTTGGTAAAGGACTTAGCAACAATATATGACTCATAGCTTGTGAAAAAGACTCATTAAGTCCCATTAGAAACTAATATAACTTCTGTCTTTGCACATATAACATAAAATCTTTAGATCTCTCACAATTACAGCTAGGTATGGACACCATAGACTCAAACTCATTCCACAATTTCTTCAATCTTGTGTAATAAGTAGATAGAGACCGAATTTCTTGTACTGCAGTAGCAATTTTTTTTATGTATATTGAATGATATTGAATCATCTATTTTTTTCAAATCACTCCTTCAGATCTTTCCAAACAGATTGTGCATTAGTTGCATATACTAATCCTCCAACCAAATTACTTGCAATAGAGTTCATAAGCCAAGACCACACAATCACATTGACTCGCTCCCATTAATCCCACAAACTCTCAGGATAACTCTTATTTTTAAATTTTTCATTCACAAAACCTAATTTGTTTCTACCTAACAGTGCAATACACATAGATGTATTACACACAATGTAATTTTTATTACCTTTTAATTGAAAAGTGATAGTCGAGATTCCACTTACATCAGTTAATTGAAGATAGAGTGGATGATTATAATCCACAATTGGAGTAGGTTATGATTCACCAGTACATGTTGGATTCACATTGAGTGATTCGTTTCCATTTGTAATCGCCATTAAAGCTACTCTTACAGACCTTGATTTGACCTAATTTTATCGAATAACTTCGAGAACCTTCGCAATTGCGATCGATTGAGATTTAGCAATCGATCGATTGAGAATGCGAATTTAAAATTGATTGTGGAATTAGAACATGCAATGAATTAAATCTTCCTGTTCTGATACCATGAAATCATAGATGAATTAGAACAGGTTGAATCAAGAAATATACACGAGATGAGAAAGAAGAGAGTAAGAGATATTCATTGAAGAAGTAGTCGTTAACAACTTAAGAGAACTGTACACTGTAGTGTCCTATTTATAGGTAATTAACTACATAACTACCCAACTAATTTACTAATATTACAAAATGACTAAATTATCCTTTCACCTTAATTACACTTATACTTCAACAAAAAAGGAAATGAAAAGAGAAAAAGTAAGAACAATGTGTACACTTTCTACTTAATTTTAAGTATTTTTTCATGTTTGGTTGATCAAAATATTTAGATTTTATTTTTTAGGAAAATGATTCCTTAAAAATCAGAAAATAACTTCTTTAGTGGAAATAGAAAAAATAAGTTCTATAAGTGACATTTCTCTTGCGGTGTTCTCTCCACCCCCAACGCTCACCCTAGCTAGTCTTACCGCTCCAATCCTGCCCCACCCCCGCCCGGCCCCATGCCAACCCCAATAATATTTGCCTAAATTATATATAAAAGGTTATATTTAAGATAATATTTTCTGCTTACTTAGCAAATACTAAAAAATGATTATGAAAAATCACATATTTTGCAGAAAATGTTTTCCCTCGTATACCAAACACACCTCTAAATCCCATTCGTGCACTATCATTAGCATACTGACATTCCGCCGAAAAGCTTATGTACACCAATATATGTGGCAGAGGTGGGGGGCCAATCTCACCTTAATCAGACTCCATTTGTTAATTTATTACTCCTATCCTAAGATCCCACTATATAAGTTGTCCATTGTGTGTATTTTCCACTATAGACACCTCCCACCTAAAATTGACAAAAGTGCATGCATACTTGGTCCCCTTCTTTTTTTGCTAGTTGCTAATGACGTATAACTCCACTTCTCTCAACACACTCCATCTTACTATAAGCTAAGATAAATCCATGAGCAATATCAAATACTCAAAAATTAAACACCAAACAAAACTCTCTCTATAGAGTTATTGAAATGGGTGCCATTAATTGTTCGGACACCATATTAGTCCCTTTGAGCCTCTTCATCACAATTGGCTACCATGTCTATCTTTGGAAAAACCTGAAGCATAAGCCTTCTCACACCACCATTGGTATGAACATGCTCAAGAGGAGATCTTGGCTGCGTGAGCTCAATCAAGCAAGTTCTTCTATTTCATTCTTCAGTTTTTAAATTTCTATTAACTAAATATTCATGATGATTCTGATTAGAGGCAGAGTTGGAGTTTTTAGTTTATTGGTTCTTGATCGCAAATCTTTTCTCTTACTGATAAATGAATTTTTAACACAAATATAAGATTTGAGCTAAAGTTACTGGATTCTACCGTCTTTAGGAGTATTTCTGTTGTCAGTACTTTCTTTCTTCATATTTTCATCATAGCTTTTTACTTGTGCATTTATTTCAAACTTATTCTTGAGCCGAGAGTGAAATAACTTCCTACCCCATAAAGATAAGAGTAAGATCTGCGTATACCTCACTTTTTCCAGACTCCACTTGTGAGAATATATTGGGTATGTTGTTGTTACTAGAGTTCTACCGAACTTGTAATCTCTGATTCTAATAAATAAACGCGCATCTAGGGGTTACTATGGGTTCATTCTGCTTTCAACTCTAACTTTGTACACATAATTTTTTTTAATCATTATTCATTCTGAACTCATTGACTCTAGATCTTGAATTCGCGTCAGCTTATGATTTTTTCTTTTGGCAGGGAAACGAAAAGAAAGGCACGTTGGCTGTACAAAGTTTGAGAAATGCTTTAATGGAGACAATACTCACAGCTACAATCACAATTCTCATCACTTTAGCATTGGCAGCACTAACAAACAATACTTTAAAAGTGAGCAATCTCTTTACTAGTGCTTTCTTTGGGTCACAAACAGGGAAGACAATTGTTCTAAAATATGGATCAGCAACAATTTTCTTGGTGGCTAGCTTCTTGTGTAGCTCCATGGGACTTGGTTTTTTAATCGATGCTAATTTCTTGGTTAATGCATTGGGGGAATTCTCTATAAATCCAAGGCATACAGAAACCATATTTGAAAGAGGATTTGCATTGGCTTTTGTTGGTGATAGGGTCCTATGTATGACGTTTCCTCTTTTGTTTTGGATGTTTGGCCCGGTGCCTGTGGTTGTGTCATCGTTGGCTTTGGTTTGGGGTCTGCGCGAGCGCGATTTTGCTGGAAATTTGTCGAGAACTATGAATAAGAGTTGTACTTGAAGAAAAAAACCTACTAGTTGTTACTAATATCAGCATATGTTGATCTTCATGATCCAATATTGGTTTGTTGAAAAAACAGTTTGAAATAATTACTTTCATCTATCAAATACTTTAAGAAAAAAATGAATACTTTTGAATCTTATGATTTAAAATAAGTCAAAGATATTTGTGTTGTTTTAGATCATCTCATTTTAAAAAGTAAAAAAAGTAAAATTATTATCAAATAAGGAAATATGTCATTATTTTTGGAATGAACTAAAAAGAAAAATGAATCATTCTTTTGGGGTGGAGGAAATATATATTGTCGGTAAATAAAAGTTAATGCTATAATAAGCCAAGTGAATAATTGTTTGGGGTTGTCTGTGTGTACGCGAGGGGGAGGGGGTATGCATTTTGTGCAACCTTTTTAGTCCGTCGTAGTTTTGACTTGCTATTAGGCTACCGTTGACACCCAACAAGCCACCCCAACCCTACAGCAAAAAAAGGTAAGCGCCTAAAAATGGTAACATAAGACGCTTCTTCACTCATGCTTGTCATCTGCTCGTGAATACCGTCCAGTCAAGTCTTTGTTCTTAAACGAAAGAGATTCTCATATTCCCACAATTGATATAGATGCATTAACTCCTAAGCTTGAAACTTTGCAATCATAATCTATAGTAAGCAATAAAGAAAGATTAATGTAATGAATAAGGCTAGCTTGGATTTTGATTTTGTAATTGGTAACAAAGCTTGAAAGTTTGCAATCATAATCTATAGTTTGCTGGAAAAATTTTCAAGAACTGTGAATAAGAGTTGTACTTGAAGAAAAAAAAGTATAGTAGTTATTACTCCATCCATTTCATAATAAGTGGTGTTTTAAGCTTTTCATTTTATCTCAAAATAAGTGGTGCTTTAAGATTTAAAAGAAGAAATTGAACTTATTTTTCCAAAATTACCCTTATTTACATAATCAAGAATCATTAAGTACATTTTCTTTTCTAGACATTAATTAGGGGTAAGTTAGTAAAAATACTCATATTTTTCTAAGAATAAGTAATTATGAAACAGAGGGACTACTTAGTAATATCAGCATATGTCGATCTTCATGATCCAATAATGGTTTGCTGAAACATATTTTATATACTGTCAATGCATTAAAGTTAAAGTCTTGTTAGAATATGTCAAGTGAATTATTGTGTGAATTCGTGGGGTCGATGAGGCCTTCTCTCTAAAAATAATTAGCCGTTACAAATATAACCGTTTGATAATAACAATTCCCTCTTCCATTCTCAATGGGGTCGCCGCCGACCGGTGACCCCCCATCGATAACAAAGACACAATTACTCATTTTGATTTTCCATCTAACGAGGCAACTCTAGCAGAGCCCCAAAATCCGGCTAATAGAACCAACCAAGCTCCGGTGATGGCAAGAAGAACTGTTCACAATGGCTTACCGGCTCTGATTTTCAGAACTCGGGAATATTATGAAAGGATGGCCAGCCCCTGCAGACGCACTATAGTCGGGAGATATCTGAAGACAACACCCCAAATTGATTCGATTAGGTCAAAATTTTATGAAACTTTTGCTCTGAAAGGAACGATCCAAATTGGAGTTTTCGATAATTTTAATATTTTTCTGACATTCCACAACGATGATGACTACAATATAATTCTATACAAACATGTAATTGA
Source organism: Anisodus tanguticus (assembly GCA_034509755.1). Classification (NCBI taxonomy): domain Eukaryota; kingdom Viridiplantae; phylum Streptophyta; class Magnoliopsida; order Solanales; family Solanaceae; genus Anisodus; species Anisodus tanguticus. The sequence continues at coordinate 33,698,081 of CM067557.1, read as the reverse complement.
CATGGATGGATACCAAATTTGGCTTCAAGGTCACCTGGTTTCAAGCCAGAGGAGGACATTCCAATTGTTCTGGTATGGGTGTTGCTACCAGGACTTCCCTTTCATATGCACTCATGGCCCTATATCAAACAAATAACGGCTGAAGCAGGTACGCCTATAGAACTTGACATGGCTACCAAAACCAGGAACAGACCAAGCATGGCAAAGGTAAGAGTTGAAATAGATTTATTAAAACCATTGGTTCATAATGTTTGAATTGGTACAGAAGATGATGATGACCTTTTTAGAGGTTTTGCCCAAAAGCTCGACTATGAAAACATACCCAAATAATGTAAACATTGTAAAGAACTTGGACATGCTTTAATAGAGTGTCGTGTACTGGAGAAGAAAAAAGAGAATGAAAGAAAGGAGGCAGAGAGAGTTAGACAACATAATACTCCTAGAGAACAAAAGGACCAATCTCTTGTGGAACCTCAAGAAGCTAGGAATAAAATTGTTATAGGGGCAGAATCTAAAGGAAAGCAGGCTGAAAATACTGTTCTTGAGGACCAGACCAATCAAGGGGGCAAAATGACTCAAAGGAGTAACCTTGATAAACTTCAAAGGGAGAAAAATTCTCCTCCAAAGCCAAATAGAGGGAAAAGTGCTCCACCAAAGCAAACTTTCAAACCAACTGGTGCCATTTTTGGAGTGGATAAACCTCACCCTGCAACATACATCAACAGACAGACCAATGACAAGAATCAAATGCAGGAAGGGGAAAATAAAGCTGTACAGAATATTAACATAAACAACCAAGAGAAAGATCATAATATGCAGAATGATGGTGGAGATTCAAATCAAATGATATGCAGAGACACATACATCATGAGTCCTACTGTTACTGAAGCAAACCATGAAACTCAACTTGTGAATCATGATGACAGTGACACTTCTGGAGGTGGACAAACTATGATCTCTGAAACATAGGAACCCAAGGCTGTCATACCCCAACCTTGGGGGGTGTGGCCGGCATCCGGCGCCTGGACAGACCGAGCGAACCACCTGAATATCATCACGTAAACGTATAACCGTCTGGGCCGACAATGCCAATATAATCTCTATCCAACATTTAGGCCTACAAGGTCGTACTGAACAAACTGTACAACACATGACATGTCTACAAAGACTCTAAAAGGAAATGTCGACATAATATATAAGTCGGGACAGGGCCCCAGACATATCCAAAGTACCCAAAAGGACATAAACATGTCCCTGACTCGGTAATACTCTAGGAGGAAGTGAAGCTCACCAACAAAAGTTGATCTCTGGAGGTGATCTACAATGGCGGGTCCTCTCCTCGCTTGCCTGAACCTGTGCGGCATGAAACACATCGTCCCCGGATAAAGGGACGTTAGTACGCATAATGTACTGAATATGTAAGGCGAAAATCAAACACAATAATAAATAACCATAAAAGAGAGATATGAATCAACCTAAACCCCTGAAATGCCACTGAGGGCCACAACATACATAATGGTCATTCTAATCTTCTAACTTTATTCTATGCCGCTATATCAATGTCGAAATTCTAACTGCTCTGACCAACTGATGAGTTTTAACTGCCCAATCGGCCATATCCTGGTGGTAAATACGTGCCTGTCCAACCATGGTAAATAACTGCCCAACCGATGGTAAATGCATATAGCATAACTGGCCAACCGATGGTAAATGCATATAGCATAACTGTCCAACCGGTCGTAGCTCGGTGGTAAATATGTGTCTGCCCTACCGGTGGTAAATAACAATACACAACTGCCGAATCGGTAGTAAATACATCACTTCCCAACCGATATTCGTTCGGCGGTATTCATAATCTACTGTAATAGTAATCACACTTTTGGCTTCTTTAGCTAGTAAGACTCTTTTCTTTCATTAGAACGACACTTGGTCGATTTTCTGAATAACTCTTTCGACACACCAGATAACCAACTTACAAACCAACCTATACAGGAAATGATACCAAGACAGGAAAGTATCCCAACAAGGGACAAACAATAGCAAGAATAGAATGCTTCTTTTAAAATCTGTTATTTATTTCCGATAGACGTCTAACTTTGCATCTGAGCTCAATCACTTGACGTAGAAATTATCAATATTAAAACTACCGTGCTCAATAATTTTTCTCTCCAACATGATGGTGGATACAATTGTTGTGCTACTACTCTTGGACGTAGGAAGAACCTGTACTAATTTTATATTGTTTACTTTGCACGAGCTTTACAAGAAGTTCATGTGGTGATTAAAATAAATGATATGACAAAGTCGCTTCTCTATCACTTTAAGAAATATACTATTTAATCCATGTAATAGTGAAAAATATGTAGCACTTTAACCACCATAAAGAAAATGAAAGTTTGTCTCTTAAGAAGTCCATTTCTCAATTACAGTAAAACCTCTATAAATTAATACTCTATAAATTAATAAACTCTCTAAAATAATAAAATCTTCCGGTCCCGACTTGGGCATTTGTAAAAAATCATCAAATTCGATAAGATAATAAGATAATAATTTTTCGAAAAATCCCTTTATAAATATTAGGTCCCATTAAAACTCTAAATTAATAATTCATAAATATTACAATTATAAATATTATGGTAATTTGCTAAAATATGAATCTATTGTTACTTGATTTTTCTTAAAATTTAAATCTAATTGGATTTCATCCCTAACTTATTTAATTGCAGCCAAGAGTTCCGGTGTCGAGTTCTCTAGCTGCAACAAAAAATTTTGAAGAGTTGTCGTGCTCAAAGCCTCCTTTCTCGTGACTGGTTCCAACGGTATTGAATCATCTTCAGCTTCATCATTAGTAGGATCTTCAATAATATCAGCAACAATTTCCTCTAAACTTTGAACCATTGAACATTCATCATTTTCACCCGGATAGTCCACCAATTTGTTGACGTCCATTTCATTGCGATAACCAACATCCTTGACCATATTCTCAAGCTCATGTAGGCTTTCTTCAAAGTTTGTCTCACTTGAGATTTCTTCATTTGAACGGATTTTGCAAAGGTCGAAAGCAATTTGCTATTGACACTTGAGAAACATTGGTTGTCCAAGCGGAGACCGCAAAATTGATGGCATCTAAAACATTAATCTTTTCGGATTAGGTAGCCCCAACTCATGACCTTCCAAAAGTAGATTTTTGTAGAATCTCCTACGATAGTGCATCTTGAAAGCTCTAATTATTCCTTCATCACATGGTTGAATCTTTGATGTCATGTTAGGTGGCAAAAAAAATAACTCAACATTCCGTAACCCTTCAATATTTTTTGGATGGGTGGACAATTGTCAACCATCAACAAGATTCTTCTGCCATTCATTTTGTGATCAAACCAAGCGAACATATTCATCAAAAAGCACACTAGTCATCCATGCCCTCTTGTTGGCACGATAATGACAATTGATGCTGCTCATGTTGATATTTTTGAAGCAACGTGGCTTTGCATATTTTCCAATAATCCATAAAGGAATTTTTTCCGAACCATCCTCGTTGCAACAAATAACAATTGTAAGCCTCTCTTTGTCTTGCTTTCTTCCCTCAAGTTGCTTGGTTGCAAGAGAGTGATCACTTTGTAAACTGTAAAACAGACTGTTTCATCCAAATTAAAAACATCTTTAATGGGAAATTGGTTTATTTTCTCCCTTATAGCCTCCAGTTTCATTTCCATGTCCTGCATGCCAACCGAACCACTTTCTCCAAAGTGACGGAATGATTTAATACCATGTCTTACCTTGAATTTTTCAAGCCAACCTTGAGAAAATTGATGTTCATGAGGGTGTTGAGGATGCAAAAGCTTCATTATATCCTTTGCTTTCTCCAAAATAAGCTCTCCGGTCATGTTGACTCGATCTTGGTACTGAAGAAACCATTCATAAAGAACCTTCTCCATATCTGGATATTTCGCCGATTTGTGTCGCTTAATATCCCCACCCTTCTCAAAGTTGGCTGAAAGGTACTCCGATGATCTCTTGAGAGTGTTTGATATTGTACCTTGACTAACTTTCAAATGATATTTTTCATCAACCCACTCTTGTAAATCTTTTTGAGTGCATGTGGGATGGTCTCTCTTATACTCACATAATGCTTTACGCATTTGATCATTCATGGATGATTTTGCGATGCCTTTTAGATGAGAAGACATGGTTGGGCGTTATGAATTATTTTATTTCCATATTGAGATTTATATAGTATATGTTTCATTCATCATGCATGAATATATTTAATTGGCTATAATAGTTATTTAAGTGCAACGAATTAATGTAAACATGTATACATTATTTAAGTAATTCCAATGAATTGATACATGCGTCCATGAATATAATAGTTAATTGTATACAATGAATTGATATTATACATGAATATATTTAATTAGTTACAAAGAATTGGTTGATGCATGAATATAATCAATGAAACATATATGAATTCATTTATTTTCAATACATATGTATGTACTAAATTTGCTGAATTTAAAAAGTCTCTCTTTTAATTAATAAAATATTAATTTATCGATATATTAATATCTCTCTAAATTTATAAAATTTCATGGTCCCAAGGTTATTAATTTATAGAGGTTTTACTGTATATATTGAATGCTTGCCACCACTAAATTATAAGTGCATAGACACTTTTTGCTTTCTTATATGGCCACACGAGGTTTTCCACTTATCCAATATTTATTCATTAACTTATTAATTAATCCCTTATCACCATACGCCCCATATTTAACATATTACACTAATAATTAATTTCTTTTTCTCAATTAACTTAAATACTAGCCATTTGTAACATATTTCATATACTCATTATTATAATCATATGGTATAACACTAGTCCATAGTCTCTTTAGGTAATGAATTTTCTATAACCTCACGATTAACCTTAATCCCTCAAAGATCATAGGAATTTATTATGACACATCCTAACGCTGAGGTACGGGGTGTTACAGAAGCTCCTAAAATAGTTTCTTGTATTATCAAAAATCCTAATGAGCTGCAAGTGGTTCTACAGCAAGAAGAATGGCAAACAGTCAGCAGTAAAGGGAAAATGAATTCTTAGAGAAAGGGGAGGAATATGAATGAGATAAGGAATGGAAACAAAACAAAAGACACTAGTAATAGTACATAGACTCTTTAGAATCCTATCTCTGGAAACAGATTCAATGCTCTTGATAACTCTGATCAAGTCTAAGCTAATGGGGAAAAGAAGAATGAGAAGGAAGATCCACCCGATGAATGGGCAGAAGAAGCCTCCACTGAGGAGAACACTTCAGATGAATTGTCGGAGGGATCTCTTGAAATAGAGGAGGATGATCAGGAGACCTACTAGCAAAAATGATACAAGAAAGAGTTATGATAGAGGTGATCCTGGTACCAAAAAAGATTTCAGATTTTATAGCACCTACCAATCATCAAAAAGGAAAGCATGATCATAAGGCTTCTACCGCCAGGAGCCAAAAAAAAGTATCCACAAAATTCCTCCAACAAAGAACCTTAATGATTAAGGTACTTAGTTGGAATATAAGGGGCATGAAGTCCTAAGTTGCTACTGAAAGATTGAGGTATATTATAAATCAACACAGAATCTCTTTAGTTGCTATTCAAGAACCTTTCATCAAAGAGGAACAAATTAAGTCTTACAGACAAAAACTTGATATGCAAGGGTGTTTTATGAATAACAGTAGTAAAATATGGTTTTTTAGAGATCTGATATGAAATGTGATGTCTATGTCAATGATGATCAAATGGTCACTTGCAAAATCAATCATAATATGGTTAAGGTTGAAATGTTCATTTCTGTGGTTTATGCTAAGACCAGGTCTGCTGGGAGGATTCAATTATGGGAACATATAAGGGCCTTTGCTTCCACTATCAATCATCCATGGATGGTATGTGGAGATTTCAACTGCATACTTGAGCCTGAGGAGAAGTTTGGTGGCAGTCCCCACAAACTATGTAAAAGCATGGACTTTATGGAATGTTTAAATGATTGTGAGCTGTCAGACTTGGGGTACAGTGGGAATCCTTTCACTTGGTGCAATGAAAGGAAGGAGGAAGCTATCATATGAAAAATATTGGACAAGATGGTTGCTAATAATGAAATAGGAGCCAAATTCTCTTCCATATCTATTCAACACTTAGCTAGAGTTAGCTCGGATCACTGTCATCTACTTATCACCCTTAAAGATCAGTCTACCAGTATCATTAAATATTTTAAGTTTTTGAATTTTTACGTAGATCAGGATGGTTTTCAAGACATTGTGAGGGAGCAATGGAATCAATAGGTGGTTGGAAACTCTTTCTAGATTCTTCAATAAAAGTTAAATAGAGTGAGCAAAACTCTGAGTGAATGGTCAAGAACCAAAATAGGTGACATTTTTATCAAAATCAATCAGCTTGAGGACCAAGTGAAAATTTGTGAAGAAAAGTACCGAAACACCCTGGACCAACTGACAGAATGAGCTTAAACAAAGTAAAAGCGGACTTGGTCCTTCATCTCAAAACTATTGATGCATTCTGGAGACAAAAATCTCATCTTAAGTGACAACTTGCGGGAGATGAAAACACTAAATATTTTCACTTTGTAGTTAGGGGTAGAAGGCACCATATGAAGATCCATAAAATTAAAAATAGAGATGATTGGATAGAAGAGGAGGAAGACATTGCAAATGCTGCAGTTGAATTTTATCAGAATCTTTTCTCTCAAGATCATTTCTATATAGACCTCAGTATTCTAAATTGCATTCCCAAGATGGTCAATAATGAGGATAATACTATGCTTATAAAAGATATTTCTAATGAGAAGGTTAAAGAGGTCATTTTTGATATTGATAGCAATAGTTCTCTTAGGCCTGATGTTTTTTCTAGTTTGTTTTTCCAGAGTTGTTGGGAAACTATAGAACAAGACATGGTTAACATGGTCAGAGATGTCCTCAAATGTTATCCTATGCCAATTTTTTTTACTAGTACTTATCTGGTTCTAATCCCTAAAGTGCATCACCCCCAAGAATTCTCTGAATTTAGACCAATCAGCCTTAGCAATGTAACTCATAAGATGGTTTCCAAGATCCTGAATAACAGAATTTCAAAGATCTTTTCAAATATCATATCTCAGAATCAGAGTGAATTTATGAAAGATAGAGCAATTGGAGAAAATGTATTTCTTGCACAAGAAATTGTGCATGAAATCAAGAAGCCTAACAAGGGAGGTAATATGATTATTAAACTAGACATGAATCAATCATATGATAGAATATCCTGAAATTTTATTTGTGTTGTTCTGAGGAAGATGGGATTTTGTGAACAATCGATAATCATCATATGGAATATGATGTCAAATACTGGGTACTCGTCAATATAAATGGGAAGAGGAATGATCTTCAAATCACAAAGGGGAGTCAAGCAACGTGACCCTTTATCACTTTCCCTCTTCATTATTGCTGCAGATGTATTATCAAGGAAGCTAAACAAACTCTATAAAGATCACATGTTTAATGGCTTCAATATGCAGGCTAATGACCCTGCTATCAATCATTTGTCATATGCTGATGACACTATAATTTTCTCATATGAGAAAATTTATACTCTGACAAAGATTATGAATTGTTTAAAAGAATATCAAAAGAATTCTGGGCAATTAATTAGTGAAAATGGAAGTATAAATATCCTGATGGACAGTTCTATTTCTACTAAGAGAATCAACATTGCATCTGGAATTCTCAATTTTCAGAGGGCTGAATTTCCTATCACTTACCTTGGTTGTTCAATCTTTGTTGGAAGGAAGAGAATTCAAACTTTAGTTTCATGGCAACCAAGATTCTTCAAAAACTGAATTCTTGATAGTGTAAAACTTTGTCAAGTGGTGGCAAAATGATTCTAATTAAGCATGTTTTATCTTCTATTCCTGTACACTTACTTTTTTATTTGCATGCCACCAAAAACTATTTTTAAACAAATTGAAAATATTTATGCTAATTTTACTGGGGGCAATGTGAATGGAAGTATAAATATCATTGGCCATCTTGGTCTAATTTTTGTTTTCCTACAGATGAAGGAGGCTTAGGAATAAGATCACTATAAGAAATTGCAGAAACCTTCTCAGCAAAATTATGGTGGACCTTCAGGACATCAGACTCTCCATGGACTAGATTCATGAGAGCCAAGTACTCTATGAGAATTCATGCAATGGCAAGGAAATGGAACTATACTCGTTCTCACACTTGGAGAAGGCTCATGAAAATCAGAGACAAAGTGGATCACCTGATTCACTGGAGAATCAATAGGGACAATTCTAATATATAATGGGACAACTGGATGGGTTCTGGCAAATTAGCCCAACCTATAGGAACCAACACTTTAATCAAAAGCCCCATTCACATTTACATTCAAAATAGGGAATGAAATATTGACAAGCTGAGCAAGATACTGCCTATGAGTGTGGTGAACATGATTCAATAAGTGAAAATTCATTCCCAGGACACTAATGATTCTCCCATTTGCACCAGTGATGGCAACTTCAGTTGCAAATCAGTTTGGAAAGCTATTTGAGAGCATCACAATACCTCTCTTACCAACAAGAAAATATGGCATAAGAAATGCCTTTTAAAATTTTCTTTTGTATATGGAGATTGTTCAGAGACAAAGTTGCAGTTGATGACAATCTTAAAAGAATTAAAATACAACTAACCACTAAATGCTCTTGTTGCAGGATTTGACAATCAGGAAACACAGGAACACTTGTTCAATAACAACATGATTGGCAAGGATGTCTGGAAGTACTTTACATAGTTGTTTGGCATCAAAGAAGAAACTGGAAATGTCAGACAAAGAGCTTTCTCATGGTGGCTAACAAAGGAGAAAAATCTCATCCAAAGCATGATTCTACAAGTGATACCAAATATTCTCACCTGGCAGATTTGAAAGGAAAGATGTAAAAGCAGATATGAAAATATCAACATGTTAACATATAGAATATCAACAACACTTACCAGCAAACTATCTTGATAATGCATAAGCAATTCAAGAATATTCCACCTTTTATGGAGTGGAACAAATTGCTGGATATCAGTGAACATGAACAACCCTTGGTCACAACTATCGCGGTAAAATGGAAATTTTCTTAATTTTGATACTTGGAAATTGAACTCTGATGGCTGCTCTAAAGGAAACCCAGGTCCAAGTGGGGATGGTGGTTTGATTAGAAATCAAAGAGGTGATTTACTTTTTGGGTAGCATGACAAATAATATGGCGGAAGCATTAGCATTGAAAATGGAAATAGAGTGGTGTATGAATAATGGTGTAAACAACTTGGAGATTGAAAGTGATTCAAAATTATTGGTGGACTGGATTCTTAATAAGTCCAAGCCTCCATGAAATTTGGTGAATATCATAGAGCATATCCAGCATAATCTTGAATGCATACAAGAGAAATTTATCAAACATTATTTTAGACAAAATAATAGAGCTGCAGATAACTTGGCTAATTGGGGTCTTAGCTGTGGAGACAACTTCTGGATGAACAGCTTTCAGGAGCTACCAAAAAATACTAGATGAGAGGTCAAGGTGGACAAGATGCAACTACCCTCTTTCAAAAAGTTTACTGTTAAAAACTCTTTTTATGTGCATAGAACAATGTATAGGAATTATCTGTTTGATGTACCTTGATTTCTTTTGTTGTTAGGATTGAGGAGATGTGTCAACTCCTCAAACTTAGATTACATTTTTTTTGAGAGCTTAAGATGAAATCTTACTTAGCTGAGATGAAGTCCGTTCCATCAAAGTAAGTGCAGGGGTTGCTATCCCTCTCTTTTGGGCTACCAAGAGTGGAGATGGCTAATTAATCTAAAAAAAAGTGTGGTGTGGTGTGGTGTGGGGGGAGGGTTATGCTTGAAAGTTTGCAATCATAATTTATATAAAGCAATAAGGAAAAATTAATATAACGAGGAAGGCTAGCTTGGATTTTGATTTCTTTGGTAACAAAGTAATTGCTATGGTTTATGATATTAGTTACTATTATAAGATGTATAACTTAGATATATAATCATATAATTTGATCCCATAAGTTACAACATGGATGCTTACTAGAACGATATTTGCTCAATAATTTGTAATTAGGGACTCACTCACCATCAACAATTTAGAAGTTAATGACCTCTATGATTAAAATTGGATTAGTACCATCAGTAGCTATATACTCCACAAATTAAAGACTACTTAAGCAAATTCTCACCTTCTCTTGTTGGATCCTTTTCCATCTTTTGGTGATGGAGTCTTGCAACTGCCCGTTGACTCTTCCGGTGATTTCCGACAAGGCAAAACGGCCACCTCCGGAACCTGAGAAACTAATTCACTGGACTTCGTAGAGGTTATTATTGACAATGTCTTGCAAAATCCAAGATTTTGCCCACCAAATCCTCAGCTAACATATTCTTGCCACCATTTTCTAGTGGTTTCTTTAATATTACCTCTCTTAACCGGCTTATAAATTCCTGGCCGCTATTCAACTCTTTGATTAATATTTTCATATCAGCCAATAAGTTTTCTGGCTTTTTAACAATGTTATTTATGTTATGAATTTTGCTTTAGGCTTTTTATTTTATGAAGACGTACGAGGACAAGAAAAATGAAAATTGATATCATTATTAGCACAGAATTCTCGAAACATCCCATTGTCATATTCTTTGCCATTATCACACTGAATATTTTTTATTTTCCGTTCGAACTGGGTTCTAATGAATGCTCTAAATTTTACGAATATGGAAAAAACTTGAGATTTTCGCTATTGGAAAAGTCCATAAAAAATTAGAATAATCATCCAAAAAAATAACATAATACCGATGACCCAAAGAACTAAAAACAGGAGATGTCCATAAGTCGCTATGAATAATATCAAATGACATTCAAGTATGAGAATTTGAGTCTACAAATGACAACCTAACAATTTTTCCTAAAGAACAAGCCTGACAATTTGGAGTACTACGTGTACCCTTACATGAAATAAAATTATTTTTATCTACGACAAAATAGATGAGCCCGGATGACCAAGACGAGCATGCCACAAGGAAGGAGAAAGGGCTGCAAATGCGGATGGCAAGGCTTGACTCGATGGACCGGAACTGGGTGTGATAGGATAAAGATCTCCCCTACTATCACACCTCATGAGAGGACTCCCCGTCTTGAAATCCTTCACAGAGAAATCAAATTGATCAAACTCAATACAAACGGAATTGTCAGTAATGAATTTACGGACATACACTAAGTTTTTAATCAATTTGGGGGCATGTAGGGTGTTTTTCAAGATAAGAGGTGGATGAGGGGGAGACAAAGTTTTATGACCATAACCACGAATTGGAATAGAATTACAATTACCAATGAAAGAAATAATCTCTTGATTATTTTCATTGATTGAAAGAGTTTATATACATTTACATATTTCCATAAGAGGAGAATCCTATTCCTATTCTATTCCTAAAACCTTATTCTACTTGGATCCTAACTGTACAATTATAGTAATACAACTATTATGGTAAGTATACACTACTAATTACATTACAATTTTACCTAAACTAGGATACTAAAATACATTACCTAATTATACCGTGTATATGGGGAATCCGAGAATCCTAGCATCAATATACATATGATATACACACGTGTATATCCTTTGTATATTTAACACAAAGAGCGTTAACAAAATGTTCATAGCTAATGACGTTTGTGATATGTTGTCACCCTAATATGTCATCCATGTTCAACATGGCAAGAATTAAATATCAACTTATTATGTTTAACAATAGTGAATTTGTTGTTGTTTAATTAGTCATAATAATTAGTGCAAGTTGTGTAGTTGCATTTCTTAATCTTGAGGCGTTGGGGAATACAAAAAGTCAGAACCATTCACCAATTATGATAAAATTGGCCTTCCTTGTGTCACATATGGTGAGCATTTTGGAACCAAAATACACAAAGTATTGTTGGCTTCACGTGTACAAAGGATAGGATACAAAATATATTGAAAAACAATGTGAGTACAGAAAGGATAGGTTTACGCCTATCTGCTAAAACTGAACCAATCATAAACAATTCAAAATCCTAAAAGAGTTTATTATCACTTCAAAAATGTGATTAGATAGCTAGATTAGTTGTGCGTGAGTTATTTATTGATATCAATACGTTTAGTAGTAAAAAGTGGATATTAGATAACTTTGTTTACATATTTTTAGTTTGTCACAATTTGTAGTCTTGACATGATCTCACTATCACTTTTACTTGAATCGTATAAAAAAGAATAGGGAAAAGGGATTAAATTTATCCTTTTCTACTTTTGAATATTATTTACATTTATCCTCCATTTTAGCCTTATTGTTATACTCTCCGGTCAAATTTACCCCTATCATTATATATACTATCATGTCAAATTTACCCTATCAGAAATTGTCCAACTAATCTTGCATTTGCATGTGACAAAGAAGGAACTGTTAAATATACACAATATACACACAATATACATGTGTATATTGTGTATATTGGTCTCGGATTGGCTCTCGGTTTTGGCTGATTATTGTATATAATTTATGGTAAATATTTAGTATCCTAGTTTAGGTAATGTTGTAATATAATTAGTATAGTATTACCATAATTATTGTATTACCATAAATGTATAGTTAGAGTAGAATAAGGTTTTAGGAATAGAATAGGAATATGATTCTCCTATTATGAAAATATGTAACTTGTATATATAGCCTTTCAATTAATGAAAATAATGAAGGGATTATTTCTTTCATGGTATCAAGAGTCTAGGTTTATTTCCTCTCCCAAATTCTCCCAAGTTTTCCGTCGAACTCCCTTGCACATTCCGAGACCTTGCTCTCGGTTTTCGTGCCGACGAGAACCACCTTCTTCCAAAAAATTTCTCCCTAATCCCTCAATCACATATTATTCTATCAATATGTCTACATCCCGGAACATGTTTCATCATGCCCTTACAATTTCTAACATCAAGAATAACATCCCTCTCGTTCTTGAAATAGAAAACGTCCAATATGCGACGTGGGCCAAACTGTTCAAAATTCACGCACGACCGCATCAAGTCATCCATCACATAATCCCCGCGGCTCCTGAGGATACGGAGGTGCCAAAATGCGAGGATGATCCTAAGTTGTGGACGACTATTGATGCTACAGTCCTTCAGTGGATATATTCCACTATATCTACCGACCTTTTGCAAACAATTATTGAGCATGACGCTACGACACAGGCGACTTGGGATAGATTGCGTGATATATTCCAAGATAATCAAAATTCTAGAGCCGTTACCCTTGAGCAGGATTTCTCCCACGTCACTATGGAAGATTTTCCTAATGTTTCGGCTTATTGCAAAAGATTAAAGGAATTGGCGGACCAACTTCACAACGTTGGCGCGCCGGTTTCGAACAATCGTTTGGTCCTCCAAATGGTTTCCGGCCTCTCCGAGGCCTATAGTGGTGTGGGAACGCTTCTTCGGCAAAGTAATCCGCTTCCGCAATTTTATCAGGCGCGTTCTATGCTTACATTAGAAGAAACAGGCATAGCGAAACGAGCGGCTACCGGTACTAGTCCCGTAGTCATGATGACCGAGTCCACGGTGTATCCTACCGGTTCCAACAACTCGGGCCAAAACCACAACAACGGTGGCGGCAAAAAGGGTGGAAATAAGAAAAATAATGGCAAAAATCGCAGCGGCAACAACGGCGGCAGCCGGCAGAATGGTGGTGGCGGTGGGGTCCTCGCGGTGGTCAGCAGCAGCAACAACAGTTCGGGGCCCACAGTGGGCCCCTATGCAGTGGCAGTGGGCCCCACAACAACAGTTTGGGCCCAGCCAGTTTACCTCCCAGCGGCAGTGGCCAGCCCAGCAGCCAGTCCGGCCCATTCGGCCTCGGTCCAAGACGGCGGCCGGCGACGGCAGCCGGGGCCGAGACCGCAAACAGGGGTGCTTGGGCCTCGACCCCCGCAAGCCCACCACGCAGCGGCACCCACACCTACCGATATCGAGGCCGCGATGCACACTCTGGGTTTGACTCAACCGAACCCGAATTGGTATATGGACACACTTAGATTTGATTGTTCTTGTTGTAGGATAACCAAGAATGAAACAAGACAGCATGCATTTATGAGTAGTCACACTGCTAACAAGCTATGGAACAGTCTGGGCAGACCACTAGGCATTCAACACTCTAATGCATCTGTCTCTTCTGTTTCAGGAAATGGTGGGATGCAAAAGGTGAAAACAAGGTTCATAAGATGGTGATGCAGATCACATCAACCATTATCTGCTGGGAAATTTGAAAGCAGAGCAGTGCTTGTAATATGATATACAAAAGAAGTTTAACTACCCAAGAATGGAACATCAATGTCTTTGGAATATCAAACATGCTATCAGCAGTATGGCACCTAGTCTTGATTTAGACAGACAGTGGCCTCAATTATGTCAGATGATTGAACTAATTAGACATGTTCCTGTAGTTACTCAAGTTTTATGGTAAAAACCTTGTCAAGGTACCATCAAAGTAATTACACATGGAAGTTATAACCCCATTAATGATAAAGCTGGTATTGGAGGTATAGTAAGAAACTCAAATGAGAATCTTATTATGACCTTTGCCATAGCTGTACAGTGCAACAGTAACAACACTGCTGAAGCCTTAGCTGCTGAGTTTGGTAGGAAATGATGTATACAACAAGGGTACACTAATTTCTCAATTGAACTTGACTCTCAGGTGATTGCTAACATGCTTAAGTCCAAGGCTACAAGTAATCTCAAGCTGAAGATGATCATTGACAGAACCATCAGAGTTTTAGAAAATAGCAATGTCACCTTTCTTCACAACTTTAGAGAAGGAAATCAGGTTACAGACTCCTTGACCAAGCTTGCTGCTAACATGAACCATAAAAAGATGTTTTTCTCTGTTGATCAACTCCCTAATGTATCTAAGGGTCCTTTTCAATTAGATAAATGGCAAATGCCAAGTCTTAGGACTAGGTATCACAAGTCTAATTTTAGAGCTAGTTGAATGTATAGCTTCTTTTGCTAGATTGAAGGACTATGTCCCCTGGGCATACCTTCCATTTTTTGGGGTGATTGAATCACCAATTGTAATTTTATTTAGAGGTATGGTCTTGCCCTCCTCTCTTTATATCAATGAAACATTGCCCTGCAATGCAGGGTAAGCTCTATTAAAAAAAACATCACTCTTGAAAAGAAATCAGAAATGAATTCGGATACTTTCATCTTTAAAACTTCAACATCAGCCCTTAGAGTTTGAAGTTTTATCTTCTTTACTTTATCCCGTCCTTGGAGAGAATTTTGTAAAATCTCTCAAGCTTCTTTTGAGGTGGTTTGCATCGGCCACCTTCTCGAACATATCATCATCCAAACATTGGTGAATGAGAGTGAGGGCTTGTTGATCTTTGTTCCTTGTTTTTGTCAAGACATTTTTTCATTTTGAGACAGAGTTTTCTCATTTGTGGATTTCTGTCTATGATTTTCCAAACATTTTGAGAGCGAAGAATGACTTTCATTTATAAATACCATTTTTTATAATTTTCTCTTGTGAGACGGGGTACTGAAAATATAGTGGACTATTATTTGTCATGTCTCTGATACAACATTGTTTGAAAATAATAATTTTACCCAGAAATAATATCCACATAAATCACAATAACAAGAGAATAACGATACCAAATATTTTAACGGGGATAAAATATAACACGCGAATAATGTAATATAATATCACTTATTACAACTTGTTAGTGTCAAGAAACTACAACACATTCAAAAGAAATAACACTCTTTATTTTAAATAACTCACTATAATATTACCCACACTATTTTTTAACAAACTATATAAAATAGTATGTGGATTGCTTTCTTTTTCTCTATTGCTCTCTCTATTTAGTGTGTCTTAAAACTGAAACGAAGGTCATCTATTTATAGTAGGACTTGCCAAACTTTGAACCAATCAAATTGCTAGTTTCTTTGCAATTTGCAAATCAAGTTGCAACATCTCAAACCAAGTCTAACGAATTGGTTTTACAACTTGTTTCAGCAGCCTACCATTGCCTCTTGTTTCCTCCAATCACATTTTTTCTTTTAATTTATTTCATTTGTTTAATTTATTTAGGGCTCACAATTCTAATATTGAATAAATTAAGAATTAAAATGAGTCTAACTCTGATATCATATAAATAAATAAAAAAATTCATCAGATTCTTCTTTAAGGGATGATGTTTAATTTTAGGTTCTATTAAAAAAAGTTTAGCAAATATAAACACCCTCTATAATTTGTTCTACTCCTCCTCCTACTCTTTCTTCTCCATCTTCATCATATATGTGGTATAAAATTGAAGATTCATTGTTTATTTATGATTGGTTTCATTTGGTTGAAGAAACTTGTAAAGCAATTATTGATGAATTTAGATCTATTTTGAAGCAAAAATGTGTTAGTGAAATTTCTCAGAAACTTCTGTGATCCACTAGAAATTGTGAATAATTTCTTCCAAAATTATGACATAAATTGTACTAAAATCTTGGTGATTTGCATGGACTTGTGGCAAATCAACTTATTAGAATTTTTTTTATCATCCGCCAGAGTTATAATTTCTTTCAAAATTCTGACACAATTTGTACTATAGCTATAATCCTAATTGTGCCAGGACTTGTTGCAAACACATCCATCAGAATTTTCTGATGATCCGCCAGAATATTTTGTACTAATTAATCTTGGTGATCCGCCATGAATTGTGTCAAGGAAAATTTTATGGTGATCCGCCAGCAATTGAACTTCAACTTCTAGTGCAAATGTTATTTTTATACAATTTTTAAAATGGGGTCAAAAGTTAAATAGCAGCCGAATGATCCAATTTGTATAATTAAAGAAATAAATTTTTGGTTTAACTCAATTTCCAAAAATTGATGTTGTTATTTGTCTCATCTTTAATAAAGGCCACACAAATCGAAAGTTAGTGAATTGAAAATAAATGTATACATTTTAAACATTTTTTATGTATACAAAGTCAGAATTTAGTTGTATTCACATAATACATCCTAGCTAGATTCACCAGGTCTACCTCTACTTCAAAAGAAAACGGAGAGAAAAATCTAGCATTTAAATTCCAAAGGCAAATCTTCAAATGTCAGAGCTTGATGATTGGATTTGGTGTTGATTAGGGTAGGAGCAAGTTAGAGAGACCTCTTTTTTTTCCTTTTTTGTTGAAGGAAATTTCGGAAAAATGAGGATTGTAAATATAACTACAACGTTACTTATCCATTCTCATTGAACGACGGCGGAGATTCTAACCCTCACCAATAAGATGAGAGTTCAGATAACCAATCAACTGAGCTATTAGATCCCTACAACAACTTCTACATAATATAGTACAAAAAAAAACTATTTTATTTTAAAAAAATGATATATATATATATATATATATATATTTTTTTTTTTAGACGAAAGATCAAAGTTAAAGATATGTCACACCTTGCAAGGAGCGTTAACAAAATGTTACCCAAAGATGACGTTTATCATATGTTGTCACCTTAATATGGTCATCCAAGCTCTACCGGACATATATTAATAAAAAAAAATGTTAATCTACCTGGCAAGAATTAAATGTCAACCTTTGTTTAGCAATAGTTAATTGCTAGTAGTTGTTTAATTAGTTATAATTAGTGCAAGTTGTGTAGTTGCATTTCCTAATTTTCGGCGTTTTGATTATACAAATAGTCAGAACCATTCACCATGTATATGACAAAAATGACCTTCATTTGTCTTACTAGGGTATGGTAGGTTCTAACTTCTTTGTGTTATACATTCCTAAGGTATGCATCATTTTATGACTTAACACGTTATCCTTTAAAGTTTTACAATTAACCCATTGACCTATTTATTTCTTTACAAAATTTAAAAAGATCTCATTTTATATAGGGAAAAAACGAGAATTACAAGTTTCTTTAGGAAAAGTGTTTTTGACCACATCTCTTTTTATAAACCAAATTGTTAGTAATCATTTGGGAGGTTGAACGACCTTTTTTTTTCAATTTTGAATTTCTTGATTCACGTAATTTGTTACTCGTCGTAATGAAAACATTATATTACTATATTGCCTCCAAAAAATTTGAATATTTATATATTCTCATATCAGGTTGTTAATAAGAACTGTATATTGCTCGTAAGTACAAGTCATTCCTATGATTTACTTGATTCAATGGTTCAACCATACTTAGCTAATACGCTTTGAATAATCCGTAGATGCATCTTTCTCGTGAAGTAAAAAATATAAATTACATCAGGATAGAAAGCTCTACGGGGGGAATGTTGTTATAAACCCTAAGAACAACAAATTGTGATTTATTTTTCTAGTAGAACATTCCAAATGATTAATCAGGTACATATTTCATTAATAAATTGAATTTAAGAGAAATTAAATTGACTTTTAACTAGGTATCACTTTATCGTACCACACTGATGAGTCATGTCAGCCAATTGAGCATCAAACTAGAAGAAAAATTAGCAATCATATATGTATATGTGCAGTTCAATGACGAGATGATAGCCAATTGCAGCTTGTGTCCCTTCTTCTTATTCGTTTAACCCCCTTTTAAGCATTTTTTGTTTTAACAAAATTGTCATTCTTTCTTTTACCCTTTACAAAATGAACTCTTTTGTACATAATTGTATTAAAAAATTGAGTAAATCATAAAATTGAGAAAATTAAGATGTAAGTTACAATGTGATTGTGATACATACTTTAGGGATGCAAAATGCGAAGATCTCGTTTGTGATCTGTAGACTTAGTATATGTTTGGATTGGCTTATTTGAAGTGCGATTAAGTCAAAATAGTTTTTAAATACTTTTATAGTGTTTGGATAAAATAAAAAATATTTTTAAACATTTAATCTTAAGTCAAAATTGTTGGGTCCGGGGCTAAGGATAAGCAAGAATATGTAAGAATAAAACAGTAATAGCTAAAGCAATTAAAACAGTTTCTGGATGTTGCCTTCAATGTTGTGTCAACATCTGAGGCAACATTGTGATAAAACAGTTATAAACCTTTATAGAGTAAATGCAGCAGAAAAGTAAAGAGACACAATATTTATATTTTCAAGGGTATATATTAATATATCCCTTGATGGTCAATGACCAAAGAATTGTATAAATTATATACAATTACAAATGAATTTCTTTTCACAAGATTGAATCAATAAATGCGAAAAAGAAATTACAAACAAAAATGAAGTCGCAGATGACTTCAGCCTAAAGTTAAAAGATCTAAAAATATAAATACAACATCTTCATTACTATTGCTTGAACTATATGCTTGATCTAGAATCTGAGCAGCAGTAGTAATGTGGGACTAGATGTTGTTATACAACTTTAGGCTAAGTGTGTTGATCCAGTTTCTAAGGTGAATATCCGAGAGCTCTCTTGGTAATTCTTCTTGTTTAATTCTGGATATCGATACTCTGAAGTTCCCTTCTATTTATAGTGTGGAACTTCCCTTGAAATCCTCACTGGTTGGTTGCGGAGGCTGAGTAAAAGAAGGCTTCAGCTTGGACCGGTTATTGCTCCTTCAAAAGCTCAACGTTCTGGACTTGGTCTTCACGTTGCTTCCTCTCCAAGCTTTGACTGTTTCTTTTACCACGTTTTAAACACAACATCATTGTTAGTTTGCCTAGGTCATTTTTTACTCACAGTAACACAACCTGTTTTGGCCGGAAGAATAGGCAAAATCGTTATAGGGATGTTGTCAGAAATGTTGTCACAACATCGCAGACAACATTCTTATTTTCATAAGATGTTGTCCTGAGCATTTACAGATGTTGTCACAAACATCACATCAACAAAAATAACAAAAAAAAAAAATCAAAAATCGTAAACTAAAATTCTTAACTAGTAATTTTTGATAAAAAAATCATAAGCTCATTCTCACAGAGGACAGAGAATCACACTACTTTACGGAAGT
This sequence comes from Anisodus tanguticus, assembly GCA_034509755.1. Classification (NCBI taxonomy): domain Eukaryota; kingdom Viridiplantae; phylum Streptophyta; class Magnoliopsida; order Solanales; family Solanaceae; genus Anisodus; species Anisodus tanguticus. The sequence continues at coordinate 33,678,039 of CM067557.1, read as the reverse complement.
GCGGTGATTAATTTAAAACAAAAATGAGACAGTGCAGTCCAGATGACTGCATGTGTACAAATTAAGGATTAGAAACAAAAAAATCTTGAAAAATAATGTGTACAGATAGGATAGGCATATTCCAATATGCGAAAACTGAACAAAATCATAAACAATTCAAAATCCTATAAGGCATTATTATATGTATATATATAACTTCAAGATGTGATTAGCTAGATAACTTCTAAAAACTGAGGTAGTTTTCATTGATATCAACAACATCTAAAAGTAAGAAGTGAATCCTACATAAAATTATTTACGTATAACTATGAATTCTATCGCTAATCCGTCATTAAATTACTCATAGTTAACCAAATTTAGCGACAAATTTATTGTTTAACTACATAATTTGTCTATCCCAATTCCAATATTTTTAGTAGTGCATTTGAGCGTTAGACATCGATCACACAAACACTTTAATTTACTTGAACACGTGAAAAGGAGTAATTTCACTCCCCCACCCACCCAACTCATGTTGGCCAAATCTAGCCAAGGTTATTTTTAATTTTTAGCATGGCTGAGGTTATGCCCTTGATTGTAGTTAATTCATGTAACAACCCCTTAGAAGATAAATTGAAATGGGGGTGGTTTAATATGAACTAAGGGATATGTTCACATGTTGTACAGTTCACGGACGTTGGACTTTGAGTGATGTTTGCTACTAGTAAGAATTTAGAAATAGTATTTGACAGAGTACACGGCACGTGATGACGACGATTAAATCGGGGAATTGCTTAGTTCCTTAAACCAGGATAGGTCACACAACATGGATGTGGTATTCCCCGACGTTGTTAATGCGGGATATTTTATGCATTGAATAGTTCTTTTTTATTTGTTTGCCAACTTCTCTAAATATTCCATCATGGTTTTCTATCTCATAAAATGACCTCATACCCTAAAATTAACCTATTTAGGTAACTTTTCATATCATATTTAATATGCTAACATGGAAATTAGAGTGAGAAGTAATTGTAATCAGTTAAATTATATTTAGGTTATATATTTTGACGATATAAAAAAGTTCTACACTATCATGTTAATTTAATTTGTTGTAGCAAATTATTTTTTATTTTCTAAGTTGTCATATCCGTCTTGTTATGGAAATTCACTTATTTCTGTAAATAAATTTAATCTGATAATATAAAACATATATACATTCACAGTATACAAAACTTGAACTCGAGAAAAAATAGATCGCAAAGGTTGGGCATTTACCAAGGCTTACAAATGTACCCATAGGGTCGAGAAATATGTTCCTCTAATAGAGATAATAATGTAAAATTTTGAGCTAGCCAATATTAAGTAATGTATTATGCAGTTAAGCTTCTTCATAATTTCATTATATTAATTATAGATGGCATATGTACCGAACGATACACCATTGAATAAAGTCAGTCTCTACTATAAGTGATGTAACTGATTTAATTCAGTTTTTCTCACTGTCCATGTCTCTTTCCTAAATAATCTAACCGATGTTTTCTTAAAAGCTTCACTGAAAAGATTTAAGAATAATATCTTTATCTTCTACTACCCACTGAGATTTAAGAATAATATTTTTGGGAGGATTTGGATGAGGTGGTGGGTGGTATACCATCCACTGAGAAGTTATTTGTAGGAGGTGATTTCAATGGACATATCAGGTCACTTCCGGGGGTTATGACGACGTGCATAGAGGCTTTGGCCCCGGGGACAGGAAGGGAGGAGGCGTCTCACTTTTGGAGTTCGCTAGAGCTTTTGGGATGGTGATAGCCAATTCGAGGTTCCTGAAGAAGGAGGAGCACTTGGTGACTTTCCGTAGTTCAGTGGCTAAGACTCAGATAGACTTTTTTCTTATTAGGAAGGTTGACAACCGTCTTTGTAAAGAATGCAAGGTTATTCTGAGGGAGTATCTTACAACCCGATATAAGCTTTTGGTGATGGATTTGGATATCAAGATGGAGAAGAAGAGGGGGGTTGTGGATGACAGGTTAAGAATCAAATGGGGGAGTTTGACTATGGCTAGTGCAAAGAAGATGTGGAAGAGGTTGATGGCCAAGGGGGCTTGGGGGAATAGTGAGGATGCGACCGGTATGTGGGACATGACGGCCAGTTGCATTCGAGAGGTAGCTAGAGATGTGCTTGGGGTATCGAGGGGTAGCCGTGGTGAGCATCGGGGGGACTGGTGGTGGAATGGTAAAGTTCAAGAGAAAGTGGAAGCGAAGAAAACGGCATATGCGAAATTGGTAGAAAGCAAAGATGAGGTGGTGAAGTGGACGAATAGGGAACTGTATAAGATGTCGAGGAAGGAGGCAAAACTTGCGGTTACGGTAGCGAAAACGGCAGCTTTTGAACGCCTGTATGTGAAATTAGAGGAGAAATGCGGGGATGGGAAGTTGTACAGACTAGCCAAGGCGAGGGAGATGAGGGCTCGTGACTTGGATCACGTGAGGTGCATCAAGGACGAGGTCGACAAAGTACTGATGGAGGACGCACATATTAGGCTGAGGTGACAGTCTTACTTCTATAAACTCTTAAACGAAAAAGGAGATAAAGACATTGTGCTGAGAGATCTAGATCAATCTAGTAGGTACCAGAATTTTGGATATTGTAGAAGCATTAAGGTTGAGGAGGTTAAGGGTTTTGTTCGCAGGATGCGCAGGGGACAAGCGATCGGGCCTTATGAGATCCCAATTAAATTTTGGAAGAGTGCAGGAAGAGCAGGTTTGGAGTGACTGACTGAGTTGCTTAATATCATTTTTAAGACGATGAAAATGCCCAAAGAATGGAGGTGGAGTACAATATACCTTTGTACAAGAACAAATGTGATATCCAGAGTTGCAACAACTTTAGGGGTATCAAGCTGCTAAGCCACACTATGAAATTTTGGGAAAGGGTCATGGATATGGGGGTGAGAAGAAGTGTGTCTATTTTGAGAACCAGTTTGGATTCATGCCGGAGCGTTAGACCACAGAAGCCATTCATATTATCAGGAGGTTGGTGGAATAGTATAGGGAGAGGAAGAGAGACTTATATATGGTTTTCATCGACCTCGAGAAGGCATATGACAAAGTTTCTAGGAAGGTTCTATGGAGATGTTTGGAGGTTAGATGTGTACCTGTGGTGTACACTAGGGCAATCAATGATATGTATGATGGAGCCAAGACCAGGGTACAGACAGTAGGAGGAAACTAAGAGCACTTTTCAATTATGATGGGGCTGCACCAGGGATCAACTCTTAGCCCATTCTTATTTGCCTTGATGATTGATGGACTGACACGACAAATCCAATGGGAGGTGACATGGTGTATGTTATTCACAAATGACATAATCCTGATTGATGAGACTCGCAACGGAGTGAACGCTAAGTTGGAGGTTTGGAGACAGACTCTAGAATCTAAAGGGTTCAGGTTGAGTAGGACTAAGACAAAATACTTGGAGTGTAAGTGCAGAAATAGGAGTGACCTTGAGACAGACGTGGATGTGAGGCTTGGTACTCAGGTCATTCCAAAGAAAGGAAGCTTCAAGTACCTCGAGTCTATTATCCAATAAGATGGAGAGATTGATGACGATGTCACACATTGTATTGGGGCAGGGTGGATAAAATGGAGGCTCGCGTCTGGAGTCTTATGCGACAAAAAAGTTCCACCAAAACTTAAAGGCAAGTTCTATAGGGTGGTGGTTAGACCAACTATGTTGTATGGGGCGGAGTGTTGGCTAGTCAAGACTTCGCACATCTAAAATATGAAAGTTGTAGAGATGATGATGTTGAGATGGATGTGCGGACATACAATAAGGGATAGGATTATAGATGATGATATCTGGGACAATGTGGGAGTGACCTCGGTGGAGGATAAGATGCGGGAATCGAGGTTGTGATAGTTTGGGCATGTGCAGAAGATAGACACAAATGTCCCAGTGCGGATGTATGAGAGGTTGGCTATAGACGGTTGTATGAGGGGTAGAGGTAGGCCGAAGAAGTATTGGGGAGATGTGATTAGACGGGATATGGTGCAGGTGTAACTTACTGAGGACATGACCTTAGATAAGGGGTTGTGGAGGACACATATTAGGGTAGAAGGTAGTCGAGCGTAGTCCTACTTACGCTTGCAAACTGGTAGTTGTAGTGTTATTATTGTAGCCCGCTTAGCCTATCATACTAATAGGTGCAATATTGCTTTATAGTCCTCTTTAGTTTGATTTCTGCTGCTATGTGTCATTTATTTACCTGCGCTAGTGACTGCTTACTTTTTTGGAATGCGCTATCATGGCTTATTCGCTTTTGATACCCGCATTTTCATACTGCTTTAACTTTTTTTTCCTGATCGGGTCTGCTCTTTGCTCTTTCTTTGCTTGTGCTTATGCTCTGTCTTGAGCCGAAGATCTCTCGGAAATAGCCGCTCTACCTACCAAGGAAGATGTAAGGTCTGCGTACACTCTACCTTCCACAGACCCACATTGTGGGATTTCATTGGGTATGTTGTTGTTGTTATCTTTATCTTCTACTACAATGGTGATGACGGTGATTGTGATGATAACGACAAGGACGACCAGCGATGATGATATTTTGATTTCACTATAAAATGGTTTGATTAATTAAATAGAACTTGGAATTGATAAGCACCTCCCACTTTCTTGTTCTATGTTATTTAATCCTCCACTCTCCATGGGCGGCCAAGTTGACTAATATTAGTCCTATATAAACAATTAACTTTTCTCTTTGTTTTGTTTTGTCGTTTTTTCTCTGAATAATTTTGAGTTCATTGAAATGTAATTAAAACTGGGCCTATAATTACGTGTGAGGAAAAGTTTAGGATGATTTACCAGAATAACCTTGGGAATGAATCGTCTTAAACCTTTTACTTTGTTTGTCCTATTGGCAAAACTTTATGTGTCCATTTGCACATGATTTCAAATTATGATTCTCTAATAACTATTAAAACTTCTCAAACTCTTATATAATTTTACCAAATGAGTAAATAATAATTCATTAACTAGGTAATATCCTTAGGCGCCGAATTATTGAATCGCATATCTCCACATTCACCTTATAAATAAATGCTTGCAATTACATGCTATTACAAACTTTTAAATACACATAATTTGACAAAGATCCTTAGATACAAAAAGGCAACAATATTAATTAGCAACGAGCTATTCTTTCATATAATCCTTCCACGTGGTGTGGACAATTTTTTCGTGTCGAGTATGTGTCATGTAAAAAAAAAAATTAAAATGATGGACCTTTTTATAAAATATAAACTTATGAATCAAGTTTTACATTTAAAAAAGTAAAATTACGATGTGGAATCCCAAATCTTACTTTTTGAAGAATTTGACATTTGAAATTATGATATAAAAGTTGAAGTTGAAATTTTGTAACGCTGATTTGAAATCAAAATATGAAATTATTGTTTCAAATCGCATGATCAAATACCTACTAAATTTCACTAGTTTTTGCCCCATATATAGGCAACATTTGGCTTTTGGCCTTGAAAATTTGCTAATGAGGCAAGGGGGGCCAAAATTTTAGACCATCCACTTTCAAGATCATTGAGTGTAATTTCTTGAAAAATCTAGGAGTTAAAACAATTTTTTTTCGTATTAAAGCATGTAATACCTTGCTATAAATTCTATGCTAACGTAATTAAACAAACAAAAAAAAAGAGTACATAAGAATTTTTTTTGAGAAAAGTCAATAGTTCAAAAGTCAAAAGGAAAATCCTGAAAATCAACAGATTCAACCATCATATCCATCTCCAAACTACAAATTGAGTAGTTGATATACCCATGATCAGAAGACTCTGATGATAATGCTGCTTTAATCGGACGATCATCGGACGGTTGACAATAATCAGACTTTGATGATTGACTTTGGTCAACATTGGGGTAGAAGCAATTTGGAGAGATTTCCTCTTTAGCTTCTTGTTTTGTTGAATGAAATGGGTGAAAATATGGTTGGTTGTGATAATTTATATTTGAATTGAAATTTATTAGAACTGAAGAATCCTCATTTATTGAGGTATCAAAGAGTATTTGGGAAATTGTAGGATAAATTTTGCATGTGTGATGACCTTGGTACGTGGTACGAAATTTTGGTGGATTATCTTGGATTCTTTGCACTTGGTTTAGTTGCTTCACATCCTTGATCAAATTTATAGGTACATCTATAATAGTTCCTGCAGATTAATACATATATGTTAATCAATTATAGGTCTCAATCACAATATTAATGTAATTGAATGGCTTTATTGATGAAGAAATTTTTTTTGACAAGAAAAAAAAATTAAACCTTCGATGTGGGGAATTGAGGATGTCTTTCTGGCCATACTTTCTCCAAACATGGCCATCATGCACCAAAGTTGAGGCTTCTTTTATGGTTGTTGCTGAAATTTTTCTGTACAAAATATTTGTCAATCATTTGTTAGCGTCAGATACATGATTGTACTACCAATTTGAACTCCATGAGATTAACCATTGTACAATTAAATCCAAAAAATAAACTATGTTGATAAGGGGAGATTTAATTGTCCAAATATTAGTAAAAGATTGAGATACCATTTTTATTAATGCTAATTAATACTTTCTCTATTTCAATTTATGTGACATAGTTTGAATCGACATGAAGTTAAAGATTTTTTTAAAAAAATGTATGGTCTAAAGCATGGCATAACATATGTGTGACTATAAACCTTTTGCAACTTGTATCTTAAATCTCCCATAACATTTGTATAGTTATAAATTTTTTACATTAATGATAAAATATGAAATTTAAAGTCGATTGTTTCTAAATTTAGCAGTGCGTTATGACTACAAAAAAAGAGTTTGAATTTCCCAACGGTAACTTCGTCAGAAATCTCAGTTTTTTACAGATTTTCAAGAGAAACGCCCGTCGAAAATTGAATGCTTTTTGGTAGTGCATTCTTTTTGAAATAGATTTAAAAAAAGTGTGAAAAAAGCTTAAACGGACGAAACAATAGTAATTCATGTTTGTTAAAACTAATATTTTAGTAGTATCGTTAAAAACTATCTCAGCACAACAAACAATGCCTTAGGGATGCATAGTTAAGATCTTCCCAAGCCATGTAAAGTCTTTAATTCCTGTCTTTTTTAATAAAATCCTTTGTTTCAGCAACGAAAAAAAAACGAAGCAATCGTAACAATATTAATTAGCTAAACACTGTGTAATATATTGTTGATTCTCACCTTTTCTTGTTGCATTTTTTTTGATCTTTTAGTGATGTAGTCTTGCAACTGCCAGTTGAGTGATTTTCTGAGTACATCCGACAAGGCGAAACGGCCACCACCGGAACTTGAGAAGCTTCATCTAACTTGCCGGAGCATAATATTGACAGCGTCTTGCAAAAACAAGTCATAATTTTCCCCACCAAATCCTCAACCAACATAGTATTAGTAGTGCCTCTATTATTACCTAGATGTTTCTTGATCACCTCTCTTAGTTGATATGTTAATTCCTGACCATAATTCAACTCTTTTATTAACCTTTTCAAATCAACTAATGATGAATTTTCCAGCCATGGGGACTCCATATTATATACTTGAAGTATTAACTGTATAAAGCAAGAATTCAACAAGTGTTGATGATTGCAACATGCCACGAAGGATAGAAACAATTTAAAAGATTAGAAAAGTCACGATAGAATATGAAAATTATATTTAGTCATAATTAGTCATAGTTATATATATACTGTATATGGTAGATGTATATTGTAGTGGTAGATGTATATTGTAGTTATTCCTTATCGTAATTGTAGCCTAGGATTAGGTTTGTATTTTAGTATATGTACTATGATTTTGGAATAAAATAATCAAAGAAGAATATTTCATACATGGTATCAATAGTCTAGGGAAAGTTCTTGAAACCCTAACTCTACTTCCTTGTGACCGTCGCCCCCCCCCCCCCCCCCCTCTTCTTTTGCCACCGACCACCACCCTTCTCCCCGTCATCCATGTTTGACTCGAAATCCTTTTTCATTCAGCCCTCATAGTTTCAAATTTTAAATCCCATGTTTCCATCACTCTTGAGATGGAAAACGTCCATTATGCAACGTGAGCGGAGCTCTTCAAGATTCATTGCCGCTCCCACCGGGTTATTCATCACATAATTCCGCTGGAAAAGGCAAGGAGAAGGTGCCGAAAATCGACGACGAAAGAGTATTATGGTTAACCCTCGATGCGACAGTTCTTCAATGGATTTATGCCACTATTTCTAGTGATTTGCTGCATACAATTATTGAACCTGACTCTACGGCGATGGAGGTTTGGGATCGCTTACGCAACATATTCCAAGACAATAAAAATTCCCGGGCCATTACTCTTGAGCAGGAATTCTGCACCACCGACATGTTAGATTTTCCCAATGCATCCGCATATTGTCAACGACTCAAGGTGTTGTTGGACCACCTCAAGAACGTCGGCGCGCCAGTAACTAACAATCGACTTGTTTTACAACTAGTTACCAGCCTCACCAATGCATATAGTGGAGTGGGTACGCTCATCCGCCAAAACAATCCTCTTCCACCGTTTTACCAAGCCCGATCTATGCTTATTCTAGAAGAAGCGAGCTTTGCCAAAAAGTCAGCCACCGTCCGAGGAGACTTCTACACAATTTGAAAATTTGTCAAACCGTGGCCAAAAGGGATGAAATAGTAGTAATGGAGGAAAAAACCGCGACGGTGGAAAGGGCGGCGGCCACCGCCGTGGTGGCAGAGGCAACGACCAGCAGCAACCGCCAGCCCAGTGGCAGCCGAGGGCACCATAGGGCAGTGGGTCGGTATGGGCCTAGCAGTGGCCTCGGGCCACGCCGCCATGCCCCTATCCAGTCGGTAACTGGGTCAAGCCCAAGTCACAACCAGCGACCCAATAGGCCCAGCAACAGCCAGGGATTCTTGGGCCACTGCCGAGCCAGTGGCAGTAGGCACACTCGGCAGTGGCAACCCCAATAGATATCGAGGACGCGATGCATACTCTTGGGATTACTCCGCCCGACGCAAATTGGTACATGGACACCGGTGTAACGTTTGATATGATGTCCTCCCAAGGTAATATCTCATCCTATTTTAGTTTGAGCAATAATCGTGGTATAATTGTCATAAATGGTCATTCAATTCCAATTCGAGGTTATGGTACTACAAACTTGTCTCCCCCGAACCCACCATTAACTTTAAAAAATGTCCTTCACGCTCCTCAATTAATTAAAAACTTGATTTCAGTTAGAAAATTTACTACTGATAATTGGGTTTCTGTTGAATTTGATCCTTTTGAGTTTTCAGTGAAGGATTTTCAAACGGGGATGCATCTAATGAGATGTGATAGTCGGGGAGAGCTTTATCCAATCACCACAACCACACATCAAGCCATATTACCATTCACTTTTGCAGTTTTAGCTCCTTCTTTGTGACATGAACGTTTGGGTAATCCGGGAGCACCTGTTTTTGCTTCCCTTAAACAAAATAAATTTATTGAATGTACTAGAACTCGTAATTCTCATGTTTGTCGCTCTTGGAAAACATGTTAAGTTGCCTTTTATTGCTTCTAATTCTCGTATTGTTATGCCCTTTGATATTATTCATAGTGATATTTTGACATCTCTTGTTTTGAGCTCTTCGGGCCATAGATATTATCTCTTTTGTTGGATGAGTACTCTAATTTTTTTGTGGACGTTTCCTTTGTCTAAATAGTCATAAGTTTTTTCCACATTTCTATCATTTAGAGCATACATCCTTACTCAATTTGAACAAGACATTAAAAATATTCAGTGTGATAATGGTATAGAATTTGATAATGGGCCATTTTGGATTTTTTGCAAAACTAATGGTTTGTCGTTTCGTCTCTCGTGTCCACATACAATATATCAAAATGGAAAAGCTAAAAGAAAAATTCGAACCATTATCAACATTGTTAGAACCTTACTTGCCCATGCCTCTCTACCACCATCCTTTTGGCACCATGTGTTACAAATGGCAACCTATCTTTTGAACATACATCCGAGCAAACAAGTAGCCTACCAATCTCCACTCAAAATTTTATACCTATGGGACCCATCATATTCTCATTTACAGATTTTCGGGTGCTTATGTTGTCCTCTCTTTCCTTCTACTACCGTAAATAAACTTCAACCCCGGTCTACTCCGTGTTTTTTTTGAGATATCCGTCGAGTCATCGTGGTTACAAATGTTACGACTTATCCTCTAATAAAATCATCGTAATTCATCACATAATTTTTTATGAAACAAATTTCCCTTTAGTCAAATTATATTATTCCGGTCCTCCTACCTATTAATTTTTGACGATAACATACCCCCATATTTGATCAATAAATTGGCCTCCCAAACAGGCACAATTTTTCTCGGTGTCTCGGCCAAATTACCGAGCCCAGCAGCTGTTGGCCCAGCTGAGCTTCTTGCTGGCAACCTACTGCTGAGAGGTCCAATGGCTGCCAGTCCGCTGGGTCTCGGTCTACCTTCAGGCTTGAGCAACCCATCATCCGCTGGCCCACTGTCCGGCAGTCTAGTCACTGCCGGGAAGACTGTCATTCTCATCTGTCCCAAATCTAATTCCGGCCTGTCACTCGTAGTCAACACAAGATTTTTAAGCCAAACAAAAAATAAAGTCTTCACACCCATGTTGCCAAGTCATCGTTGCCCCATAATCTTGTGTCTGCCCTTAATGACCCAAATTAAAAAATGGCTATGGATGATAAATTTAATGCTCTTATTAATAATAGGACGTGGGATTTGGTGCCCCATCCCCCTGATGTTAATGTGATTCAGTCTATGTGGATTTTTAGTCATAAAGAAAAATCTGATGGTACTTTTGAGAGGCACAAGACCCGTCTTGTAGGTGATGGAGAAGACTCAACAGATTGGTGTGGATTGCGGTGAGACTTTCAGTCCGGTGGTCAAACCGGCAACTATCAGAATGGTCCTCAGTTTGGCTCTTTCGAAGGCATGACCACTTCATCGGCTTGATGTCAAAAATTCCTTCCTGCATGGAGACCTCAATGAAACAATGTACATGTATCAGCACATAGGGTACATAGACCCTACTCATGTGTGCCTGTTGAAGAAATCATTGTATGGGCTCAAACAAGCTCCTAGGACCTGGTACATGAGGTTTGCAGATTATGTTTCGTTCTAACAGCAGGTCTGATCATTCTTTATTCATATACCGTCAGGGTAATGATATCGCTTATATTCTTTTGTATGTGGATGATATTATATTAACTGCCTCATCTGATGCTATTTGCAAGTCTATCATGTCACTGCTTGGCTATGAGTTTGGAATAAAAAATCTAGGACTATTGAGTTATTTTTTGGGATAGTTGTGACACATCATGTAGGTGGATTATTTTTAACCCAAAAGAAGTATGCAACAGAGATTGTTGAACGAGTTGGCATGTCATCGTGTAGGCCGTCTGTCACTCTAGTTGATACTAAACCGAAGTTGAGTGCTTCTTCCAGCAAGACATATGCCGATCTATCACATTATCGCAGCCTTGCAGGGGCCCTGCAATATCTCACCTTCACGAGGCCCGACATCTCTTATGATGTACAACAGGTTTGTCTATTCATGCATAACCCGATGGAGGATCATATGCATGCTCTCAAACGCATTGTGCGTTATATTCAGGGCACTCTCAATCATGGCTTGCATTTATATCCGTCTTCGACAACCACTCTTATTTCATACACAGATGTCGATTGAGGTGGATGTCAGGATACCAGACGCTCCACGTCTGGTTATTGTATATTTCTTAGTGATAATTTGGTATCTTGGTCCTCAAAACGACAAACGACGTTGTCCAGACCCAGTGCCGAAGCAGAATACCGAAGAGTTGCCAATGTGGTGTCTGAATCTTGTTGGCTACAGAACCTTCTTTTAGAGCTCTATTGTCCGGTTCTGAAGGCGACATTGGTTTATTATGATAATGGTAGTGCAATTTATCTCTCGGGAAATCCGGTTCACCACCAACGCACTAAACATATTGAGCTGGATATTCACTTTGTTCGTGAAAAGGTTACTCGTGGACAAGTGTATGTCTTACATGTCCCGTCACGTTATCAGATTGCCGGCATTTTTACAAAAGGTCTTCCGCTTGTTTTATTTGAAGACTTTCGGGACAGTCTCAACATACGCCGACCTTCCGCTTCGACTGCGGGGGTGTGATAGAATAGAAAAATTATATGTAGTCATAATTATGTATTTTCGGTATATGATAGATGTATATTGTAGTTATTCCTTACCGTAATTGTAGTCTAGGATTAGGTTTGTATTTTAGTATATTTACTATGATTTTGGAATGAAATAATTAAGGAAGAGTATGAATGAGAGGTGCATATCTGCTAAACATGAACCAATCATAAACAATTCAAAATCCAGAACAAAATTATGATAAGTACAAGTTTAATTGAAATGAAAAACGTTCATAAGTGGATATTTCATACATTTGTTTACGTCTTAGTCAACAGTTTTACTTGCCACATCTAGCTAATGTCATTTTAACCTGAAAATAAAAAATTGCAGACAACAAATGAATAAACCTAAATGTGAACGTAAATTACATACCCTAGATGAGATTTGGTTTAGTTTGTAAGATTTCTCTAGCGAACGAATCCAATATTAAAGCATAACTTTGCCTTGTCAATCTAATACATATCTTTTAATTTGTGTGTGTGTGTTGAATTTTACTGCATATGTATATATGTTTGGTGTAACTCCAAAAATTCCAATAATGAACGATGTAATCATAATCATATTTAAATCAAGATAATATGTAGAGAGCAAGTTGTGTCACTATAATGTGATGAGATGAGTTACGTTTGAAGTGAGAAGCATGTTCAGATTTTGGATTTTGGAGTGATCATTGCTCCCAACCTCACGTGATCTGAAAAATACTCTGTCCATCTCAAAATATTTTTCTCCTTACTAAAAATATTTATACTCATATTGATGAAACTTAATTGCTCTAGTAATTGTTAGTAATTACATACCCTAGATGAGATTTGGTTTAGTTAGTAATAATTGCTCTAGTAATTGTTCTGTAACACTACAAACACCACCGTAATTATGACACATAAATAGAATAAATATTTGAAGATAAATTATATCTTAAGACATAAATAGCGCAAAATATAGTCAATCACCCCTCCTAATTAATGTTTTCTTAATGGTATAAATTAAAAACACGACAAGTATTTTGAGCCGGACTATTCTCATTTTCAGTGTTCACACATGCTTAATGTCAAATGCTGACTTTTTTATGTGAAGCTTTTGGCAAGGGTTGAGTAAGATGGGAGATTTGAGTGAAAAGTAATTAACTTGATCATCATCAGTATTCACACATATGCTAATTAATGCCAAATGCTTACTCCAAAAAAGGTGGAATCTCCCACCCCAGGAGCCCCCACACCCCGGTCCGACAGGTCTATGAAGGAGGTAAATCATGGTGACTCAATTGATTTCAAAGGTTAGACCAGTACCACGCTATTAATGCCAAATGCTGACTTTGTTAATATGTGAGAAAGGTTTTGACAAGGCATCAAGACTCAGTGCTATATTATTAAAAAAATAAGTATTTTTGCGAGGGTTGATTTTGGACTGAGTAGTAGTTAGGAGGACAATTTTAACAATTTGGCAAAGTACACGCCAGGTGACAACGCCGGATTTAACAAGGGAATTTGTTTAGTTCATTAAATTATGGGTTTAATGAGGGAAATAAATGTCACAAGATACCTTGGAGAGTAATAATTTTTCAGTGACCGAACACTTTATATATAGTGACCTCGCAGATTTGCTCTACATTTTTATATATATGAGATGTATACCACTATCGTTTCAAATTTTATATTTTTATTTTTGGAATGTGATTGAGTTGTTCAGACGACTGAAGATATTATGATAAGTCTTTATCACACTAATTAATACATTCATGTTAAGAGCCCCACATCGTATATGAAATGAACTTCCTTCATGGTATTAAAAGCCAAAATTAGGCCTAAGATTAATTCTTTACATGATATCAAAGCCAGACTCATTTCAATTCTTTGTTCGTCGATGTTGGGCCCCCAAATTATATTATCCACGCTCCAGTTAACAATGTCTAGGCGTGCGGGGAGTGTTAAGAGTCCTACATCGGATATGGAATTGGAACATAGATTCCTTATATGGACTTGTACAATCATCATCCTACAAGGTAGCTTTTGGGGTTGAGTTAGGCTCAAGATCCATTCTTTACATGGTATCAGAGTCAGGCTCATTCCAATTCTTTGTTCACCGATGTTGCGCCCCCAAATTATATTATTCACGCTTCAGTTAACAAGGTCTGTGCGTGTGGGGGAGTGTTAAGAGTCCCACATCGGATATGAAATGAGAACATGGACTCCTTATATGGACTTGGACAATCCTCACTCTACAAGCTAGCTTTTGGGGTTGAATTACGCCCAAGATACATTCTTTACGATTCATTTACATTCTGTTTTTCCTCCTCCACATCAATTCATTTTTAGATGATTTCATTTCTCAATTTTAACACAGTTTGCTTGAATAAGATTTAGTGTAAACATATAAACAGTAAATGTTGGAATATGTAAAGCAACAACGGGAATAGGAAATAACTATTACAGTGATCGAAAGGATAAACAACAATGATAACAACAACAAGTTGTCAATATTTTGATATTGAATGAAACTTCAAATATAAAACTTGTATTCGGAAATACAAGAACATGAACTGCTACACTTGTGGCTTGTAGATCCGCTGAGAATACGAACGGTTAGAGTCCTTCGTATGTTAAGTTAACACTTGAAACACTTAGCAACCAATTAAATAAACCACAACACTATCGGCTGAGTCGAGAGATGGCTCTCTGTCTTTAAGACAAGATTGCCCCGTATATAGGTTTTACGGAAGTGTGGACAATAGTCTCCCAAGATGAAACAACAAACTATCAAGTATGCAAAGCCTACACAAATGATCTCAGCGAAGAACATGAATAATGAAGATTGCTAAGAGAAGGATTGCTATCAGGAAAATCTAATCTCTTTGTGGTGTTGTGAACTTGTTTTTCTGTTCATATGTTCATATATGTTCTTCTATAAAATTGAGCCAAGGCTTCAATTTATAGGTGTGCAAGATGACCTCTTCAAATGCCCCACAATGACAATCAATTGTCATGTAATGGATGACATTTAACCCCCAAGTAATGCAGCAACATAATGGTCCAAGTAATGGCCATTATTGGGTGGATTCAAAGCTACTGAAACCCCCTCAACAGCCAAGACTTTTGGGATTCCGTCGAGCAGTCACTGCCCATGAAGTGCCGCGGCTCTGCCATGTTAGCGCCGCGACGCTAATTTAACCAGAGAGCCGACGAACTTACTGCTAGTCACGCGCCGCGGCCCTTCTCGGTTTTGTGGCCCTTTTCCGACCCATTCCATCTTACAACTCACACAATCCTTCCTTCGTTTACCAACGTGGAACACTTGTCATTTAGCAAATAACCATCCATCATTCTATGTCTCAAACATTTCACTTACATACCAATATCTCTTTCATTAACGAAATTTACGATACTTGGCAATAAGATTGCACGTGTGTGGAAACGATATTTCCGACGTGCGGGGCCCAATTGTTTGAGTCATAAATAACGGGATAAA
This sequence comes from Anisodus tanguticus, assembly GCA_034509755.1. Lineage (NCBI taxonomy): Eukaryota > Viridiplantae > Streptophyta > Magnoliopsida > Solanales > Solanaceae > Anisodus > Anisodus tanguticus. The sequence continues at coordinate 33,662,346 of CM067557.1, read as the reverse complement.
CTTAATTCCACATTAGTAAATTTACAACAATCCCCTCTTGAAAGAGATTTTGGCGCACATACAAGGTGCCTACTTTCAACAATCTTTCAGCGAAAAGATATTGCATCAAGAGAGGTAGCTTCCGCTTTAAACCTTCCCTAGTTGAATACCATCGGACTTAATTACTGCACGGTGAACGTGATGTCTTGAACCATCAGTATTTAGTATAAGCCAAGACAATGGTACCAACACAATACCTCCCCTTTATTCGTTTTTCTTTTGTTCTATCCGTTGTGGCCGTGGACACACTTGGTTTTTAAGTACGTTCATTTGAGGCGGCCTGTCCTCGCACTTAAATAAGTGATCTCGTACAAGGTATCCTGCTATAACCCACTTCACAAGTGTTAGGAATCATTAAAAGTTTCCCCAACCTTAACCCCAACCGTTTGAGGATCGTTAAAAGTTTGGAAGCTTAACCTTTACCCACTATGCAGGTAGCACTTTAATGTTTATCGCGGGAATGACTTTGGATTCATGTTTCTTTACAAAAATCATAATCCGAAGTGCTCTTGCTTCCACCGAAGCGCTCAACTGAACCTTTTCCCATTGAACCAAATTCTTGGGATCTCCAATCAGTATGGTTAGGTTACCACCGCAAAGGTTCGTATTGTTTGGGTTACCACCGCAAAGGTTCATATTGTTTGGGTTTTTAAGACCATTCCCCTAAACAGACAGAACTCTTGATCTTCGGGTAGTCCCTTAGTTAAAGGGTCCGCTATAACCTTTAATTAGTAATCAAAGAGTGACACCCGTGATGATCAACTGCCATACGGTCTCATGTCTCCGACATATCCGACAGATATGTCCAGACGCCGTCATCCGTGCCCTTCCTGAAGCCTACCGGCTAGCCACATTGTATAACTTCTGAAGGCACGGGTTTCTCCCAATAAGGGACGTCCTCTAAGGAGTCGTGAAGTTACTCAACTTCTTTCATGCTTTGTTTAAAGCGATAAACTCAGATTTTATCATGAATCGACCGATGCAAGTTTGCTTAGAGGATTTTCCAAGACCCATACACATTTACTTGTGGCTTTGGTGCTCTTCATATCCGATGTCCAGTTTGCATCATTGTGTTCTCTAAGAACCGCTGGCCATCTAGAATACCATAATCCGTAGATAAGAGAATATTTCAGATATCGTCATATCTAACTTAACGCCTTCTATCGATCATTTCCAGAATCACGAGAGAACCTTAGTTCAACTGATCAGCTTTGTAAAACGATATCAGGTCGGTTGTAGAGTGTGCAATACATTGAACTACATGTGACCTGCGCATATCGCTCCTTGTATATAGGTGCACCATAATTCCAATCAGTTCTATGATTCATATCCATTGGTGGCTTCAACGAGACTGTCAATTATCTCACAACTGAGTTTGGAGTTAGATCAGTCTGTTAGATGTCTTAGAAATCTAATTCCTAATATGTCATATGTGATACCATATCTTTTTGTTTCAATATAACTTCCACTCTCAGACTGTTGGTTTCCAACTGTTTGCTTTCTAACTTCAGAGTCAATATTTTTGTTGTCAGATTCATTGTTTTGTTTTATTTGAAACTTTCAGGACCAAAATGAAAGTTCAGGAAGAAGCCAAACAGTCCAGCAAACCAACTCTGATCCTCCGCTTCAACTCTCCGGTTAGGAAGGTTGTTTCAACATCCATGCCACGCAAGACTGCAATGGCCCTGGATGTTAAGCTATTCACAAGGGAGCACATATACAAGTAGTCGATGCCTTATACTCGTCAGTAGATCCATCTACTTTGTACTCACTTTTGAGTATCCTCTTTTACAACCCAAAGGTTCTTTTCCCGGAGGAAGATCAACCATTACACAAGTATGGTTCTATATGATGGAATCCATCTCTCTTTTTGTAGCTTTTTTCCAAAGCAGCGCTTCTGGAGATGACAATTATTTATTAGTTATCCATGGTTCATTCTCAACAATATAAGCTAGAAGGCCTGGAACAAGTCTTTGTCCCCTCTTTGCTCGTCTCGGTTCAACATCTAGAATCCCTGAGTTCTGTAGATCTGGAACATTAAGTTCCGAATAATCAGCAACTTCCGAGTCCTGTAGCTACGGAATGTCTAATTCCGAACAGTCAGGCCCTCGCGGGTTCTTGTTAACCTCGAGCACTTACTTCTTTTTCCTTCTCAAGGAAAGTTATCTTCAAAGAATTCAACATTCTTTGACACCAAGAGGCGATAAGCATTGCTGTTATTTGCAGATCCAGTGGATATGCAATTTACAGTCTTAGGTCCAACTAGACCTGTTTCGGCATTCCAACTTCTACCAAGCCACCCCACATCACAACATTTGTATGTGAGATCATTTCCATATTTCATACGGAGAGTTATCCTTATCCTTATGCATAGTTCTATTGAGAATCGCATTAGCGGTAAGGATCGCCTTGTCCCACATATTTTGGGCGTATGGCTTTGCGCTTGGCTAACACTGTTAGACTGAGGTGAGTAATGAGCAGTCATTTAATGAACGATGCTTCACATTCTCCCCCTATATCACTACGAATTCCTCAATCCGTAGGCTTAGTTAATCTTCAACTTCTGCTTTGTAGCGCTTATCCGCTTCAACAACTTCATCTTTGCTTTTTAACAAACAAAGGATGCAATACTTTGTACCATCATCAATGAAGGTCACAAAGTACTTGTCTCTCCCCTATATTTTGTACAAACTTCAAATCACCCATATAGGTGTGACTAAGTTCTAGAGGAGCGGTGCTTCTTTCGCTATTCCTTTGACGGAACTCGGAAAGGTGATTTTGCCTCTTTGCCTACCTCACATTCATTTTGAGGGTTTATGTCGACATAAGGCAACAATCTCAACTTCGTTAGCTTTTGAATGACTTTCTATTTGACGTGTCTTAATCTATGATGACATAGATGCATGGATTACAAATATATTATTCGTCTAGCTACATATATTCTATACCATTCTTAGTTATTACAGACCTGTTGGACTAGTCTCAAACCAGCTTGACCAACAACATCCTTGAACCAAGTTTGGGACATGTATCACCTTCTTTTAGAGTGATCCCATTCTCTGAAGTCCTATTGATGACAACATCTCCAACCCCTTCTGCTTTAGAGATGGCGTTGCTTCACATGAACAACCTTTTGCCCGTGGTTAGGGCGTAACCGGATCATATGTGATCTGGATACTTTGGCCCACTCCAGTTGCTTTGGCAGACTGAGTGTCCAATTACTTTTCTACCATTCTTTTGGCCTTCAGATCATTTAAGACCTGGAAAACTCTGGCCCACCTCACTAGATGTCCATTGCTTTTCTGTCAACTGAATTCTGGCCCACTCCAGTCGCCTGTAGGCTTTGTACGACTGAGTGTCCAATATCATTCTATCAAATGAATGATCTTCTGTTAGATAGTGTGACAGGTTCAACGTCTTAAGATAAGCCATTGTCTTTTAGTCTTCTTCCCTTGTGATTGGTGCCCAAGGAATTCCCTAGCGCTTACTTAAGAGTGGTAACAGTTTTCGCACAATCAGTGGATCTCTCTCCTTCGTATGTGCGAATATACTTTACACACTTTTTATAATTATATCCAAAAGAACGGATCTTTTAAGTTTTGTTTATAATTTTCCAATCTTTAACCGAGAAGGAATGAGATTCAATATCTAATTTTTAGAGTGTAGGGAATATAAGTTTTTAATGAAAACACTTTCATATTCCCAGCTTTGCTTTTACACAGTTTTATTCAGATATTAACTAAACATATTATTGATAAGGAAAGATTAACTTAGACCTTTTGGATTCTGGCCCACTTCAGTTAGACTGAGTGTCCAAATCCTCCTTACCATAATTCAGGTTCTTTGTCTGGGACAGATATAGGACTTTTGCTATATGATAGAACATCATCTTTAGCCTTTTCTCTTGTCCCACTTGACATCCTCAGCCTCTCGTGGGTGCTTGTTTCCACCACCCTCGGGAGCGGTAACACAAACTCATCTTTCATCTTTAGCCGTACTAGCATGACTATCAGCAGTATCTTGAAGCTCAACATCATATTCGAGAATCCTTCCTTTGACGGAACTAGACTTGTAACTGTCGTCAAAGAAAGAACCATAACCAGATTTGGTCACACACTTGTCGACCAACATCTTTCGAATCACTAATACAAAATCTTGTCTTAAAACTGTTGGAATATGTAAAGCAACAACGGGAATAGTAAATAACTATTACAGTGATCGAAAGGATAAACAACAATTAGGACAACAAGTTGTCAATATCTTGATCTTGAATGAAACTTCAAATATAGAACTTGTATTCGGAAATACAAGAACATGAACTGCTACACTTGTGCCTTGTAGATCTGCTGAGAATATGAACGGTTAGAGTCCTTCGTCTGTTAAGTTAACACCTGAAACACTTAGCAACCAATTAGATAAACCACAGCACCACCGGTTGAGTCGAGAGATAGCTCTCTGTCTTTAAGACAAGATTGCCCTCGTATATAGGCTTTATGAAAGTGTGGACAATAGTCTCCCAAGATGAAACAACAACTATTAAGTGTGCAAAGCCTACACAAATGATCTCAGCGAAGAACACGAATAATGAAGATTGCTAAGAGAAGGATTGTTATCAGGAAAATCTGATTTCTTTGTGGTGTTGTGAACTTGTTTTTGTTCATATGTTCATATATGTTCATCTCCCCTTCTATAGAATTGAGCCAAGGCTTCAATTTATAGGTGTGCAAGATGGCCTCTTCAAATGCCCCACAATGACAATCAATTGCCATGTAATGGATGAAATTTAACCCCCAAGTAATGCAGCAACATAATGGTCCAAGTAATGGCCATTATTGGGTGGATTCAAAGCCATTGAAACCCCCTCAACAGCCAAGACTTTTAGGATTCCGTCGAGCAGTCACTGCCCATGAAGCGCCGCGGCTCTGCCACGTTAGTGCCGCGGCGCTAATTCAACCAGAGAGCCGACGAACTTACTGCCAGTCACGCGCCGCGGCGCTGCTAGGGGGCGCCGCGGCCCAGCGGCCCTTTTCCGACCTATTCCATCTTACAACTCGCACAATCCTTCCTTCGTTTACCAACGTGGAACACTTGTCATTTAGTAAATAACCATCCATCATTCTATGTCTCAAACATTTCACTTACGTACCAATATCTCTTTCATTAACGAAATTTACGATACTTGGCACTAAGATTGCACGTGTGTGAAAACGATATTTTCGACGTGCGGGGCCCAATTATTCGAGTTATAAATAACGGGATAAACTTAATTCCACATTAGTAAATTTTCAACAATAAATACATATGATTGGCCACGATTTCATTTTATTCATCAAAAAGCTAGATGAACCAATTATAAACAAAAGTACATGCAAATTTCGCAGAGTAAATTTAAGGCTTCTTACTGAAATTTAAATTTAGACCATAGATTTTGTTTCCTTTTTCCTTTAATTTGTTACAAGACTAAGGATAAGAAACCTCAATCTTTACAGGTAACTATGATACACTTGTATTTCTCGCCTCTTTTCTCTTTCTTTATGTGGGAATTGCGCTGCCTAACAAGCAGCCTATCATTTCACTTCTTATAAAACTACCCAATAGATATCAACAACAAATAACAAAAAACATTCAAAAACCTTCATTTGTCCCTTCACCCTCAACCAGATGCGTGTCTACTGCTATTCTTCAACTCTTGACAAACTTAGCTCTCAGTTAACCCTCGCTTCCCTTTCTTCCGTTACATGGTGACGCCATTTCTTTTTCACAGTCGCCAATGCATTATACAGAAACTATTATACAACACATATCAGAACCAACATGACGGATCTTGGTTTGGTTTTAATAATGGCATTATTGCAGTTGTTGATGATAAGAAGAAGGAACTTAGACCTAACTCAACTCCAAAAGTTCACTCATAAGATGAGAATTGTCTAAGATCATATAAGGAGACAACAATCTATTCACTCAACCGATGTGGGATACATAACACCGTCCCCTCCCGACACCCCAGGACTAGACATCTAGAGCATGGACACAATAACATGAGGGGCCAACACTGGATAAACCAACAATTTGGATGTGACTCAATCAGATACTATGTTAAGAAGATGAAACTGGGCCTAAATCAAGGTAGCTCATGACATGAGGATTACCTAAAACCAAAAGCTCATTTCCTCAACTAATGTGGGAAACTTAACAGTTGATGTCACAGATCTCATGCTCTCTTCACTCTCCTCAGCCTCCCCCTTCCCCGAGCACCAACAGAGCAAAAGTAAAACCTGTGTCATACAAATTTTGCATCCGTACAAAATTGAAATTAGCACCACCTTCTTCAGCCCAGTAAGTTTTCAAATACTACTGCGTAAGGCTGGCTAGTGGTCTGGGTCGGTCCGGTCCAGTCCTGATCCCCCCTAAAAAAAATGGTGTCGAAATTCAAAACTGGAACGAGACCTAGGCTCGTCCCGCCCAAGCCCGTCCCGCCCCAGACCCGCCCCGCCCCGACCCGCCCCGCCCCGACCCCGACCCCCCCCCCCTTTGCAAAAATGACTGTTGCACAACGATCAATTTATATTTTGATTGTTGTGCAACGACCATTTTTGGCCCCCCACCCCATAAACCCCCTACTCCCTTAATATTTATTTTTAACCCCTAAGTTACTATATTTACACTTTAACCCAATTTTCCAACTATAAATACCTTATTTTATCTCACAAACATTCATAGAATCTCTCTAATCTCTCAATTGTATCAAAGTTAAAAAATTGGGACTGAAGTTGACAACTAGCTTGAGGATCATCCATCGAGCAAAGTTTTAATTTTTAACCTCGATTATAAGTCGACGTTACGTCAGCGTTTGGTACCTTCATTCCTTCTTTAAATTATTATTGTTACTTTATTTTAATTATCGCACTTAATTTCATTATCTTTAATTATTTATTTGCATAATTAAAATGGAAAGATTAAGATGTATGTTTAAGGGTAAGGGTGCTTCTTCTAGTAGGGGTAACAAGGGCAGAGGTACATCTTCTAGTCATCCTATTCCTAGACAGAATGATTTGATTGATTATACTTATATAGATGAAACTGAATTTTTTAATGATATACCATTAGATGATGAGATATATTCTGCAATTGAGCCATACTTTAATTTTAAAGATAATCTAGATGACACACCTACTAATCTAGATGACACACCCACTAGTGCACCTCAAACTGAAACTGGAACGCCTCCTATTCCCCATAGTATGAGACGAGGCCCCACACAATGAAAATTAAAATCAGCTGCATGAGATTTTTTTGATAGGGACCAAGAGAATCAAGTAGTTAGATGCAAAATTTGTAAAAATGTTTATAAATTTAAAATGGAAAAAGGTCAGGATGGGACGGGAGGTATATTGAGACATGTACAAAGCTTTCACAAAGCTAGATGGGATGAATATGAGGCTACAAAGTCGGGTGCGCCAATGCGCTCTCAGTCGGGACAAGGTTCACATAGTGTTCCGGACCAAGTACAGGGTCAAATTAAGTAGCGACTAGGTGGAATCTCTATATGAACAACTACTTGTTGCTTACGATTATAGAAGACCTATAACTTTATTTTTTAACACCCATAATTGAAATCCAACTGATATGCTTATAGATAATGATTGGGGGGAAATTTCAGAACTTATTGGATTTTTAGAGATTTTTTTTCAAGCAACTAAAGAATTTTCCGGTATATATTATCCTACTATTTCAACTATGTTATCTTATATAGCTTTAATATTTTTATTACTTAATGAATATATGAAAAAACCATCTTATAAGGCACCTATTAAAAAATTATTTTATCAAATTAATTTTTTTTTCCTATTCCCACTATTTATATTATTGGCGTTGTATTAAATCCAACTATTAAAATAGACAGTTGTAAAACACTTATTGAAACTATATATAGTTGTATAGCAGTACTTCCACCTCCAACTCCAAAAAACCCAAATGAACAACCACCTAAGGGACCAACTAAAGAAGAAGTTTTGTCTAGCATACACGATGAATGCAAAAAAAATAAAAAATATACGCATTACCAACAAGAAAGTGTTAGCAACCAACCGGCTTCTATACATCTATCTTCTTCTTCTTCTTCTTCAATACAACCTTATAAAACACATGATGTTTCTGCGGCTAGTATTGAAAGTCTTCGAAATAGAATATTTAGTGGTTCCACTGCTAATCAAGTTAGCGAGTTTGATGTTTTTATTTTGCAGGGTGTTGTACCGTACCAAGCAGTTCTCAATGAAGAAGAACGTGAAGACTTTCTTAAATACTGGAGGAAAAATGAGAAGACATTTCCGACACTAACAAAGATGGCCCGAGATGTGTTGAATATTCAAGCATCATCAACAACGTCTGAAAGCACATTTTCTGCCGAAAGATTTCTAATAGGAGAGCACAGACACTCATTAGCGGGAGACATCTTGGAGATTGCAGGTTTATTCAGAGATTGAATACGAGCGGAGCGTAGAAGGTGCGGTCAACTGGAGATTAACGAAGAAAACGATGAAAACTACAACAAAATCTTGTCCGACGGAACTGAAAGCGACGTCGACCAATTTGACCAACAAATTCCAATTTCAACCGAAGAACCACAAGACATTGTGAAGAAATTAGAAAATGTATTTATAAATATGTAATTTTTTTAATTACAATTTTACTATGTGATTTGCAACTTTTAACACCACAAAGTTAGTAATTTTGAAATTGTATTACAAAAAAATCATATTTCTATCAAATAATATATGAGGCACAAAAATAGCCTTGTACATGACTACTATATAAAGGACAACTGTCTACAAGCCTCTAAAGAGTACATGACATCACAAGGTCGGGACATAGCCCCGCCATACCCATATACATATACAAAATATCATACCACGACCAGACTACAACTCTGAAACAAGTAGAGTGCTCCATCATCAGCTGAACCAGCAACCTACTAATGCGGATCGTCCCCCTATTTACTTGAGCTTGCGGGCATGAAACGCAGCGTCCCCCGATAAAAGGGACGTCAGTACGACTGATGTACTGAGTATGTCAGGCATAAAAAATAACATAGTACAGATATAAACATAAACTGAGACAGAAACAGCCGACCAGTAATGAATGCCTCTGAGGGCTATAATATGCCTAAATGTCATACACAATGCAAATGCAGTATACATACATATATATATATATATATATATATATATATATATATATATATATATATATATATATATATATATATGCCTTATCGGGTATCTTTCTTCCATTAAATACATACATATATACTGGCCCTTCATCATGCATCTTCCTTTTCATAACAGCCTTTGTGGGCATCATATCATTTCGGCTTCTGTGGGCATAATTTCATTTCCATATCCCAGCTGATCAGGTGGTCTGTGTATCCCATTTCCCATCCCCAATATATGATCCAGGGTAATACATGAATAAAATGCATGAATGACAATAAAATATTTCGAGTTTATCCGAGTGACATAACATCATTGTACCTTCGGCTAACATTATGAACATTAACATTTTTCCCATATACCTCAATAAGGACTTAGGAACATAATTAGACATGCTTTTATCATAGCCTTCGGCTAACATTGGGAATATTAACATCTTTTCTATATACCTCTATAAGGATTTAGGAACATATTTAGACATGCTTTTAACATAGGAACAATTAACAGGAACATCCTTAACTACTAAGAGTAAAGTAATTTATGGAACAATATTACGTTCACGTTTCGTTACATGGAATATGCCAAAAGAAAGAAATAATTTGCCTTAACATACCTTTCAACCGCCCCTTCAACGATGATGATGAAATCAACCTCCTTTACAAGTTAATCTCGAAATGGAATACAAAATTGTTGCATATATTGCTACCCAAGTACGTTGCTGTGTAAATACATAGCTGTCTATTTATCTTAGGAAAATTATCTAACTAAGGAAGTCTTGAATTTTACTCACTTAATCACCCTACTCCTTTTCACGTTTTGGCAAGCTTAGAAAAGGTATTTGCTGCCTCATGTTTCTCTTAATTGTCGTCTCCCTCCTTTCCATTAACTAAACAAAAATGAAGTATATCTTAATAACTAAGGGAGGGTTAGATACCACTTAAGGTGATTGCACATTATACATGTCACTTATGCATATTACATACTTTTGACTCATTAAGTCACTTGACTAACTTAATTCCATGTGGCAGCCCCATCAAATTCTTATCCATATAATTCATAATTAATACTATGCTCCAATACTTAATCGATTACACACATAATTAATTTCTTGATCTCAATTCACTTAAATCTTATTATAAAACGTTCATATACTCAATGTCATAGTCGTGCGATATAACACTAGTCCATAACCTCTTTTGGCACATACAACCATTATTATTAATTCATATCGTCACACTTATTAAGTCCTAAATTATTTCGGGTCTGCATCCTTTTATCTATTAAGCCCTTTATTTGCGTACGTGAATATGACATAAATCCTCCGAGGCTCGGGTCTACTTGCACACGTCTACCTGCTCAAACCATCGCCCAAAAGTACGGGATGTTACATCCTTCCCTCTTAGAAATATTTCTCCTCGAATGTTGGGATGACATATCTAATGCCCGTCACGTAGCAAGAAACACAACCACTGCTTTACGGGGCCATATAGAATAACATACATCATTACATCAGACCTCCCATGGTCCTTAAGCATTAATGAATAGAATTCACCTAATGCTTCTCCCGGAACCTCTGTAATCTTCACATCATCAATCGGTACAATCCGGGAAGGATCTCCAACACACGCTCTCAACATAGAAACATGGAAAATCGGATGAACAAATTCTAACTCCGAAGGCAAGTCCAATTTGTAAGCTACTTGACCGATTCGTCGAATTATGCGATGTGGCCCAATATACCTTGGGTTGAGCTTTCCCTTTTTTCCAAATCTCATTACACCCTTCATATGCGAAATATTCAAAATGACCCAATCGTCCATCTGAAACTCTAAGTCTCGCCGTCGCACATCTGAATACAACTTCTGATGACTTAGAGTGGTTAGCAACCGTTATTGGATAAGCTTCACCTTCTCTATGGCTTGGTGCACTAGGTCAGGCCCAAATAATCATGATTCGCCTATTTTGAACCATCCGATAGGAAATCTACATTTTATGTCCATACAAAACTTTATATGGAGTCATTTAATGCGAGTATGATAGCTATTATTGTACGCAACTTCAACAAGGGATAGATGATCATCCCAACTTCCCTTAAAGTCCAATGCAAGCTCGTAGCATGTCCTTGAGCGTTTGAATCATACGCTCAGCATGCCCGTCCGTCTGAGGTTAGAAAGTTGTGCTAGGATTAACTTGGGTGTCCAAACCCTTTTGAAATGATCTCCATGAATTAGCTGTGAACTGTGCACCTTGGTCAGATATAATAGAACTAGGCATACCATGAAGACGAATAATCTCCTTAACGTATAATTTTACATAGTCCTCGGTTGTGTAGGTAGTTTTGACCTCCAGGAATTGAGCTGATTTGGTCAGTCTATCAATAATCACCCAAATAGAATCAAACTTATGATAAGAGCGAGGTAAACCCGTAATGAAATCCATATTAATTATTTTCCATTTCCACATCGGGACCTTAATGTTCTGAGTCACGTTGTTGGCTTTTTGGTGCTCTACTTTTACTTACTGACAATTAAGACACTGAACTACAAACTCCGCCATATTCCTCTTCATGTCGTTTCACCAATACATACCTTTGAGATCATGATACATCTTAGTGGATCTAGGGTGAATGGAATATCGTGAGCAATGGACTTCCATCATAATCTTGTCTCGTAATCCTGCTACATTGGGAATACACAAATGGACCTCCCACTTAGCTAACTGATGCGTTTCCCTCATGTCAACTTCTCTCCTCAGTCCGCGCATTAGTCAAGCATGTTTGTGGGTAAATGATTCTATTGTTAACTTAGCTTTGTTTACTAGCTGGTGTGCTGAAAACTCTTATATTTATAGTATCTTAATCATGTACACTTTATGGACAATGTCATCAAATCTAAAGTGTGCGTATCATCGTAGTTAACTCTCGTTCATGGTCTGAAAGGAATTCATACTTTCTCACTACTCGTAATTATAAACAACCTCATTTCTTACTTCTTTTGATACTTATTCATTCATTTTCTTACTTGTCATACTCTTCTTAGTTCTAAAATATTCTGGTATACATACATAATCTCAAACATTGCTCCTGATTCCAATCCTTGGCGTTACTACCCCTTAAAAGACGAGTTGTTAACCTATTCCCTCATTCAGTACGTGGAAGATTCTGAAGAATTTGCATTACATGATGTTGGCCTACTATATCCAAACCTAGTCATTATTCTTAGATTCGAATTCCTTCACTTGCCTCATGGCTAAGACTTTTTGTCAATGGCGCTTTGGAAAAAGATTTCCTTCATCTCGTTAAGTTGTAATCTCATTAATTTATCTATCTCGTAGAACCTTTGGTCAGTAAAAAAAATGCTCATAGACATCGGTATTTGCCTGACATTTTATCTTCATTATAATGTCATTATCTCTTGACATATATCTTTAATGCCTACCTTGTATCGATAGGCGTCATTGGCTCCTTTTCACCTGTTTAAGTGCTAATCTCGAGAGCTTTACACACTGTTACTTCCGTGTACATACTTTTTGAAAGGTATGACTGCATATGTTGTGGAATCGATGCTTCGTATGTTTAGATCCAATTCACGGTGTTACATGATCTAATGACTTGTCAAGTTTTCTTGTCTTATCATTATTAGATCTCTTATTAACCGAGCGCTCATTCGTCTTACTTTTACATTTCATTTTCAAGTTGCCTTGGGAGGGTCTCTTATCCCAAAGTATTTCTCATACTATCTTCCTGAACATCAAAGATTCGTCACCTTTGGCCGAATAGTTCTTACTGTCCTTTTTCTACCATTGGTCCTTACGTTGTTCTGGAGTAATCATACTTTTGTCAAAACTGCATAACTATAATATCATTCACCTTTATCCTTCTTGTCGTAATCCTTCCTTCTACTCATCATTAAAAAACATTTTTGCCTTGCTACTTGATCATACCATTCCATTCATACTTATTAACTGTCTTCAAATTTCTTACAATCATTCTTTAATTGTTCCATAGTTCTCGTCCTCAATTGCCCCTAACAAACTATTGTTGTCCAGAGGTTATTTAGAATTGTAACATGCTACACAATGAAGCCGAAGACCTTACGAGTCCAATACATATAGCATACCTTAGCTTACTAACATTGATACATGTAATTCTTAATAGTACGCGGTATGTCCTTTTACGCACTGATGAGAGGCTTATGTCCCTTTCCACTACCGTGGATAACTCGATCCTTATATATGACTTGTGCTCACTATTATGGGTACGCCACTTTACGTGATCTTTTTTAATTTACTGATGGTCACTCTTCACATGATTCGATTGTGAAAATATATTCTCGTTAATGATATCCTTAGAAAATTCCCAATCTACTCTAACATGGTCATTCGAAAGGGGAACATATTACACATTCTATCACCATATTAGGCGTGGGCATCCATATCCTTTAATATACTAACGTATATAAGTGATCTTAACTACCATATGGGTTAGAAGCCTCTTTGTGCCTTTACCTTCATAATTTATCTTTATCGAAATGTCTGATCCTGCAAGAAGTACCATAAAACCATTCCCTAAAATGGGGTCACTACTCTTAAACATAAAATAGGTTAGTACTAAGTCCATAAGAGGTACGTAGATTGGCAACAAAAATAATAACATATTGGCATCTTCGAACCCTTTAAATATCGGTGATCCCTGACCAATAAACTTCTTAGGTTATGAGCTCACTGACCCTTCAAGGGGCCTATCTCTATCAGATGCTCTAGGATGAAGTCGTGCCTGAGAGGTAACCAATTGACTTAATACCCGCACCGCTCTCCTTACATCCTTATTAGACGGAGCCGATAGTAGGACTGATGGTACGGGAGCTTCCCTCAACTCCTCTAGTACTACTAGATTCGTCGACACCTAGGAAAACAACTTACTCATATCCTCCAACAGATTTGTCTCAATAGAGAGCATACTACTTGCATTTACACTCAATCCAACCTCAATTTCCCTGCTAATCATAGCCCTATTGAAAGAAGGCATTGCTGTAATCATAAACACGATAAGGTTTATAGAGAAAATTCTTACAATTCGGCTTTATAGCACGATTCTAGAGCAAGAAGGGAAAGTAACCATCCCAAATGCCCGGTAGCCTCCTGTCTATAAGTGTGGTGCACAACATACTCATAAATAAGACTCTACTAGACACAGCTTGTAGACTCCCTAGGACAGACCTGCTCTGATACCAAGTTTGTCACGACCCAAACAAGAGGGTCATGACGGGCACCCGGACCTTACTTGCCGAGTACCACCAATTGTATATTTAACATCTAACCATAATTAAACATGGGCTCAGAGGTCCGTCACGAGATACCCTGCTGACATATGGAAATAGTAAACTGGAAAAGAGCTATGTAAAATCTTGCAACCAGAAGGACCCAACCTATATACATATACATACCAAGACCGACAAGGCCATACATGGCTACTATATACATGACATCTGTCTACAAGCCTCTAAAGAGTACGTAACATCATAAGGTCGGGACAGAGCCCCGCCATACCCCTATGCATAACCAACATATCATACCACGACTAGACTGCAACTCTGGACAAATAGAGTGCTCCAATATTAGCTGAACCATCAATCTACTAGTGCGGACCGTCACTCTGTATACCTGAGCCTGCGGGCATGAAACGCAACGTCCCCCGATAAAAGGGATGTCAGTACGACTGATGTACCGAGTATGTTAGGAATGAATAATAGCATAATAACAACCTGAAAGTAACATGAGAAAAGAAACAACCAACAAGTAGAGAATGCTTCTGAGGGCCATAATATGCCTAAGTACCATGTTTGTGCAGAATTACTCTGAGGGCCACAATATGCCTAAATGTCATGCATAATGAGGTCATACATATATATGTGCGTATATAACGCCGTCAAGCCTATGTAGGCATCCCATCATATCATATCGGCCTCTGTGGGCATAATCATTATCGTGTATATATGTACCAGCTGCAGGTGGTGTGCGTATATAACGCATTCCCTTTTCCCATACATATATAATGCATACATATAGTAGAGTATATAACTCATTTGAGGTCAAGGTATGTACATGAATATAATGCATGTATGATATGATAATAAGACACTAAAAGTTTGTCGGAGTGATGTAATGTCGCTTCACCTCCGATTAATATTATGAATACTAACATCTTTTCCATATACCTCAATAAGGATTTAGAAACATATTTAGACATGCTTTGATAATAGGAATGAATAACATGAACATTCTTAACTACTAAGAGTAGAACATTTATGAGACAATATTTCGTTTACGTTTCGTACTTAGAACATGCCAAAACAAAGAAGGATTTGCCTTAACATACCTTAAATACTCATACGAACTCGTAAGACGTGGTAAATGAAGGATTCAACCCTGATAGAAACTAATATGCTCGGTGAATTATAGATGAAGCTAAATTAACATGCTCCAAACACACCAATTGAAGTAAACAAAGTTATTTTGCCATTTCTTGAAATGTACAAAACATATTGTTTCCAAAATAGAAATAATATTGGTTAAAGGTAGGTGCTTCATACGTTTTCTTTGGTAAACAAAATGAATTCTCAAAGAACTTAATGCTTCATACGTTTTCTTTTTGTTGAACTCTAAAATGAGAAAGTCTATGAATAGAAAGCAGCCTATCTTTTTGTACTAAGAAGTATAGTAAATCAATATAAGAGGTTAAGGAATACTCCCCCTTACACGTGTAAGTCCCTAGACACTAATCTAAATACTTATCACCCAAGACATGCCACACAACCCCCTTTTGCATGAAATTAAACACACTTATTGCCATTTCTCCATAAACACGTCGGACCATGTCCACATAATAATAATCTAACAATTCCAATTAATTCTTTAATCATGTGATATAACACTAGTCCGTAGCCTCTTTCGGTATGCATAAAATATTGTTATTAATCTCCGTCGTCACACCTATTAAGTCTTAAATTATTTTGGGACTGCATCCTTTTATATACTAAGCTCTTTGTTTGCATACGTGAATATGACATAAATTCCCAAGGCTCACCTTTACTTGCGTACGTCTAGTTGTTCAGACCATCGCTCGAAAGTACGGAATGTTACAACCTCTATGTCCTTTAGAATAAGAAGCAAGAAGGTGAATCCGTTCTATCTATACATTTTTTATCCTTCCAGAATTTTATTGGGTGAATCCTTATTAATTCAGATTCACAATCCTGCAAGTTTATTTCTGATGCGACTTACCAGGTGCTCGTTCACGAGTCAATTGTGCTTTGTCATTAGAGTTGAGGTTTTCCCCAACTTTCTCCTTAAAAGAACCATTTTTTCCATTTAAAAAGCAACATTCACAAGATCATTTGAAGGGTAAATTTTTTGGATGTAATCAACATTAAATGGTTTCTTTTTTCATTTTTATATTTTACCGCTTTATAAATGTGTCTACTTGTTTTATACTATTTATAAAGCAATAAAATACAAAAAGTGGAAAAAAAAACAAAAAAGTTCACCTCTTGAAGATTTCGTTTTTGACTTGTAATGTTGATCAAATCCAATACTTTTCGGTTATAAATGATCCTTGCTCTTCAAATGAGCTTGTGAATGAATTTTTTTAGATGGAAGAAACGGTATTTTTGAAGGAGAAAACCTCAACTCTAATGGTGTAAATGGAGGGACCGAGAGCCTGGTTCAAAAATGGGGAGAAAAAGATCCGTTGCAGCCTATATGGGGAAGGCTCGCAGAGCGAAATGCGTTTTCCAAAGTACAATCTGAAGTTGTGTGTCCCAAGACGCGCCTTCAGGGCCTGAAAAAGGCTGATGAGCAGTCCAATCGGTGCAGAAAAAACGCAGGTCTGAAGGCGCTGTACAAGAAATGCGCCTTTCACGACTTTAATAATTTCACTGAAGGCGCGCCTCTTTCATAACACACCTTTTTTGATTTGTAGAAAATTCACGGAAGACACTTTGTTTTCTACGTGCCTGCCTTGTAAGTCGACTTAATTGACTGGTAGTTTTTGGACATCAAATCATACACTGAAGGTGCGCTACCCCGAGTGCGTTTTAACCATTTATGTCAAGTAAACACTGACAATTCCATTTATTGGAATGGCCTCTTGCAATGCTCCTTTCAAGAAAATATTCGGATCATCTTAAGGTGATATGGACAGTTTTGGGACTTTAATTAGGACACAAGTTGAGTAGCTATGCTGAGGATGACAAAATGCAAATCAAAGTTCAAAAAGAGTAATCCTTCACTGTGGATGTTTAATTTGGTTGAAGCAACCTGTGCTTACTAGGACCCAACACTTCTTAAATTCTGGAAAGTTGTGTGTTCTCAAGTTCCTACTGAAGCATCTGCAAATAATATCTTCTTAGATTTTGTAAAACTAAACTTATGTTGTTATAGCGTGTGATGGGTTTGACAGGTTGGTTGGCCTCGAAGGCCACTGTCTAAGCTATCCGCAGCTCTGAAAAATAGCTATATAATTGCAACTTTGCATTCCAGGAAATTCTCATCAGGAGAAGGTATGTAGGTAGAATAACTTTATAGTGGGATTCATACGTTTTTCTTTTGTTATTATGCCCAATTATCTAAATTTCTTTGCAAATGAGTTTTAAAAGTGATACAAACCTTAGTCTACTTGGACAAGTTACTTGGCAGAGGGGAATGGAGAAAAGAAGCTGATAGGCATGGCTCGTGCAACATCAGATCATGCATTCAATGCAACAATTTGGGATGTTCTTGTTGATCCTTCCTATCAGGTATTTGCTCTGTGCGCCTTAAATTTTATCCATACTGTAGAGATATTTATGTAGAGGATACTGGTCTTTAAGGTGTACTAGTCACGATAGTTACTTTTTTTGGAACTTTTCATAGTAGTAGCACAATATTTTTAATGATGTGAAGGATTAGGAGGGACAACAATTAAATATACATATTTTCCTCTTCGCATAGTTACTTAATTCTGAATTTTCTTGGATTGATCTAAATTGTCAACCTTCATGTTCCTACATCTGCAGTTCAACAATTACGCTCAATCCCAAACTCCTTGGGGTAGGCTATATGAATCTTCACTAACCATGTTACTCCATTTAAAATCGTGTCAGTCCAATATTTGAAGAAAGTTCTCGAGCAATAGAGTTTCTCTTTAATTTCTACAGGCATACAAATCTCTAACAAGACTATTATCATAAAAGAGTCTCTAACAAGACTAAAAGACAACTAGTTAGTATTGCCTATATGGACATTTTTCTTCCATTGTGCCTTATTTTGCGCAAAGTCGCGATAGATTCCAAGAGATTATATGTCATTCTAGACAACTTCAATGTGATTCTAGATCTACCTCTTTTAAGACCTTCATTACCATGGTTTTACACGTAAAAACCGATGCATTTGGCGGTCGATATAAGACATGCCAAAACCATCTCAAATGACCTCTCGTTTTATCATCTATCAATGGTGCTTGCACGTACCGTGGAATGTAATCACTTCTAATCTTGTTTCTCATCCATCTTATATTCACATCTGCAATACTGATCTTGTGAATATGTTCGACCTTAGCAGTCCAATTTCTCTCCTATATAACATAGTTGGTCTTAATCTTGTTCTGTATGTCTTGTTTTTCACTTTGATAAGTATCCTCCTATTGCATAACACACTAGGGGCACTTCTCCATTTTAATTATCCTATTTTGGCTCTATATGTAACGTCTTTATCTATCATAACCATTTTTGGGACATCAAGTTTAGGTATCTCAATTGCATGCACAACACTTATGTCTAATCTTATGTTAACTTCACTCTTCTTATTCTGGCTAAGCTTGTTGTGCATATATTCAGTCTTCTACTTATCTTAAAACCCTTACTCTTTGGAATGCTTTTCTATAGTTCAAGCTTTTGGTTGACACATTCGCTAGTTTCCAATTATCACAATTTGGTTTGCAAATAACTTCATGGGACCTAATCCTGTCTATTGTTTGTTAGCCTAAATTAGCATGTGTACTTGTCCCCATTTTTAAAGCCGGCCCACAACTTTCTTTTTTCTCACTTAAACACCTCAACTTAACAGAATGACAAACTAATAAGCGCCTCTAACCATTGGCCATGCTTATGTGGAGACAACATATCTGATGTCTCCCCTTTTCTTCTTTTTTTCTCCTTCCCCTTTCCTTTTCGTCTACCCCTCTCCCCCTTCTTCTTTCTTTTCTCTCTTCTTTCTTTTCCCTCTCCCCCTCCTATTTTTTTTCAGTCAACTCAAGAAACTACTTTACTTGTTAATACCCGAATGAAGAAAATAGAGGAGTCGTTGGTGGTTCTTGAGGATGTGATTATGGCTGGTGTTTGGCGGAGAAAGGCGAGAGTGGTGTTTGTTTGCAGGTAGTTTCTCACTGAGTGTGAGTTCTTTCCCTAGTTATCTTGGTCCTTTCCGTTTTTGTGCAGGCATGCCAATGTAAAATGGTGGTTTCCAAACTGGTGGGAGGTGGTACATGTGAGCTTGTGATCTTGCAGTATGATTGAATCCATGCGCGAAGAAGACCGGTGTAAATATTTGCACGAGGTGGTGGGTGGCTGATGATATTGGGGTGATGGCGTGTTGAGTTGTGGAACCTAATTCACCACTGACACTATGAAGACCCTACGCAGAGTGTGAACATAGCTGTCGCATTGAGGGTGAACCACTATAAATATGTGTGTGTTATTTGTTCTTCACTTATTTACTGTTTTCTGATTAGGTAGTATTTGGGACTCAAATCCTAACATGGAGTAAGGCAGAGTGGAAGCTGTAGAAATGGCCAGCTGGTGCTTGCTCCGGTATAATGTTTTTGTGCTTTCCCCGGGTGACGGGAAAGGGAACGTGGGCCAGTCAAAAAATAGGAAGAAGAAGGAAAGGAGATGCATTTGGGACTTCTTTTTTAAGATAATGAAGATAAAAGATGACATGTCACGTGGATACTGACGTGTTGTCTGGCCCAGCGCAATTGAGTTGCATACAGGGTGAGGATTGTCTTAAACACGTGTTTTGATCAACTTGAGGTGTTTAAGTCGGGAAAATGAGAGTTGTGGGGGTGGGATGGGGTGGGGGGGACTTTAATAATCAGGACAAGTATAAGTGTCAATTAAGGTATTAAACCTATATTTTATATGAATTTTAGTTAAACACTGCAGAAATAGTCAATTTTGATAACCATTATCCTCTCGTTTCTGTATATTAAATGCATCTTATTTCAAATTTATGTGGAACAATTAGTAATGGTTTTCTTGATATTCATCTTATTATTTGATGATATTGTGAACTAACATAATTCATTTGATGGTTTTGTTGACATTCAAAGAGACAAGGACTTGGAAGAGTTCTCATTGAGAAACTGATAAAGACCCTTCTCCGAAGGGACATTGGAAATATTTCACTGTTTGCAGATAGTAAAGGTACCTTACTAGACCAAGGCCTCAGACCTGTAAGGATTTCTTTGGTGTTGAAACACATTGGCTAGTATTTGGTAAAAAGCTTTTTACTTAAATAGGATTCTGAAGTTTCGCTTTGTTTCTATTGCAGTTGTGGAATTCTATAGGAATCTAGGTTTTGAACCTGACCCAGAGGGAATTAAGGGAATGTTTTGGTACACCCAATGTATTAGGCATGTATTGTTGGACCAACAGTTTTGGCCTCTTGCTCTGTACAAATTCAAGAATGTTGCTGTTGGATTCTGGGATTAACATGCAGCATTCTTTGGAAGCTTGTGAGCTTTTTGGCCATCTTGTAATGTACATTATAATGACCATTGTTATTATAGCTCGAGAGTCATGTTGTATTCTTGTTAAAAGATTTCAGTCTCTCGTAGTTTATTAGACATTGCTTCTGATTAAATGTTTCCTCATTAATTTTTAATAGATCTTGCTCCCATTATAATTTTCCTTGTCTAAAATAGCATTTGTTGTTGCTCTCATAATTATCTTAAAGCCTTTCATCTTCAAATCCGTTGTTATACATCCTTTTTTTATGACCTTGCCAGTTTTTTTATTTTATTTGACAACATTTTCGTCACAACTCTCACTTGTGCATTCATTATTCTTGTACTCAATGAGTTTCCTTATTGTATAAAGGCTCACCTGATTCATAGTGTCAGACTACAAGAGGAGTGTTTTCCTCCTTGGCTGACTACTTTGATATTCTTGCACATAGCTACTCTCCATGATTCTAAATTAATCGTCTTACTTTCCATCTTTATATCATCGAATGACACGATGCTAAACTAATGTATAATCAACAATTAAAAAATGTCTGTTTTATCAAATACATGCAAAAATTCTTCAGAAAAAAAGTACCTATATATGGGCTTGTCTTTCTGCTTGAGGTGGTTTGCCGTGCATATTCCACTGCGAGAAATCTAACATAACAGCATTTATCTTGGTTTTAGATTGAAAAGTTTTTAACTAGTTCTAAGTGTGAATAGACAATGAGCTAGTGGATTATTGTTTGATTGTTTGCAATTATTCATAAATGTGCATCCCTTGAGCTTATGTTGTGATTAATAGAGTGAGATATTAATGATAAAACATAACTCTCAAAATAGCCTCGACTAATGATCATCGAGAATGAGATATCGATGATATGCTATAAGTCGACATGTGGTCTGCATCACATTCTTGGAGAATGTAGTATGTCTCACAACTACGAGTAATGGTTACTCGTGATGGACACATGGATACTTTGGAAAAGTATTGGTATACCCTGCCGATAAACTATTTGTTATACATGTCTATAGTGTTATCGGCTTGTGGAATATAAAGGTCTTTTGACTTGAGGTCAATACGCACATTGTTTACAGAATGATGTACTTTGACCAAGTTCTAAGCTTAAACTCCTTTTGAAAAAGATACGGCTTGTGTTGGATGCATCATGATGTAAATCAAGGTGGTAGTTAAGCCAAGAATAAGATTCATTTCTCGATTGGAAAATCAAGAGAGCACTCAACTTCTCAATGTTATTAGGTTGACTAAAGTCACTGGCTAGTGCAAGAGACATATTTAGAACATGGTCTAGCTGTCAACTAATAAATGTGAGATAAAGTGATTAAGTCATTTGGATAGACATTTGACAAATCCTAAGCTTAATCGAGTATGTCACGAATGAAAGGAATTTATGGTTCCGCCTAAAGGTTAAATTTGTTGGATTCATGTAAACGTACTTCACATATTGAGTTCGTCATACGACGCAGTCTAGGAGTTTCGTATAGACCTTAATTAGATTAATGTCGATATGTGAAGGCATGTAGGGTCACATTATATGCGATTGTTTCTTCAATCTAAGAGTGTATTGAGAAAGTATTAAATATTCGATTGAGAATCGAGATATTTAATTTATAGTAATTATGGAATATTTCTATTTGATAGAAATTATTTAATTAAGTCGAATTGGATTTCAGATTTAATTAAATATGTTGGATATATTATATGGGTACTCAGACAAATACAGGGAAGCAATTGGGCCAAAAATTACTGGCCCAAAATTGGAACCTTGGTCGTCCACTGGGGCGTGTCACTGAACATTAACATGGGCCCAGATTTTCCTATTTTATATCTGTTTAGGTTTTGTCTTGAACTCCTATATATATAACACATACTCCATAATTATAATGTTACAGAAAATAACTTCTCAGTTCCTAAAGCAAGATTTCCTAGCTTTCTAGAATAGGAAATACATTGGAATTAGATCTTGCAATCGGGGAAACAAATCGCGTGGATACCTTAGTGTTGAATCCCACGTAAGGAAACATGTAAGTTTCTTTTATCATGTTTTGAACATACAACATGATTATCGTATAAGTCATGTCAGGATTGTTGTTGGGTAAGAAATTTTAAACTTCCGTTGTGCTTACTATGATTTACGAACCCAACAATTCCTTACAATGGTATCAGAGCCCAGACTGGTTTAAATGATTATACGATAATTCATAATAACGATTACATGAGAAAATAATTTGTTTCGATTTATTAAATTCATTCTCTGAAAAAAAATTAAAATGGCAGAAACTGGAACAGTAGCCTACGGCAGCCACTGTTCCGGTGGGGCAGTGGGTTCCGGCAGATTTTCGGCTATTCGACGTTGTTCTACCACCGTTTCCACTATTATCGAGAAATCCACTTTATAAGATGGTCGTAAAGGTGTTGAGAGGTGACGGGGCGCGGTGTAGACGCCGGAAGGCCGCCTCAGGCGTCGAAATAGTGAAAGTAATACCACCACCGTGATCGTCTCGACGAGAGGAATCAAACGGTGGTGATGTTACACGGCGAAAGCCACCGGAATGGGGCCACCGCCGACTGTTTTGGAAACAGCCGGCGGCGGCTCGATTTACGATCGTCGTGGGCCACCAAACCGGGAACTGAAACCACCGGTGTGTTCGGCCCAACGTGAGCCGTCGAATCCCAAATTTGATTTGGGGTTGGAATTGATTTTAAAATTTTGAAATAGTTCAAGGATCTATTTGAAATTAAATTAGGGTTTCTGAAATTGTAATTTAGCCGTGGGATAAATCTGAAAAATTTTAAAAGTTTCTGGAATTGCAATTTGGTCCCTGAAAATTCTCTAGAAATTTAAAAGGTTTTAAAATCAGCAGATTTGGTCCTTGGGGCAAATCTGTAGATTTCAGAAAAGCAGATTCAGTCCCTGGGTGAATCTGTAAATTTCAGAAAAGCAGATTTGGTCCCTAGGGCAGATCCGTAAATTTTTAAAAAATAGATATGGTCCCTAGGCGAATCTCTAATTATTTTAAGGTTCTGAAAATTGCAGAAAATCCCTTGAAAATTAAATTTTGATTTCTGAATTATTAAAGGAGTGTTTGGACGAGCAGAAAATTACGAAAATTTGAAATTTGAGTTTTAAATTTGGAATTTAAATATTTTCTAAATTGAAACAAATTAATTAACCCACGATTATTGTTATTTAGCATATTATTTGATAATGTACGCATAAATTAATTGTTTCTCCTAATTGTTTAATTGATTGTCATTTAAATAATTAGTATAGAGTCCGCATTATATATGTCTGGGTAGGCGCCGCCCAATATGTGCTCTATTTTATCTGTCATGTATAATAACGATCTTGATAAAACTCCGATTAAAATGTTCCCCAATTTAATATAAGTCTGATTTGGAATCCACGCATCGTCTATTATAATTGAATGAGATTCATTTTCGGCTATAAGAGTATTTACACCCTAGTGTTTGCTCTAAGTCTACGAGGACTCAGACTCTTCATAGATGCATGTGTTTGCAGTAGCGAGTGAGAAACCTTTGTGAGTATTTACGCCCTAGCGTTTGCTCTACAAGGCCAAACTTGCTTAGATGCACGATTGCAGTCGCGTAACGGGGTTGACTTACTTGTAAGTTATGTCTTGACGCCCTAGCGTCGGAATAATCTAAGGGCGCAGATCGATTGTTTAGAACAGTCGGTCAAACCAAGAGTTGTAAATTGTTTGTAATTGGTTTGGAGACCTACCAGGTTGTACTGTTGAAGTTATCAGCCCTAGCAAACGCGGAGACAGTATGAACTTGGATCTTGGCCCATTATGATCATTTGATATGAGTATGTATTCTTCCATGGGATCGTAGAATATATTAAAATAATAGGAGTTAATTAAACTAAAGGCCATGTTAATTAGTTAACGAATGTGTTCATAGAAATTATATTTTATTTAATTTCAGTCTGTCTATTTCTTCAGAATATTTAAAATGTCGAATCTGTCATTGAAATGCTTGGTTGAAAGTAATAAGTTGACTAGAGCTAATTATTCAGACTGGTTGCATAATTTGCGTTTGGTACTAAGATAAGAGAAAATTGAGTATGTGTTAGATACAGCTGTTCCAAAAGTTCCTGATGAAAAGTTTGTTGAGTATGCTTTGTTTGACAAAGTTGTTTATCAAAAGCATTTGGATGATGCTACCTCGGCACAGTATGTCATGTTTTCCTCCATGACTGTAGAGTTACAGAGGCAGCATGAGAACATGGGCCCCTATGAGATGCTAGAACATTTGAAGAGTCTTTATGATTCACAGTCTCAGACTATGGAGTATAAGCTGTTGAGAGGCCTCTTCAAATGTAAGCTGAATAATGTAGGCCAAGTGTTTGGTCATGTTCTGAAGATGATTGGGTTGATAGAAAAGTTGGCTTCGATTGGAACGAAGTTGCCCCAGAATGTGTCTGTTAACCTGATTTTATATTCGCTTCCTGGTTCGTGTGAGAATTTCATTGTGAACTTCAACATGAATGGAACCAAGGTGAATCTTCTAGAACTTCACAACATGCTAAAGACTTATGAATCATCTACTTTAAATGGGAAGACTGTGCTCATGGTGGGCTCATTTACTAGGTTCAAACCTAAAGGTAAGAACAAGAAGAATAAGGGTAAGGCTGGTGCCAAACCCACAGTCTTGAAACCTAAAGGATGTATTCAGAAGAAGTCTGAGAAGGGTGTGTGAGCGAAAGAGGCACTTGAGTTGGTCCATACAGATCTATGTGGGCCGTTTTCCACTCAAGCTAAGGGAGGTTTTCCTTACTTCATAACTTTTACAAACGATTTCACAAGATTTGGATATGTGTATCTTATGAAGCACAAGTCTGAAGCCTTTGAGAAATACAAGTAGTATAAGTTAGAAGTAGAGAAACAACTTGAAAAGAGTATCAAGACTCTTCGATCAGATCGAGGAGGTAAATACTTGGGTAGAGAATTTCTAGATTACTTGAAACTTCATGGAGTCCAATCAAAATGGACACCTCCTAGAACACCATAATGAATGGCGTTGCTGAAAAGATAAATCGAACCTTATTGGATATGGTCAGATCCATGATGAGTTTTTTAGCTCTTCCAGCATACCTCTGAGGCTATTCTTTACAAAACTCAATCTATATTCTAAATAGAGTTCCTTCAAAGTCAGTAGAGAAAATGCCATATGAGATATGGCATGGCAAGAAGCCTGCTCTTACACATATGCGAGCTTGGGATTGCCCTGCATATGTAAAGAAGATGATTACCGACAAATTGGAATCTAAAAGTGAGAAATGTTACTTTGTGGGATATCCTAAGAAAACGAGAGGATACTATTTCTATCTTCCTGGAGAACATAAAGTCATTATTTTCATAAATGTAACTTTCCTTGAGGAAGACTATATCTACAAGGAACAAAGTTACAATAAGATAGAACTTGAAGAAATTCAAGAACTACAAAGCAACATAGAGGTTGAATCCTTGTCGAATGACCTAGACAAGAATTCAGTGGGAGTATTTGGTGAAGGTGTGTTACTTAGAGTACAGCCTTTAGCCAATGGGAGTGATGCAGAAATGCAAGATTCTCATACACAACTAATGGAATATGATACAATGGTTGTACATCATTCCACTCAGAAAACACAT
Organism: Anisodus tanguticus; assembly: GCA_034509755.1. Taxonomy (NCBI): domain Eukaryota; kingdom Viridiplantae; phylum Streptophyta; class Magnoliopsida; order Solanales; family Solanaceae; genus Anisodus; species Anisodus tanguticus. Next base: position 33,635,658 of record CM067557.1, on the reverse strand, counting down.
GTAGATGATTTTCCTAAAAGCTCACATAGTGGTGGAAACACACAAGAACCTTCTCATGATCAGAATACAAGAACCACAGAAACACAAAATAACCAACTCCGTAGGTCCACTAGGACTCATCGTCAGCCTAAAAGACTTAATCTCCTTGTTGAAAGTCAAAATGAGATAGATATTCCTGATGATGATGAGCATACAACCTACATCAAGACTATTTTAGACATTGACTCGCAAAGATGGCAAGATGCCATGAAATCTGAAATGGACTCAATGTATGTCAATCAAGTTTGGAACTTGGTTGATATTCCAACAGGGGTTAGACCCATAGGATGCAAATGGGTATTCAAGAAGAAGATTGATGCATTTGGCAAGGTGCATACCTGCAAGGCTAGGTTGGTAGCAAAATGTTACAATCAGAGGCCTGGGGTCGATTATGATGAAACCTTTTTCGCTAGTTACAAATATTAAGTCCATTCGGATTTTGCTTGCAATAGCTGCATACTATGAATATGAGATTTGGCAGTTGGATGTTAAGACCATTTTCCTCAATGGAAATCTAATTGAGGAAGTGTATATGATACAACCTGAAGGCTTTACATCCAAGTCAAAACCCAAAGCAGTATGTAAACTACAAAAGTCCATTTATGGACTTAAGCAAGCCTCAAGGAATTGGAATATTTGCTTTGACAAAGCGCTATCAAATCATTTGACTTTGTCAGAAGCAAAGAGGATCCATGCGTTTATAGTAAACGTAAGGAAGGGAGTATTGTTTTCATTATCATATATGTAGATGACATATTAATAATGGGAAACGATAAGTCCCTTATACAATCAGTGAAGGATGGTTTTCCAGCACCTTCATGATGAAGGACTTAGGTGAAGCCTGCTACATTCTTGGAATTGGGGTCTAACGAGATATACCTAATAGATTGTTAGGGCTGTCATAGTCTACATACATAGACAAAGTGCTAAGACATTTCTCAATGGAAAAACTCCAAGAGAGTAGGTCTTCATATGGGTCAAGGCATTAAGTTATTTAAGAATGATAGTCTTTCTACTGTTACAGAACTTGAACTCATAAAGAGGATCCCATATGCTTCAGCTATAGGATCAATCATGTATGACATGACCTGCACTAGGCCAGATGTGGCCTTTGCACTTAGCATGATTTACAAATTCCAGCAGAATTTGCTAGGACCAATGGATGAAACGAGCAATCATGTATCCTGGGGAAGAACACTGGAAAGCAATCAAGAATATTCTTAAGTATCTTAGACGAACTAAAGAATACTTTTTAGTCTATGGTGAGCAGGAGAAGTTAGTCGCTACTGGGTACACTGATGCTAGCTTCCAAATAGATTTTGATGACTTCAAGTCACAGTCTGGATATACCTTCATTTTCAATGGTGGAGCAGTAAGTTGGAAAAGTTTCAAGCAAGAAACCACTGCTGATTCGATGACTGAAGCCGAGTACATTACTGGATCGAAAACGGTAAATAAGTTGTCTCGATATCTGAATTCTTAAAAGAACTAGGGGCTGTTCCAAGTGTCAGTCATCCAATAACGATATATTGTGATAACACTGGTGCGATTGCGCAAGATAAGGAACCAAGATCAACAAACAGAAACAAACATGTACAGAAGAAATACCACATACTCAGAGAGATGGTGGAATCTAAAGAAATAGATCTAGACTATATTCCCACATATGATAATTTAGCTGACCCATTTACTAAACCATTAAGCTTAGATAAGTATAATGGTCATTTCACAAACATGGGTAATAGATACATTAGAGATTGACTCTAGGCCAAGTGGGAGATTGAAGGTATATATATCCTAGAGACAATCTACATTAGGGACAAAAATGTACTTGAACACATTCGTATTATTACTGAGATTAATAATTATGGCATTTGCAATTATTGAATTATTGTTTGATTATTTGCAATTATTTATAAATGTGCATCTCTTGAGCTTATGTTGTGATTAATAGAGTGAGATATTAATGATAGAACGTAACTCTCAAAATAGCCTCGACTAATGATCATCGAGAATGAGATATCGATGATATGTTATAAGTCGACATGTGGTCTGCATCACATTCTTGGAGAATGTAGTATGTCTCACAGCTACGAGTAATGGTTACTCGTGATGGTCACATGGATACTTTGGAGAAGTATTGGTATACCCTGCCGATAAACTATTTGTTATACATGTCTATAGTGTTATCGGCGTGTGGAATATAAAGGTCCTTTGACTTGAGGTCAATACGCACCTTGTTTACAAAATGATGTACTTTGACCAAGTTCTAAGCTTAAACTCCTTCTGAAAAAGATACGGCTTGTGTTGGGTGCATCATGATGTAAATCAAGGTGGTAGTTGAGCTAAGAATATGATTCATTTCTCGATTGGAAATTCAAGATAGCACTCAACTTCTCAATATTATTAGGTTGACTAAAGTCACTGGCCAGTGCAAGAGATATATTTAGAATATGGTCTATCTGACAACTAATAAATGTGAGATAAAGTGATTAAGTCATTTGGATAGACCTTGGCAAATCCTAAGCTTAATCGATTGTGTCGCAAATGAAAGGAATTATGGTTTCGCATAAAGGTTAAGTTTGTTGAATTCATGTAAACGTACTTCACATATTGAGTTCGTCATACGACGCAGTCTAGGAGTTTCGTATGGACCTTAATTAGATTAATGTCGATATGTGAAGGCCTATAGGGTCACACCATATGCGATTGTTTCTTCGATCTAAGAGTGTATTGAGAAAATATTAAATATTCGATTGACCCTATGGGATTGTTTCTTCGATCTAAGAGTGTATTGAGAAAATATTAAATTCGATTGAGAATCGAGATATTTAATTTATAATAATTATGGAATATTTCTATTTGATAGAAATTATTTAATTAAGTCGAATTAGATTTTAGATTTAATTAAATATGTTGGATATATTAAATGGGTACTCAGACAAATACAGGGAAGCAATTGGGCTAGAAATTACTGGCGCAAAATTGGAACCTTAGCCGTCCACTAGGGCGTGTGAAGTGGACCAGCTGGGCTGGTCCACTGAACATTAACATGGGCCTAGGTTTTCATGTTTTATATCTGTTTAGGTTTTGTCCTGAACTCCTATATATACAACACATACCTCATAATTATAATGTTACAGAAAATAACTTCTCGGTTCCTAAAGCAAGATTTCCTAGCTTCCTTGAATAGGAAATACACTGAAGTTAGATCTTGCAATCGGGGAAACAAATCGCGTGGATACCTTAGTGTTGAATCCCGCGTACGAAAATATGTAAGTTTTCTTTTATCATGTTTTGAACATACAACATGATTATCGTATAAGTCATGTCAGGATTGTTGTTGGATAAGAAATTTTAAATTTCCGATGTGCTTACTATGATTTACGAACCCAACAATTCCCTACTAATAGATGGGATTGTGGTGCTTAAATGTAAATAATTAAGATATCTAGGCTTTGCAATGATAAATGAAGACGTTACACAAAATTAAAATGAAATAGTTGAAATAAAAAGAAACATACGACCCGGGTGTTATCTGAATAGAGGAATGTATACCAATTCATATAAGCTTTTAAGACAAAGCTGAGGCTACCTAAAAAAGTGAGCTGTTGTCAAATGTTGTAGTACTTAATTAGCCAGTTGAAAGGACCAAGTCCTTTGCCTAGCGTAAGTCATTGTTAATACCCTACAAAATTGGAAATTGGATATTTTGTATAGCAAATTGACATACTATATATAGCTATGCCCAATTACTTTTTTGTCAACTTATACTGACAATGTGCCCCTTACCAACTACTTAATTTTCGTTTTCTGATACATATAAAAAGAGGAAAACTTGACGATTTCAAGTTTGGCATTGTCAACTCTCAGCTTAGTTCACATATCTACTACATGTTTAAAATGGTACTACTATTTACCTACCATTTATGCAGACATTCTTACATTGGTTGAGTGCTCTAACTTCTCAATCTGTTTGAGGTTTCTGGTAAGTGGTTTAGTAATCTATTTTTGGAAATTAATCTTGTTGTGAACTTGTAACCATGATATTAATATTCAAGTTGATACAAAAAAGAGATAAATGCTTCATGATTGATTTACTTTTTTGAAAGAACTAATGTACTTTTTTGGTTTAAAGATATCTGGAGATGGGCAGAGGGAGAAGTGGGAAGGCAGTAATATTACTGATTGTGGCTCTTTCAACATATTTCTCTGTTTATGGACAACAAATGATCACTGATCCAGATGAAGGTAATTTGTTTCCTCTGTTGTTAAGGTGTGTTTGGTATGGAGGAAAATATTTTTAAACAAATATTTTTTAATTTTCTCATGTTTGGTTAATCAAACAACAGCAACAACAACAACAACATACCCAGTGAAATTCCACAACGTGGGGTCTGGGAAGGGTAAGTGTACGCAGACCTTACCTCCACCTTGTTAGGTAGAGCGGCTGTTTCCGGGAGACCCTACGCTCAAGACAAAGCATAATCACAAGCAAAGAAAGCAAAACAAAGCAAGAGAAACGGTCAGACTCAGACACGAAATTAAAGCAATATGAACATGCTGCGAATACGCCATGGTAGCTCATTCTAACAAAAGAAAGCAGTAGCTAACACCGTTAAGCAAGATAAACAAAGTACACTAAAGAACACATAACAACAGAAATCAAACTACAGGGGACTATAAAGCAATATTGCGCTTATAAGTGTGATAGGCTAGTTAGGCCTACAGTAACAACACTACAACTATCATTTTATAAGTGTAAGTAGGACTACGCTCGACTACCTACTACCCTTCTACCCTAATCTGTATCCTCCACAACCCCCTATCTAAGGTCATGTCCTTAGTAAGTTGCATCTGTTCCATATCCCGTCTAATCAGCTCTCTCTAATACTTCTTCGACCTACCTCTACCCCTCCTGAACCCATCCATAGCCAACCTCTCACACCTCCGCACTGGAGCATTTGTGTCTCTCCTCTGCACATGCCCGAACCATCTCAGCCTCGCTTCCCGCATCTTATCCTCCACCGAGGTCACTCACATTTTTCCCGGATATCATCATTTATAATCATATCTCTCCTTGTATGCCCACACATTCATCTCAGCATCCTCATCTCTGCAACTTTCATCTTTTATATGTGTGAAGTCTTGACTCGCCAACACTCCGCCCCATACAACATAGTCGGTCTAACTACCACCCTATAGAACTTGCCTTTAAGTTTTGGTGGCACCTTTTTGTCGCACAAGACTCCAGATGCGAGCCTCCATTTCATCCACCCTGCCCCAATACGATGTGTGACATCGTCATCAATCTCTCCATTCCCTTGGATAATAGACCCTAGGTACTTGAAGCTTCCTTTCTTTGGAATGACCTAAGTACCAAGCCTTACTTCTACGCCTGTCTAGGGGTCTCTCCCGTTGGTGAACTTGCACTCCAAATATTCTGTCTTGGTCCTACTCAACCTGAACCCTTTAGACTCCAGAATCTGTCTCCAAACCTCCAGCTTGACGTTCACTCCACTACGAGTCTCATCAATCAGGATTATGTCATTTGCGAATAACATACACCATGGAACTTCACCTTGGATTTGTCGCGTCAGTCCGTCCATCACTAAGGTAAATAGGAATGGGCTAAGAGTTGATCCCTATGCAGCCCCATCATCACTGGAAAGTGCTCCGAGTCTCCTCCTACTGTCCGTACCCTAGTCATGGCTCCATCATACATAACTTTAATCGCCCTAGTGTACGCCACATGTACACCTCTAACCTCCAAACATCTCCATAGAACCTCCCTAGAAACTTTGTCGTATGCCTTCTCGAGGTCGATGAAAACCATATGTAAGTCTCTCTTCCTCTCCTTATACTGCTTCACCAACCTCATAATAAGATGAATGGCTTCAGTAGTCGAACGCCCCGGCATGAATCTAAACTAATTCTTGGAAATAGACACGCCTCTCCTCACCCTCATCTCCACGACCCTTTCCCAAACTTTCATAGTGTGGCTCAGTAGCTTGATACCCCTATAGTTGTTGCAACTCTGGATATCACCTTTGTTTTTGTACAAAGGAATTATTGTACTCCACATCCATTCTTCGGGTATTCTCACCGTCTTAAAAATGAAATTAAACAATTCAGTCAGACACTCCGAACCTGCTCTGCCTGCGCTCTTCCAAAATTCAACTGAGATTTCATCAGGACTGGTCGCTCGTCCTCTGCACATCCTGCGAACAACACCCTTAACCTCCTCAACCTTAATGTTTCTAAATTATCCAAAACCTCGGTACCTACCAGATCTCCTAGCACAATGTCTCCATATCTTTTTTAGTTCAAGAGTTTATGGAAGTAAGACTGCCACATCTGCCTAATATGCGCTTCCTCCACCAGTACTTTGCCCTCGTCCTTGATGCACCTCACGTGACCAAGTCACGGGCCTTCCTCTCCCTCGTATTGGCTAGTCTGTACAACTTCTTATTCCCGTCTTTCTCATCTAGTTCCACATACAGGTGTTCAAAAGCCACCATTTTCACCGCCGTAATCGCTAGTTTTGCCTCCTTCCTCGCCATCTTATACAGTTCCACATTCGTCCATTTATCCACCTCATCCTTGCTTTCTACCAATTTCACATACACCACTTTCTTCGCTTCCACTTTCTCTTGAACTTTACAATTTCACCACCAGTCCCCTTGATGCCCACCACGGTTACTCCACGAGGCCCCCGCACTTCTCTAGCTACCTCCCGAATGCAACTGGCTGTCCTATCCCACATACCGGTCGCATTCCCAGTAACTCCCCAAGCCCCCTTAGCCATCAACCTCTCCCCCATCTCCTTTGCACTAACCATGGTCAAACTCCCCCATTTAATTCTTAACTTGTCATCCACAACCCCCTTCTTCCTCTCTATCTTGATCAAAATATTTTGAAAAATTATTTTTTAGGAAAATAACTCGTGATGGTAGTAGGAAAAACAAGTTTGATAAGTAACATTTCATACTGGTTATTAAGTGCATTTTTTTTGTCTATGTCTTAGTCACTCACATCTCAATCATTGTCTATTTTTTTTAATTTTATAAAGACATATTGAGTATGAACAAATTTGAATGATTTAAAATATAACATAAAGTTTTAATATCATTAAGATGTTATCCATTCAACAATTTCTGTAAAGATGGTATTTATCACCATTCCATCCATTTTTACAGCTAATCTCTACTATTTCCACCATTATCAACTACGTACCGCCATCCACCACCATCAACACAACCATCATCCTCAACCATAATCAGCCATCAAAATTATTAGCCACCATCTACAATCATCACTACCGACAACACCATCATTATTACCACCACCAACTATCGCTATCAATTATCACTATCATTATTTGGTATTATTATTATCATCCATCACAATAATTAATAATCATCACCAATTGCTACCCACCAACCACCACCCTTAATCAATACTGTCAGCCACAATAACCACTAGCTACTACATATCCATAACTACTATCATCCACTACCCACAATTATAATCCTCGAGCACAACTATTATTACCACCGCCAATCACCATAATCAACCATCACCATTACTATTCATCATTTACAATTATCACCATCAACCACCAATCATTACAGACAACCATCATCATCTATCACCACAGCCATCCACCGCTATCAATTATCACCTCCACTATTAACTATTACTATCATTCACCACAATAATTAGTTGTCACCATCAACTGCTACCATCAACCACCACCATTAACCATTGTTGCCTGCATAATCACCATTTGATGCTACGTACGTATTCATAACTATCACTATCCCCCTTCCACCACCACCATCCTCAGTCATAACCACCAACCCGCCAATCATCATAATTAACCATCACAACTAGCTACTAGATAATCATCATCACCAATCACTAAGTTGCTACCGATAATCACCACTACCGCCAACCATCGCTATCGGTTATCAACACCTTCATTAGCTGTTACTATCATCCACCACATTAATCGCCGCCACCACCAACTGCTATTATCAATCACTTCTTTAACCATTACTACTAACCACAGTCACCACTAACTACCACATATCCATGACGATCATTATCCATCACCCATGACAGCCATACTCAGCCACAACTATCCATAATGTTAATCATCACAATCAACCATCACTATTACTAGCCATCACTTATGATCATCACCACCAATCCCCGATCACTACAGGTAATCACAACTAACGACCATTATCGCGAGCCACCACAATTAGTTATCACCACTACCATTAGCTACAATGATCAGCCACCATCACCAACTACTATCATCAACCACCACCGTTATTCACTAATGTCAGTCACAATTACTACTAGTTACTACGTACCACAATTACCACCATCACCTAACACCACCACCAAATCGACATCCACTACTATTACTGTTAGTTATCGCCACTACCAATTGCCATATAATTTAATTTAATATCTTTTATTAGATATAATATTAGATTAATTAATATTTCATATGAAGTTTATATTTATTAATTTTTAAATAAAGACAAGTTTTATGCATTTACATGTTGAAAAAATAAATAATCTTAATTATTTTGTATTCATATCTTAATACAATATCTTATTATTCAAATGTGTATTTAAATTCAAACGTTTTAGTCTAATACATGTCTTAATATTCAAATATATATTTTATTCATACGTCTTAATTTTAATAGAAAGCAATGACTCTAAAACAATTCTCCACTAGCTAAATATGTATAAGAAAAAAGTACCCGCTGAAAAAGAATAAAATGAAGCAAGTTGCACCTTCAATAATACTCCAACAGTCGACTTACGCACTTTATGTGTCTTACTTTGCTTGAGCTTATGTTTTGTCTTGAGCCGAGGAACTCTCGGAAATAGCCGCTCTACCTACCAAGATAGAGGTAAGGTCTTTATACACTATATCCTCTCCAGACCCACATTGTGAATTTCACTGGGTATATTGTTGTTGTTGTTGTTGTAATCTTTTATGAAATTTAAGAAATTTTCTTCATTTTTTAAATTTAAACTAGTAATGATATTGTGGCTTTTTGTAAATTTTTTGATTTAAACCTTTTCGTTAAAGATAAATACTGATACTCCCTATGTGTTAAAATTTATATAATATATTTTTTTAAATCTGTATAAAAAACGAGATATTTATATATTTAAAAATAATTTAACTTTAGATTTTCTTTTTTTTAATAAAATAATTTATAATTATACATAAAATATATATAACTTATTTTTAACCACAAATTTTAATTCTTTAGTAGTTTTTTGAACAACAATAAGGAAGTATGGAGACACATAAAAGGAAAGTACTTACTGGTGTGATCCTGCCGGAATGTGCAGTGTCGGCGCTAGAGGCGATTCATGGGAGACTAGAAGATCCAGTGGGTTATCTGAGGAATTGGGAAAAGGAGAAAGATCCATGCACTTCATGGTCTTTCGTGCACTGCCTTCAAAACGAAACTCAAGGATATCAGCATGTCAAAGAATTGTACGTAACACTACCAGGTTTCCTAGACAGGGCCTTTCTCTTTGCAAATGATAGCGTGTTTGACAAGTTTCTGGGGAATTAAAATTGCTTATTTTCTTTAAAAAGTACTTATTTTAAAGAACGGTTTGAAATAACTGGTAAAGTTGCTGACATGTGATCATGAGGTCATGATTCAAGCTACGTCTGGCGGAAATGTAAGTTAAAACTGTGTATAATAGACCCTTGTGGTCCGGCCTTCCTCGATCCCGTTTATAGCAGAAATGTAAGTTAAAACTGTGTATAATAGACCCTTGTGGTCCGACCTTCTCCGATCCCGCGTATAACGGGAGTTTAGTGCACCGAGTTGTCTTTTTTAAGGCATTTGTCCAAACTTTTACAAAAAAAAAAAGATTCACTAACAATTCAATTTTAAATTTACCTTTATACCCTTAATAAAATATTTTTAATCATACAAATTTCTATGGATTATTTTAGACACAAGTTTTAAAAGTCTTTATTTATTTTTTAAAATTTGTGCCAAGTCAAAACACCTTCATGTAAAATGGGACGGAGGGAGTAGTGTTTTTGAGTGTTCTTGAGTAGTATGTTTTGAAAAGAACTAAGTAGCTTTTTGCTGGAAGTACTTTTGGAATCTTGGTGAAGTACAAATAGTTGTTCGATTATTGATAAAAGTAATTTTTAAATTGATTAGTTAAACACAAACTATTACTCTCTAGAAAACACTTCTAAAGAAAAACACTTTTTCGCGTATCGTGAAAGCTTGGCCAAACAGGCTACGATTAATTGAGTTCATAATCTATGTTGTGGCTTACAATTTTCTTTGGTTGTTTCATGTGGACATGCAGGCGTCTGATGAACTTGTCCCTATCTGGTACACTAGCTCCTGAGCTTGGCCAACTTAAACATATGGAAATTTTGTGAGTCCATCCCTAATATTATATACTCCTTCCGTCTCAATTTATGTGATACCATTTGGATTTTGAGAGTTAGATGAGTTTTTCTTTTGACTGCGATTTTCATATACCTTTTAAATATTTTGAATTGTTAATTATTGGGACTTATAGTAGTTCAAATATATTTTTAAAAAGCTTAAAAGATTTTGTATCTGAATTTACAGTCATAATTAAGAAATTTGACTCAAAATCCGAACTGTGCTACATAAATTGGGACAGTTGATATTTATTTAGCTGTAATTTTGGTGTTGATGATTTCATTTCTTTCATAAATTTTGCAAGGAATTTCATGTGGAACAGCATTAATGGCAGTATACCAAAGGAGATAGGCAGCATTTCTGCTCTGAGGCTACTGTATGTCTCTCGTCACTGCTCAATTAGGAAGATATTACTTCCTCGATTTCGTTCTAATCATTGTTAAGAGAACCCCTTTTTGTTTGATATCATGACCTGAAAAGAATTGATAGTTTGGACAAACTTATGGCCTTCCGTAAACTCATTTTCGGTTACTTTCTATCGTAGTGAATGTTGTTATGAGGAGGTTGTTGCGCTAGTGAAGATTGCTGCAGTGATCAGGAATTGAACAAATGCAGAAAACTTAAAATGACAGTGTTTGAGTGGACACAAAGTTTGAAATGTTAATTTGATCATGTATATTATGTTTTTTAATTGAAGAAATATTAACATAATTGTTAAAAGTAGTTTGATAGAGAAAACAATGGAATGTTGTCAAGCATTATCTGGAGGCCCAGCATGGGGAGAGAGTCATATAAGTTAAAGGAGGGAGTACTCTGCATTTGTGAAAAATTGAAGGAGAGGCACTTCTAATTCTTTGGCAGTGAAAGTAGAACTTTTCAGTGTCAATCAATTGCTAGTCAATCTATAGAAGACAGCACAAAGTGATAGTACATAATTTTTGTTCCATGTAAGGTAAATAGTGATGATTCTCAGCAACTTCAGATCCTGTTTGCCGTGTAATCTTGACAAAAAAGTGATGGTTCAGAGTTAATGTTTTATTTACTATCAGGAGTTTCTGGTGTAATATCTACAGAACTAAGTATACCAACTTCTTGAAGTCATCTTTATTGAGAAATAAAGCTCTCTTATGGCCATTATCCCAGTTAGAAGTCTTACATTTATAATGAGAAGTTACATACATATATTGGAATTTCACTTCTCCATATAAACTTCAATCAACATTTCCGAATCCCTGCTTCAATTGAAGACTGAATATGCATATGCCTCACTGTTTACAATCAGTACTATTACTTACAGATGTTTTAGCTGAAGATATCTAATAAGTAACTTGCATATAGTCTGCATATATGGATTGTGCATATTCATGAGAAACTCCACTCCAGCTACCATTCTTCTGTTCTTGCAGGCTTTTGAGTGGAAATCAAATATCAGGTCCTTTACCGGAAGAGCTTGGTTATCTTCCTAACTTAAGTAAATTTCAGTTGGACTTAAATGCTATATCAGGACCAATACCAAAATCATTTGCAAACTTGCCAAAAGTTGTGCATTTGTGAGTTCTCCACTAGAACCCAAAGATTCTCTACTGGTTGTGGTGGTATGGATATGTTTAGTTTCTGTATTAATCATTCTTGTTCTGGATGTAGCCATATGAATAACAATTCAATAAGCGGTCAAATTCCTCCAGAGCTGTCTGCTTTACCTCGGCTTCAACACTTGTAAGAATCACTTAACCTGCAATTACTTTTAGTATGACTAATTGGTTAAGCAGAATTACAATGCTATAAATACGCGAGTTTCATATTTGAATTTACTTGGATGTGCATTATTTCAGCCTTCTGGACAACAACAACTTATCGGGTTACCTTCCACCAGAGCTTGCACTTATGCCGAGCTTAACGATTCTGTATTACCTGCCTTTGAACTCTTAAGCTGTTTCAATGTGTCTAGTTTCTCAACCATTTAATGTCATTTCTGCATTAATAAACTACCCCACCTTCTCCCCCACAATAACAACTTGTGCAGTCAACTTGACAACAATAACTTTGAAGGCGCTGTGGTTCCAGCTTCTTACAGCAATATGTCCAAACTATTGAAGTTGTAAGTTACTAATCTCTTGGGTTTTGTTGGTTTATGTCCCCTTTCCTGTCCGATGATATATGCCCATTTTCACCAAGCAAGAATATAGAATTCTAAAGGATGTTTGCCATCACTCAAGGTTAAAGACCATATTTATCTCAAATTTTGATCAGAAAACAAGTCCCAAAGTGAATAGTCAGAAATAAATATATTCTCCCTTGTGATGGTGGTAGAATAATAAAGAAGGATTAACAAAAAGTTTCTCCATAATCATCAATGTACTCCCAATAAGGGTTTCCCATCCCGCCTCCTCACAAGAAATGGGATTTTCGTTTTTTTGATGATAAAAGGTAAAGTTAGAGCAGTATTCTCATTCTTAGGCCCTTTTGACAGAACATGAAGTAACAATATAAAGAAAGTGGTAAAGATTGTCAGAGGAACTCTATACCATAAAATGAAGCTTACAATGTGGTCATTATATGATTGTATTCACCATTCTTTAATGAATACAACATATCTTATTTCATCAAACCTGCAGGAGTCTTAGGAACTGCAACTTGCAAGGAGTGGTTCCTGACCTGAGCACAATACCAGGCCTTCTTTACTTGTAAGCATACTTAATTGAGAAATTCCTCTGTCCTGTTAAACTACATTTTGAAGCTTATGTTCTTGTTGTTCTAACCTCTTGATAATGTTGATATCTGCTAAATTCTTCTTACTTATTCTTATATACTAGATAAGTTGAACTCATCTGCCACTCCATTTGTGCTGAAATATGGAAGTTAAATTTACAACCAGTGACAATTCATCTGATGTAAGTTCTCATTACACAGAGACCTTAGCAGAAACCAACTCACGGGAAATATACCTTCCAATAAGCTGTCTGACAATATCACAACCATGTAAGTTTCTGGTTTAAGTATGAAACTGCTCAAATCTTTCCTGGTTGATTCATCCATCTTTTAATCACACTTTGTTCCTCTTCTCACCTCCCCCTCCCCCACTCTCTATCGACATCTGTGGGTAGATGGTTGAATGGACATTAGTGTCTTAACATACACTCTTTTCTTTTTGATGTTTGAGTAACTCAGTCTTGGTATCAGATTCGCAATAGTGAACTAACTACTTTGACGATGATTGCAGCCTTCTGTCAGGAAACATGCTTAATGGGTCTATACCTTCGAACTTTTCTGCCCTTCCAAGTCTGCAGAGGCTGTAAGGAGCTTCATTTGCTCAGTCTTTGTTTCTTGATCCTCAGGCTGTTTCAAATTTCATTTCGATACTCTAATAAATGCAGTACTGACACTTCCTTTCCTTAAATTATTTTTGTTGTAGGTCACTCAACAATAATAGGTTAAGTGGTTTTGTGCCAACTACCATTTGGGAGAATAAGACATTTTCTCCAGATACAAAACTTAGATTGTAAGAATCTCATTTGTACATATTCTTCTTATTAGTACTTTAATTTTCATGTTTGTGTTGTCTACTGCCCCACAATCTGTTGGCTAGTTAAAGTTATTAAGATAAAAGCTTTTCGTAGAGAATCAAGCAAATTTATGTGCCAATTTCAGTTTGGTAGCTATACAGTGCACAAGTAGTTTTGGATAGACAAAGAAGGTATCCTGGAAAATAAAGTCTAGACAAGGAATAATGTGTCCTTTGGCAACAAGGTTTTCTATCTCTATACAGTTAAACTACAACAAGGGATAATATCTCTGGTGTTTTGTTTTGTTAGAGGTAATTTAGCATGTATTCTTTCCTCTTACTAAACCATGCCATGTCTTACTAGAAAGGGCCCCTCAAATGTTGACATATCAGATTGCCAGGCTGATCCAGTTGCTCTCCTTTGTGCAGGAACTTTCAACGTAATTTACTATCAGATATTTCGGGGGTTCTTGATCCTCCTCCAAATGTCAATATTATGTAAGACCTTATTTCCGGTTGTCTTGTACATGCATATTTGTGGACTTACTTTCAGTTCTCGAATTTTATAATTATATGTGGCGAATCAAGCTCCCTTAATTCAATTGCTATTTAACTTTCATGGTCCTTTTTTTTATAATCTTTATATTCCAAAGTTATTCTGTGGAGTCTTTAGTTTCTATTTCAGTTTTCTGTGATTAAACAGAATAACTGTCATGAAGAAATCTCAGGAAGACTTGCTATAGAATATCCCCATGACAATATTTGGGATAGTTGCATAATGCTGCCTTCATTCACTATTTTCCTGCTAAACTCTTTCCATTAATATAGAGATTTACTCCGAGCATCCATTGATAAGATAGAGTAGTGAACTAACTCAGTCAGCTTCTTCTACTTTCTGTCGTTGTTTCAAAACTTTATGTCCTTGTCAGAAGATTGGTAGTTTTTCTGCTAGCTGTGAATTTTAATTGGAATCTTGAAAACGATGGGTTCAAATTTATAGATGTGAATATCTTTCCATATGATATTGCAACATGGGTCTGGTTGCGCATGTGATTGCAACCGGAAGAATTCCTTTTGATGGCTAAGATGGTAGAGTTTAGTTAGTTCCTATCTGAACCCTTCATTACTGAAAGCCTCTCTCATCGTTGATCCCTGTTAGCCACTAGAAGTATGCCATACTTATGAGTTACGGGCATGAATGCTATCCTCAAGGTGATGTTTGGTTGGGAGTAGTGGAGAAAATAATCTCCACAAATTTAACGTTGTTAATACAATTTTTGGTTTGAATTTTCCTGTCCCATAAAATATATTATTATTTTACGTAATGTTTGGTTTCACTTTTCGGATCCACATAACTAATGCACACATAAATTATGTGGAAATGTAATTATTTTATGCGGGATAGAATGTGGGATAAGAATGGGGGAACCCTTCATGTAGTAACAACAACAACATACCCAGTGTTATCCCACAAGTGGGGTCTGGGGAGTTATCATTTTAACCCATTTACTGGTACTTTAACGTGCAAATATTTTCAATGGCATAAAATCCCTGCTCACATTTTGCTTATCACTCCTTGATATTTCTGATTAAGTATTCATTAAATGATGACACTTTAATGGAATAACTTTCAGGCTTTATGGCAATCCTGTTTGTGGAAATGCAAATGAGCGTCAGATTATCCAATTTTGTAAATCAAAAGATGGAGAAGAGTATGGACGCTTGAACAACTCTATTCCAAGTTGTGCATCCCAGCTGCCTTGCAACAAGGATTTCGAACATGTCCCAGCATTAATAGATGACTGCTTTTGTGCAGCACCTTTTGGAGTTGGTTTGCTTTTAAGAAGCCCTAGCATTTCAGACTTTCCGCCACATCATAGTGACTTTGAACAGTGGATAATAAAAAGTATTGACTTGAATCACTATCAAATACACATTCATTCGGTTGCATGGCAAAGCGGTCCTAGGCTTAGGATGTTTTTGAAATTCTTCCCTCCACGTACAAATGATTCTAGAACCAACGATTTTGGCAAATTTAACGATAGTGAGATAGTACGAATTGCAAACAAATTTGCCATCTTCAATCTTACTGGAACTGATATCTTTGGCCCATATGACCTGCTCAATTTCACTGTCATGGGATATAGTTCTGGTATGTCTTGGAACCCGTTGTGTTTTTGCATAAGTAGGATATAATCTGTAATGTTACTGACAGATCAGATTCAATTAAATGTGGACATTTTCAGTTGTGGTTGTGTAATGATTTCCTGAGGAATTCAAAGTAAAACCAATGTGAATCTCGTTTGTTTATTTACAACTGAGGTCATGAATGGAGAGAGACAAACAAAAAGTTGTACTTCAAGTTTCTGTACAACTGCTGATCTTGACTATAATTATTATGATTATTATTAAGTTTCACAAATGCTGATTCTTGAATGTAATTATTATGATTATTATAATTTCTTTTCTTTTTCTGGTCATGCTCAGATAAAAACTGTCTTTCCCGTCATTCCTTTTTGTTTCTGAAAATGTCTACTTATATTGTTTATCTTGCGAGGTTGTCATTGAAGTATACATGTATGAGAATTCAATGAAATGGTTTAGAGATCATGCATGTTTTGACACTTAACATCCCCATACACATGCTAAAATTACATAGATGCTAATGATCTCTTAGATATTCAGTAGGGTCAAGAGACTGAATTGAATACATTACTACAAGTGCTTAATTAAGTAATATCTTAGATAAACCACATGATACTTTCAAAATATGTTTACAGCCTCATTCAGAACTCAAGAAGGATTGCCTAGTTTGTTTTATTTGTGGTGTAATGAAGAATATAATGACATAGAATCTGTGTAAAGAGGAATTATTGGTGTAAAGAGCCTTTGTGCTGAATATTATAACATTGTTACCTTTCTAAAAATAAATGTTATCATATAAGAGAGCCAATAACTTGCGGTGTTCATGTCCTTCCTGCTTTCTCAAGATTAAATTACAAATGCTTTTCTTCTTGCAGTCTTTTTTCCCCCGTTGGAGGGAGGGGAAAGCAGAATCAGCAGAGGCACCTTGGTTGGAATTGCCTTTGTGTCTATATGTGTTGCAGCTGTGCTACTTATGGCCATAATATTTGTGTTGCTTAAAATGCGTCGGAGGACCCATGTTTCAAAAGATCAACCATGTGAGTTAATCTTCAGTTATCATATGTGACTTTTCCTCAACTATGGGGAGTTTCTTCTCCATTTCTTTCACTCACTCCACTAGGACCTGCTGGTTAAGTAGTCAATACTCAATAGGTTTAACCTTTCTTGGATATTCTGATGCATCACCAAAAAAAGACGTGAAACCACATTTTTTGAGTGCTTTGCTTCATACATATACTACAGCCTGATAAGTTCCAATTTCCAGCTTCTGAAGAACAAAAAGAAGCCAACGACCATAGATTCTTCTCTTCCTTACTGTAATTTTCTTTTTGAATTATCTATTTAATCACAAAATAACACAGAATTTCCTGTATTGACCATCTTTTCCTATGTGGCAAATTATCATTCTTAGTACGTTTATTTGTAATTTAACTATGACACTGCTTGATGTTTTATTTTAAGTTTCTTTTTAGGAAAGAGTATAGTGCTTTACTTCCTCAGATTCACAGAGAATTTTACGGTTTTATGGGTGCATATTTACAGTAAGCTCTACCAATGCCCCATTACCCCTAAGACAAAAAGTGGTAAAAATAAATAGAAAGTGTGTGCTGGGCATGTATATCTAAGTAATACCCTTGTTGTAATGCTTCTGGTATTTGTACACTAAGACTATTGTTTATGTTCATTTGCATTAATGTCACGCTACCATCACTGTGTTTCCTTTCACTATTTTTATGTCAACTTTTCTTGCTAAAGCTTTCAATGAATATCTAATTTTGAGTGATTGGATCTTCTGTGGTAACGATGTCTTTCTTGCTTAAACAAACTTACCCAAGACCACGTGGAACTCATACCGATATTCCTATCATTTCTTTTGTAGTACCAAAATTTCCAATGCGAGTAGAAGGTGTTAAGGGATTGGGTTTTAAGGAATTAGAGGCAGCAACTAACAGTTTTAGCAGTACTATTGAAATTGGCCAAGGAGGCTATGGAAAGGTCTACAAAGGCATTTTGGCAGAGGGCACAATAGTGGCAATAAAACGTGCAAAGCAAGGCTCATTACAGGGGGAAAAAGAGTTCTATACTGAGATAGAATTACTGTCACGTTTGCATCATCGAAATCTGGTTTCTTTGGTGGGATACTGTAATGAAGGAAGTGAACAAGTAAGATTCTGAATTCAGCCACTTGTTGAATTCTGATTCCTCAGTTCTGGTTGAACACCTAGGTCAAAATTGAAAATTTGTACACTTCCTTGATCATTTCGGATGCCTCATTGCCGATCTGCAGAAGCAATCAAGCATAATCTATCATCTTCTACAACTTAGAAAAATCCATTTGATATCAATCCAGATGCAAATGAAATGATAAGCATCACACAAATGATAGTTAAATTGCAGCCCAAAGTTCATAGACTTAGCTTATTCTTCTGTTAAATTAAACTCAATCAGAAGTCTTCTGAGATAGTATTTTCGTCATACATCTCTTTTTGTCGCCATTTTTTATCACACGTTAAGTGATTTAATTTGTGAGAAAATCCAGTCTACAGTACTTAGATCACTGCATAGTAAGTTCAACCAACATTCCCATCTATGAGCAGCTCATCAGTTACCTCCCTCTTATACTTGCGTAGTCTGCTCACATTAGTGAAATGCATCTCTTCTGAAAAAGTAATAAAATTAAAGAACAGATGGAATGATAAGAACGGATATTATGTTTTTCCTTATTCTACTTTTGTAATAGTTGGTTACGTGTGCATGCAGATGTTGGTGTATGAGTTCATGCCAAATGGTTCGTTACATGATCTTCTCTCTGGTATGTGATGTATCCTTCCTTTGCCAATGGTGTCATTTGTGAAAGAAATAATCCCTTGATTATTTTCATTAGTTGAAAGGCTATATATACAAGTTACATATTTCCATAATAGGAGAATCATATTCCTATTCTATTCCTAAAACCTTATTCTACTCTAACTATACATTTATGGTAATACAATAATTATGATAATACAATACTAATTATATTACAACATTACCTAAACTAGGATACTAAATATTTACCATAAATTATACACAATAATCAGCCAAATCTGAGAGCCAATCCGAGACCAATATACACAATATACACATGTATATTGTGTATATTTAACACACCCCCGCAGTCATAGCGGGCGGTCTTCGAACGCTGAGACTGTCCCTAAAATCTGCAAAAAGGATCGAGGGAAGACCCTTTGTAAAGATGTCGGCAATTTGATATCTTGACGGGACATGGCATACGCGAACTTGACCACGGGCAACCTTTTCACGGACAAAGGGAATGTCCATCTCGATGTGTTTAGTGCGTTGGTGCTGAACCGGATTACCAGAAAGGTAGATGACACTAATATTATCGCAATATACCAAGGTTGCCTTCTGAATGGGACAATGAAGCTCCAAAAGCAAATTACGTAACCAACATGATTCTGAGACCACATTAGCTACCCCTCGATATTCAGCCTCGGCACTTGAGCGGGATAGAGTTGACTGACGCTTTGCAGACCAGGAGACCAAGTTGTTGCCAAAAAACATACAATATCCGACGTAGACCGTCTGGTGTCGGGACAACCACCCCAATCAGCATATGTATACGAGACCAGTGTGGACGTCGATGAAGGATATAAATGCAACCCATAGTCTAGTGTACCTTGAATATACCGAATGATGCGTTTGAGCGCATTCATGTGCTCAATTTTGGGATCATGCATGAACAAACACACCTGTTGGACAGCATACGTAATATCCGGTCTCGTAAAGGTAAGATACTGAAGGGCCCCTGCAAGACTGCGATAGCGGGTCGGATCCTTGTAGGGTACGCCGGCCGTGGCACTAAGCTTGGGCTTCGTATCAACTGTAGTGGAAGTGGACTTACAGGATGACATCCTAGCCCTCTCGATGATCTCAGCTGCATACTTTCGTTGAGACAAAAACAATCCATCTGAATGACGCTTGACGGCAATCCCCAAAAAGTAATTCAAAGGCCCTAAGTCTTTCATAGCAAACTTAGAGCTGAGCATGGTCATGATAGACTGACGTAAGGCATCGGAAGAGGCAGTTAAAATGATATCATCCACATACAACAGAATGTAGGCCACGGACGAACCACGACGGTAGATGAACAAGGAATTATTTGACCTGCTGTGAGTTAACCCAATAGTCGAAACATAGTCAGCAAACCTTGTATACCAAGCCCGTGGAGACTGCTTAAGCCCATATAAGGACTTCTTCAACAAACAGACATGATGAGGATGGTTGGGATCCTTGAATCCCAACGGTTGATGCATATAGACCGTTTTCTTGATATCACCATGTAGGAAAGCATTTTTGACATCCAACTGATGAATAGGCCATGTCTTCGAAAGAGCCAAGCTAAGCACAGTGCGAATGGTAGCCGGCTTGACCACCGGACTAAACGTCTCCCCACAATCTATACCAACCTGGTGAGTCTTACCATCACCCACAAGCCGCGCCTTATGTCGAGCAAATGAACCATCTGAATTCTCCTTATGAGCAAAAATACAAATAGACCTGATAACATTAATACCAGATGGACGGGGCACCAACTCCCACGTCTTATTATCCATAAGAGCATTATATTCATCAGTCATAGTAATTTTCTAATTCGGGTCGTTTAAGGCAGACACATGATTACGGGGCAAGGGGGATTTAGAGACATTAGAATGTAAATTAAAATGTCTTTTAGGTGTAACAATACCCCGCTGACTACGAGTGACCGGTCTATGACTCGAGGAAGAATTGAGTGGATTTTGGGAATTTGCTGGGCTCGGGACGGATGGCCAACAGGCAGTGGGCCTGCTGGCCCAACTCGGGAAGCAGTACCATTGTTGGAACCAGAAACTCAACCAGTTCCAGTATTGGGCTAGACTGGCCCAATTGCGGAAACTGGCCCAGTGATAAAACTGGGTAGAGAGGACTGTGACGGGCCAGTGGGACCAGCAGGCAGTGGGCCCGCTGAAGAATTTTGGGTGTGGGAGATGTTCGAAAAATGCTGAATAATATACGGGAGATTTCTTCATCCAAAAAATTATACGAACTAGGCATGGGAGAATGACTTTTAGCAAATGGAAATTGGGATTCATAAAAAATTACATGACGATTAATGATGATTTTATTGGAGGATAAATCAAAGCATTTGTAGCTATGATGATTAGATGGAAAATCCAAAAACACACACGGAGTCGACCGGGCCTGAAGTTTGTTAATTGTGATGGACGGGAATAACGGATAACACAAACACTCAAAAACCCGAAGATGTGAATATGAATGAACTTTGTTAAATAAAATTTGAAGAGGGGAAAAATATGTCAAACCTTTGGAAGGAGTTATGTTAAGTAGATATGTAGCCATTTGAAGAGCATGATGCCAAAAATATGGGGTACGGAAACATGAATTAATAGAGTGCGGATAATGTTATTTATGGAACGAATTTTACGTTCGGCTTTCTCATTTTGTAAAGATCTATGAGGACAAGAGAAATGAAAATTTATCCCATTAGTAGCACAGAATTCCCGAAACACCCCATTGTCATACACTTTTCCATTATCGCACTGAATATTTTTGATTTCACGATCGAATTGGGTTCTGATGAATGCTCTAAATTTTAGGAAGACGGAAAAAACTTGAGATTTCTTCGCTATTGGAAACGTCCATAGAAATTTAGAATAATCATCCAAAAACAGAACATAATACCGATGACCCACAGAACTAGGAATAGGAGACGTCCATAAGTCGCTATGAATAATATCAAATGGTATTAAAGTATGAGATTTTGAGTCTACAAACGGCAACTTAACAATTTTTTCTAAAGAATAAGATTGACAAATTGGAGTATGACTCGTACCCTTACATGAAATAAAATTATTTTTATCTAAAGATGACAAAATAGAGGACCCTGGATGACCAAGACGAGCATGCCACAAGGAAGGAGAAATGGCTGCAAAAGCTGACGGCAGGGTTTGACTCGATGGACCGAAACTGGGTGTGATAGGATAAAGATCTCCCTTACTATTACACCTCATGAGAGGACTCCTAGTCTTGAAATCCTTCACAGAGAAACCAAATGGATCAAATTCAATAGAAGCAGAATTGTCAGTAGTGAATTTACGGACATACACTAAATTTTTAATCAATTTGGGGGCATGAAGGGTATCTTTCAAGATAAGGGGTGGATGGGGGGAGACAATGTTTTATGACCATACCTACGAATTGGAATAGAATTATCATTACCAACAATATACCGCGGGGTTGCTCAAATTGGAATAAGACGAGAGCGTACCTGAATCAGATGTCATGTGGGTAGTGGCCCCGGTGTCCATATACCAATTTTGGTCCGGTGGATTTAAACCAAGCGTGTGCATTGCGGCTTCGATGTTGGTATATGTTGGTGCCGCTGCGTGATGGGCTTGCGGGGGCCGAGGCCCAAGCACCCCTGCTTGCGGTCTCGGCCCAGACTGCTGCTGGCTATAACTGGACCAGGCCGAATTGGGCTCGGGACATTCTTGGGCTGGTCACCTTATTCTTTGGGTTGGCCATTGCCGCTGGGAGGTAAATTGGCTGGGCCCCAGAACTGTTGTTGCTGCTGCTGACCACCGCGAGGACCCCCACCGCCGCCACCATTCTACCGGTTGCCGCCGCGATTTTTGCCATTTTTCTTATTTCCACCCTTTTTGCCACCACCGTTGTTGCGGTTTTGGCCTAAGTTGTTCGAAACGGTAGGATACATCGTGGACTCGGTCATCCTGACTATGGGACTAGTACCGGTAGCCGCTCGTTTCGCCATGCCTGCTTCTTCTAGTGTAAGCATAGAACGCGCCTGATAAAATCGCGGAAGCGGATTGCTTTGTCGAAGAAGCGTTCCCACACCATTATAGGCCTCGGAGAGGCCAGAAACCATTTGGAGAACCAAACGATCGTTCGAAATCGGCGCGCCAATGTTGCGAAGTTGGTCCGCCAATTCCTTTAATCTTTTGCAATAAGCCGAAACATTAGGGAAATCTTCCATATTGACGTGGGAGAAATCCTGCTCAAGGGTAACGGCTCTAGAATTTTGATTATTTTGGAATATATCACGCAGTCTATCCCAAGTCGCCTATGCCGTAGCGTCAGGCTCAATAATTGTTTGCAAAAGGTCGGTAGATATGGTGGAATATATCCACTGAAGGACGGTAGCATCAATAGTCGTCCACAACTTAGGATCATCCTCGCGTTTTGGCACCTCCGTATCCTCGGGAGCCTCGGGGATTATGTGATGCATGACTTGATGCGATCGTGCGTGAATTTTGAACAGTTCGGCCCACGTTGCATATTGGACGTTTTCTATTTCAAAAATGAGGGATGTTATTTTTGATGTTAGAAATTGTAAGGGTCGGATGAAACATGTTCCGGGATGTAGACATATTGATAGAACAACATGTGATTGAGGGATTAGGGAGAAAATTTGTTTTGGAAGAAGGAGGTTCTCGTCGGCACGAAACCTGAGAGCAAGGTCTCGGATTTTGGCTAGGGATTTCGACGGAATTTGGGAGAATTTGAAGAGAAAATAAACCTAGACTGTTGATACCATGAAAGAAATAATCCCTTGATTATTTTCATTAATTGAAAGGCTATATATACAAGTTACATATTTCCATAATAGGAGAATCCTATTCCTATTCTATTCATAAAACCTTATTCTACTCTAACTATACATTTATGGTAATACAATAATTATGGTAATACAATACTAATTATATTACAACATTATCTAAACTAGGATACTAAATATTTACCATAAATTATACACAATAATCAGCCAAATCCGAGAGCCAATCCGAGACCAATATACACATGTATATTGTGTATATTTAACAATTTAACTTTCTTTTGTTAGAATCAAGCACATGTATTCTCCTCTTTTCACTTTTTTTACTGGTGTTTTATTTCTTATCCGAAGAAGAGGGTGAAAGATATGTCCCTCTAGTAAAGAATGCTTGTACAGAGGAAAGTAAATCTAATCGCTTAGAGAGACCGTTTTTTCTGAAGTTTTTACTTCATTTTGACTCCTGAATTCTGATGGTCTGACTGTTAGTTTCCCTAGTTTCTTCACTTGTGTGGTCATCAACAAGTTTATCACGTGGAACTTTATATCCTTAATTAATTTTAATCATGTGTCAGTTCCAATATGAATATCAAACAGGTACCTCCAAAACCAGATTATGAAAGATTTTACTTATTTTTACAGGTAGATATGGGGAACATCTGAGTCTTGGAAAAAGGTTGTACATTGCCTTAGGTGCTGCCAGGGGCATCCTCTACCTCCATACTGAAGCTGATCCTCCGATATTCCATCGTGATATCAAGACAAATAACATACTGTTGGACTCTAAGTTCACCGCAAAAGTCTCTGATTTTGGAATCTCAAGGCTTGCACCATTACCTGATGCTGAAACGAGTGGACATGTATGTACTGATGTGCAAGGAACTGCTGTAAGGCTTTACTCATTTTTATATTTTGAAGCCCACGGTAGAAAAGCTAGATATTCTTTAAAATCAATGGTAGAACGGCCGAGAAGATAGAATTTTTTCTAACATATGCATGACAATTGTCTAATTAAATGGTATCAATCTCCTATCAAATAATTAATCAACAGTGTGATATACTGATCTTTGTAAGCACTTCAATAATGGATGGTTGACCTTTCACCCTTTCTTATTTTCCCCACCTCCATCAGACATTCTAGAATTTAAACTTGACTCTAGATTGCACTGTAAAAACAAATTGAAGAAATAATAGTCTTAAAAATCCTTGTTCAATGGCACGTATGAGAGGTGGTTACATACAGGAATTTGATGGTCAAACGATGAAATTACTCAGACAGCCAACTGTATCATGTAAGATACATCCAGCACTGACATGATTCCTCCTTAGAAATATCCTGTGCTGTATGTATGTCATCATCTAAAATCATACAACAACATACCCAGTGAAATCCCACAACGTGGGATCGGGGGAGGGTAGAGGGTACGCAAACCTTACCTCTACCATAGTAGGTAGAGTGACTGTTTCCGAAAAACCCTTGGCTCAAGACAAAGCATAAGCACAAGCAAAGCAAGAGACACAAAGCAAGAGAAATGGTCAGACCCGGACACGAAATCTAAAGCAATATGAAAATGATGGTAACAAAAGCGAATAAGCCATGATAGCGCGTTCTGAAAAAGGAAGCAGTAACTAACGCAAGTAAATAAGATAAACAAAATACACTAAAGAACCCATAGCAGCAACAATCAAGCGACATGGGACTATAAAGCAATACTGCGCCTACTAGTATGATAGGCTAAGAAGCCTACAATAATAACACTACAACTACCAGTTACCAGTTTGTAAGCGTAAGTAGGACTACGCTCAACTACTTACTACCCTTCTACCCTAATCCGTGTCCTCCACAACCCCCCCTATCTAAGGTCATGTCCTCATTAAGTTGAACCTGCGCCATATCCCGTCTAATCACGTCACCCCAATACTTCTTCGGCCTACCTCTACCCTTCCTGAACCCGTCCATAGACAATCTCTCACACCTCCGCACTGAGACATTTGTCTCTCCTCTACACATGCATGAACCATCTAAATCTCGCTTTCCGCATCTTATCCTCCACCGAGGCCACTCCCACTCTGTCCCGGATATCATCATTTCTAATCCTAGCCCTCCTTGTATGCCCACACATCCATCTCAGCATCCTTATCTCCACAACTTTTATCTTTTGAATGTGCGAAGTCTTGACTACTCAACACTCCGCCCCATACAACAGTCGGTCTAACCACCACCCTATAGAACTTGCCTTTAAGTTTTGGTGGCACCTTTTTATCGCACAAGACTCCAGATGCGAGCCTCTATTTCATCCATCCTGTCCCAATACGATGTGTGACATCGTCAACAATCTCTCCATTCCCTTGGATAATAAACTCGAGGTACTTGAAGCTTCCTTTCTTTGGAATGACCTGAGTACCAAGCCTCACCTCCACGCCTGTCTCATGCTCGCTCCCGTTATTGAACTTGCACTCCAAGTATTCTGTCTTGGTCCTACTCAGCCTGAAGCCTTTAGACTCCAGCGTTTGTCTGCAAACCTCCAGCTTAACGTTCACTCTGTTGCGAGTCTCATCAATCAGGACTATGTTGTCTGCGAATAACATACACCATGACCTCCCTTTGGATTTGTCGCGTCAGTCCATCCATCACCAAGGCAAATAAGAATGGGCTAAGAGCTGATCCCTGGTGCAACCCCATCATCACTGGAAAATGCTCTGAATCTCCTCCCACTGTCCGTACCCTGGTTTTGGCTCCATCATACATATCCTTGATCGCCCTAGTGTACGTCACAGGTACACCTCTAACCTCCAAACATCTCCATAGAACCTCCCTAGGGACTTTGTCATATTCCTTCTCGAGGTCGATGAAAACCATATGTAAGTCTCTCTTCCTCTCCCTATACTGCTCCACCAACCTCCTAATAAGATGAATGACTTTTGTAATCGATTGCCCCGGCATGAATCCAAACTGGTTCTCGGAAATAGACATGCCTCTTGTCACCCTCATCTCCACGACCCTTTCTCAAACTTTCATAGTGTGGCTTAGCAGCTTGATACCCCTATAGTTGTTGCAACTCTGGATGTCACTTTTGTTCTTGTACAAAGGAATCATGGTACTCCACCTCCATTCTCGTCGTCTTAAAAATAACATTAAACATTCGGTCAGCCACTCCAAACCTGCCCTGCCTGCACTCTTTCAAAATTCAACTGGATCTAATAAGCCCCGGTCGCTCGTCCCCTGCGCATCCTGCGAACAACATCCTTAACTTTCTCAACTTTAATGCTTCTACATTATCCAAAATCCTGGTACCTTCCGGATTGCTCTAGATCTCCCAGAACAATATCTTTATCTCCTTCTTCGTTCAAGAGTTTATGAAAGTAAGACTGTCACCTCCATCTAATATGCGCGTCCTCGACCAGTACTTTTCCTTCCTCGTCCTTGATGCACCTCACGTGATCCAAGTCATGGGCCCTCCTCTCCCTCGCCTTGGCTAGTCTGTACAACTTCTTGTCCCCATACAGGCGTTCAAAAGCCGTTGTTTTCGCCGCCGTAACCGCTAGCTTTGCCTCCTTCCTCGTCATCATCTAAAATCATGTTTCCCGAAATCTGGCAATTAAATCTTAGTGTTTCCTGATACAAATATTTGTCATGGTTAAGATTTGCACTCTACGGTCGATAGTCACTTTACTTTGAATCTTGGCTCCAGTTGAATGCTTTATGGAACTAAAGTCATGGTTTGAGAGGGAAAATATTGAAATTGTGGAAACCATTTGTGAACTCAGAATGTCATGCCTCATTGACTTTAGATCAAACATCAGTCGCTGTTATTTTGTGATTAGCCATGAGCAAATTATGATTTTCAGATGTTTACCAATTTACGCCTAACTCGATTCCGTCGTCAAGTTACAATAAAGAATCTAACATATTGTAAAAAGTATATGCGGGAGTGGATCTTGTTTGAAATCTCTCTCTCTCTCTCACACACACACACTCACACTCACACTCACTCTCACTCACTTGCTTGGTTGCTCTTCCCTTCTTGCCTGCCCTCTTCTTCTCAACTTCATTCGCTGAAGTTTATCATGAATACACATACTATGATCCTCTAGTATGATAATATTGCTTTTTACCTTCTCAATTATTTTTCTCTATGCATTTTCAAAGATTGTTGACAGTTGCCAAAATTTGGCACTCATGTAGGGGTATCTTGATCCTGAGTACGTCTCTACTCACAAGTTTACAGAGAAAAGTGATGTATATAGCCTCGGTGTCGTATTTCTGGAGCTTTTAACAGGGATGCGACCTATATCTCATGGAAGGAACATCGTCCGGGAGGTACTTGACCAATGCCTTTTTTACCCTTAAGTTATCTTAGCATTTCACTTTGTTCATGAATATGGAAATCTTCAAGGGAATATTAATAGCTATTCTAGATATATTCGGTGTCTGCTAACGGATCTGAACTAAAGCAGTAAAGATCGATTTCTTTCATGATTTCCAATCCTTATATTGCTTTAGTAAGGTCCTTGATAAATTTCAATGTGATCTATTTTATAAAATTGAGATATAGCATCTGAATCAGTATAACTGCTGGCGCCCCTACTCTAGTTAATGGCCATTTGGGTTTGAATTTTCTCATACCTTGTTTTGCATGGAAGTATTTCACCATATCCAGTGGCTAGTGATGAAGTAGAAAGCCATTATACCCCAAACTTTATCTCGTACGGTAGAATGTTTGGGACGAGTTCACTAAGTTGGATGCTTTGACATAAAATGTTGTGATAGCTAGAATTGAGATCAGCATTAATAACATGCCTAAAGTCTTAGTAGTATCCAGTAAGTGTTTGACCTAGAGTAATATGTGAAGTCCTTAATGTTTAAGCTGATCGACAACTAGTACTCGCCATCCTAGAAGACGAGAATGGCAGAAGATCGGAGTATGAGATCAGCACATCTAATTTTCTATGTGAATCAGACATTGATTTGTTATTTCTTAGAATTAAAGCTCAACTGTTTAGAAGTGTAGGAAAAACTATAGTCAAAGAAAAAACTGTTAGAAACAGTTAAAGTGTCATTCTTTTTGGAATGAAGGGAGTAAGAAAAGTTTCTATTGTACTAATTACAGGTGAATGCAGCATGCCGATCAGGTATGATGTCTTCTATAATTGACAGGAGTATCGGTCCATATTCCTCACATTGTGTCGAGAAATTCCTGGATTTGGCCCTCAGGTGTACACTGGATGAACAAAAGGATAGACCTGTAATGCTGGAGGTGGTGAGAGAGTTAGAGAACATAACTTGCATGCTTCCAGCTGCATTCGACAATAATATTGCACCCGATATAGATGTTTCCACGTCTGGAATGTCATCCTCATCACCAACTTCAGCTTATTCCAGACACACCATCACCTACACGACTATGGAAGGAATTGAGCTTGTGAGCGGTGTCATTCCCTCCATCAGGCCTCTTTGAAGCGTTTAAGGACTTGCAATATACCCTTCATTTACCACCATGTTAATGGTCAAGTTCCGAAGTGTTAGAAGTTTAGTATTAAGTCTGAGGTATGTAACTATATAAGTAGGTTGAAGAGGATAAAAAGACTTGTATATAATCCATGATGCTGTTGTTTCATTAAATATGCGCTCTGGTTTTTTATGACCATAGTAAGTGATTATCAATAGCTTCAACCAAGTGTTTGGCTCAAGATTTGGTAGAATCATTTTATTGAAATTGTTATTTCGCTAGATTGCACACTTGTGCTATATAATATTACACAAGCTAACAACGGATTATTAAAAAATAAAGAAGTATTATCATCATTCATGTAAGAGTTTGATGAATATGGAAACATTTTGATTAGAATAATCAAGCAATGAGAAGACTATCAAAAGAATGCGTTGTACAAATTTCAAATTACCGAGTTCTATTCATCAATTTTTATAATGTTTTCGTTTTGAAATGATGGATTTTATCTCTAATTGTTTACACATGATGATGTGAAAATGGTAATGTGCTATTGTCACGACCCTTTTTAGGTATCGTGGTGACACCTACACTTTCTCACCAGTAGGCGAACCACTTCCAATCTCATACAACAAGATATAAGAAAGAAATACGGAAATAGAACAAATTACTTAAACCATTGTCGAATATAATATAGAATGTGGAATAAAAGTTTGAATAATCAAATATAATCCCCCAATGATCTGGTCAACGATACAAGAGCTCTAAATAGCAGGTACAAGTCTGAATGAAAGCACATAGGAAAAAACTGAAGAACATAGTCTAAAAGTTGAATACATGTCTCTCGACTCAAAATAAAAGACAAGGTAAGATAGAACATCCAAGGCATGCCTAAAGTAGCATCCTCGCCCTGAATACTGAAGTCTTCCAGCTTGTACTCACACTCGAGCTCGCGAACTGGTAGTCGAATTTGTATTTGCATCAGGAAAAGATGCAGCAAGTGTAGCATGAGTGTGTAACGTACCCCCGTAGACATCATAGGCCAACACCGACGAATTATACGCAAAAAGAGTCAAATATCAAGTTGACATCAAATAATTCTATACTCACAGTCCAATAACCCAAATATTATCACATTATCCATAGAGTGGTTCACAAAATCAACATATCACCTTGTTCATATAAGATTTCCTAATCACGTAAGTCACTCAGTTCCAGAATAGTTCAATAACAAAATTTCAAGTATGAATGAGTAAATAACAATCCTTTACTTATCTAGGGATCCAATAAAGTTATCACTTAACTATCCAACATTTAGTTCATCTACAAATACCCAATTAAGACAGGTTGACTCTAGTACACACCATCATATCACAATCCTTTTCATGGGATTTCACGATTAGTCTAATCATAACAATATTAGCTTCTTATTCCACCTAACTCTTGAGTTGATTACGGTGTTATACATGTAAGGGCGGGACACATGTTATACACTTAACATCCTCATTATACTCTTAAGTATAAATCTACGCCTTGTATCCTTGATTATGAAAGGGAATTACACATACAAAATATACAAGTCATTAACTACCACAACAATTTTCGATTAGTTCTTTACTAGACTCTCTATCAAGTAATATTATCAATTATCAATAAAACAAGACTTACCCAGTTCTCTATGACTAGCATGATACTTCTATCAATAATATCCACTGACCACAACATAATTCCCCCACGAGGAGTAACCACGGGAATCCAATGCATAGAGAATAAACCAATCATGGTGATCAATCCACTTACCAATCAACAAATAGTCAATGTATATATGTATGATATGAATGTAATGCAATGCCAGGTACCTTTATCATTTAGTATACAGGCGCTGAAGTTTTTATTATGAAATGTCACCCATGGAGGACCCATAAAGTGAATATACTCCTCTGAAAATTTTCATCGGAGCCCATTTCTTGGCTGAATAAAATATGTTGCAAGCGTGCAACTTCGTTCCCCCGTATATCATATCTGTTGCGGTGTGCAACCTGATTCATCCGTAACATATCTGTTGCGGTGTGCAACCCGATCCATCCGTAACATTATCACAATTTCGATGTTGCCATAATTTCATGAGTGTTCTTACCTTCCCGATCTCTTAGACCTACAACATAATTCATACCACTCCAATATCATTATCCACAGAACCATGAGTGTATAAATGCAATGACAGTTCAAGCAAGAATCATGATGTAGTGAGATGCAACCAAATATAGAGATGAAATACCACATGCTTTCAAGAATACAATAGTACATATACAATCTAAGTACAAGTCAGTATATCATATCGAAAATATGTGTGATGAATAAAAATATCAAAACAACTATGATGACAAGCCCACATAATGGCGACAAGCCCAATCAATCAACAGTCAGAACCAACACAAGACTGATTCCCCAAATCACCCGTCATCACAGTTCAACACAGGTACCCACTCAAACGTTCATCACAATTGTTGAGTGGGACTCCCAATACTCCTCAATATTTATAACTGATTACGTATTTCTATCGGAGTCAAAAAAATAAACCGTAGCCTACCTCCTTGCCGAACAGTAGTCACGAATAATACATCTTCAGTGTCGGCTTTGCCCTTTTGGAGCGTCTCGTGGTAATCGAAGTCTAACACACATATATTGTACGCTAATATCAAACTAATACATAATACAACGACGTAGTTCTTAAACATACAAGACTTCCAAAGAGTGATTCCGGGTCCACAAGGGTAAATTCAAAAATTTAAGTTAGAAACATGATACCCATAATCTAAACAGTCATAATACAAGGTTTCATGGAATTCTAACCCAAATTAAGCCTCCAAATTTATGACTTTGTCAAAACTCACTGTGTCAAAACCCATAAATCGAATGTCTGCAAAATTCGGATTGAAATTGAAATTTATGTTAGAAATAGTTTACCCAATGTCTAAACAAGCCAAAAATCTATAATTTACTCAAATTCAACCATAATTTATTGAATAAAACTCAAATTTCAACTTATGGTTTAAAAAACCCCAATATTCCCCAACCAAACACGGATAAAATCAATAACCAATAGAAATAATCTTAAATAAAGGTTGGATACTAACCCCCTTGTTAATACGAGCACAACGCCGCAAATATCACCTCAATCGGAGCTCTATAACTCAAGTTATGCTCATAATAGTAAATGAACGCAATCTGATTTTTAATACACTGTTATTTCCACTTCGGCGGATCAATTTCCGCTTCAGCGCACACCGGAAACCATCAATTTTTTCTGAAACTAAAATGGGCATACAATGTTGGAATTCGACGATTTAAATTGATACGGATCAAAAATTTTGATACGCATTTATTCCAACATCAAATGAATATAATGGTACATTGAAGCGTCGAAGGTGAACAACTTATGCCAATGACTAAAACACCTAAACTTGGCCAAACAAAGTCCAAATCAAATTCTGAAAGTTCCTACAAGTCACAAATGATCACACGAAGCTGCTCGAACTCTCAAAACACCCAAACAGATCCATCTTGACCGGATGTTGATCGTAGTCAACTCCAAATCATCTCAAAAGCTAATTTCTCAATCAACCAGCTTAACCACATTCGAGCCTCTCAGGAGCCGAATCAACGACTCAACTAAGTCATAAATCACGTTCCGGAGCTAATGGAAATGACAAAACTTCAAAAAGACGCATTTGCCCCTAATGTTGACTTTGGTCAAACTTTTTCATTTCTTAACTTAAGGATTTCCAAAGTATTCTTTTTCTTATCCAAAACTCCTCTGAAAGTTTCGAAAATTGCTTCACTCATTCCCGCAAGTCGAATACACTCTAATGATGCTAGGGGAAGGGTCAACATAGGTAAAAGGGTAAAATGGCTAAACTACCAAACGGGTCGTTACATCATATACCAATTAAACAAACGTTCGTCTTTGAACGGAAAAGGAAAGTACAAAAGCTGACGAATAATCAAGGAATCTCCATCATAGCCTAAAAACAAGAAATATACTGACAGTACCGTTTGTTCACTATATTAGTCAAAATTGTCGTTAACTTAGCTCAGCCACTCCAATCTTCATTCTGTCATACATGAAATTTCTTTCACAGTTGATCCTTGAATTTAAGAACCATCTTGTTCTAATTCTTTGATTTGATTGTAACCATTCCTTTATACGTGTTCGATTGAATCCACAATTATCACAACACTCACCACCATCCTTTAGTTATAGCCACAAACCATTGCCCAACATGTACCGATAACATTATCTGATCCTACTAGCCTTCCTTCTGTACTATCAATGTCGTCCTTCGCATCAAGATTCCTCAGAAACACATACACACACGCCACAAACCCAAACAATGGCTTCCTTTTGCTAGAAAATAATCCTTGCTTTATCCGAGAAAATTCTATGTAATTCCAACCAAAACTGATCTTATCCAACGCATATTGTGCTAATTTTAGTCTTGTTAGTTATGTATCCTGAAGTTGAAATCACTTAATCAAAACCCATTGCCCAAATCTGGTCAAGTTTCCAAATCACCATACTATAAGCATACCTACTGATTACCTTGCCGTGCCAAATTCGTTGAAAGTCAACTAATCCATCTAAAGACTCCACATAACCATTTGTACCTCCTCAATACATCGCCAAGTACTCGTGCACACCACTAAAATTGTCCGAATCATTGCCATCCGAAAAATAACATGAATCCTACTTGCAAACTTCAATGAGAACCGATAACACTGTCATACCTCCATTTAGAATTGAAATCCATCGAACCCTTGTCGGTGGTTTACTAGAATACTATAAGTCTTTCAGGCAATATAAACACGGGCCACCCGACCCTAAATGAACAAATCTAACTCGGAATAAAATAATGAATCTCTAAATCATTGATAGTCATCCGAATTGATTCCATACATAACTGATAGGCTTCCCATAAGCATGCGGTAACCTACTCCGTCCATTTTCTCATGACTAATCAATCATGTGTCGTCACCTACGACTCCAAAAGCTAGATTCCATCCAAGTCATCAACTTAGTACCTAAGATCTGGACCTTTTATTATAACATTCATGTTTCTCAACTTCTACCCGATACGCAAGTTTGATAGAACCCCATGAACTCTAAATACGTCAAATCCTCTTTGTACTTTCTCTTAATTCGCCAACAACTTCGAACATTTTGACGCAAAGCCTGCAACCTTATTTACTACACCTCCACTCATCGAGTCTCTAGTAGTAATACATCACTATCCTTTATCAATCCAGAAGGTATCAAATCCTGCAATCATCGCGCCTTATCGAATCCTAACGTATCTACTATACGATCTATGCACCTTACCTTGTGCAATTACCTCCAAGTCTTTACTACTTAAAATACTCACCCGTGCTATTAATCAACAATGCTTCAACACAGTTTACCACCAATCGCCAATCACAAATCCCATGGAACATTCGTCATAACACTTAGTTAATTACCATAGACCTACTCCTCCGAGCATACTAACAATTTCACATGATCTGAAAGATGCGAAACTAAAGCCACCATAATCCACACCTAACCAAGAATTCCCGTTGCTTTACATCCAAATTCTCCCCTTTCTCGAAGAGATACCTTACTCATTCCAAATTATCTTAATTTCTCAATTTACACCTTTCATTTAAATCATAACCACCACTAATGACCAATCACTACTCAAACCTACTAACATTCTCATATCGTTTCGTCGAGGTACCCTTTCCAAAAATCCCTAATCGAAATAATTCTTCTTCTATATTGGTTCATAAATTCACTAACCCGATCATCGATATCTGAACAGATCTTCACCACTAGTATTAGGCAAGCCGTCATCAATATGTTACCGTAAATAACCCCATTGACCAATACCTTATTAGATAGTCCTTAAATGACGCTCACCCATGAAGAACCAATCATTACCTTGTTTTGTTGAACCATACACATCCAACTAATCATGAAATTTTTCTTTGTCCTTCGGTCAACTCCAAAGTCATTATACCAGTAATTATAGAACTTCTTATG
This sequence comes from Anisodus tanguticus, assembly GCA_034509755.1. Classification (NCBI taxonomy): domain Eukaryota; kingdom Viridiplantae; phylum Streptophyta; class Magnoliopsida; order Solanales; family Solanaceae; genus Anisodus; species Anisodus tanguticus. Next base: position 33,600,344 of record CM067557.1, on the reverse strand, counting down.
TATTAACCTTTATGTACCATGCCTACAAATCTTATTCAAGAACTAGATGCAATACCCAGTAATTTTTTAAATAGAACTCCACACTTGTCCGACGCTAAAGTCGTTCGTATTAGTCGATCACTAGCTCCCATTAGCCTACGACGTAGTCCAACATACCAACTCATATACAATACCATACACTCACTCTATCCCAATGACTGCAAAGTGACTCACAATTTGACAACCTCTTGGTTTCAACAATCTCATTTTATCACTAACCCTAAAATATCAAATAACCCTACAAACACACTCCTTATTTGAAGAAACATGATTGTCTATTTCTATAAGCTTTGCTCATCACAAGTAACATTACCACCTAACCTAGAACAAATAGTCATACCCTGTAGAAACCCGTAACACTAGCTCTCACTCCACTACTACATTTCATCGAGTCAAAGACAAACCTAAATTTTTATGACCTCATACGACATCCACCCTCATACATATTCCAACCTTATCCCAATGAGCACGGCAGATACTAATTTTTCCCTTCATATAGCGGAGATTGATCCATCAAATTACTTTATCTTGTGCCTATGTATTCCCATTTCCACTTCCCCAAGATATCACTGAACTGAAGGGTCCCCAAACATAAACCCCAATCAACTACACCTTCAAATCAGAGCTGAAGACTGAGCTTGGTCACGCATATGTATCATGGCAACCCAGCTCATACCCTATCGTGTGACGTCAAATCGAACCATTCACGCATGAATTTAAGAGTGTGTTACCACAATCGGTGATAGAACAGGAAGAAGAAATTTCAGTTACCAATTTGATTAGCCTTAGCACGAAGGGGATGAAGAAAGTGAAGTTTCCTAAAAGTCCCATAGCCTCTCTAAGATAAGTACGAACGTCTCCGTACCGATCCGCGAGACTCTACTAGACATTGCTCTTGTCTTTAAGACCGTTTAACGTAAAGCTCTGTTACTAACTTTGTCACGACCCTTTTTAGGGATCGTGGTGGCACCTACACTTTCCCACCAGTAGGCGAGCCACTCTCAATCTCATACAACAAGATATAAGAAAGAAATGCAGAAATAAAACAAATTACTTAAATCATTGTCAATTATAATTTAGAATGTGGAATAGAAGTCATCAAATACAATCCCCCAATAATCTGTTCAACGATACAAGAGCTCTAAATAGCGGGTACAAGTATGAATGAAGGCGCATAGGCCAAAACTGAATAACATAGTCTAAAAGTTGAATACATGTCTCTTGACTCAAAATAAAAGACAAGGTAAGATAGAGCATCGAAGGCATGCCGGAAGTATCATCCTCACCCTGAATACTAAAGTCTGCCCGCTCGGACGAACACTCGAGCTTGCGAACTGGTAGTCAAATTTGTATCTGCATCAGGAAAATATACAACAAGTATAGCATGAGTAGACAACGTACCCCTATAGACATTATAGGCCGACAACGAAGGAAGATACAAAAAAAGAGATAAATATCAAGTTAACACCAAATAGTCCTATACTCACAGTCCAATAACCCAAATACTATCACATTATTCATAGAATGGTTCACAAAATTAACATATCACCTTGTTCATATGAGATTTCCTAATCATTTAAATCACTCAGTTCCAGAATAGTTCAATAACAAAATTTTAAGTATGAATAAGAAAATAACAATCCTTTACTTATCTAGGGATCCAATAAAGTTATCACTTAACTATCCAACATTTAGTTCATCTACAAATACCCAATTAAGGCAGGTTGACCCTAGAACACAACATCCTATCAAAATCCTTTTTCACATGGTTTCACGATTAGTCTAATCATAGCAATATTAGCTTCTTATTCCACCTAACTCTTGGGCTGATTACGGTGCTATACATGTAAGGGAGGGACACATGTTATACACTTAACATCCTCATTATACTCTAAGTAGAAATCTACATCTTTTATCCTTGATTATGGAAATGAATTACTCATACAAAATATACAAGTCATTAACTACCATAACAACCTTCTGATTAGTTATTTACTAGACTCTCTATCAAATAATATTATCAAATATCAAGAAAATAAGACTTACCTAGTTCTCTATGACTAGCATGATACTTCCATTAATAACATCCACAGACCACAACGAGTACTCAGACTCACAAAGGAGTAACCACACGAATCCAATACACAGAGAACAAGTCAATCATGGCGACCAATCCACTTACCAATCAACAAATAGTCAATGTATAGATGTATGTATGATATGAATGCAATGTAATGTTAGGTACCTTTGTCATCCAGTATACAGACGCTCAAGCTTTTATTATGAAACACCCCATGAGGGACCCGCAAAGTCAATATACTTCTCTAAAATTTTCTATTAGAGCCCATCTCTTGGCTGAATAAAATCTGTTATGGGCGTGCAACTCCGTTCCCATGTGTATCGTATCCATTGCGGTGTGCAACTCGATCCATCCATAACATATCCATTACGGCATGCAACTCGATCCATCCGTAATATTATCACCATCTCGATGTTGTCATAATCTCATGAGTGTTCTTACCTTCCCGGTCTCTTGGACCCATAACATAATTCATACCACTCCAATATCAATATCCACAGAATCATGAGTTTATGAAATGTAATGACAGTTCAAGGCAAGAATCATGATATAGTGAGATACAACTAAATATAGAGATGAAATACCATATGCTTCAAGAATACAATAGTACATATACAATCCAAGTACAAGTCAGAATATCATATCGAAAATATGTGTGATGAATAAACATATCAAAACAACTATGGCGACACGCCCACCTAATGGCGACACGCCCACCTAATGGCGACAAGCCCAATCAATCAATAGTCGGAACCAACATAAGGCTAATTCCCCAAATCACCCATCATCACAGTTCAACATCGGTACCCACTCAAACGTTCATCACAATCGTTTGAGTGGGACTTCCAAACACGCCCAATACCCTTCAATATTTATAATTGATTACTTACTTCTATTAGAATCTCAAAAAACTAAACGTAGCCTACCTCATTGTCGAGCAGGAGCCACGAACAATCCATCTCCGTGTTAGCCTCGCCCTTTCAGAGCGCTTCGTGGTAAACAAAGTCTAACATGCATATAATGTACGCTAATATCAAGCTAATACATAATACAAGGACGTAGTTCTTAAACATACAAGACTTCCAAAACCGACCACAGGCCCACGGTGCCAAAATTCAAACTTTACTACTCGAATAATATAAACTCATGATTCTAATGATACCAAACATGTCTTGTAAGGAATTCGAAGTCAAAAGTAAATCTAAAGCCTCATCCCGAACCTCGAGGGTTAAAATTATAATTTTATTGAGCAATTGAGTTCTATATTATCAAAATAGTGTTCTACAGGTTCACACGAGTCTAATAACACTCATACTGCTATACTTTAGTCTGAACCCCAAAAAGTGACTTTGGGCCCACAAGAGCAAAATTGGAAATTTAAGTTAGAAACACGTTACCCATAATCTAAATAGTTATAATCCAAGGTTTCATGGAATTCTAACTCCAATTGAGTCTCCAATTTCATGACTGCCAAAACCCACATTGTGTCAACCCATAAATCGAATGTTTGCAAAATTCGGATTGAACTCAAAATTTATGTTAGAAATAGTTTACTCAAGGTCTAAATAAGCTAAAACCTAGAATCTACTCAAATCCAACCATAATTAATTGAAGAAAACTCAAATTTCAACTTATGATTTAAAACCCCTAATTTTGTCCAACCAAACCCGGATAAAATCGATAATCAATGAAAGTAATCTTAAATAAACGTCAAAATAAAGGTTGAATACTTATCCCCTTGTTAATATGAGAACAACGCCATGATAATCACCTAAATCAGAGCTCTAACACTCAGGTTATGCTCAAAGTACTAAATGAACGCAGTCTGATTTTTAATACATTGTCATTTCCACTTCGGCGGACCAATTTCCGCTTCGGCGCCCGGAAGTCCGCTTCAGCGCACACCAGAAACCAACAATTTTTTCCGAAACTAAAATGGGCATAACTCCCTCATACGATGTCAGAATTCGACGATTCAAGTTACTACAGATCAACAATTTCGATATGCATCTATTCCAACAATCGAAACTCAATTCCAACATCAAATGAATATAATAATACATTGAAGTGTCGGAGGCAAGCGACTTATGCCGACGACTAAAACACCAAAACTTGACCAAACGATGTCCAAATCCAATTATGAAAGTTCATACAAGTCACAAATGATCATATGAAGCTGCTCGAACTCTAAAAGAACCCAAACGGATCCATCTTGACCCGATGTTTATAGTGATCAACTCCAAATCATCTCAAAAGCTAGTTTCTCAACCAATCACCTTAATCACATCCAAACCTCTCGGGAACCGAACCAATGACTCGACTAAGTCATAAATCACGTTATGGAGCTAATGGAATTGACAAAACATCAAAAAAGACGCATTTGCCCTTGATGTTGACTTTGGTCAAATTTCTTCATTTCTTAACTTAAGGATTTCCAAAATATCCTTTTCCTTATCCAAAACTCCTCCGAACGTCTCGGGAATCGCTCTACCCATCCCCGCAAGTCGAATACACTTTAACGATGCTAGATGAAGGGTCAACAGGGGTAAAAGGATAAAATCCCTACACTACCAAATGGGTCATTACAGCTATTAGAGTAACCTTCTAATGTACTATTCTTTTTGGGAAAATTAAGCTCAGTAGCCATTCTGTCATCTAGTATATTGGATTTGACCCAACTACTAGTTTATTACATATTTAGCGCAATAACTATTCCTTTTTCGTGACTCTTTGCAAAAAGTTGATGCAATTTGCTTTGTTTAATTTTAATCTGTAGAATCGCACCTCCGCCTCTTTTTTGTTTGCAAACTGTTCTGTCATCTCTAATAGAATATTTTCCAATATTCTTTCATTAATTGTATTAATTGTATATCTCCTATTTTAGATAAAATTATAATCCTTTTGTAATTAAGTTAATTAGTTACCTAGTTTGTATCAAAGTAAATATTTTTGTAACCTTATATATATTGTAAATCATTCATCAATAAACATCAAGGAACATATTCTTTTATGGTATCAGTATCCTAAAACTACAAACCCTACCCTAGCTGCTGATACACCTTCTTGGCCGCCACCTTTTTTCCACGTCAGAACCCTAGCCGCCGACCTCTCTCGGTTGCCCACCCCCTCTTTTCCTCACGACGGAACCCTAGTTTTTCGGTCCATTCTCACCCCTCTTCCTCCTAAATTTCCTCTTCCATGGCTGACAAAACCAAATTCCATCATGTACTTGTCGTAAACAACATTAAAAACTTCATCCCTGTGACTCTTGAGATGGTCAATACTCCTCGTGGGCGGAGCTTTTTAAGATCCATTGTCATGTTTATGAAGTTATCGACCACATCAACCCTCCCACGCTGAATTCCACAGACATACCATCGGCTTCGACTTCTGATGATGCACTCTAGTCTCGTTTGGACGCGGTCGTCCTCCAGTGGATATACGACACGATATGTAATGATCTGTTTCACACCATCATTGAGATCGATGCCACTGCCCGACAAATGTGGGAATGTTTGGAAAGTATTTTCCATGACAACAAAACTCAACGAGCGTTATACCTTGAAAATCAGTTCAAGGACGTTCATCAGGACGATTTTCCAAACGTGTCTGCCTATTGTCAAGAACTCAAGATGTTTATCGACCAACTCTCCAGCGTCGGCGCACCAGTCACTAATCAACGTATGGTCATGCAATTTATTACAGGTTTGATCGAATCCTATGACGGCATTGCCACCATCCTTCAACAATGCACGGCGTTATCTCCATTTTTTTAGGCCCGTTCGAAGCTCATCCTTGAGGAAATCCGGAAAATCAAGCGCAGCACCACTCGGGCCAACATTTCCGATGTCGCCCTCACTACCACTCTCAGGGCCTCCGCCGATGGCAGGGCCTCCCGTTCCGGCAATCAGAACCATTGGTCAGTAGACCCGCAATAGTCCGCTTCATCCCGTAACAACCGTTGGAGCAGGCAGTCCGGCAAGGGCCGTGGCGGAAGAAATACTGGCAATAATTGAGATGGGAAGGGGCAGTCCCTGCCGGCCGAAAATAGCCGGCAACGACCGCGGTAGTGGCAATAGCCTCCATCGTGGGCTGCCTACCCACCGTGGGCTGCGTGAGCCCCACCGATTTGTTGCACGGCATAGGTAATGGCAGGTCTCAATAGGTGGTAGTGGACTATGATGAAACGTTCAGCACGTTTGTAAAGTCCGCAACCATCCGGATCGTCCTCAGCATTGCCATATCAAAGTCTTGGCCCATTCATCAGCTTGATGTCAAGAATGCCTTCTTATATGTGGATCTTCATGAAACGATATATATGCATCAACCTATGGGTTTCAAGGATCTTATTCATCCGGATTATGTGTGTCTGTTGGGTAAATCGCTCTATGGACTGAAACAGGCTCCTCGAGCATGGTACCAGTGGTTCGCCGATTATGTCTCCTCGATCAGTTTTTTACTCATCAGATCCGATCATTCCATGTTCATCTACAATAAGGGTATATACATGGCTTACCTATTATTATATGTTGATGACATCATCCTCACCACATCATCTGATGCTCTCCACCGGTCCATTATGTCTCTCATTTTCTCTGAGTTTGCTATGAAATATCTGGGTCCCTTGAGTTATTTCTTGGGCATCTCTGTCACTCGACATTCTGGCGGCCTATTTCTATGTCATAAGAAGTACGCCGAAGAGAACATTGACCGTGCAGGCATGACATCTTGCGAACCATCCCACACACATGTAGACACCAATTCCAAGCTCAACGCTGATTCCGGCCTTCCATGTTCAGACCCGACTCACTATCATAGCCTGGTTGGGGCCCTGCAGTACTTGACATTCACGAGACCAGACATATCATATGCCGTGCAACAAATCTGCTTGCACATGCACGGTACAACGGAAGCACACATGCATGCCCTCAAACGTATTTTACAATACGTCCAAGGTACACTTCACTTCGGATTACATCTATACAGGTCTTTGCTCACTGGTCTCACTGCTTATTCTGATGCTGACTGGGGTTGATGTCCTGACACCCGACGCTCCACATCTGGTTACTGCATTTTCCTTGGAGATAACCTATTATCTTGGTCTTCTAAAATGCAACCTACAATATCCCGATCCAGTGCCGAAACAGAGTATAGAGGTGTCACCAACGTCGTCTCTGAGTCTTGTTGGATCTGTAACCTTCTACTTGAACTTCACTCCCGATTCAAAAGGCAACGCTGGTCTACTGCGGTAATATTAGTGCGATATATCTTTTCGGCAATCCCGTCCAACATCAGCGCACTAAACACATTGAGATGAACATTCATTTCGTTTGCGAAAAAGTCTACCATTTCTAACTTTACTAAGTTAGCTAATGCAATATGGTGATAGATTTTAACTGCATTGGCTAAATTCTGGACGTTTCATGTCCTTCAGGTTCCTTCAGATATCAGATTGTCGACATCTTCACCAAAAGACTTCCGTGCATACTATTTGATGATATTCGAGCTAGTCTTAATGTTCGTGAACGTCACGCTTCGGCTGCGGGGGTTTAATAGAATATTTCTCAATATTCTTTCATTAATTGTATATCTACTATTTTAGGTAGAATTATAATCCTTTTGTAATTAGGTTAATTAGTTACCTAGTTTGTATCAAAGTAAATATTCTTGTAACCTATATATATATATATATATATATATATATATATATATATATATATTGTAAATCATTCATCAATAAACATCAATAACATATTCCTTTAATCTCTTTCTCTAGTATTTATTTTTGTTTTGCTTCTTCGTGACTTTAACTTTTCCAAGTTATGTTTGAGAGAATTTAATGGAATGAAATTATGGATATCCCTGTTTTTCTTTTCATGTCCCTTCGATTAATGGAGAATTGGAGGAAATAGCTTTTTATTTGGGTTATGTCGATTTAAATAATCACTACAAAATTAGGTTGTAAAATAGCAAGCCGTCGCAAATTTAAGTTATTGGTTCTCATTAAAATGAATTTTCTAGATCTAAAATATGAACAAGGATTAAAACACCCAAAAATGGTGGCTTTAAGTTCTTTTTTTACTATTCAAATGGTGTTTATTTACTGTAAATGAAGTTTGTGGTGTTAATGTAGGATTGGATTGAAATGATGGATCTTCAAGGGAGTAAAGGAGGGGTACAGCTATACAGAATAGATACATTATCTATACACTAATGATATTCAACTACAATTTAAATTAATTTTGTATGTTTATATATGATTATACAAAGCATATACATTATAAACAGAGTTTATGATATTTATATATGGATATACAGAACAGATACATTATCTATACATAAACGATACATTGAGCTACATAAGCTGCAAACTAGATGTGTGGGTTGTTGTATCTATGAGTTATTTCGTCATTCTTTTTTGGGAAAATTTCAGAAAAGTACAATTAGGTGACTTACATTGCAAAAATATAGCTCATAACTTACGTGGCAAAGCTTTGGCCCAAAAATACTTTTATATAATGTTATACGCTTATATACAAATACATGTGTAGGTTTATACACTAAAAGATATAATTATACAATATTATACACGAAAATACACACGTATACACATTTATACATAATTATAAAATATTGTATAAATGGGTATAAATATAGAGCTGGTTCAGAGAGGTGACATCTTTGCTGTTGTTCGCCGGTGGTCACTGGTGTTGAGTTCTTCCGGCGAGGTTTTGACATTCGAATATGTGCTTCACCAATAGTAAAAGGATAAAACAAAAAAAGGGGTCGTCGGATATGGTAGCTGATGTAGCCCTTGTAGAAGAAAGGAAATGGGGAAAAGGGAATCGAAGCAGCGTCGTCAACCGATCGTTAGTTCCGATGGTGGCGATGATCAAAAACAAAAGAGTGAGAGAGAGAGAGAGTGGGGGAGTAAAACAGTGGAGCTGAGGAGCTGTGAGCGATTTTGCTGAGCTTGGTTGAACTGCAGCGGCGCCCGGCTGTTTCCGAGAGAGACACTACAATGTGGGTCAGTTTTTATAAGATTTTAAAAGGTAGATCAAATTTAGTAGCATTATTCCTTTAATTGTATTTACGCGTAATTGTTCCTTCTTTTTTCGTGTTTCACTTTTAGATTATCTTTTTGGGGTCAATTTTCCTTTCTTCTAAAGTTCATCAACGGGTTATGTTACTACATAACTTCCTTTTTTTTGACGGAATATATCAATAATCTCTTAAATTTGTTAGCAAATAATATTTAGTTACTGGAATTGTGATATATTTCAATTGAGCATCTAAATACATAGTATTTTTATTAAAAATTTTGGCTCAATATATTTTTTACGCATATTCTAAAATGCCCATTATATAAATTAATTAATTCACAAAAGATATTATTTCATTTATTTATATACATCAAATCAAGGAACTGCCCTGAGGTTACATAAGGCTTTCGAAGGAAGTTTATAAAGGTTAGGGGTCTCATCAACCTATATTACGTTTAGAGTTAGTTTGATATCCGGGATAAAGTGGGATATCCCAAAATTAAGTTTGAGATTAACTTTATACTTTATTTGATAAAAGGTATAAATTTATCCTAGACAATAAACTGCAATCACAAACATAATATGACAAAACAGAGATTTTATTGATGTATATTACGGGTACAGTTCTATTTATTCCCTTGATTCTTCTTTTCTAAATTATATCCGTAATTCGAGGCCGTTAGTAATGTATTTCTCGAACGTATGATGACCTCCTTGTGATGTATTTGATCTCCAAGAGATGTCGGACAGTTTGATAAAGGCAATGTTTGATGTCGTCATCTCTTTGTGAATATCCCAGGGATTTATGAAATTTTCGAGACGTCTTTTCAATGAAATATGTGTCCCTTTATATAGGCGGTGAGCTATAATTTGGGGTAGAGTAGCTCCAAGAAACTTTAGTGGACCATAGAGTTAAGATGAATTGGACTCATCTTGTATAGTCCTATCTAAAATTCAGTAAAATTTACGTATCTACAAATGCATTACGGGTTGCCACATTGTAAAATCTTTCCAGAAAAATTAATTGGGACGAAACCTTGGTTAAGGAAAAGGAGCACAACAACAACATACCAGTGTAATTTTACAAGTGAAGTCTGGGGAGGGTAGTGTGTACACATACCTTACCTTATCTTGTGCAGCTAGAGATGTTTTTTTCTGATAGATCATCGTCTCAAGAAAAGCATAAACACAACCGTTATGAAAATATAAACAGTAACAACAACAAACTAATAAGGAAATTAAAGCAGGAGAGATAACAAGTGATAATAGAAAATTAAGGATAAGAAATATTAAAATAATGAAAATAATGAAAATACTACTGAAGAAGAAAATCTTGTTCCACAAGAGAAGGTGCTAACTTTTAGGGAAAGAATTCGAGCTACAATACAATCTCTTTCCTGAAAAATATTCTTTGCTAGACCTAACCGTAAAAGAATAGACATCCATAAATATATTACAAGAGTATTTCATAACAACAAGATATATATAGATCATTTGAATTTTCTTGTGATGTTTAACTAATTGTGTTGATCCTAGCCGTTTCACACTCACTAATGATTGGAAAGACATGATTGTACTAAATTATACTCCATCCATTTAATTTATATGATATAGTTTGAGTGAGTACGGAGTTTAAGAAATAAAAGAATATTTTTAAATTTTGTGGTCTAAAGCAAAAGATATTGTGTGGTTATAAATCATCTTGTTAAGCATAAAAGAAAAAAATTAAAGTCAAATCGTTACTATATAAGAAAATATATCATTCTTTTTTGGACTGATTTAAAAAAAAGACGTGTCATTTAAATTGAGACGGAGAGAGTTTAAATGGATTAAGAAGGGAAACATTAATTTAAGCAGAGTGCATATGTGCACTATGAAAATACCATTTTCAAAGTTCAAATAAAAAGAAGGAAGAGAAGAGGAAATCTGAAGAGTCAAAGTCCGTCATCCCATTTAAAAGCTACAATTGTATATACTTTTATTCACTGAATTAGATTATGAGAAGAATATAATTTTACTATTTAATTATATTTTGAATATGTATATACTTTTATTTACTGAATTAGCTTATGAGAAGAATATACTTTTACTATTTAATTATATTTTTAATATGTGCCTCACGTATAGTTCTGATTTTCTTTTTTAGGGCCAGTTAAACACCTGAATTATATTGATAATCTCACTGAAAGTAATTAAAGATATTATACATTTATTTATTTAATTATATCTTCCTTTTAACATTAACATCCAAAAATACATATATGAACCAAGATATATCTTTCAAAATCGTTAGATTGACCGAGACCATGTGCTATTAAAGCATTTATTCAGCACACGTATATATTATGTTAGAGCGGATATAGTCAAATTCCAACGCGGATATCGAACATCGAGTGAAAAATAAAAAATACAAGTATATATTAGAGTCATCAATATGGGTTTGTCCCGCTGGTCCGGCCCATCCCAGCCCGTGTTTGATAGGATGAATTAAGAAAATCAGAGTCTATTTAAGAACGAGGTTTTTTAGCCCAATTAAAATAAGTCCGCCAACCCTTGAGTCTTGGATGAGGTTGGGCTGGGCCAGCCCGTGGGTTAAATTAAAATATATTTAATAAAAAATTATATAAATAAAAATAAAGTAGAGTACTAAGAATCACAGCTCACAAGACTGAGTCAAAAATATATATAACACATCATATATCCATATTGTAAAGTCTAAAGACAAAATAATAAAATGGAATTACAAAGTTATATTATATTTATAAAATTAATTAACAATTTCAGACTTCTAACCAAAGCCACAATCAAATCTTTACTTGAAGCAAACTTGAATTATAAACCATTAAATTTGTACTAAGACCAACAAAATAATAAAAGACACTATATGAAATTAAAATTGTATTGAAACCAACAATCCAGTAAAAAAACTCCCTATGTAATGGGCATTAATAACAATGGAAAGCATTGAATTTCATGGCTGGTCCGGCTCCAACCGTCAATTTCAAAAGCCCCTGAGCTAGGTCCGGGTGGGCTGGACCGACCCATATTGACAACTCTACTACCGGCTTAGTTTTGAACCTACGTGGACACACACTAACAAGTGTTCTGATCTTTGCTAAAGGATTAATTAGTTTATTGTTTGATAATTAAATTAGAGAATTTAACTAGTCAAATAAATAAATTATTGGTCTAAATAAAATATTACTTTATTCTTTGCTAGCACATAGAATATAATTAATATTGAAAATAGGTTAATATTTTCTATTATAAATAGAAAATTGAATTATATCTCTTGATTGTAATATATATGTTTGGTACTTATAATTAATAATTATTTTTATAATAATATAAAATTAATATTAAAAAAGACTCCAAATCCAATTTTGAATTAAATTGGAGGAGAAGTCCGTTAAGGACTAAATCACGGCATATCATGCAATCTGATAAATGGGATTTGTATTGTCCAAATATGGGACTCTTGCTTGATGCAGCAACATCCATTAAGGACCTTGTATGTAACTTAAGTTCTTCCACCGACTTTTAACTTACATTTTGGCTTATCATAGTTAGATATTTATAGAACTATCTTATTATGTATCTAATCTAGTACATGTATCATAATTTAAATTAAAAAAATTTCAATTCCCTAATTCATGAATAAAGCAATGCATGTGTCTAACTAATATATTAACCTTTCTAATTCATAAACTAAGATAATTCACGATCTCACGTTGTGAAATTTTATTGGGTATGTTGTTGTTGTAATACAGTTCATTTTTTAACTGTACATAGGTGATGTGCAGATTAATCTATATATGTGAGGCAGATTTAACTCACTTTTAGACAAAAGCTAAGATCCAATAACAAATTACTGATTAATTCAAAGGAAACAAGAAAAATGGAGGTGATGAACACAAATGAAACAAAGTATGACTGAACGGCTGAATTACAAACCTTTGATGACACGAAAGACGGTGTTAAGGGACTAGTGGATGCAGGTATCACTGAAGTACCACGAATGTTTGTTCAACCATCACAGAGCGAAGATACAACAATTCACAACAAGAAGAAATTCAGTTTTCAAATAATTGATTTTGATGGTATATCAAGCGAAAGAAGATAGTCCAGGAAGTCGGTCATGCATCCGAGACTTGGGGTTTTTTTCAAGTGATCAATCATGGGATTCCTAGTCATGTTCTAGAAAAAATGAAAGACGGGGTTTTCAGGTTCTTTGAGCAAGATACTTAAGTGAAGAAGCAGTGGTATACGCGAGACTTGACAAAAAAGTTTACATTTAACAACAATTTTGATCTGTTTGAAGCACCACTAACCAACTGGAGGGACACTTTTGGTGTTACCGTAGCTCCTATATTTCCCAATCTTGAAGAATTACCTTCTGTCTGCAGGTACATTATATGGTCAAATGTGAGCAAGTCACAATTTTTAATGTACATTCATACCTCTCTATAACAACCATCCATCCTATATAACAATATTTCACTCTAACGGTCAAGTTTTTATTTGGAACTGATTTCAATCAAAAAGTATTTAGACAAACAACGTTGTTATAGAGAGGTTTAACTGTATCTGTGATTAGGGATATTCTTTTTGAGTACACAAACCAATATGTTTAGTGCGTTGATATTGAACCGGATTTCCTGAGAGATAAATCACACTAACATAATAAAAAAAAACCAATGTCACCTTCAGAATCGAACATTGGAGCTCCAAAAGAAGGTTTCGTAGCCAATAAGACTTAGACACCACATTGGAAACTCCTCACTATTCTGCTTCGGCACTGGATATAGACAAGGTCGCTTGCCATTTTGAAGACCAAGACACCAAATTCTCACCAAGAAACACACAATAATCAGACGTGGAGCGTCTGGTATCCGGACATCCACCCTAATCAGAATCTGTGTATGAAATAAGAGTGGTTGTCGAAGACGGATATAAATGCAAGCCTTGATCGTGAGTGCCCTAAATATACCGCACAATGCGTTTGAGAGCATGCATGTGATCCTTCATCGGGTTATGCATGAATAGACAAACCTGTTGCAGTAAAGTAAAAAAAAAAAGTACGTTATATATACTGACAAGCATAAGAGATGTTAGGCCTCGTGAAAGTGAGATATTACAGGGCCCCTAAAAGGCTGCGGTAATATGATGGATCAGCATATGGCTTGCTGGAAGAAGCACTCAACTTCGGTTTAGTATCAACCGGAGTGGAGGACGGCCTACACGATGACATGACAGCTTGTTCAACGATCTCTTTTGCATACTTCTTTTGGGATAAAAATAAACCACATGCATGACGTGTCACGGCTATCCCCAAGAAGTAACTTAGTGGCCCTAGATCTTTAATTGCAAACTCAGAGCCAAGAAGTGACATGATAGACTTGCGAAGAGCATCAGGTGAGGCAATTAATGTAATATCATCCACATACAAAAGAATGTAAGTGATATCATTACCCTGACGATATATGAATAGAGAATGATCAGACCTGCTGTTAGAAAACCCAATATGTGAAACATAATCCGCAAACCTCTTGTACCAGGCCCTAGGAGCTTGTTTGAGCCCATACAATGATTTCTTCAGTAGGCACACATGATTAGGATAAGTAAGGTCTCTGTACCCCATGGGCTGATACATGTACACTTTTTCATTGAGTTCTCAATGCAGGAATACATTTTTTACATCAAGTTGATTAAGCGGCTATGCCTTCAAAATAGCCAAACTGAGTACCGTGCATATAGTTGTTGGTTTGACCACCGAATCGAAAGTCTCACCGCAATCCATACCAACATGTTGAGTCTTCCCATCACCTACAAGACGGGATTTATGCCTCTCAAATGTACCATCAGATTTTTCTTTATGACTAAAAATCCACATAGACCGAATCACATTAACATCAGGAGGAGAGGGCACCAAATCCCCCGTCTTATTATTAATAAGAGCATTAAATTCATCATCCATAACCATTTTCCAATTCGGGTTATTAAGGGCAGACACAAGATTACAGGGCAATGGTGACTTGGTAACATGGGTGTGAAGACCGTATTTCTTGTCTGGCTTAAAAATCATGTGTTGACTACGAGTGACTGGCCATTGGGTCGGATTGGATTTGGGCCAGAAGTGGAGGATGGATTTGCCCGACGTGTGGGTGGGCAAAGGATCGGGACTGTCGGGCGGTGGGCCGATAGTAGCTGGGCTGCTCGTGCCTGAAGGTGGGCCGAGATCCAGCGGACTGCCAGCCATTGGGCCTCTCGGCAGTGGGCTGCCAGCGAGAGGCTCAGCTGGACCGACTAATTGGGCCGAGACATTGAGAAAAATTGGGCCTGTTTGGGAGGCCAATTTATGGATCAAATACGGAGGTATGCTATCGTCAAGAAATTCATAGGTGGAAGGCACAGAATAATGCAATTTGGCAAAAGGGAAATTTGTTTCATAAAAAATGACGTGACGACTCACGATGATTTTATTAGAGGATAAGTCGTAACATTTGTAACCACGATGATTTAACGGATATCCCAAAAAAACACACGGAGTAGACCGGGGTTGAAGTTTATTGATGGTAGTAGAAGGAAAGAGAGGATAGCATAAGCACCCGAAACCCGGTAAATGAGAGTATGATGGGTCCCTTAGGTATAAATTTTTGAGAGGGGATTGGTAGGCTAATTGTTTGCTCGGAAGTATGTTAAGAAGATAGGTTGTCATTTGTAATTCATGATACCAAAAGGATGGATGGGCAAGTAAGGTTCTAACAATGTTGTTAATGGTTCGAATTTTTCTTTCCGCTTTTCCATTTTGAGATGACGTATGTGGACACGAGAGACGAAACGACAAACCATTAGTTTTGCAAAAATCCCAAAATGGCCCATTATCAAATTCTCTACCATTATCACATTGAATATTTTTAATGTCCCGTTCAAATTGAGTGCGGATGTATGCTCTAAAGGAGAGAAATGTGGAAAAAACTTATGACTTTTTAGACAAAGGAAACGTCCACAAAAATTAGAATAATCATCCAACAAAAGAGGATAATATCTATGACCCGAAAAGCTCAAAACGGGAGATGTCCAAATTCACTATGGATAATATCAAATGGCATAACAGTACGAGAATTAGAAGCAACAAAAGGCAACTTAATATGTTTTCCAAGAGAACAAGAGTGATAAACATGAGAATTACGAGTTATAGTACACTCAATAATTTTTTTAAGGGATGCAAAAACAGGTGATCCCGGATGACCCAAACGTTCATGTTATAAAAAAGGAGCTAAAGCTACAAATGTGGATGGTAATGTGGCTTGATGTGTGATTGTGGTGATTGGATATAGCTCGCCCCGACTATCACATCTCATTAGACGCATCCCCATCTGAAAATCCTTCACGGAAAACCCAAAAGGATCAAATTCAACAGAACCCAATTATCAGTGGTAAATTTTCTAACTGAAATCAAGTTTTTAATTAATTGAGGAGCGTGAAGGAAATTTTTTAAAGTTAATGGTGGATTCGGGGGAGACAAGTTTGTAGTACCATAACCTCGAATTGTAATTGAATGGTCATTTCTGATAATTATACCACGATTATTGCTCAAATTAAAATAGGACGAGAGATTACCTTGTGAGGACGTCATATGAGACGTTACACCGGTGTCCATGTACCAATTTACGTCGGGCGGATTAACCCCACGAGTGTGCATCGCGGTCTCGATATCTGTCGGGGTCGCCATTGTCGAGTGGGCCTGCTGCCACTGGCTCGGCAGTGGCCCAAGAATTCCTTGCTGCTGGGCTGGTTGCTGCTGGGTCGCTAGCCGATAATTGGGCCTGGCCCAGTTTCTGGCTGGATAGGGGTAGGGAGGCACGACCCAAGGCCATTGCCAAGCCTACGGTGTCAGCCCACTGCCCCAATATGCCCTCGGCTGGCGGTTGCTGCTGGTCGCCGCCGCCCTTTCCACAACCGCGACCACCTCCGCAGTTTTTGCCTCCATTACCGCTATTTCATCATTTTTGCCACGGTTTGGAGAATTTTCAAATTGTGAAGAATTATCCTCGGACGGGGCGGCAACCATGGCGGAAATCGACACGGTAGCTATCTTTCTGGCAAAACCCGTTTCTTCTAGGATGAGCATAGAGCGAGCTTGGTAAAACGGTGGAAGAGGATTGCTTTGAAGGATAAGCGTACCCACTCCACTATATGCGTTGGTGAGGCCAGCAACCAGTTGTAAAACAAGACGATTGTTAGTTACCAGCACCCCGACGTTCTTGAGTTGGTCCGACAAAACCTTGAGTCGTTGACAATATGCGAATGCATTGGGAAAATCTGTCATGTCGGTGGTGGAGAATTCCTGCTCAAGGGTGACGACCCGGGAATTTTTATTGTCTTGAAATATGTCGCGTAAGCGATCCCAAGCCTCCATTGCCGTAGAGTCAGGTTCAATAATTGTATGCAGCAAATCGCTAGAAATAGTGTCATAAATTCACTGAAGAACTGTCGCATCGAGGGTTAATCATAATTCTCTTTCTTCATCGATTTTCGGCACCCTCTCCTTGCCTTTTTCCAGCCGAATTATGTGATGAATAACCCGGTGCGATCGGCAATGAATCTTGAAGAGCTCCACCCACGTTGCATAATGGATGTTTTCTATCTCAAGAGTGATGGAAAGATGGGATTTAATGTTTGAAACTGTGAGAGCTGGATGAAAAGAGGATTTCGAGTCAGACATGGCTGATGGGAGAGGTTGGTAGTCGGCGGCAAAAGGAGAAGGTAGGGGGGCCGACGGCACAAGAAAGGAATTTAGGGTTTCAGGAACTTTCCCTAGACTCTTGATACGATGTAAGAATTATTCTTCCTTACCTATTTCATTCCAAAGTCATAGTACATATTCTAAAATACAAGCATAATCCTAGGCTACAATTACGGTAAGTAATACCTAAAATATACATTTACCATATATAGAATATACATAATTATGACTAAATATATTTGGCTATTCTATCACTGACAATGGCTTCCTAACCGTGCTTCTCCAAGACAATATAAGCGGCCTCCAAGTCCTACATCAGAATCATTGGGTAGATGTTCCCCCTACTCCCGGAGCTCTCGTGGTTAATATAGGAGATATACTACAGGCAACTAGTGTTACATTTAGCACATATGTACCATATACATACTTGTCGTATCACTTATGTTATATATGTAGGTTGATAGTTTTGACTCAATCATTTTCAGCTTATATCAAATAACAAGTTCAAAAGTATTGAACATACTGGCAAATAAGGTTGGTCAAAGGGTATCAGTGGCATGCTTCTTCACGACAAGTTTTCTGCCAACACAAAGGTTATATGGACCTATCAAAGAGTTGATATCGGAACACAATCCTCCGAGGTACAGGGAAACGACAACTAAGGAGTTCGCAACTTATTACGATAGCAAAGGGCTGGATGGTACTTCATCTCTGTTGCATTTTAGGCTTTAGACTAAATAGTTGAGTATTCTGGAGATGATAGATATATTGTATCAAATAAGGTTTGTACAACTATATACGTGAAATTATGTGTAATCTTAAAAGTATGCTCCTTATAACGGAGCCAGAAATCTAAGTAACGGGATTTAAAAAACAATTATGTTAAGGAAATTCAACAACTTATATACGTAAATAATATATATATATACCCTATCTACGTACATAGTATAATTTTTCAATGAAGGGGTTCAATAGACCCCCCCTGCACCCCTCTGGCTCCGTCCCCTATATGTAACCATCAATAAATTTTACTCAAAAATAAGTAGTTTTTATGATTATTCTTAGAAGCACTTCTTCAATTATTTTACTGAATAAGGGAGAATCAATAAGATTTACAAGTCATGAAAGTATTTGGTAGTATGAACAGAGGAGCAGAATCATCATAAAAGGAAAAAACATACAAAAATTCCAAGGCTTTAGCTAAGAGTATCTCAAATGATGCCAAAACATACTCTTCTTTTATGTCTTTTAAGGTGAAGATCAATAGATTTAGGAGAGTGATGGATGTCTTTAAAGCTTAAATATCTTTATATATTTTTTCATTTTTGGAGTTATTGGATATAAAAACATCAGATCTTTGTTGATTTTTCTATTTTCTTTAGTTTGATTGGCAGTTAGGAAGCATTCAATGATGAAAAGGATTGCAATTAGAACTCAAACTCCAATTGCAGAATTTGTTTTTTTCTTGAAATATCATCTTGTATATGAATTTGTTCAATTATTACTTGTTCTCAAACTCATTGAATCATGTTATCAATTGATAGGGACTATCATATGACATAATAAAGTATTATTATCATGTTTAAATTACTATTAAAAATTTATATTTTTCTAAAATGGCCAGTAGCTACATCCCGCTAAATGTTGGTGGAAAAATCTAAATATTGTTTTCACACGAAAAAATTATAAAGTTTCTCAATGTTTCAATGGAAACATGTTTCCTAGCATGCATTCTCCCAGTGAGCTTGTTTGATGGCAATGAAGTGAAAAAATCATATTTTGTAGCACAAATTTTCACTGAATGCCGATGGAAAAATCTCTATTTTAATAGTGAATAGTGTTACTTTAATTAATTAATTATTTTTTTAGCTAAAAGAGTAGCCTAGCCTATATATACCAAGTGATCGATTATGATAAATGGTGTAGTTGAGCAGAAATCATATCTGTTGATAATTGACACGAGTCAATTTATGATTTACGTATCCATAGTTCTATTAGACTTGTGCAAAATGGGCTTTGAGATTTGGGGTTTTCGATAGTTCATTAGGCTTATGTTTTCAACCAGTCGTCTTTATTTGCTTTGGTTTATTATAGATTATTAGGCTTTTATTTTGGTACATAATTCCTCATTTTTATGATTTATTTTAAATTGTTTGAGTTTATATTTTACAGAGTCATTTGTATTTGCATAATGTTTTTGATAGAAAGTAAAGGTAACTGAAAGTAATAGCAACAGATCGAACATCTTCACTCATATATAGCAAAACATAAAAAAGCTTTCATCTATGAAAGCCCAGATGCTTCCATTACTTTCATAAATAAAAGTTTTACAAAATATACATAAAAACTAATCTATTAGGGAGTAGAAAGAGGGTGATCAGATCATCAAGCTCTTCTCCGAGCCTTTTAAGGATTACATGCAGAAAATGCGAAGCCCCGCGGGATGTACATTTCCATCCGTTGTCTGTCTTCACAAAGCCCCCTAAGCCCATGAAGAGACGTTCCGTGTTATTTCTCAGGAGAAGTATGTCGGGTGAAGGACATTGATGGCGGTGATGATGATGGTGTGGTGGGTGAGCCTGAATCCTTTTTGTCATTTTCTTCTGTAGAGTAGCGTAGTGGACCATTATCTTTAAGGACTTTCCTGATCCTCTACATAACGAAGATAAACAATTTAATACTATAATAGATCTTATCATAAACCTAAGTATAAAGATCCAAGCAACTAATATACAAAATACCAAACTGTTCAAGATAAACAGAAAAGGATTTTTGACAAATCAGAACAGAATTTAGAATACATAAATAATGTAGTTAAAACCTGTAACTTAAAAAAGTTACCTACTCACACAGAACTAAATAATTTGTTTAAAGAAAACCTAAGTTTGACTACCTAGAAACTAAGCAAAGACTTAGAATTGTTAAATAATAAAATCTCTAAAATAGAAGAAACAGTCGAACAGCTAAAGAAAATCTCTCTTTCATGAGCAGATTGACATTAACTCAAGACGAAGCGTTAAGAATAATAGAAAAAGGTTTGCCATTACCCGCAGATTATAAAGAATACATACCTACTGCAAAGTCAGACCAGATAATTTTAAAACAAAATATCATCACAGTATCCTTAATACTAGATCTTATTAGAAAGATAGAACTTATAGGATTAAAATTAGAAGCAGTAAGCGAACGCGTAAAAGTTTTAACAGAAGAATTTAAAGGAAAAACTATACAAAAAGATAATAATATAGACGAGTTAATAGATAAATTAAACAGAGTAGAAATAACATCTAAACAAGAAAAGACCAAGATAATTAGAAAACAACAAAAATGGACTTTCTTTCAATTAGATCAAGAACCGAAAGAGAAGAACCTAGAATAAGTGTCTCTGAAGACAAGATAGGAAACAATTTAATATCTAGAATATTAAACAGAAGAACTCCAGAGGAAAACAATAGACAGCTTAGTAAAATAATAAATGTAGACAGAGATATTAGTATCTTTCAACAACACCAATTAAAACTTTTAAATCCTAGAATATTATATAGCACAGGGAAATTCGCTACAACAGCTCAGCTTTATAGACACTATAGAGAAGAACAGTTATCTGTTCTAGCAAACAATGTAAGTAGTATAAATCTAATAAATTTAGAATCAGTAAAACGGATAAAAAAGACTACTAGAACCCTTATGCATTTAGGTTTAATAGTTATAGGTTTAAAAGGATTAACAGAAAGAATCTAGGAAGTAAAGTATTATTAGTCATTTATGACGATAGATGGACATATATGAAGAAATCTATCATAGGGATGACAGAAGTAGACATGAGTAATAACGGAGGAATATTTTACCTCAGCCCAGACTTCATAATGAATGTAGAAGAATTTGGTAAACATATAAAAATAGGAATTCAGACCAAAGGATATGAAGAAATGTATAACGGCAATAATTTATTTTTATGTGTAGGATTCTTAGGAAAGATGACCGATAAAAGTAACACAAAGTTTAAAGTAAAAATAAATGATGTAGTAGAAATAATGGGAAACAAAGGAATTAATCTAATAAAACCCATAAAGATAGATCCAGAAGAATATGCTGGACTAGAATGGAAATTAGAACATTTTAATAAAAAGACAAAAATGTTACAACCAAAGTCTCACTTGGTATATACAAACCCCCAAGGTGAAACATCTATAAGGTTTACAGACTATAATTACATTCCTCAAAAGGATAATGAAGAAGAAAGTACAATAGATGAATCCGAAATAACAGAGACTACATTTATGAATTTAGAATTAATCCAAGAAGGTTTTGAGGTAGACATCGCTTTAGAACAAGCAAAAAACCTGCATCAACAAAAACCAGGAATGCTATTTAGATGTAAAGGATGCAAGTTAGATAACTTAAATTTAGAAGAAACGATAGATCACTTTAAAAAATGTGAGATCAGAACTGATAATCAAGGATATAGACAAGAACAAACTTATCAACAAAAAACAGATGAGCTTGAAGCAATATGGGAAGACATCCTTGGAGAAGATGAAGATAATATATATATATATATATATATATATATATATATATATATATATTATTGATAATCTTAGAGATGCTATTTTTATAAAGAGATCAATCATTATATTACCAAAAAAAGAAGATAGTTGTTATAAAGGGTAGTTTACAAAAGATAGTTGTTACTATTATATGTAAAAAGTTATCATAAAGACGTAAAATATAACATAAAAGATCGATTCCGAAAAGTTTAACTGTTACATACAGGTGTTGTTATATTAAAATGTCGTTATATAGAGGGTCTCACTATACTAATCAATTCCCCCCCCCCCCCCCTTAATATATGAGTATCATCTGAGTATCTCATATGCGGCTATATAAGGGTTGAGTCTGGCGTCTAAAGAGCATATTTTTAAGCCAAAATTCTAAAAGGGATGTGGACTGCATTATAAATCAAAAGGGGTTTATCGTGTAGTCTCCATGAGTTGTCTATAATTTTAACTGAACCTTACCGTTGCTTGATGCGTCTCCAATTTTAAAAAATATTTTGCTTGCAAATGATTGAGCCCTACACAATTGGAAAATCATGTATGGGCTGTGTACCCCTACGCGATTTGAAAAACCCAAATACTCTCAATTTATATGAGGTGGTTTGACTGGACATAAAGTTTAAGAAATAAAGAAAGATATTTGAATTTTGTGGTTTAAAATAAGTCAAATATATTTGTGTGGTTATAATAAAAAAATGTGTCATTCTTTTTAGGGCTAATTAAAAAGAAAAGCGTTTTATAAATTGAGAAAGATAAAAAAAAAAAAAAAATTAAAGGAGCTTGAAGCGAAGCCATTGAGGTAGAGAGAGAAATGGCGATCGAAATTGATTTAGAGTTGAATACGTAAAAAGCCCACTTAGCTCTGCCAGCTATCCTCCCCCCAAGTTCCATTTTTATGAAGTGGACAACTTCTAACTTTTATATTCCCTGTATGTACTAATTTATGTAATAGGACTATGCTTTAATAAGGTATAGAATTCAAGAAAAACAATTAAATTTATAATCTAAAATAAATTAAATATATATATATTACTTTTTCTGTCTCAATTTATGAATCATCATTCCCTTTTTGGTCTATCCCAAAAAGAATGTCACATTTTTATATTTAAAAATAATTTAACTTTATGAAATGATTTACAACCACATTTATAAAAGATTTATTTTGAACCACACATTTCAAAAGTCTTCCTTTCTTTCTTAAACTTTGTGTCAAGTCAAATTGTGTCACATAAATTGGGACCGAGGGAATATTCCATATCATTCCATTAAAGTTAAAAAAAAATCTTTTTACTAAAAACTAAACTGCACCATATAAATCAAGACAAAAAAAATACAATTTTTAAAGTATTGATAATTGATAATTTAGAAATTTGTGATTATATTAATTTCATGTAATTCTTACATATCTAAATTCAATGTAAAAAAAATAAAACTTGAGTGATTTTACACATAATAATTAAGATTTGATGATATTTTTATTTTGAACACAATGATTTTATAGAACAGTACTGCAACCCTTTTTCTTAATGAGAGTGAGCTCGTGAATTATAAATGAAGAGCATGTAAAAGAGGAGAAGCAATTATTTGGAATAAACCCAAATAAGACCCAACTTCAAAGTTGAGTCCTTTTTGCAACTGCACCATAATTTCTCAGTAGACAATTAGATGACCTATTTTACATAATTGGGTTCAAAAAAAATATTTGGATTTTGCAAATTGTGTAGGGGTACACGATCTGCCAATTGGTTTTTAAACAAAAACAAAAAAATAAAATGATTTGCAAATCGGGTAGGGCTCCACGATTTGCAAGTAATTTCTTATTTTAAATTGAAAACGCAACTGACGACGGTAAGGTTCCGATAAAATTATAGACAACTTGTGGGGGGCTACACGATAAATCCCTTTTGATTTATCACGTAGTCCACAACTCCTTTTGAAATTTTGGTTTAAAAAACATGCCCTTTAAACGCCGTACTCTATAAGGATTTTTAAGGAAGTTTATAAAGGCCAGGAGATTTTAAGCTGATTAGATACTCAGATTCCCTCACACAAATATAACCAGCATAAGAATTCATTAAGCTATAGTAAGATATATAGACCATTTGAATTTTATTGTGATTTTTAACTAATTGAGTAGATTTTAGCCGTTTAACACTCATTAAGGAATAGAAAGACATGTTATATTAAATTGTTTATATTTTAAATGGATTAAAAAGGAAGGAAGAATTACATTTAAGCACAGTGTGTATATATGCACTCTGGAAATTTATGTTGCTTGGACTCTCCAAAAATGTTGACGTACTCGAGCCGGATCCTCCAATAGTTATAAAGAATCCGACACATATCCAATGATATTTTTAAAAAGTCCAAGCAACATAGCTGGAAATACCAATCTCAAAGCTTAAACAAAAAGAATGAAAAAAAGGAAATTTAAAGAGTTAAAATCTGACATTTAATCTAAAAGTTGTTAGTGTCAATCAAGTATCATCAATGATGAAATGAATTGAGCACAATAATAACTCAAAATAACTTGAAATCAACAACAATGAATTCAGCAAATTGAAAACACATACTAACTTGGTATCGATAGAGGCCTGCTTGATGCAGTGTCCTAAGACAAAAAATTGCCCCCACTTGTGCTGCAGTTTTACGGACGTCTGTCTAGATGATACAACTATCTAAGTGAGAGTTCTAGCACAAGAACTTCACTTCTGGCGAATTTACTATATGTGTTCTTCAGAAACTTGTTTTGAAGAAGAAAAAGTAGAAGCCACAATCTTAAATCATTAATTGTGAAAAAACTGATTGATTGTAGTTTTTCCTGTCTTGTTGTATATCTTTCCAACCAAGTGATCAACATCCTTTATATAGAGTAGCATATGAACAGTTGCAACCATTTATACCAAATGTTGTAATTGATCTGAAAAGTTGCAACCTTTGATTCGAATTTTCTGTCTGTTGATCACTTTATTTCTTCTTAATTCCATACAAGTTCCAACAATACCCCACATTTGGATAGAAAATAAGATAATAAGGAACTTTTCGTTATTTCTGAACAACGCGATATGACATGCATCGGAAAAGGTGTCTTGTGGACTTGAACCGTTCGTAGTGAATACCTATCGGATCTACTTTGTGAAATAGTGGACGAAATGTCTTGAACTATTCACATTTTATAGTAAATCAAGACAACAAGTATCACACAGATCATATCAACATATTTCAATTCTTACGGTTGTGTTCATTTCGGTCGTGAACAACTCCTTCGTGAGATTTTCTAGAGAACGTAGCCATATCGGTTCTCCCAGATGCAACCTCACATCAATCTCATATAGGTAATACCAAACAAGAATAGTATGTACTATCCCACCATAGACTTTTAGTATTATTAAGAATAAGATTCAGTCCTAAAAACATCAACGGATTAACACACTTAGTACACCATAGGAATGAGCATATGTGTGTTTTATGCTCCTTGAATCTTCCCCAACTAGTTTTCCTATTGAACCTAAACCATGGGATCTCCAATTATGATAGGTTAGGTTTCCGCCAGTTAACGACTCATTATGTTGGCTTTAAGCCCATTCCCCTCGATGTAAACACGACTTGCTCTCTGTTAAGGCCTTTTGTCAAAGGATCCGCTATATTATCCTTTGATCTCACATAATCAATGGAAATAATTCCATTCTTCAGCAAGCTTCGTATTGTATTATGACGTCGCCTTATATGTCTCGACTTGCCATTGTATATCTGATTCTTTGCCCTCGTCAGGGCAGCCATACTATCACAATGTATGCAAATGGCTGTCACAAGCTTTGTCCACAACGGAATACCTTCTAGGAAGTTTCTGAGCCATTCTGCCTCTTCGGCAGCTTTGTCTAAGGCTACAAACTCTGCTTCCATAGTTGATCGCGTATTTACCGTTTGCTTTGATGATTTCCAAGATACCAACGCTCCACCAAGTGTAAATACATAACCACTTGTGGACTTACTTTCCGACTGGTTGGACATCCAATTAGCATCACAATATCCTTCTAACACAGGAGGATATTTTGTATAATGCAATCCATAGTTCATTGTATGTTGTAGATATCAGAGTGCTCGTCTTAGTGCAAACCAGTGATCCTTTCCAGGATTATGTGAGTATCGACTTAGTCGACTCACTGTATATGCTAAATCCGGTCTCGTACAATTCATTATGTACATCAAGCTTCCAAGAACTTGTGTATATTCCAATTGAGACACTTTCACCTTCATTCTTCTTAAGGTGACTAGCAGGATCAAATGGTGTAACAACCGGTTGATCATCATAATGTCCAAATTTTCTGAGGACCTTTTCAACATAATGGAATTGTGTAAGATGTAACCATCAGAATTCTTTTGAATTCTAATACCAAGAATGACATCCGTTATTCCCATATCCTTCATATCAAAAGCGGCATGCAACATCTTCTTAGTTTGATTAATTACATCTTTATTTGTTCCCATAATTAGCATATCATCAACAAATAAGCATATAATGACACATGCATCTTTACATTGTTTAATGTAGACACATTTATCACATTCATTTATTTGAAAATCATTTGATAATAATGTATTATCAAACTTTTCATGTCATTGCTTTGGAGCTTGTTTAAGTCCGTATAAAGACTTAATCAATTTACAAACCTTTCGTTCTTGACCTTTAACTTCGGGTTTGTTCCATGTAAATTTCTTTATCTAATTCACCATTCAAGAATGCGGTCTTCACATCCATTTGGTGTATTTCCAAATTGTGAATCGCCGATATAGCAATTAACGTTCTTATAGACGTAATTCTCGTTACAGGTGAGTAGGTATCAAAGAAATCTACACCGTCTTTTTGTCGAAACCCTTTGGCCACTATACGAGCTTTGTATTTTTCTATAGTATCATCAGGCCTTAATTTCCGTTTAAAGATCCATTTATGGCCTAGTGATTTTTGTCCCGGAGGGAGATCAACCAATATCCATGTATTATTTTGCACAATGGATTCTACCTCACTTTGAATAGCCTCTTTCCAATAAGGTGCTTCAGATGATTCCATAGCAGCCATATATGTTTGAGGTTCTCCTTCAATGAAAAGGACGTGAAGTCCGGTCCAAAATCTTTGGAAATTTTCCCACATTTACTCCTCCTTGGTTCAGAGATTTTTTCTTGAACAGATGAAGTAATATTTTTATCATTATTAGTGTTTTGGTTTGACTCATCTTGAGGTAGTGTCCTTTTCTTATGATTAGGAACATTTTTATCCTTGTCTGTGTAAGGAAAAATATCCTCAAAAAATTCTGCTTCAGCAGATTCCATAAGTGTGTTTTTGTGAATACCTTCAACATCGGAATGATACACCAAAAACTTATATGCTACACTATTAGTGGCATGACCAATATATATGCAATCCACCATTTTTGGTCCAAGTTTAGTTCTCTTTGGTAAGGGAACTTGAACTTTCCCTAGGCAACCCCACACTTTCATCCGTTTGAAAGTAGGCGATCTTCCTCTCCATAACTCATAGGGAGATTGGTCATTTTTCTTTTGAGGAATTTTGGTCAATATCATATTTGCAGTAATTAACGCCTCACCCCATAGACTAAGGGGTGCACCCGAACTAATCAACATTGAATTCATCATATTCTTCAATGTTCTATTTTTACGTTCGGCAACTCCATTTTGTTTTGGAGTATATGGCGCAGTGGTTTGATGAACTATACCATGAGTAGAACATAATTCTTTGAACTCATTTGATTGATATTCACCACCTCTGTCTAACCTTAGAATCTTAATTCTTTTGTCAAGTTGGTTTTCCACTTCTGCTTTGTATGTTTTAAACATGTTCAAAGCCTCATCTTTGGTATGTATTAAGTATACATAACAAAATTTACTGCAATCATCTATGAATGATATATAGTAATTCTTTCCTCCACAAGATGGGGTTGCTTGGTAATCACATAAATCACTATGAATTAAACCAAGCACTTCATTTGATTTCACTACAGATTTATGAGGATGACTTGCATATTTTGATTCTATGCAAACTCCACACTTGGTCATTTTGTTCATAGAGCAATTTGGCAATATGCCTAACTTCACAATTCTTTGTAAAGAGCGATAATTAACATGACCTAATCGTGAATGCCATAAAGAAGGGGAATCAACCATATACATAGAAGCAGTGCTAACCTGCATTTTCATTAATAATGGCAATTGCCTTAGTAGGTACAACGGATAGTTTGAAGAGTCCCTCACTGAGGTAACCCTTCCCTACATGCAACCCACCCTTGGTGAGTACAAATTTGTCAGATTCAAATACAATTTTGAAGCCCTTGTTACTAAGAACAGGCCCAGAAATCAAATTCTTACAAATTTCAGGCACGTGCAACACATTAGTGCACAAGATCATTCCCGGAAGTGAGTTGTAAAGTCACCTTCCCTTTCCCTTCCACTTTCACAGAAGCAGCATTCTCTACGAACAATGGTTCTCCATCCTTAATGGCCTGGTAGGATGAAAACATATCATTTTCAGAACATATGTACATTGTAGCACCCGTGTCCATCCACCAATCGGTTGAATTTGTAACCAGATTTGCTTGAGCCGCCACAACCCCAATGAATTGGTTTTTAGTTTCAGCCCGATTGGATTGGTTGACATTACTCGAACCTCCAACACTACCACCTTGATTCTTGCGAAGGCGACAATCTTTTGCTCTGTGTCCAGGTTTGCCACATACCCAACAGATCCTGATTGTGGTTTCTTGAATGCATTGGTCCTTTGTGGGGCGAATGCATTCCTCCCGATTGCAAAAGATGGCTTGGCACCATTAAATTTGCCCTTGCCTTTCTAAAACTTGGCCTTAGAAACATTGCCTTCAACCATGTTGGCACTAGGCTCCAATGAAACAACATCTGCCTTTTCATTCTTCCGGTTATCTAGATAGAAGTGGATCCTGGACCCGATTCGGATCTGGTGGATCCAGATCCGTTTTATAGGATATGGATCTTCAAAATTTGGACCCGACGGATCCGGATCGGATCCGAATCTGTTTCTGACGGATCAGATCTGGATTTGAATCTTGTATTTGAGATTTGTATCTGGTCCAGATTCGACCCGTGGATCTGTTTTTTATTAAATATATTCATAATTTAGAATGTAATTTTATAAATATTTTTTTTAAATTGCTAAGCACATCCTTGCAAGTTTAATTCTCAAAATAAATTTAATTTATCCCCGCGTTAACTCAAAAACCAAAAAATAAAGAGGTAACTTCGATAATAAAATCAATGTTATATTAGTGAATGCCTAATATCTCCATAGACAAATAGTTAAAATTATATTCACTTTATTTATAAAGATTCCAAGCACATGCAAGTTCTGCATTGTGAAAATACTAGTCAGCATTTTCCACAACTATTGTCATTGTCCAACATTTTCAATTAATAGCTCACAATCAAAACGAGACAACGAACAAAATATCTCATATGAACATTTCAAAATTGAAACATAGTAAAATGTTAGCTAAATAAAAATCGTTTGTCAGTTCAAAAAAACATTCTTAGCAAGTTACATTTTTACATGTGGAGATCCGATCCGTGGACCCGGTGAATCCGATGGATCCGAATTTGGATATGATTTTTATGGACCCGATAGATCTGGATCCGGATCTGAATTCAAGTATGAAAAATTGATCCGGATCTGGATCTAATAGGATCCGGTCCAGATCCGATCCGTTGCCATCCCTACGATTATCCTCTTCAACTCGAATTTTCAAAACCAATTGCTCAAAATTATTTCCTCGGTTAGATGCTTAAGACAAACCTTAAAATCCTTCCATGAGGGAGGTAATTTTTCAATAATAGCACCAACAAGGAAATTCGGGTTAAGGCTCATACCTTCAACCTCTTACTCAGGAACAATGATTTGGAGTTCCTCCACTTGCTTGGCAACCGCCTTGGCATCACTCATCTTAAAGTTCAGAAACTTTCCGATGACGAACTTCTTGGAACAAGCAACCTCAGTTTTGTACTTGTTCTCCAACGATTGCCACAACTCCCGTGCCGTTCTGAACGTGAAGTAGATGTCGTAGAGAGAATCATCCAAGGCATTGAGAATATAGTTTCTGCAAAGAAACTCCTGACTTTCCCAAGTTTGAATGTCTTTCAGCCTTATCCGCATCAGTCAAAGTATTCTCCCCTTCTCCTTCTGGAAAAGCCATAGGAGCCTCAGCAATCAATACGTTTTCCACGTGAAGAGTTGTCAAGTAAAACAACATCTTCTGTTGCCAGCGTTTGAAATCAGAACCTTTGAATTTCTCAGGTTTCTCAACATGATTTTTCACCGTTGACGATCCAGATTGATCCATCTTTGCAAATCAGAAAATTGAATTCTTTGAAAAATTTTGCAACCTCAACAAATCAGAAAAAAAAGAACTTTTCTGAATTTTTTTTTATTATTTTTTTGAATAATTTTTGTCTTAGATTGTTAGTATCAATCTAGTATCATCAATGATGAAATGAATTGAGCACAATAATATAATAATAACTCAAAATAACTTGAAATCAACAACAATGAATTCAGCAAATTAAAAAACACATACTAACTTGGTGTCGATAGAGGCCTGCTTGATGCAGTGTCCTAAGACAAAAATTCGCCCCCACTTGTGCTGTAGTTTTACGGACGTCTGTCTAGAGGATACACCTATCTAAGTGAGAGTTCTAGCACAAGAACTTCACTTCTGGCGAATTTACTATATGTGTTCTTTAGAAACTTGTTTTGAAGAAGAAGAAGTAGAAGCCACAATCTTAAATCATTAATTGTGAAAAAACTGATTGATTGTAGTTTTTCCTGTCTTGTTGTATATCTTTCCAACCAAGTGATCAACATCTTTTATATAGAGTAGCATATGAACAGTTGCAGCTATTCATACCAAAGGTTGTAATTGTTCTGAAAAGTTGCAACATTTGATTCGAATTTTCTGTCCGTTGATCACTTTATTTCTTCTTAATTCCATACAAGTTCCAACAAAAGCTTGAACTATCTATTTTTGTGGGCTAATAACGTGCAATGTGTGATAATTTCATCTAAACATTTAATTATTGTAATGACAGATAATATATTTTTGTTTACTCAATTATATGTTCTATAGTTCTTAATATTGACATCCAAAATTTATATGAACCAAGATATATCTTTCAAAATTGTTAGACAGACTTGACCCCGAGCTATTAAAGCTGGCATATAGTCAACACAAGTATATATCATTGAAGATGCTCGATCACATTAGGTACTTAATTGAGACCCATCATGTCTGAATAGGGATGGCAATGGATTGGATCTGGACCGGATCCTACTAGATCTAGATCCAGATCCGTTTTTCATAACCTGAATCCAGATCCGGATCTAGATCTGTCGGGTCCATAAAAATCAGATCCAAATCCGGATCCATCGGGTCCATAGATCGGATCTGGATCCACATGTAAAAAAATTTGTCTTGCTAAGATTTTTTTTTGAACTGACAAACGATTTTTACTTAGCTAACAGTTTACTGTGTTTCAATTTTGAAATGTTCATATGAGATATTTTGTTTGTTGTCTCGTTTTGATTGTGAGCTATTAATTGAAAATGTTAGACAATGACAATAGTTGTGAAAAATGCTGACTAGTATTTGAGCAAAATGCAGAACTTGCATGTGCTTGAAATCTTCACAAATGAAGTTAATATAATTTTAACTACTTGTTTATGGAGATGTTAGTCATTCACTAATATAACATTGATTTTATTATCGAAGTTACCTCTTTATTTTTTGATTTTTGAGTTAACGCGGAGATAAATTAAACTTGTTTTGAGAATTAAACTTGCAAGGATGTGCTTAGCAATTTTAAGAAAATACTTATAAAATTACATTCTAGGTTATGATATATTTAATAAAAAACAGATCCACGGATCGGATACGGATCTCAAATACAAGATCAAGATCCAGATCCATATCCGATCTGTCATAAACGGATCAGGGTCCATACCGATCCATTTCCTGATGCTGGACCAAATGTATGAACTATGGCAGCAAGAAAAGAAAAGGTGTGTGACAAATTCATCCATCTGCTGGCACAACACACAAGTTCTGTCAATGTCCGCATGGAGAACTTTGTCCTTGGTTCTCAACCTCGTTTTAATACTTAACCAAAGGATGAATGCATGTTTCGGGATGATACAAACATTCCAAACGTCACGATTCCAATGCACTTTAGTGCCGCGTAGCGTGAAGAAGTCATACGAAATGCGGCTGCCTGAAGTGGACGATGTTGGATCATTCCAACTAGCAAGAAAAATTTCCGCCTGAGCTATAAACCCCGCGGAAGTCAAAATCTGGTCCCTAATATTAAGCATTCGTTTGATTAGGGGAGAGTCCTGACTCTTACCCTTCCAAGTCCAGATGTTGTCTCGACTTAGATACTTTTGTGAAATCCATTTGATCCATAAGGTATCTTTCTTTTGATGGATGTTCCAAAGACATTTAGCAAGGAGGGACCGGTTCTATGCCTTCATATCTCTAAAGCCAAGGCCACCTTCATGTTTCGGCAAACAACATTCAGCCCAAGACACAAGAAGGTGGTTAGAGTGCCATAAGAACTTGCGGCATAGGCTAACAATCTTGTCGCAAACAGTGGCTGGAACCGGTAGGATGGATAACCAAAAACACTTGGCACCTTGAAGAACTGATTTGATGAGTTCCTTCCTACCCGCGTAAGAGAGGGTGATACTAGACCAAGTGTTGGTATATGAAGCAATCTTGGTAATGAAAGGCTCGTAATGAACCAGCCTAAGCTTATCGGCTGCCAACGGGATACCAAGGTACTGGAAAGGCATAGAGCCAGTGTCAAAACTGGTGATCTCCTGAATATCATCAAGTTCGTGGTCCGATATTCCAGCTGTGTAAAGGCTGGATTTGGTGGCATTGACGCTCAAACCAGAACAGTTCCGAAAGTTATCTAAACAATCCATAAGGATCTGGACAGAAGTGGTGTCGCCCCTCGACATAAGCATTAAATTATCAGCAAAGGCTAAGTGGGTGATCCTAAGGTTACCACACTTCGGGTGGTAGTTAAAAGCAGCCCCTCTCGTTCTGCTATTTAGAAGCCTGGACATATATTCAAGGCAGATGACAAAGAGATAAGGGGAAAGAGGATCTCCCTGCCAAAGCCCTTTTTGCCCTTTGAAGTGGCCATGGATACTGCCATTGATAGCAACAGAATACGAAGTCGTGGAAACACATTCCATAATCTGGGACACAAAAGGTTCAGGAAAGTTAAGCCCGATGAGGATGGTTGTAAGGAATTCCCAATTAACCGAATCAAAAGCTTTACGAATGTCAACTTTCAACATGCATCTATTCGAAACCCTTTTATGGTTATAACCCCTCAAGAGCTCCTGGGCAAGGTGGATGTTATCTGTCATACTTTTGCCCTGTATGAATGCGGATTGCGCACGATCAATAAGAGAGTCGAGGACGATTTCGACCCTTGCCGCCAAAATCTTCGTGATAACCTTATAGAAAATATTACAACACGATATAGGCCTGTAATCAGTGATGTTGGGGCAGTGGGTAGATTTAGGGACAAGAGCAATAATCGTGTGATTGATTTGCTTGAGGAGCTTGCCCCTATTGAAGAACTCCTTAATAGCATCGCAGAAATCCTTGCCGACAATATCCCACGATTTCTTGTAAAAACCAGCCGAGAACCCGTCCGGACCAGGGGCTTTATCATCCCCAATGTCAAACACGACTGCTTTAATGTCTCTGTCAGTGACTTCCCTGATAATATCAACAAACTGTTCTGGAGATAACTTGTTGCCCGAGTGTATGACCCACATGTCAATAGGCTGACAAGGGTCTTTGGTACCTAGGAGCCCCTTATAGTAATCTAGGAATTCCTTTACTACTTGGTCATTGGAAATCGTGAGAGAACCATCCTCCTTGGTAATAGCAGCAATATAGTTCCGCTTAGTATTTCTTTTGACCATACCGTGGAAGAACCTGGTGCACCTATCGATGTTCTTCATATGCTCACATTTGGCAAGCTGCCTAAGGAAGCTTATCTCAGCTTCACAAAGAATGACAGATTTATGCCTGAGTTCCTCTACCCGTAGATGTTTCTGATTATCATGCAGGTTGTTCATGGCATCAATTTGGGCATTAGCAAGCTCATCTTTTGCCCTCTTTACACAAGTCGAAATATGGGAGTATTCCTTGTGGTTCAGTTGTTTAAGAGGGATCTTGAGACACTACAATTTCCGACAAAGAGAGTATTGCGCCGTACCCACTACGTTCTGTTCCCACACATTTGCAACAATGTTCCCAAAGCTAGGGTGTTGTGACCACATGTTAGAGAATTTGAACGGCCTATTGCTCCTCACTGTATGATCAATAATGGAGATAAAGCATAGAGAGTGGTCCGAGAAGGTCCCCGGAGGTCTAAAATTTATGTGATTGTACCAACCTGCCTGCAACCAGGGACCATTAATGAACGCCCTGTCCAATTTGCTAAACTTGCCTGCACGACTGAACGTAAAAGAGCATCCAGTGGAGTTCATATCGGCAAGCCCTAGCTCATTGCAACAATTAACAAAGTCTTTGGTGTCGTAGTTGGTGATAGGGGACATGTTACAACGCTCATCGTTATTCATGATAGTGTTGAAATCTCCCATGATAAGACATGGCTCTTGAAGTGAAGTACCATAATTCGAAGCATGGACCATAAGTCCCGTCTTGCTACAATAGAGTGAAAACCATAAACAAACGTAATTCGAAAACTCTTGGATGTGGTGATGCAAGTAGCATCACAGTGAATGGTTTGAGGACTAACATCGATTACATGGAGTCTAATCTTGGCTGGATTGAATAAAATAAATATTCTCCCAGATGTATGAGTGTTGAAATTATCAAGAACAACCCAATTGCGAAATTTTGATGACCAAAATTTGTTTAACGAGAGGGTGTTAAGCTTGGACTCAAGGATGCAGATTAAGTCGATGTTTTTATCGTGCACGAAGGAGGAAATCTCCTTTTGCTTGGAGGAGCCGTGCAAGCCCCTAATGTTCCAAAAACCGACAATCATTGGGATAACAGAAGAGAGGAAGTTCCTTCATGCTACCTTCGGTATTGGTGGTTGTATGGTTGTCTCCACAAGGGCCCTTCTTCAGAAGAGCATTGAAAGTCTTCATTCTGCTCAATGGTACGGTAAGGCTCTGTCCAGCGTTATTGGCTTTCAATTTCCCTCTTTTCTTAAATACAAAGAATTTATCGTCCTCCATGCCTTCCTTACCCACAGGTTCTATGTTCCCACGTTTCCCAACCTTATCTGAAAATCCGACAGTTTGTGCTTTTAGAATATCAATCCGACCTTTACCAACCCCGGTCTGAGTGCCCGCGAGTTGACCACCATTGTTAGCCACTATAGAGATAGTTTTTGCATAGCCTTGTGAAAAAGCTACGTCCAAAGAAGTCCTGCCCTTGTTAGGGGGCGTTTGATTAGTACTACATGCACCCGCATTAGTCTCCGGGCTGCATGGCTGGTCAACAAGAGCTCGAAAAATAGCAGATTGTTTTACGCCAGGGCTGATGGAGCAAAACCCGATATTATTATGTGCCTGGGTAGTAACCGAAAAAGTCCTACGTTTGCCTACCCTTGTCTGGTCACCCGCATGCTCGCCTACCAAATTCTCCTTAGTAAAAGTACGACCTTTGCCAACCCCGTCTGGCCCCCGCTGGTTGGCCACCAAGAGACTCCCTGCTCAAGTTCCCACCTGTACCAGCCCCGGTCTATGCACTCGCAAGTTGGCCACCAAATATCTCCAGATTCAAGTTCCCACCTGTACCAACCCCGGTCTGTGCACCCGCGGGTTGACCACCAAGGTTCTCCTGATTTAAGTTCCCACCTGTACCAACCCCGATCTGAGCACCCGAGGGTTGGCCACCAAGATTCTTCATAAGTAAATTCCCACATGTACCAACCCCAGTCTGTGTCCCCGAGGGTTGGCCACTTGGGTCCTCGAGATTTAGGTTCCCCCCTATACCAACCCCGATCTGGGCACCCGTGGGTTGGCCACCAAAATTCTCCCGATTTAAGCTCCCTCCGTACCAACCCCGGTCTGTGCACCCGCGGGTTGGCCTCCAAGATTCTCTCGATTTAGGTTCCCACCTGTGCCAACCCCGATCTGTGCACCCGCGGGCTAGCCACCAATGTTCTCAGTTGCGGTACCCCCTTCAATAGCAACCACAACTTGTTCTCCCGTGCCTAGGCTGACAGAGTTTCCGCCCTCTGTGTCATCGGAAGGGGATGCAAGATAAGTGTAGACAAGTTTAGGCAAATGAGTAGTGTTGTTGAGTTCCTTTGTTGGTTGCGGGCCTCTCTTCTTTTGGACACGTCTATTTAAATCTGCTAAATGCTTCTCGCATGTCGCGGTAGAGTGGTCAATCCTTCTACAAGTCTTACAGAATTCCGGCAGCTTCTCATATGTTATTCCCTGGTCTAGAGTGACACCCTCACATACATTCAGCTCAATGCAATCAATCAGATCTTTTGAGAAGTCAATTTCGACCAGCGCGAGAGCAAAGGAGGTTTGCTGCTTGCTATGGGTAAACTTGTCAATCTCAATTGGCTTTCCTATGCGCGAGAGTATACGACTTAAAGCTCTATCATTTCATAGTTACGGCGGCAAGGAAGGGAGCCTAACCCAAATAGGCATTGTACAAATCTCATGTTCATCGAAGGTAAAGCACTTTAGCATCTCTTTTAAGAGAAGTATTGTACCATAGACAAAGTGCGGGCCATTGGCAACGACCTTTTCCTTGTCCTCCTTGGTTTTGAAGTTAAAAACAATCCAACTTGAAGAATGGACGCTGAATTTGTAAGCCACCCCCCAGGATCTACAAAGTTTTTGGAGAGCTAACCCCCCTGGGTACTTTCCCGCAAAATACCCTATAAGAAGGTAACCCCAAGATTCTGCCAACACGTCTAAATCATCTTCTAAAAGCTTAATAGGCCCCTCCGTTTGAGATTCAGGGACAAAGTGTAGCTTTTGGCCATTGTTGATGTCCCTATTACCCTTAACAATGGACACATAGGCTTTCTTATTGTTCGTACGGTCAGGAGGGTCCTTAGTGGTTTCCGGAACCAAATCATTCTCATCCGAGGAGGCTCTAGTGTCCTGAGAGCCCGAGTACACGAGGAGGGGGCAGTAAGGTGGGTGCCCTCCCCAACCCGTAAATTGCCTGGGGGCAAAGGGCCGTCCGCAGAAGGACCCCAGTCTCGTCTTGGACACTACTCACAAAATTAGGAATTGCAGTAAGCGTAAATTGCCCCACAGGGATGGAGTCATTAGTAATCGGGGGAACTCTACCATGGAAGAGAGCTCAATAGACGCCAGACCCATATTAATGGGCAGTGGCGAGAAATTTGCTCTATCTCAGTAATTATTTGATTGTATTTGTTTATGCTTTCACCATCCAAAAATTGGCTACAGGTAGGAGGTTGTTAACAGGACATCATCATTACTAAACAAAAATGGACTGAGATAGATACTGCTATTTGTTTGCGAGGTACTTACACCCACCAATTCCTCAAAAGGAAAAAACTTCCAACCAGCATATGCAATGTAGTGTTAAGAGAAGTATATAAAATAATCACTCAGCAATTAGCTTCTTATAACCTTGGGATATTATTTAGATAATTACCAAAAAGAGAGAAGTACCATTGAAGCTATAGCTACATAGCAAACATCTACGTGGCTCGCACTCTCCAAAAATGTTGTCGCATCCGTGTCAGATCCTCCAACACACCTGCCGACATTTTTGAAGGGTCAGAGCGGCATAGTTGGCAGCACCATACAACAAAACAGCGAAAATTCACCTGCTAGTCTTTCCTCCTTAAGTTACCTTTCCATACAATAATATAGAAACAATGTTATCTTTAGATGTTTTTCACATAACATCTCATCTTCAACCACATAAAGGAACAGAAAACAATCCTCAAATCAATACCAGCAAACTCCTATTCTGTTCTATGGAACCAAAGTTGGACATGGTGATTCACTCCAAGCTCCTACAAGAAGTCAGAAAGACTGTTTCTTGGCCTAAAAAGACAACAAAAATCATTTTTATTTATAAATCATAATAAGATATAAGGGGAACAAATACTGGTAATCACTTTGAAGTAGAATCAGCAGTATGCATATTGTCATTCTGGTCCAGCAACCTCTCTTTCTCTCCAACTAATGTGTCTTCAATGGCAATAACCTTTCCTTCATCAGCTTTCTGTGATCCTGTCAACTTCGCCAACATGACGAATGTCATTCCTCCAAGAATGTTATTCGCGCATCTCAAAGCAATAATCGAGGTCTTAAACACCAAAGGAGGAAGACCTTTAGCTAGCACAAACTCAACACCGTTAAGTGTTTGATATCTCAAATTACTACTGATACCCATATGTATAGCCCAAGTTGCAGCATTTAAAAGTGTTGGAGGTGGCTTATTTGGTGTTTCAAAATTCGGATGCATCTTCTTCCTCATCTTGATTAAACCATTAGATAACGCTGTCCCGACAAGCCCCGCAGCAAATCCAACTGCAGCAAACTGAGTTCCTTTGTACACAAATGTACCAAGCCTACTTAACACCCCATAAGAACCAGACTGAAACATGTGGCTCGGTGGACAATTCGCGAAAATGGATGGGAGAGTTTGGATCGAAGCAGATGCTGTAGGGGCCAATAGATACATCAACACAAAGTTCATAATCGAACCAACGACAAGCGTGGAGAACACGAAATCGAGTTCATTAAGTCCAAAATTAGGCCTTGATGCCATATCTCCAAGCACATTAGCACTTACACCAACCAATTCTTCCATAAGAACCTTAAAAGGAAACTGTGGATCTGCAGCAACTCTTGATCTCCAGCCATTAACAAAAGCACCTATTGGTCCAAAACTATCCCAAGAAGACTTTGATTCATCTGAATCACCATCACCACCACCCCCACCACTCCGTCCGATCCCGATACTTCCTCCATTACCTCCACCAGCACAAGGAATAACTTGATATTTCAAGCCGTGATCTGATTGTTTAGAAGCAATTATATGGCTAGTTTTTAAAGGGTTAAAAGTGAGGTTATTATCTGAAAATCTTGGCGATACACCAGAAAGGTAACGGCTTTGAGTATGATTCTGATAGTAGCCAGTAAGAGGGGAATACCGAAGTTGAGACATCGCCACCATTTTTCTACCACCAACCTAAAATGGAAATACAAAATTGTACATCAATAAAAATGATCTTCAGTGCACAAAAAAATGAATCATGAGTAAACAATGAAACAAAAATATCTTCAATGGAAGAACAAGATTCACTAAAAGATCAAAAAAGGGGTTGTTTTAGGCAAAAAAGAACAGAAATATACTAAAATGAGAAAAAATAAAGTAATGGGTGTTATTTAATATTTATACATCAATAAAATGATCTTGAATGCTCAAAAAATTGAAGCATGTGAAAGGTCCACCGGAAACAGCCTCCCTATCCCACACAAAATAAGGGTAAGTTGCATACATCCTGCCCTACACAGACCCCACTTGTGTATCACATTGGGATTGGGTTTGTTGTTGGAAGAAGAACAAGATTCACTAAAAGATCAAATAAGGGGTTTTGTTTTAGGAAAAATATACAAAAATGGGAAACAGAAAGTAATGGGTATTATTTATACATCAATGAAATGATCTTCAACGCTCAAAAAATTGAATCATGAGAAAATAGAGGAAACAAAAATACCTTCCATGGAAGAAGAATAAGATTCACTAAAAGATCAACAACTGCTTTTGTTTTAGGCATCAAAAGAACAAATATATACCCAAAAAAAAAATGTGACGGAGTAAACAATAAATCAAGAAAAGGAAAAGGGGTTACCTTTGAGAGATTTTTGAGTGTTACTTTGAAGAAAAAATTAAGAGTTCTTTTAGCTTCTGCAGATCATGTAATGTAATATTTATTTTTTGCTCTCAGATCAGCAAGAGTCAAAAAAGAGAGCGGCTTTAGTTGTAGAGTGGGACTAAAATGGGGATCTGCATGGAAATAAGAGAGATTAAATAAGGGAATCTTTATGACCTAAATACGGGACGGCAAGGGCTTAAAAAAAAAAAAAAAAAAGAACATTGAGCATATGACAAATGTACGGTGTCGGAAGAAGTTGGCTGCAATAAGCATTTTGTTTCAAAGTTACA
The DNA here is from genome assembly GCA_034509755.1 of Anisodus tanguticus. Classification (NCBI taxonomy): domain Eukaryota; kingdom Viridiplantae; phylum Streptophyta; class Magnoliopsida; order Solanales; family Solanaceae; genus Anisodus; species Anisodus tanguticus. The sequence goes on along the minus strand of CM067557.1, from coordinate 33,559,596 downwards.
CGTGGCAAAAAAAGTAAGCACCTTCACACTTTTACCCCTAGTTTGCACTTGTCTTTTTGTTTTTTTTTTATAATCAAGGTTTCCAGCTTGCGCCTGACTACTTCATTGGTATTACCCAAACGTCCTACAGGTAATAGCACCGGTCCTTCAACACTATTACCAGGTAAATCGCGGGATGTGCTCCGATGGCCAGTTTTCTGGGAGCGTACAACTGATCAATGAGACAAGGTTAAATTCTCCAACATGCAGAGTTTCTTCGTGCTTGCGGGGAATCGAACTCACGCTGTCCCATGCCAGAGCGCCTTATAGCGCCCAGGCTTTGTCACTGGACTATGCCCCGGAGGACTAATTTGCACTAGTCTTTAATTTTGCCCCTTGTGGCTTGTACCAAATAATTGAATAAATATATATATTTTCGCATCATAATATATGATAAGTTGTTCACTACCCTCTAAAAAAAACTTATATTGCGCTGAGCATAAATTCTATTGGTAGACCAACTCATTTAAAGGGCAAAACTTAAAGACCAGCTCTTTAGAAGGGAAAAAATGTAATCGTTTCAACCTTGTATTTACAGTAGGAAGTAGGTGCTGAAAATGACCCACTGGGCCTGAAATCTAAATGATGGCAAATGGCGGGTCATTCATTTCGGGGGTTGTCTTTAATTTTTGCTCTTAAAATTTGATTTCTTTAATAAAATTTCGCTCAGCATAATTAGTGTTTATTTTCGACATATGTATCATACACAACCACATATTATGCCGAATCCGGCATAACTGTCAACACTCAACATAATATGAAAAAATGCATAATTTCAAAATTCAGAGGACATAATTAGCTTTAGTTTCAACATATATATCATAACATCCACATAAACTATGTCGAATATGGCATAATTTTCAACACTCAACATAATTTAAAAAATTAATTATACTGCATAACTTAATTTCTATGTAATTATACCGCGTGATGTAAAAATTCAATTTTTGAAAAAAAAATATTATAAATATTAAACCTTACAAAGTCAACCTAGATATTTTCATAAAATAAATAGAAATAACAAAAAATTAAAGACTAGATATGAAAGACAAAAATTAAAGATGATTGCATTTGAGGAGCAATTCCCACAAAAAGTGGATGGCAAATGGTTGTTGGTTAACCTTTAAAGTCATCGATCAGCACCTACTCCCAGCATTGCTCAGAGTTCGTGGCTTTGACCTACAACTTTTTGTGCAGCGCTTTATTGGTAAAAATTTGTGAGTTAAAATATCTTCATTCACTTATCTTTACGAAGGGGAAAGTCCGAAGGCGAAACTCGCACATGTACCAGAGGCTTCTTGGCTATGTGGGATATAAATCGAGGGATATGCGCGAGTGGCAGCTCCTGCAAGGGAGAGGACCAACTGGACACGAACCCAGCAACAGCCCTTGCAATATTTCAGCAAAGACTATCACCACACGGATTCAAACCCGCGACGTCGGAATGGTTGTACCCCAATCACCTTGCCACTTATCAACTCGTCTATGCCCCTGAGGGCTCTTTATTCACTTATCTACATTAGATATTTTGGGTGATTTCATAGACACTATACCTATTCAGGTATAAAGTTACATAAAAACTATGTCTTAAGACATAGTTCTGTATGATAACTTAATTTCTACATAGCTATGTCAGATAAGACATAGTCTTAATTTTTACAGAACTATACCTTAAGACATAGTTTTTATATAACTTTGCCCTTGAATAGACATAGTTTCTATGAAATTTTTGTCTTTTGCGGATTTTTTTTTTACTCAGCTGGATTCGACCCAGAATTCGACTTTTTTTTTTTAGTTTTTCGATTTCAGGAATTTTTCGATCATTTTTTTGTTACTTAATGTGTCGAAGGGAAAAATTAAAGACGAATGATTTGAGGGGCAAATATTAAAGATCAGCGATTTGAGGGGGGGAAATTAAAGACCCCCTCAAAATAGGGATGTTCCTGCAAATTGCCCTTTGAACTAAGTAATCAATGTTACTGGGACAAAATTTATTGGAAAAAATCATAAATACAAGATTTAAAGAGTTAACCATATAAATTACGGAGATTGTTGGTATGAATAAAACGCTAAAATTAAGGAGATCCTTATAATGGGCAACCTGATCCACTAAGCTCTCGTTGTGTGCGAGGTTCGGGAAGGACCGGACCACAAGAAATCCTTATAATGGTGATGATAAAATTAAATACATATTAAAATACAATTATTGCTTATCTAAAAGTGCTTCAATACAACCAGTCATTTTTTTCAGTCCATTTTACTTATCACATTTTTTTGTTTACGCATATGTTTTGATTATTATACCTTTATTATTATCCTTAATCATTTAAAATGCTAATTTCTCATCTATTTTTGACACTGAACTCCGAAAAAATTAGTATATATTTTGACTATCATACTCTTATATTATCAGCACACGCTGCCTTATACCAGTCCAAACTTTGACTGTTACATTTTCGGAGTTTGGTGCCTGGCTGCTTGCTATACGCTAAAAGTCAAATTTGAGGTTTTTTTTTTGGTTCTTTTCTTGATTTTGAGGTTCTTTTGTTGATTTTTTCATATGGTGTCACTGACACCTTCTCATACTTCTATGGTCGCCACATCGAAACCAAAACATGAACCCACAACATCAACATCATAAGAGATTTGTTTAAGCCACCAAAGCTATTCTTTTGGGATATTTCAAGAAATTCTCAAGATGAAATAAAAGGACTAGGGAATAGAATAGTTTTAAGAAAGTACCAAAAAGATTCCCTGTAGAAAGCAGCCCGAAAAACAACATCATACCCAAAAAAATTCCACAAAGTGAGGTATGAGAAAAATAGACTTTACGCAAATCTCCCTGGCAGTTTCAGTAGACCTTCGGCACAAGAACAAACAATACAAAGCAATATGAAATCAGAAATAATGGTAGCGACATACTATAAAATGCATAATAGAACAATTAAAAAAGGGACCGTAACAAACACAAATTAATATGATAATCGACATACAAGAAGCAACAGATAGTAGCAGAATCAAAGGGTACGAAACTACATGAGTAACACTAAATTGGACACCGCTCAACTACCTACTAATCTTCTACGCTAATTTGTGTCCTCATTAACCTCCTATCTATGTTCATGTCCTCGGTGAGCTGGGACTGCACCATGTCCTGTGTAATCACCTCTCCCCAATACTTTTTTGGTCTACCTCTACCTTTCCTGAGACCGTCCATAGCCAACCCCTCACACCTCCGCACTGGAACATCCGGTCATCTCCTCTTCACATGTTGAACCATTTTAGCCTCGCTTGTTGCATCTTGTCCTTCACCGACTACGCCCACCTGGATATTTTCATTTATGAATCTATCCATCCTAGTATGCCCACACATCCACCGCAACATCCTCATTTTTGAAACTTTCATCTTCTGAACGTGAGAGTTCTTGATTGGCCAACACTCCGCTCCATACACTATAGTCGGTCTAACCACTACTCGGTAGAACTTGCCTTTAAGATTTGGTGGCACCTTCGTATTACACAAGACTCCGGATGTGAGCCTTCACTTCATCCACCCTGCACCAATATGATGTGTGACATCATCAATCTCCCAATTTCCTTAAATAATATACCCATGATACTTGAAATTTCCTTTCGGTGGGATGTCCTAGGTACTCAAGCTTCACTACCACACCAGCCTCATGTGTTACGTCACTGAACGTATAAGCAGCTTGAAAATATACAAAATTTTAATTTCTACAAATAACCCTTCAAGAACCAATTTTTTTGTCTCTACTACTCATGTATTAAAAATCAGTGGATCAAAGTACCCTTATCTATTACCTTTTTTCACAAGGCATAAATTTAGAGAACTTTTGCCTTGTCCGATATAAGTTCTATAGGAATTAAATTAATCCGGCATAAGTTGTGTAGTATCTAATTCGCATAGCATGAATTTAGAGAACTTTTGCCTTGTCCGACGTAAGTTCTATATGAATAAGTTATGCCTCATAGAACATAACTTGTGGGTTCTGAAACTGAACTTATGCCTTTATCGGCATAAGTTATGTAGAAATTAAGAGGCATAATTGTTGTCTTGTAAGACATACCTTGTGTTATATTATGATACGAAAATATAAATTTATATCAACCGATTTTTTAAAATTTTTTTGATGTCAGGAGTATTTTCGACAATTTTTTTATTACTTAAAATATTAAAAGACAAAAATTAAAGACCACAATTTTGAAGGGCAAAAATTAAACACCACCACCAAAACAGGGTGTTCGTGCGAATGACCCGTCAAGAACCACATCCAAGTTAAAATACTTGGGCAATTGAGGTGGCCCATTCTAAACAAGACATATTTGCTTTAGAGCAAAAATGTTTATGATTTGCTAAAGGAGACTAGAAAAAATGGGATTGTTCGACACTTGGACTCTTTAACCCAACTCAATCTTTAACATTTACAACTAACTACGGGTAATTTAAGGATTACATTGAGGTATGTTAAGCTTGAAACTATCTTGGGAGTCTTTAAATTACTTCATGCCTTCGAAACAATGACCTAAATGAGTGAAATTATAAAACGTGTGATGAATCCGACTGTGGCAAAAGCACCTACATTGGTGCATCTTTGATAATGTTCAATTTAACTCGACACAATGGCCAAGTTGAAGAAATACCTATAGAGCACTATAATAAGACAGTAACAGAATATTTCATACAGCAATTAATAACACATAAATAAATCCAATGGAAGAAGTTCACAGAAACTGACATGACCAAAATTAATCCAAAGAGCCAACTATAAGCCACAAGTTCTATTTTTCCTGTATACTCCCTTTCTTTTTTGTTTCTTCTGTTGAAAAAATAAATATAATCAACAAGCCAACCACAAAGTCACCCGCGTAAGGGACCTCTTTCTCTATTTATATCTTGGGTTTAGGTAGCTACGCGGATATGAGATCAAGAACTTGAATGTCTGAAGTCTGAACTTCTCAACGACCAGTCTTGGGACGTTTCAATCCACCATTATTGAAAGGAGAGACACTGCCACTTGGTCCGGGACTCTCTTCCCTGAAATTTGAATTTAGTATGGCAAGTTCATGCAATTGTTGTCTCTTTATATAATCCTGTGACTCGTCCTGTAAGCATTGCACAAAGTATGAGGCAGTAAAGATTACGTAAAAACACAACTCGATTTTCTTGAAATGTGCTTAATTAGAGAAAAGGATCTCAGCCAATTTATGATTCAGAAAGGAGGTGCAGCTAATAAGAGATACTTTTTCCTCATAAAAAAGGTGAAATAAATAGATAGGACTGGACGAGAACCCACCACATGATTTCAGAATATGCAGAAAACATCGAGACGAAGCTTAAGGGTGTGTTCTGTATGCAGGAAAACATCTTATTTTCCCATGTTTTGTTGGTCAAAATTTTTTGGAGAACACTCTCTACGAAAACAAGTTCCTTAAAAACGAGGAAAATGACTTCCCTAATGGAAGGAAAACAAGTTCCACAAGTGACATTCCAAGTTCATTTGTCTCCTCCGCACCTAACCAAAGCTCCGAACCCCCACCCCTTGACCATCCCACCCCCACAGTATTTTGCTAGATTACATATAAATGCTCTTGAGATAATATTCTTTTGCTTACTTACCAAACACCAAAAAATAAGTCAGAAATCCACTTGTTTTCCAAGAAAACATGTTCCATGAGAAACATTTTTCTTCGTACCAAACACACCCTAAGTTCCGGATAGTTTTTCTTTAAATTACTTTTGGATACTATATGTTAAGTTGTTTGGTGCCAGATACTTAAACCAGTTCTGCCATCATAGAGCACCTATTTAGTCAACTACTTTTTTGTTGATAAGTAGTCAACTGTTAATATTTTGAGAGCGTATCCTCTTTGTGAGGAATAGGACGATATCAAAGATATAAAAAGGAATCATGTGAAGTTCAATTTTAGTTTTTTAAACTCCTGAATGCACTTAATGAAGGAGTAAGTCGGAGGTACATACCACTGGCTTGAGCAACTCTTCTATTATTTCTTGTGCCCGTCTCAATCTAATATCCACGATATTGGCTGGTAATTCCGCCTCGATTAAAATATGGAGTGGTTCATTTAGGTGCTCATATCCTGGTATTCCACGTAGGTTCTCCTCCTTGAGATTATCAATCATAAAAATATATTAGAACTCCAATGATCAGCTCGTATAAATGGACTATTGAAATTTTGAAAGAAACCTTCAAAAATAAATATCTGATTTTTTTTACAAGGTAAAAGTTATAATTATCTGATTTACAGGAAGTAAAAAGGAACAAGCTGATATTGACAGAGCCATAACTTTACAGTCAACTGCAGAGGAGTGAGTCTAAGACTCTAAGTTGGTACTAGTTGATCTGTATAGATAAAATTATCTATACCAATTTTGGTCCACAACTCAAATCAACTAAGCCTGAATCTGAAGCTTGGTCCATAATCCGTTTAGATTTTTTTGGATAAGGAACCCATTCAAAAATTTCAAGTATCAATGATGAAAATTCTTGTAACAAAAATCCTGTATAAGCATCAGATAGATAATGTTCCTATGCTCTTTCCTTTTTGTACATAAACTGAACATTTTAGCGAAGCTTTAATAGGTGCAGATGTGCAATACAAATCTATTACTTAATCAGTTTCAGTTAAATTGGCTGAAACTTTATTTGCACCAATCTTAAGCTCTTCCTAAACTGAACAGTACCTAACTAGTAAAGACTTCTATTCTCACAGGCCCCATCAGTCCATTTTCTCCGAACCTCCTTTCTACGGAGTATCTTTTTTTCTAGTTAATATCTCGAAATAGTCTTCTCTATTGCTCAAGATCATTAATAGGTGAACCTATGCAAAAGTGATAGTAATTAATAAGTGAATATTTATATAAATTTACAAACTAGGTGATGACCAAAAACACCAGCTATATATTAAAGAGTAAAAATGAGGTTTTAATCAAGATTTCCGTTCGTTGACTTACTTTATTTGTTTTAGTAGGCATCTTGCCTCCGGTCAATAATCAAAAAGGATGGTGCACTACATCATACCTACCCTTAATGACCTACTGACTTCAATATAACCCTTCTTATATGAAGATACTAAGAGAAACTAGGCCATAAATCTATACAGATATTAATAAAAAGGAAGAAAGAACGCAGTTTGCTGAAGTTCTGAAGGACAGGCATTAACTCAAAATCATCTTATTTCAATGGGATGCTCAAATATATGAGATGCACCACTTATGTCTTATGTTGTACTCAATAAAAGACTTGGAAATTAATACCTCTAATAATTAGTATTTATATACATATGCAACTATGAGCTAGTCAATCAGACAATTCAATAGGACTGAGAAAGAATAGAATACTATTAATACCTGTTCCGGATCCTTTATTGACCCTCTTCCTCTAATATATACACGACATCCTGTAGTTGCTTCCACTTGTTTCAAGGAATTGCCCCTAGGACCCAGAAGTCGCCCAACAAAATTGAACTGAAATTCGCAGAGAAGTTAGTTCAAACAAGGGTTTATTTTCCCCAAATTAAACAATATAGCACTGACATCCGGTGTGTGAAAACAATAAAAGAAAAAGACCTTACATTTGGATAAGCATCTAATGGAATTTCTAAGTGCAATATCCTTTTCACAGTGTAGGAACTAGGACTTGCTGGTGCTCCATGCCAGTCCATTGACATTCCAGGAGCTCCACTTAATCTCTGCCACAAATGGAGAAACTGGATTTAGGATAATATAGGGAAAATAAGTTAAGAAAATTAATAATTAAAGAAACCAGTTGACACACAACACAAAGTGCTCGACATTTGAATTTGAGAAAAGAAAGATATATCTCATTCAAATTTCTCACTGAGCTTTTGATATATGTACTAATCCAAGGAAGGAGGATATTAAAAAAAATCAAACAAGGATTCCCACCATTTCGCGTTGCTAGGATTCATTATTCTGTTCATTCTCCTACAAAGCAAAGAACCAGACTCGGAATTTGGTGCAGGGAAAGAGCTATGCTCTTGTCGTGCTGCAAGTAGAACAAGATCATGACCACCATTATGCAATAAAGATATCAATGATCTTTGTTTTGTTCGCTCAGTTATTAATCTTGCTAACTTCCACTAACTTATGCACTTGCTTGTGTACTTCTGACGGTTTCTCTATTAGGTTTGTCCAAATCCTTGCGAACCTTGCTTAGTGATATCTCTAAATATCTAGGATTTCTCATCACGCAGAACTCAGATAAACCCAAACCAATTCAAATAATTAATGGCCAAACCCATCAGGGGCCCCTTGTGGTCGGCAAAATCTTTCAGTTAAACACCTCAATTAAGCCTTGTACCTATTGAGCACTCGGACTACATTGAATTTGTTCCGATTACACACTTTTTTGACAATCAACTAAAATTACATGTGTGTAATACACTCGTGGGTGACGTGACATAATAACTAACTAAAAGAGGACATGTGGAATTTAGGGCAAAATAATAATTTTAAAATAAATTATAAGAAAAAAGAAAAAGAAAAAATTATTTAATATAAAAATAAATTTTGAGGAAAAACTAATATTTCAAAAAAAAAAAAATCTCTTTTCTAAACCCTGCACATTATTAATACAAGAAAATGCATTTATTAACAAAAGAAAAATCTGAAAATCATGTTCTTGGTGTCACCATCTTCATGTGTGTTCTTGTTCCAACTGTGATTTCAATCCAAAATTTCAAGAAAAACTCCTCCAATTTTATTATAACTTCATCTAAAGATTTCCCACGAAGACCTGAAGATAACCCCAACATTAATTTCTCAAAATTTTCATCAAATAAGGTAACCCATTTTAAATCTTCAAGCTTTCTAAAAAAAACCATTAATGATGTTTGATGAGCTTCTTTGATTTTCTTTTTCTTTTTATTAGGAGAGAGAGCAAGAAATTGGGTTTGTTCATGGTAAAAATCGTATCAAAAGGTAAGAATAGTGACAATAATGAAGGTTGGGAAAGAAGATAAAACACATGATTTTAGAACCTCCATTGAAGGAGTTTAAGCTTGGGAAAGTGGGTGGGAAAAAAGGGGAAGAAGAGGAGAAAAAATAAAAAAAATTGACTAAATAAAGATGTTCACGCGCCACTAATGAGTGTATCACACTCACCATGTCAGGTTAGCAAAAAGTGTCTAAATAGCACAGTCGAACTCTACCACGGACTCTACCACAGGTGTCTAAATGAAACAAGGCTCAGTTGAGGTGTTTAAGTGAAAGATCTTGGCGACCACAAGGGGCCCCGATGGATTTGGCCATAATAAATACTAAGAGAGAAAACAATAAACATTGATGATTAAAAGTAATAACATGCATGTCCATGCACATAATGTAACATCCCGAGAGGCTAACAGAAGCTAAAAATGAACTATTTTCATCTAGGATATTTTTCCAAGTTTATTACAACGTCAGAGTACCTTTATAGTTCATAAATTAAGTGATGACATTATTAAAAGTTCATAAATGTGAAAAAATCAAGTTCATCAGAAAATTATATGAGTAAATACAAACTCTAATTGAATTCTTAATCAAGGGTATTGATCTGAGTATTAACTATGCGTATTAACCATTTTGGACCAAATTTCCATTGTGTTCAATACGGAATTCACCTGCTCTCTATCAAATTCTCACTGCTATTCCCACCAAAAATGTGCAGAAAAGTTGAATACATCCTGTATTATATCCAGTGAGTTATGCAAATCAGGAAACCGTTTAGAGCTCGCTAGCTTCTTCACTTGAATTATAAAGTCAGTGATATGATCCTTCTCATTCCGTCATTCAACATGCAGTGCTGCTGCATTCCCTACTACCTAGATGGCAATGCACTCTCCACTATTTCCAGATTGGAGTCATTTCAACCTCCACCTAACCCCACCCCACCCCAAAAATGATAGAGAACAACAAATAGATTCTTCCACAGTTTTATTGAATATATCTAGAAACTTGAGTTCTGCCTTAAAATAGAGTGAACTTCAGCTTCCTAAAGAGTTAGTTTATCCTTTACAGTCAGACAAAAAATTACATGGCTGCAGAGTTCCAATAATAAGAATCCTCAAGGATAAAAAAATCAGTAAGGTCACTTCATCTAGACCATCATTTATTGCAATGCAATATACATTTTGCAATAAGGGTCTAAAATAAATCTGGAGATTTGAGGTTCAAATTCTAGCTAAAACCTCAGTGTGAATCCACCTACTCCAACCTTAGTGGTAGGTTTAGACAATATCTTTGCTTGTAGGCTAGCAGGCTTCCATGTGGATTAGTTGAGGTACGCGTAAGTTGACTCAAGACACCAGTATCACAAAAAGGAAGAAGTCTAAAGGAAATTTATAATGCTGAAATGGTTAGGCTTGGCTCTACTCGCCAATCGTGCTGCGTGAGCCTCCAAATGTGTCCTTCCCCTGCTCTGTAACAATGGTGGTACCTCTAAACAAACTTAACTAGCTAAACATCAAATGACTAATGGAAGAAGAAACAAGCTAGCTGTTCAAGTTCCTACCTCCACGACTGTAATGGTATGTATGGTAAATTAAGAAACTAAGTTCTTGAATGATTGGAGCTTAGCGCTTATCCATTTAATACCAGCAGCTTCCCCAAAGTTATACTACTGTTGAGAAGATCATAGAAATCCTACCAGCTACTAAACTTTTTGCTGAATCATTAGATCAGATTTGTATATCTCTAATACTACCCTATTTTTCCTCTTGTATATGTGATACATATAAAGAGTAAAGGGACGATCCTGTTAAGAGAAGAAATCCACAACATAGGGCAGAGGGACAACATGTCAGATACAAGATCGCCAAGCTAAATTACCTCTTGCGCAAGTCCACTCCAACCACCCAATCCTGTCCCGCCAACATTTGACATAAGGTTTGTTGAAGTCATAGGGCTGGGACTTCTATGCTGGAACCTATCTAGCTCACTGAAACCTTGGTTTGGCATCATTCCAGATATCCTCATGATCTCTGAAAATCAGAATGTAGTCAAGGTAATCGATCACTAAATCAATATTGTAATAATAGCATGATGAATATGACCAAAAATAGCTAATTAAATGTAAGATCTCTGAAAATTATAATCTAGCTATGGTGATCAAGCATCAATCAGGTAGCAGTTTGACTATAATGCACAGAATAGTTTAACAACAAAATTGGTAACAGGATCATCAAAAGCTTGGGAAATAAAGCCATTAAATTACCATGAGGATAAGAGACATAAACATCCTATACTATCTCTATCTGGATATGAAAGACTACAATTTGAATAAACCTCACAAATTCTGAATACTGAATAACCTAGATGAAGAGCATCCATTTATCAATTTGCATCTAAACAAGTCTGAAACTTTCCAGGCTGGCCAGATATTCTTTCAAGCAAAGATCAGCACAGAATGTCCACTCTCAAGCAGGTTATTTCATGGATGTCTGTTTAATCAACTAAGTCATATTTTTCTTATTTTAATTCTTTGAGATTTCCGAAAAGTAGTTACTAAACTATCGAAGTTATAAATCCCCCCTGGAACATTCTTTTCCATGTCCTTGCAAATCCCTCTGAAGATAAATACAAGCCCAATTTTTATGGACATTGGTTGGCCTTGTTGAGTAAACATTATATAACATTTGAAATAATGCTACTTCCCGAAGAAAAATCAAATTTTTGTATGCCCTTATCATTTCTCCTGCCATTTGCATAATTTAGCAAATTAGAGCCTTGTTTATGAACATCAAGGTGCAAATCAATCTTCGTCACCAGGAGTTAAATGTCTCCCCAGTGCCTTAAGGATATTCTTTCGATCAGCTAATTAAATTTGTCCCAACAACAGAATCACAACTAGCAAATTAAGAAGTCTCAAATGTACTAGCACTCCATCTGTGATGGAGTACACAATTGCCGCGAACAAAACAAAATTTGGAGATTCAAATCCAAGAATCATTCATGCATTCTAATTAAGTCAATAGTTAACAGTTCCTGTTTTCACAAAGTTGAATCTTGGATTTTGGGCATACATGAAAATTAACTACGTGTATACGCAGAATCCAAAAAGGGGCCGGGTAAAATCTTAATTTATTTTATTGGGCCACATTCACAACCCCATCACAGTGATAAGTTGGGAAAGAACAGATAAAAGCAACACAAATGGTGGTCTATGAAGATAAAAACCAATCAAGTCAGATCTAACTTATCATCTTTTAACCACAAGAAGTCAGAACCAATGCAGCTAAACCTCTGACCCGTCCCCCCAGCCCCTCCCCCTCCCCCCCCTCCACACCGCACCCCACCCAAAAATGAAGTTACCTTGATTCAAGAGAGTGCTACATATGGGAAGAACTTGCATGAAAGGACCAAGCTTTTGATGCTCCGCCAACAATTCTGACAAGTACTGATTACTGATAAAGCAAAAAGAAACACATGGTGATCAAACCCACATAGAAAATTGAAGAAAATGTGGAATTCAGCAAGATTACAAGAAACAGAAAAAACAACATACCTCCCAACATCTTGATTAGTTCTAATCTGTGGAGATGCAGCTCTAGAAGGTGAGAAGTTGTGATTATATAAACCTGACATAGCTTCTTTTTTTTCAGGCCAACAAATTTTTAAGTAGAGAGTCAAATTGGTTCCCTGTATATAGCGGCAGAAGACAGAGAGAACCCTTGGAAAGTGTTTGTGTACATGAAAGAGAGAGATGTGTCAAAATGTCTCTGTGATATTTGCCAGAAAGGCAGCAAAATCTTCTGTTTTTTTCACTTGGACTGCTAGCATCACTATTTGGTGGCTGCATAAATATTGAAATAAATTATATTGTTGGCGAGAGCTTGATTCTCTGTTTACCTCCTTACACCCATTTTTTCTTTCCCTACTTTCTATATAATAAAGAAATATTTTAAAAGATCTTCATAAATTTTACTTGGATTATAGTTTGAACACCTGGATTATAGTTTGTTCTGATTGAAATCATATAATAACGTATTTTATTAGATACTTTCGACTCAAATTTTAAAAAATTCATGCGTATATTATCACGCTTCTGTTACGCAAATAAGTTAAACATATAAAATTTGTCACATCTTTTAATTATACACATTAGTCTCAATAAGCTGTAAATTCTTAAACTTATTGAGGTTGATTTGTACAATTTAAAAATGTGATATATTTTAAGTGGTTAACTTATTTACGTAATAAGCGCTTGAAAATACACGCAAAAACCTTATAAAAAATATCTAATGGGAACAAAAAATACACATAACTGCCAATTTGAATAAATTATAGTTTAAATGTCTAAATTAAATTTATTGAACAAGTTTAAAGAATTAATACATATATTCCGCTAAATATATCTTGTAGTAGTATATAAATGTAGATAGATTTGGGTATTTTACTGGTAAGGATCAGCAGCATACCTGGATTTACCGTCCATCCAGAGAATACCAACGCTACTTGAAATTCAGGATAGATTCCGGAGGTAGCCGAGAATGTTATGTAAAATGGTTACCTGGTGATAGTTGTTGAAGGACCGGTCTTTATTACCTCCGGGACGCCACAGGTATATACTGGAGTGAAGTAGTCGGTATGGCGCAAAAAACCTGGATTATAAAAAATAAAATAAAAAAAGAACGATCCTATCCTAAAGGAGAAGGAGGAGGAGTAGGAGCTAGCTTTAGGGACGGAATGTAAACAAATTAAGTAACAACTGTTTAAGGTGTACGGACTACGAATTAGACTATTGTCAGCCAATCTGTGGTGTGAATTCAAGAAAATAAAATCAAGAAATGTGGAAAAAGTAGATTGAATTATTGCGCTCGGAAGGTACATGAAAAGCAAAGATTTTCTTACTGCTTTTGTGATACTAGGTAGATAAAATCCAGGTGGGATTTGTCTTTTTATTTGGTTAAAATATGGTGAAGCAGCAAAATGACAAAATTGTCCATCTTGCGTAGCAGGGAGAGTCTTAGCTGGACAGAGTGGCCGACATTCCATCTCAAAATACTCCCTTTTGGTATAGGATATTTAATTTTCCTTAATATAGTGATTACAAATATTATTTTTATATGATTTCTTATTATAAAATTATAGTATTAAAAAACAGTAATAAAATATTAATTTTTTTATAGATACATTTCTTCTATTTAAATATTAATTGGTCACACCAAATCATTTCGTACTCTCTTTTCAAATGTCATTTTAGCCAACAAAATTTGATTAAAAATAAGTTTTCTTTTCGTTTCAGTCTAAATTTAAAATAATCCAAGCTTACAAAAAGTTTTACCATTCTTACTCTTGAGTAAAACTCAACTAACTTTTAACATAGGTGAAAAGCAAATTTATAAGCAAAGATTATGAAAAAACTTTATACGGTGTTAGTTATTAGTGAAATATGACTAAGAGCATGTTTGGCCAAGCAGTTTTGAGGTCAAAAACGCTATTTTTTTTAGAAAATTACTTTTTTGATTGATTGAAGTGTTTGGTCAATTAGTAAAGTTGATTTTAAGTAGGAGAACAAGCATTTTTTATGCGGAGAATTGAAAAAAGCAGAAATAGAAATTTATTTTCTTCAAGATAAAATATCTCTATCATAAATACATATTTACTGAGTATACTCCTCATTAATCCATTAACTTCTAATTAATAATCTTTTATTTTATTTTACGTTGTATTTTTGTGTTGAATTTTAATTTGTGGAATGATTTACATTTTATTTTGGTTGATGTCTTTTAGTATATTTAAATCACCATGTTGATATTATATCAATATTTAATATATTTTTTGATTTATCTATGTATTATATTAATTGAAAATTTTAATATGTACTTTAAAATTCTAATTAAATAATCATAAAAACTTCATTAAAGTCATTCATATAGATATTTAAAATAATTTCTCTCTATAAAATAATTTTAATAACAAGCGTTCATTGATACTTGTCCTTTTTGGTAATTTGACACTGAAAAACATTTTTTAAGAAAATTAGTCAAACACAATCTGCTTATCAAAAGCACTCAAAAATATTTTTCAAATGAATTAATCAAACACAAACCGCTTCTCACCAAAGTATTTTTTAAAATAAGCAATTTTCAGCTGCTTGGCCAAACAGACTCTAAAGGTTTTATCGCTTAAAAGATTAAAAAATTAGTATTAATAATTTTTTTATAAAGTAAATATTTGGTGAAATTAGAGCTTTACATCTAAATTAAAAAGACTAATATAAAATAGGTCCTTCAAACACAACAAATTTTGTCACTACCCAATATCATGGATTAGTGATCGACTAAAAGGGATATTATTCTGTTACAACAAAAATACATTAAAGACAGAATATATAAATAAAAATTTAAAGTTGACACCAACGGCTAGACAAACACTTTGACTATGCCAACAACTGGTTAGACACTTCTATTTGGCATAAATATGTCTCTTGAACATCTTTGTGTTGGATATAATTACACAACAAAATTTAGAAAAATTACTTTTAATTTTTAACATATATACCTAAAACTTTAGATATTAGTAGTTCAAATTTTCAGAAGGTTGGCTTGACATGTCAAAAGTTTGCTTGCCCAAAAAATATATCAAACTTCAGGAAAATTATATTACTTCAGACGCTGATTTTTGCATCTTCAATCGCGTATGTCGAAAGTTAATTATCAAGTGGATAAACTTACATAAATTTATACAATACAACTTTAGCTTAAATAGGATTGCCAAAATTGACTATATGAACACTTCCCCGCACTAGTGATTAAAGGAGAGAAGTGCACATATAACCTATTTTGGGATCCCTATCTTTTCTGAATGAGCTCAAATTTAAAATATAAGTATCAAATATAAAAATAATCAATCCTAATTATTTTTCTCCTTGAAGCTTTTTGTAAAAAAAAACTTTTAACGATAATTTTCCTGAATTTCTCACTCAATGCCTAGTTTCTTCATATAATAAGCTATAACACATCGTTGTCACCGCATAAAAAGTTTTGATAATAGAATCCATATACAGTGTGCGATAATAATAGATACTCCATTAAAGTTGCGCAATATTCGGTTGATAGCAAACACGCTGTAAAATGTGCTATATTTCAGTACCCCTTGTAGTATATAATTTTTTTGGCATTAAGTGCAGGGCATAAGTTGTGATATATTATGACAGTAAAAATCTAAACTTATGCTCTACGAAAATATTATTTGTTACGAGGGAAAAATTAAAGGGCAGCACAAAATAAGAACACAAGTGGCAATGACCCTATATAACAAGGTGAAAATTGGATGTAGATGCAAAAATTTCTGATTAAATAGAGAGCAGAAGCAAATACAAAATGGGCCTGGAGCAAGTTAGAATTAATTGAAGAAAAAGGAACATCAATCAATAGAAAGGAAAGGAAGATGAATGTGAGGTGGTTAGAAGCAGTACTTCCACTAGGAATCATAGCTGGTTTTCTTTGCGTTATGGGTAACGCTCAATATTTCATCCACAAAGCCGCACATGGCCGGGTATAACCCGTTTTCCCAGATCCAAAATTTGATATCTTTCCCTTTTCGATTTGACCCGATTCGTATTTTGCAGCCGAAGCATATTGGGAATGATGTGTGGGATGTAGCAATGGAAAGGCGAGACAAGAAAATGATGGAGATGCTTGCTTCTCCTTCTACTTCTTCTTCTTCGTCTTAGGCGATCTTCGTCGTTATATGGTAATTTAATTAGCTGCCTTTGAACCTTATTGTTTTGTTTTGATGATAATTGGGGAGATTTGTTGTTGTTTGCTAGATAAATTAGGGTTACGTTGATGTTTTGTTTATTGGTGTGCAAATTTGCTTAATTTGGATTACGTTTTGATAAAGGGTGACCTTTGATGATGGAATTTTGTGGTTGAGATTGCTTATGAACACATTGTGTGATTAATGAGATAGATACACCAGTTTAAGAGTTGAAACTTGAAAGATGAGCTTTAGGGTGTGTTTCGGATGAAAGAAAATGTTTTTCATGGAAAATAAGTGGGTTTCTTAATTATTTTGTGGTCTTAGGCTGTGTTTATCATTATATGGTAATTTAATTAACTGCCTTCTTGAAACTTATTGTTTTGTTTTGATGATAATTAGGGAGATTTGTTGTTGTCTGCTAGACAAATTAGGGTTAGTCTTGTGTTCTGTTAATTGGTCGTCGAATTTTTTTATTTTGGATTAAATTTTGATAAAGGGTGACCTTTGACGATGAAAATTCGTGGTTGAGATTGAGCGCATCATAAGTGATTAATAAGATAGGTACACCAATTTAAGAGATGTAAGGTGAGCTTTAGGGTGTGTTTGGTATTTTGAAAAATGTTTTCTTGGAAAACAAGTGTAAACTTATTTTGTAGTGCTTAAGTAAGCAAAAACTATTATCCCAAAAATATATATGTAATCTAGCAAAACACTATGGGAATGGGGTGGGATGAGGTGGGGAGTGGGGTTTCAGGGTGGTAGGGGGTGGGTGTGGGAGCGTTGGGTGGGTGGGAAAGATATAATGAACTTGGAATGTCACTTATGGAACTTGTTTTCCCTACTTACGCTAGGGAAGTCATTTTCCTCATTTTTAGGAACTTGTTCGGAAAACATTTTCTGGAAGATCTTTTTCTGCATACGAAACACACCCTTAATTATTCTTTTTCATTCTAACCAGTGTCATTTTCTAAAAGTAGACCTTTTATAAGGCGTTATACCTATTAGCTCGCTCTGTATCTGATTATTCCAGTAGGTACCTGCTACCCCATCAGACGTGCAAGGTAACTCTGTTCACCAAGACACAAGGAGATGTGAAAAAATCAGATCACCTAGCAGTTTCTGCCTTGGGTAGGATTTGAACCTTGATTGTGGTTGTCGTCTAATTTGATTGATCATTAGGTCACACCCTTGGATGCTTTTAGATAGACCTACTGTTCCTCCAACCTTCCAAAAACTTTCCGTAATTGTGCTTTGTCTTTGGCCAAGTGAGCATTTCTGATTCAGCTGTTGCTAAGGGCCAGTTTGTATGATGGTAAAGTGTTCGACTGTCATGGAACTCTTAAAATGTTTGGTTTATGAGGCAACTGGTTGCTAATAAGTTGATGACTAATTAATCATAATGTAAATAAGCAACTTTCATAAGAGTGGTACCCATAATTCTCATTGTAACAAAAAAAAGAGTGGTAACCATGATCACTGAGATTAGGAAACAAGGTAAAATAAGACTACATTGTATCTATAAATAATTACATAAACAATGGCTGAGACATGCTTTCACATTCTGATGTATTCTCACTGTGAACGTTCTGGCTAACTTATGTATTCATTTATAAGAGTTTTTAGGGTCCTGGAGGAAAATTAAGTTATGCTTTACTGGCAGGTGGTAACCATATAATTTTGAAAATAAATTAATTACCTGTTCTGTGGAAAATGGAAATTAGAATTGTCTGTAAAGTGAGATAAAAGAGATTCTCAGTTAGAGGAGGTCATTGCTCGAATGAACAACTATTGTCGTTGCTATTATCAACTAAAAAACCTTTAGGAAATTATGTTTAGTTGAGAAAAAGTGGTGACATTCAAATATTAATGAAGTATAAGAGCAGTATTTCAAGGTTATTGGCTGGCATCCGAGCAAGTATAGCTTGCATCTAATCAATCAATTTTTGGGCTTCAGTAATGTAGTACTAAAAGAAGCTTCACTTTATTTCCACTGTGGTTTAACAGTTTCAACAAAAAAATTGGTGCTTCTTTAGCCTCAGTTTGAGAAGCAATAATTTCCACAGTATGACGAGAAACATTGTGTAGGTTAATCATAAGAGATTTTCTATTCCCATATGCTTACTGATTTTTGATATATCAACTATAAAAGTGATTTTTTGCTTAAGTCTATTACTTGACATTCAGCGATGATGGGGTTTTCTAAACATTACTTTGTCTTTCTACTTTCTTATGATTAACGGGGTTTTCTAAAACTGAGATGCATAGCATATTGAAGGTGTAGAACAAGATTTTGGGGTTGAAAATCGAAAAAGAGTGAAATTTATTCGTAAGAGATAATTTGAATTTTGTAACTAACTTGATGATTATTGCTTCTCAAAATGAGACTAAAGAAGCTATAGACAGATGATCCAAAAGAGGAGCATTTTTTTAAAAAACCTAAAACATGTTTACTATTATGAAGTAATATCAACTATAATCAATAAGTTAATTTAGGAAATTTAAAATTGCCTCCTTCGAAGAAATTTTTAAATTTGCCAAAGTTTGAAAATTCACTTCTTATTTTTTATTTTTAAATCCAAGATCTTGTTCTACACCTGCAGTATGATAGTGGCACATATATTATATAGCAGACAAAACTTGTATGAGGCTCAGTCTCCTATCATACTTTGCCAAGTAGATTTTTGGGTCCCACCTTCACTTTTCGCTTATCGAACGTCATTTTAATTAATCTTCGAAACTTAATTAGATTAGATGAACTCTATATTTTAAAATTAAAATTTAGTTATTCAAAAACTATACAAAAAATACAATAAATTGCAATTCTTCTCTAACATGATGAAAAATACATTTTAGAATATCAATTATAATTTGCATAATGTAAATCTCGAGAAACAGAGAGTATCACAAACGAAGGGAGTATGTTTTTATGTAGGTGTTTATATTTGCTTTTCATTTTTGGGTCTCATGAAAACAGTGCCAAAATTACTTAATAATTTGCCAAGATCAGCGGTGCTCTTTCCTTTATGTTTTTCCCCAAAGTATTTGATGAATTTGAGTGCCTTTGAAGAATTATGAAATTGCTTAGAGAAGAATAAGAGAACAAAATTATTTTATATTGTCAGAAAGTTAGAAATAGATAGGCGAAAGTCAACGGTACGACAGACAGCGCTGCCTATACGCGAATTAGCTTCCGAGGATGAGCAGTCTCAATTTCATTTCATTAACGCGGAATTCTTGTCGAGTAGACCTTGTTGTTGTGAGAATTCTTAATTCATGAGTTGTATGGAGGGATTTATGTCACCACAAACAGACTAAAGCAAGTGTTGGATTCAAAGCTGGTGTTAAAGAGTACAAATTAACTTATTATACTCTTGAGTACCAAACCAAGGATACTGATATATTGGCAGCATTCCGAGTAACTCCTCAACCTGGAGTTCTACCTGAAGAAGCAGGGGCTGCAGTAGCTGCCGAATCTTCTACTGGTACATGGACAATGTTGAGTTCCGCACTTCCGGCAAATCAAAATATTAAGGTGAGGAAATTGTAAAACTTGGAAAAAAAAGTTGAATTAAAATTTTAAAAAAAATTGAAAAAGGAGAGAACGAAATAGGAAACAACTGGGACTTTGGCCCATGTTTTTGAAAGTGGGACCCAAAAATCTATTTAGCAAAGTATGATAGGAGCCTCATACAAGTTTTGTCTGCCGCATAATAGGTGTGCCTCACACAATAAAATTTTTCGTATGATATGGATCTTAGTCTTAGGAAAATTTGTTCGAAAAATGGGAGAATGGAAGGTTGGAGGATTATACCGTAATGGCGAGTTATGGAAGTTTTTTGGCATTTGTTGGCCACTGACAATCTGGATGGGACTAAATATTGCAGTTTTTAACTGCGATAGACCCAGTTCTATCAGTTAACATATATTCGTTGATTAATATTGATGATAGGGATGGATGTGGCACTTACAATGCCCTGATTCATTTTGGGGTCATCTATGGGGCTATCAGAACTTGATTGCTTTTTCTTATGCAAGTGCTAATTAGAGATGTAGTACCTTTTCTTTTAGGAGATTTGTTGTGTGTGTTGGGGGAGGGGGGAGTGTACATCCAAATTCGAACAAACGTTCTTGTTTAGCTTTCTCTATGCTACTTGTGTCTTTTTAGGTTTCCATCCAAATCAGAATCCTTTGAAAATTCTGTGATTAAATGGTGAGTTATTCTGAAAATGAGTGAATAAAATTTGGAGAGATGGATCTCGTATGTTGGTGATCAGTTAACAAACGAGGAGTTTTGACCAAAGTAAGAATAGTTGGATGCAATTATTGACACTATTGTGAAGTGTCTTAATCAACTCTTGTAAGTTCAGTTCCCGGTACATTCAGACTTTCTGAAAAAACCTTGTAGTTAGTATGACTTCTTACTGAATCATATCATTATTTATGATTTATTGCACAATCACACTGTTATCATAAATTCTTTCATAATCTTCAGGACAAGCTATCACTTTGTATGCCCATTTTGTTTAACAGAGTCTGGAGGGGATTCGAGTATCATTATTGAATCATTCTTTAGATTACCTTATTCACAACTTAAGAATGAGATGTTGGGCAGCATGAATTGCAAGGTTGACACTAAAAGCGAGAGATTTTATAAGCTGTCGATGCATGTGACCTTGTTGATTTGACTTTTGTCATTGTATATCTTCAAGTTCATTTTCATGCTGGTTATATTTGGATTTTCGTGGATTCCATTATCATGCTAGAATTGAAGGTGGCTCTTTTCCTACTTAGTTTCAAAATATTGGCAAGAATGGACATTGCATTGGTTAAGATTGCAACTTTCTGTTATGATGTATTCATGTGCATCAACTTGTACTGATAATGTACATTGTCATGTGGCCTTGCAGGAAATCTGTATTTGGGAATAAAATGGTCTTCTGAGGCTCGAGATCATGTGCAAAGTACTTTAGTATCATCTTTCTTCCTTCTCCTGTTGCTGGTTTTCCATAGCCTATGAGCTTTATAACAACGAGACTGTTGTGACATGCTTCTTTGTTGAGTTTGGTCAAGTAGTTGGTCTGTGTTTGGACTTTGGAATTTTAACTAGTATTCATTGACCCTCCAGTTGAAAAGAGGGATTGACTGAAATTTCTTTTGTACAACCGCACAACCAAAAGCACTCAAATTGGTTCCTGGGTATTATTACAGAATGCATCCTAGATATGTTCCTAACTGAACAAGGGGTTTGGTCTTGTGGTAACATCGCTTGATGTGTGGGTTAGGTGCATGTTACTGGATCAAATCCTACTGCAGAAAAAGCCTGTTAAGTAAGTGGAGTAGTGTAGAGAGACAAGGCTATTCACCGGGGATTTTCGTTCATAAAAGTAGTTTCTTAAATGAGCAATGAAAAGGTGAAATTTAGACGATTGAGGGAGACGTAGGTAGTTAATGGCATTTTTCGTTAAACCATGATGTATAGTGCATGCTAAAGATTTATTAGGCAAAAAAAGAAGGTAAAGTTATGATAATTCAGGAGAAGATAGCCTGAAAGGGTGTCATTATGTGTAATTGTTTAGTTAATACTATTACTTATACAAATTATTAAGGTCCCTCCCTCTATCGAAGTTTTTGGGTATGAACGTAACGCAAACACAGTATTGAAGGAACTAATAATGATTTTATTATAATTATATGCGTGCTCAAGACTAGTAAACTAAGATTTCGAGAGGTTTAAGTTTAATATATTTGTCTAGTAAATTAGCATGAGTGGGGATTAACAAGCCATCACCGAATTTTGAATAATCTTGTAGGTGTAAGATTAAAAGAACAATAACTCAATCCTGAAGAGGAACCAGCGTCTAAACTAAATAGAACAAATATCTAAGAGAATTGAACCTTGCTTATGTTAATCACAGAGAATGAATAAGGTGTATTCCAATAGAATAACATTTTTAATCCTGCTCTGCCCCGTCCTTTCCAAGTAAACTACAGGGAGATTTTAGTTTTATTGTAAAAAAATTGAGAAGACATTAGCGTCTGCAACATGTCCAATAATATTCAAATCCTCTTAACTAAATCAAGCTCATATTTATGGACATAAGAATTGTGAAATTTGGGGAAAAAATAATATTTGATTTCAAGTTAAAAATGGTATTTAGAAATTGAAGTTGTGTTTGCACATGAATACACTTTGAATTTGCTTTTGAATTTTTATGAGGAATTCAGAGTGAATTGTGAAAATAGTTTTTTGAAATTTTTTGAATTTCAGAAAATTGCAACAATTCTATATCCAAACAGTCTGCGGAATAAAATTCCGGGAAAAAATGAAAACTATCCATAGCTAAACGGACACTTAGTGTATCCAAATAGCTGCTCCAAAGTCCAAACCACCACGCATTACAAAGAATAGTTATCGTTGTAATGTCTAAAATGCTGGGCCTGTGCATTATGATCTACCCCTTCGTTCACTTTTGCGTGCGACTTTTGATTTTGCACACCCCTTAAAAATTGATAAATGAAGTATATAGTTTATCTTAATAATCATATTAATCAGTCTATAATTTTAATAGATTTGAAAAATGATTTGAAAATGAGTAATTAATGTTAAGCGTAAAACAAGAAAAAGAAGTTTGTCTTGATTCGCTAAAGTGGACAAGTAAAAAAACAACAATAATGTACCCAGTTAAGTTTCAAAAACAGAGTCTGAGAAGGGTAGGATGTACGCAGATCTTACCCCTATCTTTGTGGGATAGAGCAACTATTTCCGATAAGACTCTCCACTCGAAAGAAAAGACAATTAAAAGTGAAAGTTTATTCTTAATATAAGTAGACAAGTAAAAGTGAATGGAGGGAGTAGTACTTATATATTTATTTTGTTTGTTTCTATTGTTCCTCCTGTTTTCATATTTAGTAGTCACTCTTTAATTTTAACATTTCGCATGCAAAGGTGGCATTGTGATTTAAATTCTACGGGTTCAATCTTTAAGATTTTTAGCATTAAACTCCTTATAATTTAAAGTTTTGGGTTCATATTTACTATTTATTACTATAATTCTAATAAATTCTTACACATAATTTTATGGTCGACATTAAAATTACTTGTTCAGATGAACCCGATTACGTTGGATCCACCCCTGATGACATGTTTAAGATCATAAGATTCAAATAAAATTTCGGTGTATTTTAGACATTTTTAGTTTAAGACCTTAAAATTTAAAAGACTCCCTTATTTTTTTGAACTTTGTGCTCTGTCAAGCTAAGACACATAAAATGAAACAAAGATAATATATTTATACGTAGGTTTATTACATATGTCAATATATATGTGTTATCTCTTACAACAGTGACTGCTATGATAGATTTTGCAAATATTGTTACTACGATGTTATTCGTTTTACCTACGGATGCGGCTAAAGGATCATATATTGATGCCGACCAACACAATATGCATTACGTGTAGTTGATTGTCTTTGGTTTTGTGTTTTCCTTTTCCCATTTCAGCTTCCTTTTCCTCTTATGGAAACAAATAAAATGACTAAGTTCTACTTATACCTAGTAGGTGTTGGGTATTGATATTGGCGAATGGGAAATGATGGGATGAAAAGTGAAGGGAATGTAAAAGGTCCCTTTTTCCTTGGGTAAACCAGTTGTCCCACATCGGAAAAAGAAAGGAAAAGAGAGGTGTATTTATTACATTACACCTTCTCTAGTCACTAAAAGGGTTGAGGGGGCAAGGACCCCTCACGCCGTCGTCGCTCGCTCGGCTTCGGCTTCGGTCAAATGATCGGATTGATTGATAATCTTATTAACTTATCCAATCCTACCCGTTAGTGACCCGGATCCGCGTGTCTGACCCGCAACCCGGTTTCTTTCCCATATTTAAATTTCCCACCAGTTTTTAGTGGTTGTTCAGAAGGGTTGCAAACCTTCAGAAACAGTACTTCCATGGCTATAAATTCGTTTAATTCCTCAGAATTTTACTTACGAATTTTCTGAACGACACAAACTTCTTCTTCTTCTGCACAAATAAATTCTGAGTGATATACCGTCGTTGAGTGGTTCGCCGCTACCTGAATTTGGAGTACTACTATTCTGGTAAGATAATCGTTCTATCCTGTGAGGGGATATTCCATCAACCTCGAGTATTGTGAGTGGAATAATTTCCTTAAGGACACACTTTGAACTAAGTGGGCTCGATTATATTCTGAAAAATTATTCTTATTTTCAACACTGATTCTGTTTATTTTCAGAAATTAATTTTACTGCTTCATCGGTTTTGCAATACAGATTAATAACAATCTTAAGGAAATTATATTTTTAGATTAATCTGTATTCTGTTTTGGAGACTAAAACCTGTGTGGTTTTCTACTCCGTATGAAATTTCATATTCTGACTTGAAGACATAAAAACTTCGTTGGAATATTAAAGTTCGTACTTGTACAACGATTTGAAGAACATAAAAACTTCATCGTTGTTGTATTCTGGTTTGGAGATTAAAACTTGTGTAGTTTTCTACTCCATATGAATATTAGTATTCTGACTCGGAGATATAAAAACTTCGTTGGAATACTAAAGTTTCATAATTATCTTTGCGATTTGAAGAAATAAAATCTTCATCGTTTAAGTCGTGATTGAATTGCTATTCGGTTTTATTAACTAAAACAGTTTGTCGATTTGTGAGTGACAAACGAATAATGGCAATTGAGACCGGAACTACCTCGCAAATACTTTGCACCGGCGGTTACTCCTACAACCCGTACCGATGTGCCACCGGCTGAGAAACCTGCGAAGTTCACCGGTGCCAACTTTAAAGGATGGCAGCAAAGAATGTTCTTTTGGCTTACCACCCTTGGTATGTAAAAGTTCACCAGTGAGGACCCTCCCGTGCTTGCCGCCGACATGCCTGACAACCAACAATTCATAGTTACTGAGGCTTGGAAACAGGCTGATTTTTTGTGCAAAGGCTACATTTTGAGTGTCATAGAAGATGACTTGTACAATGTCTACAGTGTAGTAGAGACTTCCAAAGAACTATGGAGTGCACTTGAAAAGAAGTACAAAACCGAAGATGCTTGCTTGAAGAAGTTTGTGGTTGCCAAATTCCTAGACTACAAAATGGTGGACGGAAAAACCGTTGGAACCCAAGTTCAAGAGCTTCAACTTATCTTCCATGACCTTATTGCTGAAGGTATGGTAGTAAATGAAGCGTTCCAAGTGGCTGCAATGATTGAGAAGTTGCCGCCCTCATGGAAAGATTTCAAGAATTATCTTAAGCACAAAAGAAAGGAAATGAAGTTGGAAGATCTTATGATTCGTCTCAAGATCGATGAAGATAACAAAACCGTTGAGAAGAGGTACCGTACGACTTCACCAATTGAAGGGGCAAACATCGTTGAAGATGTTGCTCTGAAAAAAAACAAGAAAAGGAAGAGGCCTTCTGGAAAGGAGAAGGATTCCAACAAGAAAAAGTTCAAGGGCGACTGCTTTAATTGTGGGAAAGCTGGCCACAAAGCCCCAGATTGTCGTCTCCCGAAAAAGAACAAGGGAAAAGGACAAGCCAATATGGTGGAAAAGAATGATGATATGGATGATCTGTGTGCAATGCTATCGGAGTGCAATTTGATTGGAAACCCAAAGGAGTGGTGGCTTGATTCTGGTGCCACTCGACATGTTTGCGCTACAAAAGAAGCATTTGCAACTTATGCTCCCATTTGGACCCGAAGAGGTCTTGTTTATGGGAAATACTTGCAACAGACCAAGGTTGAAGGATATGGGAAGATACTTCTGAAGATGACTTCCGGCAAGGTCCTGACTCTCAACAATGTTATGCACGTTCCAACAATTCGGAAGAATTTAGTTTCAGCCGGAGTACTCATCAAAAATGGGTTTAAGTGAGTGTTGGTTAGTGAGAAAATTGTAATAAGTAAGACTGATTTGTTCATAGGAAAGGGCTACCTCACCGAGGGCCTTTTCAAACTCAATGTAATGGTTGTTGACAGTATTAATGAAAATTCAGCTTCGTCCTACTTATTGGAGTCAAATGATTTATGGCATGTTCGTTTAGGACATGTCAACTACAAAACCTTGCGAAAATTGATTAATTTAGAAGTGTTGCCTAAATTCGAGTGTAATAATTCTAAATGTGAAATCTATGTTGAATCTAAGTTTGTTAAACATCCATATAAGTCTATTGATAGGAATTCAAATCCTTTAGACTTAATTCACACAGATATATATGATATGAAGTCAATACCATCTCGCGGTGGGAAAAAGTATTTTATAACTTTTATTGACGATTGCACTCGATATTGTTATGTGTATTTGCTTAATAGTAAGGATGAAGCAATTGATGCATTTAAGAAATACAAGAACGAAGTGGAAAATCAATTGAATAAAAAGATAAAAATGATTAGAAGTGATAGGGGTGGAGAGTACGAATCTCCTTTTGCAGAGATATGTTTAAAATATGGAATTATTCATCAAACTACTGCCCCTTACACACCACAATCAAATGGAATTGCGGAAAGGAAAAACCGAACATTAAAGGAAATGATGAATGCCTTACTAATAAGTTTCGGTTTACCGCAAAGCTTGTGGGGGGGAAGTTATCCTTACAGCTAACCTAATACTCAACAGGGTGCCCCACAGCAAAACACAATCTATTCCATATGAACTATGGAAAGGAAGAAAACCCAACTTGAAATATTTCAAAGTGTGGGGGTGTTTAGCAAAGGTCCAAGTTCCTTTGCCCAAAAGGGTAAAAATTGGACCAAAAACTGTGGATTGTGTTTTTATTGGCTATGCTACAAACAACAAAGCTTGTCGGTTTTTGGTTCACAAATCGGACAATCCCAAAATTCATGTTAATACGATAATTGAATCAGATAATGCTGAATTCTTTGAAAACATTTATCCGTATAAAACTGAATGTAAGTCGTCAGGTGAAAGATCAAAACGACCGCGGGAAGAACCAAAGGAAAGTACACCAAGTAAAGAGGATCCCAGGCGTAGCAAACGTCAAAGGACATCTACTTCCTTTGGACCAGATTTTGTGACATTCTTGCTTGAAAATGAGCCTCAAACATTTAAAGCAGCGATGTCATCTTCTGATTCAGCATTTTGGAAAGAGGCAGTCAATAGTGAGATTGAATCAATTTTGAACAACCATACATGGGAATTAGTTGATCTTCCTCCTGAAAATAAACCTTTAGGATCAAAATGGATTTTTAAAAGAAAAATGAAAGCTGATGGCACTATTGACAAATATAAGGCAAGACTTGTGGTCAAAGGTTATAGACAAAAAGAAGGCCTTGATTACTTTGACACATACTCGCGGTAACAAGAATAACATCTATTCGGGTGTTAGTGGCACGGCGCAACGTATATGGTCTTGAAATCCATCAAATGGATGTCAAGACAGACTTTCTTAAATGGAGAATTGGAGGAAGAAATTTACATGGAACAACTTTGAGGGTTTTGTGGTTCCTGGTAAAGAAAGGAAAGTGTGCAAACTTGTTAAGTCACTTTATGGACTTAAACAAGCACCCAAACAATGGCATGCGAAATTTGACCAAACAATGTTGGCAAATGGATTTAAGATTAATGAGTGTGACAAATGTGTTTACATTAAAAATACTCCAAATCATGAAGACATTGTTTGTTTATATGTTGATGACATGTTGATAATGAGTAGAGATATTACCGATGTAAATGCTACGAAGCGTATCTTTGGCTAGCAAATTTGATATGAAGGACTTAGGAGTTCTTTGATTTGATCTTAGGCATCGAATTCATAAAACTCCACAAGGTCTAGCATTATCGCAGTCTCATTTTATTGAAAGAGTACTTGACAAGTTTAAGTATTTAAATTTCAATGTTGCAAAGACTCCAATTGATGTAAGTTTTGCACTTCAAAAGAACGAAGGTGAAAGTGACTCACAATTGGATTATGCACGAGTTTTGGGAAGTTTGATGTATATTATGAATTGTACACGACCAGATATAGCATGTGCTATAAGCAAGCTGAGTCGATTCACGAGTAATCCCAATCAAACTCATTGAATGGCAATGAAATGAGTCTTGGGGTATTTAAAACACACCCAAACCTATGCTTTGCATTATAATAAATATCCCGCAGTAATTGAGGGATTTAGTGATGCAAACTAGATCACCGGATCATCTGAAGTTAAATTCACGAGTGGATATATTTTCACCATTGGTGGAGGGGCAGTGTCTTGGAAATCATCAAAACAGACATGCATCGCCCGCTCTACAATGAAATCTGAATTTATAACTTTAGACAAGACCGGTGAAGAAGCTAAATGGCTCCGGAATTTCTTAGAAGATATTCCATTCTGGCCCAAACCTTTGGCTCTTATATGTATACATTGTGACAGTCAAGCAGCAATAGGTAGGGCAGAGAGCGTAATGTACAACGGAAAATCTCGTCACATACGACGAAGACACTATACCGTTAGACAACTCCTCTCTAGTGGCGTTATCATGATTGACTAGGTAAAGTCAAGAGATAACGTGGCGGATCCGCTTACAAAAGGCTTATCTAGAGAGGGAGTTAGTAGATCATCAATGGGAATGGGGTTAAGGCCAATGACAAGTCATCATGGCGGTAACTCTACCTAGCAGACTGGAGATACCAAGAGCTAGGTTCAAGGAGATCAAACAAAGTTGTGATGACGGTTTCAAAATGTCAAATAACTTAAACCCATTCTCGATGAAGACAATGTTCCAGAAATAAGGATAAAACCTTATGGCTTGTTAATGAGTTAATAAAGCATTAAGGTTCTTTAATGATTATCTAAATCTGGCAGTGTATGACCAGATAATGTGAATATAGGACCACATGTTTAGAAATCACCTATGTGAGTGTTAAGTGTAAGCCGCTTTAAAGGGGAATGACAGTGAAGGCCCATTCTCTATGCACTCATGAAACCAGGAGGTGTTCATGGCTGAAACGAACACAACCGTGAGAACCATAAACGGTTGAGGGTTGATTGTGTGACTTATGTTGTCTAGGTATACAAAAAAGTTCGACGGTTCAAAGATATCAAATCTACCGATTGCTCGAATATATCCGATATAAGTTCACTACGGAAAGTTCAAAGGGAAACCTACTTATCCAGATGCAGTCAATTCTCGCTTGTATATCACACTTGTCCGCGCATTCTTTTATATTATAGTCGTTCCCATTCATGTGGGGGATTGTTGGGTATTGATATTGGTGAATGGGAAATTATGGGATGAAAAGTGAAGGGAATGTAAAAGGTCCCTTTTTCCTTGGGTAAATCAGTTGTCCCACATCGGAAAAAGAAAGGAAAAGAGAGGTGTATATATTACATTACACCTTCTCTAGTCACTAAAAGGGTTGAGGGGGCAAGGACCCCTCGCGCCGTCGTCGCTCGCTCGGCTCGGCTTCGGCTTCGGCTTCGAATTTGGTCAAATGATCTGATTGATTGATAATCTTATTAATTAACTTATCCAATCTTACCCGTTAGTGACCCGGATCCGCGTGTCTGACCCGCGACGCAGTTTCTTTCCCATATTTAAATTTCCCACCAGTTTTTAGTGGCTGTTCAGAAGGGTTGCAAACCTTTAGAAACAATACTTCCATGGCTATAAATTCGTTTGATTCCTCGGAATTTTACTTACGAATTTTTGAACAACACAAACTTCTTCTTCTTCTGCACAAATAAATTCTGTGTGATATACTGCCGTTGAGTGGTTCGCCGCTACCTGAATTTGGAGTACTACTATTCTGGTAAGATAATCGTTCTATCCTGGGAGGGGATATTCCATCAACCTCGAGTACTGTGAGGGGAATAATTTCCTTAAGGACACACTTTGAACTAAGTGGACTCGATTATATTCTGAAAAATTATTCTTATTTTCAACACTGATTCTGTTTATTTTCAGAAATTAATTTTACTGCTTCATCGGTTTTGCAATACAGATTAATAACAGTAGGTTAGGACAATGTCAGATGTAACAATCAAGATGGGTTATGTTGACCTGCAAATGTTCTTGTAGTATTTCTACTTTCAATTTTAAATAGCACTCTTATCATTTTGCTTAGATCTCGGCTTCCTCTTTATATAACGTTTGTTATGTACATGTTACACACGTAAATCCTTTGCCTTTTAGCAAAGAAATTTAGGAAAATAACACAGGAATACTTAGACAAAAGTATTGACAATGTAGTCAAAGGGAATTAGTTTATTTAGTTATATTTAGCTTTGTATTTATTGTCGGGTACTATTGTAAAGCAGTACGGGAAGTAAATAAATATTACAAGTGTTCGAAAGGATAAACAAATAGTCAATCTTCATAACTGCCGCAAAGTTGTTGAGTCTTGAATCTTGATAACTTGAAATCAAGAAACACTAAATCTGGATGGTTACAACTGTATGCTGAGTCGAGTGATTACACTCTGTCCTTAAGACAAGACTGCCCCGTATATATGCTTTTACGTTAGCGGACAATAGTCTCCCAAGATAAAACAACACTTTAATCTCAACAGTACAAAGCAAATAGGTTGAGTCTGACGAAGAAAACAAATACGAATCGAGTTGCTGAAGAAATGGAAAAAGAAGGAAGAGTTTATGTTTTAGTCCCAACGTTTTCGACTGAATTTCAGTGTCTCTTCTGTTTGTCTCTGTGTATATAAATGTTGTCTCGTTTTTGCTGTCTGTTTGGGTGTTTATTTTCTGTTTTGTGTATTTTTCGTGTGTCGCACAATTGAGCCAAACAACTCAATATATAGCATGTAGGAGGGACTCCTCAACTGAGGGTTGTTAATGGAGGAGTTAACAGCCAAGTAATGGGACCAAACTATAAATATTAAACAATTTGGGGTCCAAAGAGATAATATCGGCCCACGGTCCGTGACCCGAGCCCGAGCCCAGACGGGCGGCGCGCGTGTGGACTTAGCCTTGAACCCAAGCACATCTAGGTCCTCCCTCCTTTAAACACATGGGCTACCCCTTGGGGTCCCAAACCCTTAGCCAATTTAGAGACTTATAAAGAGAGCAATTCTTCATTTTCCCACCGATGTGGTAGATTTGTCCCACACCATATTTCCATGTCTCAAACACCTTACTTCGTGGACCAATATCTCTTTCATTTCTCAACGAAATTTGACGATTCTTGGCCCTACGATCATCTACTCACTTAGTAGATTATGCACGTGTAGAGAGACAAGGCCTCCAACATGCGAAACCCTAGTGTTTAATTCATTAAATATGGGTGGACGCACCTCCCCACCCAAGACAAATTTCCAACATTTATACGATCAAAACCAGTAAAAAAATATTCATAACCTAGCCTAGAATATCTTTGCAAAATATATCTTTAACTAGTTATTACTAACAAATAGGAAAACCTAAGCTAACAAATTATTAACTAGAATTTATTAAAAAAAACTAAAGCAGTAAAATAAAGTTATTGCAGTCCAAAAGCAAAATTTTAACAGGGAGGCTTATGAAGGTCTAACAATAATTAACATAAAAATTGAGTGTGTAACTAATTTGGACCTATAAAAGTCTCTGAGCATTTTGTATCCCAACAATTGATTAATTTTACAAAACAACGAGATAAAAAATAGTTAAGACCGTGACTGGGGGTTTTCTAAGCCCATTGGTCCACCAGGACTTGTCTACACGTAGAAATTGCACCCGCTAATCAATATTTATCATGCTATTTAAGATTTATTTATTTAAAAAAAAAAAAAAATTAGTAGTAGTCAGTACTGGCAAGCTTCAAACAAAAAAGCTTGCCTAATAATCTTCCTCCTCTTATTCTTCTCCTCCTCCTTAGTGCTATTACTCTTTACCCATAATTTGCTACCTCCATTTGAGATGTTCAAGCCATATTTCAAGATTAAATAGATGTATACTAATCACACTAATGGCCAAGAAGCTGCATTTGTCTAAACTTTGAAACTGGAAGAAAGTTTAAACAGAAAACCAAATACAACACAAACTACAACTATAAACTGCATGTAATTAAGTTTACAACTTGCATCTCCACATGGGGCGATCAAAACAAGGGAAGATCTATATATACCATATACCATCTCTAAATATGAAAAATCCTATTCATATTATAATACTAATCTCCTAATTACACTTGTACAAGAATTCTACAAAACATGGTAAGTAACCTAAATATTCACAAATATACACGGTTTTTATCACATCCCCGCAGTCATAGCGGGCAGTTGTCATACGCTGAGACTATCCATAAAATCTTCAAACAGAACCAAGAGAAGACCCTTAATAAAGATGTCAGCAATTTGGTACCTTGAAGGGACATGTAAGACACGTACTTGTCCACGAGCTACCTTTTCGCGAACAAAGTGAATATCCATCTCGATATGTTTAGTGCGCTGATGTTGGACCGGATTCTCAGAGAGATAGACGGCACTAACATTATCACGGTAGACCGGGGTAGCTTTCTGAATAGGAAAGTGAAGCTCTAATAAAAGATTACGCAGCCAACATGACTCAGACACCACATTGGCTACGCCTCGATACTCGGCCTCCGCATTGGATCGCGATAAAGTAGTCTGGCGTTTTGCCGACCAAGAGACCAAGTTATCACCAAGAAACATACAATAACCAGAAGTTAAGCGTCTGGTATCTGGACATCCACCCCAATCAGCATATGTGTAAGATACAAGAGTAGAGACGGAGGATGGATATAAATGCAACCCATAGTCAAGTGTGCCATGTATGTATTGTATAATGCGTTTGAGCGCATTCATGTGCTTAATCCGCGGATCATGCATAAATAAACACATTTGCTGAACTGCATAAGTAATAACTGGTCTTGTGAATGTAAGATACTGAAGAGCCCCTGCAAAACTACGATAGTGGGTGGGATCCTCATATGGTGTGCTAGACGTAGTACTCAGCTTCGGTTTGGTATCAACCGGAGTAGAAGAAGACTTACAAGATGACATATCAGCTCTCTCAATAATCTCAGCCGCATACTTCCTCTGTGATAAAAATATTATAAGTAACCTAAATATTCACAAATATACACGGTTTCTATCAAATAGATTGTATACAAGGCGAACCATGTTCAGCCCCGTCAATTTCAGACATTTATTTGGTTAAAAATGAATTTTAACGTAGTGTTTAGGGTAGTTTCGAGGTGTGTGAGATCATACAAGGGTAGCAAAGACTTTGGAGTATGTTAGCAAGGTTATGGTGTGTGTTGGAGGGGGTTTGGACTGATAGAAAGGTCAACAAAAATAAAACATGAAAAAAGATATTGCTCAAAGTCGCACAAGGCCTAACGTTAAACAAACACTACTCCTAATTTAATTATAAACAATCTGGTGATGTATAATATACGTCCCTTGATATCTAGTTTTCAAAGATTCAAACCTTTTATTATTTGGACTTTTAATTTGTACACAAAGTTACGGTCAATTTTACTGAACACTGTCTCATCTGTGCGTCCAAGTACGTGACCGCCCACCAGAGCAGGCAAATGATGAGGCATATTCACTGCCAAGGATGCGTTGAGCGGGCACTCATTGTGCAAAGCACACACCTAGGAGTCTATATAAGTTCCAGGTCGGAAATTTTGGTTCCAAAACAAGAGGAGGGTTAGGGCACGACTTGGATGCTATTGTTTTCAATTCCAAGATCAACTCAAATCTCCAAAGTATAGTTATGATGATTTGGAATAATTATAAAAAAAATATATGTGATTTTTTTGGATTCTTCAAATCTCTCAAGAATCTGCACCAATAACTAGATAAGTATGACTAGCTGATTTATGAAACTTATTTTGAATTATAAGAAAGTGTGGGATGAAACTTAGAAATTAAATGGATCTTGAAAGTGACACATTTGGGAAAGAAGATGATGAATAATATTTTCAAAAATTAGAAATGAGTTTGTTAATGTAAATAACTACTCAAAAGAATTATTAAACACTAGAAATGGATTGATCGAGTTGAATCATGTCGAAAGTGAAGTATTTAAAGTCTAACTATGTTGCAAATATGAAGAATTTTAATTTGAGGAGTTTGTAGCCAAAGGATGAGCCGCAAATGGTTATAGTGAATCCAATTGAATATGGATTGATAAAAATGAATCTTATATTGTAGATTATTTTGTTGAGGCGTCTTGAATGTGTTGGACATGTCGAGAATATTTTAGCCAACATAATCGAAGTAAGTTAAGATGTGGAGTATCTTTCTTTAAGGTATTTTTGACAAAATGCATGATTGAGTATATATATATATATATTATGTGTTGGCCACTTTATGCCTAAAAAATTATGATAGCGCTTTATAAGATGAGTTCAAAGGATGTTTTATGAATTTAAAGAGAATCGTGAATTCTTATTGATTTCAATTACTTTAAATAGTTCTCAAGCATGAGAATGAGATTGACATTGTTAAAAAACTATACTTTAAATGTCCATGGACTAATGATGGCAAACTCTTGATGTTCAAAGGATTTAAAATGGTCATAAGGCGATGTAAAAATATTTTTTGGGAGAATCTTAGAATTGAGAGGGCATTTGTTTTCGCAAATTAAAATATTTGTCAAGAAATTACACGTATCGATATTTGCTATCAATCCACTGATATAGTGATTCCACTACAGTTTTAGAGGGTTCCATTTAGTACAACTTATTTCTTTTGCATATATAGTTAGAATAAGTCTCCTACAAGTTGTATTCATTTATTTGATAGTTAGACGTTCCATGATACACTATAGAAAGGCTAGTTAGTGCATAAGTCTTCATAGTATTATGCATACATGTTATAAGAACAATACTTTTAAGTGTACACGATTATGATTTGGCTAACGAGCCACATGATACGCGATTATGATTTGGCTAATGAGCCACTTTCTTTTGATGAAAGTTTGAGGTACCGGGTAGTGTATCACGTCTCAATCCAAAATTTAGGGCGTGACACAAACATTATGAGGAAATAGATTGTAAAATTACGTACAATAATTTTATTAGAGCAACCTCTATTAAAATCAAGTTATTACTCTCTTGTACAACAGCATAACATCATAATATTATTGTTACATCTTAAAACAACTAGCCCTTGAGAATTCAGAGTGAATATTAAATTGAGATGCATCTATTCTCTACTTATAAGTTATATCATGACTAATGGGAAAAAAGAGAGCTAATTGCAACAGATTTAATATTAATCAATACACCTAGCTAAATGTATAAGACATTCACTTGTTTACAATAACATAGCAACTCACAATATACTTGTCGATAGAACATCTCTATAGAAGGTTCATCCATTATAATTTACAAACAGATGAAGCTTTTTGTTAAATATACACCTAATATACACGAGATACACATGTATATTATGTGTATATTTATGAATATTGATTCTCGATTTTGTATAGAAAGCCCACGGTAATTGGGCAGATTTTCTACATAGGTTGTTGTAATATTTTAGTGTAAGTATTACCTTACTTAGTCTTGTACACTAATCATAGTAATAGGAGTCTTGTACTACTAGAATAAGGTTTTGAGTTTAGAATAGGAATAGGTTATCTATTATAGTAAATTGTAACTTGTATATATACTCTTTTCATTAATGAGAATAATCAAGGGATTATTTCTTTCATGGTATCAGAAGTCTAGGACTCAAATACTTCCGCTCCTCTCCCAAAGCAAATTCCCTCTCGGTTTCTTCCTCAAACCCGAGGCCTCCCTTCAAAATTTTCTTGTCCAAATTTCTTGTTCTATTCACTATAGCTGATAAGAACATGTTTCATCCTGCCCTAACAGTTTCTAACATCAAGAGCGTTCTTCCTATTTTTCTTGACATAGAAAACGTCCAATATGGGACGTGGGCAGAGTTGTTCAAAATTCATGCACTTGCACATCAAGTCCTCCACCACATATTTCCTCTGGCTCATGGCACGCAGGATGTACCCACCAAGGAGGAAAATCCTAAATTATAGATTACTCTTGATGCTACGGTTCTCCAGTGGATTTATGCCACTATCTCTGTTAGGGATGGCAACGGATAGGATCTGGACCGGATCCTACTAGATCCAGATCCAGATCCGTTTTTCATACCTGAATCCAGATCCGGATCCAGATCCAGCGGATCCATAAAAATCATATCCAAATCCGGATCCATCAGATCCGCCGGATCCACGGATCGGATCTGGATCCACATGTAAAAATATTTACCTTGCTAAAAATGTAACCTTGCTAAGAATTTTTTTTTGAACTGGCAAACGATTTTTACTTAAGTAACAGTTTACTGTTTTTCAATTTTGAAATGTTCATATGAGATATTTTGTTCGTTGTCTCATTTTGATTGTGAGCTATTAATTAAAAATGTTGGACAATGACAATAGTTGTGGAAAATGCTGACTAGTATTTTCACAATGCAGAACTTGCATGTGCTTGGAATCTTCATAAATGAAGTGAATATAATTTTAACTACTTGTCTATCGAGATGTTAGTCATTCACTAATATAACATTGATTTTATTATCGAAGTTACCTCTTTATTTTTTTATTTTTGAGTTAACGCGGGAATAAATTAAACTTGTTTTGAGAATTAAACTTGCAAGGATGTGCTTAGCAATTTTAAGAAAATACTTATAAAATTACATTCTAGGTTATGAATATATTTAATAAAAAATGGATCCACGGGTCGGATCTGGACCGGATACGGATCTCAAATACAAGATCCAGATCCGTCAGAAACGGATCCGGATCCGTCGGGTCCAAATTTTGAAGATCCATATCCTATAAAACGGATCTGGATACACCGGATCCGGACCGGGTCCAGGATCCATTGCCATCTCTAATCTCTGTCGACCTCTTACAAACGATAATTGAACCCAACTCTACGGCTATGGCTGCTTGAGATAGATTGCGTGATATATTCCAGGATAACAGACATTCTCATATTGTCACCCTTGAACATGAATTTTCCCAAGTAAGTATGGAGGATTTTCCGAATGTTTCCTCCTATTGCAAACGACTCAAGGAATTGGCGGACCAACTTCACATTGTTGGTGCTCCTGTTAGCAATGATCGTCTCGTTCTACAGATGGTTGCAGGCCTGTCTGAGGCCTATAACGGCGTTGCTTCGATACTTCGTCAAAGTAACCATCTACCGTAATTTTATCAAGCCAGGTCTATGCTTACACTAGAGGAGGTTGGTTTGGCTAAAAAGGCGGCTACTGGCTCTAACTCCATCTTAGTGGCCATGTCCAATGGTTCTCAGGCATTTTATGACAATTCAAGCCAAAATTATAATAACAGTGGCGACAAGAAAGGTCAGAATCGCAAGGATAAAAATAAAGGTGGTGGCCGTGGTGGTAATGGCGGCGGCGGACGAGCCACTGGTAGGTCCCGGCCAGCTGGACTACCAGCAAATTGGCCATAGGCCAACTGCCAGTGGCCCGTTGTCCCCTCTTCACAATCAGGTACTGGATACATGAATTGGGCCACTGCCCAATTTCCAGCAACAGTCACGCAGTCCAGCCCAGCTTCAGCAGCAGCAATCTCGCCCAGTTGGGCCTTGGCCAGCCCCAGGCCTGCTTGGGCCTCGGCCACAGCAGGCCTTTGCGGTTGAGGGGCCCACTTTCATCCCTTCTCCGACAAATATTGAAGTCGCAATGCACACGCTGGGATTAACTTCTCCGGACCCAAATTGGTACATGGACACATGCGCCACACCCCACATGACATCCGATTTAGGTACTCTCTCATTTTATTCCAATTTGAGCAACCCTCGTGGCATAATCGTTGGTAATAGTAATACTATTCCAATTCATGGTTATGGTCATAAAACTTTGTCTCCCCCTCCCCCATCCACCCCTTGTCTTGAAAAATATCATTCATGCCCCTAAATTGATTAAAATTTTGGTGTTTGGCTGTAAATTCACCACTGATAATTATGTTTCAATTGAATTTAATCCGTTTGGTTTTTTTGTGAAGGATTTCAAGACGGAGAGTCCTCTCATGAGGTGTGATAGTAGGGGAGATCTTTATCCTATCACGTCAAGTTCTAGTTTCTCGCGTCAAGCCTGTCCATTAACCTTTGCATCTCTTGCTCCTTCCTTGTGGCATGCTCGTCTAGGTCATCCGGGGTCATATATTTTGTCTTTCTTAGGTAAAAATAAATTTATTTCATGTAAGGGTACGCGTAGTACTCCGAATTGTCAATCTTGTTCTTTAGGGAAAATTGTTAGGTTGCCATTTGTAGACTCTAATTCTCATACTTTCATGCCATTTGATATTATTCATAGCGATTTATGGACATCTCATGTTCTCAGTTCTTTGGATCATCAGTACTATGTTATATTTTTGGTGATTATTCTAAGTTTTTATGGACTTTTCGATAGCGAAAAAGTCTCAAGTTTTTCCACCATCTTAAAATTTAGAGCATTCATTAGAACTCAATTCGAACGGAAAATCAAAAATATTCAATGTGATAATGGGGTGTTTAGGGAGTTTTGTGCTAATAATGGGATCAATTTTCATTTTTCTTGCCCTCATACGTTTTCACAAAATGGAAAAGTCGAACGCAAAATTCGTACCATTAATAACATTGTCCGAACTTTATTGATTCATGCTTCTGTACCCCCTTCGTTTTGGCCTCATGCTCTACAACTGGCTACAAATCTTCCTAACATTCTCCCTTCCAAAGGTTTGACATATTCATCCCCTCTTCACATTTTATTTAATAAGACTCCTTCATATTCACATCTTAGGGTCTTTGGGTGCCTGTGTTATCCACTCTTTCCGTCTACCCCAATTAACAAACTTCAGGCCCGATCTACCCTTTGTGTGTTTTTGGGGTATCCGTCAAATCATCGTGGTTACAAATATTTTGATTTATCGTCTAACAAAATATTCATTAGTCACCATGTTATTTTTTATGAGTCTCAATTCCCGTTTGCAAAATTGCGTAGTCCCGTGCCTAGCTCGTACAATTTTTTGAATGACGGTATATCCCCATATATTATTTAGCATTTTTCGGACGTGTCCCACACCCCAAATCCACCAGCGGGCCCACTGCCCACTGGTCCCACAGTTCAAGCCACAGTTTCGAATCTTGGACCAAGTGACGGAAATCGGGCCGCTTCACGGCCCAAGAACGCCACTCTTGTTCCAGTGACGGTATCTAGTCCAGTTCAGGCACCGAATTCCAGTGTTGGGCCAGCGGGCCCACTGCTCGCTGGCTGGTCTGTCACATGTCCCGCTAATTCCCAAAATCCACCTAATTCTCCCCTCGAGTCATAGACCGGTCACTCGTAATCAACGGGGTATTTTTAAACCAAAAAGACATTTTAATTTAAATTCTAATGTTCCTAAATCGCCCCTACCCTGTAACCATGTGTCTGCGTTAAATGATCCTAATTGAAAAATTGCTATGACAGACGAATATAATGCTCTTATTGATAATAAGACGTGGGAGTTGGTGCCCCGTCCATCTGTTGTTAATATAATTCGGTCTATGTGGAATTTTGCTCATAAAGACAATTCTAATGGTTCTTTTGTGAGGCATAAGGCTCGTCTTGTAGGTGATGGTAAGACTCAGCAGGTTGGTGTGGATTGTGGTGAGACGTTTAGTCCAGTGGTCAAGCCGGCTACCATTCGCACTGTGCTCAGCTTGGCTCTTTCGAAAGCATGGCCCATCCATCAGTTAGATGTGAAGAATGTTTTCTTACATGGTGATCTCAAGGAGACAGTCTATATGCATCAGCCCTTGGGGTTTAGGGATCTCAAATATCCTCATCACGTCTGTTTGTTGAAGAAGTCCTTGTATGGGCTTAAGCAGTCCCTACGGGCTTGGTATAAAAGGTTTGCAGACTATGTTTCGACTATTGGGTTCAATCACAGCATGTCTGATAATTCATTGTTCATATATCGTCGTGGTTCTTCCTTGGCTTATATACTGTTATATGTGGATGATATTATCTTGACTGCCTCTTCTGATGCGTTACGCCGGTCTATCATGACAATGCTCAGTTCTGAGTTTGCTATGAAGGACTTAGTGCCTTTGAGTTATTTTTTAGGGATTGTTGTTACTCGTCACGCAGGTGGTTGTTCTTGTCCTAGATGACGTATGCATCTGAGATCATTGAGAGGGCTGGATGTCATCCTGTAAGTCCATTTCCACTCCGGTTGATACTAAACCTAAGTTAGGAGCTGCGGCTGGCTTACCTTATGAGGATCTGACCCGCTATCGCATTCTTGTAGGGCTCTTTAGTATCTTACATTCACGAGACCTGATATTACGTATGTCGTACAACATGTGTGTCTATTTATGCATGACCCTAGGATTGAGCACATAAATGCGCTCAAACACATTATTCGGTACATCCATGGGACACTTGTTATGGCTTGCATTTGTATCCTTCGTCGACGTCTACACTTTGTCTCGTATACAGATGCTGATTGGGGTGGCTGTCCAGACACTAGACAGTCTACGTCTGACTATTGTATGTTTCTTGGTAATAACTTGGTCTCATGGTCAGCTAAGCGTCAGTCGACGTTACCCCGTTCTAGTGTAGAGGTCGAGTATTGAGGGGTAGCCAATGTGGTCTCTGAGTCATGTTGGTTACGGAATATGCTTTTAGAGCTTCATTGTCCTATTCAGAAAGCTACCTTGGTGTATTGTGATAATGTTAGTGTCATATACCTTTCCGGTAATCCTGTTCAGCACCAGCACACTAAACATATCGAGATGGGCATTCACTTTGTTCGAGAAAAGGTAGCTCGTGGACAAGTAAGCGTCTGTCATGTCCCTTCCAGGTATCAAATTGCAGACATCTTCACAAAGGGTCTTCCCTCGATTCTTTTTGAAGATTTTAGGAACAGTTTCAGCGTACGAATACCGCCCGCTATAACTGCGAGGGTGTGTTAAATATACACATAATATACACGAGATACACTCGTGTATATTATGTGTATATTTATGAATATTGATTCTCGGTTTTGTATAGAAAGCCCACGGTAATTGGGCAGATTTTGTACATAGGTTGTTGTAATATTTTAGTGTAAGTATTACCTTACTTAGTCTTGTACACTTACCATAGTTATAGGAGTCTTGTACTATTAGAATAAGGTTTTGAGTTTAGAATAGGAATAAATTCTCTATCTGATAAATTGTAACTTGTATATATACTCTTTTCATTAATGAGAATAATCAAGGGATTATTTCTTTCACTTTTTGGTATTTATTCCCACAAGAACGTACAATTTGCCTTTATGGTTTCAATTAACTTTTCTATCCATGAAAAACCATCCTTAGTTTTCTCATCGTGAATTTATTTTTTCCATGCTTGGACTGTATCAGAGAAATAGTATATTTGCATGAAGTTTCTCCATCAATCATACTAACCCAACTTTGAGATGATGGAAGTATCAATGAAGAAAAATTCAAAAATATCCATAACTTTACAAGTGTATATACAAAAAAACAAATATATCTATATTTGTCAGTTTTGATTAATTATTTAAAAAAGAAAATCAAACCAAACCAAATATTTCTTATTTTTAATTTCATGTCAAATCAAACCAAGCTAAATAGTAAAATATATTTTGTCAGTTGTTCTCGGTTTATCAGTTTGATTTAATTTTGTAATTTTATTTGAGCATTCCTACGCGTAGAGTTTATTTAAAGGAAAAACACTTCTGGTTAGATATTCTTTTTATTCCTAAAACTTGAAAAAAGAACTAAAAAATCAAGGGTGAAATAATTTTATTTATCGCATCACACTAAATAACTAATAATGTGACAGAAATGGCACCATATCTAACTTATCTCTGTGGCTGGTACTGCCTCTGTCCCAAAAAATTGTTCTAGTTTAATTTGATACGAAGTTTAAGAAATAAAGAAAGACTTTTGAAATGTGTGGTCCAAAATAAGCTTTAGATATTATGTGATTATAAATCATCTCATAAAGTTAAATTGTTTCTAAATATAAAAATATATTAATCTTTTGAGACAAACTAATAAAAAAAGTAAGACAATCTTTTTGGGACGGAGGAAGTATATACTACTCTCAGCCTAATTCTCACATCATTATCTTCATATCTTTAGTGGTGGATGTAATCTTTTAGCTATCGATTCATTTTAACTCACAATTTTTTATGAATATTAGAAATATATCTATAAATTTATTAAAAACTCAATAAATATTAGATTTAAAATTATAATTTTAAACGCACAAGAAATTTAACATTTAAAATCTTAAAATTTAAAGTTATTAAATTTAAATTTTAAAATTGCCTCTCCATATCTTAGCTGGCTGACATTGATACTTGTGTTTGGCAATACTCATGTAGGGGTCCAAGATTGTGACTGAAAATGCCCAACTCAAATATGAGGCAATGCCTTGCTTTTTCTTTTCTAATTTGCCCAGTCTTTTATAGAGGTGTACAAAACGTTAACTTTTGGCGGGTCGAAATACAACATTTGTTTCTTTATTTGTTTTAACTTTTAACTTAATGAATAAATAGTGTGATTTGAATTTTTTATTTTTGTTTAATTTATTTTACACTAGTGTGAAATAGTTGATGAAATTCTACTCTGATCTCTCTTTCACGTACTCTTGATTCATCACTTTTAGACAATAAAAATGTATAGAGATTTTTTATCAAAATCCTATGAAAGTATGCATGCCATCGTGCGTTAATCAAAGAGACATCGAGATAATTCGGGTGATTTTGAAAAGTCTAAGGTTAATTTCATAAAATAAAATAACCGAGATCTTAACATAAACTTTATAAAATAATCAATCGAACCGAGCCATTAATACCCGTAGCAAAATGCAAAGATGTCATAAAATATTGAAATAGTTAAACAATTTCTGACTTAATCATATATAAGAATGTGCTTCGAGAGGATGTCAGGACCATTTAGGTAACTGTTAAAGAAATCAAATGTTTCTTCATCCTGATTCAATATTAAAAATATATTATTTTTTCCTAATAACCTAATACATGCTCCCAAAGGCTGGCATCATAATATGAAGAACTAGAAGTACATCAAAATTATAAACCTAAGGAAACTTTATTATATGAATGGCACCAATGTCTAACTAGCCTTTATGATTGAT
Organism: Anisodus tanguticus; assembly: GCA_034509755.1. Lineage (NCBI taxonomy): Eukaryota > Viridiplantae > Streptophyta > Magnoliopsida > Solanales > Solanaceae > Anisodus > Anisodus tanguticus. Next base: position 33,515,695 of record CM067557.1, on the reverse strand, counting down.
ATGTATAACTCCCTGCCGGATTCCAAAATCGTTATCTTCCCTGTTCAGCCATATGACATTCACACTTTTTCTTGCCTATACACATATAGTGCTCCAAAATAGTGATCGGAAAACATCGATCTAACTCAATTATGTGGCCATCATGCCATGCTTTTCCGACTCTAATTTGACTTTTTTTATTTATGATTGTCACATACTTTTTCTGTGATAAAAATAGATCACCTGCATGACGAGTGACTGTTATGCCCAAAAAGTAGCTCAAGACCCCCAAGTTTTTCATAGCAAATTCAGAACTGAGAAGAGTCATGATAGACTTACGTAGAATATCCGATGGGGCAGTTAATATAATATCATCAACATATAACAAAATGTATGCCAGAGAAGTACCACACTGATAGATGAACAGAGAATGATCAGACTTGCTGTGAGAAAACTCAATAGTAGACACATAATCTGTAAACCTTTTATACCAAGCCCTTGGGGTCTGCTTAAGCCCATACAATGACTTCTTCAGCAAACATACATGATGAGGATAATTAGGGTCCCTAAAACTCAAGGGATAATGCATGTATACTGTCTCCTTAAGATCACCGTGTAAGAAAGCATTTTTCACATCCAGATGGTGAATAGGCCATGCTTTTGAGAGAGCTAGACTAAGCATAGTGCGAATGATAGTCGGTTTGACCATCAGACTAAATGTCTTTCCACAATCAACGCCAACATGTTGTGTTTTACCTTCACCTACAAGACGGGTCTTATGCTTCTCAAAAGAACCGTCAGAATTTTCTTTATGAGTAAAAATCTATATAGACCGAATAATATTAACACCAGGAGGACGGGACACCAACTCCCACGTCTTATTTTCAATGAGAGCATTAAATTCGTTATCCATGGCCAATTTTCAATTCAGGTCATGAAGGGCAGACATTGGGTTACGTGGTAGGGGTGATTTAGTGACATTAGAATTTAGATTAAAATGTCGTTTAGGTTTAAAAATACCACGTTGGCTACCAGTGATGGGCCCTTGACTTGAGATGGTTAGGGACGGGTTTTGAGGTTGTGGCTGAATTATTTCGGACTGGCCAGCAGGCCACTGCCTGTTGGCCCAACTGGACGGGAAACTGGGAGAGGGTGGGACTGGCCAGCAGGCAGAACTGAAGCTTGTCGCGGGGAAGGTAATGGGCCAGCAGACAGTGGGCATGCTGGCTGAGAACCTGAAGCAACCACGGAACTGGGCCTAGCCGCGGGACTGTTTACGAGATATGTGGGGCCAGCAGGCAGTGGGCCTGCTGGCGGATCCGGAGAACTGGGGGTTGGGCCTACTGATGGATCATATACGGGGATGGCCCATCATCTAAAAAATCATAGGAACTAGACACGGATTTGTACAAATTAGCAAACGGAAATTGGGATTCATAAAAAATAACATAGCAACTAATGATGATTTTATTAGAAGATAAATCAAAATATTTGTAACCACGATGATTAGACGGATAACCCAAAAACACACAAGCGGTAGCCCGGGCTTGAAGTTTGTTAATTGTAGTGGACGGAATAAGTGGATAGCACAAACATACAAACACCCGAAGATGAGAATATGACATTTCTTTATGTTAAATATTTTGTAGGGGAGATTTGTATGCTAATCCTTTGTGATGGAGAATGTTAAGGAGGTAGGTAGCCATTTGTAGAGCGTGATGCCAAAAAGAAAGAGGTAATGAGGCATGGGCGAGCAAAATACGGACAATATTATTAATGGTACAATTTTTCTTTCGGTCTTCCCATTTTGTGGAGATGTATGAGGACAAGAAAATCGAAAAAATATGTCATTAGCGTCACAAAAGTCGCGGAACGGCCCATTATCATATTCCCTTCCATTATTACATTGAATATTTTTAATTTCTCGTTCAAACTGGGTACGGATGAATGCTCTAAATTTTAAGAATGTTGAAAACACTATTCCTGCTATACTCCTAATATCTTAATTATACTTGTACAAAAATTCTACAATTATAGTAAATTTGTACAACAAATTTGACTTCAACAATGTAAGGCAATGTAAGGCTCGGATGGTATATCACGGGTATACTTCTGTCAGGGTGGCTCATGGCTTCCACTCTGTCTATTCCAGCTTCTTCCGCTTGGCGCTTTCCATCGAATGCTGTTAATAAACATATACAGCAAGTCCTTTTTTTTGTTTCCCAAACACACTCCTTAGCGCTTTAGTTTTTATTTTGATTTTATATCTTGACTATTTCACTTAGTATATGTTACTTTACATGTTTTGATTAACTCTTGCATCAAAGGATTTTGAACTCTGATTTATAAGGTTTACTCCCATTTCATTGACCAAAAATAGGACGCCCTAACAGAGGGCGGATTGATGAGGGCTAGTCAAGCAGGCAGGTTTCTAAACGTGCAAGCTTTTGAAGATGAAATATACATGACACCTTAGGTAAATCCGACATCAAAATGCGAGAAGAAAGTGAAGAGTTTTACAAGGAATAACTCAAGTTCACATAGTACGCACCCTTTAGATATTCGATGTGGTGCGGCCCAAAAATAAATCTATACTGGCGTAAGCCCAAAGCGAACAATACATATCATGGACTAGGATTGTGACAATAAGCCAACCTTGAATTTTATTTTAGTACTACTACTAGTTAAACAAGACATAAAGGAAACTTGGTCCCTTCCCATTGTAAACTTTTATTTGCTGATATTTTATTGTTATTAGTGCTTTGATCTATGTAACAATGGCTCCATCTTGTGGGGCACATGAAAGAGCCAGATTACCTGCAATAATCATCAAAGAGTAAAATAAACTACTAAATGTCCAGTTGTCTACATTAAAACATTTCCCCAATCTCTATCAAAATAATGTTGGAAGAATTGGATTCCTTTGCCTTAACCCATAAGAATGTTTGGTGTCTGAATATTTCTACATATTGTACTTTTTAACCTGAAGGAAAAGAGAAGATATTATAGATTATAGTATCTCTGAAAGAATTCATAATAAACTAAGAAAAATACCATCAAAATCTTTTATTTCTTGTCAATGAATTCATACAAGGTTTGATTACAATGAACTCTTAACAATATGCTAAATGCGCACCATAACAAATCAACACAAATATGAATGGTTAATGTGAAAGTTAAGAGATTATTATGTACACAATAACCATGTTACTACTCACACTGCTACCATAAACCTAGTAAAGAATTGAATAAAGCAACACCAAGAAAAAGGGGTATGGATAGAAGAATTCTAACAGCAAGAAAACAGAATGTGTGCAGATGGATCAATTATGGCCTGTACTCAGTTTCTAGTGTAGGTTGCGTTCGTGTTACAGTAGCAGCCGGTGCTTTCGTGCTCCCAACTTTAGTCATTTGTAACGCTTCTCCCACCTCTGCAGCCCTTTCCATTTGTTGCATTTTCTTCCTACGCTTGTACTTTCTCACGCACACTAGCAGAAGACCTAAAAGAAACATTAATACTAGTCCTCCTGCTACCGAACCAACAATTATCCAGACTCTCGACTTGTTTTTCTTTCCCTTATGATGAACTGCAGGTGCAGGAGAAGGAGCGATTGACTCGGTCACAATAGAGAAATGCCCCTGTTGAAATGTTGTGCACGTGTTATCCGACAAAACGCTGCTGAAATTCAGAGAGCCTTGTAAATCAATTGAAACACATTTTGCAGATGATCCAATAGGCAATGGCTTGACATTTGAAAAACTTATTGAAATAGGCTGACCGGAAGCTTTAATATCCAACTCGGGCAAGTTAGTTGCTGAAAGGTTTGATGCATTGTAAGCAAGAAGACCTAACACGGGAGCCAAGTAGATGTAGCCAGGTAATTCGTAATATCTTGCAGACAAATTGCCCAAATTTTGGTAGACCAGTACAAGCCTCTCAGTATAAGGCTTCTCAACAACACCAACCGGTATTCGGAACTCTTTATACGTTTTAACTCCTCGACTCCTTAAGCTACCACTCCTAAGCCTCAATCCAGACACCTTAATCCCTGTCAAATTCGATGAGACTTTTCCATCATAGATAACACCTGTTCTAATCCTCGGACGATCAAATGCAAGATAAGCATAATCTTGGAGGAGTACATCTAATGCCCGTGCAGCCCCCATAGAAAAGTCGTTAACTAACTGAGAACTGCCTGACCGTGGCAACCAAAACAGCCACATTAAAAGGTGAAGCATCGAGAGACTTCCAAGAAGCCCCATCATGCTTCACAAAGATCCACAAGTCACAACAATGTCAACCCCCAAATATACCTTTTTCTTGATAATCGTGTCGTCCGTGTTAGCTTGCAAGCACCAAACTAAAAGCCACAAGCTCAGGTAACTCTGTCCATCAAGGTTCGGGTGAATATGCTTAACATTGAGGGTTATAGCCTATAGCTAAAATTCGGACCCCGAAATGTTAGTACTTATCTAGTGATGTGTTCTCAGATTCAAAATGAGCTATTAAAGGAAATTGTCACTATAACTCTTAGTACTTTATTAGTATCTCAAAGAGACTTGAAGTTCACACTTTAGGTACTTTAAATTCATAGATTTCGTTAGAGAATCTGATACTGCAAAACAAATGTAACGGTAACAGTATCAAAAGCAAGTAGAAGAATTGGTACTTTAACCCGTTGAAAATTAGATCATTCCAAACACTTTTTAGCAATTCTTGTTCAATAAAAGATTTGAGTAAAATAATTAGCTAGATTATTCATCAATTTGCTAACTAATTACCAAACCCAAAAATTAAAATGCAATTTTGGGTGATTTTATATGCTCACGTTCACAGTCACACTCTATATAAGATATGGGCATTTTAGGAAAATAATGTTTTTTTTTTATGTGGACATAAGAAAAGCATAAAAATGGAAACATTTATTAGAATGATAAGAAAAATTACCAGAATTTATCAGCCTTCAATGTCGAAATACAGTAGAAGCTCAAACAAAACTAGATAATTAACCGTATGACCCGACAAAGCAAATGTGTCTAAAATTTCGGTGAAATTACAGTGGAAACTTCAAACCCAATTTGGCATTGTGGAAAAAAATGGAGAATTTGTAGTTGCAGAGAGGAGCTTGAAATTTTGGTGGTGAGAAAGAGGAGTAGTAAAGTGAATGCCAATAGACAAAAAAAATAAAACTGTGAAAGAATAGTCACTGTAGATTTTAATTTAATAGTAATAAAATAAAATCTTTGTACACCTTTATACAGTTGTATATTGAACATATGCAGTGTGAGGCTGTGAGCTGTGAATCATACAAAAATGATACTACTATGTTTGTTTATACTTGTTGCGACTAAGAATAATCTCGGTACTAAATTTTTGTAATGATTTGATAAGAGTATTTCGTTGCAATATTTCCAATTATGTCTGTATCAATTATGGGATAATTTTTATATATAATAAATGATAGAATATTCATGTATCATTATATATCTTTTATATTAGATTAATTTATATTTCGATTGTAATTAAGAAGATTAGTTAACTAGTTTGTAGTCATGTAAATAATTATGTAATACTATATATTGTACACAATAATCAATGTCAATGCACGACAAATGTGGGAGTGATTGGAGAGTATTTTTCATGATAGCAAGACACAACGTGCCTTGTATTTGGAAAATCAATTTAAGGATATTCAGCAAGACGATTTTCCTAATGTGTCGGCCTAAAGAACTTAAGATGATTGCCGATCAACTCTCAAACGTTGGTGCACCGGTCACAAATCAATGATTGGTAATGCAACTCATTGCGGGTTTGAATGAAAATTATGACGGCGTCGCTACCATCCTCCAACAAAGCACTCAATTGCCTCCATTCTATGAGGCTCGTTTGAGACTTATCCTCGAAGAAACCTGAAAAACTAAGCGGGCTGCAGCTAATGCGAGCACCACTGACACCGCCCTCGTCACTACCGGCGGCCCATCTACCGACGAAAGGGGCTGCAGGTAACCTAATGACCCGCAGCCCGCCTTCCCGGAATCACCACAAAGGGAGAAATTCTGGCAAAGGCCGCGACTGCCGTGGAGGAAGCAACAACAGTGGTGGGAGAGGACAGCTACCCACAGCGGCAGCGGCAATGGTAGCAACCTCCGTCGTGGGTTGCTTACCCGTCATGGGTTGCGTGGGCCCAGCCGGATTGGGCTGCTCCATCTTTACTCTACCCGACGTCCTCCTGGCCTCAACCTTCGGCCCGACATCTTCGGCGCACGTCCAAAATAGGCATACAATGCACATGTCTCTCCTCCTTCAACCTACGCACCAACAGATATTGAGGCGGCTATGAACACGATATCTCTCAACGTTCCAGATGATAGTTGATACATGAATACTAGCACCACATCTCATACGACGGCATCCCAATGTACTCTCTCGTCTTATTTCAATAAGAGCAATTTAAATCGTAATATTATTATTAGCAGTGGACAATGCATTCCCATTTGAGGTTATGGACAATCATCACTCTCATCGCCACATCCCCTGTTAGCTTTAAAAAATGTCCTTCATGCTCCGAAACTTATCAAAAATCTCATCTATGTGCATCGTTTCACAACCGACAATATTGTTTTTCTTGAATTTGATCTTTTTGATTTTTCTGTGAAAGACCTTATGACGAGGATGCGAATAATGAGATGCGACAGCACCGGTGACCTTTATCCTATCACCACCACCGTCAGCCATCCAACCTTCTCTCCATCAACCTTTGCATTTATTCTATCTCTTTTATGGCATAATAGATTAGGACATCCGGGAGATTCTATTTTATGCTCTCTTGGAAAAAATAAATTTATTAATTGCAAATATATCTCTTATCCTCATGTTTGTAAATCTTGCGTTTTTGGAAAATACGTCAAATTGTCATTTTATTCTTCATCCACTTATACTTTAATGTCATTTGATATCATACACAATGATTTATGGACTTCTCATAATTTAAGCACGGTCGGACATAGATATTATTTGTTGTTTTTGGATGATTATTCGAACTTTATGTAGATTTTTTCCATTGGTAATAAGTCCCAAGTCTATTCTATTTTTTCGTTCTTTAGTGCTTTAATTAAGACACAGTTTGAAAAGAATATCAAATGTTTTCAATGTGACAATGGGAGGGAATTCGATAATCAATAATTCAAACTTTTCTGCGTCAAACACAACCTTGTTTTTCATTTTTCCTATCCACACACCTCTCGACAAACTGGAAAAGCCGAACGAAAAATTTGATCATAAACAACGTAATTCGTATCCTCCTTGCTCACGCCTCTATCCTCCTTATTTTTGGCATTACGCTCTCTCAATGGCAACATATCTCTTAAACATTCTCCCAAACAAGTCTCTCAACCACAAGTCTCCCACTCAAGTTCTCTATCTTCGGGATCCTTCCTATAAGCATTTACGAATTTTCGGATGTCTATGCTACCCCCTCCATTCCTCCACTCAAATCAACAAGTTGTAACCTCAGTCATCCCCGTGTGTATTTATTGGTTACCCACCTAATCATCGAGGTTACAACTGTTACGACTTGTCCAACCGAAAACTAATTGTTTCTAGGCATGTCATATTTGATGAGTCCCAATTCCCATTTGCCAAACTCAATTCTCCACCTCCAAATTCCTATGATTTCTTAGATGATGGCCTAAATCCCCTTTTAATTAATCACTTACAAAATCAGTCGCTACCATCATCGGCGCCCGACACAATCCCCGCAGTCCCAAGTGGGGAAGCCCACCTAGCCTCGCAACGGGAGCCTCGGAACAACCCCTCTTGGCTTTTCGATTCAGCTGCCACCTCTCGGCCCATGCCCCCGCCCCATTTTTTCGACACCATTGCCTCATCTCGGCCCTACCTCCTCAATCTTGGTCCTATTCCCGATCCCGCTACCTCGTCTCGGCCCCACCTTCCTGGTCCCATCCAACCTCACGCGGCACTCCTACGGATAATGAAAACCCATTCTATGCATGACATTTCCAAATCCAAACGGCTATTTAACTTGTCCAATTCGGTTGCCCCATTCACCTCTTTGTCGCAACCCGGAAGATGCCTTATCCGATCTTAATTGAAAAAATACAATAATTGACGAATATAATGATCTTATTGAAAATAAGACGTGAGATCTAGTACTTCGTCTTCCTGATGCTAATGTTATTCATTCTATGTGGATTTTTCGACATAAAAAGAAATCTGATGGTTCTTTTGAGAGGCACAAGGCCCGTCTTGTAGGTGATGGAAGGTCTGAACATGTAGGAGTGGATTGTGATGAAATTTTCAGTCCGGTGGTAAAACCGGCAACTATTCAGACCATTCTCAGTATTGTTTTGTCCAAATCTTAGCCTTTTCACCAGCTTGATGTCAAAAATACTTTCTTGCATAGGGACCTTCATGAAACCGTTTATATGCATCAGCCTATGGGATTTCAGGAATCCGATTCATCCAGATTATGTGTGTCATTTGAAGAAATCACTTTATGGACTGAAATAGGCTCCTCGTGCATAGTACCAACGTTTTGCTGATTTTGTATCCTCTATCGGTTTTTCACATAGCAAATCTGATCACTCACTTTTCATTTATAGCAAGGGTAATGAAATATCATACATCCTATTATATGTTGATAATATCATCTTGACCACATCTTCTGATGCACTTCGCCGATCCATTATGTCACTATTTTCCTCTGAGTTTGCTATAAAGGATTTGAGCTCCCTAAGCTATTTTTTGAACATTGTTGTTATGACACATGCAGGTAGCTTATTTCTTTATCAAAGAAAGTATACCAAAGATATCCTTGACCGAGCATGCATGACGTCTTGCAAACCGGCCCACACACCCGTGGACACTAATTCCAAACTCAGTGCTTATTCGGGTTTTCTGTATGCCGACCTGACTCACTATCGCAGTTTAGCAGGAGCATTGAAATATCTCACTTTTACGAGACCAGATATATCCTATGTCGTGTAACAAATATGCTTACATATGCACAGCCCGACGGATGAACATATGAATGCACTCAAATGTATTTTGCTATATGTACAAGGTACTCTTCACTTCAGCCTACACCTGTACTAGTCCTCACTCTCTGGTCTCACCTCTTATTCTGACGCTGAATGGGGTGGCTGTCCGGACACTCGTCGATCCATATCAGGTTACTGTGTCTTCCTCAGAGATAACTTGCTTTCTTGGTCTTCTAAAAGACAACCTACTCTATCTCGATCCAGTGCCGAAACCGAGTATAGAGGAGTAGAGAATGTTGTTTCTGAGTCTTGTTGGATACGCAACCTTCTGCTAGAACTTCACTGCCCAATTCACAAAGCTACATTGGTCTATGATAATGTAAGTTCGGTATATCTCTCCGACAATTCAGTTCAACATAAACGCACTACACACATTGAAATTGATATTCACTTTGTACGTGAAAAAGTGGCTCGTGGACAAGTTCGTGTCCTTCATGTTCCTTCCCGGTATCAGATTGCTGACATATTTATTAAAGGACTTCCGATCATATTCTTTGATGATTTTCGAGCCAATCTCAGCGTATGAGAACCTCTCGCTTCAAATGCGGGGGTGTGTTAGAATATTACAAGAATATTCCCGTATCATGTATATCTTTTATATTAGGTTAATTTATATTTCGATTGTAATTAGGAAGATTATTTACCTAGTTTGTAGCCATGTAAATAATTATATAACACTATATATTATACACAATAATTAATGAAAGACAAATAACACATTCCTTTAATAAATATAATATTTCTTTGATGACGATCAAGGACATATTTCCCAATAGTGGTCCTTCTTTTATCAAAATTATAGACTAGATAGTTATTCCTCTCCTTCAAGTTCTATTATACTTTTTGGTCAAGTAATCCAAGCTCACGAAAAAAATAATCTTTTACATCGATGTATTGTACTTTTTCGACTAGATCATCATAAGAAAATATTGAAATATGTCTATTTATATATATTAAATTTAACGTGGAATAAAAACGTAAGTACATAAGAGTAACTCAATGGAGAATTTGACATTTGCAGTGCTACTTGTTTAGGTAGCCATTTTTTACTTGTCATCTAACATTTGTTTCTAATATAATCTTTATAGTATTGATTTAGATTATATACTGTACAAAATTTAAGAAAAATGACATATAATTATATGCCAATTTTTTTTCCTTTTTCTCAAAATTATAATTTAATCTAGCGTTTAATTTCTAATATCATGAAATAATTTATACACTATTAAGTCATCTTAGAATAGATATAAGTTATCATGGATAAAAAGTTGAATTAGTAATTTGAAAACTAAAGTTATAATTAAATTCCACTAATATTGTAAAAATAAATATGGTATAGGGTGTGTTTGGTGTGAAGAAAAATGTTTTCTTAGAAAATATTTTTTTTGAAGAAAATATTTGTTGTGGAAAATAAGTGAATTTCTTACTTATTTTCTAGTGTTTGGTAAGTAAGCAAAAAAACATTATCCTAAGAGTCTTTATATACAATCTAGCAAAACACTATGGGGTGGAACGAGGTGGGGACTGGGGAGTGGGAGTTCAGGGGTGGCGGGGTGTGATGGTCAAAGGGTGGGGGTTGGAGTCTGGGGGCATTGGGTAGGTGGGATAGAGACATTACAATGTTATTTATGAAACTTGTTTTCTCTAAGAAAAAATATTTTTCTCATTTTCAAGAACACATGTTTTCTAGATGGCACCAAATATGAAAAAATTAAATAATATTTCCCAAAAATATTTTTTCTCCATACCAAACACACCCATAGACGTATATAATCTCTTGACGGATGAGTCTTGCATTGAACGGGTCGTGGCCTAACCGGTACGATAGGCCCAAAGGATCAAACTTTGACAGTTGCTCAAACCCCGGGCTTTCTACGGAGGGCGAAGTGCATCAATAATCACCTTTTTGGTTAATGTTTAAATCTTAGCAAGTATTTTAAATTTATTCAAAGTTCAGCAAATAATTAAGAAAAGGATACTAACCCACTTTTCTTCTTCTTGATTGCTTATTCTCCGTTTCTTATGCATCTTATTTACCTCTTTTTCTACTCGGCACAAATAAGAAAGAGAGTGCCGACACAGAAATGCTTCTATTATTTTTAACTTCAGGACAATTTAATCAAGAATAGTCTTAAAATTCAATGTTTTTAGTTCAATCTCCAGCATTTTCCTTCTTTATAATATATATGATAAGTTTTTTCTTTATGTTGTGCTGTCGATATATAATCATGAAGATCTTTCTATCACAATCAGACAATAAAAAATTAACATTCAAATTGAACTGGAAAAATAAACTTTAGGACACTAACACTGAACTTCAGAATAATGTCATAAAGTTTGAGCTGAAAAAAATTAAACTTAAGAACATAGTGTCTCAAAGTCTGCAACTAAATATCTGAACTCAAGGACACTATACTCTGAAGTTTTAAATTGAAAAATTGAACTTACAAACAAAATGTCACAAAGTTTTATATTGAAAAAACTGAACTTAAAGGATATAGTATCCTGAAATTTTGAATAGAAAAACTGAACTTTAGAACACAACTGAAGTTTTCAACAAAATAAATGTCTTCCTGCTTTCTAAGTTGTAGCTAAACTTTAACTAATTTGCAAATATTGGCTAAAACTTAATCAAAGTCTTAAAACTAGCTATTTAATGTCATTTTTATATCTGTTATCTCTTTCGTCTAAATACTTATACTGTCTTTAGTTCAGGACGTCTTTGTTTTCTAGCATTTGACCTATATCCAGACCAATGGTTATTATGTCAAATGTTAGAAAATGATTATTTAATTCTATCATTACTTTGTATCGTGGAAATCTTGATCGTTTTTTGCTATTAAATTAAATAATTAATTCTATCATTACTCAGAGGACAGGTGTGCAACACGTACTTTGCCAGTCAGTTATTTATGTTTAATATGTACACTTTTTAATGATGTAGAGTGGTTAATAGATACAAACACTGGTTAAAGTGTGAAAATAAAAAATAACAGCTTTAAAAGGCGGCTTATGTATTTGGCCCTATTTAATTCAATATTTTACACTTAATAACGTCAAAACTCATTAGTTTCTCTATCACAACATTTTTATTATGAAATGCAATTTGCTGTTCTCGTATCAAACATATAGTGTGAGATGATATTAATCTCCTTTGGGGAGTCTTTCATTAATATCAAGGTATATATAGAGTACAATATTCATCTCTTATATAATAGGAATCCTAAGCCTATACAAAAGAGGAATCCTAGTCTTATAATTATATTTACACAATATATGGAAATATTCTAATTATGGGTAGGGAATATATTATTTCCTATATTTACACGTTTACACACCCCCTCAGTCGGAGTGGGAGGAGGCCGGACGCTGAGACTGGATCTGAAGTAAAGAAATAAGCGTGCGGGAAGTCCTTTGGTAAATATGTCCGCATACCGATAGGATGATGGAACATGTAACACTCTGACATGGCCTAACGCAACTTTCTCACGAACGAAGTGTAGGTCTATCTCAATATGCTTGGTTCACTGATGTTGAACCGGATTATGAGAAAGATAGATGGCAGAGATGTTATCACAATACACAATAGATGCCTGACGCAAAGGACACCGAAGTTCTAACCAGTAAATTTCTGAGCCAACAAATCTCAGCTACTACATTTGCAACGCCTCTGTACTCGGCCTCAAGCCTTTGGAGCGAGATAGGGTAGCTCGTCGCTTGGCGGACCAAGAAATCGATTATCCCCTAAGAAAACACAAAAGCCGGAGGTGGAGCGTCGCGTGTCCGGACACCCTGCCCAATCTGCATCCGTATATGAAAGCAATCTGTCTGGTGCAGAGGGATATAGGTGCAAACCATAATCAAGAGTGCCCTTAATGTATCGAATGATACGCTTAAGAGCAGTGAAATGAGACTCCGTTGGGGCATGCATGAATAAGCACAACTGCTGAACAGCATAAGCTATGTCTGGCCTGGTGAATGTGAGATACTGAAATGCACCTGCAAGGCTCCTATACAGAGTAGGATCAGAGACTGGAGCACCATACATAACACTGAGCTTAGATTTGGAATCAACTGGAGTAGGCACCTCTTTGCAGTTCGTCATCTTAGCCCTGTACACAATCTCTTCTGCATACTTACGCTGACACAAGAACATATGATTGGCAGACCTGGTCACTGATATCCCCAAAAAGTAACTCAGCTTCCCCAAATTAGTCATTGCAAATTCGGACTTGAGCAAGACAATAATCTCATTTTTCAATCCGTCGGAGGAGGCAGTAAGAACAATATCATCCACGTAAAGTAATAAGTAAGCAATGCTACTACCTCGATGAAAAATGAAAAGTGATGTATCACTCTTCGCATACAAACCCAATCCGCAAGATATACCGGCAAAGCGATCATATCACGCACGGGGGCCCGCTTCGGGCCATATAGTGACTTACGGAGACGGCACACATAGTGAGGAACCGCCGGATGGGTGAACCCCGGTGGCCGATGCATGTAGTTGTCTCTCTCGGATCCCCATGTAAGAATGCATTCTTCACATCAAGCTGATGGATCGGCCAGTGTTTGCCCATGGCAATGCTCAAAACTGTGCGGATGGTAGACGGTTTGACAACCGAGCTGAAGGTCTCACCACAATCAATGCCCTCCTGCTGATTTATGTCATTAGCCATAAGACGGGCCTTATACCTCTCAAGATCCCCATTGTCTCTGAACTTGTGACGAAATAGCCACATACAACGAATGACATTCACCCCCTCAGGTCTAGGTACTATATCCCACGTGTGTTGTTTAGTTAAAGCATTGAATTTCTCATACATAGCCGCATTCCAATTAGGGTCTTGTTTGGCCAATTTTGGGTTCTTTGGAAGTGAAGAGATGGTTTGGGCAGACAAGTTGAAATGGACTTTGGGTTTGAAGATTCCATGATTTGAACGAGTTTCCATTGGATGGGGAGGGACAGTGGATGGCGGAGTGGTGTCTGGGGGTAAAGTCGGATAAGGAGAAGGTGGGGGCGAAACTGTCGGAGGCGCCGCGGTTCCTGGATCGAGAGTCGCGGCGCTAGAAGGTTGACAGGTTTCTCTGAAGTTTGGGTGTCGCGGCTCTGACGACGGAACAAAGGATGTGAGTTGTTCGATTATGAGGGAAGAGATGGCAGACTCGTCAAGAAATGAGTAGTCCTGTTTTTGGAATTTTGGAAGATTCAAAAACGGGAATGTGGTCTCGTCGAATGTGACGTGACGAGATATGTGGATCTGACGAGTCGACAAGTCATAGCATAGATAGCCCCTATGGTTCGGCGGGAATCCTAGAAAGACATATGGAGTGGACCTAGGAGCGAGCTTGTGAGGGGCGGTGGAGCTAATGTTGGGATAACACAGACAACCAAAAATCCGTAGATGATCATAAGAGGGGATTTTATGGTAGAGGATTTTGGTAGGGGTCATATTGTGAAGAGTGCTAGTAGGGAGAATATTTAGAGTATATTCTGACATTTTAGCAGCATAGACCCAGAATAGTGGAGGGAGGGAGGCATGGATCAATAGGGTGCGAATCATATTGTTAATGGTGCGGATGATTCTTTCAGCTTTACCGTTTTGTGGTGAGGTGTGAGGGCAGGAGAAGCGAAAGACCATGCCATTAGTGGTACAAAAGCGGTGAAACATAAAGTTGTTGAATTCACGACCATTATCGCACTGAAATGATTTTATGCCTTTTCCAAATTGTGTTTGAATGAACTTGCGATACTCAAGAAATTTGACAAACACTTCCGATTTAAATTTAAGAGGGTATAACCAAACGTAGTGTGAAAATTCATCAAGCAACACAAGATAGTATTTATGACCGAGAGAACTAGAGATAGGAGATGTCCATAAATCGGCATGTATGATATCAAAAGGAGCAAATGTAACACTAGCAGATGATTTAAACGGAAGACGAATATGTTTGCCTAAAGAGCAAGAAACACAATTTGGGCAAGTTTCCCATTACAAGCAATGAAATTGTTGCCTCTAAGAAAATTAAAAACTGGGACTCATGGATGACCAAGCCTATTATGCCAAGTTGAAGAAGAAACAGCCACTAGAGTGACGGGAGAGCAAGATCTAGCAACGGAGGTGGAAGTGAATGGATAGAGATCCCCCGTGCTATTACATCTCGTAAGAGGTGTCCCCGTATGAAGGTCCTTCACAGTAAAACCAAAAGGGTCAAAATCCACAGAGACGGAATTATTACGAGTAAATTGGCGGACAGATATGAGGTTCTTAATCATGTGTGGGCCATATAGGGTGTTTTTGAGGGAGAATGGTGGATGAGGAAGTTGTGTGTATGAGGTACCATAACCCTTAACTGGAATGCGTTGTCCACTACCAACTGTAACATATTAAGGATGCTTTAAACTAAACAGTTTAGGAATAGTACCTGCAGACTGGGTAATGTGAGATGTGGCGCCTGAGTCCATATACCAAGTATTCAGGCTGTTGCATAGAGAGGGTGCTGAACGCCTAACCCAACTCAGTGGGTGTCATGCCGGAGGAGGGCTGCAGGACCTGACCTTGCATGAAGTGGGCCTGATGTGGGGCTGGAGCGGGGCCTAACAAACCGGGGTAAGAATACGAATTGTATGACTGCTGGTATTGGAATGGACTTGGCGCCGCGGCTCTGAACTGGGGCGCCGCGACTCTGTACTGGGGCGCCGCGACGCTGTAGATGAACTGCTGAGGAGCCGCGACCCAGTTGTTTTGCGATCTCTGTTTCTGTTGCTGCTGTTGGTTCTGTTGATCGCGACCCTTGCCACGACCACGGCCTCCTCTACCGCCATGGCCTTTTCCACCCCGCGCCGCGGCCCGCCGCTGTTGGGAGTTGTCTGGTGGCGTCTGATCTTGGGGTTGCGTGTCGACAGCTAACACATGCTTGGCGTGCTCATCCTGCTTAGCATAACGGGTTTCTTCGAGCAACAATTGTGAGCGAGCTTTGTTAAAACTCGGTAGCGGATCTGCCTGTTGAATTATGATGGCCAAAGTATCATATTCGCCCTTAGTAAGGCCAGAAATCATTTGTAGCACCATTTTATCGTCAGTGACAGGTGTGCCGATGTTGGAGAGTTGATCCGCTAGAAGTTTAAGCTGCTTGTAGTACTCAGAGACATTGGAGAAGTTTTCAAGACGTGTTTTGTTGAACTGTTCTTCCAAATACACGGCACGAGTGTGCTTGTTGTCCTGAAAAATTTCCTCAAAACGATTCCACAAGTCAAGGGCTGTGGAGTCAGATTTCATGATAGTAAGGAGAAAATTCTGAGAGATACTACCATATATCCATTGTTTGACGCCGGCGTCGAGACAATGCCAGATAGAATCATCAACCTCCGTAGGGCGCGGAATAGTGTCATCAATATGGTCAAGCACGTTATAGAGACATGCATGATTGCGAAAAGTTCAACCCAGGGAGAATACTGGTTGTTTTCTTGATCAAGAATAATGAAAATATGGTTCTTGATGTTGGAAACAGTAAGGGCGGGGTGAAACGGGGGTGATGACTTTGTGGAGGTAGAGGCGTCAGAAAGTGTGGAAGAATCAGGGATAGCCATTTAGAGAAGAGAAGAAAGGAAGAACAAAATCCGAAAAAGAAGAAGAAAATCAGGGAGGGCCGCGGCGTAGGAGAGGCAGCCGACGGCTGTGGAAGAGAAAGGTTTTTAGGGTTTTGTTTATTTGGCTCTTGATACCATGTGAGATGATATTAATCTCCCTTTGGGAGTCTTTCATTAATATCAATGTATATATAGAGTACAATATTCATCCCTTATACAATAGGAATCCTAAGCCTATACAAAAGAGGAATCCTAGTCTTACCATAATTATATTTACACAATATATGAAAATATTCTAATTATGGGTAGGAAATATATTGTTTCCTATATTTACACGTTTACATATAGTATCAGTTTTAGGTTTAGATTTTAGTAAGTTTAGGTAATCTATCTGAGATATTAAAAATCTATAATTCTATAAGGAATAAATCACCTAACATTACTCAAATCCAATCGACTGACTTTCAATTATTTTGAGAATTTTCCACCCGCCATTGTTGAAATAATTCACGTAATATAAAATTGACAACTACTTAGAAAAAGTTGAGGAAAGGGACTTTCATCCACCAATGACTAGAATTTTTAAAACTCTACACTTCAGACGAACTTGTAAAGATGGGAATTTAATTTATATTTAGCCAGAAGTGATTATCAATTATCATTATTGGAATAAAAAAATTAATTGGAGTTCTTATTAAACAAAGGGTGTGCTTAGTTATGTTTGATTGGTTAAAATTTTAAAAAAATACTCTTTAAGAAAAATAAGCTTCTTAAAACAAAGAAATAACATCTCTAGTGAGAGTAACAACAATAACAATAACAACATATTCAATGTAATTCCACAATTAAGGTCCGGAGAATATAGAGTGTACGCATACCTTACACCTACTTTCAAATGTAGAGAGACTGCTTCCGATAGACAAACTTTCCTAGTGAGAATAAGAAAAATAAATTTCATAATTGGTATTCCAAATTCATTATTTCCTCTCCACCCCCAACAACCCCAAATCCCAACCCCGCTACCTCCCAAACTCTCACTCCCCACCCAATCCTACCCATATAGTATTTTTAAAATTACTATATGTAAATATTTATGGATAAATTTCTTTTACTTACATATCAAACACTAAAAAATGCGTGTGATGCTTACTTGTTTTTCTAGAAAATATTTTCTAAAATTAACTTTCATGGAAAACATTTTTCTTCATACCAAACACACCCTAATTCTACAATCAAAATTATTTGTTAGGAGAATTATATTAGAGAAATAACCTTTTTATAGAGGTTTGAGTGTTTGACAGTTACAAAAATGTAAAGTTTAGCATTACCCACCAATTTATGTGATTATTTAGCTTTGTCTTTTTTTTTGGGGCTCACATCCCTTTTGCAAAGAGCCCGAAACCAAAGAGAGAAATCTTCGGACATAGCTGAATGATAAAAGAGGAAAATTAAAATTCAGCTAGAGACCTACAGCGTGAGTTGGAACTCTGGTGGAAGCAATTTGCTCTCTTCTGGGTAGTATCTTGTAGGTGATATCAGTTGCTCTGTTCTCAAACCGTCACCAGAACTAGTATCTCCAGGAATAGTCTAGCTGGGATAGTATCTTGTAGGTGATATCAGTTGCTCTGTTCTCAAACCGTCACAAAGACTAGTATTTTTAGTAATAGTATAGCGTAAGCCGTGAAGCTGAATATATAAAAAAAAAACATAGATAAAAAAAGACCCTCCCACTGCCGCAAATTTCACCCACCCACGCACCCATCCCCGTCCCATCGCTCTCATTATCATCCCCACATTTGCATTTTCAATACATCAATTCATTTGTATTTCACCTTTGTTTTTTTCTGAAGCACTGTTGATTCGCCGCGTTGACTGATTGATTGTTCATCTTTTTCTTCCCTAAATTGTATGGATAAAGTGCTTAGGGTTTGTTGATTCACATTTCTGAAAGAGTATTTTATCTGTTTGATCGTATTAGGTTCTTCCACGGCGTTTCCATATCGAAGGTGATTCATTAATACTATCTAATTAACAAAAAATATCCGGTTTATCAAGGTTTTTTTGTTATGATTATCTTTCTTAGTTGTTGTTTTTTCTTTTGTTCAATTGGAGTTTATGAATGTCCGATTTTTTTTATATGTGATTTAGGGTTGGGTCTAGGGTTAGGGCGGCGATGCGAATGGAATCGTCCGGTGCAAATTCGGACACTCATAGAGGTATTTCATCATCTAGTAGTAGCAATAATATTGGTAATTCTAGAAGACATGGAGTACAATTATCTGCTGCTAATTTATTTCGTTCGCCATTATCGACGTTGTTGGAATATTCTGGAATTCTAAGGACAAGATCAAGTCATTCAGAATCGGATAGTTTGATTAACAGTGGGATTAATTCTAGCTACCGCGATCAATTTCAGTCCCGTGTGGATGATGCTGGGGCATCACCAGCTTCTGCTGGTGGGTCTGGTGAAGTTTCGATTAGAATTGTTGGTGCTGGTGAGCAGGAGAATGTATTGCCATCACCATCGAGGGAAGCGGATGGGCAAAATGAAGTGTTTGGAAGGCCAATTTCGAGGTCGGGGTCTGCAGCTTCAGTCGGAGCATTGGAAAGTCAACCGGGTGATAGAGGGGCGGGAGATGGAGTCTCGCAGCAGGTGAATGGAAACGCGGATACGGGGTCTACAGATGGTGCTGGTGTTAATAATAGGGAGTCTTCTTACCAAAGATATGATATACAGCAAGCTGCCAGATGGATTGAGCAAATTATTCCATTCTCTTTGCTTTTGTTGATTGTTTTCATTCGGCAGCATTTGCAAGGTATTTCTGTTTCCTCTCCATGGTAACGAAGTGATTTTCACAGTTCTTGCTTGTACTGTTACCTGTTTCATGTATTTGATGATGCTTGTTTGGGTTTTCCGTTATTTTTTTCTTTGACTGTCAAGTAGCCAGAACCTTTTCACTGCTATTGTTACCACAATATTGTCTGTGCAGTTAGTGAGGAAGAGGACTTGTTAGTAATTAAGGCCATTTTGAGGCGCACTTGAGCCCTAATTGATGGATGTTGTAGTAATTTATTAGCAAACTAATAATTAACTAAAGGAAATGAGTCACAAAATCAAATTTAGAAACTTAAATTGCATCTTTGTATCTGCTTGGAAATTCAAGATGGTAATTGAACCTGATTTAGATGGCTTTACTTTATATGCGTTACTTAATTGCAGATTTTTCAATTGTGGTAATCATATAATAGTCATGGTGGTTAAAGCTTACTTTTTCTTGCGTTTTTTATGAAGTACTTTTTCTTGCCTTATATATACACGTATGTACATTTTCTTTTTCATAAAGGACTTCTTCTTGCGTTTTTCTTTTACTAAGGCACGGACTATAATTGCATTTTCTCTTATAGGTTCAGGTGTTTTTCTATGCTTTTCACATTTGACAAAATTGGAGTCATATGGTTTGCAGATTGAATCTTTGTACTTTAGTAGGATATCATAAATGTATGGCTGTAAGAATACTTTATCCATTAGAATGCTAATTATCTTGGTTAGTTAGTACGACTTTCTAATATTATTAACCAAGTTATGCTTAACATGAGTTGTCTTATATTTATAACACCATTCTTTTAGTACTGGATGCCTTCTGTATTTTTTTTTTCATTTAATTTTTCAAGTGAAAAATGACTGCAATTCTGAGCAGCTTTCCCAGAATTCTTGTCTTATTCTGTGCTTAGGACCTGGTAGTGTGTTAACCTAGTGAAATCTATAGAATGATAGCTCTTGTCATATAATGGACTACTTGGTCAAGGGGTTCACTGCTCTCCTCTCTGTCATCGTTGTCCTACATCTTGTGTCCTTTTCCTCTCTGTTTACTTTTTCCTTGTTCTTCTTCTCTTCTGGTACTTATGTTCTTTTTTTTCTGTTTTTTTGGGGGGGGGGGGGGGGGGGGGGGGGGGGGTATTGATGGTGTCCATTTTTTTTTTCTGTTGAAAGTTATGATGGCGATTAATTTTCTCGTTCTACATGTTTGAGGGTTACTGTACTTTACCATAATTTCCATAAGTTAGTATTTCTCAAGATTGCTCTTTGGTTTGTGCATGACCCCACAGGCTTTTTTGTTACAATTTTGATCGCTGCTGTCATGTTCAAGTCAAATGATATTGTAAAGAAGCAGACTGCACTTAAGGTGATGTAAAATGCCCTTGTGACACACCCTCAATAAGAGAAAAACAGAAAAAAATATAAAAGGAACTGATATGCTGATTACTCTTCCTGCCTTTTCTGCTTGATACTTTTCTCATACTAATAAGCAATGAAATTATTGATCTTCTTCCTTGCAGGGTGAGAGGAAAATCTCTGTTCTGGTCGGCATATGTCTTTTCTTCAGCGGTTATGTAATTGGGTTTTATTGGTGGTACCGAAATGACGATCTTTTGTCTCCGTTGCTGATGCTTCCACCAAAGGCCATACCTCTGTTTTGGCATGCCATCTTCATGATCATGGTGAACGGTGTGTTCTTGTGAAGTTGTCCTAACTAGAAATCTCTTGGTCAGCGTTTGGATTCTGATGTGTGAATAGTTTGAAATGATATCATGGAGTTGACTTCTTTTTCTTTGCTTTCGTTGGTAGATACTTTGGTCCGCCAGGCGGCAATGATCTTCAAATGTCTTCTGCTGATGTATTACAAGAATAGCAGGGGCCGGAACTACCGTAAGCAGGTGATAGCAGTTTAGATAGATTTATCCACCCCATTGTTTACGGAATATGCATTATGTCCTTCTTGCTCTGTGCTATAAGTGTGTATAGAAAAGTGAAAAAGAAGCTTTCTGAGAAGTCATTTTCTTTACAGGGTCAATTGTTAACTTTGGTTGAGTATCTTCTACTGCTATATCGTGCTTTGCTCCCAGCTCCAGTTTGGTATCGTTTCTTTTTGAACAAGGAATATGGAAGCCTCTTTTCATCATTAATGACCGGGCTGTACCTAACCTTCAAGCTTACTTCTGTTGTTGAGAAGGTATATTTTTTCAATGAATCTGTATTTTCTTCCATGTATTCTTTGTCCTTCAGTATCTTAATCTTTTTTTTTAGATAACCCTTGTGGTCCGGCCCTTCCCGGGACCGCGCGCATAGCGGGAGCTTAGTGCACCGGGCTGCCAGTATCTTGATCTTTCTAAATTTTACGGGTCGACATTATCATTGCCCAAACCTAGTTTTCATCTGATCCTACCTTCATATTCTGTAGGTCCAATCCTTCTTCACAGCTTTGAAGGCACTGTCACGTAAGGAGATTCATTATGGAGTACATGCGACTTCTGAACAGGTAAAATGGGTTACTTTGTTTGTAAAGGGAAAATAATAATAATGTTTCCTAAGTTTGCTGAAGATGGTTTTTGTCTTCTTTTTTGATTAGTAAGATAACTTTCCTCTGCTTTTGCTCATGACAAAGAAGAATTACACGAGAAGCTCATAATGCAACATAGAACTTGATTTTCCCGAGTTTAGAACACTCTATTCTCAAACACAATAATTCCAAACTTAGAAACTTATCATATGGTTATCTGGTATATTTTCCTGCCTTGAAGGAACGACACTTTGAATACCTAACTCTCTGATTCAAATATTAATTTCTTTTGTGGAAATGGTTCCAGATTAAGCCCTTATCATATGAGTTTGCTTGAGGATTACATTACCGTGCTGTTTACTGAAACATTAAGTTTCATTTTGAGTTAAATGGGGAAGAAAATCTTACTCTAGTATGGATATTTTTAATTAGCATATTGGGTCTGTGGATTTCAAGAGATTGTAGGCCTTTCAAGAACCTCTTCCATGTGATTTTAGGTCTACCTCTTCTTTTTTAATACCTTCATTCACCATCGTGCTCCACCTACAAATTGGTGCAATTGGGGGTCGATGCATGACTAAAATATCTCAAAAGATCGCTCATTTTTTCCTGGATGTGTGCTATACTTGCACCTTTTGCGAATGTGATTATTTAAATCTTGTATGACTGCATATTCATGTAGTATGCGGATCTCAGCAACACTAAGAAAGAAGATAGAAGATTTTTTTGAGTCAAATGAGGAGATGATAAGGGCAAAGAAACCTTGGTAAGAAAGGAAATGAAAGGAAAGAAAAGAAGAGATGTTACAGAACGAGAGGAAGAAAGGGTGTAAATAATAGATTGATTAATTTATAGTACCATATAACATGATATGGAAAAAGTACTATATAAAGTAATTTACAAGTTTCAAATAACTTGAGTAATCGCTAGACAAAATGGCCAATTATTAACACCCAAGGTTTAAGCTGTTAGAGAGAGCACACTTTTATTATTTAATTATATTCTTAACACGCTCCCTCACTTGCCCTGATTCTTTTTCATGGGCCAAACACGTGAAAATTCTTTTTGATAATGGGTGACAGTGAGATTCGATCACATGACCTTTGCCTGATATCATGTTCAAGCGTGTAACCATCTCATCTAAAAGCTTAAACTGTTAGAGAAAACACACTTAATATTTAATTATATTCTCAACATGGCCCCTCTAGTGCGAGCTTGATTTTTTTCCTCGGCCAAGCACGTAAAAATTCTTTTTTTTTTGATGGGTAAGTGTAGGATTTTCAGGGAGTGGTTGTAAGGGTCTAACTTCCATTACAACTTCCCATAGATCATATGCTTCAAGATATGATTTCATTTTCACTTGCCCAAATTAAATCTCATTCAAAAGATAAAACAAAAAAATTCAATGCCAAAACTGTAATTCAAAATTCAGTGGCAAATTCAATTTTTTCTAAAATCATTGCTTGTGAGACAACAAAAGAAGCGTGGGAAATTTTTTAAAAGGAGTACCAACGAAGTGACCGAGTCAGGCAAATGCAAATTGTAAATTTGAAAAGGGATTTTGAATATCTTAGGATGCAAGAGGATGAGACTATTATTAAGTATTTTGAAAAGATCTCTTTGATTGTTAATAGAATCAGGTTGCTTGGCGAAGATTTAAAAAATGGCAGGATAATAGAAAAAATTCTTGTGACAATTTCAGAGAGATTTGAGTCTAAAATTTCATCTCTATAAGAGTCTAAAGATCTCTCTACAATCTCTGTTGAAGAACGAATAAGTGCTCTTCTAGCACAAGAGCAAAGAAGAGCATTTAGGCAAGACAATGTTATTGAAGGTGCTTTCTATTTACAAACCAGAAAAGAAAAGGTTAACTATATCCTATTTGCAAATACTGCAAAAAGAAAACACACTTGGAAAAATTTTGTTGGTGGAGACCTGATGCAATATGTGGAACTTGCAAACAAACCGGCCATGTTACGAAAGTGTGCAAGTTTAAAAACACAAACAGTAAAAGCAGAAATTGATGAGGAGGAACTTTTTTAAATGACAATTCTTAAAGCAAGGAGGAGTGTTAGAAATATACTTTAGTACTACTGCCTTTAGTTATTTTTAATAAGTCTTAAGTCAATAAGCTTTCCTATTTGTAAGGATTTTGTTAGTTTTAGATCTTTTAGGGATTAGGATTGTGATGACGGTATATTTTAGCAGATTTTTCTACTTCAGTTATTTACTTTCTCAACTATTTAATGCAAACCAGTAGATCAATAAAATTATTCTCTACTGCATTAAAGTCTCAGGCTTCGATTCTTTTCTTTCTCTATTATTTTACTGTATTTCTTTTCTTTCAAAAACCATTGAGAGGCTTTTTCAATCAACACTTTCACCCTTTTTGCTGCCCCATCTCTTAAAAGACCAACAATTGGTATCAAGAGCCTCCATTGATCTTACGAGATATGTGAGTTCATACCATTTTCGAAAACCATTTTAACAAATTTTTACACATGGAAAGAAACATTCTCTTTGAGTGCCCCAAAAAATTTCACTGGTGAAATTATTAAATTTGGTCAGTGAAAATAAAATCATATTTTTGAAGCCTATGATCTGTGGGACGTTGTAAAGCAACCCTTACAACCACTCCTTGAAAATCCCACACTAACCCATCAAAAAGCTTGGCCGATGAAAAAAACCAGGCCCGCATGTGGGGTGTGTTGAGAATATAATTAAATATTAAAAGTGTGCTTTTAGATGAGATGGTTACACACTTAAACATGATATCAGAGCATTCAAATGTCCTGTAATCGAATCTCACCGTCACCCATTATCAAAAAGAATTTCCACGTGCTTGGTCCATGAAAAAGAATTAGGCCCGCAAGTGAGGGACGTGTTGAGAATATAATTAAATAATAAAAGAGCAAGGAAGAGTGTTAGAAATATGCTTTAGTATCACAGTAATTTTTATTTACTCCTTTAGTTATTTTGATCAAGTCTATGTCAATAAGTTTTTCTATTTGTAAGGAATTTGTTAGTTAGTTGTAGATCTTTTAGTGATTAGGATTGAATAGTTGTCATCACAATCCTAATCCCTAAAAGATCTAAAACTAACTAATATATTCCTTACAAATAGGAAAGCTTATTGACTTGGTACTTACTCAAAATAACTAAAGACAACAATAACATGCCCAGTGAAATTCCACAACATGGGATCTGGGGAGGGTAGAGTGTTCGCAGACCTTACCTCTATCTTGGTAGGTAGAGCGTCTGTTTTCGAAAGACCCTCGGCTCAAGACACAGCATAAACACAAGCAAAGCAAAAGAAACTGTCAGACCCGAACACGAAATTTAAAGCAATACGATAATGATGGTAACAAAAGCGGATAATCCATGATAAAACATTCTAAAAAAAAGAAGCAATAACTAACGCATGTAGATAAGATAAACAAAGTACACGAAAGAACACACAACAGCAGGAATCAAACGACAGGGGACTATAAAGCAATACTGTGCCTACTAGTACGATAGGCTAAGCAGGTCTACAATAATACCACTACAACTACCAGTATGTAAGCGTAAATAGGACTACGCTCAACTACCTACTACCCTTCCTCCCTAAAGACAATAAAATAAAAATTACTGTAGTACTAAAGCATATTTCTAACACTCCTTACTTTAGGAACTGCCATTTAAAAAAATTCCTCTTCAATTTCAATGAAGTGGATTGAGAAAACTTAGCTCCACCAGACATAGAAGAAAGGAGTGTAGGATTGGTAAGCTTTGCCTGAAAGGTTTCAGGTTCAATTCCCAATATAGGCAAAAATACTAGGTGATTTTTTTCAATCTGTTCAAGTCTTGGTGGACAATGATATCAAGTATTTGTGCCCGTGGAAGGTAGCAACTACCCCATAGAATTAGTCGAGGTGCGAGCAAGCTGACCCAGACACCGCCATTAAAAAAACATGGCCAATCATTGATATCATTTGATAGATCCCAAATGAGCTTCTGAGTCCATTTTAAATTGATTTCTTGATTTGATTCAGCATGGTTATAAAGGAAGACATGAAAAGGTGAATTATTTTAGTATTTGTGTGAAAAGGTGAATTATTTTAGTATTTGTGTGAAAAGGTGAATTATTTTAGTATTTGTGGTGAAAAGGTGAATTATTTTAGTATTTGTGGGGAGCATGCTGGCTATATGGTTACGTTTTTAGTTTTAAAGAATAGAATGGAGAAAAAGTTGTGTTAAGAAGAGATAGTGAATCGTAGGTAACTTTTAACAAAGTATTATATGTTTTACCTAGAATTTGTTTCTTCTCTTCTCGGACGAACTTTTTTCTCCATTCGATCTTTGAACTTGAAGTTCTCTTTCTAGAAAGGTGAATCTTTTTGGTGGTTTAAACGGAAAAGTGGACATCCAATCTGGAACAGACATGGTATATGATCTCATTTGTTTATCACAGTGGTGTCCGGGCCAACTTGTGTACACCTCGACTAATTTCACAGGGTACATG
The DNA here is from genome assembly GCA_034509755.1 of Anisodus tanguticus. Taxonomy (NCBI): domain Eukaryota; kingdom Viridiplantae; phylum Streptophyta; class Magnoliopsida; order Solanales; family Solanaceae; genus Anisodus; species Anisodus tanguticus. The sequence goes on along the minus strand of CM067557.1, from coordinate 33,489,222 downwards.
TTACCTCCCACAAGCACAAGTATGTTACCTCCCCAAAGCACAAGTACATGCTAATTTTGTCCATCAAAGCTTGGATAGTTGGAAAGAAATCACCTAGTGTTTTTGTAAAGGATACACCTTATTAATATTGAAATGTAAGATATAAAAGTCGTAATTTTTACATTTTAGTTTCATATTCGTATGAAAAGGATACACCTTATTAATATTACATATAGGAATAGAATTAGGCTGTACACCTATGCCTGAAATTTAGTGATTTGAATAATTTTTTGATGTGAATTTTCAACTTTCAGAAGGATTAACAATTTTTTCAAGGATCCCTTTGAGACCCTGAAAAGATTGAATAACCCGAAAACAGGCAGCAAGCTGCTTTTTCTAGAAAACGCATCATAAATAATTTTGATCAGAAATTCTGGTCAAAAGAAGTGTCATCACTCTGATTCATGATCTGGTTGGATCATTTGGTCAAATCCTTAATGCTCTTAACATGTAAAATATTGTTACATCATGGAACTCTTTCTCTTATATGGGGATACCGGGCGTTTCCGTGCCTTTTGTCATTCATATTCTGGATTTCACTGCCTATTACTTTACAGCAGCCGGTTTATCTTCTTCCCCATATTTGATGGTCATTTGTCTTCTATTTCTCTCACAAAAAAAATATGTTCAGCTATGCACATCCTTCTCTATTCTCGGGCTTGGCTGGGAGGTGCAAGTCCTTTTTAATTCTGTTGCGTTTAAAAAGATTTGAATCATCAAATAGCCCATCATACTGAAGTATATAACCATCTCTTGCTTTTGGTGCCTTGCAAGCTGGGTCGAGTTCTGGGCGAACAATGATTTTTGACAGGTTTGGGAGTTCCATGGAGGACTTTAAGTGTTAGCTTGAAGTAAAGAACAAAATACATGAAATGTGTTAATTTCGGAGGAACTCTTGTATCCTGGAAGCTATTTTTCTTTAAAAACAGTATACAGTGTAGTGCATGAGGAGGTGTTTGAAAAATTCAAGTGCACTTGGATTGAGTTGGGGAATAGCTATCAGAGTTATAATGGTCTTTTGAAGTTATAACGGTCTTTCTCTTGCTTTGCTTGTGCTTATGCTTTGTCTTGAGCCGGGGGTCTTTTGGAAACAGCCGCTCTACCTACCAAGGTAGAGGTAAGGTCTGCGTACACTCTACCCTCCCCAGACCCCATGTTGTGGGATTTCACTGGGTATGTTGTTGAAGATGAGAAAGCATCCTTGTAAATTTTCAGTAAAAATTGGAGATGTTAACGAGTATTTGCAAGAAACTAACTGAACTGTTTGCTTTAAGTGTTTACTGAAGCTCTAGGATGATGTGGCTAATTTCAGGTCAATGCTGCTGGGGATCTCTGTGCAATTTGCCAGGAGAAAATGCATACACCAATCTTACTACGTTGTAAACATATATTCTGTGAAGACTGTGTGTCTGAATGGTAAGTTATCTGCAGTTTTCTTTGGCCATTTGTGCTTTGACCCACTTGAAAAGCATGACTCGTGCATGACCTTTTATTAAAATGAAGTAATCTTCCTTCTCTTGATAGTCACCTATAGTTTTAGTAGTAATGAGCACAACACGTATAACATAAGATTGCAGGTAGCATATGAACCATGCACAAGCAATATTTGATATCCCTTTCTTCAGTTTCTTTGAGCTTATTCACCTTGAATTGGTCAGACTTACACCTAAGGCTAGGATCTTTCCTCTGACCCAAGCAAAATGATTTCAATTTAGTTTATCAAATTTACCAAATAGAAACACCCAAGCTAAAATAGATTCACGATGTTTTTCTTATTGATAAGATAAACATCGTCTTTACTAGAGACTATTTGCCTATTCTTCCTTATCAAAGTTAGATTGACATGATGTTTATCTGTTATAGAGTGAAACAAGATGGCATCTTCCTTACCTTTTTTGGGTTGACTCATTTCCTGTAGACTTTCTGTTTTGCAAATTAATATTTTGCAATTATTCTTTCTCCTGATTTTGATGAATTACTTGTTTCCTTTTTGTCCTATTGAACACCTAGAAGACAATCATGGAATAGTTCTATTGAATCAAAATTAGGAAGATTGCATTTTCTGTTTATTTATTCTTTATCTCAATCGGCTTACATAATGCCATTCTTTCGTTGCTTGATGGTTCTTATTTATTCTGCCAGGTTTGAGAGGGAAAGGACTTGCCCTCTGTGCAGGTCTTTAGTAAAACCTGCCGATTTAAAATCATTTGGTGATGGTTCAACTAGTCTCTTTTTCCAATTATTCTGAAGAAATAGTTGTCGGTGAGAGGGAGTCTGTTCAAAGCTGCCAACTTCACTAAAAGCAGCTATAGCAGATCACCCCACGGGAGGCATATTGACACTTTGAAAACAGATCTACTGCGTCCAGAAAGTAGTAAATGGTTTAATAGTCTCTGAGGCCGTTGTTTATAATGCAGTTCCATACGATGAGCGGGCTATTGTTCATATGTTTGTGAGGAGAAAATGTTTGTATCGGCCCATTAGTCAACAGAATTGCCAATTGTACAATGTATGAAATAGTGTAGTAGTCATATATATCTTTCTATTCCCATGCCAGTTACATTTCATACCCTAAACGAACCTATAAAAACACAATGTTTCCTCCCCTAAAACATAGGTATGAAGAAACTGATTTATTGCGCCCAATGGTGTTACTAAGTAAAAAAGCTAGCATCTATTGGGAAAAGCATAGTTTCGGGTGGCTCGAAGTTTATTTGTTTGCTGGACAGACAAGGCAACCGATGGTGCATCCCTTTGCAATTCAGGTTGAATTCCTAGTCATGTACTCATGTTAACTAAGACAACTTATATTCATAGTACAATAAGAGGGCCTAGTGAAACCTGCGAAGAGTTATACTGGGCCTCAGTTGTTAAAGTTAAGATCTGGCTGGAAGAGTACTGCCTTTTGATTAGTACAACAGTTCTTTCAAGAAATCTGTTTTGTTATTAATTAAAAAACGAAGTGTTCTTTTGACTTGATTTGTCAATATTCGGTTTTGGATGATTTAGTGTGATTCAAATGGGAGAAGATGTATTTCTAGCCAAATCTTTTATTTGACACCCCTCGCATTGTTATTGTAGGCTATGATCCATCTTTTTTCTCAAGAAAGGAAGGAAAGAAAACTGGCAGAGTGGGAACGAAAAAATTAGGTTATAGCAAGATAATAGATGTTAGATTTCAGCGGAAGAAGAGGGTTGGTCACCTGTCCTCTTCACGCAAATACAAACTAATCCTAAAAATCAAGTGAAAATGTCGTTTCGACATGATAAATAGTGATACCCATCTATAGAGAGCGTAGTCTTCCTTGCAGTCAGTCCTAAAGTAGATTATATTTTGAGTTTAATTTTGTTTCAAAAACCTTTTTGGTTTACGGAAAAGAAGATACAGAAAGAAGAAAAACACGATCCGAGTAACGATTTTTGCCTTCCATCCAGTTCTAAGGAAAGTTGAACAAACAAAGACAAGGAGAAAGTTGTTGCAGAAAAATTGGCTAAGGATACTGAACAGGCAGAATGAAGTGGCTCCAAAGATAATGATAAGGAGATGGAACAGAATCAAAACAAGGATGAACAGGACAAGAAAGGTAAAAAGTTTGAAAAAGGTGGAAAGGAAACTGCCAAGTCACGGGACTTGGGACAAAATAAAGGTAAGAACAACAACAAGAGCAGAAATTAGGAAGAAGTGAAGAGGGATGTTACAAAAGATGAGAATAATCACAAAGACAAACAAGAAGATGGGAAAGTGGTTGATTGAAAGGCTGAGGAAGATGAGATCAAGGAAAGTACAGCTGCTGAACAATTTCAATTCAAAGCCACTACAGATCACACTATCAAGAAAAAAAGATAAGAAAAGCAAGAAAATGCCAGAAAAGAAGAGCAAAGTGGCATTCAGACCGGACATTTCGATAGAAGTCAAGACCAGGAAAAGGTACAAAAGAACTCAAAACAAGCAAGAAAATAGCACGGATTTGGAAAAACATAAAGGGCACCAGGAACAAGAAATTGAGCAGGAAGAAAATTCCAAGAGCTTGTCTTCACAAATAAAGGGCAATCAAAAGAATCAAGAAACAAGAGAGAGAGGAACAGAAATTGAAAAGGATCAAGCTGGGAACAATACTACTTAGGCTAAAGAACATGAGCAGGAGCTGGAGGACAGGAATCAGGTTCTGATCTCTAGCCGCCTTGATACTGCAATAAAACAACAAGAACCTATACAATTGTCTGTGAAACTCGATAGCGAGCAGAATGATATTGATGCTGAAGTAGAACAAGATCTTGTAAAAAAACTCCAAGATATGAGGAGGAAGTTTCTGAATCTAACAATATCAATAGAGGAGGAAAAAAAGTGAATCAAAGGATCAGAGAGCTACAAAGGGCACCAGAAGAACTCAAGAGGGAACTGGGATCATGCATAAACAAACACATCTGATGTACGACATACGTAATATCTGGTCTCGTGAATGTGAGATACTGAAGGCCCCTGCAAGACTGCGATAGCGGGTCGGATCCTCGTATGGTGTGCCCGCCGTAGCACCTAATTTGGGTTTATTATCAACTGGAGTGGAAGTGGACTTACAGGATGACATCCCAGCCCGCTCATTGATCTCGGCTGCATACTTCCTTTGTGATAAGAACAATCCACCTGCATGACGAGTGACAGCAATCCCCAAAAATTAATCAAGGGCCCCAAGTCTTTCATAGCAAACTCAGAGCTGAGCATTGTTATGATAGACTGGCGCAAGGCATCCGATTCCGAAGAGGCAGTCAAGATAAAATCATCCACATATAATAGTATATAAGCCAAAGACGAACCACGACGATATATGAACAAGGAATTATCCGACTTGCTGTGAGTGAACCCAATAGTCAAAACATAGTCGGCAAACCTCTTATACCAGGCCCGTGGAGACTAGTTAAGCCCATATAAGGACTTCTTCAGCAAACAGACACGATGAGGATATTTGGGTCCCTAAACCCCAAGGGCTGATGCATATACACTGTTTCCTTGAAATCACCATGTAAGAAAGCATTCTTCACATCTAACTGATGGATGGGCCATGCTTTCGAAAGAGCCAAGCTGAGTACAATGCGAATGGTAGCCGGCTTAACCACCGGACTAAACGTCTCCTCACAATCCACACCAACCTGCTGAGTCTTACCATCACCCACAAGCCGAGCCTTATGCCGTGCAAACGAACCGTCTGAATTGTCCTTATGAGCAAAAATCCACATAGACCTAATAATATTAATACCAGATGGATGGGGCACCAACTCCCACGTCTTATTATCAATAAGAGCATTATATTCACCGGTCATAGCAATTTTTCAATTCGAGTCATTTAACGCAGACACGGATTATGGGGTAAGGGCGATTTAAGAATATTAGAATTTAAATTAAAATGCCTTTTTAGTTTAAAAACACCCCGTTGACTATGAGTGACCGGTCGATGACTGGGGGAGGAATTGAGCGGATTTTAGGAATTTTCTGGACGCGGACTGACTGGCCAGCAGGCAGTGGGCCTGCTGGCCCAACACGGTAAGTAGAGGATGCAGGAACTGGACCAGTTCCAGTGATGGGCTGGACCGACCCAATTGCTGAAACTGGCCTAGTGCGAGACTGGGACAGTGGCCTGCGACGGGCCAGTGGGACCAGCGGGCAGTGGGCCCGTTGGAGGATTTGGGGTACGAGATACGTCCGAAAAATGGTGAATAATATACGGGGATATACCATCATCAAAAAAATTATACGAACTAGGCACGAGATTACTGACCTTAGCAAACGGAAATTAGGATTCATCAAATATGACATGACGATTAATGATGATTCTATTAGAGGATAAATCAAAACATTTGTAACCACGATAATTAGACGAAAAACCCAAAAACACACACGGAGTAGACCGGGCCTGAAGTTTGTTAATTGTGGTGGATGGAAATAACGGATAACACAAGCACCCAAAGACCCTAAGATGTGACTACGAAGGAGTCTTATTATATAAAATTTGAAGGGGAGAAGATGTTAAGGAGATATGTAGTCATTTGTAGAGCATGATGCCAAAAATGAGGGGGTATGGAAGCATGAATCAATAAAGTTCGGATAATGTTATTAATGGTACGAATTTTGCACTCGGCTTTCCCATTTTGTGAAGACGTATGAGGACACGAAAAACAAAAATTGATCCCATTATTAGCACAAAATTCCCGAAACACCCCATTGTCATATTCTTTGCCATTATCACATTGAATATTTTTATGTCCCGTTCGAATTGAGTTCTAATGAATGCTCTAAATTTTAAGAAGATAGAAAAAACTTGAGATTTTTTCGCTATCGAAAAAGTCCATAAAAACTTAGAATAATCATCCAAAAAGAGAACATAATATCGATGACCCAAAGAACTAAGAACAGGAGACGTCCATAAGTCACTATGAATAATATCAAATGACATTAAAGTATGAGAATTAGAGTCTACAAATGACAACTTAACTATTTTTCCTAAGGAATAAGATTGACAATTCGGAGTACTACGCGCACTCTTACAAGAAATAAAATTGTTTTTATCTAAGGAAGACAAAATAGACGATCCCAGATGACCTAGACGAGCATGCCACAAGGAAGGAGCCAGAGCTGCAAAAGTGGATGGCAATACATGACTCGAGAAACTGAAACTTGGTGTGATAAGATAAAGATCGCCCCTACTATCACACCTCATGAGAGGACTCCCCGTCTTGAAATTCTTCACAGAAAAACCAAATGGATCAAATTCTATGGAACGAAATTATCAATGGTGGATTTTCGGACAAACACCAAATTTTTAATCAATTTTGGAGCGTGAAGGGTATTTTTCAAAATAAGGGGTGGATGAGGGGAGGCAACGTTTTATGAACATAACCACGAATTGGAATTGAATTACCATTATCAACAATTATACCACGATTGTTGCTCAAATTGAATAAGACGAGAGAGTACCTGAGTCGGACGTCATATGAGTAGTGGCGCCGGTGTCCATGTACCAATTTGGGTCTGAAGGATTTTTTTCCAAGCGTGTGTATCGCGGCGTCAATGTCGGTAGGAGTGGGGCCCGCTGTATGATGGGCCTGGTGGGGCCCAATGTTGCCTCCCTGCGGACTGGAACTGCTACTGTAGCGTTGGGCTGGGGCTGGAGAAAAAATAGTGGGCCGTTGCGGAAACTGGGCAGTGGGCCCAATTTGCTTGCTGATCGTAGGGACTGCTGGACCAAGTGTTACTGGCCCAGCCCCATGGCGAGAGGGTCCACTGCTGGGACCAGGCTGCCCGAATTACGTCCACCGCCACCATTGCCGAAACCACCGCGTTTGCCCCCTCCCCGATTTTTGCCATTATTTTTTTGACTATTCTTGTCGTCATTGTGACCACGGTTTTGGCCAGAATTATCAACAAAACCTGGAGAATTTGTGGAGGAACTCATCATGGCCACATGATTAGCATCGGTAGCCTCCTTTTTAGCCAAACCGGCTTCTTCCAAAGCAAGCATGTAGCAGGCCTTATAGAACTTTGGGAGATGGTTACTTTGACGAATGAGAGTTCCAACGCCACCATAGGGCTCGGATAGGCCAACAACCATCTGTAGTACGAGACGATCTTCACTAATGGGCGCACCAACGTTGCGGAGTTGGTCCGCCAATTCTTTCAACCTTTTGCAATAAGCTGAAACATTCGAAAAATTTTCCATGTTGACGTGGGAAAATTCATGCTCAAGGGTAACAACTCTGGAATTTTGATTATCTTTGAATATGTCACGCAGTCTATCCTAAGCAGCCATTGCCGTAGCGTCTGGCTCAATAATCGTCTGCAATAGGTCGGTAGAGATAGTGGAGTAAATTCACTGAAGAACTGTGGCATCAAGTGTTGTCCACAACTTAGGATCATCCTCGCGTTTAGGCACCTCCGTATCCTCAGGGGCCGCGGGGATTATGTGATGGATGACTTGATGCGAGCGAGCGTGAATTTTGAACAACTCGGCCCACGTCGCGTATTGGACGTTTTCTATTTCAAGAATAAGAGGGATGTGATTCTTGATGTTAGAAAACATAACGAAAGAACAATGTGTGTGTGAGAAGAGAAAAAGAAAGACCACCGACGAGCAAGAAATCCGGGAAGGGAAGCCGGAATCCGAGGCACTATGTCGACGTACAACTTAGGAGAAAAATAACCTAGACTTCTGATACCATGAAAGAAATAATCCCTTGATTAATGTCATTAATTGAAAGAGTATATATACAATTTACATATTTACATAATAGGAAGATCATATTCCTATTCTACTCCTAAAACCTTATTCTACTTGGACACTAACTATACAATTATGGTAATACAAATATTATGGTAAGTGTACAATACTAATTACACCACAACATTACATAAACTAGGACACTAAAACATTACCTAAAATATATACAAACCCGAGGCCCAATAGACATAGGATATACACATGTATATCGTGTATATCCTATGAATATTTAATAATATATATATATATATATATATATATAGTCATGTTTACCTATCTAAGTAATATAATTTTTCAATGAAGGGGGTTAAATCAACCCCTTGCACCCTCTGGCTCCGCCCGTGCCAAATAGAGAATACACATCCGCAGTGACAAGAAAAATAATAAACCAATCAAGAAAAGAAGCGCACACATACACAAGACTTCTTTAATTTGTATGTAAAACTCCTCTTATTTCGTCACCTTGACACCAACCATATACGGTATATGATATACCAAGCAACCCAAACAAAAGCAAAATAATACTCCCTCCGTTCCAATTCAGTGGCGAAATCAAATTTTTTATTCAGAAGTATCAAAACATAAAAAAGTAAACATACCAAAAAGACAAAGGGAATCAATATAAAATATTAATATATAATATTTTTAATCTATCTAGGCTAGGCAGAGTAAATTTCTAGCGAAAAAGTATCAATTGACACCCATTGGCAAAGAGTGGCACCGCCACTACGTTCCGTTTTATTCCTCGCTGTAGCCAATCAAATTTGATCCAAAATAATTACCGTTTTAAAATAAAAAAGGGATATTAATTATGCTTCCATATCCACCATGCTTCAATAAATGGTCTATACAATTTTCTAAAATGTCTTACAAATCTTACCAATCCTCCTAAATTTTTTGACAAGAAATACTAAGAGATTGATAACTCAGTCAAATAACCCTTACGATTAATGCTAGTATTAAATGGTTTTCTTAATATATGTGTCAAAATCGACCAATACAAAGGGCTAGACAAAAATATTACTCTCTCCATCCCAATTTATATGAGGGTTGATTAGTTTTGGGAGTCAAACAAATCTTTCTTTTACTCATTTTAAAATATAAATTTTCGAGTATTTTATAATAAATTTACATATTTGACAACTACATAAAAAGTTCAATAAGTCGGCATAATTAATAATTCACTATATGAAAAGAGTTGGAGAAAATCGTAGTCAAATAAAGAGTTGTTTAACTCTCCAAACTGGTCAACCCTCGTATACATTGGGACGGAGCAAGTTACTATGGATGAAAGAAAATCATGATTATCACTTCATGTGCAACAATTAGATCATTCTTGATAAATCTTTCCCCTTGGAAGAAGTTGAAGTTCTTGGTGGTTCTTCATTGTGTTGTTGAACGCTTGTATTCACTAGAGCTGTTAAATTTGTGACAGATGAGTTTCTAGATGATGATTTCATTGATTTAGGAGATAATGGAGGTGAAGCTGAGAGCATTCTTGATACAGCTGGTATTGGTGAAACTTCTGTTACTTCTTCAAATCCTTCATCCAAATACACTACATCCTGCATTGTCAGTTGATGGTACTCCACAATCTCCCTTAAGATGAGATTCTCGCGAGCGTAAACTGAATTCTCGTGTGCTAGACGAGCCTTCTCTGCTAATAGCGTCTCCAGTTGAAGCCGTATCTGAAATACAGGAAAATTATCAGCCGGAAAATCACCCTGTATATACAAAATTGCTAAATATCATAAGTGATGCTATTAAATCTGCAGTTAAGGGAATATTGCTAGTTCTTGGAATAAGAGTTCTGGAAAGAGGAAACGTGAGCAAATATGTGTTTCCGAGTATATTCCTTTATCATATCATCCAAGAAGAGCAGTTCCTCTAATTCTATGAATTTTTCTAGAAGATGGAAATCAAACCCACCAATCAGGGGCCAAAGGGGGTCCGCTGGAAAATTACACTATATATATACAAAGGTTCAAAATTTTCTTTCGTTGTATATATAGTAGATGATGAATTCCCTTGGTAGGGATCCTGCCTCTATCACTACAGGTAATTTATAGTTTATGTCGTTGATCAGAAAATATACACTTGTTTAGGTTAAAACATTTTTACCTGAACAAGTTCCTAAAATACAGAAAAAACTTAAATCTCTACCATATTCTTGTTTTCCAGTATACCATATGTTTCCAACAGGCAGAAATTCACTAATGTTTTTCAAGTTTGCTGCTTTGCTTTGATCTGCAACTAACTTTGAATCATTATTAATGGATGCAGAACAACTTGAATGGGGAAAAAAGGAGCATGTTAAACTAGAGCAGTATACGCTTTTCAGCATAAAAACGAAAAACAAAATTTTCAAGATTGGCGCCAGTGCAGTATCATACTAGAAAATTTGTACCATAAAATGAAGGCGCACTAAGATGAAATTAGAATAAGTTTGTAGTACTAGGTGAAAGAAAAATTACCATGTCATCATCTGCAGGGTTATCTCCCTTCTCACGAGCCTCTCGAAGCATTTTATTTTCTTCTTCCAGCTGAGAGCAACGTTGCTTCGCAAATGCAAGATCTGCTTTAACAGTCTTTAGCTCTCGTAGTAGTAGTTTCGCTTTTGCTGCAGTTGCCATTGCAACCTGAAACCGAAAAAACAGGCCAAAAAATGCATCTGATCACAAGCAAGGAGATGGTAACAAGAACATTTAATGGTTTAAGTACTAATATTGAAGTTGAGTTGAAAATTTAAAAGCATTCTCAAATAATATTCAGATCCTTAATGCTACAAGATACATATATCATCACACAAGTTGCAACCTTACGTCGCGAGAAGCCTTTAATTGATCTTCATGAATAGATTGTGCTTGTGTTTGTGGCCGAGTTGTTTGCATCTGCCATGGGTTACGTCCATTCGAGACATGATTTTGCGACGTCTCAATAATTGTGCGTCCTTCCTGAATTTCAAGAAAAGATTATGTCGAAGCAAAGCATGTGCTTGATGAGGAAAAACAGAGAAACTACATATCTATTCTGGTGAAAATCAACTTTGGTACTCAATCCATTGTTTAATAAACCAGCCATGACCCTCTCTTCTGTAGTTCAAACCATTTATCTCCCTTACTCATTTGGCTACTGCATTTTTAACTAATAAAAGCATCGTTAGTCTATCCAGAATCTAGGGTTCTTCTGGGGATATCAGGGGTTGTAACCTATAATCTATGTTGCTCGGACTATTCAAAAGTATTGCGGATGCATGTCGGATCCTCCAAAAGTAATGCATTTATGGAGAATATTGCCCTGGGGCGGACTGAGTCGGTATTCGTCTGCGAGAGGCGCACTCATATACCTTTCGAGGGGTGCGGCAATATTTTTTTAGAGTTCGAGCAACAACGGCTCTGATACTGGGATTTGAGGAGGATGATTAGATAGGATTATAGGAAGCTCATGAACCAAAACACTAAGATTAAGCATTTCCTTGCATGTAGTGAAGAAAGTAGCTTAAGAAACGGTAGAAAAAGCAAGAATGCCAAACATGGAATTCAAAAATGGGACCTAAAAACATTTTTGAGCCACTTTAGTCGCTACATTAGAAGCTTCTCTTATGTCAAGAATATTCAACAATATGTATATATACAAAAAGAATATTGTTTTTAAACTTTATTTGCACAATATAATTTTCAAGGGAGGAGATTCATTCAGGGGAGAAGCCGGTAAAGGCCAAGACCCCCACTTTATATATAAGGTTAAAATTATTTTTTATACATCTATAGTAGATGTTGAACCCCTTGACTTCTTCGTGTATTTACTTCATTATAATTTTGAACTCCCTTAGTAAAAATTCTGGCTCTACCACTAGATTCATTGAACCCCTTCAAACCATGTAGCTCTGCCCCTCGGAAGGAGTAGTAAGAAACTTGTTCTAGCTCTTCACATGTGGTTAAATAATGAGAAGAAAAAGGGAGGGTTAAATGATGATCACGTGGCTTTCTTCAAGAATGTCTTTGCCTTTAAGGTTGTCCAATTTTTTGGGACTTTAAGGGATTTGATGTAGCCTATAATCTATATTGCTTGAACTCTTCAAAAATGCCGCGGAGTTCATGACGGATTTGCCACGAGTGCAAACATTTTTTGAGAGTTTGAACAACATAGCTTATAGGATGCGTGAACCAAACACTAGTTTCACACGTGCATTGTCTTGCATATAACGAAGAAGGCGCTTCAAAAATGGAAGGAGCCGGAGCCAGAAATTCAAAAAAAGGTAGTATTCGTTTAAAAAAAAAAAACAAGAATGCCACACATGGAATTCAAATATGCGACCTAAATTAATTTTTTGAGAACTTTTCTTATGTCCAGGGGATTCATTAATTTGTATATATACAAAAAAAAATGTGTACCATGTAGCTCTGAACAAGGAGTATTAAGAAACTAGTTCTAACTTGTACTTGGTAGAGCTTGTGGTTAAATAAAGAGAAGAAAAAGGGAGGGTCACCTGGCTTTCTTCAAGAATGTCTTTGCCTTTGCGTGCTAAAACTCCCCAAAATCCACTTGCCTCATTTTCGCTATAACCATTTGAAAGAGCATCCTGATTTTGATGAACCAATGTACAAGTAATTAATTATATATCAACAATTAGAGCGTACTTTAATGGAATCCCATACTGATTAATGTGACGATCATGTAAAAATTAAATCCTTCAAAATAAAGAATCTTCAAATCCACACGGCAATTTTGCTCCAATTGTGATCAGACATATAAAGAAATTTTAGAAGAATTTGACAAAGTGAAAAGTGTGGGTTACAACAATTGCAGGAAACGTGAAGTAAGTAAATATTACAATAGCCAGAAAGGATAAACTACTAACGATTACAACAAACTGGAAATAAGAACGATTACAACCACTTAAAACTTTGCTGAGTCGAGTGATGACACTCTGTCTTTAAGACAAGATTGCCCCGTATATATCCTCTTACGTTATGGGCAATAGTCTCCCAAGATAAAACAACAACTTAACAAATGAGCAAATGAAACTCAAGTGTTACTCTTGAAGAACTTTGAGTAATGAAATGATGCTAGAGAGGAAGATGAATATTTCTGTAATTTTTGTCAAGTGTGTAACAATTGAGCCAAAGGCCTCAATTTATAGTGTAAGGAGTATGACCTCTCAACTAGCCAACTAATGACTTTCAATAGCCATGTAATGATACTTATTGAGGGGTTACAATAAGCCAAATAATGACCGAATTCAAGTGCCTAGTAATGGAGATTCAATGCTCCAAAACCAGTCTAAGAGGCAGAAACTTTATGCCTTCCGCCGTGAGCCTCTTCCCAATTTTATCTTTCCTGAAACTCCAGGGACCAAACCGTAAATATTAAGCAATTTGAGTCTAAAAAGATAATATCAGAAGAAGCCCAAGGCCCCGAGCTCGAGACCGGCCGGGCGGCGGCGTGCGTGTGAGCTTAGCCTCGAACCCAAGTACACTTAGGTCCTCCCTCCTTCAAACACATGGGTTACCCCTTGGGGTCCCAAACCCTTATCCATTTTTGAGGCTTATAAAATGAACAATTATCCTTTCCCCACCGATGAGGGAGATTTGTTCCACACCATATTTTTCATGCCTCAAACACCTTACTTTGTAGACTAATATCTCTTTCATTTCTTAATGAAATTTGACGATCCTTGGCCCTACGGTCATCTACTTACTTAGTAGATTATGCGCGTGTGAAGAATCAAGGTCTCCAATATGCGTAACCCTAGTGTTTAAGTCATTAAAGATGGGTGGACGCAATACCCATCAAAGGCAAATTTTCCAACAAAAAGAGGGTGAGCCAAAAAAAGCCAAATAAAATATAAATGATTGAACAATACAGTGGTGTAGGCATGATTTTTTCGTAAGCGATTTTGTGGTTGGGTTAGGTCCAAGATCCATTCTTTACATGGTATCAGAGACAGACCCATTCCAATTCTATGTTCACCGATGTTGGGCCCCCAAATTATGTCATTCACACTCCAGTTAACGGGGTCTGGGCGTGTGAGGTAGTGTTAAGAGTCTCACATCGGTAATGGAATGGGAACATGGACTCCTTATATGGACTTGGACAATCCTCACCCTACAAGTTAGCTTTTGAGGCTGAGTTAGGCCCAAGATCCATCTTTTACGGTTAACATTTGAAAAAGTGAACAACAATGAGAAGCGGTGTGATTTTTTATATTTATACCTAATATTTTGATTTTGCTTATTGCCTATATGCATATCTAGTAAAAAAATATCGACAAGCGATGTTATGTGACACCGCTTGGGGCCAGGTATATCCGCCCCTGGAACAACATATGGACTACAAATACAATGCATGCAACAACTTTGCAAGACGACTTATATGGGGATCTGCAAATAGGAAAAAATATATATACATACATATATGAGAATTAGGAAAAGAGGGGGACCTGAGAAGAGCGATCACGATGAGCGGCTGAGGCTCTAATGGCCTGAGCCGAGAGAGATGAAGAGGAAGAAGAAGATGAGGATGAAAAAGGATCTCCGGGGGAACGGAAAGTGCTTTCATGATGGAATGTGGAAGATCTGCTGATCCCTTGCTTCGCGTCTCCGGGAGGACGGAAAATGCTCTCTTCCTGGAAAGTAGACGATCGGCTGATCCCCTGCTTCCTTCTGTATGCCATTTCTCCAAACTTGTAATTGGGAGAAGAAATATTCAAATAAAGAAAACAAGTGGAGTAAAAATGTGAAGAGGGATTTGGATTTGGATATTGGAGAAAAAAGAATGGCGGGTGATGATGGGGAAGAGTGAATGTGCGGGAAAGGATGCATAACGTCTCTAACTAACTGACTCCACCTTTTATGTTGACTCTATTAAGCATTAAAATCGAGGAATTTCATTGAGGGTGCTATTAGTACTATTTAAAACTCAAAAATAATCTTGTTTATGAAAAATTGTAATTACATAATATTACTACTCTCTTCGTTCCATATTATATGGTATTTTTAGCTTTTATATTTAATCCAAAATAAATGGGTTCTTCACAATCAAGAAAATATTAATTTTTTTTCAAACTTATTCATATTTCGATAAGTGAATTTTTACATAACCAAGAAATCATATTAAGTAGGTAATATTTAATTAAAGATAATTTAACGAAAACAATCTTACTTTCTAGAGGCGAGTGAATTTCTTAAGGCGTGTGTCCAAACTAAAAACACTATATGGACGGGAGGAAGTATATTTCCTATATGTAATTTCTAAATATGCAATTCTTTGATCTATTGGTTTTATAACCCATTACAAATATTTCTTAGTTTTATGTCAAAACTTTCGAGAGAAGTTCACTTACATATAACAAGTCTCTGCAGAAATATTTTCTTCTAGTCAAATTGTAAAAGATTATGTTGAACCATTACACAACAGTAGGATTTAATCGGGTAGTTCTTATCTTTGGGTAAATTTCCAATAGTAGTCCTTCAAGTACAAAAAATAGTCCTTGTTCTTTGGAGATATACTGAAAATAATCCCTTGTAAGAAATTAAAAAGGAACACTATTAATAGCCTATTAAATTTGCAAAAGTGAAACACATTTTGTCTTACTCAAGCAAAAATACTTGATCCAAGGATTCATTTTTGCCATTGCGTCCTCATCTGCATCAGAAGTCATGTCAGGTGTGTCCAATTCACCAAAAAATATTAGTTTTTGAAGGATTTGATATGGGTACAATAATATTTTTAGAGAATCCGAGTAATATAAGTGATTTAAGTGGAGGCGGATTAACTCTCAATACCATGACAATTATTTTAAAATCGTACGCTATATTGTGAACGTAATTGTTTATGTATACGCTTTTGTCAAACCACGAGCTCCTTCCTACTGCTGTCATGCAGAGAATATTGTACAATATTTTTGTTATAACTGTGATGTCTGAATCTAACTTGAGAGAATTTGGTCATTATATAGAGCAACAATTGTCTATTTATTTTTCTGATTTCTTGAAGTTACTGTATTCTTGATTACAAAAGCCACAAATAATCATATTTACTTGTTTTTCCAAATGAACATAAAATCTCATCTTTTTCTTTACCAAATGCCCTGTCCAACTTTGACAAAGCCAGTTTCAAGGTACATTAAGCTTGGTATACAGTAGAAGAAGCTAAGCACAAATAAGGAGCAATTAGTTATAGATGTGGTAGACAGTATTCCTATATAATAATCGATACATCTCTCTCTTTGTGATTACAAACAATGATCAGCTTTTCTACAAAGCTGGCACGATATTGGGTAATAGGAATAAAAACTTCCCTTCCAAGATCTTTTCTAACTCTCTGTAGCAACACTGGTTTTGATCCTAACTTAAAAGAGTATGTTGAGGTAGAGGATGATCCATCCAGCCATAGAGAAAATAGCAAATATATGAACCCAGAACAAGATGGCAGCTGCCTCCTTCCCACATCCTCTCAAGTTGGCAACAGCACCTGTCCAAGAGTAAAAATTTGATCAAATATGCATTCGAGTACACACGGCATAAGTAAAAGACGACAAAGTGTCTATAGCAAAGTCATTTTCCATCTAAAGACCTACATACGTGTGTCAAATGGGCGGGCTGGGTAAGATTTGGGCCCGGGTCAAAATGAACTGAGTTAATTGAACCGCCCAAAAGTTACTTGGCTGAAATAGGTTGGGCTAAAAAGAGGCTCATAACCCAACCCGCCCCATTATTACTAAGTTTCAATAGAAAATATTTTGACAAGGTTCCTAAGGGTCAACGTGATCTACATATTAATCCAACTTTTAGATAGGCTGAAATGGGTTGGAGCAAATAAATGAGTGGGTCACTACCCCGCCCAAACTTGAGTGGGTTGGGCGGGTCATGATTTCATGGGCTAATTTGCTACCCCTAGTCCTACATCTGACATGTTTTGCAACGACTGTGGAAGGAAGGTATTTTACCAGCAAGTATGGATGTGGGCATCGTCCACTGAAGAAGAAGAACGAATATGAACATTTTATCACCAGCAGGAAGGAAGCCAAGCTTATCAGCTAACATGACAACGCCAAGTCCAGCTGGAGGAACCAAACACAACCGTCCAAAGACAATCACAGCAGTTGTCTTTAGACCAACTTTTGAACTTCCAGGTCCTGGTCCTGCAGTGATTCAAATATCAACCAGTAAATAGGAGCACTTAGGAGTTAGGAACATCAGAATTCAAACATCCTTGGAAAAGTATAAGGTTAAAAAAAGGAAACAAAGAATAGTTACTTACCATCAACAAGATTGCCTCCTAAAGCCAACAATATGCAGGGAATCATGGCATCCCTGATAACAAGAAATACGACAACATTTAATTAGCATTTACATATAACAGCATTTCCACCACTAGACTAGACGAATCGAATTATTGCATATGTCAATTCAGCCAAGTCGAGTATTCTAATAGAAGAGGAACAAATAAAAGCGGATTTCGCGAATCCAATTCTTTAGGAACATATGCTGATGTAAGCTATCAAAAAGGAATATGTATCATGTCTTGTCTATTTGCAGCAAACAGAAAAACTGGAAAGGATAATTTCACATATGCTGCATGGCATTTATGGGATCTTTAACTAATTCTGCAATTATGGAGTAAAACTTACCCAAGAATCAAACAGCTGTCAGTGAAGAAGTAAAGTGGAGCATCAGACGTAAAGACCTGGCGCCTCAGGACTGGCACGCATCCTATGATAATCGCTAAGATCTGTTGAAACAACACGTAATTTAACAACTGTCATAAAAATTGTTCTAATTGACAATCTCCAAAAAGAACTGCTCCAATAGACAACCACATAAGTGAACTAAAAGACTGTTGATCTGAAGAACAGTTTTTTTTTTCTTTGATAGGTTAAAGAACAGTTAAAAGTGTTCATGGAGAGTAATTTGTTCTTGATGTCTCAAAATTACTTGAGTAAATGTGATAGCTAAATAGCATTTTTACCAACAGTATTCACGTATGTGATTAACACATCAGCAAGTTGGGAACTCATAGGAAATTCTAAAATAGCAATTTGGGAAAGCCGTATGGAATGCATTTGATTGACAAAGGAGTAAAAACTCATAGTTCAGAGTAAGGTCATAACAATAACATCTCTATTCCTTGATATCCTGAGAAAAAGCATTGCCTAAAATGAAAAATAAAGCCGTCGAGCGATATTGAACTTACAGAAGCTATAATAGGAGGTTGAATTATTTGCTTGAGCTTCAGTTTCTCATATAGAAATTTAAAGAAGTCTTTAACCTGCAAGGAAAGTGATGAGCAGTCAAACACCAGTTTTGTAGAATATTATTAAGATCATCCACCAAAACCAGTATTGAAAAGATTTTATCACATTGCACATAGTGAATCAAGGAATCAAGGAATCCGGAACCCGCAAGAGACTGATTTCCTTTATAGATGAACCTAAATTAGCACTTATCGTGATGCAAGTTCAACCACTAGAAGCAATAAAGACACACCATTAATGCTGTCATCACACCGGCAAAAGCAAGAGAAGAATCATGTGTCTGGATGCAGAATTATAAAATCTATTTAAAACGAGAAATTTGAGGCTCCAGGAGTTGGCCAAAATTCAGAATCATTAGTTCACTAAATAACTAAAATTGATTACTCAGACTTGAAATTTGTGGATTTTTCAAGAACTCCAAAGACATTATGCAAAAGCAACTAAACTGAGAAAATTAGGAATGTACTAAGCATCACTCATGGAGTGATAGCAAGCCTGACCCTAATGCCAAAGTTCTATAGTATTCTCCCCATCACAAAAGGGATTACTATTTCTACTCGTAACGCCTAAAACTGTGAGTAAAGGGGCAAATAATCTAAGCATAAAATATCTTTCTCACCTTTTCTTTCTTTGAACCACTAGAGTCAGCTGGTGCAACATTTGTTGTAAGTAATGGAACTTGCTCTGCGGAACTACCTGATGGATGGCTCGGCAATCTATCTTTTTTAGGAATCTTGATAGGAAGGTTTGCATCTTCAACGTCGAAGGTGCCGAGCTCAGGAGGAGGTGCGAGCATCTGGAATACATAGGTGTAGAGGATAATTGCACCAACCTACACACATTTATCAAATAGCTATTAGACAAATATCCTATTAAAACTATATTAATCTAAATGAATGACAATGAGTTTGAAAACATCAACTCTGAATTCTTGCATACCCACTGGCCAAATGAGATGTATGCATTTCCATCTCGCGAACATATTTCATAGTCACCAAAAGGATTGGATTTGTCCCGACATAATGCAGCTATCAGAACAAGTGGAACATTTCCAATATTCCCTGCATAGAAATGGAAATAAAATCATAAGCTGAATAATTCAACTTATATATCACCTATCAAGTTAAGGCAATATTTTCTTTAAGTAGCAGTCATACCACCACCAATCTAGAGAAGTTCAAGATACTGTAAGTTGCATTACATAAAAATCGAAGGGACTCAGAAAATAAGTGATTCCTAACTAGGAAACTAGCTATAGATGGAACACTTACCAATACCAATCTGTATAACGGTAAACTTGAAATATGGGTATGGTGGACGAATGATCGTA
The DNA here is from genome assembly GCA_034509755.1 of Anisodus tanguticus. Classification (NCBI taxonomy): domain Eukaryota; kingdom Viridiplantae; phylum Streptophyta; class Magnoliopsida; order Solanales; family Solanaceae; genus Anisodus; species Anisodus tanguticus. The sequence goes on along the minus strand of CM067557.1, from coordinate 33,469,328 downwards.
GCGACAATAAAACCGATAATTGAACCTAATATGGTGGCGATAACAATGTTAACAGGGATGAACCACCTGATAAAATGAACAACATCAGTTGAAAAACAATATAGAATGAGCATTATTGCAGTACGAAATGAGCACGAAAGTAATGTAATCCTTACCACTGAAGCAATTTCTCGTACGTAATGGCTTGTCCAAGTTGAGAGAATATCAAGCATGGCAGCAAAAGTGAAAACACCAACTGCTTGAAACCATGTATATCAATTAGAGATACATAAAAGCTACACCCACTGTCCCAATTTATGTGACACTCTTTCCTTTTTAATATGTTCCTAAAAGAATGACACCTTTTTTATATTTAGTAACAGTTTAACTTCTCATTTTACTCTAAATGAGATGATTTACAGACACAAATATAACTGGATTGTTTCAGAACACAAGTTTCAAAGTCCTTCTTTCATTCTTACACTTTGTGTCCAATCAAATAACTTCGCATAAATTGGGACGGGGTGGGGGGTGGGGGGGTGGGGGAGTGGGGGGTGGTGGTAATAAAACTTACTACTTTTGCCACTAGGGACTGCAGTAGGAATCAAAACAAGTCTCATCTCACATAAAATTGAATTGATAACTTCATAACATCTATCAGAAAGATATTTTAGGACTCGATTGAGCTATTTCCTACTTCATGATTGAACATTCAGTAGAGCTTATTCTAAAACAAGACTTAACAAGAGTGCTACCATAAAAAGAAGTACTGACCCCATTTAAAAGCTTCCGTCCATTTGCTGGAAGAATATTGACATACTTGGAGGCCATCAGAAATCCCAAGAAGCAGAGTGTAAAAACTTTTGCAATCGGTAAAACAGCAATTTTAATCGAACCGATGAAAGACTCTCCTCCTCGTTGCGGTTCTGTTAGAACCTCAACAAGAAACCTTGGCACCCTATCCATCTTTTCTAACCTATTAACTGCTTCCCTCAATGGCCAAACAGTTGTCTGATCATCCAAAACAAATCACTCCAAAGTGCCAAAAAAATTTCCCTTTTCAGACAATCCAAGAAACAAAATAAGCCCAAAGGTATGAGCTTTATCTAGCTTCCTGTCCATAAAAAGCAAGAAAGTTCAAATTTTTGGCAAGTAGCTCTTAGCTTGTCCAACTGTTTAGCTCCCTTTCTGCATAACTAGGTAAGGAAGCTCAAAGTAGTATCAAAATCCAAAACGCTATATGGAAGTTAGTTGACAAAGCAACAAAAGCCAACTCACAACAACATATGCAAGGATTGTGAAAGGGTATACATGGGGTGTGGGGTAAAAGGTATGACAGGTTTAATGGGGGGTTTTTAGATTCAGAAACAACAACAACATACTCCGTGTAATCCCATGAGTATGGTCTGGGGAGGATAGAGTGTACGCAATCTTACCCCTACTCTGACAGACAGAGAGATTGTTTTCGATACACCCTCAAACTTTTTTCAGATTCAGAAAGAAACACAAAAATTAAAACTTTAGACAAATTTTAGAAATCCCATATTACAAACAAGATTAAGATTACCTTTGAAGAAAAAAAATCACTTTTTTCACCATAAGAAACAGAAATTTCTAGAGACTGAAATTAATAACATCAGGCAAAACAAAAAATATGGTAAGTTATTAACCAGATAATTAAGAAACCTCCCAAAATCTTAAAGAAGCATCTAAATATAACTCATATCTACGACAAAAATGCAAATTACACAGCTCTATACACGTTAAGAATATGTAATCAAGAATCAACGTCACCAAAACAACAGGGCAACAAAATAAAACAAGAAATATAAGTAAACAAACCAAGAAACATACTAAGAACTAACCAATAATCGTCTTTCCACAGAGCTAAAATCTGATTAAATGTTTTTTTTTTTGGTTTATATGAAGGGAGGTGAAGAAGAGTTCGAAAAGGTTTATAATGAGAAAAAATTGTAATTTGTGTGAATTTATATTATACGTAAGAAAGATCCCTATGGGCTATACACAACTTGGGTTATTGCTGTGTCCCAATACAGAGTGGAAAGCTCCTCTTTCACTTTTTAGTTTTCGGTGTTTGTTTTGTGAATGTACAATAATGCCCCTTATATATTTGGACGTTTCTTCCGTACTCTAGTACTGTCAGAACTCGACACCTGGCTACTTCTTACAGGACTATTTATCTTTTTTCTCATCTTAACTTTATACCCCTTTTTCTTTTTGCGCGGCACAAATCAGCTGCCAAATAACCTTGTTTTTGTTTTACTTTTTTTTTTTTTTTTTTTTGTAAAATGGGAGATGATATTCAGTTTTTTTTTTTTAATTTCGTTTGATAATTTTATGATTTTTGGTTAATCGGCTTGTTTCATTTTCATAATAATCCAAAATTTAAGCCAAATTTTAGAAAAGATTAAGCCCTTGTTTGTTTTTATTAAGTTTAATATGTTTGAATCTGACTACACATATGTATCTTAAGATGCGTATTAAGATTTAGATATCTGAATTTAAATACACTGAATATTTTATAAGATGCACCATTAATATCTGAATACTAAATAATTAAAATTGTTTGTTTTTCAATATTTGAATGTATAAAATTTGTCTTTATTTAAAAATAATAAATATAAAATTTAATAAAATATAAAATTAATCTAATACTATATTAATAATATATTTTTAAAATATTGTGGTGCTCAGGACTAACGTTGGTGGTTGTGAGTTCGGTTGGAGATGGTGTTGACTAATGATGTCGTTGTGGTTAGTAGTAGTGGTGATGGTGGTTGGTACTATTAATTGATGGTGGTAGTGGGTGGTGACCGTTGATATATAGTTGAGGTGTATGATAGTGATAAATGATGGTGGTGAATGATGACAGCAGTTAGCGATATATAGTGGTGACGGGTGGTGGTGATTATCAATAGTAATTGGTGATAGTTATGGTAATGATTGTTGGTGGTGATGATTGTAATGCCTGGTTTGTGGTGGTGACGGGAAGATGACTAATTGTAGAGATTGTGTTGGTGGTGGTTGTGGCTTAGGATGGTGGTTATGCATGGTGAATGGTGGGCAACGGTAACAGTAGTTGGTAATATTGGGTGGTGGTAATTGATAATAATGGAAAACAATAACGTTAGTTGATAAGGGTTGGTGATTGCAACATTAGTTGGTATGTTCGGCGATGATAGTAGCAGTGAATGGATGAAATTCGGCGATTCAAATCTATTTATATTTATCAAGTGGTGTCACTTGCAATGTGAATTTAAATTAATTAGATTAGTGAATCAGATACCAATGGTTATAATGAAAAGTTAGTTAAATGCAATTTCCGTCGAACAAAAATTACATTGGAGTAATAATAATGCAACGTAACTGAAGTCATAAAATCGCTTTAAGAGAACTTTGACCTGTTTTAAGAGTTGCAATTATTATAATTCATGTTTATTACTAGTTTATTTACTACTTAAGTGGAATTCGTTGTTTGGTTAATAAACTGATATGAATATGCTCTTGAGAGAAAACATGATGAGTCATTTTGTACTTAGTTGGTGCATCTTAAAATAATATTCATAAAATAAGAAAAGAGAGAGAGAGAGTTTGTCCTGGATTCCACGACGGAGAGTTGGTTTGGTGAATCCTTTCTTTATTTGATTTATCAATTATTAATTCTCCCATATTTTTATGTAGGTATAATGCCATAATGGTACATAATTATTGCTTAATTAATTGAAGAAAAGAAGGGTTTAGTACATAAAATAATTATGTAACGAGCGAAACATGGAGGCATCGTGGCAAGTTTCTATTAGACGCACTTTTTGTTGAATAAAATCAACTCTACTTCAATCGGTAGCGGGTCCAAATAAGAAAGAGACATTTCATTTAGGCAAGCTTGGAATAGAAAAAAAAAACGCCATAAGAAAAAAGATGCTAAAATAATAATGAATTAATGATCATAAATTTTCAAGGTAATTTATTCGAAAATAAGAGCACATATAGATTCTTTATTGTTTCTAATTTTCTCAAATTTTAAGGAACAGAGTTATAACATGTAGGAAACATCAAGTCAGTCAGGTCTTTTCACAAACAAAAAAAAAAAGTTTTAGGATTTGGGGTGATATATTCAAAATACATACGTTTGTACTATTCCTTTTCGTTTTATTATTATTAAAATATAATTAAATAAATTAAAATATAATTTTTAAGCGGTTAATTTTTTAGATAAAATAATCAAACATAAATTAATATAATATCAAAACAGTCAGATATCTTAAGTTCTAGTCTTACCGGGAGTACCATCCATTTTCAAGATAGATTCTTTTTCTACATATTTGACCCAATAAAAAGAATCATGTCTACACTTGAGTAGGCATACTGAAGATATAAAAGTGTGTTCAGCAATTATGCCCTTAATAAATCATGATAACAGAATATTATTGCGTTAGATAAGGGAATATTTGGCAAAGAACATCTAATCGCACTATTATTTGTAATAAAAGAATTACAAAAAGAGTTCCAACGCTAGAACTAGTTTTGTCATTTATACATTGAGACAAAGGAAATGTTAATAATGCAGAATTTATTTTTAAAATTAATTATTAAGAATACAAACCAAAAACTAATACCAACGTCTAGAATTTCTCCTAGGTTAAGAACAACTGCACATGAAAAGAAAAAGAAAAAGAAAAAGGGACAATTCAAATGTAGTAGTCACCAAATTTGGGAATCATTCAGCAACAATCAATCAAGTCATAACTACCATAAAACCCATAATGCATTAACAAATTATTCATCTTTTTGTTTATGATAATATAAAGGGGTTATCGTGGATTAATTAAATCATAAAATAGTAAAAGATTCCGGTCCTTTTGGACACACCGACAGACACACATGTAGTAATTAACAAAGCCTCATTATTACACATAAAAGAGAAATATAATAATTTGGGGATCTCCACATGTGTTATTGATCTGCAGATCTGGTTAGAAATGTGATTGTGATCTGATATAAACTACACCCATTCCTTCATTTTAATTTACACGTGTTTACTCTTTTTGTTCGTTCGTTTCAAAAGATTGTTTACCTTTTTATATATTTTATAAGTTTATAGGTTCAATATTTTCATTTTACCCTTAATGACACTTTATTCAGTGTTTTTCCTCATAATGAAATCTTTTTTCCTACTTAATTGATTCTTTCTCTTTATTAATCACTATCCTTATCACCTAACAATATTTAACAGAATTGTTTCTTATATACACGTACGTGTAATAGATTATTATTTTAAAAGAGGATCTACAGAGCATCAAACGCAAGCATTGGAGCAGATTCAAAAGGAGGTGCTGGTTGTTGCTATGGTGTTGTAGTCTATGGTATATGAATGGCTAGGAACAATAAGATTTCACAAGGGAAGAGTGTTAATAGCAATTTTGTAGCTCAACAGACACAACATGTAATTAGAGAAACGGTAGAGACTTTTAGGAACACAAAGAAAAATAGGAAAAGTAGATTTTTGATACAATGTTTATGTAACTAGTTGTTTTTTTTCTTATTTAGAGGTCTTTAAGTTCTTGACGCCCTTCCTAAAAGGTGGTCGAGGCTAGAGATGCTCTCTTAGGTGTAATGTTTTTTTTGTTGGAATGGTAATAATTCACATTTTATTGCAAAAAAAATATATATATGTCTATATATCATAGGCAACCACCAGTTGAAAATAAGAGAAAAGTTAGCAGGTGTATCAATTTGGGATACACAGGAAAGTCTTAAATAAACCGCACAATCTCACTCAAATCTACTTAATTACTACAAATTATCGAATTATGATAAGAGACTGATTTAATTTTATGTAAAAGTTTACGTACGCTACTTACTATGGACTTAAAAAAGAGAGGCAAGCTTAAAACGATTTTACAAGCTAGTGATCAATTGAAGTACATGAAGCTTAGATCTTGTCCTACATGAGATAAACAATGATTAAGAACCTAATATTGCAAATTAATATTGTCGCTAGCTCGTTTAAACAAGCTATAAGAAAAGGCGGATCTAAAGTTTTTGTAAGATTGTATTAATCTTCATTGGGAGTCTTTCTCATTAATACAATTATATATAGTGTGTATAAGACGGAGTCCTAATACAATAAGGATCTTATAACTACCATAATTATACATCACTAATAATTACAATGAATATAATACTAATATTCATTAATACACCCCCTCAGTTGGAGCGAGAGGAGGCCGGACGCTGAGATTGGATCTGAAGTCAAGGAATAGTTGTCTAGGTAGTCCTTTAGTGAATATATTAGTATACTGATACGAAGAAGGCACATGTAACACATTAACATGTCTGAGGGCAACCTACTCACGAACAAAGTGTATGTCCATCTCAATGTGTTTGGTTTGCTGATGCTGAACCGTATTCTGAGATATGCTTATTGCGGATATGTTATCACAGTACACCAACGACGCCTTACGCAAGGGACATTGAAGCTCCAAAAGAAGGTTTTGGAGCCAACAGATCTCAGCAACAGCATTTGCAACGCCTGTATACTTTGTTTATGCACTCGAACGGGATAGGGTGGCTTGCCTTTCTGCAGACCATGGAATGAGATTATCCCCTAAGAACACATAGTAGCCGGAGGTGGAGTGTTGCGTGTCCTGACAGCCTACCCAGTCAGCATCTATATATGATAACAACCTGATCGGTGCTGAGGGGTATAGATGCAATCCATAATCAAGTGTGCCCTTAACATACCAAATGATACGCTTAAGAGAAGTAAAATGAGGTTCCCTGGGCAATCATGAATAAGCATACCTGCTGAACAACATAAGCAATATCGGGTCTGGTGAAAGCAAGATACCGTAGTGCCCCTGCAAAACTCCTGTAAAGGGTAGGGTCGAAAACTGGATCACCATTAACAGCACTAAGCTTCGATTTAGAGTCAACCGGAGTGGATATTATCTTGTACTTCGCCATTTAAGCCCTGTATGCTATCTCCTCTGCATACTCGCGCTGACACAAAAACATAGTATATGCAGACCTAGTCACTGATATCCCCAAAAAGTAACTCAACTTCACCAAGTCAGTCATAGCAAATTCGGTTTTAAGCAATGCAATGATCTCATTTTTCAACAAATCAGAGGAGGCAGTAAGCACAATGTCATCTATATATAACAACAGATAAGCAATGTTACTACCTCTATGAAGAAAAAAAATAGGGAATTATCACACTTGCTGCATACAATCCCAATCCGCATAATGTAATGTGCAAAGCGATCATACCACGCTCTAGGGGCCTGTTTCAAACCATAAAGTGACTTACGGAGACGGCATACATACTAAGGGGTTGCTAGATGGACAAAACCAGGCGGCTGGTGCATGTAAACAGTTTCTTTCAAATCCCCATGTAGAAATACATTCTTCACATCAAGCTGATGAATCGGCCAATGCTTACCCATATCAATACTCAGAACTATGCGAATGGTAGCCGATTTAACAACCAGATTGAACATCTCACCACAATCAATACCTTCCTGCTGATTAGTGTCATTGGCCACAAGTCTTGCCTTATATCTCTCTAAATCACCAATGTCTCTGTATTTGTGATAAAAAAGCCACATGCATCGGATCACATTCACCTCATCCGGTCTAGGAACCAAATTCCAAGTGTGATGTTTCGTTAAAGCATTAAATTTCTCATGCATGACCGCATTCCAATTAGGGTCTAGTTTGGCTAATTTTGGGCTATTGGGAATCGGGGATATGGTTTGTGCGGATAGGTTAAACTGGACTTTGTGTTTGAAAATCTCATGTTGGGTATGAGTTTACATATGGTGCGTGGGGGCGGGGGTGGGTCAGGTATTGTGAGATGGTGTCGGGTCAGAGGTTTCGGTGGTAGTAGTGGTGTCGGGTGGGCGTTGGGTTTGGTCGACCGAGTATGGGGCAGAACATGAGGTGTCATATGTTCGGATCTAGTTGGTTTGGGTCGGGGAGTTGGTCCGATCGGGTGGGTTGGGGCTACTAGGTGACGGGGAATGGTGTGGGTCGACAGGGTTCTGGGTACGGGTACTGTCATGGGGTTAGGTTACCAGTACAGTGGTGGTGTGGGTGGTAGGGACACTGGGTTGACATGAATGGTGGCAGAGGGTGATTGTAACACTGGAGATATCAGTGACGGTTGTCGGTGGATGGTCGGGAAGATGACCGTGCGTGACAAGGAGATGCTGGGCCGATTGCCGGTGGTGGTGTTGGCAGTCGGCGATGTCAGAGACGAGGACGGAGACGGTAACAGTGACTCGAATACGCTATCAGATGTGGCATCTGTAGGTGGCTGTGACGGGGGTACTATGGTGGACTGACGCAGTTCGCTGAGTCTGACGGGGGATATGTCAGACTTGTCTAGGAAGGTATAGTCCATTTTTTGGTATTTTTTGATATTCGAAAAAGGAAATATGGTCTCGTCAAATGTGACGTGACGAGAGACATGAATTTGACGAGTGGACAGGTCATAGCACAGATAGCGCCTATGATTAGACGAGAAAATAACGAATACACACGGAGTAGTTCAAGGTGCTAATTTATGAGGGGCAGTAGAGATAATATTTGGATAACAAAGGTAACTGAAAATCCAAAGGTGATCATAGGAGGGGATCTGACGGTATAATATTTCGATTGGAATCATGTTATGAAGGGTACTAGTGGGTAAAATATTAAGGACGTATTCTACCTTTTTGACTGCATAAATCCAAAAAGAGGGAGGAAGAGAAACATGAAATAAGAGAGTATGAACCATGTTATTTATGGTGCGAATGGTTCATTCTGCTTTGCCATTCTAAGGAGAGGTATGGGGACACAAAAACCGAAAAACCATGTCATTATTTTTACAAATTTTGTGAAAGGTGGAATTATTAAATTCATGACCATTATCACATTGGAAAGATTTGATGGATTTTTCAAATTGTGTTTTGACATAAATACGAAATTCAAGAAATTTGGCAAAAAATTCTGACTTGAACTTTAGTGGGTAAATTCAAATAAAGTGAGAGTAATCATCTAATAAGACTAGATAATATTTATGACCCCGAGAGCTAGTAAGGAGAGATGTCCATAAATCAGTATGAACAATATCAAAAGGAGAAAACATAACACTAAGAGACGACTTAAAAGAAAGGCGAACATGTTTGCCTAATTGACAAGAAACACAATTTTGGGCAAGTTTTCCATTATTTCAACGAATAAAATTATTGCTTCTAAGAAAATTAAAAACAGGAGCTCCTGGGTGTCCAAGCCTATTGTGCCAAGTTGACGGAGAGATAGCAGTGAGGGAGGTGTGTGAGCGGGAACTGGAAGCAGAGGTAGATGGGAAAATGTAGAGATTCCCCGTGCTATTGCATCTCGTAAGAGGTGTCCCCGTACGAAGATCTTTCACAATAAAACCAAATAGATCAAAGTCAACAGACACAGAATTATTATGAGTAAATTTCCTGATTGAGATTAAATTATTAATGATATTGGGGGCATACATGATGTTATTTAGGGAGAAGGGTTGGTGAGGTGGTACCATAACCCTGAATCGAAATGCGATGACAATTTCCAACAGTAATAAATTGAGGATACTTTAAATGAAATAGTTGGGAGAGATTACCTGAAAAGCGGGTGAGGTGAGATGTGGCTCCCGTATCCATGTACTAATTTTCATCGGGTTGTTGCAAGTTCATGCTACTGAAGGCCTGGCCCAAATCAGAGGGGGCCAGACTATTGAAGAGAGTCTGCTGCTGGGCCTGCACAAGATGGACCTATTGCGGATGGGATAGCAGGTGTCGGGTTCTAGGCATTAGGCCAAGAAGACCTTGTTGCTGGAACAGGATGTGGGCTGCTGCCTGCTGGGGGATAAACAGCCCAGGCACTTGGATTGGCCCAAACAGCTGGGCTGGCCCACGATGGGACATTATTGGGCTGCTGGTTGGGCTGCTGTCCTCGGCCACGTCCGCGACCTTTGCCGCCCTTGCCGTTACCAAGTCCCCTACCACCCATGCCGCCACCATGGTTGTTCCGCGGCTGGATGTTTTCCGACAGTGGTGGCTGGTCGGCGGCGGTGGTGTTTTACCCGGACGTTTAAAATGCTAATGCCTTTTGATTGTGCTCATCCTGCTTTGCACGCTGGGTTTCTTCCAACAATAATTGCGAATGAGCCTTGTTAAAGCTGGATAAAGGATCAGCCTGTTGTATCATCGTGGCCAGGGTATCTTATTCACCTTTTGGTAGACCAGCAACTAATTGAAGAACCATTTTTATTTCGGAAACAAGCGTTCCCACGTTTGACAATTGGTCAGCCACTAGTTTCAACTGCTTGCAATATTCGGACATGTTAGAGAATCTTTCAAGAGGTGTATTATTAAATTGTTCTTCCAAATAGACGGCACAAGTGTGCTTGTTGTCCTGAAAAATTTCCTCTAACCGAATCCATAACTCACGAGCCGAGGCGCCAGTTTTCATTATAGTGAGGAGCAAGTCCTGAGAAATAGTGTCATAAATTCACTGTTTGACAATGGCGTCAACACGACACCATGTTGGGTCATCAACCTCAATGGGATGGGGAAATAAGTCGTTGATACGATGAAGCACATTATATACACATGCATGGATACATAAAAGTTCAACCCACAGAGAGTACTGATCGTTTTCTTGATCAAGAACCACAAGAATGAAATTCTTGATGTTGGTTACGGTGAGTGCTGGATGAATAGAGGGTGAAAAGGATGATGTGGGTATGGTAGGGGTGATGACGAATGAGGTTGAGGCTGCTATGGAAGTTGTGGGAAGAGTCATTATATTGGATTATTTTTGGTGAAGGAAGAAAAAGAAATCAGAATTTTTTTATAACCAGTCGCCGGTTTTGATGAAACCAAGGGGGGCTGAAGCAGGAACAAGAAATCAGAAATTTTTCTTGGAAACAGAGAGGCAGAGAAATTAGAATTTTATCTCTTGGGAACAGAGAGTCAGCTGCCAGTTATGATGAAACCGAGGGGGGCTGCGAGCGGAAGAAAATAGGGTTTAGGTTTTGGCTCTTGATACAATGTAAGATTGTATTAATCTCCCTTGGGGAGTCTTTCTCATTAATACAAATATATATAGTGTGCACAAGGCGGAGTCCTAATACAATAAGGATCCTTTAACTACCATAATTATACATCACTAATAATTACAATGAATATAATACTAATAGTCATTAATAGTTTTAGTTTCATGAATTCAAACTTTAATAATATGTGTTTCGAAATCTAATAGTATTTGTTAAAACTTTAGTATATTCAACATACATTTATATTGTGTGTAGAAATATACTCATCCAATTGAACCCATAACTCTAAGACTAAATCCAGCATTAACCATAAGATTTTAAAAAGTATTTATATGCACACTTTTAATTCAAAAAACACAAGATTCAAAATTCTTTTCTAAGCATCCGGAGATTCCGTAGAAACTTGATAAGTGGACTTTAAAATACTTATTTGGGATATATAGCAGCAGGAACATTTATTAATTCTTCTTGTACTGGGTAGAAATGCATCCGGAGACGAAGCGTATACAAGAAGTTTCATGGTTCCGAAAACTCCAACGGATCTTTACAGCTATCCTCCACTCTCAACAACTCCCATCACATCAGCCTCTCTAGATCAGAGTGTCGCGGCACGCGTGGACATGGTGACGTCATTAAGCTCACGTCATCACAACTTTCTAGGGTCATAATAGTCTAAGTTTTCTCCTATATATGAAAGACTTAGAAGAGAAGAAAAAAATATTGTATTCTCTCTAAGCTCACATTTGTAACCAACTTCTCTCTTAAGCTAATACACTATTCTCAGCTTCGACTATTCCTTTATTTATAACGTATTTCTAGATCTAGCTTGTTGATTCATTTTACTTGCTTATTATCGTATTTCACTTGCATGTTATTCTCTCACACTCGTAATCTAATCAACCATTTCTGACTCGTTTAAGAGGGTCTACGGATCGGATATGACCTACTTGTCTTTAAACCCTTATATACAAATCTCTAACTGTGTTTTTGGTTAAAATTATTTTTATCGGAAAATAGCTTGGCGCCGTCTGTGGGGATAGACAGTTGTGGAGTTGTCTCGATATGTAGTTGATCTTCTTGAAAAACCCCTAAAAAAAGCGCTACACTTGAAACATGTCAGATGAAGAAAGTATGGCTCATGGATCGAAGGAACTTGGAGAGAAACATATGCCCACCAAGCATCAGAACCTGAGAGATCAGTCCGAAACATTACAGATGAAACTAGAGAAAACAACAGCCCCCTGAAAGTAAACAAATCTATAGATGAAGACGTCCATTCAGCGGAGATTCATAAGGCGCGACCCAAGGAGTGGTACTCTAAGAAAATAAAAAGACGCCCGCACTCTAAAGTGGATGGGATGTTAAAAAAATAGAGCACACCCTCGAAAGCCATGCTAGCCACAACATTGGCAGCGAACAACGCCATAATGAACATATGAATTTTTTTTTGAACTCTTTGTCTGGGGCAACACCGGATAATCACCCAATAGACGACGCGGAAGATAGGGGAGTGCCTGATACATCCACATCAAAAGCAGGAGCAAAGTGCTAGAGACACACCTAGCGAGACTTGAATCGCTAGAAAAAGAGCTCCATGAGCGGATGAGCTAGATACTAGGGGCCCCTCGATGATAAATGCGGTTGTGATGAGAAAGTACGTAAAGATACCATACAAGGAAGATGCGACTCCGGAGCCCATCTTGAAGAAGTTCAAAATATCCGACATACCCAAGTATGACGACACAACAGACTCGGACGAACACATCGTGACTTTCAAAGCCGCGATCATCGGGCATGACCTGCATCATCACCAGTTTGAATTTGTCATGCTAAAAAAGTTCAGTCAAGCGCCCACAAAGGGAACACTCTCTTGGTATACTCTTTTACCTAAAAATACTATTTATTTTTTTGTTGTTCTTGCAGATGCATTCGTTAAAGCCCATGATAGGGCCAGAGGGTCCAGAACCACAAAAAGGATATCTTCATCGTAAAGCAAAGAAAGGATGAGTTACTCCATAACTTGTTGGAGCTCTTCCAGCAAGAGAGGATGCTGCTACTTGCGATCTCCGAAGATTGGGCTACCACAGTGTTCATTGACGGCTTGAACGCTGATAGTTCGGATACTTCTAAAAAATTAAAAGAAAGATTGAAGGAGTTCCCAGACAAGTCATGGAATGAAGTAAATAAAGGTACACCGTCAAAATAAGGATAGAGGTTGATTATGGGGTCGGAATCGGAGGGGGGGGAGGGGGGCAACATGGGAGATCTCGCAATGTCCCCCATATTGGAAAAGGGACCCAAGAGGATGGTACCAACCTTATTCAACTCGACCATCCCCTAAGCATGAAGGTTGATCGAATAAGCCAAGGTATGATCAAGTTAGCCCATGAGAGAAAAAAAATGCCACACAGAAAGTCCGCAAATAACTCAGGGCCGCCGAGCGTGGCCTCTTACAACTTTAATGTAGAGGTCGTGGATCTAGTCATGGCTATGAAGAATATAAAAGAAGTTCGGTTCTCGGTAGTAGTTCAGTCCAACCTAAATAAGCGGGGTGCGGACATTGAACTTTGGTGTAAGCTCTCTAGGATCCCAGGTCATTCAACGGAAGTCTGCAAACACTTAAGGGATGAAGTAGTATACCTGCTAAGGAGGGGTCATTTGAAGGAATTCTTTAGTAGCCGATCTAAGTACGCTAGGGAAAAAGGGACAAGGACTTCGCGGGAATGCCCGACTCAACAGGGAGTGATCAACATGATCACCGAATGAGTGATGGTGGGAGCAGTATCTCAGAAGCAATAGCACAATGGGTCTTCCTCATCTAGAAAAAAGATGAGGGATGAGCCCAAAGACCCTATCGTCTTCAGCAAAGTGGAAAAAGAAAGCATCGAGAACCCGAACACTGATGCTTTGGTAATTTCAACCAAATATTTTAATTTAACATTAAGCGTGAACTTGTTGACCCAAGTAGCGCCGTAATTGTTATGCAACTCCGCGTGATCAATAAAATGCAGCTAACTGGGAAAATGACTATGGTAGTGAAAGTATTGACTAGTTTCAACCTGTCTAGCGAAGCAACCCGTGGGTAGATCGAGCTGAAAACACATGTGCAAGGGGTGTCAATAAAAGCCTTATTCAATGTCCTTGAAGAGGGAATGCCTTATAATTTAGTAATTGGGAGGCCATGGTTGCACGTTATGAAGGCAGTCCCATCTACCTTCCATCAGGTGATGAAATTCTTGACGCCCTGGGGAGTGGATGCTGTACAAGGAGACGTTGAAACTGACCCGACAGAAATTATTCTGGTCGACATGCAAGAGGACTCGGTAAGAAATGACATCTAGCAATCATAGAAGCCTGATTTCGGGGCCAACTCCCGATTCATTCAGAGGCAGGAACCAGTGGGAGCCCTTCACTAAGAGGATCAGACAGATCGAATACCTCGGGGCTTCATGACACCAGAAGAATTTGATGTGGGAAGATTCACAGTAGAAGATCTCGAGCTTACCCCTTGTCAACCAAACAAGCTTGGGGAACAGGTTTACCTAGTCTTGGGCCTTAACCCCAGGTTCAGGAAAAAATTGATTGCTTTTTTGAATGACCATATTAGTAGCTTCACTTAATCGATATTGGACATCTTAGGTGTGCCCCAGGAGTTGGCCCTTCACAAGTTAAACATGGACCCATACTGTTAGCCCATTAAGCAAAAAAAATCCCGGGTGTCGACAGAACGAAGACAATTCATCAAAGAAGAAGTAGCCCAACTTCTCTAGTTAGGAGCCGTCAGAGAGATAAAGTATCCTATCTGGCTAGCAAATGTGGTGATACTTCCTAAGAAACCTGAAATCTTTCAAATGTTTTTAGATCTAAAGGACTTAAACAAAGCTTGTCTGAGGAGCTCATACCCTATGCCTCGCCTAGATCATGATGTTGACGCAGTGGCTGGGCAGGAGCTGCTCAGTTTCCTATATGTATCCACGGGGTTTGACCAGATATGATTGGACCCATCGGATCATGAGAAGACTTCATTTATAATAGAGCACAAGACTTATTATTATACTATCATGCTATTCGGCTTGAAAAATGCAGGGACCACTTTCCACCAACTAACCCAGCGGATGTTTCGCCATCATCTGGGTCGGAGTGTGGAGATTTACTTAGATGACATAATTGTTAAGTCCTTGGAAATAGATGAACATGTTAGACATTTTCAGGAAGTATTTGAGATCCTCCGAAAATACAACCTCAAGATGAACCCGGAAATGTGCACTTTCGGAGTAGGCTTGGGAAAATTCCTGGGCTTTGTGGTGTCCAATAAGGGGATTAAAGCCAACCTGAATCATATTTGGGCGATAAAGTAAATACCAGAGGTACTTAAGAATGCTTGTGAGGTGCATCGATTGACCAGGAGAATAACAACATTGGGAAGGTTCATATCTATGTCATTCAAATGTTGCCAGAAATTCTTCAGCCTGTTGAAGAAAAAAAGACTTCTAGTGGACCCCGGAATGCCAACAAGCACTAAAAGATTTGAAGAAGTAGTTGACAAACCCTCCCCTACTTGTAAAACCGGATGGGGGGGGCAACCGCTGTTGATTTACCTCACTGTATCTGAAACCGCTGTAAGTGTTGTGCTAATTCGGGAGGAAAAAGGTACGCAATCTCCTATTTATTATACTAGCAAGACCCTGACAAAGGCCGAAGCCTAATCATCTTACCTTGAGAAGCTGATTTTGGCCCTGGTAGTTGCATCTCGTAAACTGAGGCCGCATTTTCAATGTCATCCTATATGTGTGGTCACCACTTTCCCTCTAAGAAATATATTGCACAAGCCCTAACTCTCCGGCCGGCTGGCAAGTTGGTCAATCGAAATCTACGAGTATGATATCACCTATCGACCCCGAACTGCTATTAAGTCTCAGGCCTTAGCTGACTTCGTGGTTGATTATAGTCCGTGCATGATGCCTCGGGCTCATACAGAAGCAGTTCGAGAAACCGAAACAACATCCGGGGAATGGGTCCTGTATACTAGTGGGGCCACAAGCATAAAAGGTACCGGGGGCGGGGGATTGTCCTTGTCGCCTATTCGGGGGCCATAATCAGGCAAGCCATTAAATATATTTCTTTGGCTGATAATGAGGCCTCAATTGCAGGTTTGGAATTGACTCAGGGACTCGGAGCCCAAAATATTAAGCTTAAAAGCGACTCGCAACTGATTGTTAATCAGATATTGGGCAAATACAAGGCCAAAGACAGCCGAATGCAGGAATACTTGAGCAAGGACGCCACTCTATTAGCTTGATTTTAAAAATGTAAAGTGGTGCAAATCCCGCGAGAAATGAACTTCGAAGATGACGCCTTGGCCAACCTAGGTTCGTCATCCGGAGCGACTAAGGGAGAATGGAATCCATAGTGCAACTCTTATGCTCCGTCCTGGACTTTGGCTTTCACGAGGTAAATTCTTCCAGTCTCACTTGGACCGACGTAATGATATTGTCAATTATCTAGAGATAGGGACTCTCTTGGAAGATAGTAAGGAAGCTCTGGCGTTGAGAACAAAAGCATACCGGTATTGCATGCATGAGGGGGAGTTGTACAAAAGATCCTACCTTGGGCCCTTGGCCAAATGCTTAGGGCTAGTAGAGGTTGAGTACATGATACGGGAGATACATGAGAGAAATTATGGAAATCACACGAGATATAATTCTTTGGTGAAAAAAATAATGAGAGTTGGTTATTACTAAACTCAGATGGAAGAAGACGCAAAAGCTTATGTTCGGAAATGAAAGAAATGTTAGCAGCATCACCCGATAATACATCAACTTACTGAACCCTTCCAGTCGGTAGTGGTTCTATGGATATCGTGGGCCCGCTGCTGGGAGTTGTAGGGGACGTGAGGTTCCTGCTGATTTTAATTGATTATTTCTCAAAATAGGTGGAAGCTAAAGCATATAAAAAGACTCGAAATACAAGTCATAGAATTTATTTGGGATCATATCATTTGCCGGTTTGGAATACCGAAATAGATCACTTGTGATAACGGTCGACCGTTCATGGGAAAGAAGGTCACCAAGTTCTTAAGGGGATCAAACATCAAAAGGGTCACCTCGTCGCCGTATCACCCATGTGCAAATGGACAAGAAGAGTCAATCAACAAAATTATCGTCTAGAGCCTCAAGAAGAGGTTAGAAAAATCAAAAGGCAAGTGGTCGGAAAAACTGCCAGGGTATTATAGGCTTACAGAACTACAACCAAGACAAGTATGAGGAAAGCTCTTTTTGCTCTAGTATACGAAACTTGGGCTCTGATACACGTGGAAGTGGGAGAACCGAGCTTCTGTTACACTTTAACTATCGAGGAATCTAACAAAGAATCAATGTCAATAGGGCTGGAGGTATTAGAGGAACACATGGAGTTGGCTTTCATACGTTCAGCGGCAATAAAATGAAGAGTAAAAAGTATTTTAACAGAAAGATAAATTTGAGGCATCCCGAAAATAGTCGCTCTACCTGCCAATGTAGTGGTAAGTTCTGCGTACACTCTACCCTCCCCAGACCCCACGTTGTGGGATTTCACTAGGTATGTTGTTAAAGACGAATTTAAGGCATTTCAAAGTCGGGGACCACGTCCTCCGAAAAGTCACTCTCGCAATAAGGGGTTCGAACGCGGGTAAGCTATAGGAAAATTGGAAAGGACCATACTGAATCATTAGAATCCCGGGGAAAGGAGCATATTGGCTTAAGGATGAGTCCGGAAAAGAACTAAAGAATAAATGGAAAGTCAGCCACCTGATGAGATTCTACCTTTGAAAAAAGAAAGACATGTATGCTTTGCCTTCACAAGAATATTCATTTTTGGTTAATTATCCCTTTTCTTGATAGGGATTGCTTACAAAACCGAAAGTCCCCCCTCTCCGAAGAGACAAACATGCATTGCAATTTTTCTTGGTTGAGGTTTTATCCCGATTGGGTTTTCCTGGCAAGATTTTTAATGAGGCAACAACTCAGAAAACACTTCTAGCTTAGTGTATCACATCCCGAAACTCGATTCCTCAGGACCTTGCACCCAAGTCCTGGGGGAGAGGGCCGAGCAGTGTAACCACAAGGGGACCTCTTCCAAGATGGGCTCACTCAAACTGGGACCGTTGGCAGTCATTAAACTTGCTCAGTCATTTTCTTTTATAAATCTTATAAATACCCCAAAAAGGGATCATGCACTTACAAGACTAGTCGTCCCCTATAACTTTGAAATAACGAAAAAAATAGCCTTCGCTCATTCTTCGCTTGAGTTGTATATTGAAAATATGTTCGGAGAAAAACCAGACTAGGAAGCCATACGGCCCTGTAAAATTGTTTCAAACAACACGACACGGCCATAGAGCCTTAGTGCGTGCATGTTCTTTAAACCTTTTGTGCCTTTACATGAGGTTGAGACATCTTCCCCATCAGCACCGAAAATAGAGGCAATCCTTTTATTTCGAAACTAGATATCTTAAATCCCAATTTCGCGCAAGCGTTCCTGTATATGACATTCCCGGATTGGGTTAAGGCAAGATGACCTGAAATACAAAATGCAAAAATTACATAAGCGTGCACCGGTCGTCAAACCTTAACTTAAACAAACACTGCTCGAATATTAGCATAGTTCAGGTAGACAGGCGCAACGGTCATGTCTTGACAGTTAAGTGCAAATTAAAAAGCTAGCAAGTCATTATGTAATCACAATTATTGCAATAAATAAAGCGTATGGCAAAGCATAAAATGAAAGACAAGAAAACAATTGTCATTTATACAAGAAAAGCGCCAAGCGCTTAGCAAAAGAACATTAATAGGGACATACAAACCTCGGGGATCCAGCAAACCAAAGCACGAAGGCTCAAATCCAAAATACAGCAAAGGGCGCAAGGGCCCAGAAATATCCACCAGATGGCACGCAGGCCAAACACAATCATAAGAATAAAATATTCAACATAGGGCGCACAAGACTACTTCAAAAACACCAACATTAAAAAAGGCAAGCAGACCCCCATAAACTCACACGGGCTGAAAAAACTAGCACCGACCACCGACCACCGACATTGTTGTTGATTATCGCCGAAGGAACAAACCCCTAGAACGACTCCAAAGCAATGACCAAAGGCTGCAGACATACAAAGCTAAGACAGTGGAGAGCACCATTGCCACCAGAAGAGCCGGCAGAGAGAGTCGGAGAAGGGGGCGTCTCTTCATGGAAATATTCTATATCAGCTTCAACTGTCCCCAAATCTACCCCTGCATCCACGAGGGTCGAGAAGACATCAATCAATCTCGTATCCACCCCTTACAGGATCTCGAACTGGGTTTGGAAGATAATATAGTCTCGAAGCAAGGTGACCCTCTGCCACTTAGCTGCTCGACTAAGTCTCAGTCGTTGGTTTTAAGCTCAAACACGGGCATGGGAAGCCACTAGCACCTGCATCCGTGCGCGAGCAATATCTCGATCAATCTCAGCTGGGACCACCCTATTTCTCATTAATTGGCGAGCCTAGGTCATGATTCAGAATGTCTCATATCTGGCTATCTGTGCATGATTGGCCTCCTTCAAACTGCCCTTTAGGGTGGTCCTCCATTCCAGGAGCTCAGCCAGAGATGGTCAACCTCATTCTGGAGATGCCAATTCTCTTTCGCCAACGTCTCTGCACTGGAGGGTGATGTCATATTCTTGAAACTCTTAATGGTGAAGGAAATGGCAGCATGCCCCTGAAAGAGAAATATAGACAGAATAAACTCAACTTATACACTCTAGTTAGAAGTAAAAGGCGTGATGGAAAAAAACTCAAAATTACCTGAAGAAAGGTATCTGCAAGCTAGGCCATGAAAGCTCTGAAGTTGAGGTTGGAACCAATAATGGGAGGGGGGAGGAATCGAAGAGCCTGCGCTTGAATCATTGGCTCATGCGCTTTTGGGTTGTCCTTTGTTGACTCTCGGCTCTTTGATGGCCTCGGTCGAGGGGGCCCGCGCCTCTAGATGCTGCAGTTTCTTCTCCACCATCCTCCATGAGGACCACTTTCTGCTTGTCCTCCCTCTTAGGCTCACCGAAATGACGATGTGTTCTCACACAAGAGACAATCCCAGAGGTAGACGTTCTCGCATCATCCGGAAGCCTTTACTTCCTACTCTTCCTAGCTTCAGCGGTGGCCTTAGCGATGCGTGCTCGAGCTTCGTATTGAGATGGCATATTTTTGGCTAAACCCCCTCGAGCGGGGAGGCCTTCAGGGAAAAGAATGAGAAGGAAAGTCAGAGCAGAACATCAATATACAATAGATGAAAATAAGGAGTCGGGAAAAGAGGAAAGACTCACTATGACTTTTGCCCTTCCACTTATCGGCGGAAATGACTCTTCACATTTGCTTAGTGTCGTGAGAAGCACGGAGCAGTCTCATCACCCAGCCAAAGACATCCGACAGGGGGTTGGGGACAACAGGGGCCGCTGCAAAAATAAAGGGCCAGGTAGTCAGGAAAAGGCTAGAAGAAATAAGAAAGAAGGAGAATAAGATTACTTATGAGTGTTGTTCTAATGCTTCGAGAGAGGACCGAAATTGGTGTCCTGAAGGTGGTGGGTAGGAATCATCACAAATTGATCACACCATCTCTGGTTGTGATCTCCTTATCAATTGTAATCAGGGTTCTGGAGCCCCAAAAGCTAAATTGATTATTCCCCCGCGGAGCACCCGAGGGGAATAAAGGTGGATCAAGTGATCCAGAGTGAAATAAATATGGGCGAGATCAGCCAAGTGTTGCATGCATCAAACTATTTATACGTCTGCGAGACCAACTATCCCGGATAGATGCCATAGCAACAACAAAATAACTCAATTACCTGATGGATTAGGAGGTTGAATTTGATGGTAAAAAGATAGGTGTAAATAAGCGACATCCCCGGGATGTGCCGAGTAATACTAGCATTTGATGGAGGAGGAAAAACATCCACATTCGGGCCCCACTGACAGTCGATGCAAACTTGAGGGATAATCGAGTTGTCAATTAGTGAGATTATCTCTTCCACAGACTCGTAGCGGGGGTTTACCCGAAAGTTTCTCTCATAGTTGAAGTTAGAAAGGATAATTTCGAAAGTCGTAGAACTAGGTCTGCAGCTCGGGTGACACTGGGTGATGATGGCCGACAGCGGGGTGGACCTAGTTTTGCCCTCATTCTGGCGAGAGTCAGACCACCCGAAGTACCGGAAGAAGAGGATGTAGACATTTTTAAGGATGGGAAGCGAAAGGGTAGAAAACTGAAGTTGTTTGAAAAGAAAGGTTGAAGATGAAAGTGAGGAAAAATTATCGGGGCCGCTGGTTTCCATGAGAACAATCATTACTCTTGGAAATTGAAAAAGCGTTTCTAATCAGCGGATGTCAATCGGTGTCTCAGAAGGGGCATCATCGAATGAGTAGTTGTGCGCATTCAATGATTGCCTGACGAAATGTCTGATTGAGGGAAATGATGTGACGTATTGGTTCCCTCGAAAAGGTTTTTTGAAAAGGCACGTAGACTCTTCCACTTCCCGATCTCATTAGTTCAGGGATCCTGAAAAGTGGGGGACTATCTGTATTGGGTAGAAATGCATTTAGGGACGTTAAGCGTATACAAGAAGTTTCATGGTTCCAAAAACCCCAACGGATGTTAACATCTTTCCTCCACTCCCAACAACTCCTGTCACATCAACCTCCCTAGATCAGAGCGCTGCGGCGCGCGTGAGCACGATGACGTCATTAGGCTCACGATGTCATAACTTTTGGGGTCATAATAGTCTAAGTTTTGTCCTATATATGCAAGACTTAGAAGAGAAGAAAAAAAATTATATTCTCTCTAAGCTCACACTTGTAACCAAGATCTCCCTCAAGCTAATACACCATTCTCAGCTTCGGCTCTTGCTTTATTCATAACTTATTTCTAGATCTAGCTTATTGATTCATTTTACTTGCTTATTATCGTATTTCACTTGCGCATTGTTCTCAGACACCCGTAATCTAATTAGCCATTCTTGACTCATTTAAGAGGGTACTTATAATCAAATCTCTAACTGTATTTGATTAAAATCATTTTTACCCGAAAAACACTTCCATCGATCTCCATGTGTAGCTATCCATAGTACTCCATTATTTGTGAGTGTCTTACTGTTTTAAGAATTATCTCATCAGACAAGCAGTATGTTTGGCAGCTGGATATTTCAGCTTTCTCCTCAAAATAATAATCAAATAAGTAATGAAAGTTGTCGTGATCGATCTGCATATTTTGATCGAAATAAGTTGAAAGCTACTCTCCTTTTTTTGGCCGGACACTGCTGCCCCACCATTGGATGCAATGTGTTGAAGTGATTGAACGGTTAGAAAATATTTTTAATATTTAATTATATTCTCAACATGTTTTTTTTACGTGCGGTCCTAAAAATTTTTCATGGGCCAAGCGCGTTGATTTTTTTTTTGATAATGAGTGGCAGTAAAATTTGATTTCAATATCTCTATCTGATTCTGATATCATGTTGAAATGTGTGACCATCTCATCTAAAAGCTTAAGCTGTTAGAGAAAACATATTTTTAATATTTGATTATATTTTCAACATAATATATTATAAATATGAGTTAAAGATCAAAACACACCTTAAGTATCACTTCTTTTTTAGTTTCATAACATAACTATCAAGTTATGTACGCTTCATAAAACAATTACGTACAACTTACATCCATCAAATAACTTTTCCACGCCACCAAATAACCGAAAAGTTATTTACACGAAGGAGCAGAGCTTGGGGGAGGGCGTGGGGGGGGGGGGGGGGATATTTAAATACCTTATGATATTTAAAATCTTTAACATAAGGTAGGTTATATGTTACACGTAGAATTATTCTTTAAATTTTCTGTGTATAACCTAAACTCAAAAAATTAAACCGGTTGAACCTACATTTAGCAAAATACACTTCAATTATTATTTGTTCATTTTTTCTACCTGGAAGTTGAGGTGAAAAAAATAAATAAATGATGGTTAAGGTGTGTTTTGCTAACTAATTAATGATAATTTAGGTAGAAAACTTGCGCACTTGGTAGTTCCGATATAGAACTCAAAGAGATACTTGAGGTATGTTTTTTACCCTTAAAAAAAGGACAGCTCGGTGCACTAAGCTCCCGCTATGCACGGGGTCCGTGGAAGGGTCATACCACAATGGTCTATTGTACGCAGTCATACCTTCCATTTCTGCAATATCTCTATAAATATTTAACATTTAAAAAAATACTAAGTTCTGAACTCATAAATATAAAGTTGTAATAAATTCTTAATGAAAACATAAATATTGAACTCATTCGTTTTAAATTTCTCTAAACCCCGAAACGAAACTAATGACGCAAACTCCTACCCTATTCAATATCGTAGAATATAGTAATTACTTATCCATGAAGTAATATAAACCACACAAATAAAAAAAAAAGTCATAGAAACAAACAATCTAAGCCGTCGTTAATTTCTATTTTTTATGTAGTGGAGTTCTTCCCATTCAATTTAATAGATGAGAAATCTTGTCGTATTTATTGTATCAGTATTACTTTTCTATACATAAAGAGTCTTATGACTTAAGAACCATTGCATATTTTATTTGCCTATAATTGAATGATAGTTTTGGCGACCATTATGAAGAACACACGCCATGTGACAGTGACACGACTTTGCTTAGGAGATTTGAAAAAGAATCATAGAGATGGGTATAGTACTAGTTGACAAAAGGAGAGATTTATAGGAAAGTGATATTTCCTAAATTGAAATATAATCAAATATTAAAAGTGTGTTCTATCTAAAAATTTAAGTTGTTAGATAGAACACACTTTTAATATTTGATTATATTCTCAACACGCCCCCTCACGTGCTGGCCTGATTTTTTTTCATGGTCCAAGCACGTGAAAATTCTTTTTGAGAATGGATGGCGGTGAGGTTCGATCCCAAGACCTTTGGCCTGCTCTGATACCATATTGAAGTGTGTGACCATTTGATCTAAAAATTTAAGCTGTTAGATAGAACACACTTTTAATATTTGATTATATTCTCAACATCATGTAGGTAGTGGGCAGAGCTATATACAAAACCAAATACGTAAGAGATATAAGAGCTAGAGGGTTACAGGTACACCTTGCAACATCAAATGTCCTTTGTCTATTTTGTTGTTTCAATCAGTGCAATGGAGGGCATGAACGTATACATATACAAATTAAAAAAATGTAATTTATATAGGTATTATAACTTTCTAATAAAGGAATTCAGACAACCCTCCGCCAACAAACAGTAGCGATCCGGGGTTTTAAGATCGTCAGTGCTTCATTGTTTTCAACATAAAATTCTTATCAATTACGTAGTATAAGTGTAAAACTATTTGAATATGACAGTGAAGAAAAAAATAATGTGAAAATTACAAATAGTATTACTAGTAAAAAGAAGAGACTTTTAGTTACAAATCACTGATGTACGTTTTTAACTTTCCATGTCTGAGAAATCATGATGCACAACCATGGATGCATTTGGTATTGCGGAATTACATTGAGAGAGAAAAGAGAACAATTGGATTTTCATTATTGATGACAATGAGTACAAATGGATATTTATAACTACCACCATGTGTCTACCACGTGACCTTCTAGCTAATTCTCAACAAACTCATTAATGCTACTTCCAGCTAAGCAACTGACCTAACAACCTCTTAACTATAGCTTTTGTATATCAGTGACATATCCACTGTATATACTTCTTCTTTCAGTCTTAAACACTCCCCCTCAAGCTTGGGGTGGAAAATGTCTAACACACCTAGCTTGGAAAGTAAAAAATAATGTTGTGCAACTCCCAGTCCTTTTATCAACAAGTCTGCAAGTTGCAATTTTGAACCAACAAATTCAGTCTTGATCAGTCCATCTTTGAGCTTCTCTCTAACAAAGTGGCAGTCTATTTCTATGTGCTTTGTCCTCTCATGAAAAATAGAATTAGAAGCAATCTACCGGGCTACTTTGTTGTCACAATCCAGCTTTATAGGCAATGAAACGGGTACTCTTAGATCTTATAGCAAACCTAAATAACCTCAGCCACTACTGCTGCCATGCTCTTATATTCAGCCTCTGCTGAACTCTTGCTCATTGTGTGTTTGTCACAACCCAAACCGAGGGTCATGACAGGCATCCGGACCTTACTTGCTGAATACCACTAATCATATATTTAGCATGTATTCGTAATTTCGCATGGCCCACGAGGCCGCCACGAGAAATCCTGCTGATATACGAAAATAGTAGACCGGAAAGGAGCTATATAACATTCCTGCAACCAGAAAGACCCAATCTCTATACATATATATATCAAGGCCGACAAGGCCATACACGACTATTATACACGAGACAATTGTCTACAAGCCTCTAAAGAGTATGTGATATCACAAGATCGGGATAGGGCCCCGCCATACCCACATGCATATGCAAAATACTGTACCAAGACTAGACCGCAACCTTGGAACAAATGGAGTGCTCCAATATCAGCTAAACTGGCAACCTACTGGTGCGGACCGTCGCCCAATCTATCTGCACCTGCGGGCATGAAACTCAGCGTCCCCCGACAAAAGGGACGTCCGTACGAATAATGTACAGAGTATGTCAGACACAAAAAAATAGCATAATAGAGACGTGAAAGTAACCTGAAACAAGAAACAACCAACCAGTGGAGAATACCTCTGATGACCATAATATGCATAAGTATCATGTTTGTGTAGAATGCCTCGGAGGGCCATAATATGCCTAAATGACATGCACAATGCGGTTATATATATATATATATATATATATATATATATATATATATATGCGTATATAATGTCGTCTCCCATCATATCATTTCGGCCTCTATGGGCATAATCATCATCATATACCAGCTGATCAGGTGGTGTGCGTATATAACGCCGTATCTCTTTTCCCATCCCCTATATATATATAATGCATACCATATAATAGTGTATATAACACATGTGGGTCCAGGGTAATACATGAATATAATGCATGAATGATAATAAAACATTCTGAGTTTATCGGAGTGACGTAATGTCGCTTCACCTCCGATTAACATTATGAATACTAACATCTTTTCCATATACCTCAATAAGGATTTAGGAAAATATTTAGACATGCTTTGAACATAGGAATGAATAACATGAACATCCTTAGCTACTAAGAGTAGAACCATTTATGAGACAATATTACGTTTACGTTTCGTTACATGAAAATGCCAAAAGAAGGAAAGAGTAGCCTTAACGTCCCTTTTGTCAGATCACTCGTCGACCCAACGTATACGCCGTATAGCACTTCGATCTTATATTCCAAGAATTACTATCACCGTAAAATTGAACTTATGTTGCTGCTTCTAAACTCACGCTGCCTCATTTAGAACCAAATTGCATTATACATATTTGCTTAGGTGGATTATAACTTATGCAATTTCTACATTGCCTATGTTTTCTCGAGAAAGGTTGATGCCCCTATATACCATTAAGAGATATAGCCAGCCTTAGATCCCTAGTGAACGCAGGATAGGACACGCCATCACACACGTGGCTTTTTCTTAATCTACCCTTGACACTCATCCTAAACTAATGCCACCATTACCTTGTTCATTTACGGACAATACAAATAAAACATTAGCTGCCTTACTAACAAGGTCCCATATGGACCAAGTTTAATTCTATCCATTCATTAATTAATATATCACATCACACCTTAATGTGAATGTATATTTAATGAACTTGCTTCCACCTATCGGTGGCATACGGGGACTATGTCCATATAATATTTATCCAATAATCTCAATTATTTTCTTAATCTCGGATCACTTAAATAATAGATCATTTTTGACACACCTCATATACTCCTTATCATGATCATGAAATATGATGCCAGTCTGTAACCTCTTTTGGAACATACAAACTATTATTATTAATCCCCGTCTTCACACTTGTAAAATCGTAAATCATTTTGAGACTTCATCATTTTATACACCGAGCTCTTGATACGCAAACTTGAATATGATAAAATTCTCCAAGGCTCGGATCTACTTACATACACCTAGCTGTTCAAACCATGGCCCCAAAGTACGAGATGTTACATAATGACTCATTTGCGAGATACAAAGCTCGTCTTGTTGGTGATGACATGTCTCAGCAGGTTGCCATGGATTGTGGTGAAACATTCAGTCTGGTGGTTAAGCCAACAACTATCAGGACGGTTCTTAGCCTGGCACTGTCCAAATCCTGGTCCATTAATCAGTTGGATGATAAAAATACATTTCTACATGGCCATTTACAGGAGACAATTTGCATGCATCATCCGTTGTGTTTCCGAGACTCTACACATCCGGATTATGTCTGTCTGTTGAAAAAAATCCTTATATGGTTGGAAACAGGCTCCACATGCATGGTATAACAGGTTTGCAGGGTTCGTATCCAAACTGGGTTTCTCACACAGCAAGTCCGATCAGTCCTGTTCATTTACAAGAAGGGAAAGCGACATGACATATATCCTCCTATATGTAGATGACATCATTCTCACCTCATCTACATCACTTCGCCGGTCTATTATATCCCTCATTGCAACAGAATTTGCTATGAAGGATTTGGGTCTATTAAATTATTTTTGGGCATTGTTGTAACCCAATATACAAGTGGTCTGTTTCTCAATCAAAAAAAATATACCGAGGAGATCATTGAATAAGCTGATATGTACTCCTGCTAACCGTCACACACATCTGTTGATACAAAGGCCAAACTAAGCAACGCTACAAGGACCCCATATAGTAATCCAACACACTATCGCAACCTTGCATGGGACTTGCAGTACCTCACATTCACGAGACCTGATATCTCCTATGCGGTTCAGCAAATGTGTTTACATATGCATGATCCGAAAGAGGAACATATGAGGGCTCTCAAGTGAATTCTGCGGTATGTCAAGGGTACTCTTCATTTTGGATTGCATTTGTATAAGTCCTCTATTTCAAGTCTCTCATCTTATACAGATGCGGATTGAGGTGGTTGTCCGGATACACGACGTTCTACCTCTGGTTATTGCATGTTTTTGGGTGACAACCTCATTTCATGGTCGTCCAAACGACAGCCAACGATGTCTCGGTCGAGTGCCGAAGTAGAATACTGAGGGGTAGCCAATGTGGTTGCTGAATCATGCTGGCTCTGTAATCTTCTTTTAGAGCTCCATTGTCCAATTGAAAAGGCAACAGTAGTGTAGTTTGATAATATGAGTGCGATATACTTATCCGGTAATCCGGTCCAACATCAATGCACAAAACACATAGAGATGGATATATTATTTGTCAGAGAAAATGTTGCATGTGGACAAGTCCGTGTTCTCCATGTACCGTCCCCGTTATCAGATTAACGACATCTTCATAAAAGGTCTTCGGCGCGTACTATTTGATGATTTCAAGGACAGCTTCAGTATACGAGAACCTCCCGCTAAGACTGCGGGGACTATAAAGATAATTATGAGCCATAATTATCTCAAATCATGATCACATCATATATTTTGTAATAACATAATTTAGGATGATTAGGATTTGATTGTAAATTAGTATAAATTAATTTAGGATGATTAGATTAGTCTTCCTTAATATTAGCCTTGTATTGTATATATATTTGAGTATGGGAGTTAAATAAATGAAGGAATTGATTTCCTACAAAAAGAGTGGGTTGGCATTGATCACCTCCATCGTAGTGAAGAAGGGCAGATGGTGTAGTTGATTCATGTGAGGTATCGGATTGAAGTGAGATGGCATGTTCCACATGTCTTGCATGTTGTGAAATGGTGCCGGACTTGCAGCCGGAGACAAAGGGTTAACACATTCTCCAACCACATGTGGTTCATGTAATTGTCTATGGCTAAGCGCATGCCCTCCGAGACAAGTTGTGCCAGAAAGTTCGGGTTTTGGAGAAGGATGATTGATTCTATCCCATTGGTGGTCATTGTGAGGAACATTGCTTGCCCCTGGAGCCCCAGTTTTACCCAAGATTGGGCTTGGTGATTGGGGTAAAGAGGTTGAGTTGCATATACCAATGGCTGTGGAAAAAATTGAGGTGGATTGTTGTTCATCGGAGGGAGTGGGGGTCGGAAGTGTCTGGGTTGAGCAGGGCCTATTCTCACCCTTCTGTCGATTGGAAGGTGTGGTATGAACATTTGGAGAGATAGAATGAGTACTTAAGAAGATGGAAGGAGTGACTTGGTTTTAGAAACTAAACGATTGCATATCTTTATACGCAGATTCAATATGCAAGCTATTGGAAGAAGATGGCGTGTAAACAAGAGTAGAAGGATTTTGGTCGAGATTATTTTCATGCATGGCCAAATGGCAAGCTTCGTTGGCCAAGTGGCAGGAAGAAGGATTAGTGTATTAAGGCGGTGGGTTATTATTTCTAATCTGAGGGTTACCATTAGGCTTAACTCTTTTTCTAGGTTTAGCAAGAATTCTAGGGTTAGTGGTATTAAGCGAGTGAGAAACGTGGCTGAGGAATTCATTATGTTTGATAGTTCACAATATATATAGTTGTACAAATATTAATTACTAGTATGATACGAATCCTAACTTACTTTATAAAGGTTGATTTATAATACAATTAAAATTATAATTTATCTTAAATATACATTATCATAATTACAAAATATACGGAGAATATTCGCTAATACATTGGATTGAACGTTTGTGTACGTAGAGCCCACGTAATTTTTGGGCCTGTTTTGGCTATTATCAAACAGCGGATTGATCAGTACTTTGAGGAAAAATCGATGTCCTCGAATTGGGAAAGAGTGGAAAAAAGATTATTAGAATGAATAAAGTTCATAATAAAGTACCAATGGAGTTCCCAATCTTTTTGAGTATTTCTCCATCGTAGAATTCAGTGGGTAACATAGCTAGCATGTGAGACGAGCTTCGCTTGCTATGAAGTTCGGTTCCCATTTCTTAACAGATAGATAATGGCCGTAAACAAACCAAGGCCATTTTTTAGGACCTTAGCCATGTTTTCTTCCTTGGAGAATTTGACTATAAAGTAGTCGAACCCCAAATCAATAAGAGGAAAATTCTTTGTTGGTTGCCACAGTTGTTGTATTTTTGCTTTTAAATAATTATGAACTATTCGTTTCCCAACTAGTTTAATGATTAATGAGCATTTCCAAGGAGCATGAAGTCTGTCTCTCTCTTCCTTGGATAACTGAATCGTTTTCGAACCATTAATTTTCCAAAAAAAAAGAAGGTGGAACTCTCATCCCAGAATTTTCAAACCATTAATAGTCTGGTCGGTGTAGTTTTCTTCCGTACCTTGCTGCTCTTGAGTTGCGCGTGGGGATGTTACATCATCCATTATGTTGGAAATTTGTCTTTGATGGGGTTGCGTCCATCCATATTTAATGACTTAAACACTAGGGTTCCGTATGTTGGAGGCTTTGTCTCTTCACACGTGCATAATCTACTAAGTGAGTAGATGACCGTAGGGCCAAGTATCGTCAAATTTCGTTAAAACATTAAAGAGATATTGGTCCACGAAGTAAGGTGTTTAGGGCATGGAAATATGGTGTGGGACAAATCTACCACATCGGTGGAAAAAGGAAGAATTGTTCTTTTTATAAGCCTAAAAAATGGATAAGGGCTTGGAACCCCAAGGGGTAACCTGTGTGTTTGAAGGAGGGAGGACCCAGGTGTGCTTGGGTTCAAGGCTAAGCCCACACGCGCGCCGCCACTACCCACCCGCCTGGATCGGGTCGGGAGAGAGAGAGAGAGACACGTATGAAAAAAGAGGGTATGAATCATATTATTGATTGTTGTCTTATAACAGACTTCCTACCAAAAGCTACTTAAATCATATAGGGCTACATCTTGAAGGGTTGTGTAATATTTGTCATACTCAAGAAGAAACTATCCCCTATCTATTATTTGAATGCTATATTGCAAAAAAAAAAATGGATGGACCTATGGGTTCTTATACAAATTCTACCCCATGATGATCATTGGTTGCAAGTGCTTAGGAACACCAATATTTCCATTCATCACAACCTCCTTGAATGGATGGATTTTCTCCCCTTCGCTTTATAGCACATTTAGCTTAACCGTAATCATAATTATAAGATTGTATTGATCTCTCATTGAGGAGTCTTTCTCATTAATACAAATATATATAGTATACAATGGGGAACCCTAAAATAATAAGGATCACCCCCTCAGTCGGAGCGGGAGGAGGCCGGACGCTAAGACTGGATCTGAAGTTGAGGAAGAGCTGTCTAAGAAGGCCTTTTGTGAATATATATGCATACTGATATGAAGAAGACACGTGTAACACCTTAACTTGACCAAGGGCAACCTTCTCACGAACAAAGTGTATATCAATCTCAATGTGCTTGGTTAGTTGATGCTGAATCGGGTTATGAGATAAATATATGGCAGATATGTTATCACAGTAAACCAAAGACGCCTTACGCAAAAGAAATTGTAGCTCCAAAAGAAGGTTTCAAAGCCAACAGATTTCAACAACAACACTAGCCATACCTCGGTATTCTGATTCTGCACTCGAAAGGGATATGGTGGCCTGCCTCTTGGCAAACCAAGAAATGAGATTATCCCCTAAGAAGACACAGTAGTCTGAGGTGGAGCGTCGCGTGTTTGGACAGCCTGCCCAATCAGCATTCGTATGACAAAAACCTGGTCGGTGTTGGGGGGTAGAGGTGCAATCCATAATCAAGTGTACCCTTAACATATCGAATGATACGCTTAAGGGCAGTAAAATGAGGCTCCCTGGGGGCATGCATAAATAAGCATACATGCTAGACAGCATACGCAATATCAAGTCTGGTGAATGTGAGATACTATAGTGCACCTACAAGACTCTTGTAAAGTGTGGGATCGGACACAGGGTTACCATCAATAGCACTAAGCTTTGATTTAGAATCAACCAGAGCGGACATTATCTTGCAGTTTGCTATTTTAGCCCTGTATACTATCTCCTCTGCATATTTGCGCTGACACAAAACCATCGAATCTGCAGATCTAGTCACTAATATCCCCAAAAAATAGCTCAACTTCCCTAGGTCATTCATGGCAAATTCAGTTTTAAGCAATGTAATAATCTCATTTTTCAACAAATCAGAGGAGGCAGTAAGCACAATGTCATCCACATATAACAGCAAGTAAGTGGTGTTATTACCTCAATAAAGAGAGAATTATCACACTTGCTATATACAAACCCAATCCGCATAATGTACTATGCAAAGCCATCATACCACGCTCTAAGGGCCTATTTCAAATCATAAAGTGACTTACGGGGGTGGCATACATACTGAGGGGCTGCTGGATGGACAAAGTCAGGCGGCTGGTATATGTAAACAATCTCTTTTAAATCCCCATGTAGAAATACATTTTTCACGTCTAGCTGATGAATCGGTCAATGCTTACCCATAGCAATGCTCAGAACTGTGCGAATGGTAGTTGATTTAACAACTAGACTGGACATCTCACCACAATCGACACCCTCCTGCTAATTTGTGCTATTAACCACAAGTCTTGCCTTGTACCTCTCTAGGGCACCACTGTCTCTATATTTGTGACGAAAAAGTTACATGCAACGGATCACATGTACCCCTGCCGGTCTAGGAACCAAATCCCAAGTGTGTTGTTTCGTCAAAGCATTAAATTCCTCACATATGACCGTATTCCAATTTGGGTCTAGTTTGGCTAATTTTGGGTTTTTAGGAATATGTGAAATTGTTTGGGTGGACAAGTTAAACTGGACTTTGGGTTTGAAAATCTCGTGTTGAGCATGAGTTTCCATACGGTGGGTAGGGGCAGGGGTACTGTCAGTATTTAGAGGTGGAGTCTAGTTTGGGAAACTGAGTGGTGGGGCATGGTGTGACAGTGAACTGGGTTTGACGACGGGTGGGAGTTACAGTTGTGTAGTTTCTAGACTGGATGGTGGTTGTGGTGGTGGCATCAATCTAGGCAGATCGACACGGTGTGGGTTAGGAGTTGTAGGGTACGAAGTCGGTAGTGGGTTGGGGATGGGTTGCATTCGTGGTGGTGTGGGTGTGTCATCTGGGTTCTGTGAACTAGTGGGCTGGGATGTCGGAATGGCAGTGAGACGGTGACACTGGTGGCAGTGGTTGACTGTGCCGGTGGGAGCTTGTTACTCAATAATAATGGGCAGCCCATGTGGAAATGTTTTCTTCTTTTTTGCAGTCACCAATGACATCAAGAGGAGGTAGTTTGATGTCACCCATGACATAAGATGAGGTTTCACCCCTATAAATAGATACACTCTTTCTCTTGTAGAAATTATCCCAAAACAAGAGAAAAAAACTAAGATAAATACTCTTAGTGAAAAGCTTAAGCAAGAGAAGCTTTTAAGAGAATTTTGGTGAGAAAATTCTTGGGTGTAATTGGGATTGGGGTTTTGAGGTTGAGTGTTGGAAACACTTTTGTAATATTTCTACCTTAATAAAAGATCTGCAGCAGTCCGGAGACGTAAGCAAAATTAGCCGAACTCCGTTATCAATTGTGTGTGTTATTGTTCTACTCACATCACTGCGTAAGTAGGTTCAGTCTAAGAAGGTTGTAATTTAAGTGGTCCATATGTGATCCATCAGTCTTTCTTGGGAACCTGCTTAGAGAGGTGGTTCTTTCTAGGAGACTGTCCGAATCTATCCTATGTTGATAGGACCGCGATATTTTACAGTCTTTCCTGGGAATCAGTTAGTTGGTACATTCCCATAAATCTGGCGAAAAGAAAATTAAGCTAGTAAATTTCCCAACAACTGGTATCAGAGCAACAGGTTGTGTTGCGATTCAGAAAATAATGGGAGGCGAAGATGGTTCGACGCACGACATTAGTAAATTTGATGGTACAGATTTTGCGTTCTGAAGAATGCAGATTGAAAATTATTTGTTTGGAAAAAAGCTTCATGAACCTCTGAGTCCGAAACCAGAGGAGATAAAGGATGCAGATTGGAATCTTC
This sequence comes from Anisodus tanguticus, assembly GCA_034509755.1. NCBI lineage: Eukaryota > Viridiplantae > Streptophyta > Magnoliopsida > Solanales > Solanaceae > Anisodus > Anisodus tanguticus. Next base: position 33,435,210 of record CM067557.1, on the reverse strand, counting down.
TCGATAGACAGGTTCTGAGAGTAATTCGACTAACATTGTCGAAGAACGTTGTTCACAACGTGGCAAAGGATAAGACCACCGCGGGCATGATCAAAGTGTTGTCCGACATGTATGAGAAACATTCGGCAAACAATAAGATATTTCTCATGAATAAACTCTTCCATCTAAAGATGGGGGAAGGTGCTCCTGTTGCAGCACACGTAAATGAATTCAATACCATTGTAAATCAACTGTCATCGGTGAAAATCGAGTTTGACGATGAAGTTCAGGCCCTTATTTTGTTGGCGTCTCTACAGAATAGTTGGGAGCCAATGAGAGCAGCGGTTAGTAATTCTGTTGGTGCCCTAAACTAAAATTTAACAATGTTAGAGATCGTATCCTTACTGAGGAGGTTCGCAGGATAGATTCTGGAGAGACATCGACGAGTCGTTCTTTTAATATTGAAAACAGAAGCAGAAATTATGACAGAAATTACAACCGAAATAAGGGAAAATCAAAACTGAGGCATGGCAGGAGCCAATCCAGACCTAGGCGAACATTTGAGTGTTGGAACTGTGAGAAACAATGTCACCTCAAGAAGAACTGCAGGGCACCGAAGAAGGAGGACAACAATGGGGGTAAAGTTAATGCTGCCACTGAAGACATTGGTGATGCGCTGGTACTGTCTGTTGACAGCCCGATATACTCTTGGGTGCTTGACTCAGGAGAGTCTTTCCACACCACTGCACATCGTGAGATAATTGAAAATTATATTGTGGGGTACCACGGGTACGTCTATTTGGCAGATGGTAAGCCTTTAGACATTGTTGGTACTGGAGACATTAAGTTGAAGAATTCAAATGGAAGCATGTGGAAGATCACAAAGGTTAGATATGTGCCGAAGTTGATGCATAATCTGATCTCAGTAGGTCAGCTTGATGATGAGTGACATGATATCAACTTTGGTAATAGGTTTTGGAAGGTGACGAAGGGCGCTATGGTGGTTGCTCGAGGTCAGAAAACTGGTAACCTTCACATGACAACGAGCTATCGTTATATAATTACTATTGTTGACAATACCAAAAAGATAGAGCTGTAGCATTGCAGACTGGGCATATGAGCCAGAAAGGGATGAAGCTTATGGTGATTAACAACATAATTCAGGAGCTGAAGTCGGTGAATCATCATATGTGTGAGATCTGCATTCTTGGAAAACAGAAGCGAGTAAGTTTTTCAAATACATGTATGTTACACCTCGTAATTTTAAGACAATAATTAGAGTACGTAATTAAGGAGGTAAGATTCGAATCTTGGATATAGAGTATATTTATATATGCTAATCCGGAAATTAGTATACAAGAGGATGTGATTCCGGAAAGATGTTGGTCACAATAAGGGTGACGTTGAATACTTTTAGCAATAATTGTATATTCCCGTTATGGAATAGTATTGTATTATAAAATTATGACATTGAGGATACGAGGCTTATGAAATTCTCGGGAATTAAAAGAAGTGGGTTTGAGATTTATTAATTGAAAAACTTGGGGGCCAAAGTAAAAAAAAAGAAAAAAATCAGATTTTTTTTATAAACCTACACTCTTCATCTTTCATCTTCCTCATTCCAAACTTAACAAAAACTCTCCTCTCATTCTCTCCTCTAAGCTCAGCAAAAATCACCCTCCACCCATAACCAAATTTAAAGTTTTTATCTTCTCTTTCTAGACTACATTTTCCACCAAAAATTAGAAGCAAAACATCACCAAAAACAGTGGCAAAACAACCACTGCTTGGCCGAAAATCTGCCCAGAAAATTGAGATTTTTAGGACGAAATTTTGGAAGAGAAACGTGTAGGGATGATGGCTTAACATTGTAGAACACTTGCATGTCGATTGGAGTTGAAGAAGTGAACAAAAAAGAGGAGAAAAATTACAAAACAGTGGGGATTTTCGGACAAACAGTGGGCAGAAAATTTGCGGACTGTTTTGACGAATTTGAGGTATAAAAATTCTTCTTTCTATGATATAATTGGAATGCATGTTGTTAGAATTAAGGTAATGAATTTGTGTTAAGGAAGAATTGGAATTTAAATACTGCATGTGACCATTTTGGGCTAGTTGCCAATTTGGGACAGATTTTGGTGTTGTTGGATTCGTTGGTTATTGTTGTTATTATTATCACTAATTGCATGATGAAATTGAAAGGAAACATGAAGATTTTGTTGGAATTAGTTATATGGAAGTATTAAAATCCAAAATTGGATTATAGGAATTAAGATAAGAGTTATGGAATTATGACATGTTGTTGCCAAGAACTTGCATGAAATTGTTGGACATGTTGTGATGTATATGGACTGTTTTAGGGGCTGTTTTGTGGTGTTATAATTCTGAAAATTTAGTCACCATTATGCATGTTTAAGTGTGGTAATTTCTAAGGTAAGTCCTAAAGGAATAAGGGTGTGGAAACGCATAGAAAGGCTTCACATTCTACCCTCGTTGTTGTTGAAACATGGGCTGTTTTGTGGGCTATTTTTAAGGTGGATTAAGAGGCTAAATTTACATGAGAAGTGGGTGTGTAAATTCCCTTTATTGTTGTCTTGGTTGTGCCCTTAATTGGTGCTTGTTTATTGATGTTATTAGCCTCGTTTGGAAGTTGTGGAAGCATGTATAAACAGGGGAAGTGCTGCCCGAATTTTTATAAAATAAGAAGTCGTTATTCGATATAAAGTATGCTAGTAATCATAGAATTGACGAACGTATTACCATTATTATAGGTTGAAGTTCTAAATCGAGACGTACTCTAATATAGAGTTGATTAGTTCGTCTAAGAGGTATGTGAACTATTCCTTCTTTCTTTGGCATGATTTTTATTTAATGAAGGTACGGCGGACGTACTTGATTCTTATACAGTTTAATTCCTAAAGAGGATTGTTATGAGAAGTGCCTATGATTTTTCAGCAAAGAGTTTATTATGACATTATTATAATGATTTTATTGAGAGTCAAATGATAAATTTTACTTGCATATGGTTACTCATGATATCTACTCGTGCAAAGTGTTACTACTTCACCTCACCGAGTCCCGGGCCAGGTTACGATTCGTGCACAGCCTTGCATTGTTCACCGAGACCCTCACTAGAGGGCCGGGTTACGTAGGATGGATCCATAGATGAGATATGACTTTACCGAGTCCCAGCATGAGCCGGGTTATGACATGATTCCACCGAGTTCCACACTAGTGGGCCGGGTTACGTTACAGATATATATATATATATATATATATATATATATATATATATATGTATATGGACAGGCACTCATGTTTTCTTGACTTGACTCTCATTTTTATAAGGCAACTGACTTTTATTGTTTATGGCACGGTTGGATTTGGATCCTGACTTTTATACTGATCTCCTATTTTTGTTGGCTACTTATGATCTCATATGCAGTATTTCATGTTTACATACTCAGTACATTATTTCGTACTGACCCCCCTTTCCTCGGGGGGTTGCGTTCATGCCCGCAGGTACAGGTGCTCAGTTTGGTGATCCTCCGGTTTAGGCTCCTACTCAGCAGGTTGGGAAGCTCCTTTGATCCAGAGCTTTGTCATTTTGGTACCGAACCTCTTTTAGACTTATGTTTGTATTTAGGGGCACGACGGGGCCCTGTCCCGTCATATGTCGTTGTTCTTAAGGGTTATAACTCTGTTTTGGTCAGCCATATCATTGTACTCTATGTTGGGGGTGTTCCCGTGTATATGTTATCTTATCTGTTGGCAGCCTTGTCGGCTTGCCTGTATATTATGTTGGCTAGTTGTGACTCCTCAGGAGGCCGGTACATTCGGGGGTAAAGGCAGCCTTGTCGGCTCGCATACCCTGGCATATGTTGTTATTGCAACGTTATGCTGCCGAATTTCAGACTCATTAAGTGTTAGTTGGATTATGTGTGACAGGTTAGTGTAATAACGTCATTAGGGCGGTTAGTCGCGGCCCGTCGGGTCGGGTCGTGACAATGTAGAGAATTGACAGCTGAGAAGCTTGAACTGGTGCACACTGACGTGTGGGGACCTGCTAATGTCCCCTCACTTGGAGGATCACAATACTACGTGACCTTCATTGATGATTCAACCAGAAAGGTATGGGTTTATTTTATAAAAAATAAATCTGACGTATTCACTGTTTTCAAGAGGTGGAAAGCCATGGTCGAGAATGAAACAAACCTCAAGTTGAGGAACCTAAGGTCCGATAATGGTGGAGAATATATTGACGGTGACTTCAAAAAGTATTGTTGATAATGGGATCAAGATGATCAAGATTGTTTCTGGAACTCCCCAACAAAATGGAATAGCGGAAAGAATGAATCAAACATTGAACGATCGTGCACGGAGCATGAGAATACACGCTGGACTGCCCAAGACATTCTGGGCAGATGCAATCAATACTGCAACCTTCTTGATTAACAGAGGATTGTCTGTTCCTTTGGGTTTCAAAATTCCAGAAGATGCTTGGAGTGACAAAAAGGTAAATCTTTCTTTTCTGAAAGTGTTTGGTTGCTTATCCTATGTTCATATTGATGCTACTACTAGAAGTAAACTTGATCCAAAATCTAAGAAGTGTTATTTCATTGGCTATGGTGACACCGAGTTTGGTTATCGATTCTGGGATAACCAAACTCGGAAGATCATCCAAAGCAGGGATGTTGTCTTCAATGAAAAGGTGTTGTACAAGGACAAGTTGGGAGAGAGCTCAGAAAGCAAAGACTCTAACAACAAGGAATCAAAAATAGCTGATTTGAGAGAGTTCTCGGCACCCGAGATGTAGCAAGGTAATCCCGCGGCAAAAGAAGGCCGACAAGACAGTGATGGTGAGGTTGATAAAAATGATGATCCTGAAACAAATCAGCGAACGCCGATCACAAAATTACGGAGATCATCCAGGATCAGTAAGCCAATTCACAGATTCTCTCCTTTCCTCAACTACATTCTGCTCATTGACAAAGGGGGCCGGAGTGTTATGAAGAAGCCATTCAAGTTGATGAATCGATCAAGTGAGAGCTGGCAATGAAAAATGAGATGGACTCACTGTTGTCAAACCATACATGGCAGTTAGCTGAGTTACCAGGGGAGAAGAAGGCATTGCAGAACTAATGGGTCTACCGGATAGAGTAAGAACATGATGGAAGTAAGCGCTATAAAGTGAGGCTGGTTGTGAAGGGATTTCAACTTAAGGAAGGAATTGACTACACAGAGATCTTCTCTTCCATGGTCAAGTTGGTGATAATCAGAACTATTCTTGGGCTAATAGCAAAGGAAGATCTGCATCTCCAACAGATGGATGTGAAAACTATTTTTCTTCACGGTGACTTAGAGAAGGAAATATACATGAAGCAACCTAAGGGATTTGAGGTCAAAGAGAAAATAGAAGCTGATATGCAAGCTTCAAAAGAGCCTGTACGGATTGAAACAGGCTCCAAGATAGTGGTATTTAAAGTTTGATAGCTTTATGAAGAAAGCCAAATTCTTAAGGTGTGAAGTAGATCATTGTTGTTACTTCAAGAAATTTGAAGACTCCTACATGATACTGTTGCTTTATGTTGACGACATGTTGATCGTAGGAGCAGACCTACAAGAGATTGATAGGCTGAAGAAGAAAAAATTGTCAGAAGAATTTGAAATGAAGGATCTGGAGTCCGCAAAGTAAATTCTCGGGATGAGAATCATCAGGAGTAAGGAGGGCCTCAAACTATCACAAGAAGAATATGTGAATAATGTTCTCAAGAGGTTCCACGTGGACGATACCAAGCCAGTTAGTACTCCCTTGGCTGGAGACTTTCATTTGTCCAAAAATCAGTCACTTGTGACCGAGATAGAGCATATGGATAAGGTCCCTTATGCCTCTACTATTGGCAGTCTTATGTACGCGATGGTATGTACGAGGCCAGACATTGCACATGTAGTGGGAGTTGTTACCAGGTTTATGAGCAATCCGAGAAAGCAACACTGAGAGGTTGTGAAGTAGATTTTCAAGTATCTTAAGGGCAACTCAAGTTCAGCATTGTGTTTCAGGAAATTAGAGACAGGATTGCAGGGATATGTTGATTCTGACAACGGAGGTGATGTTGATAGCAGAAAGAGCACATCCGGGTATGTTTACACCTTAAGAGGAACTGCGATTTACTAGGTTTTAAAGTTGCAAAAGATAGTAGCTCTCTCTAGTTGTGAGGCCGAGTACGTTGCTGTGATGGAGGCCACGAAGGAGATGATGTGGCAACAATCATTTTTGCGGGAATTGGATCAGGACCATGAGGGGAGTGTGTTATACTGTGATAGACAGAGTGCCATTCATTTGGCAAGGAACCCGGTCTACTATGCGTGAAAGAAGCACATACAACTCCGGTACCATTTCATTAGATCATCTTTGGAAGATGGAGTATTAGTGCTTGAGAAGATCCCAAAGAGTCGGAATCCAGCAGACATGCTAACGAAGGCGGTGACTATAGACAAACTGAAGTTATGTTCAGCTTCAGTTGGCCTACACGAAGGATGAAACTAGGAAAGAGTTGATGCATCAATCAAAGTGTGAAGACAAATTGAAATTATTCTTCAAGTGGGAGATTGTTAGTCAATAATAATGGGCAACACATAATGGGCAGCCCATGCAGAAATGTTTTCTTCTTTTTTGATATCACCAATGACATCAAGAGGAGGTTTCACCCTTATAAATAGATGCACTCTTTCTCTTGTAGAAATCATCCCAAAACAAGAGAGAGAAAACTAAGAGAAATACTCTTAGTGAAAAGCTTAAGCAAGAGAAGCTTTTGAGAGAATTTTGGTGAGAAAATTCTTGGGTGTAATTGGAATTAGGGTTGTGAGGTTGAGTGTTGGAAACACTTTTGTAATATTTCTCCCTTAATAAACGATCTGCAGCAGTTCGGAGACGTAGGCGAAATTGGCCGAACTCCGTTATCAATTGTGTGTGTTATTGTTCTACTCACATCACGACGTAAGTAGGTTCTGTCTAAGGAAGTTGGAATTTAAATGGTCCATCTGTGACCCTCTAGTATTTCCTGGGAACCTACTTAGAGAGGTGATTCTGTCTATGAGATTGTCCGAATCTATCCTGTGCTGATAGAACTGCGATATTTTACAGTCTTTCCTGTGAATCATTTAGTCGGTACATTCCCATAAATCTGGCGAAAAGGAAATTAAGCTGGTAAATTTTTCAACAGAGCTCTGTGTGTTAGCCGAAGTAGACGGTGAGACGATGGTTGTAGGGTGAAATGGTGGTGGCGATTGGGTTAGATCAATGACATTTGGGAGAACCGGTGGATGTGGGGCAGCTGACCGACTGCCGATGGTGGGAATGGCAGTCAGTGGTGGTTGTGTGCAGATGGGCTACCGGTAGTTGCAAATGGCGTCGGACCAGTGGGATTAGTGACAGATAGTGGTTAACCATGGTCGGCAGCTGCCGGAATAGTGGCAGTCTGACGGAATGTTTGTTGGACAAGCGGGGATGAGTCCGAATCTCGAGGAATTGGTAATCAGTGACTCAAATTTTTTTAATGTTGTCAAACGGGAAAACATATTCAACAAAGGTGACGTGGTGAGAAATGATGATTTTGTCGGTGGATAGTTCATAGCATAAATACCCCCTATGGTTTGACAGAAAACCTAGAAATGCACATGAGTAGATCTGAGTGCCAATTTGTGGGGGGCGTGGATGTCAGATTAAGGTAACACAGACAATCGAAAATTCTAAGATGGTCATAGGTAGGGATCCGACGGTAGAGAATTTCGGTGGGTGTCCTATTTTGAATCACACGGGTAGATAAAATATTGAGAATGTGTTCTACCATTTTTAGTGCATATACCCAAAAAAATTGGAGGGAGAGACGCATGAAAAAGGAGGGTATGAATCATATTATTGATTGTGGTCTGATAACAGACTTCCTACCAATAGCTACTTAAATCATATAGGGCTACATCTTGAAGCGTCGTGTAATATTTATTGGAAATTTTTTGTAGGTGGGGAGGTGCGTCCACCCATATTTAATGACTTAAACACTAGGGTTTCGCATGTTGGAGGCTTTGTCTCTTCATACGTGCATAATCTACTAAGTGAGTAGAGCCCGTAGGGTCAATGATCGTCAAATTTCGTTAAGAAATGAAAGAGATACTGGTCCACGAAGTAAGGTGTTTAAGACATGGAAATATGGTATGGGACAAATCTACCACATCGGTGGGAAAATGAAGAATTGTTCTCTTTATAAGCCTAAAAATGGATAAGGTTTTGGGACCCCAAGGGGTAACCCATGTGTTTGGAGGAAGGAGGACCTAGGTGTGCTTGGGTTCAAGGCTAAGCCCACACGCGCGCCGCCGCTGCCCGCCCGTCCCTTCAGGGCTTGGGTCGTGGGTTGAAAGTTTTGGGCTTCTGGGCTACTTCTGATATTATCTTTTTGGACCCTAAATTGTTTAGTATTTATAGTTTGGTACCTGGAGTTTCAGGAGGCAGCCAGAAAGCCAACAATTTTGGCATTGAACTTCTGAAACGTTTTGCACTTACTACAAAATGTTTCTGCCCATGAATACCCATGATTACATCTCTTAAAAGACCTCTTAATCACCTCTCCTCCTCCTAAACACTATATAACCTTTTGAAACAGAATTGAGGAAGAGAAATAGAGAAGAGAGAGGACGAAAAACAAGTCAAAATATGTCCAAAAACTGAGCAACAGAAACTATTCCTTCCTTTTTCCTCTAAATCAGCAACTCGTTTCGTGTTCGTTTTCTTCCTCAGAATCAACCTATTTGCTTTGTAGTGTTGATTAGTTGATATTTTATCTTGTGAGACTATTGCCTGCTAACGTAAAAGCATATATACGGGGCAATCTTGTCTTAAAGACAGAGAGTCATCTCTCGACTCAGCCACAGTTGTAACAATCCATATTTAGTGTTTCTTGATTTCAGGTTATCAAGATTCAAGACTCAATAAGCTTGCGGCAGTTCTCAATTTTGGTTGTTTGTTCATCTTTTCGAACACTTGTAATATTAATTTACTTCTCATACTGTAATTATATCCAACAATATTTGTCATACTCAGGAAGAAACTATCCCCTATCTATTCTTTGAATGCTATATTGCAAAAAACTTTTGAATGGACCTAGGGGTTCTTATACAAAATCTACCCCTTCATGATGATCATTGGTTGCAAGTGCTTAGGAACACCAATATTCCCATTCATCATAACCTCCTTGAATGGATGGATTTTCTCCCCTTCGCTTTATGGCACATTTGGCTTAACCGTAATCATAATGTCTTTCACCATCTCTCCAACCATATCTCTATGCATATGGTTACCATGCATGCCCTCGAATATAAGTACTCTGGGGGACCTTACCAACCTCCCATCCCAGAATATTCTTTACATGGAGTATATATTGAAAATTATTATTTACAATAAACAATAAATTTTGAATTCATAATTGAAGAAGTGCAGTAAATTCTAAATTTGTGTCTACTAGAAAATTTTGCAAATTTTTAGAGAAATGATGAATGTGATCAGTTTTGGTAGTACTAATATAGTAGTAGTAGTTTAGTAGGAGTATAGTTTTACTATAAATCCCGAACAGAAAAAAAAATCATGGAAATTCCAAAACCTGATCCGAGAATAGGATGTATTAAGTCATAGAATAGAAACAAACTAAGACAAGCACGCAAATTAAGGATAAAATGGGGTAAAAATAATGTTGGATTTGATCTAAGCATTCTTTGTTTGTACTTACTGAATATCTTAATTTTAATTATTTTAATAATAGCTGTACTTTTTGTCATTTAGGTTTGGATGAATCTTAATCATTAAGTTTTTTTTTGCTTTTTTAAATGTTACGATCACTTAATAGGTTTAAATAAATCTGATTAAAATCTGCTATAAAGTCATAATATCATGATTAGAATGTCTTATCTAAAGATTTATATAAAGATGGCAGTTCACCAATTCCACTGATTCATACTCCCATCACCCACCATTATCAACTATTGTCGTCGATCACCATTATAAACTACCACCATCCATCGCATGCAACCATCATCGTTGACAATCACTATAATCAACTGTCACCATCACTAGCCATCATTTACAATTATCACCACCAATTATCATTACCGCAACCAATGATTACAAACAATTACCACCACCAGTCCTCACTATATATCGCCAACCACCACCTATAGTCATCATTATATATCGTCAACCACCATCATCATTCATCACCATTAGCTATCACTATCATCTACAATAACTATCAGCCATCAACATCAACCACTGCTATCAGTCACCATCATTCACCACTAGCAACTACTCACAACACCACAATAGCTAACATCATCCCAAATCGACATCCACAACCACCATTGCTAGCCATCATCACCAACTGCCATATTAATTTTTAAAAGTATTTTGTTCATATGTATTAGATTAATTTAATAATGTATTAAATTTTATATTTATAATTTTTAAATAAAGACAATAGATGTTGAAAAAATAAAAGTCTTAATTACATAGTATTCAGATTATCTTAATATAAATCTTAATATTCAGATTTAAACGTATTAATCTTATTTTCCGCATCCGACAATAACTAAACATATATAGGGGAAGGATACTATAGTCATACAGAAAAGTATAAGCAAGATTTTTGAGATAGATTTAACTTTTGATTAGGCTTGCTTGTGTTGTCGTAGTTTTTCACGATATTTGCATGCATTGTATATGTTTACAACAACAATTTTAAGGAGTAATATAAATTCACATTTTAAGAAAATTTGGGTATGTATATTATTTAAATGTCCGGTGGTATAAAAACTATTTACACTAGTAGTATATAAAATTTAAACTCATTTTGAAATTAATGTAAATGATATGCTCAAAACAAAATTCACCTTTTGGTTGAAAATATTAGCTATAAATCGATAATTAGAAATAAATTTTTCATTCTCGCAATTTTTGTCATTGGAGTTCTTCCCATTCAATTTACTACCTAAAAGTGATCAAAGGTTTTCATATGTACCGTATTTTTATTAACTTTTCACTAAATAAAAGTTTATTAAAGAACCATCGGCCGCATTTCCTCTAATCGAATAAGAGGCCATTTTAATGGATTGTTGATTAAGAAGCAGGTTATTTCATGTATTAAAATCAGCATAACTAATATCATGTTTGGTAGTATTATAGTTGATATGCATAAGATTCAGCACATCAAATATGTGTTTGGTTTGGTTACCAATTTACAATCCCGCATAACTAATACATGTATAAGTTATGATTTATGAGCGAATCTATGTATCATTTTATGAAAGTTAGAAGATAGAATAACTAAACCTGCATAACTAAATCCTACATAATCAAATGCTACATAACTAATTCATGTATTATTCTAACTAGCAATCAAATTATCCTTAATATCAGGGGAGGAGACAATAAGGCTCCTGGAGGTTCATCCGAACCCCTTGGGCGAAAACTTACACTGCATATATATAAGATTAAAATTATTTTTTATGTATATATAGTAGATGTTGAATTTCATTTACTTCTTCGTGTGTTTACTTTATTATATTTTTAAACTCCGTTAGTAAAAATTCTGCCTCCGCTACTGTTTAATGTCATGAATTACATACGAGAAATCATGTGACAGTGACACGATTTTAGGAGATTGAAAAAGAATCATAGAGAGGGAGTACTTACTAGTTGACAAAAATGTTAAGAGGGAGAGATGTATAGGAAAGTGATTCCTAAATTGTGTATGTAGGTAGTGGGCAGAGCTACAAAAACCAAATACATACGTAACTCGTAAGGCATAAAAGAGAGGATGATAGTGACCCGTTGAAGAAAGAATTACGAAGTTTCAAGTAGGGGTGGACAAAAAATCCGGAGAACCGAAAAAACTGAACCGAAATAAAATTTGATTTGGTTTTTTCTTTAAAAAAATGGAATTTTTGAAAAATCGAACCGAATCAGGATTTAGTGATTCGGTTCGGTTTTTTAATTTTGGATACGAACCGAACCGAAAAAACCGAATTAAATATATAATTTTTTTTATTTTTTATTTTAGGCTACTACTATCCCCTGAATCATAGCCATTGAACCCAATTTATGAAGCTTTTATGGAAGTCGAATGCGGCATAAACTTGATTAACATATCACGGAAGCATTGACATAAAATGTATGGAGAAAAAGTAGTTGTAAATTGGTGAAACTTTAAATGGTCATAACTCTGCGCTCGGATGTCCGTTTTACCCGATTGTTTTTATGATTTTGCGTATTTTTTCGAGACGGGACCGGTCAAATAGCCAGAAGGCGGTTTGGCGCAACCATTTTTTAGAAAAATATCCGTTTTCCCAATCAATTTGTGTCGGTTTCTAATTTTTTTTCTTTAGTCAAGATCTCACGATATACAATTCATTTCAACGTCGAAATTTCGTGGTAATATAGAGGTGAATGCCAATTTCAGTTTTGGAAATTTAATTTTTTTTTAAAAATAAAAAAATTCTCGACCCAGCCCACTAGAAAAAACTAATATAATTCGATACGTTCGGCGATATAAACCGAACATATCATATTTTTTTTTTAAAGTTGGATTTGTTTTTTTTTTTAAATTTTTTTTTATTCAGTTCATATTTTTCGGATACAAAACCGATATAAACCGATATAGGCCCACCCCTAGTTTCAAGGGAACATCAAAGTAGGAACCTTCAAAGACAAAATTTTGTCTTTTTGGTTGTTTCAACTTTAAACTCTCAGTAAACGCAGTGCAATGGAGGGAATTCATACGTACACAAATAAAAAATGTAATAATATACTACGTATTACTATTGAAAATATATTTATGTCCTAGAGTCAATCTGTATTAGGACAAATGTACTTTATACACATTCATATTATTATTAATGGAGATTAATATTTTGGCATTTGCAATTATTGAATTATTAGTTGATTGTTTATAATATTCTATAATATGCATCCCTAGATGTTACGTTATTATTAATAATGTGAGATATTAATATTATAACATAACTCTTAAAATAGCCTCGACTAATGATCATCAAGAATGGAATATCGATGATATGTGATAAGTCGACATGTGGTCTGCATCACTTCCTTAGAAGATGCAGTATCCTGCTACGAGTAATAGCTACTCGTGATGGACACATGGATACTTCGGAAGTATTGGTATACCCTGCTGATATACTATTTGTTATACATGTCTAAAGTATGATCAACGTGTGAAAGATAGAAGTCCTTAGACTTGAGGTCAATACACACCTTGTCTACATAGTAATATACATTGATCCTGTCCTAAGCTCAAATGCCTTATAGGTTGAGATACGGCTTGTATTGGGTACATTACGATGTGGATTAAAGGTGGTAGTTGAGCCAAAATTAGGATTCATTCCTCGAATGTATATTCGAAAGAACACTCAATTTCTCATTGATATTGGGTTGACTAAGTCGTTGGCCAACGCAATAGACATATCTAGAATATGGTCTTGTTGTCAACCAATATATATGAGATATAATGATCAAGCAATTTGGATAGACATTTGGCAAATCCTAAGCTTGATCGAGTGTATCGTGAATGAAAGGATTTTATCTTACCACATAGAGGTTACGTTTACTAGATTCATGTAAACGTACTTCACATATTGAGTTCGTCTTGCGGCGCCGTCTAGGAGTTCCGCGTAGACCTTAATTTGATTAGTGTCGATATGAGAAGGTATGTAGGGTCACACTATGTCGATTGTCCTTTCAATCTAAGGATGTATTGAGAGAGTATTAAATATTCGATTTAGAATCGAGATATTTAAATGAATGATGATTGTTTTAATTATGTCAAAATTGGATTTTGGATTTAATTAAGAAAGTGTTGAAATTTTTTGGGTCAGGCCCAAGGTCAAACCCTAATCCGGTTTGACCTAATTTTTCACCTATAAATACAGACATATACTTCATTATTCATTACACTTGATTTTCATATCATTATTCTAAGTCTTAGAGACTCAGAATCAAAACACTCTCTCGAACCTCTGCCGGATTTCCTAGCTTTCCAAAGGAGGAATACATTGAAGCTTGGAGCTTGCAATCGAAAGGGCATTCGCGTGCGCACCCACGGTTGATAAAGATCCCAGATATTGTAAACATGTAAGTACCATTCAAGTCTTTTGTTTACGCTTTTAAATTACCCTATAGTCAAACAGTTCTACGTTTGTTGGGTTTGAAACAAGTTTTCAATATCCGCTGCGTACAACAACCCAACAAAAATCCTACAGTGGTATCAGAGCCAGGGCTGTTTTGTATGATTATAAGGTAATTAGTTAATAATAATATGATTAGAATTTGTTTAAATCTGAAATTTATGTCGTTTAAAGCTTGAAAACCTAATATCTTAAAAGCACATCATCCTTGTCTCACAAACTATTAAACAATGATGTAATCGAGGAAGTCATTCCGATCTAACTCTTCTAAGTCAATGTGCATACCCGGTTAATTGCGAACATGGTGCACTGAAGCGAAGAACGAGAAGGGATTGGATGATAGTCGATGAACGTGTTATTTGATAGTGAAGAGTAACGAAGATGAATCTGCAAATCTGACCCTGAATCAGTTTTAGGATTTCGGAAATACGGATTTTGTGCTTCTGAGACGGAGGCACCGCAACTCCATGATGGAGCGCCGTGGCACTGAGGCTTCAATTAAATATATATATATATATATATTATTTTTTTTCAGAACAGTGAACAGTAATGGAACACTGTTCCAGCGGTTAGCTCAATGAAGGGGGCCTGGTCTTGCAGCATGTGTTGAAGATGATAGGGATGATAGAGAGACTTGGTTCAATTGGAACGAAGCTACAAAATAATGCCGCTACCACCCTCATCCTGAACTTTCTCCCTCGTTCCTTTGAAAACTTCATAATGAATAACAATATGAATGGAACGAAGGCGAGTCTACCGGAGCTGCACAACATGCTCAAAACCTTTGAGTCTTCCACTTCTAAAGGCAAAGTTGTGCTCATGGTGAGCTCTACTAGCCGACCCAAGCCGAAAGGTAAGGAATGGCATAAGAAGAAGGGCAAAGCAGTTGTTGCGCCCTCAGCTATGAAGCCTAAGAGAGGTGTGAAGAAGAAGGTGAATCCGGCTAAGGATGTATGCCTCAACTGCAACAAGAAGGGGCATTGGAAGAAGGACTGCACTGCACTAGGAGGAGGAAAAGTACCAGGTGCTTCTACCTCTGGTGAACAAGGTATGTACGTCATTGAAATAAATGTCTTTAAATAACTCTTGTTCCTGGATATTGGATACCGCTTGTGGATCACACATTTGTACCAATGTGCAGGGGCTAACTGATAGCAGAAAGGTTAGACCAAGAGAGGTAGACCTACACGTTGGAAATGGAGCACGAGTGGATGTTAAGCGCGTTGGAACTTATAGATTAAATTTGTCTTCTGGCTATTGTCTAGTGTTAAATGAGTGTTACTATGTACCCTTGTTAACTAGGAATATCATTTCTACCCCTGTTTTGGACATAGAGGGTTTTTCCTCATATATTTATAATGGCAGTCAAGTACTGTCTTATGATAATGTTATATATGGAACTGCTCCTCTTGTGGATGGATTATATACACTTAACTGTAGTAGAGAAATATTCAATGTACAAAATAAACAAGCTAAGATAAGTAATAGAAACTCTAACTACCTATGGCATTGCAGACTTGGTCATATCAACGAATCAAAGATAGCAAAGTTGAGGAAGTTAGACTACCTCGAACCATTTGACTTGGAGTCTTATGGAAACTGCGAATCTTGCTTGAGAGGAAAGATGACCAATAAGCCACTTTCTGGGAAAGGTGTGCGAGCCAAGGAGGTGCTTGAGTTGGTCCGTACTGATGTATGTGGGCCATTTTCGACTCAAGCTAAATGAGGTTTCTCATACTTTATCACTTTTACCGATGACTTCACAAGGTATAGATATGTGTATCGTATGAGACATAAATCTGAGGCTTTTGAGAAGTTCAAAGAGTACAAGTCGAAACTAGAGAAGCAACTTGCAACAAGTATCAAGACCCTTCGATCGGATTGAGGAGATGAATACTTGAGCAAGAATTTTCTAGATTACTTAAAGCTACATGGAGTCCAATCAGAGTGGACACCTCCTCGAACACCACAGATGAATGGTGTTGCCGAAAGGAGAAACTGAACCTTATTGGATATGGTTCGATCCATGATGAGTTTCTCAACTCTACCGACATACCTTTGGGGACATGCTATACAAACCTCAATATATATTCTGAACAGGGTTCCTTCCAAGTTAGTAGAAAAAACACCCTATGAGATATGGTGTGGCAAGAAACCAGCTCTTAAACATATGAGACCCTGGGGTTGCCCTGCATATGTTAAGAAGATGCTCACTAACAAGTTGGAATCCAAAAGTGAGAAATGTTACTTCGTGGGATATCCAAAGGAAACTAAGGGATACTACTTCTATCTTCTTGGAGAACGTAAGGTCATTGTTTCCAGGAATGCAACTTTCCTTGAAGAATAATATGTCTACAAGGAACATAGTTGCAAAGATATAGAACTTGAAGAAATTCAAGAATCGCAAGATAAAATAGATGTTGAATCCTTGCCGAATGAACAAGGCAAGAATACAGTGGGAGTATTTGACGAAGATTGGGTACTTAAAGTACGCCCTTCGGCCAGTAGGAGTGTTACGAGGAACAATGCAGAAATGCAAGATCCTCATACACAACCTTTGGGAGTAGATGCAATGGTTGCACCTCCTCTCATTCAGGAAATACATGAATATGATATTCCTAAAAGCTCTCAAGTTAGTGGATTATCCAACACACAAGAACCCTCTCACAGTTAGAACATACCAAGCACTGAACTGCAAAACAATCAACTCCGTAGGTCTACTAGGACTCATCGTCCTCCTGAAAAACTAAATCTACTTGTGGAAACACACAGTGAGATAGATATTCCCGATAACGATGAGCCTACAACCTATAGCGAAGCAATGTTGGACATTGATTCGAAGAGATGGAAAGAAGCCATGAAATCCGAGATGGAATCTATGTACATCAATCAAGTGTGGAACTTGGTTGATTTTCCAGCTGAGGTTAAACCCATAGGATGCAAATGGGTCTTCAAGAAGAAGATCGATGCATTTGGAAATGTACACACTTATAAAGCAATGTTGGTGGCTAAAGGTTATAATCAACTGCCTGGGTCGATTATGATGAAACCTTTTCACATGTTGCTAAGATTAAGTCCATTCGGATTTTGCTTGCAATAGCTGCATATTATGACTATGAAATTTGACATATGAACGTCAAAACTGTTTTCCTCAATGGTAATATAGTTGAGGAGGTGTATATGAAACAACCTGAGGGTTTTTCGCTTGAGTCCAAACCAAATGATGTATGCAAGCTACAAAAGTCCATTTATGGGATTAAGCATGCCCCGAGGAGTTGGAACATTTGCTTTGACAAGGCTATCAAGTCATTTGATTTCGTTAGAAGCAAAGAGGATTCTTGTGTTTATAGTAAACGCAAGGATTAGAGTATTGCCTTCATTATTATATATGTAGATGACATATTGATAATGGGAGACAATAAGACTCTCCTGCAGTCAGTCAAGGAGTGGTTGTCCAGTACCTCCATGATGAAGGATTTAGGTGAAGCCTGCTACATTTTGAGAACTAGGATATATAGAGATAGACCTAATAGATTGTTGGGGTTGTCACAGTCAGTATACATAGACAAAGTGCTTAGACGTTTTTCTATGGAAAATTACAAGAAAGGCGGTCTACCTATGGGACAAGGCATTAAGTTATCTAAGAAGGGCAGTTCTTCTAATACTATAGAACTTGAACGTATGAAGAGGATCCCATATGCTTCGGCTATAGGATCGATCATATATGACATGACCTGTGTATGACATGACCTGTACTAGGCAAAATGTGGCCTTTGCACTTAGTATGACTTGCAAATTCTAGCAGAATCCTGGGGAAGAACACTGGAAAGAAATCAATAGTATTCTTAAGTATCTTAGACGAACTAAAGATTACTTCTTAGTCTACGGTGGGGAAGAAAAGCTAGCTACTACTGGGTACACTGATGCTAGTTTCCATACAGATCTTGATGACTTCAAATCTCAGTCTGGGTACACGTTCATTTTCAATGGTGGAGCAGTGAGCTGGAAAAGTTTTAAACAAGCTACAACTGCTGATTCGACAACAGAAGCTGAGTACATTGCTGGATAGGAAGCTAGTAAAGAAGTTGTCGCGATTTCTGAGTTTCTGAAGTAACTAAGGGTAGTTCCGAGTGCCAGTTGTCCAATAACTATTTATTGTGACAACACTGGTGCGATTGGACAGGCTAAGGAACCAAGATCAACAAATAGAAACAAACATGTACCAAGGAAGTACCACATACTCAGGGAGATGGTGGAGACTGAAGAGATTAGATTAGACTATGTTCCCACAAACGATAATCTAGCTGACCCATTCACTAAACCATTAAGCTTAGTCAAGCATAATGGTTATTTTGGGAATATGAGCATTAGATATGTTGGAGATTGGCTAGGCCAAGTGGGAGATTGAAAGTCTATTTATGTCTTAGAGTCAATCTGTATTAGGACAAATGTACTTTATACACATTCGGATTATTATTAATGGAGATTAATATTTTGACATTTGCAATTATTGAATTATTAGTTGATTGTTTATAATATTATATAATATGCATCCCTAGAGCTTAAGTTATTATTAATAATGTGAGATATTAATATTATAACGTAACTCTTAAAATAGTCTCGACTAATGATCATCAAGAATGGGATATCGATGATATGTGATAAGTCGACATGTGGTCTGCATCACTTACTTAAAGGATGTAGTATGTCTCACCTGCTACGAGTAATAGCTACTCGTGATGGACACATGGATACTTTGGAAGTATTGGTATACCCTGCTGATATACTGTTTGTTATACATGTCTAAAGTATGATCAGCGTGTGGAAGATAGAAGTCCCTAGACTTGAGGTCAATACACACCTTGTCTACATAGTAATATACTTTGATCCTGTCCTAAGCTCAAATGCCTTATAGGTTGAGATACGGCTTGTATTGGGCACATTACGATGTGGATTAAAGGTGGTAGTTGAGCCAAGATTAGGATTCATTCCCCGAATGTATATTCGAAAGAACACTCAACTTCTCATTGATATTTGGTTGACTAAGTCGTTGGCCAACGCAATAGACATATCTAGAATATGGTCTTGTTGTCAACCAATATAGATGAGATATAATGATCAAGCCATTTGGATAGACACTTGGCAAATTCTAAAGCTTGATCGAGTGTATCGTGAATGAAAGGATTTTATTTTACCACATAGAGGTTAAGTTTACTGGATTCATGTAAACGTACTTGACATATTGAGTTCGTCTTGCGGCGCCGTCTAGGAGTTCCGCGTAGACTATAATTTTATTAGTATAGATATGAGAAGGCATGTAGGGTCACACTATGTCGATTGTCCTTTCAACCTAAGGATGTATTGAGAGAGTATTAAATATTCGATTTAGAATTGAGATATTTAAATGAATGATGATTATTTTAATTAAGTCAAAATTGGATTTTGGATTTAACTAAGAATGTGCTGAAATTTTTTGGGCCAGGCCCAAGGTCAAACCCTAATTCGGTTTGACCTAATTTTTCACCTATAAATACAGACATACACTTCATTATTCATTACACTTGATTTTCATATCATTATTCTAAGTCTTAGAGACTCAGAATCAAAACACTCTCTCGAACCTCTGCCGGATTTCCTAGCTTTCCAAAGGAGGAATACATTGAAGCTTGGAGCTTGCAATCGAAAGGGCATTCGTGTGCGCACCCACAGTTGATAAAGATTCCAGATATTGTAAACATGCAAGTACCATTCAAGTCTTATGTTTATGGTTTTAAATTACCCTATAGTGAAACAGTTCTACGTTTGTTGGGTTTGAAACAAGTTTTCAATATCCACTGCGTACAACAACCCATCAAAAATCCTACAACTATAACTTTCTAATAAGTACCTAAACACATAATTTTATTAGATACTTTTTTATTTTTATTTTAATTTTTTTACGTGTAGTCTCAAGCATGCATTTATTACTTAGATAAATTATCCACATAAAATATGTCACCTATTTTAATTTTACAAATCAGCCTCAATTGAATCATGTTTGATGTTCTCCAGCTTATTAAGACTAATGTGTATAATTAAGATAGGTGATATATTAATTTGTTTATATAATTGTGATCTTGAGAACTCGCGAAAATGTTTTTTCAAACTTTGAGTTGGAAGAGCCGTCTAATAGGAACACTATAACATGTGTCCAGGACTTCAGATGCTCAATCCGAACAAACCGTAGTTTGAGCGTCTAAATAAAATTTACTGACAAATTTTAAAAGTTATCGATGTATTTAACTTATTTTTTTAATATATATAATTATATATACACAATACAATTTTTTTTGCAAGAAAATTCAGTTGAACTTTCCTTTTGCCGAGGGAGCTCATTCTCCCCTGTCAATTGGAGAATACATAGTCTAGTTGTATTTCAATATCAAGCATCACTTAATAAAAAAAAGGATTAGTGATAGATAACTTTTGCCACTAAACCAGCAAAAATCTGTCTCTTATGACTTTAATTTACAAATGAATTTGTGACAAATTATTATAATATCCCAGAAGTTATACAGAATATTGAGCGACGTATCGTAACTCATTCTTTCTTTTCAGTGCATGTACAATCCTCGCTCTGTCCTAATCTTACTACATGGTTTGGAATAATTTGGGGGGGGGGGGGGGGAAGAAAACTGTAGACAATGACAATGAGTAACGCAATCATGTTAGATCGATCCAAGGTTGTAAGATACATAAATGTGAATTAAGAGTCAATAACTACTGAACTGTTACAAAGAGTGGGGACATAATTATATAACAAAAACACATAATACTCAAGTTAAGAACGTACATGTATGCGTCCATTATAGAAGGCAGATAGGGAGCCAGAATTTGAATCTTATCACTTATCTATCAAAATTCTAATTTTATTTTAAATTAAGAAAGATATGATTTGTATTACCGTTATTGAATTCGACCGAATTCATAAACTGCCCTTAACCAAAGGCTTACATCCGGTCCAAGTATCAACTGCCAAATGCATGGTTATAAACTTGGGAGCTAAGTTAACGCGTAATTCAGATACATTTTATTTTCTTTGTATAGTTATGTATTATGTAGAGGACATGGATGTTGCAATCAAATTGATTATTGATTGATATATGTGTGCGTGCAAGCTTTACCCTAATGCCCAATTACGCAAATAACCTCATCAAACTGCTCTCTCTCTCTCCTATTGAATTATTGGACATTCCTATGCTGTTTGATAACACTTTCTCCGTTCTGCAATTTACCGGTCATGTTCACTAGAAATAATTATTTGGCAAAAGACAAATTGACCCTTAAACTATATCTGAAATTTCGATATTACACTTCAATTATTATGACATCTATTACACCTTTAACCATCTAAAAAGTGTTTATTTAGTCCCTGAGAGCTTATGTGACACAAAAATTAAAATAATAATAAAAAGGCACATTTTAATTAAATTTATTCATTTTTTTTGTAAATTTCAAATTTTTGTAACCCTACCTCACCCCACCCCTCCCCTCCCTTTCTTCTTCATCTATTCTTCTTAATCTACTCTCCCCCATCATCACCGATGAGCTTCCATCCTTTCGCCAGCTCCACAATCTCTCTTTATTCGTTGCCATCTTGTATGGTAGAAAATGTTTTTGAACTCCTTCTAAGTATTTTTTTTTTCTTGTCCTTAGAAGAAAATGATTTACCCGTGCGTTTTTCTTTTTCATCGATATGGAAGATTTTTCGATAATGGAATTCTTTTTTAAATAAATCTGAATTTATTCTTTATATTGAAAGAGAATAATCTCCTGATTATTTTTGTTGATGTCAAAAGTATATATACATGATATAGAATATTTAATTATGATAATTAAATCTATCTTTTACTAATACAAGACTACTACATTTTTCTAATACAAGACTACTACCATAATTATACATGTATAAGAACTCTAATATTGTAAGGAGTGATACACGACATATACATAGAATATACACACGTATATTCTGTCACACCCCCGCAATCATAGCGGGCGGTTGTCGTACGCTGAGACTGTCCCTAAAATCTTCAAACTGAACTAGGGAAAGACCCTTAGTAAATATATCAACAATTTGGTACCGTGAAGGGACATGCAAGACACATACTTGTCCACAAGCTACCTTTTCGCGACCAAAGTGAATATCTATCTCGATATGTTTAGTGCACTGATGTTGGACCGGATTCCCACAGAGATAGACCGCACTGACATTATCGCAGTAGACCAAGGTAGCTTTTTGAATAGAAAAGTGAAGCTCTAATAGGAGGTTACGCAGCCAACAGGACTCAGACACCACATTGGCTACCCCTCGATACTCGGCCTCCGCACTGGATCGTGATAAATAGCCTGGCGTTTAGTCGACCAAGAGACCAAGTTATCACCAAGAAACATACAATAACCAGATGTCAAGCGTCTGGTATCTGGACATCCACCCTAATCAACATATGTATAAGACATGAGAGTAGATACGGATGATGGATATACATGCAAACCATAATCAAGAGTGCCATGAATGTAACGCACAATGCGTTTGAGAGCGTGCATGTGTTCTTCCCTGGGATCATGCATAAATAAACACACATGTTGCACTACATAAGTAATATCGGGCCTCGTGAATGTAAGATACTGAAAAGCACCCGCAAGACTATGATAGTGGGAGGGATCTTCGTAGGGTGTGCTAGAATTAGCACTCAGCTTTGGTTTTGTGTCCATCAGAGTAGAGATGACTTACAGGATGACATGCTAGCCCGCTCAATAATCTCAGCCGCATACTTCCTCTGGGATAAAAATAGACCACTTGCATGACGAGTTACAGCTATACCCAAAAAATAACTCAAAGGCCCCAAGTCTTTCATAGCAAATTCGGAGTTGAGAAGAGATATGATAGACTTGCGCAGTTTATCAGAAGAGGCAGTCAATATAATATCATCCACATATAACAGAATGTATGCCAAAAAAGTACCATGATGATAGATAAACAAAGAATGATCAGACTTGCTGTGAGAAATCCAATTGTAGACACATAATTTGCAAACTTTTTATACCCAGGCCCGAGGGGCCTGTTTTAGCCCATACAAGGACTTCTTCAGCAAACAGACATGGTTAGGATGATTGGGGTCCCTGAAATCCAAGGGTTGATGCATGTATACCATTTCCTTGAGATCACCGTGTAAGAATGTATTCTTCACGTCCAACTGATGAATGGACAAGGCTTTAGAGAGAGCCAGACTGAGAATAGTGTGAATAGTTGCCGGTTTGACCACCAGACTAAATGTCTCTCCACAATTCACGCTAACCTGTTGAGTTTTACCATCACCTACAAGACGGGCCTTATGCCTCTCAAAACAACTATCAAATTTTTTCTTATGAGTAAAAATCTACATAGAACGAATCACATTAACATCAGGCGGACGGGGCACCAAGTCCCACGTCTTATTTTTAATAAGAGCATTATATTCATCATCCATGACCATTTTCCAATTCGGGTCATGAAGGGCAGAAACTGGGTTACATGGTAGGGGTGATTTAGTGACATTAGAATTGAGATTAAAATATTATTTTGATTTAAAAATACCTTATTGGCTACGAGTAACAGGCTCTTGACTTGGAATAGAAATGGGCCAGAACTGGGTCAGTGTGGTGACGTCGGATGGGCTAGCAGGTAGTGGGCCTTCTGGCCGAGACGCTGGACCGAGAGGGAGAATGGATGGCTCAACAGGCAGTGGGCCTGCTGGCCGAGAAACTGGATCAGGATGATCACGGGAAGGGTCTAGGACAATCGGTGTCTACCGGCCCAAATTTTGAGATGAGGGCCGGACCAAATGGTGGACCACATACGGTGTGATCCAATCATTCAAAAAATTATAGGAAATAGACACAGAATTATGCAACTTAGCAAACGGAAATTGGGTTTTATCAAAAATAACATGGCAACTAATGATAATTTTATTGGAGGATAAATCATAACACTTATTGTTGACACCCAATTTTGTCCCATCTTTTATGATTTTATTCGTAATTTTCAATATTTTGACACTTTTAAAACAATTTTAAAATATAGGCATATATGTGTATATCCTCTTATTATTATTATTATTCGCATTTTTATCATTTGCATTTATCATAATCATAAGTTTCATCCAAAAATTCTATGTTATTTTATTCTCGCAAAATTGCATCGCATTTCCATTTTTTATTAAACATTAAACATTTCGCAAATATTATATTTTATTATTATCACGTCGTTATGTTATTTTAAATAATTCACATCTTTTACAAAACAAAAATAATATTTTTTATATTAAACCCCTTTTATATTTTAATCCATAACCCATTTTCATTTTCCCAACCCAAAAATAATTTCTACCCAAAACTAATTTCATTCCCTCTACCAAGCCCAAAGTCCCCAATTAAATTCCTTATTCCCTTCCCCTTTATTCCCACAAGCCCAAAGTCCCTAAAATAATTCCCCCAACCGAAGCCCAGTCGGCCAAACCCGCGGCCCAATTCCCTTTCCCCTTTTCCCTTCACCCCTCAGCCCAACTCCCTTTTTATTTTTTTTTCACCAAAGCCCAACCCATCACCCATTTAATTCTACTTAACCCAAAACAATTCATTCCACACACCCCTCTCAGATTTCAGCCGCATTCCATATATCTCTTTCTCACTCTCTCTCTCTCTCCATCCATCAGCCGCACACACCCCCGCACCCCCGCACCGGCGACCCCACGTCGCCGGTCACCTCGCCAACACCCCACACCACTACCCCACCTACGTCGGACACCCTACACCACCCACACCACCGTCGATTTTGGAACTTTTGAGGTCCTAAGTCCATAAAAAATGGGGGAGGCTCGGGAGTTGTTTTGTGCGAGGGTTTCGGTGCCATTGTTGGTGGTTTCCGTTTATTTTGTTGGTTGTTTCCGGTCATTTTGTTGTTGGTTTCCGGTTTACTTTTGTTGGTGGTTTTCGGTCTGTTTTGTGGGTTTTATTTCCGGTCGGTTTTGTGATTCTATTTTCTCGGTCGGAGTGCTAAAAAACAAGAACAACCCGGGTCGGGTCTTTGTTCGGTCGGGCCGAACCGGGTCGGGTAAGATTTCCATATTTTAATGCTTTTATATCTTCTTGTTGGGTTATCGAAGATTTGGAAAAATCTGTTAGGGTCGGGTCACGACCGGTCGGGTCGACCCGGTTTGAATGAATTTCCAGATTTTTTGTGTGTTATATTTTGTTGTTGGTTACCGAGTTTGGATGGAAAATCGATTCGGGTTGAAATCATTCGATTCGGGTCGGGTCATCGATCCGGGTCGGTCGACCGATCGATCCGGTTAATTTCAGATTTTTATGTTTATATTGTGTTGTTGGTTATCCGTGATTTGGAGAAAATCGATACGGGTTGAAATCATTCGATTCGGGTCGGGTCATCGACCGAGGTCGGGTCGACCCGATTTGGTTAATTTCCGATTTTTATGTTTATATTGTGTTGTTGTCTATCCGAAAATAAAATAAAATGATTTCGGGTCCGGTCTTCGATCCCGATTTCGGGTCGGGTCGGCCCGGATCAAGTAAATTTCGTTTTTGCGTATTTTTGTATCTTTGTTGTTGGTTATCCGAAAATAAATAAATAAGAATGTTTGATTCCGGGTCGGGTCACTATTCGTAATTCGGGTCGCATAATTTAATTGCAAACCGTTGGTTATTTTGGTATTTAAATATCCATACACGGATATCCCTCTTGCTTTCGCTTTAGGCCGATGAAATTAAATTCGAGGCCGCGCTTTTTTTTTGTGTTTCTGTTTCTTGTTTTTTTAAACATCCGTGCGACGTATATCTTTTTGTTCTTCTCGTTTTATTGTCTTAACTAATACCGCACTTAGGCCGATGAAATTAAATTCGAGGCCGCGCTTTTTCTTCTTCTTTCGTTTTCGTTTCGGTTCTTGTTTTGGCATTTAAACATCCGTGCACGGATTGTCTTACCGATTTACCGATTTATATAAATACGCATTTAGGCCAATGAAACTGAATTTGAGGCCGCGTCCCTTCGGATATCATTTCTCAATTTCTGTTTTTCTTTTTCTTGTTTTCGACACCATTTTTCGCTTTGAATATTATCCGCATTGGCCGATGAAAAAATATCCGTCGATTTTTGAGGCCTCCACATTTGTAAAGACGGAAAATAAAACTTCGGGCAAGGATGAAACTTAAATCTTTTTCACCCAAGAGACCAACATGTTCGGTAGGCAAGGCAACTAAAATGACCAACGAGTCATACGTTCGCGACCACGACGTGATTGGAATGATCTTTTCAAAATTTGAGTCCGAGCCCTCCGTAATCAAAACATTTATTGTTTTGGATACGAATTCGAAGTTATGTATATTCAATTGTTTCTAACCGTTTATTCTTGACGGACTTGCAAAGATAAAGTCAAAGAAGGCAAATACCCCTCGGAGATTTCTTATTTTTGTTGTTGTCTTTTACTTTCTTTAATTCAAACTTTATTTTCATTTCCGTATTGTAATATTATTGTACTCCTGAAATTATTGAAATATTTAGAGTAGATAGAATTAATTGATAGGGTAGTCTAAAATTGGAAACCCATCGCTAGGTTATCTATTTTTAGGCTCGTCACCCATACAATTTACATTGCATATATTTTTATCAATTTTCATACAAATGCATATTTATACTTTTTTCAGCTTTACATGTATATTAATGCATACTTGTACAAAATGCATCATTTTATTAACATCTTGTAACATTATTTTTATATTTGTAAAAACATGTATTTTTCTTAGCATAGCAATTAACCTGAATTTGATCGGATAACCGCAAGTTAGCGGATCTTAAAGGATGCCTAACCCCTTCCCTTTAGGATAATAAAGAACCCTTACCTAGAATCTCATTAGTTTCGTAGACCATAAAATCGGAGTTATTTTGCAGCATTTAGTTAGCATTCAGGTGCCCTAATTCACCTTAGAATAATTAGGTGGTGACTCCTCAAGCAAGCATTTTTAATCCATCCGGAGGGAATCGACGCCATCGCGTCGCGAAGCCCGCAGGTCAAAATCGGGCGCGACAGCATGGCGACTCCACTGGGGAATCAGGTTCTTAACCATAGCCAAATCAGGTTAATTATTATTGTGCTTTACTTTTTGCTCATTATTTGTTTTAATGCTTTGATATGTTTCATTTGTGAAAATTTTGCATAATTGCTTTAATTGCTATATTGTTTTACCGCTTTCCTTAAATTGACATTTCGCTCATATTTCTTCCACTCTGAAAAATTGACACTATCACACACTACACGCGAGGTGTGTTTTGCTCACCCGCAAATTTCTTTCAATCTACCAAATTTTAGGAGAGATGGCGTATGCGCGGAGTGACCGGACCATCCGGTGGCCGCGTAGCCTTCTCACTCGAGTAGTCCGCTCGGGAACCTTG
Source organism: Anisodus tanguticus (assembly GCA_034509755.1). Taxonomy (NCBI): domain Eukaryota; kingdom Viridiplantae; phylum Streptophyta; class Magnoliopsida; order Solanales; family Solanaceae; genus Anisodus; species Anisodus tanguticus. The sequence continues at coordinate 33,407,507 of CM067557.1, read as the reverse complement.
TGTCTAGTCAGCCAAATCTTAGAAAATTTAAGATAGAGGTATACTACCATTTATTTTAAGTCATGCATGCATACACCTTAGGTGGGTCGATCCTTAGCATCGACTCCACAATTAAGAAATCCGCCAAAATTGTCTACGGGTCTCACAACCCAACGACCAATCAGCATATTATGTGTAGCGTGATAATGATAGACTATTCCAAGCCTAATCATGACATGCAGAAATTGGGAAATGTACATTCATTTTGTCTCATTTCCAACAAAAGCATTGCAGTTTAGCAGCTCGGATCAATCTATTCTAATCCCGCATATCTGGCGTTTAGGCCCACCTCCGGCATAAGAGAGGCCCCATGTATATTAGGATGCGCATATAATTTCCATACAATCTGCTTGTTATTTCATGCTACTTCCCACTCTGTGCATATTATTTGAAATAATAATTACTCGCCTTATACTAACTTGGTTATCTTCATTTTCAGGAGGTTTATTTTGTCTAATTTATTTCCCCCCAAAGGTTGATTCGTATTGACTAAAACTGGCGGAGCACCCCATCTTTTATTTCTCAATCATGTCTACCCAAATTGTATTAATATTTAAATGAAACAATGCGATTCAGATTGAGGCCTGAATCACATATATGCATTTAATATGTTTTACCTCCACCTTTTGAAAGCTTAAAAAGACAAATCTGCATTGCTTTTGCTATTTAAAAAAAAAAATCTGTTTGTTTAATAATCTTCTTTTCTTTTTCATCACGCAAACTAATAAATCTGTCGATAATATGTGACATATAATGAAACAAGCAAACAAGGTCCCAAACAACAAGCAAGGCTTCGAAGAATATAAGGAAGACTCACAACCGGAAGAACTGGGGCATTTTTTTTGGAATAAGTCAAAGCCAGATTTGGATGAAACATCAGGATGGTTGATAAGTTACAAGCATCGGCACGGACGTTTGCCATTTGTACTCTTGGGCTACCACGCTACGACCAGGACTTCTACTGGGGCATTTCCCTATCGTTCGAAGCCAAATCATGTACGAAGAGACTGATTGATGAAAGCAGATGGACGCAATCGTCCGGGGCAACCTTATCAGAATAGAATGGCCGATGCAGTGAAGAGATACCATATCTAAGATTAGTTATTCTCTATGTAATACTTTTTCTATGTTGTAAAAGTTGCGCTCCCTGGCGGGATACGCAAAGAACCCATGTCGGGTTCCGTTTCCTAGATTGCAAATTTCCCCAAAAACACATTTTTTTGTTGTAACAACGAACTACGTCATGACCTGATTCCCTCGGCGGGATACGTAGGCGGCCACATCGGCTTCGGTCCCATTTTTAGAAAAACCCTTACAATCTCCTTTGCTTGTAATGAACTACGTCACGACCTGATTCCCTCGGCGGGATACGTAGGCGGCCTAAATCGGCTTCGGTCCCACCATTAGGAAATCTTTTTTTTACTTTATCTCACACATGACAAAATGCACCCATCTGATCGCCTCGATAGGCCAGGTAAGCAACCTACACTAGACTCGGTGGTCCGTTCGAAAGATCATCATCCTCACATATTAGAAACCGGGGCATTTTTTTTGGGGATCACTGCCAGAGGACGCCGATAAACATGGAAAAGCATCGGCAAAATAAGTCTTCAGCCAGAAGAATTTTGGATAAGACGTTTGCTTTGTTTCACCGCATGTCACTGCTCGACAGACATTTTACATAAATGCATACTTTCTCATAAGCGGATTATTTCCAACAAATATCTTCATTAAAGTTCGACAAGAACTTTTACTGATATGCATATTTTCTTATAAGTAAATTATTTTCAACAAATATTTTCATTAGAGTTCGACAAGAACTTTTTACGGATATGCCTATTTTCTTATAAGTAAATTATTTTCAACAAATATTTTCGTTAGAGTTCGACAAGAACTTTTACTAATATGCCTACTTTCTCATAAACAAATTGTTTTCAACAGTTTTCATTAGCGGTTAGCCAAGACTGGGAACTAGATAGGGGCTACAGGTCCGAATCAGCGGAACATGCAACTATCAAGAGCAGAAGCTACAAAGTCAACGCGAATCAACCGCCCCTCCCCCGAACTCATAAATTTTCTTTGAGTACAGGTTCTTCAGGTTGGAAGAAGCAGGGAAGCCACATCACTTATGATCAATTTCCCAAATAATTTCGGCATCACAACTCACTACAAGGATTACGTTCCAGTTTTGCATCTATACGATGACATCAACATTATGTCCTTACAACAACTATCTTACAGCATTACAACGACGTCTTCAACACAACACATCAATACAACGACGTCATTTCAGGCGCCCACCTCATAATGCGGGTATTTAAATTTCAGTCAGGCGCCCACCTCATAATTCGGGTATTTAATTTCTGTCAGGCGCCCACCTCATAATGCGGGTATTTAATTTCAATCAGGCGCCCACCTCATAATTCGGGTATTTAAATTTCAATCAGGCGCCCACCTCATAATTCGGGTATTTTAATTTCAGTCAGGCGCCCACCTCATAATGCGGCTATGTTTTAAATCAGGCGCCCACCTTCTAATGCGGGTATTTTTAAATCAGGCGCCCACCTTATAATGCGGGTATCTCTTCACTGCATCGGATAATCATCCAAAAATAACACATAATAAAGGTGGCCTAAAGAGCTCAAAATGGGAGATGTCTACAAATTACTATGAATAATACAAAATGGCAACAACGTACTAGAATTGGAGGCAACAAACGGTAATTTAACATATTTTCCAAGCAGATAAGAAGAACAAATATTAGTACTAGCGTACTATTACACTCAATAAACTCATTATTCTTAAGAGAGGAAAGAACAGATGCTCCCGGATGACCTAAACGTTCATGTCATAAGGAAGGTGCTAAAACGGCAAATGTTGACGGTGTAGCTGGATTAGTGGTGATGGGATATAGTTCGCCCCGACTATTACATCTCATTAGAGGTATCCCCGTCGTGAAATCCTTCACCGAAAATCCAAAAGGGTCAAAGTCAATAGAAACACAGTTATCAGTTGTAAATTTCTGAAAAAACACCAATTTTTTAATTAATTGAGGAGCATGAAGGACATTTTCAAGACTAAAGGTGGGTTCGGGGAAGATAAATTTATGTGATCATAATCACGAATAAGAATTTAATTACCATTACCAACAATAATGCCATAATTTTTGCTCAAATTGAAATAAGACGAGAGATTACCTGGCGCGGAAGTCATATGAGAAGTGACACCGGTGTTCTTCTACCAATTTGCATCCGGAGGATTTAATCCTAGTGTATGCGTTGCTGCCTCGATATATGTGGGACTCGGGCCTGTTCCTGGGCCCGCAGCAACGAAGGCCTGCTGTGACCGAGGCCCAAGCAGGCCACGTTGTTGTCAGGGCCCATTCTACCGAGCCCCTGGTTGCTGAAATCCACTGGGCCTAGCCCAAAAATTTGCTGGAACGCCTGCTGGACCTGGATATGGTGGACTGGGCCACTGCCCCATCCCCATGGCTATTGTGCACTAGCCCAAGGCTACGGCCAGTGGTGCTTCGACCCATTCTACTGGCCACTACCACCCCATCCTCTGCCACTGCCACCCCGCCACCGCCGCGGCTGCCGCCATTACCACCACCACGATTTTTGCTGCCATTTTCCCGATTTTGGCCTTTTTTGCCGCCACCATTGGTACGGTTTTGGACGAATTTTATGAAAAAGAGTGAGAGTCATTGGTGTCGCGTGACGTGGCCACCATCATGGCGGAATTGGCTTCGGTTGCTGCCTTTTTAGCCAATCTGGCTTCTTCTAAGGTGAGCATGGAACGTATTTGGTAGAACGGTAGGAGAGGATTGCTTTGACGAAGAAGAGTTCCAACGACATTATACGCCTCAGAGAGGCCTGCAACCATCTGAAGAACCAGACGATCATTAATGACAGGCGCGCCAACGTTCTTGAGTTGATCCGACAACTCCTTGAGCCTTTGACAATAGGCGGAGACATTCAGAAAATCCTCCATGTTTATGTGGGAAAATTCATGCTCAAGGGTCACGGCACGAGAATTTTGTTATCTTGGAATAAATCACGCAACCTATTCCAAGCTTCCATTGTCGTGGTGTCGGGTTCATGATCCCATAGACTTCTTTTAAGGATTTCAGTTCAATAATAGTCTGCAAGAGGTCCGTAGAGATGGTGGAATAAATCCATTGGAGCACCGTAGCATCAAGAGTTTCCCACAACTCTATTTCATCATCGGTGATAGGCACCTTCTTCTTGCCTTTTACCGGTTCGACGATGTGATGAAGGACTCTATTAGACCGTGTGTGAATTTTAAATAGTTTTGTCCACGTCGCGTATTAGACGTTTTTCATCTCAAGAACAATAGGGATGTTGTTCTTGATATTGGAGACGACAATAGCAGGATGAAATGTGTTCTTTGTGGTAGACATGAGGAAAGAACAAGAGGAGAATTAGGGGCTCGGAAAAAAAATTGAAGGGAGGGGGTAGGTACGACCGACGGCCGAAGGGAGAGTATGGCGGTGGAAGCAAAAATTTGTGGAGATGGAAAAGTTTGCCCTAGACTGCTGTTACCATAAAATAATGGATCTTGGGCCTAACTCAACCCCAAATTCATCGGAAGATTTTTTGATAATGGAATTCTTTTTTTAATAAATCTGAATTTATTCTTTACATATTCAATTTTTTCTTGAGTAATTTGTGTATAGGTATGTGACTTAGAGGAGGGATTTGGGGGATGGGGGTGGTGAGGTAAGAGATAAAAGAAAATGGACCAACAGAGAAGACGAGGTCGCCGGAATAATGCATCAGCGAATTCATGTTCTTCTGGGATGAGGTAAGAGGGAGAGCAAGGAAAAGAAAAAAGAAAAGAATAAAGAATAAAGAAAGATATATAAAATGTTGATAGAAAAAAAAATTAAAAAAAACATTACACATTTTTTCTCACTCTCTCAAAGCAAATATAATTGTTGAAGGATTTTAATGATTAATTAGTAATTAATTAGTGTAAATATAATTAATAAAGAAAATTAAATGAATAAGAAAAGGAAAAGAATATAAAATTAAAATGTAGAAGATTTCTGACGTGACGCTAACGTGGCGGGTGAGTATATAACATCTCTCGTTGTGCAATTGGTTATATGTGTATCAAGGAGGCATTAAATACACTTTTAGATGGTTAGAGGTGTAATAGATAGTCATAATAGTTTAAGTGCGATATCGAAATTTCGGGTATAGTTTAAGGATTAATCTATGTCTTTTGCCTAATTACTTTAACATACTTAGTCGTTATAAGAATCAAGCAAGAGAAATTTCATCCGGCAAACGCGGAGATAAATTAATGTGGTAAAAGTAAGAAGTATTAATAAATCGAGATCAAAGAATAAATAAGAATGATTTGACATGCTAGTTTGTTTGCTCTCTAGATTTCAATTTACATGTTACTCTCATTTTTAGTCTGTTTAAAAAAAGATGTCTCTTTATTTGGTAACTCTGTAATTCAACTATTCTACATGGTTTATTCAAAACCACAAAATTCAAAATGCATTTTTGGTACATTATACATCTATTTAGTGTTGGAAATTTGCCTTTGGCGGGAGTTGCGACCGACCAACTTTAACGGCTTAAACACTAGTGTAACGTATGTTGGAGAATCCGGTTCTTCACACATGCATGATCTACTAAGTACGTAGATAACCGTAGGGCCAAGAATCGTCAAATTTCATTGAGAAATGAAAGAGATATTGGTTCACGAAGTAAGGTGTTTGAAGCATGGAAAGTGTGGTATTGTGTGTAATTCTCCCTCATCGGTAGAGGAAGAAAGAATTGTTGTGTATATAAGATTCGAAATTGGTTTGGGGTTTGGGACCCCAAGGGGTATCCCATGTGTTTAAAGGAGGGAGGACCTAGATGTGCTTCGGTTCGAGGAAAGACCACACGCGCGCCGCCGCCCGCCCGTCCCGTCCGGTTCCGGTTCCGAGTTCCGGGTTCCGGGTTCTCGGGTCACGGGTCACGGGCTGTGGGTCTTCTGATATTATCTTTTTGGGCCAGAAAACTTTGCCAGAAGTACAGTTTGATCCCAGAAGTTTCAAGATGTACAGTTTGGTCCCTGAAGTTCAGAATTTCGACGGTCAAGACAGAAAAGCCAAGAACTCAATTCAGCCATTTATGTTGGCTGAATTACTCCTCCTATAATGGCCAAATCCGTTGGTCTTTCTCCCATTTATGTTGGTGACTTTACTACCTCCATAATGGCCATTATTTGGCTATTATGGAGGCAGTTTTGAGGCAGTAAATCAGTCCATTCCTCACCTATATAAACACCCCCTTACACCATTGTTGAGCACACTTGATATGCACGAAAATACACAACCACTTCTTCCTACAACTTCCAAGCATCATTTCGTTACTCAATATTCTTCACGGTAGCTCTTGAGTTTCCTTTGCTCAAGGGTTCCATTGTTGTTTTATCTTGGGAGACAAATTGTCCAGGACGTATAAAGGATACATACGGGGCAATATTGTCTTAAGGACAGAGTGCCACACTCGACTCAGCAAAAACAGTTTCTATTTTTCCGTCTTCTACAAAACTGGAATTTTCAGTTTTTCTTGTGTAACAATTGTAATTTTCAGATTTCATGTTGAATTATTGAATCTCTGTTTATCCTTTTGAATACTTGTAATAGTTATATACTTCCCGTACTGCTTTATAAAGTACCATAGAGCAAAAACTCCCAACAACTTAAGACAATATTTGTATAGTATTACTATTAGTGTTCGAAAGATGTCGGTCAAAAGTTGTGTGACCAAATCTGGATATGGAAATGGTTTTCTGGTAGAAGAGAGTGATGATGATGAACGTGTTCATGGTATCACCGCTACCAAGACTGGTCGAAACAAGCGCTCTCGAGAGCCCGAGGATGTCAACTGGGACAAGAGGAGAAGAGTGAAGATGTTATTCTATCTTGTAGCAGAAGGCCTATATCTGTCCCAGACAAAGGATCCGAATAATGGTGAGAAGGAAATGGACACTCAGTCTGATGAAGTGACTGAAGTGAGCCAGAATTCGAAATTGGGATAGGTAGTTTTTCTTACTTGTCAAGAATAAAGATTAAATTATGTCTGATTAAAAATGAATTAAAGTAAGGAGGAATATGAAAATAATTTATATTCCTTATGCTTTAACAAATCAGAAGTTTAATCTCATCTTCTTTTCCGTTTAAAGATTGGATTTTGTAAACGACTTAAGAAGATCCGTTCTTTTAAGTGTAATTACTAAAGTGTGTAAAGTATGTTCGCACATACGAGGGAGTAAGATCCACGATCGTGCGAAAAGCGTTACCACTCTTAAGTAAGCGCCAAGAATTATCCGGGCACCAATCTTAACGAAAGGAGTCTAAAAGCTAAAGACGTTGAACCTGTCATACTATTTGGCAGAAGATCCTTCATAGGATGATATTGGACACTCAGTCACATAAAGCCTCCGGGCGACTGGAGTGGGCCAAAATTCCTTTGATAGGATGATATTGGACACTCAGTCATACAAAGCCTCCGGGCGACTGGAGTGGGCCAAAATTTCTTTGATATGATGATATTGGACACTCAGTCATATAAAGCCTCCGGGCGACTGGAGTGGGGCCAAAATTTATTTCATAGGAAAAGTAATGGACACCTAGTAAGGTGGGCCAGAGTTTCCAGGTCCTGAATGATCTGAAGGCCTAAAGAAAGGCAGTAAAGAAATTGGACACTCAGTCTGCCAAAGCAACTGGAGTAGGCCAGAGTATCTAGATCACATATGATCCGGTTACGCCCTAACCACGGGCAAGAGGTTGTTCATGTGAAGCAACACCACCTCTAAAGTATAAGGGGTTGGAGAGGTTGTCCTCAATAGGACTTCATGGATTGGGATCACTCAAAGATGAGGTGATACATGTCCCAAACTTGGTTAAAGGACGCATTTGTTGGTCAAACCTGGTTTGAGACTAGTCCAACAGTGTCCGTGATAACTAAGAATGGTACAAGTATGTCCGTAGCCAAATGAATGATATATTTGTAATCCGTGCGTCTATGCCATCATAGATTAAGACACGTTAAATAGCAAGTCATTCAAAAGCTAACGATGTTGAGATTGTTGCCTTCTTCGACATAAACCCTCAAAATAAATGTGAGGTAGATGAAGAGGCAAAATCACCTTTCCAAATTCCGTCAAGGGAATAGCGAAAGAAGCACTCGCTCCTCTAGAACTTAGTCACACCTACTTGGGTGATTTGAAGTTTATACAAAATAGAGGGGGAGACAAGTACGTTGTGATCTTCATTGATGATGGTACAACGTATGGAATCCTTTGTTTGTTAAAAAGCAAAGATGAAGTTGTTGAAGCGGATAAGCGCTACAAAGCGAAGTTGAATATCAACTAAGCCTACGGATTGAGAAATTCGTAGTGATAGAGGGGAGAATGTGAAGCATCGTTCATTAAACGACCGCTCATTACTCACCTCGTCTAACGGTGTTAGCCAAGCGCAAACCCGTACGCCTAAATTATGTAGGGCAAGGCGATCCTTACCACTAATGCGATTCTCAACAGAACTCCGCATAAGGATAAGGATAAGGATAACTCTCCGTGTGAGACATGGAAATGATCTCACATACAAAAGTTGTGATGTGGGATGGCTTGGTAGAAGTTGGACTACCGAGACAGTCAAGTTCGACCTAAGATCGTAGATTGCATATCCACTTTGGATCTGTAAATAACAGTAGTGTTGATCGCCTCTTGGCATCAAAGAATACTGAATTCTTTTAAGATAGCTTTCCTTGAAAAAAGGAAAAAGGAGTAATTGCTCAAGGTTAACAAGAACCCACGAGGGCCTGACTGTCCGAAACTAGACGTTCCGTATCTACAGGACTCGAAAGTTCTTTGGCTATCCGGAACTTAATATTCCGATATCTGCGAACTCGGGGATTCTAGATGTTGAACCGAGACAGAGCAAAGAAGGGGACAAAGACTTGTTCCAGTCCTTATAGCTTGTATGGTTAATAATGAACCATGAACAATTAACAAATAATTGCTATCTCCAAAAACGCTGCTTTGGAAAGAAGCTAAAGGGAGAAAGAGATTCTATATATAGAACCATACTTGTGTAATGGTTAATCTTCTTCCGGGAAAAGAACCTTTGGGTTGTAAAATGTGCTCCCCCGTGAGTAGCTTAACATCCGGGGCCATTGTAGTCTTGCGTGGCATGGATGTTGAACTAGCCTTCCCTACCGGAGAGTTGGAAGAAGAGAATCGAGTTAGTTAGTTTGCCGAATGTTGGGCTTCTTCCGAACTTTCGATTTGGTCCCCGAAATGTTTACATTTTAGTCCCGAAAGTTTCGATAAAACGAAACAATGAATCGACCACGAAACATTGGCTCGAAGTTAGAAAGCCAACAGTTGGAAAACCAACGGTTCGAGAGTGAAAATCATATTGAAACAAAGTCTCGATATGAAAGATATGTGTATCACGAGATGACTTCTTAGGAATTGGATTTCTAAGACATCTAACGGATCGGTCAATAGTTGACGATCTCGTTGAAGCCACCAATGGATATGAATCATAGAAATGATTGGAATCATGGTGCACCCATAGACAAGGAGCGATATGCACAGGTCACGTGTAGTTCAATGTATTGTACACACTACAACCAACCTGGTATCGTCCTACAAACAGATCAGTTGAACTAAGGTTCACTGATGATCTTAATACATAATCAATAGAAGGCGTTAAGTCGGATATGACGATATCCGAATTATTCGCTTATCTACGGATTATTGTATTTCGGATGTCCAAAGTGGTTCGGGAGAACACGGTGATGCAACCGGACATCGGATCCGAAGAACACCAAAGCCACAAGTAAATGTGTATGGTGGTTCTTGGAAAATCCTCTAAGCAAACTTGCATCGGCCGATTCATGATGGAATCGGAGTTTATCGCTTTATACAAAGCATGAAAGAAGTTGAGTAACTTCACGGCTCCTTAGAGGACGTCCCGTATTGGGAGAAACCCGTGCCTTCAGCAGTTATACACTTCGTGGCTAGCCGGTCGGCTTTAGGAAGGACACGGATGACGACGTCGGACATATCGTTAGGATCGTCCGAGACATAAGATCGTATGGCGAGTTGATCATCACGGGTGTCACTTCCTTATTTACTAACTAAGGGACTACCCGGAGATCAAGTTTTCTACCTGTCTAGGGGAATGGGCTTAAAACCCAAAATATACGGACCAATACGGTGGAAACCCAACCTTACGAACCGGAGATCCCGGTAATTTGGTTCAATGGGAAAACTAAGTTGTAAAGGTTCGGTTGATCGCTTCGGTGGAAGCATGAGCACTTCGGATAGTGATTTACGAAAAGAAACACCAAATTCAAAGCCGTTCCCGCGATAGACGTTAAGTGCTATCTGCAGTATGGGTAAAGGTTAAGTTTTCAAAACACCGTAATGATCCTCAACGGTTGAGGTTAGGTCTTTGGGAAACTTTTAATGGTTCCTAACACTTGTGAAGTGGGGTATAGCAGGATACCTTGTAGGAGACCACCTATTTAAGTGCGAGGACGGGCCGCCTCAAATTGAACGCACTTAAGAATCCAAGACGTTGTCCATGGCCAAAACGGACAAAACATTATGAAGAAGAGAGTAAGGGAATTTGTTGTGTTGGTACCGTTGTCTTGGCTTACACTAAACACTGACGGTTCAAGACATCACGTTCACCGCGCGAGTAAGTAAGTCCGATGGTATTCAACTATGGAAGGTTCAAAGCCGAGGCTACCTCTCCTTATGCAACATCGGTCCGCCGAAATATTCTTTGGAAATGAAAAGACACCATGTGAGTGCGCCAAAATCTCTTTCAAGAGGGGATTGTTGGAAATTTGCCTTTGGCGGGAGTTGCGACCGACCAACTTTAACGGCTTAAACACTAGTGTAACGTATGTTGGAGAATCCAGTTCTTCACACATGCATGATCTACTAAGTACGTAGATAACCGTAGGGCCAAGAATCGTCAAATTTCATTGAGAAGTGAAAGAGATATTGGTTCACGAAGTAAGGTGTTTGAAGCATGGAAAGTGTGGTATTGTGTGTAATTCTCCCTCATCGGTAGAGGAAGAAAGAATTGTTGTGTATATAGGATTCGAAATTGGTTTGGGGTTTGGGACCCCAAGGGGTATCCCATGTGTTTAAAGGAGGGAGGACCTAGATGTGCTTCGGTTCGAGGAAAGACCACACGCGCGCCGCCGCCGCCCGCCCGTCCCGTCCGGTTCGGTTCCGGTTCCGAGTTCCGGGTTCTCGGGTTCTCGGGTCACGGGTCACGGGTCACGGGCTGTGGGCTGTGGGCTGTGGGTCTTCTGATATTATCTTTTTTGGCCAGAAAACTTTGCCAGAAGTACAGTTTGATCCCGAAGTTTCAGATATACAGTTTGGACCAGAATTATTTCAGATGTACAGTTTGGTCCCTGAAGTTTCAAGATGTACAGTTTGGTCCCTGAAGTTCAGAATTTCGACGGTCAAGACAGAAAAGCCAAGAACTCAATTCAGCCATTTATTTTGGCTGAATTACTCCTCCTATAATGGCCAAATCCGTTGGTCTTTCTCCCATTTATGTTGGTGACTTTACTACCTCCATAATGACCATTATTTGGCTATTATGGAGGCAGTTTTGAGGCAGTAAATCAGTCCATTCCTCACCTATATAAACACCCCCTTACACCATTGTTGAGCACACTTGATATGCACGAAAATGCACAACCAGAAAAAATCTTCTTCCTACAACTTTCAAGCATCATTTCGTTATTCAATATTCTTCACGGTAGCTCTTGAGTTTCCTTTGCTCAAGGGTTCCATTGCTGTTTTATCTTGGGAGACAAATTGTCCAGGACGTATAAAGGATACATACGGGGCAATATTGTCTTAAGGACAGAGTGCCACACTCGACTCAGCAAAAACAGTTTCTATTTTTCCGTCTTCTACAAAACTGGAATTTTCAGTTTTTCTTGTGTAACAATTGTAATTTTCAGATTTCATGTTGAATTATTGAATCTCTGTTTATCCTTTTGAATACTTGTAATAGTTATATACTTCCCGTGCCGCTTTATAAAGTACCATAGAGCAAAAACTCCCAACATTTAGTTTCACACTACAAGATTTAAAATTTCTCTGATTTCTTACACTTCATGCATGATCAAACTTAAGGCACTTGAATTAAAATGGAGGGAGTAATATTTTATTAAAGAATGTGTAAAAGGTAAAAGTGACAAATAAAAGGTAACAAGACGTCATATAGTGTAGTAACGTAGATAGAGTATGAGGTATGGGCAATGGCGAATGCAGGATTTTTGCTTAGGGGTTCAAAATATAAAGAAGCAAACATACGAAAATTATAGGATGAAAAACGGAGAGGAAAGAGAGGGGAAAGATTAACCTTAACCCGCTAATTTAACTTGTCTTTTCATACATGTTTAGCGTTTCTTCCTACTTTTACCCTACTCCATCGAGCCTTCTTAATTTTTCTTGTGCTTTTTTTCTTTTACTTTGTAGTGTTCTATTTTTTTTTCGAATTAGTGTCCATTCAATCATATATAACTTTGAAAATTGTCAAGATTCTTTAAAAAGATGTAAAGATTGAGTTACTAATATTATAATACATAATTAGAGGCTTCATTTAGTTCAATATACTAGGTTATTCATTTGAAAATGAACAAAGGTTAGTTAAGTTTTCCTCTCTAGAATAGAATTAGAAAAAATAGGAAGAAATACCATAAAATCAAAGAAAGTAAATTTAATTAAATAGATATTGATATAAAGGAACTTCACAATTTTTAAATTTCTTTATTCGATTAAATATAATTTACTTTATTTTTAAAAAAAAATCGATCTCAATTTTAAGTTTAGTAACAATTCTTCGTTTTCATAAGGAGTCTCTTTGAGTTGGCACATGAAAAAAGAGATATGTAGAAGCAAACTGAGCAATCAAAATAAGAAGAATAAAAAGCAAAAAATAAAAAGAAATGTGACTAAAGAAGAAGAAGAAGCCCAAAAATAGTACTTTTCATTGGGTTGGGATTTCAGAGCCCAAAAATGGAAACTGAGCCCAAAAACAAAAAGAGGAAAAAACAATGTGCAGTGGGAGGATTTGAACCAGTGACCTGAGAAAGTAACCACTGAACTAAGGATCTCAAATTTATTGAGGGGATTCATTATAGCATATTTACTAGTAATATTCGAATTTAACCTTACACACACTGAAATTTTCCCGCGAAGGGGTTCACGGCGAGACGAGCCGTTTATCATTACGATAGGTGTCAAGTGGAAGTGCAGTGATGTATGCAGCTGAGGCATCGAACCCCCTGTCCTACACCTGACTCCGTCCCTGAGTATGGGTTCGACAAAAGCCAGTACAAACTAAGTATTGTCTTAAATTTTTAATTACAATTTATTATTTAAAACCTAATAATTTTTAAAAAAAATCCAGAATTCAAAACTTCAAATTAAGAATCTACTCTACATAGTATTATTGTTTGTTGTGGCGATGGTGTCAAACAGAAGATCGTGAACGGATTATGGATTTGTTTTTGTTTTTTTCTTGAACAGATCACTGTTAAAGCTACTCGACATATTTATATATTGATCAAGGATCCATTTTATACTTTATTTACCTTAAATTATTGAGTAGTATCACACGTTTCCTCGTGCTGTGTCATGTGTGCCGGGCCTCGTTCACTCGATGGATCTATAATATATAGTGTGTACTACTACACAACTTTTTGAAAATTTTGAATAAATTAGAATCCTTTATATTTAAGCCTTCACTTTATTAATATTATGCAGACGGAGAATTATGGATGCTATGATATTCCAAAAGAAACATAAAATAATGGATCACCATCGAAGGTTGTGGCAGGATAAGATCCTTTCACCCTTAATTAGCTAAAGGACTCGGAGTCGAGCCTTAAGGTGTAGATACTAGATAGTGTATACTTTATAGTAAATGTACTATACATATAATATATATACTTATACACAACATATACAATCAAAGTATATAAATAGTGTACACTCCAGCCATGTTGATAAATTAGTTAGCCGAAGAGTATATTTACATAAGTTTCCCATGAGTTAATAGAGTCAGAAGGTTTCAGATATCAAATAATATAATTGTATAATTCAAGGGTCTAAACTCAGAAAAGAATACCTCGCAGATGATATGACAAAACTAAAGAATATGTTTCACACTATGTATTTGACTAGCTTGTATAATATAAGCACAAAAAGGACAGCCTTCGCCATTTTGAAATGATATGGTGATAATAGTGCACGCACTAAACTATTGGTACTTGTTGTATTCATGCATATGTCCTATTCAGTAAGATATGATATGATTATTTCTTTAAAAAATTAATTGACCACTAGGCAGGATATTTAGTGGTTATTTTTATTACATAATCCAATAATCCATCCGGTCTTTACATAATGTAAAAAACAAGAACATGACATAATTATGAAATCTAGAACCAATTAGGACTTATAAATTGTCCTAATTTTGGTTATAAAAGATTAGGCCTATGTATTTAACTATGTATGCTAGTCCTAATATGTTCAAACTTTGAAAAAGGGAAAATTACACGTGTTCTCAAATGTTCATTACACAGATAAGTTAATCGCATAAAATATGTCACCTCTTTTAATTATACGTATTCCCCTTAATAAGTTGTAAAACCCCAATTTTTTTCTAATTGAGGTTAATGTGTATAATTAAAGAAGATGACATTATTTATGTGGTTAACTTAACTACCTAATAGACGTTTATGAACACACGAATGCTTTTCCAAAATTTGAACTGAAGGCGTCCAATAGAAACACTTTATCATGTGTTCAATTGGAACAAGTCATAGTTCGAATGTTTAAATGAAATTTACTGACAAATTTAAGGGAATGTCAATGTATTAAGCCTTTATTATATTAAATGTTAACTATATTGTTAGGTTATATAAAATACGTGTTTTTAATAGTGTACCAAACTAACATAATTAAATATAGTATATTCTACTTTCTTATAGTAAATATTGGTATACTATTAGGTTTTATATAAAATACGTATTTTAATAGTATATCAAACTAAAATAATTAATAGAGATATGTTTCCCTACCGGAATGCTAAGTTTAAGGGATTTTTTCTCTTCATTTCTGCTACGGATGTAGTGACTATAGGATATATTTTGAGGAATGTGTAATGTAATTAGTTTGTTGTTACTTGGGATAAATGAGAAAAAGGTAATGAGAAAACAGGAAAGTTTAGATAAAAAAAAAAATTAGGGACTTTATAGATGGTGATGGAGCTGCCTCTGCATCCGCAAGGACCTATAATTCTTTGTTAAAAAATGAACTTTAAAAAGTAGTCCCCCGGACATAGCTGGATGGCAAATAAGGGGAACTTAAAATCCAGTTGGAGGCCTGCAGCGTGAGTTCGAACCCTGGTGGGAGCAATTTGCTTTCTTCTGAGGTAGGACCTTGTAGGTGATATCAGTTGCTCTGTTCTCAAAATCTGACGTAAGTCGGAAAGCTGCATATAAAAAAAAATGAACTTTAAAAAGCAGTTGTAAATATTGGCCCAGCCCAATCAAACTGGGCTCAAGCGTAGAATACAGCCAAGCAAACCAAGTGGACTGGGCTGTCCGGCAGTGGGATAAGTCGGATAGACAACTAAAGATTCTGATGACCATAATGCCAGTGAAAACAATATTTTTTTGCAGCAAACTAGGTTTGCTAAGTCAAGATTCTAAAAATAATTCTTACTTTATATATGCATCGATAGGAAAGTAGTTTAGCATGTTGTATCATGTTATTACATTGATAGGTAAAGCTTTTTACACTATCAGTATGGTCTTAACATTATTTTTATATGATTTCTTCATTTTTTTTCTTATTGATTTTGATATGTTTTTTCGAGGGTCTATCGGAAACAATTCTCTATCTTCACAAGGTAGAAGTAAGGTTGCGTACAAATCACCTTCCAAGACCGCATTTGTGGAATTACAGTGGTTATGTTGTTGTTGTTGGTATAGTCTAACATATTGTTACTTAATTTTTTAGGTTATCATCACGTGAATTTATATAAACGCCGATACGAAAGTAGTTTAGCATTTTGAATCATGTTATTACATTGATAAATAAAGTTTTTTACAGTATTGGTATAGATATTTTAGGTTATCATCGCATGCTTAATATAGACAATTATTACCTTTTCTTATTCACATGTTAATGTAAAAAAATTGTTCTATCAATACATATAAGTTAAAATTTCATTTTCAATAGCGGACTACTGCATTTATTTTTATCGTTCAACATCAATTGGGAAAATGAAAAAGAAGCCCAATTTATTGGCCAACATGGATTTACTTCACCTTTTATTATATACAAGAATCAACTCTAGAACAAAGAGAGACTAATTACACTACAAGGAAAAAGGCCTTTAGCGAAAGGAAACTCGTCGTTAAAAGTCCAAATCCGGTCGCTATAAATCAATAACGACCGAACAAAATCCGATCGTTACTGGTCGCTAAAAGCTTAGTAATTTTTTAGCGGCAAGAATTTCGGTCGTTACTTTCTTTCTATGATAGGATTTTTTTTTCGCTAATCTATCATCTGATTATTAAAACCTTTAATGACAACAACTAATTTGGTTGTTATAAGTGCTTTTAACGACCGAAATTTCATTCGCTAATGTGAAATTTTATTAAATATAGCTTCAAAATTTATATATACCATAAAGGAATCATTACTTCAAATGCTTTCACACATCCAAATATATCAAATAATAAGCAATCATATCAGTATTACAATGTCAAAAAATGTATCCATTCAAATTAACAGATACTAATTTTATCAGCTCCTACAAAGAGAGAATAGAATTGTTGTATATGTACATAAGACATCTTTAGATCACCCCTAACATAACTTAATCAACTTCTTGTACTTCAACTTGCTTTGCACTTTCTTCGAGAATAGGTTGTTTAAACTTCATATTCATGATCCGTTAAAAGAACAAGTTCATGTCAGTTTAATAACTAAACTCTTACTAACAAATAACAAGTAATCAATCATATGGAACAAGTGAGATTAGTAGATTACAAATAAGACATGTAAGTCGCTACAAGATAATAAAGTAAAGTAACAGTATAAAGATTTATGATCCAAACTGAATTGTGATGAATAAATATTACACAAGAAGTGTAAACGTCTTCCAAAACAGGATGAAGAAAATTATAAATGATCCTACCAGAAGTAAAATAAAAAGGATGAACATGAAAAAGATGTGCTTTTGAATGAAACACATATCCCTCTATGTGAGCAAATGAAATAATAAGCAAAGAACTATGCACTCAAATTAAGAGAATGGGCAAATTTATACTAAATGATGTTGTTACTCACATTATTAGGTTAATAAAAGAAGAATGTGGAAACGGAGTCTTTTAACAATCATATTAAATAAACTGGAGCAAATAGATCAGCTCAGCCATTTTAAATATATCATAAGACCCAAACTTCCTTCAAATGCAAATAATTGTGATTGGAATGACATGAAAGGCTTATATAACTTTGTGAAGTATTTAGCCGCACCAATTGAGTTTTTTCAATATGTTCAAAACGCATAAACTAGTTCAGTTGAGAAATGATACACAATAAAAACTGCAACTACTGAAACATCCAATATGTTAAGTATTGTTGAGAAGATCTATAAATCTAGAACAAATTTAATATAGGGAAAAGGGTAACAACTTACAAATTCAGTAATTCATTCGGTTTCTCCAATTTCCATCTACTTCATCTAGTTTGTATACGGATTGAAACAAATTAAATAATGGTTTGAGAGGGCATATAGGATGTGCCACCCAAGTTTAGAACATGTTGGAAGAAAGAACCAGAGATGCATCCAACAAACTGTAGGAAGCAGGGATCCGGCTCCTATCTCCTTTTTATGCTTGATCTTCATTTTTGATTTCATAAGATTCAAAAGTTATAGTGATGTTTCAATAATAGAGCCACTGAAGCAAATTATGATCCATATATTACGCATTGCAAATCGATGGTATACCTTATGTTGGCTAAAACTATTTCCAGAGTAAATGAGAAATTATACTTTATAAAAATGTGATAACTATTTTATGGCTAAAGTAAGAAACTTCAATGGCAATTTGGGGAGAAGCTGTTTAAAGAACTCTCCTGTGAATGTGACAGCTTGATGTCATCAGGACATGAAGTACAATCTTCTTCAAGGTGAGAAACATAATGGAAGAAAGTGTAAAATCCTTAACATCCCAAGAAAGTAGACTTTTCCTGGTGACTTAACTAATCTTTCTTTGTTGGCTAGACTTTTGATTCAGGATATTGCAGATTCAACATCTAAATACTGTAGGCAGTATCCACGAAGTAACTAAATAGTTATAGCAGTTCATCATCCAGGTTGGTTTTCCTAGAATGCACTTTGATATTAAAGAGACGGAAAAATTGTTGCAAAATATAAGAACTGAAAGTATATTTATGTCCTAGAGACAATTTGTATTAGGACAAATGTACTTTATACACATTCATATTATTATTAATGGAGATTAATATTTTGGCATTTGCAATTATTGAATTATTATTTGATTGTTTGTAATTATTCATTAATGTGCATTCCTTGAGCTTACGTTGTCATTAATAGAGTGAGATATTTTATGATAGAGCGTAACTCTTAAAATAGTCTCGACTAATGATCATCGAGAATGGGATATCAATGATATGTGATTAGTCGACATGTGGTTTGCATCACATCCTTGGAGGATGTAGTATGTCTCACCTGCTACGAGTAATGGTTACTCGTGATGGACACATGGATACTTTGAAAGTATTGGTATACCCTGCTGATATACTATTTGTTATACTTGTCTAAAATATGATCAGCGTGTGGGAGATAGAAGTCCTTAGACTTGAGGTCAATATGCGCCTTGTCTACAAAGTAATGTACTTTGATCCCGTCCTAAGCTCAAATGCCTTATAGGTTGAGACACGGCTTGTATTGGGTACATTACGATGTGGATTGAAGGTGGTAGTTGAGCCAAGATTAGGATTCATTCCTCGGATGCTTATTCGAGAGAACACTCGGATTCTCAGTGATATTAGGTTGACTAAGTCGTTGGCCAACGCAATAGACATATTTAGAATATGGTCTAGTCGTCGACTAATATAGATGAGATACAATGATCAAGCCATTTGGATAGACACTTGACAAATCCTAAGCTTGATCGTGTGTGTCGTGAATGAAAGGATTTTATCTTACCACATAAAGGTTAAGTTTACTAGATTCGCGTAAACGTACTTCACATATTGAGTTCGTCTTCCGGCGCCGTCTAGGAGTTCCGTGTAGACCTTTGATTAATGTCGATATGAGAAGGCATGTAGGGTCACACAATGTTAATTGTCCATTTCGATCTAAGGATGTATTGAGAGAGTAATTAAATGTTCGATTTGAAATCGAGATATTTAAATGAATGATGATTATTTTAACTAAGTCAAAATTGGATTTTGGATTTAATTAAGAATGCACGAAAAATAAATCGAGACAGTGCAGGAGCACGTCGAGCGCCGCAGCGCCCATACCCTAGGGTTGTGGCGCCATGCAGGCGCATGTCGAGCGCCGCGGCGCCTCTGCCTCGAATTTTAGGCCAGTCCCAAGGTCAAACCCTAATCCGGTTTTTATACCTTCTATTTTTGAAAAAAAACATGAATCTCTATGATCAGAAGGAGATTATCCACAACCATCTTATTCAAAATCCACCAAGTCAAGAATTATAGGATTATAGAAGCTTAATCAATACCTGCAAAGTCTTCCATCATAAAAGATTATAAGTAAATATATCAATCTATCGCTCCAGTCCATTTTCTTTGGAAAACTTTATGGATATTACTAGACATAGAGCACATACATAAATAATTTTCCAAGAGAAAAAGAAGCAAAAGTCCATGGTAAGTAAGAGAATTATACTACACTCTTGTCATGATCATAAAATTGGGGATTCTGAAGACCCTTTTTTTACTTTCTCTTGTTATTTCCTAATAGAAAATCGTATTTTACATTGATAAGATGAACCCATAATTCCCACATAAAGGGTATAGTTTTTCTTGCTATGTAATGATAATACGGACAACCAACTGAACAATACTACTTAATGAGGTATTTTCCTCCTTCATACATGTTAGCTTGATAAAATGAAAAGTATTTTCTCAAAAATTAAACCAAACACATAATTATTTCCAGAATACTTTCTATTTTTTCACAATATATTAAGGCTAAATCTTAACAAAATCCAAAACACCAATGATTAGTGATTCATATTCACATGCGCAGTTTGTTTGGATGCTAATACCAAGAATTGAATTATTAATAAGATCAAGAAAGGTAAAATCATAGAACCCACAATAAAAGAAATCAAAATTACCCTTCTTCCCAACAATTTTTTACTCTACTACAATAATTTCCTCGACATATAACCATATTAATCATAATTCATGTATTTTATTGAAAAAATCATTCATTTGGAGCATTGTTATCTCCATTGCATTTGACTTACCGGAGATCTGTGTCGCCATTGTCAAACGACAATAATGGGAGAGAAATTACAAGCCCATCTGTTGATCAAACGGGTAGAGACAGTGGGCACCGGGAGTTATCACCAAGAAAATAAATGTTGTGTTTGTATGTTAGGGTCTTACTTACTCTTAGGAGCGAGGGAGTTTTGGGGGAAAAGTGGGGCCTCTTTTTTTTTTTAATTTGCTTTTAGCGACGGGCTGTCATATTTTTTAAGAAGCAAATATTATTTTTTTGCTATTGTTTAATAATAAATGAATTTTAACGGCCGGAAAAGAAACCAGTCGCTATAAGTATATTTTGAACGACCGAATTTTTCTCCCTTCGTTAAGCAATGGTCGTTAAAAATCAAGTTTCTTGTAGTGTTAAGAGGCCACTTTCAAAGATAAAAATCAAATTCAGCTTGGGTGCCAAACGATTTCTTACAATGAGCAATTGCAGCCTGAACAGAATTATCCCTCGAATAAAATCTCCTAACTTCATCATCACATACATTGTTATACATTGGTGACGACTTAATAGAGCTTGGACAACTTTTATTTTTATTATTTTGCTTGTTGGCGGATAATGTATCCGTTCTTGCACTCGTGTAATATCGACTCGTCCTGACAATTAGAGCGTCTAATACTCCTCTCATTGCCTTAAAGTTTATTATGCCCGCGACTGATGATGTTGTTGATTTGTCATGATTTTGATCTTGATAATTAAGATCAGAATAACTGCTGAGTTTTTAATTTCATATTATCGTTGTTCATCGAATTCCTGCCGCTGGTGCTGCTGCGTCGTTGTAGTAACAGTTGTCGTGAACGCATTTGTCCACTTTTGGGTTTGGGTGTCACCATAGAGACTAACATTGATGGAATATTTTTGTACTTTAATTTTACAATAAAGTTCATAATGCCGTTGCGCTTTGAATTAGCAACCATCGTGCAATCATTCCTGCAAAATGTAATATCAACACATGAATATCTGATTGCAATTATATCTAGTCCTTTGTATTAGGAGTATGCTCCTAGTTTTACTAAAAAAAATATTTTGTACCTAACACTAAGTTGTGTGAGGCTAAAAAAAAAAATGAATCCGAATTTCTGAACTTCACTTTTTGTTAAATAAAAAGAAAAACAGTTATATGAGACATGATAAAAAAATTCTAATTTTACTATAAGCTTGTTGATTCGGTTTAGTAGAACTTTTTGTTTGAGTTAAAATAAATCAAGTCACTTAGTCGATCAGTTTAAAGCAGTATACTAATTTGACTTCAACCATAAATTTGGAATTTAAGAGTTGTGCATAAAAAGATTCTGAAAGATGATACACGGTAACGTGTATCTCGTGTAGGCCCATGCAATTGTGTATATTTACTTACCATAATTAGTCGAATTTTTTTACATGTATAATTATGATAGTAGTCTTATATTAGGAAAAGATAGTAGTCTTGTATTAAGAAAAGGTAGATCTATTTTTCATATTTACATATTGTATATCATGTATATAAATATTTTCATTAATGAAGATAATCAAGAGATTATACTCTTTCATGGTATCAGAAGTCTGAAATTTTTTCCTTCTCCAATCCTTTGCTTCCGCCACCCTTACTACACCTTTGGCCAACCAAAAACCTCCCTTCAATTTTTTTTTTCTTTCTTTTCTCGAATCCCTAATTCTCCTCTTGTTCTTCACCATGTCTACCACAAAGAATACCTTTCATCCCGCCCTTGCAGTCTCCAATATCAAGAACAGCATCTCCATCGTTCTTGAGATGGAAAACGTCCAATACGCGACGTGGGCAGAACTATTTAAAGTTCACGCACAGTCTAATCGGGC
Source organism: Anisodus tanguticus (assembly GCA_034509755.1). Taxonomy (NCBI): domain Eukaryota; kingdom Viridiplantae; phylum Streptophyta; class Magnoliopsida; order Solanales; family Solanaceae; genus Anisodus; species Anisodus tanguticus. Next base: position 33,384,997 of record CM067557.1, on the reverse strand, counting down.
CCTTCATCACATCATCCTCCGGCAAAAGGCAAGGAGAAGGTGCCTACCACCGATGATGAAATAGAGTTATGGGCAACTCTTTATGGTACGATACTCCAGTGAATTTATTCCACTATCTCAAGGGACCTCTTGCAGACTATTATTGAACCCGACGCAACGACAATAGAAGTTCGGGATAGGTTGCGTGATATACTCCAAGATAACAAAAATTCCTATGACGTGACCCTTGAGCAGGAATTCTTCCACATCAACATAGAGGATTTTTCGAATGTCTCAGCCTATTGTAAAAGGCTCAAGCAGTTGTCAGATCAACTCAAGAACGTTGGCGCGCCCATCACGAATGATCGTCTTGTTCTTCAGATGGTTGCAAGCCTCAACCATTCATCAGCTGGATGTGAAAAATGTTTTTTTACATAGTGATCTCAAAGAGACAGTTTACATGCATCAACCCTTGGGTTCAGGGACCCCGATTATCCTAACCATGTCTGTTTGCTGAAGAAATCCTTGTATGAGCTTAAACAGGCCCCTCGGGCTTGGTATAAAAGGTTTGCAGATTATGTGTCTACTATTGGATTTTCTCACAGCATGTCGGATCATTCTATGTTCATCTATCGTCATGGTACTTATCTGACATACATTCTATTATATGTGATTATATTGACTGTCTCTTCTGACAAACTGCGCAAGTATATCATGTCTCTTCTCAGTTCAGAATTTGCTATGAAAGACTTGGGGCCCTTGAGTTATTTTTTGGGTATAGTTGTAACTCATCATACATGTGGTCTATTTTTATCTCAAAGGAAGTATACAACTGAGATTATTGAGCGGGCTGACATGTCATCATGTAAGTCCTCTCCTACTCCGGTTGATACCAAACCGAAGCTGAGTGCTAATGCTAGCACACCTTACGAGGATCCTTCCCACTATCGCAGTCTTCCAGGAGCTCTTTATTATCTTAAATTCACGAGGCCCGATATTACTTATGCAGTGCAGTAGGTGTGTTTATTTATGCATGATCCGAAGGACGAGCACATGCATGCTCTTAAACGCATTGTGTGTTACATTCAGGGCACTATTGATCATGATTTGCACTTATATCCATCCTTCGTATCTACTCCCGTGTCTTACACAGATGTTGATTGGGGTGGATGTCCAGATAACAGACGTTCGGCATCTGGTTATTGTATGTTTCTTGGTGATAACCTGGTCTCCTGATCGGCTAAACGCCAGGCTACTTTATCGCGATTCAGTGCGGAGGCCGAGTATCGAGAGGTAGCCAATTTGGTGTCTGAGTCCTGTTGGTTGCGTAATCTCCTATTAGAGCTTCACTTTCATATTCATAAAGCTACATTGGTCTACTGCGATAATGTTAGTGCGGTCTATCTCTCTGGAAATCCGGTCCAACATTAGCGCACTAAACATATTGAGATGGATATTCACTTTGTTCGCGAAAATATAGCTCGTAGACAAGTATGTGTCTTGCATGTCCCTACACGGTACCAAATTGCTGACATCTTTACTAAGGGTCTTCCCTTAGTTCTGTTTGAAGATTTTAGGGACAGTCTAAGCGTACGACAACCGTCCGCTATGACTGCGGAGGTGTGAAAGATGATACACAGTAACGTGTATCTTGTGTATATCGGCCTATGCAATTGTGTATATTTACTTACCATAATTAGTAAAATTCTTGTACATGTATAATTATGGTAGTAGTCTTGTATTAGGAAAAGGTAGTAGTCTTGTATTAGGAAAAGGTAAATTTATTTTCCATAATTATATATTGTTTATCATGTATATAAACTTTTTCATCAATGAAGATAATTAAGGGATTATACTCTTTCAGATTCGTCATCTATTCTAGGAGACATACATTTCGCCAACAAGTTTTGTAATTTCGCGCTATCAGTATATAAGGGTGAAATGATTTTTTTACTGTAATTCATTAATTAGTAGGTTTTTAAATTACTATTTTTTCACATTTAAATTCATTATATTTTAAAAGTTATAAATTCATATCTAATATTTATTACAATATTAATGATATTTAACAAATAAATTTATGCTCCACGTTAAAAATATTATGTTTAGATGAATCCGGTAACTTAAAGCTCCAACCACCCCTTCGTAGAAGTGACGGTGTTAATCATGTGATGACATTTTTATGACTAAGATATTAAGAGTAAAATGAAAATAAAAATTATTAAATATAAAACAAATACGTCTTAAAGTTGACTAAAAGAAAAGTTGATATATAATACTACTAGTATATTTATAAAGTTAGGTGTTGTACGAATTCTTTTACACGACTCTACTCTACTATAATAAATTTACGCGTTCTAACTTTCGGTCTTTGGTATACTTTTCATTTTATTCTTTTTCTGCCGCCCCACTCCTCCTCCCCGGTGACCATTTACCAGGCTATACTATAGAATTAAAATAAAAAATTGTTTGAATACAAACACAATTTTGCAAAGGTTAGTATACTCCTTCCGTCTTAATTTAGGTGTCATTTTACTCTTTTGACAGTTAATTTGATTAACTTTTAAAAATAATTAAAATTAGATTAATTAAATATTTAAATTTTAAATTTAATATAATTAAATTGTCACATTAATATAATTAATTATATTTTAAAATATTAATCAAAATAAATATAATTTAAATCTAAAAAATGAAAAGTATCATATAAACGGATAGAGTCATAATTATCTGGTGCGCAACATCTCCGTGCGGTCACCTTTAGAGACGGACGAAAGATGAGCACGTCCATATTCACCGGCAATATTATTAGCTTCTATTGCTCCCACGGAATTTGATGTCTTGCCCGATGATGCAGCCATGAACTCATTCACAATGCAAGCCAACGATACAAAAAGCCCTAATCTCGGCTTAGTCATTGTACCCCGTGGCTGTTGTGTTGTACTGCCTAATCTCGGTTTAGTCGTCTATACAAAAAAATCCTCTTAATGCCACCTCCATCGGTACTATCGACTAGTACCGATGTTTTTTTCGGCCTCGGATTAAGATTTATTTCAATGTATGCACCATCATCATCGTCGTCATCAGAATCATACACAACAAAATTACTAGCACAAAAATCATCATCATCAGAAGAGAAAAGACCGCTATTATTAGAAGAATTGAAATCAAATGAACTGAATGAGAAACATCTTCTTTGGTTCTGCATGCTGGCTAGTGACCCAAATTGCAATAATATTCTCTATTTGCTTGCAGACATATAGTTGGATGAGGACGAAGAAGAATATACGGATGGTACCAAAAAAGATATAGTAGTTTGATGTAATAGTGAGTTGCGAGCATATGGGTACGTGTAAAAGTTTCTATTGATCACCGACGGATCGATTAATTAGGTGTATAATGGAATATGAAGTAGGCTTGTTAGAGTAACAAATATATTTTCTTTCTGATTCTCTGATCTCACAGCTGATATGGATGGGTACTACGTACCTTTCTCTACGTGGACTATAATGGACGCAAGAAAATATACGTAACACAGTATATAGATTATGTTTTTTTTAAAGATATAGAGTTTATGTTAAATACACACTCAATGTAAACAATTTTTAGCACTATCAAGTACCCAAAAAATATTTACTAATAAGTCTCTTTAAAATATAAAATGTAAAATCTTGAAAATAAGACATATAATTTGTCAGTACAAGTAAAGATAACTTGATGATGTAAAAGTTTCTTTGTTGATAGTGTATATAACTTAACCTCATATAATATACATGTATTTTTATGGTTACAATATATACAACTTGACAGATAGTTACTATGGAACAGTTTATAAAAGGAAAAAGGGTCAAATTTACCCTCCAACTATGCTTGATAGTTTAAAATTGCCCTCCGTCAAATTTTTGGATCAAAATTGCCCTTCCCGTTAGTATACTTATTAAATTTGCCCTTTCCACTAACAGATGGGTGATTAGGACTCATTATCAGTCCACATAGGCGTCATGTGTGTAAATAAAATTATTTTTCCTTTAAATAGTGCTAGTACAAACACATAAATTGGTCTTCTTAGACGCACATCGTGTATCACATTAGGGTTCTTCATTTCAACCCCCATTTTCATCTTCTACCCGCCGCCTTCTTCAACCCAAATTTCGATTAGGATTCTTAATTTCAACCCTCATTTTCCTCTCCTACCAGCCTTCCTCTTCAACCTAAATTTTGTTGTTTCCTCTAAAAAAAAATGTCGCAAGTGAATTATTCTTCACAAATGAGGTGTAATTGTGGTATGATTGCGAATCAATTTACTTCGACGATTCCTTCTAATCCTAGAAGGAAATTCTTCAAATGACCCAGGTCTAAGGTAACAAATGTTTATGTAATTCTTCAATTTACTTTGACGACTCTTGCTGCGTTCTGGGTCATTTCTTGGACTGATTTTGTTGTTGATTCATGTTTCATTTTTTATTTATAGAGAAGTTCTTGTGGATATTGGCAATGGAAAGATGAAGAATACTCCAAAAGTTTCGATCGGCGAATTAATGTCGTCATTGAATGCATTTAAGAATGAAATAGCAAATCTTAAGAATAAAAAAGATAAGTTGAAGGAAGAAATAACTGTGTTGCGGGGTATAAATCAAGCTAAAATGAATAAAGTTTTGAAGATGCGTGTGTTTATGATGATTTCATGGGCGCTATTTGTTGGATTTGTTGAGGTGTCAATTATGAAATGAATATGTATTTGTAGCTTCGGGATGAAGTTTAATGTATTGTTTATGATTAAGTACTAGTAGCTATGAACCAAATTCATGTTTGTACCCTATTGTGGTATTAAATCTGGTGGTTAGCTCACCATTTGTGACATTTTGTGCTATATTATGAACAAAGTCATCTTGATACAAAATGTGTCCATGTTATAAATTAGTAGCTATCCAACTAAAATGTGGTGTGAATCCTAATGGAGGCTATGCTGATGAAATCTTAAGCACCAATTATTGAAAGTAAAAAAAATTCAGTTCGTTAAAAGTGGAAAGATGCTCATATGTACATAGTTCTTTTAGTTTATATTTCTAAGTTAAGAATATCGAACCCAGTATAATCACCATAATGTGTACAAATTGTAGATCAACAACATTTTCCCCCTTTTCACTAGCATTGCATTAGATGATAGCAACAACTTATAATGATTCACACTAAATCACCATTTAGTATAAAATGATTTGAGTACAAAAAAATACTTATCATGATAGCAGCAGTAGTAGATTCAATTCACACTAAATCACCAAAATCAAGACACCAAACTAATATAAGATGCAAAAAAAAATAAAAAATGAACAGATTCATTAAGAGGTTCAAAGTGTCAACAAATAGAAACACCTACACTTGAGTGTGAGATTCACATAGATATGGAGTTTAGGATGTCACATAACCACAAAAATAGTCGTAAACTCTAACATGACATCTATTGTCACCACCCAGCTAAATGTTTACTAAAAGACAAATCAAAGTTGTTAATTGTATTGTTACATCAGTAAATTCATCCTTCACAAAAAAAAGCAATTTTCACTAATCATAAGTCTTCATCAGATTTGGGACTTCCCATTCCCCTTCCTTGTCTTCATCTTCTCTGTTGTCACCCTCAACTGATTCCCTATAACATCAGTCTTGTTTTGCCAAGTTAGCTTTGGTGGTTGATAAGGCAGGTTGGTTGGCTGACTCATTCCAGTATAATCAACAAATGAGATTTTTCTTGTTGGTGTAGGTAATGGTTGCTTCATTCTGTCAAGTATTCTAGTATTAGCTTCAGAAAAATGACTTTGGCCTTAGTGATGGGTTTGGTTCATCAGAGGGAAAGCTACTTGGAAAATTAACCTCAGGTTCTAGCACTGTTATGCTGCTGCTGTTGGGGACCACATAATAAAAAAAATGCACAAAGTGAATTTTCAAGACAAAAAAAACAAGAAAAATGACTTTAATAACAATGAGTGTACCACTAAAAGGGACCATCTGTATATTCAATTCGGAGTTTATACATTCAAGGTGTGCCTTTCAACATGAAAAACAATTAAAATGCACATTTATTTCAACAACTAAACATAATACCATTTTTTTCAACCCTAAACCACCTATATACATACAGAATGATGCTTGGCAATAGTTCAAAATAATATTAAATTCTTGAATGGAACAAAATCAACCAACAAATCATTGACACTGTTGACCTTTGCTACTCCTTCATCTAACTCTATACTTATATAAACACTACAAATTGCTAGCTTCTCCATCTTATTTCACACACATACTATTTTTTTCTTGATAGATTCATCTTTTCTCTATTCAACTTGACCAACCAATAGTTACAAAAAAACAGTAACCAGAACCAGTGTTTGTCTTATTAAGAAATGAAAAAAAAAGACTAGATCAACAATAAACACAAAGACAAAAAAAAGAGTTGAAGAACAAGTTCAATTTAAATTAAAGAACTTTAGGAATGTTAACTAATTAAGGAACTAACCTTTAGCTATGCAAACATTTGTATTGATGCGGTGAGTAAATCCATGAGAAGTAAGATTAAAGTCCATGTTAAGTAAATTCATAAAAGGTAAAATAGATTTAAGTCATGGATTTGCTATAAAAGTTATTTTGCCGTAGGATTAGAAATTTATACTAGATAAAACCATGAACACATATAGATCCAAAATATATAAAATTCTTCGACAAACAGGCTATTAAAGAAACCTAAAGACAAAGCGAAATCGAGATAAAAAAATTTAAAAAAAATGGAACACATACGAAATCCTAATCGGCAAATCGACAAAAATAGAACAAATACGAACACAACATATAGAAGAAGAACCCAACACTATCAATTAGCAAGGAAAAGGAAGAAATTTCGTACCCCTCAAGCCGATTAGCAAAGGATCGGCAACTAGGGTTTATGTTTGTGATTTTTTCTCCAAGTCCTTTTTTTCTCTCACCCCGATTACACCATCGATTACCTCTCTTTTAAAATAGATCGGTTGAAACAATTTAAATGATGGGTAACGGGTACATGTTACGGGTTAAGAGAATTGGATGGGAGTCTACATGGCGTCTATGTGGATATGACGTGACAATTTTTTTTGTGTTGTGGAATCCAAGTCCAATTTTCATCCATGTAAGGGCAAATTTAATAAGTATGTTAATGGAAAGGGCAATTTTGATCCAAAATTTTGACGGAGAGCAATTTTAAACTATAATACATAGTTGAAGGGCAAATTTAACCCTTTCCCTTTATAAAATGATATAGGGTATTATATTTTCAAAATTTTTAGTTTGGCGTATGTGTTTAATTTTTCTAAGTTGAAAGGGTCTTATGTGGACTCATTAAGACTAGAGCACAATAACGTCTCTGCAACGTTATTAGTTTAAGAGTTTAATTACGAATACTACTAGTTAAACGTTATGATTCATTGGCACCTATAGTGTAATGGCCCAGAAAAGCAGTGGAATTTTCTGGGACTACAAAATTGTATGGAGTAATTAGAATCACTACTGTTCATTTGTTTTCTACTTGGTCAAATTTAAATTTCCTCTTTTCCTTGCTATATCCATGGGGATGGTCGAAATCAAGCAACAACCCGGATTCATCGCATTCTTTCCTCTTGAAAATGGCCTTCTAGCTACCGCCTACCATTCTGGACCTACAACCTTTAACTAATTAATTACTATTAGCACCTTTTGTTTGTGCGTGTCTATGTGTTGAAATCGTATGTCAAGTATTCTTATTTTATTCTTTTCATTTTTAAATGAGAGGAAGTGTTGGAACAACGATAAAGTTGTCTTCCTATAATTTATAAGTTACGTGAGCTGTGAAATCAATCTCGATATATGTTTACATTAGGGTAGATGACCTAATTACACTCTTTTGGAGTGCGGTCATTCTCCGAACACTGCATGAAAATAGGATATTTCATACATCGAAGTCAAACTAGTACCCTTTATTCTTTTCAATTTTTTTTAGACCAACATGAGTTAATTTTCTCGATCTTTTTTTTATTGTAACTAGGAGACTTTGTAAGTTGCAAATATACAGTCAGAGAATGCCATCTCTCTCAACAAAATAAAAATTAAGCGGACTATTTTATTTTTTTTATATCCAGCTTCCCGGCTTACGCTATACTATTCCTGGAGATAGTAGTCCCGGTCCCTCAGCACTACTACCAGTAAATCGCGGAATGTGCCTAAATGACCAGGGTTTGAGAACAAAGCATTTGATATCGCCTACAAGGTCCCACCCCAGAAGAGAGCAAATTGTTCTCACCAGGGTTCGAACCCACACTGCAGGCCTCCAGCTGGATTTTAAATTCACCTCCTTTGTCATCCAGCTATACCCGGAGACTTAAGCGGACTATTTCTTGATAGTACTAGCTATTATCCTCAAGTTGAATATATTCAGCAACTTTTGTTACGCACTAATGAATAGATTGAGGTTAATTTATGGTAGTTTTATTACTATCTATTACTTTCTCCGTCCTAAAAAAAATTGATTTAGTTTGATTTGATACGCAATTTAAAAAATAAATGAAGACTTTTGAAATGTGTGGTCCAAAACAAGTCTTAGATATTTGTGTGATTATAAATCATCTCATAAAATTAAATTATACCTAAATATAGAAATGTGTCAATTTTTTAAGGATAAACTAATAAAAAAAAGTAGGTCAATCTTTTTGTGACAAAGGGAGTAGTCCAATCGACCAAGTCATTCAGTAACTTCAATCTGGTTAAATAGCCTTTTGTTTTATGCACGTATATGATATAATAAAAGAGGAGAGAATTACCACCAAAGGATGTGGGGCGGCGGATGAGGATGCTCCTCCATTAATCAGAGGTCTCAGGTTCGAGAATTGGGTATGGAAAAATTCTTGATAGGGAGCGCTCCCCCCGAATGAAGTCTTACGGCGCGAATTCGGATATAGTCGGGCTTCAATGCGGATACCGAATATCAGATGAAAAACTAAAAAAAAATGTGGTGAATTAGCCGACCTATTTTTCGTGTATTATTAAAGTCGGCCTAAATTCTTATTTAACCTAATGAAACTAGCTGATAGTAATAAAATATTTTCCAATATTCTTTCATTAATTGTATTAATTGTATATCTTCTATTTTAGGTAAAATTATAATTCTTTTGTAATTAGGTTAATTAGTTACCTAATTTGTATCAAAGTAAATATTCTTGTAACCTTATATATATTGTAAATCATTCATCAATAAAATCAAGAGAACATATTCCTTTATGGTATCAGTAGCCTAAAACTACAAACACTACCCTATTTCAAACGTCGTCAACAATCCAGCCTCAGTTCCATCAACCTTTGCTACTCTTTCGTCTTTCTTATGGCATTCTAGATTAGGATATTCGAGAGACTCTGTTTTACACTCCCTTAGAAAAAATAATTTTATTAATTACAACCGTATTTCTAGAACTCCTATATGTGAATCTTGCGTTTTTGGAAAATATGTCAAATTACCATTTTCTGCATCCATAAATTGTACTTTAATGCTTTTCGATATCATACATAGTGATTTGTGGACATCCCCTATTTTGAGTACGGCTGACCATCGATATTATGTGTTGTTTTTGAACGATTATTCTAACTTTCTATGGACTTTTCCAATTGGAAATAAATTTCAGGTCTACCCCATTTTTTCTTCATTTAGTGCATTCGTAAAAATACAATTTGAAAAGAGCATTAAATGTTTTCAATGTGACAATGGCAGGGAATTCGATAATAACCAATTCAAACAGTTTTGCTCCAAAAACGGTCTTACCTTTCATTTTTTCTGCCCTCACACATCCTCCCAAAATGGTAAAGCCGAACGGAAAATCCGAACCATAAACAACCTCATTCGTGCCCTACTTGGTCACGCCTCAATTCCCTCTCAATTCTAGCATTACGCACTCTCCATGACCACCTATCTCCTAAACATAATCTCAAACAAGTCTCTAGCTCAATGGTCGCCCATCCAAGTTCTGTTTTGTAGGAACCTCTCCTACCAACACTTGTGTATTTTTGGATGTCTTTGTTACCCTCTCCATCCGACCACTCACAAACTCCAACCCCGGTCTTCCATGTGTGTGTTTCTGGGTTACCCTGTCAATCATCGTGGTTACTTGTGCTATGACTTGTCGAGTCGTAAATTATTATTTCACGTCATGTCCTATTTGATGAGTCTCAATTCCCATTTTTCTCTCTACACTCGCCACCTAGACATTCCTACGACTTCCTAGGTGATGGCCTAAACCCTCTTCTAATTCACTATTTACATAGTCCGTCGTCCCAAACCCCGGCACCCGCCACCACCTCGACCAGTCTGGGACAAGCTGCCCACCCAGTTATGTCGTCAGTGGCCCGGAACAGCCCGCCTTAGGGTGATTTCGCAGCCACCTCTCGGCAAACCGAGGTTCGGCCAGCCATTACCGTCACCCCTGCCCTTCCTCCTCTTCACGGCAGTCCCGCAGTAAACCCCTCTCCCGTCCCGCGTCCCGAGACACACTCTCGGACTATGGAAACTCGTGTCATACACGAAATTCATAAACCTAAACTGTTGTTTAAATTTTCTATTTCAGTTGTCTATTCCCCTATCCCTCGCAACCCGAAGGATGCCTTGTTTGACCCTAATTGGAAAGCCGCAATGATTGACGAATATAATGTTGTTATTGATATAAGACGTGGGACCTAGTACCCCGTCCACCTTATGCTAATATTATTTGTTCTATGTGGATTTTTAGACATAAAAAGAAATCTGATGGTTCTTTTGAGAGGTACAAGGCTCGTCTTGTAGGTGATGGCAGGTCTGAACAGGTGGGAGTGGACTGTGATGAAACGTTCAGCCCGGTCGTAAAGCACGCAACCATCCGGAACGTCCTCAGCATTTCCATATTCAAGTCTTGGCTCATTCATCAGCTTGATGTCAAGAATGCCTTCTTAATTGGGGATCTTCATGAAACGGTATATATGCATCAACCTATGAGTTTCAGGGATCATATTCATCCAAATTATGTGTGTCTGGTGTGGAAATCGCTCTATGACTAAAATAAGCTCATCGATCATGGTACCAGCGGTTCTCCAATTATGTCTCATCTATCGGTTTTTCACATAGCAGATCTGATCATTCCCTGTTCATCTACAATAAGGGTACAGACATGACGTACCTATTATTATATGTTGATGACATCATCATCACCACATCATCTGATGCTCTCCGCCAGTCCATTATGTCTCTCGTTTCCTCTAAGTTTGCTATGAAAGATCTGAGGGCCATGATTTATTTCTTAGGTATCTCTGTCACTTGACATTTTGGCGGCCTATTTCTATGTCTGAAGAAGTACTTCGAAGAGATCCTTGATCATGCAGGCATGACATCTTGCAAACTATCCATACGCCTATAGACACCAATTCCAGCCCTGATTCCAGCCCTTCATATTCAGACCCGACTCACTATCGTAGCCTGGTTGGGGCCCTAAAGTACCTCACATTCACGAGACCAGACATATCTTATGCCGTGCAACAAATCTGCTTGCACATGCATAGTTCGACGGAAGCACGCATGCATTCCCTAAAACGTATTTTACGATACGTCCAAGGTACACTTTACTTCGGATTACATCTATACAGGTCCTCGCTCATTGGACTCACTTCTTATTCTGATGTTGACTAGGATAGATGTCCTGACACTCGATGCTCCACGTCTGGTTACTGTGTTTTCCTCGGAAATAACCTATTGTCTTAGTCTTCCAAAATGCAACCTACACTATCCCAATTCAGTGTCGAAGCAGAGTACAGAGGTGTCGCCAACGTCATCTCTATGTCTTGTTGGATCCGTAACCTTCTACTTGAGCTTCACTGCCCGATTCAAAAGGCAATAATGGTCTACTGCGATAATATTAGTGCGATATATCTTTCCGACAATCCCGTCCAACATCAGCGCACTAAACACATTGAGATGGACATTCATTTCGTTAGCGAAAAAGTGGCTCGTGATCAAGTTCGTGTCCTTCATGTTCCTTCCAGATATTAGATTGCCGACATCTTCACCAAAGGACTTTCGCGCATACTATTTCATGATTTTTGAACCTTTCTCAGTGTTCGAAAACCTCCTGCTTCGACTTCGGGGGTATAAAAGAATATTTCTCAACATTCTTTCATTAATTATATTAATTGTATATCTCCTATTTTAAGTAGAATTATAATCCTTTTGTAATTAGGTTAATTAGTTACCTAGTTTGTATCAAAGTAAATATTCTTTTAACCTTATATATATTGTAAATCATTCATCAATAAAATCAAGGGAACATATTCCTTTAAATATAATTAGTTCTTGTTACATTTGTAACTAGTTATTGCAAGTAATATAATCCGAAATAAAGTAAAGAAGACACAATATTTTACTCTTTTACGTGGAAAATCACTCGGTTCAAACTAGGGGTGGCCAGTGGGCTAGGCCGGGGCGGGTCCCGGCGGGATGAGGGAAGGGTCGGGACCGAGGCTCCGACGGGATTAGCAGATCGGGATTAGCGGGACAGGCAGATGTCCCATCCCTTCCCACATCCCGCCGAAAAAGAGGACCGGTGTTGGGGGGACGGGGCAGCCCGGGGTCGGGTCGATAAGGGGATTTTGGTTTTTTTAGACACTTAATTTTAAAAAATAATATATATAAACACTTCAATATTGAATAAGATAGTGTAATAAAAACATCTCAATACTGTTTGTTTCTGTGCCTCTTATATTATTTAATAGAAATATAATTTTTTTTGTAATACACAATTTCAAAATTGCAACTTTGTGGTGTTGTTCAAAAGTTGTAAATCACATAGTAAAAATGCAATTAAAAAATTACATATTTAACCATACTTTTTTTAATTTTCTCACAATGTCTTGAGGATCTTCAGTTGGAATTGGAAGTTGTTGGTCAAATTGTTCGACGTCACTTCATGTTCCCTCGAACAAGATTTCGTTGTAGTTGTAGTCTTCTTCTTCGTTGATCTCCGGTTGTCGCACCTGCTACACTCCACTCGAATCCAATCTCTGCAATCTCCAATGTGTCTCCCGCCAATGAATGTTTGTGCTCTCCTATTTGAAATCTTCCCACAGAAAAAGCGCTTTCAGATGTTGTTGATGATGCTTGAATATTCGACACATCTCGGGCCATCTTTGATAGAGTCGGAAATGACTTCTCATTCTCCCTCCAGTATTTCAGAAAGTCTTCATGTCCTTCATCATTGACAATTAATTTGTACGGTACAACACCCTGCAAAACATAAACATCAAATTCGCTAACTTGTGAAGAAGAAATCACTAAATAATTTATTTCTAAGGCCTTGATTACTAGTAGCAGAAACCACATGTTTTTTATAACATTGCAGCGAAGTAGTAGAAGATTAACAGAGAATTCCATCTAGTCGCTACTTCTTCAGGAATTTTTATATAAGTTAATCCACAATCGTGAAAAGTTTTTTATACTCTTTGCATCTTTGTATTTTTTTAACTTTAAAAATAAAGTTTATAGCAAATTGTATTTTATCAAGAATGTTTTCAAAAAGTTTTAGGTCATCCTTTACAACTAAGTTATAAATATGGCACGCACATCTTATATGAAAATGATCAGGAAAAGATGGAGTTAATTGAACTTTTAAAAGTCTTATAGCATAATCATTAGAAGTAGCATTATCTAATGTAATAGTCATAGTTTTATCAATTATTTCATAATAATCACAAATTTCATGAATATTTTGTGCAATAAAAGTTTCAGGGTGCCTATCATCAATATATTTATATGCTAAAATATATTTTTGCATAGACCAATTATGATCTATCCAATGACATATTACAGTTAAATAATTATTAACGTTAGTACTACGGCCTATGTCAGAAGTGATAGCCATTTTGCCATTAAAATGATACAATGCATAACGTAAATATTGTTGATATTCATGCGCAAATTTAAAAATATATCTTCTAACAGTTGATCTAGGAAAACCGTTAAAAGCAGGATTATATGTTTCTCGAATGTAATGAATAAAACCAGGAGAGGAAGAAAATGAAAAAGGCAAACCCTCCACCGCAACTATTTTTGCCATATTTTTCCTATTTAGGACCAAAAATCCCCCCTCCCCCCCCCCCTTCGTCGAGTTAATTTGACTATGTACTTGGTCGGGGACACTATGTGAACCTTGTCCCGACTCAGATGGCATTGGCACACCCGATTGTTTTAGCATGGTATTGATTCCACCTAGTTGTGTGCTCACCTTGTACATGTCTCAGTAAACCTCCTGTCCCACCTTGACCTTTTCCGGTTTTAAGTTTATAAATATTTTTATAAATTTTACATCTAACTACTTGATTCTCTTGGTCCCTATCAAAAAAATCTCATGCAGTTGATTTTAATTTTCATTGTGTGGGGTCTCGACTCATATTAGGGGGAATAGGAGGCATTCCAGTTTCAATTTGAGGTTGAGACTCAGTCTGAGCTTGAGGTTGAAGTGCACTAGTGGGTGTGTCATTATCGTCAAAATTAAAGTCTGGTCAAAATGCAGAATATACCTCATCATCTAATGGTATATCATTAAAAAAAAATAGTTTCATTTATATGAGTGAAATCAATCAAATCATCGGGACTAGGAATAAGATTAATAGAAGAAGTATCATTACCCTTGTTACCCCTACTAGAAGAAGCACACGTACCCTTAATCATACGTCCAAAGCGTTCCATTATAATTATGCAAATAAATAATTAAAATAAATAAAATTAAGTGTGATAATTAAAATTAAGTAACAATAATAATTTAAAGAAGGAACGAAGGTACCAAACACCGACGTAACGTCGACGTGTAATCGAGGTTGAAAATTGAAATTTTGCTCGATGGATGATCCTCAAGCTAGTTGTCAACTTCACTCCCAATTTTTGAACTTTGATATAAATAAGCAAAAAAATTATAATATTTATAGGCAATGTAAAATTGTAGAGAGATAAATTGAGAGATTAAAGAAATGGTAGGAAAAATGAAGAGAAAAATGAAGTATTTATAGTTGAGAAATATGGTTAAAGTGTAAATATACTAATTTAGGGGTTAAAATAAATATTAAGAGGATAGGGGGTTTATAGGGTGGGGAGGCCAAGATGGTCGTTATAGCCGTTGTTGTAACAACTATTTTTGCAAAGGGAGAGGGGGGTCGGGTTGGGGCGGGTCCTATCGGCATCGGCATCGGGACGGGCGGGACGAGCCCAGGTCCCGTCCCGAGTTTGAACCCCGGAACCAAATTTTTTTAGGGGGATCGGGACGGGGCGGGGATCGGCCTGTGCCGGATCGGGATCGGACCGATCCAGCCCACTGACCAGTCTTAGTTCAAACGGCCTAAAAAATTGCGACCTAGCTCTATCCGTATAGCTGTAATACCCTTTTAACTTAATTGTCACAAGTTAACATAAGTTAGCCTTAAGTCACACATCATCTCACAAGTATATTTCGTTTGTTAATAATATCAACTCACATAATTCAACATACTCTTGAAGAATATGCTTGCTATGAAGAATTCAAGCTAGTTCAGAAACAAAAGTCAACAAAACCCAACTTGGCCCTTCTGCCCAAGCATTACCTTACACCACCACAAATTGTATATTACTCGTACTCATTAAAATATTTGTCTCAAAATACTTATCATTTTAGAAAATAAATAAAACTAAGTAGTTTTTTTTAATTTTACTCATTGTATCAATTACATCATTTAAGAGAGAGTACATTATTGATGAAGTTGGCCTAAATATATACTTTCTCTGTCCCATATTAGATTTTCACATTTCTAAAAATATCCGTCTCAAAATATTCCCTCCGTCTCAAATTATTTATTGTCGTTATTAAAAATAATTATCTCAAATTATTTATCGTTTTAGAAGTTCAAGGCATAATGAATTGTTTTTTATTCATTTTACCCTTTGTCATTAATGAAGATGACACATAAATAAAGTAAATATTTAAAGAAAATAGATTATAACTTAGACATAAATAAAAGTAAAGTATGTAAAATATCCTTCCTAATTAATATTTATTAAGGAGCGTGTAAATCAAAAAGCAACTAATAATTTGAGACAGAGGAAGTACTTGTCAATTTACAAAATCAAGATATAATTAATTATTTTTTTTCTATTTTGTGCTTAACATCAATTGCTATTGAAAGCAACTAATATATTGATTAGAATGTAATTTATTGGAGATAGATAAAAATAATGTAGTAAAAATGCACATTTACTAAGAGGGTAAAATAGTCAAAATATTTCTCTTATTAATACACTCGTGTAAATGAAAAATGCGATAACTATTTTGAGATGTAAGGAGTAGTATCTAGGAGGCGGTGAGGGTGGTAAAAAATTACACATACATATAAGGTAATTTTTTATCTTTTATTACATATATAGATTTGAACCCCTAAACACAAAATTAAGGTTGACTAGTGGCTCCAAATTCAAACTCTAAACACTACATTTTTATTTTTGAACCCTCTTACTGATAATCATGAATTCGTAGTACAAATTGTATTTTTTTTACATATCAAAATAAGATTCAACTGAATTGACAAATCCCGCAGACGATCGATGCATGATAATTTTCACATTACGATCACTATATCTGATACAAAGATTAGTATAGGAAACAGCAGAACCAATACAAAAAAAAAAAATGCCTGAGGTGACGTCACTTCCGCCGGCGAAAATCTCCACCAATATAGAGAAACTAAAATCACGAAGGAACAATAACAGTGCGCATCATATCCTTGAACTCGAAGAAATCAACACGGCCATCATGATCCTGATCAACCGAAGAAATCATCATCTCAACTCGATCAATTTCACTTCCTTCCGGCAATCCAAGTTTCTCTAACACCACCTGCAATTCCTTTGCCGATATAAAACCATCACCGTTCTCATCAAACACACCGAACGCTTCCTTCAGATCCGATTCATCTTGCTCCGGATCGGCCTGATCCAGTCCTATCTTATCTTCATATTTTGACCCGAAAAAAACGTCGTTGAGTGAGCGATGTAGAGCTTCGAAATCTTCGAATTTAAGTCCGGTGTTTTCTGGTTTGATGTATGATCTAACTATGGATTCAATATCCGATAGATCGGCGTCTAATCCGAGCAAGTTGAGGGCTTGGCTGAGTTCGTCCATGCTGATCAAGCTGTCGTGGTTTCTGTCGAACACGTCGAAGATCCGGCGAAGACGAATGGAGTTCAGGCTCGGGCTTCGAAGACGAAACGACGATGATGATGAAGGCTTCCTGGTAATGCTTCGTTTACATTCGTCCTTGTTATCACCGGAAACTGATCCCATTGGATTGTTCTAGCAAATAAAATATCGATCGATCTACGGGCAATTAGTACGTTTTGTTTTCCAAATTTTGGGAAGAAATGAAAGGGGAAATTGAGACGGTACGGAGATGAGGATGTGAATAAATATAGTAGGAGGAGCAGTTACAGTGTGGATATGGGAGAAGATGAAGTGATACCGCACATTTGACCTAGTCTGATGTGCAATAATGCGTACAATAGAGAACATGACAAAATTAGTTGATTATTTTGTACGGTAGATTCAAAATAGTCCTTTAACTACGCACTGACGCATTTTTTATCTTTTAAATTTATCAAAAGTTCACTTTTCTAATCTGTCAAATATTACCCATTTTTGGGGGGTTAGATTTAATGAGAATTATAAAAAGGAAAATTAGCGGCAACTCATATTTTGAGGTAATTTCTGCTATTTCTATTTATTTCTATAGTTTAATATATGCAACTTTTTGAAGGATAAATTATGCAACTTTTTTTTGGTCAAAACTCGAAACTAAAATATTTTTATTTCAACCAAGTATATTTGTACAAAGCCTGCTCTTTGGACTATAGAGACAGTTTCCTCAACCAAACCTGTATGAAGCAAATCTATGCAAACCAAGTTACTGTCCACTAGCTGAATTCCACCTTCCATAAAGGGTAAATCCAACTAGTTTCATCCAGACTTGCAGTTGCCTATTAACATGGAAAGCTATTCAACTATGGTAAGCTGTCATGCCATTTATAGTAGTTTTGGCATATAATATGAAGTTGTAGAGCAATTTCTCTAGTTATATCTTTGCTACTCCTACTGATTTACTGGAATCTTCTATCATTTCTTTTTCTCCAAACCCGATCGATAGTAGCTGTAAAAACAAATTCCAGAATAGCCCACTTAGGATTCTTGTTGTTCACTCTCTTTGGCATCCGTTGGACCTCATTAATCCAGTCCCCTATTTGTCTCCTAATACCCATCCAATGCAGCAGGGTCTGCCAAATGAACCTGGAATATGTGCACTCAAAGAATAAGTGATGGTGGGTTTCTGCAGTACCAGTAGTACATAGCTTGCATACTGGATCCACTTGTATTCCCTATTTAGCAAGTCTATCAGTTGTAGCCAATCTATTTTGGACTGTCACCTAAAGAATGAATTGTTGTCTGAGGATTGCACCTTTAAGTAGAAGTAGTGATTTTCGATGAACTTTTGGGTGTTGAGGGATAGAAGCAGTGTAAGCTTGTTTAATACTGAATTTTCCCCCAGTTGAGAACCTGTTAAGTTCTTCAATATCCTGCATCCATTTTCTAGCATCAAACAATTTTCTTACCAACCATGTAGCTTGCTTTGGTGTGTTCATGTCTTGAAGATTTCTGCCCTTTATGTAATGCAAATGAATTCACAATACCCATAGCTTGTCTTTCTTCTTTGCAATAGCCCATAGAAGCTTGCTGATGGCAGCCTTATTCCACAACTCAAACTGAATGATGTTTAGGCTACCAATAGATTTAGGTTGACAGAGTTTCCTAAGCAATGAGAGCTTTTTTTGCATATCAAAGATAATTCCTGCATATAGCAGTGACCGTCTTGTGGATTTTCTTGGGTAGGAGAAAGATTTATTGCATCTCAAACAACACTCTTAATGAGCTGTAATCTGCCTGAGTATGAGAGCAGTTTGAAAGTCCAACATTTGA
This sequence comes from Anisodus tanguticus, assembly GCA_034509755.1. NCBI lineage: Eukaryota > Viridiplantae > Streptophyta > Magnoliopsida > Solanales > Solanaceae > Anisodus > Anisodus tanguticus. The sequence goes on along the minus strand of CM067557.1, from coordinate 33,365,969 downwards.
TCTTTGAGATCATTTTATCTACTAGTGGCATGCACTGATGGATAGATAATTTCCTGGAGGATAGTGGGACTCCCAAATATTTAAAAGATAAAGCACTAAGCGTGAAATGCAACTCATCAATCAGTTGTTGCCTAACTTGATCTTGGGCTCCAGCAATGTATACATTACTATTCTCCATATTTGCCTTGAGTCTCGACACTGCTGAAACATGTTCAAAAGATTGCATCATAAGCTTATCTGATTCAATATCTTCCCTGCAACACATCAGGAGATCATCAGCAAAACAAACATGAACAATCACATTTAGGGTGGTACTTAAAGGTAGGACACTGTTGGAGTTCCTTCAGAGATCTATTGAGGTATTCCATCACTAGCACAAACAGATAGGGGGATATAGTATCCCCCTGTCTCAGCCTCTTTTTTGCTGCAAACTTGGGAGTAAGTACCCCATTGATCAATAAAGAATAGCTGACAGTTGTTACACACTCCATGATCCAATTCACCATTTAGAGCAGTAAGTAAATACCTTAGAAAACTCCACTCAACTGAATTATATGCTTCTTGATAACACATTTGGGTGATACTGCCTTCTGATTATAACTTTTGAAGAGCTCATGAGCCAGAATCACATTATCCAGGATGTTCCTTCCTTCAATAAAGGCAGATTGAGAAGGGCCAACAAGATAATCTACCATTGCTTTTAGTCTAGCAGTCATAGCTTTGGCTATAATCTCGTACATAGTAGAACAACATGTCATCGGCCTGAACTCCTGCACATAAGTGGGGTTTGTCACTTCAGTGTGACTGTTGTGTAATTTACCTCTTTCAGTAGTTTCCCTTATTCAAAGAACTGGCTCACTACATCTATGACATCCTCCCCCACTATTTCCCAATTCTGTTGAAAAAAATCAACTGAATATTCATCCATCTATCCCAGGTGCTTTATCAGGTGGAAGATCATTAACAGCTTGAATGATCTCCTGTCTGGTAACTGGAACTATCAGTTGTTGTTGTTGACTCAGAAATAAGCAAGGTCTATCCTTAGCAATATTAATATCTATACTAGGTAGTACTTGGGCAGATTCACCAAGTAGGCCCTGAAAGAAATCTTTAAATTCTTGTTGGATAAGCCTGGGATCAGTGAGTCTTGGTTTTGGTCATTACAGATGCTTGAGACTTTGTTCCTGGAGTGTCTAGCTTTAAGTTGAGCATAGAAATATTTAGAGTTCCTGTCCCCAAGAGTTATCCATGTAGCTCTAGATTTCTGTCTAAGCACCCTTTCCTATGTAGTATCCCATTTTTCAATCTGCACATAGAGATTCCTTTCCTCCTCTATGAGTTATTGGTTAAAGTGATCTTCATTTAGGTTCTCTTATATATCATTCAATCTCTTTTTAAGCTCTAGCAACCTTATTTCAATGGTTGGGAACTCCCTATGCATACCCCTAGTGTACAATTCCAACGGTTGTGGGAGCATATAGCATGCCTCAATGCCATCATAGGTTAGGAACCATGCTGTAGTTTCCCAGTGCCCAGTCTATCAAACTATATATTCTCTCACCTGCATCTCTTTTGTTACTCCATGAGTAATTATTGCTAGTCCTATTTAGAATTCCCAACCCTAAATCCTCAACACAATCTTGGAAATTAGTCAGTTCTGCTTAATGTACTGGTGCTCCATTAATTCTATCTTTCACTGTGAGATAACTGTTAAAATCACCTACAATCAACCATGGTCCATTCACAGTAGTATTGAACTCTCTCAACTGAGTCCAGACTCCAGAGTGGTACTCTATCAGCTTTGGTATGAAGGCCATAAACAAAAGTAACCATAGTGGCAAATGTGGAATTCCTATCCTTTACTTGACATTGCATAGTTTGACTAGATTACTTTAGTACTAGGAGATCCATATTTGCATTTCATATTATCCAAGTTCTGTCATTTATAGCAGTACCATAGTTACACGCATAATTCCATCCTAGGCCAAGGAATTTTTGGATCTTTCTTGTTTTATTCTGCCTGGCCTTAATTTCATAACAGCCCAACAGGTCAATCTTATTCTTTATTAGAAACTCTTTCAACTCTCTTTTGTTTAAAGGACATATTAAGTTGTCTAATCTTCCATGAGCAAACTAACATGTGGGAGGATGAGGTTTGGGGACATTTTTCTTATCCCCTTGTAAATGAGGATCAACATTGAGGACAATCTTTTGAAGAGCTTGATCCTGCTCTTGGATCTTTAGATTTCCTCCCATTTACATTCTTCTGGCCAACTCATCTAGATCAATTCTGTATTGGTCCTTGTATTTGTGATAAACAACAGGTTGCTTACCATTGTTGACCTCAACAGGTTTGTTGGGAGCCTCTTGCACCTTGTTAACTCCTGTTTCCATGGCAGGTCTAGCATCAGGCAAACTAGTCTCAGTCATATGCTTGGAGTACCATTCCTTCTTCTCTTTAGCCTTATTTTATTTCATTTCTTGCGAGTTTGAGGTTTCTCAGGAGGTTTCACAAGTTCTCTACATGTTCCAGTAATGTGCCCAAAGTGATTACAATCTTGGCAAAATTTTGGTTTCCAATCGTAGTCAATAACCTGGTACCAAATGCTTCCATCCGGCATCTCAATATACATTTCATCTGGCATGTCCTGAGTAATGTCCATCTCAATTAACATACGAGCATACGATATACGTTGACATTGTGCCGTACGTCGATCAGTGCACAGAGATTTGCCTAGGTAGCTGCCAATTCGACCTAAGTTTTCCTCTGCCCAACAATGAACTGGCAGCTCTGGGAACATAAGCCAACTCACATAGATTCATTATCAATTTGAAAGTTAGGGGGTTCCACTCCTTCAAAATCATAGGGAAATTATTGAATGTATATGCCCCATTTTGCAGTACCTCATATTTATCATCTTCACATGAAAATCGAAAGATAAAGTATCCATCATCATGAAGAAGTACCTTAGGTGTATCAACAAAGGTCCAGACTCCATATACGAACTTCAATATCTCCTTGAATGCTGGATTTCCGCCAATCATGTATCCTATCAGCGATATTTCCCACTTTTGGCACTGCTTCTCAAGTTCCTTTGGATTGAGCTCGACGACTTTGAGGCCATCTCTGACCTTAGGTTGGTAGAATTTCAGTTGCATACCTTGATTTTTCTTTTGATCTCCCCTCACCACCTCAGCTAATGACTTGCCCTTTTCCTCAGTCCCCGCTGAGTAAGTTAATTTGCGGGCCGCTACTGTTGGATTTGTCTCCGAGGGTTCAGGGATTACAGATACAACACTAGGTTGAGGCTGTAGCACCATGGGGGCACTCCCCATCCCCGGCTTGTAGTGAAACAATTGCGTAGGGGCTAGTGGTTGCTAGATTCCAGTTTCCGGTGTAATCATTCGAGTTGCTACCGTAGAATCCGATGGTGGTGTGGGTTGAGCTGGAGGTGGAGGCGGAGGATCCGTTGGGAACCGTCTCCAATGAGCCATGGCGTCCTTGCTAAACGTACGCCTGCAACTTTAGTGTCTAATCATATTTTTCTTAGTGTTTATGGTTAAATCCTTTTTTGTTATTACAAGTGAAAACTAAATATGTTTTAACTTTTGACAAATTTAAGAATTAAAATAATTTAGTAAATACTTAAGGGATTATTTTGAATTTACCCTCTGACATAAAGGAGTAATTTTGTCATTTTCTCCATGCGATGCCTTTCGTTTTAAAATTCACAACTGCTGCATGCAGTAAACCTCCCTTGTCAATTTGGTGGAAAAGAAAATTAATTTTCTTTAAGGAATCAAGAAACTAATTATTTTTGTTTCAAATTTATATTTGCTTCAATAAATTATTTAAAAAGTCTGGCTAGAGATAAAGAATAATTGGCTGAGAGATAAACAAAAACAATAGGTTAGTCATATCTTTACTTTAAGTTAAACGATAAACACAAGATAGAGAGGAATTACTTATTTTCTTTTAGAGAGTAACTGTAAGGTGGGTTCTAGTCCTAGTTTGAAAAATAAGAAATGATTCATTGACCATATCATATCAATGTAATGAGCTTTGAATTCTGCGATGGCGTGCACAATGCCAAAAGAAATAAGCATATGTTTTTCTTGCATTGCTACTGAATCATTAGATACTATTATTCCCTTTCGTTTGCCTGTTTTATTCGCCGTTTCTGTATGTTGCAATTAGAAGATGTATACTCAGAAAGTGAGTGCTCCAGTCCAGTTGGTGTCTTAAAGAACCAGTCCTCCTTTTGTTTCCCTTAGACACACTATTTAAGTATTTATTGAAGGAGATACTCCCTCCGTACATTTTTACTTTTCATGTATATTAAAAATAGTTATATATATTTTACTTGTTCGATTTAGAAAACAAAAAGATAATTTACTTACTTCATATATATTTTATCTTTATTATTAATTATTGCGATAAAAATTTCAAAACATTCTTAGTGTCTGCACAATCAGGGTGGCTCAACACTATTGGTGGTTTAAAGGCCGACTTCGATGAGATGCTTTAATATTTTTGTTTTAAATTTTTTTTGTATAATATGTAGTTTTTAGTTAAAATTAAATTTTTTAGCTTTTTGAGATGCAAAGTTAGTGAGGATCCAAAAACTAAAAGTGAACACTCTCCTATATTTTTTTTTCTTTATTATTTGTTAAAATTTATCAAGAGCTCCTTTTTGGGATTGTATCAAAGCTTCATTTTTTCTTTTTCTTTTAAGTTTTGAATAACCCGATTCAAATTTTCTAGTTGACATATTAAATTTTTAATAGTGAGAAAAGAATAATATATGTCCATGCAATAGAAATATCAAGCACGATAAATTTTAATTGAAAAAATAATACTCCTATAAAAAAAATAAAGAAATAGAACCTTATTCAAGTAACTTGATCTCAAAATAAGAACTTATTGCTTCATAAACTTTCAATAATGTTTGATATCCAAAAAAAAGCATATCAATAATTTCTTTTGTCGCACACTTTTGACTTTTTCTCTTGCTTGTTTCAAAAATAATATTGTTAAAAAGAATTTTTTGTAGCTTAAAGGAACAAAGATAAATATAAAATCTTGAATGAATAAAGGAGATATAAAATAAAACGAAGTTTACGTTGATGTTTTGGGAAAGGAGCGATTTTTGGATAGCTCAAAAAAGGAGATGAAAAGTCACTTTCATTGAAAAGGTAAAAAGAAAATTTAATGGTTACTTTTCACTTTACTTTCATAAATTATTTGTTTTACACCTTCCAAGCTTATTTTGAGGCCCTTTTTATGTCAAATCAAAGTACAAAAAGTAAAAAATACATTCATTTTTAGTAAAAATTTATAGTACTTTTTTTTCTTTTTTAAACAAAAGTTTATACTATTATAACTCTTGTGGTATAAAATGAAGTCTTCAAAAGTTGAAGGCCCAAAGCGCAAGCTTCAACAGCTTTATCCAAAGGCCACCCATGTGCACAACTATTTATGCATTTCAATATGTGCAATTGTGAGACATTTTTGGATATAGAGACTCAATAATTAGTTATTGGACATTATAAGCAGTGACATAATTTTTACGATTAAAATAATAGTGACTGCTTAAGAGATAACTTCAAGCCTTCAAATAATTCTTACGTTTGGATGTAGTCTTGATTAATGGAGAAAACATGATAGATATGGATTAGTTGGTCATAAATCTAAGGGCTTTTAAAAATATAAAAATTTGGGGGGTAATATTTAAAATTTTCAAAAACGCCAATGGATAGATCTTAGTTGCGTAGGGCTGGCAATGGATCGGAGGTGGATCGGGTGGAGCTCAATCCGCCTCCACCCGCCAACGATCCATCCACCACCCGACCCATCCATCACCCTATTTTTTTTAATCCACACCCGATCCACCCATCATCCACAGGTGAATTGGGTGCTTTGCGATTGTAAAATTCTGGAACCCAAGACAATTATGGAACCCCAAAAAGCAGATTGTAAAATTCAACACCAAACTCCGTCCAATCCACTGTAAGAAACTGAAGGGCAATCCTTCTAAAAATCTCTTTGTCATATAAAATAGGCAGTATTTTATAATAAAGAAATACTGAACCACACTATGAAGAATGAAGAAGCCTTTAAGAAACTCAGCTCTGGAGACCACTGAACTTTGTCTTCTAAATCCAAGCTTAGATAAGACGATCACAAATATGGAAGAGGAACCACATGAAAAAGGCTTTCTTTAATACAATTTGATGAAAACTTAATTAGCTATATAGTTATAAAATACAAGTACACAACATGTTCCTGACATAGTACTATATAGTTATAAAATACAAGGTACACAACATGTTCCTGACATAGTATATTCAAGGACAACTACTGAACTATAAGGCAGAGACAAAGTAACAATCTCATAACTAAGCCGTTAACAAAATACATACAGCTTAAGACTCTTCTATGAAAATTTTCTGAATGAGCAAAGAAAACTGGCAACTAACTAAGAATTAACTAGGCAAAGACCATTTTTTCTGAGAATGTCCTAAAATGGAGAGCAAACAAGAGCAAGGAGCAACTGATGAAATAAACTAAACTAAACCCCACCTGAATTTCAAAAAGAAAACAAAACAAAATAACCATGTGAGCCAACTCCTTTCTTGCTTCTTCTTGACTAAAGACATGGTTTTCTAGACTTAAGCTTGAATTTTGTCTACGATTAACCGACAATAATTTTTACGTATATCACCCTTCATGTGTTTTTTAGTGCATCTATGATCAAGATTGTCTTTCAAATGAGAAGTCTCATTCTTACTATTGCCCGAAAATAACAACTTACAGAGCAAACATCTAGCCTTTTGTTCACCATTTGATTACCGTCTTCTCGAAGTGATTTCACACTTCTGATTTAAGTCTCCTGGGCTGACGTAGAGGTGACGGTCCCATTTCTTCTTCTCCCTCTCCTTGTTGAGGTTGAGTAGTTAGACGAGAAGGCATTGAGACTGAGATTTCAGGAGACAACGGAGAAGGGGAGAATGAGACAGACTTGGAGCCAGCACTACTATCTCTCGTGTCCATCACTGTCATACATTAACATTACAAAAAATAATTAGAAAGCCTCTTTTTTAATAAGTGTTTTCACTTAAATTGACAATTCAGTTAGAACAACACAACCTAAACAATTAGAATTCCTGAATTGACCAAGAGAAAAACTCATGCATCAAAAATATAACTATCTTTTTTTTTCAAGACCACATATTTTTAGTAAATTGATTTAAATTATGTTGAATGTTGGTAATTTCTACAAAAAAAGTTGAATAGTTACAGCCGTAACCTTAACTACGGAGAAATAACAGATTCAGAAACTCTAGGGGGTCATTATATGTCAAAAGGAATAAAAAAAAGTAATCAATAAACAAACAAATACAGAACAAAACTCACACTTGTTGCCAAACCTTTTTTGCTGCTGATGAGACACTGCCCTATTGGTATGAATATGCTAAAAATGCACAAAAACACCTCCAAATTTATCGTTTCCTGGTCTATCATCACTAAAATAACTTAAAGTCTTGAATTTTAGTACTATTACCTCAACAATATTGGGTGAAGAGTGAAGACGAGCGAGGATTTTACCTTATGTGGTGGCGATTTGCCGCATTAAATATTCAGGAGGACTTGCCATTTCTGGCCGGAGCACTATCATTATTGGGTGAAGAGTGAAGACGTTGAAGAGAGTGAAGACGCTGAAGAGAGCGAGGCCGCTAGGGTTTAGGAGATTTGGGTGAAGACTGAAGAGTAAGGCTGAAGTTCTGAACGGCTGAAGAGTGAAGAGAGGGTTGTGATCTTTTGTTTGACCAAGTGAGAAACTGAGTAGGGATTAAGGAATTAGGGATTTTAAGTAGTATTGGACTGTGATCTTTTGGGCCTTACAATAAGTTAAGAGAGGGGTGGATTGAAAATAATTAATTTATAACGGGTGAATGGGTGGGTCGGGTGGTGGGTTAGATGTATGTCCACCCGAATCCGTCACCCGATTAAAATCCATGTTTTGTCGAATTTTCGTCCATATAATCGGATCGGGTGGATCGGATATCCATCGGGTTATGATGAAATTGCCAGCTCTATGGCTGAGACACAAGCTTGAGCTAAAATTTGGAATTTGAAGATTTATTTTCAAAATCTGTCAAAATTTTATGATCAAACAAAAATTTGAAAAAATATGCTCCCAAAATTTATGGTCAAATGAGAGCTTTTATAAATAAATAAAAATTACACGGGGATAAGAGAAGGAGAAATGGGTGAGGGGTTACAAGGTGGGGAATCGAATCTCACCAACAAGGTGAAAGTTCAAATATTCAACCAACTGAGCTACTAAGATCCTCCAAATTAAATCATTAGATGACTTAATATTAATTAGGGTGATATAGTAAAATTATGATTCTATTTATGATTTCTTGAGGGATGTGTCAAGTCAATATAGGGCAAGAAAAAATGGAGGAAGGAAATATTACATATAACTTAGACGGTCTTTCAATAAATAATACAAGTCAGTGTAGTTAAGTTTATTTAACTAATACAGTTAGATTGGTCAGAGATTAGTCTGTTAGGTGTCATTACACATTGTGTAAGTGCAACACTTACCTCAGTGATTTATCAGTTTCATAATAAAAATAAACATTTAATCTTGTGTCATATTCATCCAAGTACGTGTCAACCTCCATCTTGACAAATGAAATAGGACATGCATGTTCAAATTCAGACATACTCTAAATTTCATTTCTTTTAGCATTTCGATTTCACTTGAACATTAGTATCATACATTTTTTTTCCTTTTTTCATGTTTTTCCTTTAGAAGTAAATAATCAGTAGTACTTAATGACATTTTGACAATTTAGATTATTATCAAAATCATACAAGCCATATATCATGATACAATAATTACAACTCGAATCACATCAAGGAAACAAATTAGAAATTGATTACACTAAAAAAATCTCAAGGTGAATCCCCAAATAAATCCAAATTTACAAAATCCTAGATGTATTCTTAGTTAAAAGTCCAAGAAAAAAACCGAGTGAACACTACTAAGAGTCTCACATCGAATATGGAATGAAAACATGGACTTGAACAATCCTCATCCTACAAGCTAACTTTTGGGGTTGAGTTAGGCCCAAGATCCATTATTTTACGTGGTATCAGAGTCAGGCTCATTCTAATTCTTTGTTCATTAATGTTGGGCCCCCAAATTATATTATACACACTCCAGTTAACAAAGTCTGGGCGTGCGGGGGAGTATTAAGAGTCCCACATCGAATATAGAATGAGAACATAGACTCCTTATATGAACTTGGACAATCCTCACCCTACAAGCTAACTTTTGGGTTTGAGTTAGGCCCAAAATTCATTTTTTACAAACACCTCAGCTAATTTGTTTATAGTATATTCTCAGATAAATATATCCCAATGTAAATATATCCCCATGTAAATATATCCCCATGTAAATTCTTAGAAAAATATACTCAAATGAATCCAAAATTAAAAGACGTATCTTGCTCAGACCAATAAATAGAGCTGAGGTTATAGTTAAAGTCGCTAATAGAAAATCGAAATAACTAGTTATAGTAAGCATGACAGGGCTAAATTAAATGAAATATGTTCTTTTTATACATATGTTTAGAAAACACTTACCTAAGTTTTCATTTTTGCAAAATAGGAGGATAGACAAAAAAAAAAAAGATGATAGAGAATCCGTTGAGAAGTTTACATGTATCTAAGGTATCTATTCTTACTCAAGGTATCTATTCTTACTATAATACTTTATTTTAATTGTATCGCACTACGTATCATTTGATAATCCTCAAAATCTTCCATCTTTGGTTCAAATCGAATTTCAAATGAAAGAAATCGAAAGATAATTACAGCCAGATAGCTCGCAACAACACACCTTTCTATATCCACTTATCTTTATTTATGCACTTGCTCATGATCATGGTTTAAATAGAAATAGGCAGATTTTGTTGAAAAATTCATATTATAGCAATCATTTAGTTTCCTAATTGTGAAATGTTTAATTACTCGAATGTATCAACAAAATCATTTTCTTATTTCTACTAATGAAGTAATGATTCTAACAAAAATACATTTTTGGCGGTGCAACAAGAGTTTATATTTCAAATGATATCAGAGGGAAAATATATTCCTATGTAAGTCCGCAAGAAAACATCCTTAGATACATCCACAAGTACAAACATTTCAAGAAAGTTCTTAGACAAACATTTTCCCAGAAATCCCAAGAAAAAAATTCTCAAGAAATCCGCAGGTAATGATATCCCTAGGTAAATCCCCATAAACAAATTTTCAAGTAAATTGATATCTACAAAACTCCCCGGCAAAATCTTCAAGTGCAAATATCCCCACGTAACAATTCCCACGAAAATACCTAGATAAAGTACCTAGGAATTTTCTTCAAATAAGCAAAGAAAAATAGTTTTTCATTTCTTCCCGTATACCTCGGAACTCACCTGTGGAAATAACTCGCCCATACTATTTTTAGCTACATCCGCGAATGTTATTTTCACGCTTAATTCTGTCAAATTTACTTGCCAAGTTTCTGTAAAAAATTAATTTACAGGTAATATTTTGACATTCATGATTTTTAGAGTTGTCACATGAAAATATGCAAGAATTACCTGGAACAAAGAATTTCAAATCATACTAATATGCGCAATATTATTTTATAGTCTCTATAGTTTAATTTTTGTTGTTATGTGTCATTTAGTGTACTTTATTTAGCTTATTTACATGCGCTACTTACTATTTACTTTTTTAGAATGCGCTATCATGACTTACTCACTTTTGATACCAGCATTTTCATAGTGTAATGTTTTCTTTAGGGAGTACTACCTGACTTTTATTAATTTGGGTGAATTCGCTTCAGTTATTTGATCAACCTACCTACTCTAACGCTCTACCCAATAGGCTGCCTACTTAACTACCTACCTGATTAATTAATGTATTTTGGCACATATCATCTACTTCTACTCATCTTTCACTTTGTTTCCACCCGTTTTGCATGGTGATTCTACGTATATGTATCCTTGGAATTTATTACTTTCTATACGTCTCAAAATAGTTGTCATGTTTTTCATTTATACGGCCGTAAAGAAGCATTAATAAGGTAGCACTCCCTATTTGTCTTACTTTTCTTTTTAATATGTTTCAAAAAGAATGTCTCTTTCCTTTTCGGGCAACTCTTTAACTCCAACTTTCCACATGACATGTTTAGGACCACAAGGTTAAAGAACATTTTGGTACACGTCTTTAATTTAAGACCACAAGATTCAGAAGTCTTCTCTACTTTTTAAAATTGTGTCAAGTCAATAAGACATTTTAAAACAAAGAGTAGTATTTTATGTATTTTACCCTCTTAAAATATTTCACCATGTTATCTCTCCTGAATTCAGCCAACAATCTCACAAGCCAAACAATTTCAGCAACCAACTGTCGGAGTACCCTATGCTCAGCCTCCGCAGAAGAAAGAGCAATAGTGGCATGTTTCTTTGATTTACAGGAAACAGGACAGTCATCAAGAAAGAGAACATAACCACTGACAGACCTTCTACTAGAAGAACATCTAGCCCAATCAGAATCACAATACCACATAAGAGAAAAATCAGAAGAATTGATAAAAAAAAAGACCCAAATATGAGGTACCAAACAGATATCTGAGAACATGTAGAACTACTTCATAATGAGGAATTCTAGGTTGAGAGATGAACTGACTCAAGTGTTGAACACTAAAGAACATGCCAGGTCTGGTGTGTTGGAGAAAGCTCAATTTGCCAACCAACTTTCTGTACAAAGAAGCATCAGGTAAAAGATCCCTTAAATCAACTGAAAGGTGGACATGAAAATCCAAGGGAGACACCATTGAGGAAACATCAGAACAATTGAACTCATGCAAAAGTCCAGTGAGGAATTTTTTATGAGTCGCAAGAATCTGCTGTAGGAATCTAAATATTTCACCATGTTATCTCTCCTGAATTCAGCCAACAATCTCACAAGCCAAACAATTTCAGCAACCAACTGTCAGAGTACTCTATGCTCAGCCTCCGCAGAAGAAAGAGCAATAGTGGCATGTTTCTTTGATTTCCAGAAAACAGGACAGTCATCAAGAAAGAGAACATAACCACTGACAGACCTTCTACTAGAAGAAGGTCTAGCCCAATCAGAATCGCAATACCACATAAGAGAAAAATCAGAAGAATTGATAAAAAAGACCCAAATATGAGGTACCAAACAGATATCTGAGAACATGTAGAACTACTTCATAATGAGGAATTCTAGGTTGAGAGATGAACTGACTCAAGTGTTGAACACTAAAGAACATGCCAGGTCTGGTGTGTTGGAGAAAGCTCAATTTGCCAACCAACTTTCTGTACAAAGAAGCATCAGGTAAAAGATCCCTTAAATCAACTGAAAGGTGGACATGAAAATCCAAGGGAGACACCATTGAGGAAACATCAGAACAATTGAACTCATGCAAAAGTCCAGTGAGGAATTTTTTATGAGTCACAAGAATCTCCTGTAGGAATCTAAATATTTGCAAACCCCGAAAAATAATGTGCCTGACCTAAATCCTTGATCTTAAATTGTGTATCTAAGAAAGATTTAAAGGAAGTGATCTCATCCATGTCATTCCCAGTTAGGAGAATATCATCTACATAGACAGCTACAACAGTAAAAGAGGGTCCTTGAGAAACAAAAAATAGTTATTTTTGCTAGAATGATAACCCTTAGATAATAAGGCAGAAGAAAGCTTATGCTTTCTTGACATACCACTGCCTAGAAGTTTGTCTCAACCCATATAGGGACTTATTAAGTTTACAAACTAGAGTGGAAGAGGAAGAATTGCAAACCAAGGGGCACTTTCATAAAAACCTCTTCATCAAGGTTATCATGCAATAATGCATTGTTGACATCTAATTGATGAATTTCTCATCCATTCTTAACAGAAACAAACGACGGACATTTTATAGTGGTAAATTTTACAACTGGGAAAAAAGTTTCAGTAAAATCAACCCCTTCTTGTTGTGTGTCACCCCTTATCACTAACTGACCTTGTATCTCTCAATTGTACCATCAGCCTTTTATTTTATTTTGTACACCCATTTGGAGGAAATTGCTTTCTTACTAGAAGGAAGAGGGACAATGTCATATGTATTATTGACCTCCAAAGCCTGAAATTTCATAAGACATAGCTTCCTGCCATGCGGGGTTAGAAACGTCTTGATGATATAATTGAGGCTCAATTAAAGCATGGTTAGTAGAAGTAGTAGAATCCTTAGAGACAGAAGCATTATAACATATGTAGTGTTTTTAGTAGGAAGGAGGAACAGTGACTTTGGAAGATTTTCTCAAAGCTAGTGTAGGGAAAGAATCAGGACTAGCAAATGAAGAAGAATTAGAAGAAGTAGGAGGAGAAACAAGAATGAGGCCATCAGAAGGTGAAGTAGAAGAGGAACCAAAAGGAAAAGAGGTAGTCTGGGAAATGGGGAAAATATCAGTAACATCAGATGTAGGAGGAAAAGAGCGGGATGAGAGGGAGAAGAATAAGAAAAATATGTCTCCTAAAATTGGACATATCTGGAAAAGATAACATCATGTTTGCCCAGATCAAGTAGCCTGTGAACCTTCTTGGTCATGCTATGGCCAAGAAAAACACAAATGATGGACCTGAACTTAAGCTTATCTCTATAAGGCTTGGGAACTACAGCAAAAGCAAGACATCTAAAAGGTTTAAGATGAGAATAAGAGGGTTCAGACTTGTAGAGAAGGGTGTAAGGAGTAGAATGGTGCAAAATAAGTGAAGGAAACCTGTTTATAAGATAAGTAGCGGTGAGCACACACTCACCCCAATACATAACATAAATTTTAAATTGAAACAAGAGTGATCTGGCTGTTTCTAAAAGGTGTTTATGTTTTCTCTCTACAACACCATTATGTTGTGGAGTATGAGAAGTGGAAGTTTGATGAACAATACATTGGGAAGAGAAAAAAGAGGCTGCTACAGAATTAGACCCCAATTCAAAAGCATTATCAGATCTTACAGTTTGGACAACAACAACAACAACATACCCAGAGAAAAAAGATCTTCCAGTTTGGACAGAAATACGAAAATAATTCTGGACCATGACAATGAAAGATTTAATGAGGGTAAAAACATTGGATTTAGTGGAGAGTATGTGAGTCCAAGTGGCCCTAGAATAGTCATCCACTATGGTTAAGAAATGTTTGTATCCATTATAAGTTTGAGTGTGCTAAGAACCCCATAAATCAATGTAAATGAGTTGAAAAGGTGATGTAGTTTTAATGGTACTTTCAGGAAAAAACAATCGTTGTTGTCTGCCCATGGGGCAAATTTTGTGAATGAAATATTGTTTGCTCGACAATTTGTCTTTAAGAAAAGCAACGGACCTCATTTTATGATAGGGAATGTGGCCTAATCTTAGGTGCTAAATGAAGTCAACAGCATGAGAAGTAGAATAATAAGTAAATGAAGGTATGCATAAAAAATCAGATGTAGTCTCAGATACATTGCTTTGAGAAACAGTAGAATGAAAAGTAGCTTTATTAATAGAACAATCAGAAACTGCAATGATATTTACAGATTGAGTGGAAGTAAGAAACTTAATATGAAGGATATAGAGCCTTTTTGACACCATACCAAGCTCCAGTGGCCTCTTCAGAGAAGGGCCTTGTAGCACACAATTAAAAGCAATAAAGTAAGCTCCACATTTGAATTGACACAACAACTTATGCAAAGAAATCAAGTTATATCGGAAAGAAGGCACAAAGAGGATATCTTTTAGAATCAACTCTGATGATAGTGTAAGAATACCAGTACAAGTAACTTTCACCATATAATCATTTGGTAGAGTAATAAGATAAGGAATAAGAAGCGGAGTACTGTATGTTAAAAAGGATTTAACAGGGGTCATATGATTGTTAGCACCCGAATCTATGATCCAGGGATTATCAATTATCCTAGACATATGACAAGCAAAAAAGCAACAATTACTAAAATCAAAAGTGCTTACTAAACCTGCATAGATGGTGTCAGATGGACCCTAATCAGTGTATGAACTCTTCATCTACTGCAACATGGTCATCATCTGAGTCACATGTTCATGTGAAAATTGTGCTCCTTTTCCTTCAGGTTGACCAGGTTTTCCTGAAACCTCAGACCTCATTTCAGCTTGAGTGTCTAGACCCTAAACACAGGCAACAGTCCTCCTATACTGATTTGAAGAACTGTTTGCAGAAGAGCCATGTGTAGAGTTTTTATTGAGACTATTTATATACTTAAATTTTCTACAATTGGCAATGACATGACCAGGTTTTTTACAATATCTACAAACATGTTGTTGTTGGCCCTCTTACTATCAAAATTCACCTTTTGTGAATAAATTTTTGATTTTTTGGAGGGTAAGGACCAGAATAGGGCTTCTATACACTAGTAGAAAAAGATGCAGTATATGTATTGAAGGAATGACTGGAGGTGTATGCTTCAAGTTGAATTTTATCATTAATCAACATGGAATATGCAGTGTCAACATCAGGGAGTGGTTTAATCATCAGAATTTCTCTGCAATTTCTGTATATATTACACTCTCCCTGATTTCAAGTTCTAGCTTATTTAATATCCAAGCAAGCATTATATCATTTGCTCTACACCAGGGCTCAAAATAGGGTGAGTTTTGATCTGGTCGATTTAGGGTTCCATTAACAAAACCTAATTTGTTCTTACAGGATAGACCTATCAACATACTTCTCCTCCATCTCCGTAAACTAAAATAGTTCCCGGATAATCAGATGGATGAAAATAATAAGGATGAGAGGAATTGACAGAAAAGGGAATAAAACCATCATTGGATGTTCCTATATTCTCATTAGAAGTCGTTTTAGCTGTCGGAGTCATACTAGCGATCGGTATAACCATTTTCGCATACGCCAGTTCAACAGGGAAAGCAATATGGCATTTATTAAAGAAAAATCAGGCACTAAAACCAAAATTGAGTATATGAAAGGGATAATACCAGTCAATCGAAGTAATTGAGTAAAAATCCTCAATCCTTTGATTGAGAAGGATGCAATTACAGAAACCCTAATTTTCGTTACTGAAACTTCGATCCAACTATGAAACTCAACAATGCTAATATAGATCGATAGAGAATACGAAGAGATTTCTGAATGTACACAAATCTAGCTCTGATACCACGTTACGTAAAAAAATTATTGAAGAAGAATACAATGAACTTGTGGAAAGGGTTAGAGTAGAGAGAGAAGTTTTATTTCATCAGATACAAAATGAACGAAACCCAGTTTTACAAAATACAAAGCACTACATATACACATGTACAAGTGAATAAAATTTATGGGACCTAAGTGTAACTAAAACTAAGTATCAACAAAGTGTGCAAAAAATAAAATTCTAGTCCCGCATATTTCACTAGCAAACCAGATCATAAGTGGTGTGTACTATTCTTTACTGCTAGTATAATTTGTGTCTCGAAAAGGACAAAAGGAACAAAAATCTACAATAACTCCAACAAATATATGTGTCCATGACAAAGCAGATCTAAGATTTGTACTTTATGGGTTTTGAATAATAGGAAGACAATCTCAAGTGCTCGTAATTGGTTTGAATTTAATATTTATATATATTTATTGAATTTCTCAATAAATATATGATTTGAATCAACGCTATTGAATTTTATCTAACTCGTATCTTGACGGCTACCTATGCTCCTGATCGTTGAATCCAGGGGAAGATAGCTTTGACCTAAATTATATATTTATTTTAAATATCCATTTAATATAAATAAATTTTAAATTTTAAACTCGGTAACAATAAATTGTTAAAATCAGAACTTATAAATTTAAAATCTTGTATCCTAACTGAATTTGTATCAATCCACAACGTCCAAGCTATAACTTAACCTTAGTGACAGGACTGGTTGGCGAGAGATGACGTGCGAATATCTAGAGACAGATCGCATTTGGAAGAAACTTTCACATTATGAACAACACATTTAATTTCACTTTTCCCCTCACTTTCACATAAACAGTTAATTGCAACTAGGGATGACAACGGATCGAATCTTAATCGAATCCTACTAAATTCAGATCTAGATTCATTTTTCATATATGAATTCAGATTCATTGAGTCCATAAAAATCAGATCCAAATTCAGATCTACGGGGTCCACGAATCGGATCTGGATCCACGTGTAAAAATGTAACCTTGCTAAAAAAATTCTTTTTAATTGACAAACGATTTTTACTTAGCTAACAATTTACTGTGTTTCAATTTTGAAATGTTCATATGAGATATCAATGACAATAGTTGTGAAAAATGCTAACTAGTATTTTCACAATGTAGAACTTGCATGTGCTTAAAATCTTCACAAATGAAGTGAATATAATTTTAACCACTTGTCTATGGAGATGTTAGTCATTCACTAATATAACATTGATTTTATTATCGAAGTTACCTCTTTATTTTTTTTGTTTTTGAGTTAACGCGGGGATAAATTAAACTTGTTTTGAGAATTAAACTTGCAAGGATGTGCTTAGTAATTTTAAGAAAATACTTATAAAATTACATTCTAGATTATGAATATATTTAATAAAAAATGGATCCAAGAGTCGGATCTGAATTGAATACGGATCTCAAATACAAGATCCAGATCCGACCCGTCAGAAACAGATACGGGTCCGATCCGGATCCATCGGATCCAAATTTTGAAAATACATATCCTATAAAACGGATCCGAATCGGATCCAGTATCCACTGCCATCTATCTCTAACTGCAACATCCCCTGCCATCTCACTAATTAAACAAATCCAAGATAAAATGATAAGGGAAAAGTAACTAAATTAGACCTGTGGAGAACTCCATGGCTATGGCAATGGCCAACTCCTTTGCACAATTGATATAAGAAACTCTGCGAGAAATTGAAAAATATCAAATATCAAGCATATGTATGTTTGGCCATGAGAATTATTTACTTTTTTCTGGAATAATTTATCATTTTATTTCAAAATCAGTGTTTGGTTATTAAATTTTCAAATCCATTCATAAATTCCATATGAAGTGTTCTCTTCTCTCCTTATAACCAAACACAACTGCAACTTCATAAATTACAAATAAATTGAAAAAATATTTAAAATCTATGATCAAACACTTCGTGTGCACAAACACAGAAAAAAATTGTACGGGCCTGGATGAGGGAAGGAGGAAGAGGTCTAGGATTAGGTCCTTTACGATGCGAATCTATAAATTTCTTAAGATCAGTATCCAAATACTCAACACGCGGTAAAGTATCGGCTTTCCATTCTTGTCAATGTGCTCGACGCATAGCAAACGAACAATGTAGAGTGAATGGGAAAGTATTTGAAGAAGCGAGATCTCTCGAAGTGCAGTTGGTGGTACGCCTTCTTCGCCCATTTCGAGTCGAGTTTTCTTCAGTGCTACCAGTTGTCCCGTTGCTTTGTCTTTGGCTTTGTATACTTTCCCGTAGGTACCTTCACCTACTTTCTCCAATTTCCGTATTTCTCCATTTGTGGTTGATGAAGGTGAGTGGGTGTTTGCTTGTTAAACAGAACCATATACATGTGATATACACTGAATATACAGCAGTGTATATCACATATATATGGCTAGCAAAGCAGTGGGCTTTCGGCCGTTTCGGATAGGGGTGGCCGGTGGGGCGGGCTCGGGTACGGCGGGCGGGTGCGGCGGGGTCGGGGTCGGGGCGGGACGAGCCGGGGGGTCGGGGTCGGGTCTAGCGGGGTCGGGTCGGCGGGACCTGCTCCAGTCCCGTCCCGATCCCGATCCCATCGGATTCGGGGCGGGGCGGGGCGGGGTCTGGTCGGGTAGGGCTCGGGCTCGGGGCGGGGTACGGTCGGGTTTTCCTTTTTTTCTTTTTTTTTAAAATAACATATGTATAAAAAAAACTCAATAAACAAAACAAGATAGTGTAATAAAAACATCCCAAGGCTGTTTTTGTGCCTCTTATATTATTTAATAGACATATGATTTTTTTGTAATACAAATACAATTGTCTAAAATCTAAATTGCAACTTTGTGGTGTTGTCCAAAAGTTGCAAATTACATAATAAAATTGCAATTAAAAAAATTACATTTTCAAAAAAACCTGTTCTAATTGCTTGATGATTTCATGTGGTTCTTCGGTTGGAATTGGTATTTGTTGGTCAAATTGATCCACGTCGCTTCCACTACCTTCGGTTAAGATTTCGTTGTATTTTTCATCATCTTCTTCGTTGATCTCCGGTTGACCGCACCTTCTCCGCTCCGCTCGTATCCAATCTCTCGAATAATACGCAATTTCCAAGCTTTCTCCGGCCAATGAGTGTCGTGGTCTCCTATTTGATATCCACTGCGAAAAAGTGCTTTCCGACGCGATTGATGACGCTTGAATGTTCAAAACATCTCGAGCCATTAATGAAAGTGTCGGAAAGGTCTTCTCATTCCTCCTCCAGTATTTCAGCAAGTCTTCTTGTCCATCTTCATTGATAACTTCTTGATACGGTACAGAACCCTGCAAAACAAAAATATCCAACTCGCTAATTTGGTTAGTAGTAGAGGTACGGCCGCACATTCTATTTCTGAGGCTTTCAATACTAGCCGCGAAACGCATGTCTTTTGTGAGGTTGTGTTGAAGATGAAGAAGATGGTATGGAAGCCGGAAGTTACTAGCATTTTCTTGTTGATAAAATCTATATATATTTTTGCATTGGTGTTCTACGCTAGACACCGCTTCTTCTTTAGTTTGTTCAATAGGTGGTGGGTGATTTAGATTTTTGGGACTTGGAGGTGGTAGTACTTCTATACAATCGTAAATAGTTTCAATTAGTGATTTAGTACCGTCTATTTTAATAGTAGGATTTAATACAGAACCAATAATATAAATAGAGGGAATAGGAATAAAATATTTTTTAATTTTGACAAACATTTTTTAATAATTTGCCTTATAATTTGGTTTTTCCATAAATTCACTAAGTAATAAAAATATTAGAGTTATATAAAATAACATAGTTGAAATAGTATGATAATATATACCGGAAAATTCTTTTGTTGCTTGAAAAATTTCTCTAAAAATACAATAAGTTCGTAAATTTTTACCCAATCACTATCTAAAATCATATCAGCTAGCTTTTTATTATGAGAGTTAAAAAATAAAGTTATAGGTAATTTATAGTCATAAGCAACAAGTAGTTGCTCGTATAAAGAATTCCACCTAGTGGATACTTCTTGTGGAATTCTTCTATAAGGTAGTCCACAATCGTGACAAGTTTTTTTATATTCTTTTCTACGTTGTACTTTATTACTTTTAAAAATAAAGTTTATAGCAAATTGTATTTTACTAAGAATGTCTTCAAAAAGTGATAGACCATACTTTACAATTAAGTTATATATATGGCATGCACATTTTATATGAAAATGGTCTGGAAAAGATGGAGTTAAACTATTTTTTAACATTGTAATTGCGTAATTGTTATTAGAAGCGTTATCTAATGTAATAGTCAATATTTTATCGGTAATTCCGTAATAATCGCACACTTGATAAATATTTTCTGCAATAAAATCACCAGTGTGCCTATCATCTATATATCTATACGCTAAAATACGTTTTTGCATAGACCATTTATAATCTATCCAATGACAAGTTACAGTTAAATAATCATGCCCGTTAGTACTACGACCTATATCAGAAGTGATAGATACTTTGCCATTAAAATGATATAATGAAAAACGTAAATATTGTTGATATTAATGCGCGAATTTAAATACATCTCTCTTAACAGTTGATCTAGGAAAACCGTTAAAAGCAGGATTATATATATCTCTAATGTAATGAATAAAACCGGGAGATGAAGGAAATGAAAAAGGCAAACTCTCCACAAGAACTAATTTTGATATTGCTTCCCTATCTCTATGTTTATTGTATTTAGAGCCTACAATTCCCCCCGTCATAGGGTTAATTTGACCACCGTACTTGGTCGGGACAATATCGGTATGTGAACCTTGTCCCGATGGAGCGGGCGTTTGCGCACCCGGTTTTGAAGCCTGGTATTGGGCATACCTAGCTGGATGAGCACTTACTACGTGTCTAATTAAACTCCCCGTCCCACCGTGACCTTTTCCGAGTTTTAAATTTTAAAACATTTTTACAAATTTTACATATGGCTACTTGATTCTCTACGTCCCTATCAAAAAATGTCCATGCATCGATTTTAATGGTCGTTTTTTGGACCTCGTCTCATACTAGGGGGAATAGGAGGTTTTTCGAGTTGAAGGTGCACTAGTGGGTGTCTTGTCATCAACATTAGTGGGTATATCATCTAGATCATCGTCTAAATTAAAGTCTTCTCGAGTTCCGAGAAAATAGCTCCTGGTCTAAATCTAATGGTATTGTAGGAAAATGTTGAGTATCAACAAAATCATCCTGTGTAGGAATAAGATGACTAGAAGAAGTACCCTTGCCCTGGTTGCCCCTACTAGAAGAAGCACTCTTACCCTTACCCTTAAACATACCTTTTAATCCTTCCATTTTAATTATGATAATAAATAATTAAAGACAATAAAATTAAGTGCGCTAAATAAAAATATAAAATAAACAGACAATAATAATTTAATGAAGGAACGAATGTACCAAATGCCGACGTAACGTCGACGTGTAATCGAGAGGTTGAAAATTGAAACTTTGCTCGATGTAAGATCCTCAAGCTAGTTGACAACTTCACTCCCAATTCCCAAATGAATTAATAAAATTGAATATTTAGCAAACAATGTAGAGAGATATATTGAAAAATTAGAGAGATTGTAGGAAGATTTGTGAGAAAGATGAAGAGAAAATGAGTTATTTATAGTTGAAAAATTGGGTTAAAGTGTAAATATAATAACTTATGGGTTAAAAATAAATATTAAGGGGTAGGGGTTGGGGGAGGGGGGGCCTAAAATGGTCGTTGGCCAACGACCATAATCTAAAATGGCCGTTGGTGCAATGGTCATTTTTGCAAAGAGGGGAAAAGGGCGGGGTCGGGGTCGGGGTCGGGGCGGGCTCGGGTCGGGGACGGGTCAGGCGGGCCTGGGGCGGGCTCGGGTCTGGCGGGATGAGACATCGTCCCGTCCCGAGTTCGAGTCCCGCCCCCGTTAATTTTTTTTTAAAGCGGGGTCGGGGCGGTACCGGGGCGGGGTCGGGGTGGGGTCGGGCCGTCCCGGCCCACTGGCCAGCCCTAGTTTCAGATAGTAAACCAGTGGGCTTTCGGCCAACAGTCCAGCAGCCCACATTAACGTGTTAGTGTATATATGGTATATATAGTTGTAGTATATTGTAAGGAAAAGGATACCTTAATTAGTGTTATACACTTACCATAATTGTATAGTTAAAATTATGGTAGAATAAGGATTTAGAAGTAGAATAGGAAAAGAATTTTCCTATTATAGAAATATGTAACTTGTATATATAGCCTTTCATTATTGAAAATAATCAAGGGGATTATTTCTTTCATGGTATCAAGAGACTAGGTCTAAACAAAAGTTTTCTTCTCTCAAACTTTTGCCTCTTTGGCCGAGAACCCCCCCCCCCCCTCCCTCGGGTTTTCTCTCCAAATATCTCGTCTGCCGCTCTCAAAAACCTCTCTTAAATTTATCCTCCTTCTTTGTTCTTTCAAATATGTGTAAGAACAATTTTCACCCCTGCCCTCACGGTTTCCAATATCAAGCTAAGTGTCCCTATTGTCCTTGAGATGGAAAACGTTCAATATGCAACGTGGGCAGAGTTGTTTAAAATTCACGCTATATCTTATCAAGTTCTACATCACATCATTCCTCCCGCTAGACCCCGTCCTGCGGAGGATCCTGAGCTATGGATTACACTTGATGCTACCGTTCTTCGGTGGATATACGCCACTATTTCAGTGGACCTTCTACAGACGATTATGGAGCCAGATACCACGGCTATGGCTGCATGGAATAGATTGCGTGACATATTCCAAGACAACCAACATTCCCGTGTCGTCACACTCGAGCAGGAATTCTCGCGTTCGAATGGATGTATTTCCGAACGTTTCTGCATATTGCAAGAAACTAAAGGAATTGGCAGATCAACTCCGTAATGTTGGCGCACCGGTAACAAATAATCGTCTAGTTCTACAATTGGTTGCCGGTCTTTCGGAGGCCTATAATGGTGTTGGAACTCTCCTTCGCCAAAGCAACCCTCTTCCCGACTTTCATCAAGCCCGCTCCATGCTGACATTGGAAGAAGCAGGTTTGGCTAAAAAGGCGGCTACCGGAGGAAGCCCAGTTGTCATGGTGGCATCCTCTCCTAGTCCTTCGGGTTTTGTTAATAATTCGGGCCAAAACCATATTAATGGTGGAGGCAAGAATAATCGCAAAAATAACAAAAACCGCGAGGGCAAACGAGGCGGTTGTGGTGGCGGTGATCAACAAACAGGAGGTGGGTCCCATCCGGGGTACAGTGGCCCACCACCACCGTGGGCCCAACAGTGGGGTCAGTGGCAGTGGCACCCGCACCCTCCAGCAGTTTCTGCCAGCGGCCAGTGGGCTGGCCAACAGTCCAGGCCCAATACCCAGCATTGGCGGCCCACTGGCCAGTGGCCTAGCAACGGCACCCACAGCAGTTACGGCCCAGTTCCAGCACGGCCAGGAGTCCTTGGGCCCAGACCTCCGCAAGCCAATCATGCAGCAGGCCCAACTCAGACCGATATCGAGGCCGCGATGCACACGTTGGGATTGACTCAACCGGATCCAAATTGGTACATGGACACCGGGGCCACTACTCACATGACTTCCGAATCAGGTACTCTCTCATCTTATTACAATTTGAGCACCCCTCGGGGAATAATTGTTGGTAATGGCAGTTCTATTCCAATTCTAGGGTATGGTCAGAAAACGTTGTCTCCTCCCAATCCACCACTCCTCTTGAAAAATACTTTACATGCTCCTAAATTGATTAAAAATTTAGTGTTTGTCCGAAAGTTCACAAATGACAATTCAGTTTCTGTTGAATTTGATCCTTTCGGTTTCTCTGTGAAGGATTTCAAGACGGGGAATCATCTCATGAGGTGTGATAGTAGGGGGGATCTGTATCCTATCATGCCCGGTTTCAGTCCATCGAGTCCACCTTGCCATCGCTTTTGCGACCATCTCTCCTTCCATGTGGCATGCTCGTACGGGTCATCCGGGATCTTCTATTTTATCGGCTTTAGATAAAAATAGCTTTATTTCTTGTAAGGGTACGAGTCGTACTCCAATTTGTCAGTCTTGTTCATTAGGAAAAATTGTTAAGTTGCCATTTGTAGACTCCAATTCTCATACTTCTATGCCATTTGACATTATTCATAGTGACTTATGGACATCTCCTGTTCTTAGTTCAATAGGTCATCGATATTATGTTCTCTTTTTAGATGATTATTCTAGATTTTTGTGGACGTTTCCAATTGCGAACAAATCACAAGTGTTTTCCGTCTTCATAAAATTTAGAGCGTTTATTCGTACTCAATTCGAAAGAGAAATAAAAAATATTCAATGTGATAATGGGAAAGAGTATGACAATAGGGAGTTTCGAGAATTTTGTGCTACTCATGGGATAAATTTTCATTTTTCATGTCCTCATACATCTTCACAAAATGAGAAAGCCGAACGCAAAATTCGTTCCATAAATAACATTGTCCGAACTCTCCTAATCCATGCCTCCATACCTCCATATTTTTGGCATCATGCTCTACAAATGGACACTTACCTTCTTAACATAATTCCGTCTAAAGGTCTGACATATTCTTCCCCTCTCAAAATCTTATATAATAAGAACCCTTCTTATTCTCACCTTCGGATTTTTGGGTGCTTGTGTTATCCACTATTCCCATCCACCACAATTAACAAACTTCAGGCTCGGTCTACCCCGTGTGTGTTTTTGGGTTATCCGTCAAATCATCGTGGTTATAAGTGTTTTGATTTATCCTCCAAGAAAATCATAATCAATCGCCATGTCATTTTTGATGAAACTCAATTCCCATTTACGAAAGTTCATACTCCCGAACCTAAGTCGTATAATTTTTTGGATGACCAAATATCCCCGTATATTATTCGGAATTTTTCGGACATCTCCCGTACCCAAAATCCTCCAGCGGCCCACCGCCCCCCTGCCCCACCAGTACCGTCACGCCCAGAAAATACATCCACTGGAACAGTTCCAGCTATTGGGCCGGTCCAGACCCAATTCGGAACCGGTCCGGCCGATTCCAAAGCATTTACCGATTTGGGCCGGCGGGCCCACCGCTTTGCGGCCGGTCCGTCCCGAGCCCAAAAAATTCCCAAAATTCCCTTAATTCTTCCTCGAGTCATAGACCGGTCACTCGTAGTCAGCGGGGTATTTTTACACATAAAAGACATTTTAATTTACATTCTGATATCTCTAAATCCCCCTTGCCCCGCAATCCTGTGTCCGCATTAAATGACCCTAATTGGAAAATTGCTATGGTGATGAATATAATGCTCTTATTGATAATAAGACGTGGGAGTTGGTGCCCCGTCCATATGGTATTAATATTATCAGGTCTATGTGGATTTTTGCTCATAAGGAGAATTCAGATGGGTCCTTTGCTCGGCATAAGGCGCGACTTGTTGGTGATGGTAAGACTCAGCAGGTTGGTATTGATTGTGGTGAGACGTTTAGTCCGGTGGTCAAACCGGCTACCATTCGCACTATACTTAGCTTAGCTCTTTCAAAGACTTGGCCGATTCATCAGTTAGATGTCAAGAATGCTTTTCTACATGGAGATCTCAAGGAAACAGTCTATATGCATCAGCCGTTGGGTTTCAGGGATCCCAACCGCCCACATCATGTCTGTTTGTTGAAGAAGTCATTATATGAGCTTAAGCAGTCTCCACGTGCCTGGTATACACGATTTTCTGATTTTGTTTCGACTATTGGGTTCACTCACAGCAGGTCAGATAATTCTTTGTTCATCTACCGCCGTGGTTCGTCATTGGCCTATATTATGTTATATGTGGATGATATCATCTTGATTGCCTCCTCCGATGATTTGTGTCAGTCTATCATGGCCATGCTCAGTTCTGAATTTGCTATGAAGGACTTAGGGCCGTTGAGTTATTTTTTGGGGATTGCCGTCAAACGTCATTCGGGTGGCTTGTTTTCGTCTCAACGGAAGTATATCTTTGAGATCATAGAGAGGGCTGGGATGTCATCCTGTAAGTCCACTTCCACACCGGTTGATGCAAACCCAAAGCTGAGTGCCGCCGCAGGTGCCCCATACGAGGACCCGACCTGCTATAGCAGTCTTGCAGGGGCCCTCCAGTATCTCACCTTTACCAGACCGGATATTACATATGCGGTTCAGCAGGTGTGTTTGTTCATGCATGATCCCAGAGTTGAGCACATGAATGCAATGAAACGCATCATTCGGTATATTCAGGGGACACTCGACTATGGGTTGCACTTGTATCCGTCATCTACATCTACGCTTATCTCCTACACGGATGCTGATTGGGGTGGTTGTCCCGACACCAGACGGTCGACTTCTGGCTACTGTATGTTCCTTGGCAACAACTTGGTCTCTGGTCGGCAAAACGTCGGGCAACTCTATCACGCTCAAGTGCCGAGGCGAGAATATCGAGGGTAGCAAATGTGGTCTCCGAATCATGTTGGCTACGTAATTTGCTTTGGAGCTTCATTGTCCCATTCAGAAGGCAACCTTGGTATATTGCGATAACATTAGTGCCATCTACCTTTCAGGTAACCCCGTTCAACACCAACGCACCAAGCATATCGAAATGGACATTCACTTTGTCCGTGAAAAGGTTGCAAAGGGTCAGGTTCGCGTATGGCATGTCCCGTCTCGTTATCAAATTGCAGACATCTTTACAAAGGGTTTACCAGCGATTTTCTTTGAAGATTTTAGGGACAGTCTCAGCGTTCGAAAATCGCCCGCTATGACTACGGGGGTGTGTTAAACAGAACCATATATATGTGATATACACTGAATATACAGCAGTGTATATCACATATATATGGCTAGCAAAGCAGTGGGCTTTCGACTAGTTTCAGATAGTAAACCAGTGGGCTTTCGGCCAACAGTCCAGCAACCCACATTAACGTGTTAGTGTATATATGGTATATATAGTTGTAGTATATTGTAAGGAAAAGGATACATTAATTAGTGTTATACACTTACCATAATTGTATAGTTAGAATTATGG
Source organism: Anisodus tanguticus (assembly GCA_034509755.1). Classification (NCBI taxonomy): domain Eukaryota; kingdom Viridiplantae; phylum Streptophyta; class Magnoliopsida; order Solanales; family Solanaceae; genus Anisodus; species Anisodus tanguticus. The sequence goes on along the minus strand of CM067557.1, from coordinate 33,338,664 downwards.
TAGAATAAGGATTTAGAAGTAGAATAGGAAAAGGATTTTCCTATTATAGGAATATGTAACTTGTATATATAGCCTTTCATTAATGAAAATAATCAAGGGGATTATTTCTTTCATTGCCGTTAGGGGAAGAGAGGTATTTGAAGTAGACCTGTCCAACGGGTCGGGACCTGCCCGCCCGACCCGATCTGAAAAAAACTAAGGCCAGAGTCGGCTTATAGCTGATTCGCGAGCCACACCCGAAAAAGCGGGATCCGATCTCATGTAGGATCGGCCCAGGGTCAGAACATTTTAACGTCTGACCCGGCCCGGCCCGATCCAATCACCGACTCAATTACGACCCGCGTGTTTTTTTAATATAATTTATATTATTTTTTCTTTATTAATATTTATTTTATATTTATATATATATTTTTGTCATTAATATTTAAGTGATATAATAAATATTTTTATAATATATGTATTGCTCTAATCTACATTGAGCTCGACATAAAATAAAATAAAACGGTAGCTGATTATTAATAATATGTTTATATTTATTAGTCGTTTCTGTTAATATCACGAAAGCATAATGTAGGGAGAGAAAGTAGTTGTAAATTGATAAAACTTTAAATGGTCATAACTCTGCACTCGGATGTCAGTTTTACCCGATTGTTTTTTTATTTTGCGTATTTTTTCAAGACGCGGCCGGCCAAGGCGCCGCCAATTTTTAAAAATACGTTCGTTTTCCCAATCAATTTGTGTTTTCCCCCAAATCGATTTCTAATTTTCATTTTTCTTTAGTAAACATCTCACTATACATAATAGATTTCAACGTCAAAATTTCATGGTAGTGTAGGTGTGAATATCAATTTCAGTTTTGGAAATTCAATTTTAAAAAAACAATTACTCGACCCGGCCCACCAAATCCCGTCCCCCTTCCGACGGGTCAGGGCCAGGGTCGGAAATTTTAAAAAAAATAGGGTCAGGATCGGGCCAGGATCGAGAAAGCAGAAAAAAAAAGTCACCCGACGCAAACTTTTGACAAGTCTAATTTGATGTGTAAAGTGCAACGACACTTTGGACACCAGGGTTTTCCCCCTCTTTATTTTGAATTTCGAATGTGCTAGTGACTCCTATAAATAATGTTGACTATTCATACATTTAATTTTACCAATGGTAGTAGTATATTAATTAAGGATGTGTTTAGATATGAATTTGATGACTATTTGAAGATAAGTTAAAAAGGGATATTAATAAATTGAATTTGTGTTTAGATATGTATTAAACTCGAAAAAATATTGAAGTTTTGTGGAGAAGAGGTTTACTTGAAAAAATCGTTAGAATCAATTGAAAATCCAATTTTAAGTTGAAGGGAAAAAATAATTATAATGTAGAACCAAACACTTCTTTTAAGAAAAAAAATTGTATATCTAAAGGGGCTTTAAATATGTCATAACATCCTTGTGATTATAAAAACGCACGACATTAAGCATAAAATCATAAATTTAAAGTGAAAAATCTTATAATTATAAATAAATGGTCTATTTTGAAATAGATGATTATTTAAAATAAAAGGGTGAGAGTACTTTTCATGAGAAATTTTGTGTCGTGTCTCATATAACTGTTGGGAGTTTTTGCTCTATGGTACTTTATAATGCAGTACGGGAAGTATATAACTATTACAAGTATTCGAAAGGATAAACAAAGATTCAATAATTCAACTAGAAATCTGAAAATTACAATAGTTACACAAGAAAACTGGAAATTCCAGTTTTGTAGAAGATGGAAAAATGGAAATTGTTTTTGTTGAGTCGAGTGTAGCACTCTGTCCTTAAGACAATATTGCCCCGTATGTATCCTTTATACGTCCTGGACAATTTGTCTCCCAAGATAAAACCAGCAATGGAACCCTTGAGCAAAGGAAACTCAAGAGCTACCGTGAAGAATATTGAGTAACGAAATGATGCTTGGAAGTTGTAGGAAGAAAAGCTGTTTTCGGTTGTGTATTTTCGCACCTTGTTTTTTGTGTTCTCCTTGGTGCTCAACAATGGTGTAAGGGGGTGTTTATATAGGTGAGGGAGGGGCTGATTACGCTCCATAATGACCAAATAATGGCCATTATGAAGATAGTAAAGCCACCAACATAAATGGAGAAAAGACCAACGGATTTGGCCATTATAGGAGGAGTAATTCAGCCAAAATAAATGGCTGAATTGAGTGCTTGGCAACTCGCTTTGATCGTCCGGATTCGGAAACTTGAGGGACCAAGCTGTACATCTTGTAACTTCGGGGACCAAAGCGTACATACGAAAGAATTCGGTCCGAACCGTACATCCGGAAACACGGGATCAAAGTGTACTTCGGTAAAGTTATCTGGCCCAAAAAGATAATATCGAAGACCCAGAACCCAAAACCGGACGGGCGGGCGGCGGCGGCGCGCGCGTGGTCTTTCCTCGAACCGAAGCACATCTAGGTCCTCCCTCCTTTAAACACATGGGATACCCCTTGGGGTCCCAAACCGCAAACCAATTTCGAGTCTTATAAACACAACAATTCTTTCTTCCTCTACCGATGAGGGAGAATTACACACAATACCACACTTTCCATGCTTCAAACACCTTACTTCGTGAACCAATATCTCTTTCATTTCTCAATGAAATTTGACGATTCTTGGCCCTACGGTTATCTACATACTTAGTAGATCATGCATGTGTGAATAACCGAATTCTCCAATATGCGTAACACTAGTGTTTAAGCCGTTAAAGTTGGTCGGTCGCAACTCCCGCCAAAGGCAAATTTCCAACAATAACTAAATGTGACAAAAAGATGAATCCAATCAACCTTTAAACAAGTCAAATTCGTAAATAGGTCACGACTCGACCAATTCAAAATTTGCTTGGGTCACAATGGTGTGGGTCAAATATTAGTCTCAAGTCTTAACCTATACGACCCAAACCCCCCCCCCCCCCCCCCCCTTTCTCTCTCTCTCTTTTGTTGCTTTACTGGGGAAAAAAAAGTGAATGCATGCATTTTTTCTAAATTATTAGTTTAAGTTATTCCAGGTTTATATGATTCTCGATCTTTAATTTTTGATTTTGTATATTTGTGTTTGGGTTGCATTTAGCACTATCAAGTTATACTATTTTCTAATGTTTTGAACCAATAACTTGATCGATTATTTTGAATTCAACCTTGTGTTGTTAATATATTACGAGCTTTGCATAGCTACAGGGTAGTATTTATTGATTTTGCTATAAATTGGATATTAGTCAGCAACAACTTCAACGTGAGAAATAAATTACTTTGTATTTTTGCAATTTTGTGCTTGAATAAAGTGACAATGAATGCATCTATTGAATAAACTCAGATGGCAAAATAAATCCTTTAATTTTTTTTTACTTTTTTCATTTTAAAATCATCTTCTCTGATTTTATTTTATTTTGGAAATAAGTCACGCTCTAAGTTTGTGTGCGTCACACGTTTTCTCCAACTCATAAGTATTAATTCCACATAAGCTCGTGTAACAAATGGTGGCATTTAAAATATTTGTTTTGTCTGAGTTGAAGTGTCTGGATGAAACTTCGTGGAGTAAGGGAACGGGATGTCAAAACGAAAGAAGTGAAAGTGTCAATCAGACTATTCGACTTATTTTAAAATCAAATACTTATACCGTTTAACCTATGGAAATCCTACACAAATATAATGCTCAAATACAAATAAACTACATATATTTTAAAATCAAACACTTACACCTCTGTGCTATGAATATTATACTCAAACATAGTGTGTTATGCCTTATACAAAAAAGTCGTGCACAAATAAAATGACGTTATACCTATTTGTTGTTAAAAGAACATTTAAACCATTTACATAATGAAAATCCTTCTCCAAAATGAACGATCATCCAACTAAATCTATGATAATCTGAAGCGGCATAACAAATAAACAAACTAAAATAAAAACTTCTACATAATAAGATATTGTAATTTTAAAAATACAAATGTTTTACGTTTTCAACGTGCAAGAAATTTAATACTAATTATTGTCATATCTTATTAAGTAATTTGTGGTCATCCCTTTTTTAAGTATTTCAAAAAATGTTTTAATCATCTCTTGTCAACATATGTGTAAATAAAAAAGTTCAACAAAATATTTATCATTTTTTAAAAACTTTATAAAATAAAATACATAGTATTAGTAATTGTATTTTAGTATACCCCTTATGTTTTTTGCACCAATCACTTAACACCCTAATAAAATGAAAATACACTCAAGTTAATAGTTGTGTCGATCATAGTTTTATAATATAAAGAATGTAAGTGTTTGATATCAAACTCATTATTTAATTTAAACCCTCAGATTTAAATTTAACAAGTGGCGCTCTTTCAAATATTTACTCGAGGAAACGAAGAGAAACTGCATGAATCAAAGCGAATACTATAGCCTCAAATGACCAGAAATTTTCCCTGTTATTAAAAAAGGAAAAATTATATCGTACTCGCATAAAACTAACTTCAAGTAGTTCTTGCACTAGTCATCAGATTTTGAGAGGAAAAAATGTCAAACGAGATGTTTAAACTTCACCTGTACTAGGGATGAATGATTCCAAATGTGGTTTTACACCAGCATGTCCACCTTTACTTTCATCGTGGGATAATATATATGTATAGATAAAAGCAAAATCAAACTAGTACTAGTACTTACCCAAACACACATTCAATTCTTCCATGAGGCAACAATGGGGAGGAAAAAAAAGGAAGAAGCAAAAACTGTGTTAGCAAATTGCTCTTCACCTTATACAGATTTGCCCATTTAAGAACCACAACAAAGCTTAAAAGACTACTTTCTCCTGCAATTTACATCAAAGTACATTTCAATTATGCCGCGTTCCTTATCTAACACGGCATGCTGCAGGGCCACCTGGGGAACAATTTGGATTGGGAGACCGACAACCAGCTGCAGTACCAAGAGAGCTACCATAACGGTGATGTGTTCGATAATCTGGGACCCGCCCTATGGCAAATCGATTACCAGTTCCAGTTGATAAGGCTTCATTTGCACTGCCACCGCTGGATTGTAGTGGCTCTAAAGTTTCAACCACGTCACTCATCAAAGGTCTTGCTTTAGGGTTTTGACTCAGGCAATAGTATGCCAAACTGCAAGCCTTTTGCGCTGCCCTCACCGAGTATTGGTTATCTAATCTAGGGTCTATAATCTGCAGCATTTTTCTCTTATCGTTAAGCTTTGGTCGAGCCCAGTCAACTAGATTCTGTTCCTTGCTTGGTCTGGTCTTGTCAACAGACTTCCTTCCAGTCAATAGTTCTAGGAGTACTACACCAAAACTGTACACGTCACTTCTTGCAGTAAGGTGTCCTGTGTCAAGAACATGTTACAACTTGTATCAGGTATGCCAAACATCAAATAGATACTTCTACAATGAATATGATCCTCAATTTTGCCTCCAAAATTTGGCTTAAAAATATACATCAGATTGAGGATGTGTTAGTCATATGGAGGTTATAGTAGCATAGAAGGTTCTGCAGTTATCATAACAAGTCTGATATCTGACATATTAACCAGTTTTATAATAATTCACCTTTCTCCGCAAATATTGTCAATTGAACCTACAAAAAAAAAATTAATCGTCCCTTTTATATTTTCCCGGTAAAACTCTACTTGGGAAAACCTGCCTGGATCTATCATAAGAAACTAGCATGATAAAATCTCCGTGGGGTTAGAGTCGTGTGCTGAAAAAATATAGAGCTTCTACTAACCAGCCTAAGGAGGAGCAAGCATTCTTGAATCAACAATGGAAACTGACAACTACTGTACTTTTTTTGCTTTGAATATCCTTAACTCGACCAATTTTCAATTGACTTCAGAGGTAGCAGCAATACAAATCTGTATACCACAAGTAATGAGTTTTCTTATTGTTTATAAGTAAGCTGTGAGTTCTGTCAACTCTTTTCTTTCTTCCAACTTAAGATTCTTTAGAGTATTGTAGTTTTAAGTCGGAATTGAAGAATCAAAACAAATGCACGATAACAGACCAGTCAAAACCTTTTTTGTGGGGGAGGGGAGCAGGGGTTAGTATATACCAGTCATAACATATTCCGGAGCTGCATAACCATAGGTACCCATCACCCGAGTTGATACATGGGTCTCATCACCTTGTGGACCCGCTTTTGCAAGCCCGAAATCAGATAGCTTGGCCGTATAATCCTGCAATACCCACCAATCTCATATTATTCCAAGCAACACAAAAGGGATATATGCAAAAACCAAAATATAGGGGAAAACAAGAAAAGGTAAAACCAGAGAAAATCAAGTGAGTTATATAGTGCAAGTCTGGAAACATGGCTTACAGAATCCAATAATATATTCGAGGTCTTGAAATCACGATAGATAACTGGTCTTTCCGCATTATGAAGGAATGCAAGCCCTTTAGCTGCTCCAAGACCAATCATCATTCTTGTGGCCCAAGATAATGGAACAGTAGTCCCTGAAAGCCTCAAGAAATACCACACAACTTAGTAAGCAAAACCAACCTTTATTTCTTTTAAAGCAATAAGAATGCAATATCAGTGATTCAAAGCACCAATCACAAAAGACAAGCATGTTCTCAAAACAAAGGAGCATATACAATCATTAGCAACACCAAGCCTCTTTTCCAGCACTGTATTATTCATACAGCTAAATATTATTCTCTTTGCAGTAACACAAGATTTTCTGATTAGGTGCATGCTTGGTGTTTTTTTACAGGTCTATAATATATCAGAGGTTAACTAAAACACTATTTAGCATTTCTTTAACATTAAATAGAAGACTAGTACACCTAGTAATATGGTTCCAATAATAATACAACTAAGCCTGAAAATTTAGATGATCTCAAAGTTTATAAAGTTCATCTTCTACTGCTATAAAATCTCTCATATCTCTCAGGAGGTATATCATTTTCTGAGTGGTAAAAAACTCGACTACGACGGGTGAAACTGTTGGTACAACTCTTAAAGATCAGACTAAAGCAAACAGACTTCATCATCAATGTAGAGCATCAAACAGTGATTGAACCTCCATCCTTCAAGGTACTTACTTGAAGCATGAGCTAAAGAAGTTCCAATCTCATCATTCAACACATCGATGATCAAACGCTTAGGAGACCAGAAAAGATACTAGAGAAAAGGATTGGAGGCTCAAATGTAACTCTACAAGGACTCAAGTTTCCACTTCTGTTGTCTCTACGTGTATTTAAGGAATTAGGCCTGCTGCATCATGGGCTAAAAACTCAAGAAATTACACCCAATGACCTTGAAAATGGGTGGTCTTAAACTTTTGATCCCCGCTTGCCACATGGGGAAACCTTCAAGGTCAAAAATCAAAACTTAGGAACTTAAAGTTTTGCCCATGGGGGAAGCAAGGTCAAGACCTGCCGCATCCAAGGCTATTCTTGTAAATCACCCTCTTTTACTTTTTTTAAGGGGGGGAGGAGGAGGTTGCTAACACTGGTTTCTTGAATTGAAAGTTCCATCCCATTTTTAATCTGATAAATCTGTGGAGTTGTTTATAACACGAGATTGCCGTGTATAAGCAATTTATTCTAAGGTGACAAAAGCAATGATCTGAGAGACAAAGTTACAGATGGAGGACAACTATGTTGGCGTTGCAGTCAAATGGCAGAAGCCATTATGCAGCAGGCTAACCAAATATAAATGTACTTGAGATTGTCTCTCACTCGCCTAAAGATACCGCAGTGATGTTTAAGAAATGGGGCATCTTATTGGTAAAGCATAGCATATAGCAATTGGGAAATCAAAAACCATCAAGTTAATCGTGAATAAGCAAAACAAGAGCGTCAACAAGAGGACACATACTTCTGAAGAGATGATTTTCAAGGCTTCCTCTGAACATGAACTCATAAACGAGCAAACGATGGTCATCCTCACAGCAATAACCAATCAATTTAACAAGATTAGGATGCCTAAGCTGGCCAAGAAAGTTGACCTCAGTAAGCCACTCGCGGTGGCCTTGAAGTCCCTCTTTGTTAAGGACTTTGACAGCAACTGGGAGAGACTTAAGTCCAACCCGAACATTCTCATCAATGTAGCCCTTGTAAACAGTTCCAAAACCACCCTCACCAAGGATATAGTCCGATCGGAAGCTTTTAGTGATCGTTTCCAGCTCAAAAAGAGTGAATGCGATTATATGTGTGTAGAGTACAGCATTCTTTCTAAAATCCTCAAAGTTTCGCGGGGTCGAAGGATCACTCAGATCTGATGTGGAGCGGCTATGACTGTGTTTCTTCAAGTCAATACCTATCCTGTTTGCCAACGTTAACCCTTGATGCTGCTGCTGCTGGACTGCCCATCAATGGAGAAAAAACACAAAAGAAATTGCTTATTTCAAAGAATTATCAAAAAACAACTTTGAAAAAAATGAGCTAAAAGTAGTTGTTCCAATTATGGTTACAAAATTGCCAGAAGCACAAATAAAAAAAATTTAGTGCAGCCAGATCATAATGTAAAAAATAACATTTGGGTTTTCCAATTAATCAATTTTCTTGATAAAGAAAAACAATGTCAAGAATGAGATTCGAACCCATGCCCTTTTCAGACCACTACTTGAAACTGGCATCTTATACCAACTCGGCCATCTTAACACCAATTAGTCACCAGTACCTGAAACTGGCGGCTTAGAACAACTCGGCCATCTTGACACCAATTATAGTGAAAATGGACACACAACATGACAGATCTGGAAGCAAAAAAGAGAAATGAAGAGGAAAACAGACCTTGATGATGAGCATTGGAGATGACAGCAGATTCCTCTCTAGTACCACAGTTGCCCATTAGCTTCTTTATCTGTTCTTAGGCCTCGTCTCATTCTTCACCTTAGCCCTCCCTTCCTTCCCTAACTCCTCCTCAGCACTTTCCTCTTTTTTACGGTCAAAAAAGCAAAAACTTTATACCGCTGACTGACAAGCACGTTGTGGAGTTCTTGCAATTAGCAGGCAAGTAGTAAGATGAAAGAAGCAGAAATAATAAGTGATATACTGATACCAACTTTGATGGGTATTTGTGCTGTAAAAAGGAAAGAAAAAGGGGATAAAGGCTAAATAAAACAGTGGTGCACTGTGCTACACATACTCGCCCAGTCGGGGCCAGTCTCCCCATTTCTAATAAAGCTGTACGCGCGTGCTTCATCAACCCTGCCCCATTGCCCACCGTATGTTTTTTTTTATTTTTATATATCAACCTTTTCGGCTTAAGCTAGATTATTCCTGAAGATAATAGTTCTGATCTCTCAACACTACCGGTAAGTTAAATCGCAGGATGCGTCTGAATGGCCAAGTCTTGATAACAGAGTAACTGATATCACCTACAAGATCCTACCCCAGAAGAGAACAAATTGATCCCACCAGTGTTCGAACCGATGTTGCAGGCTTTCCAGTTGAATTTTAAGTTCTCATCCAGCTATGCCCACGGGACATTTTATTTTTATTTCTCATTTGATATTTGACTTTGACATCGAAAATTTATTAAATTTGAATTCACATGGAAAAGTTTTATATTGGAGAAACTAATAAAATTAGATTCGTGCCGAAAAATTTCATATTACGATAAATCATTTTCTAATAAAGGTGTGACTACATACTCAAAGCTCGAATGAAATATCTTAAATTAAGAATAAAAAAATATTTATCACTTCACTAAAATCTTTATTGGTTACACTATATGCTTATGATTTCTACTTTGACATGTCCTTTTTTTATTTGGAGTTTGACTAATTTAAATCTGGTCTAAAACAATGACACTTGGGAGAAAAATGGCTTCTATAAGAGAAATTTATTAATAAGATTTAAAACTTGAAATATCTGATAAAACGTAAAAAAATATTTACTATCCCATCAATATCAGAAAATGATGAAAATGATTTCTTATATTTGAAGGTAGGTGTAAAATAGTTTGTTAAGTATGCAACGAACAATTTTGATCCTAAGTTTGTCGAAAGCTAACATTTTTGTCGTTTTGATCCTAAGTTTGTCGAAAGCTAACATTTTTGTCGTTGTTAAGTATTTATCGAACTCTATCTATTAGATTTGGCGAGAAAAATAGAAAAAAATAAGGTATATCTTTTGTGGTTTATGTTAATTTTTATTTATTTCTAGATTCTGATACACCTTTTTGAGGTGTAGTTTTATTATTTTTAGTTTTTAATGCAACTTTTTTATGTTACATATTTTAAGATTTTATGGGATTTTCTTAGTGTTTGTGGCTAAATCTTTTTTTGTTTACTTCTGTCTAATAGACGGAGTTCAATAAATATTTGAAGTAGACTAAAACTAATTTTGATGAACTTAAAAACCCAAAATTGTACAATACAAACTTAATGGACTACTTTTAAGTTTTAACTTACCCCCTCAAACATAAGGGACAATTCTATCATTTTCTCTCACCAAAACCGTTGCTGGCCCTCCCTCCCTGCCAGACAATTAACAACATGAAAATTTATTTCTCCTATTTGTCGTCTCTATTTTAATCTCTTTAAAGAAAGTTCCTATTCATATTTGTACCACATGCTTACCCTTTATATAAGTATTCTCACTTTCTACTAAGAGTGGCCAGTAGGCCGGGCTCGGGTCTGGCGGGCCGGGTCTGGCGGGGTCGGGGTCGGGGCGGGACGGGAGAAGGGGCGGGGTCGGGGTCGGGGCGGGACGGGAGAAGGGGCGGGGTCGGGTCTGGCGGGACTGGAGCAAGTCCCGTTCCGATCCCGATCCCGTCGGGCTCGGGTCGGGGCAGGCTCGGGGCGGGATACGGCGGGTTTTCATTTTTTTTTTTTAAAAAAAAATAACATATGTATAAAAAAAACTCAATAAACAAAATAAGATAGTGTAATAAAAACATCCCAAGGCTGTTTTTGTGCCTCTTATATTATTTAATAGACATATGATTTTTTTTGTAATACAAATACAATTGTCTAAAATCTAAATTGCAACTTTGTGGTGTTGTCCAAAAGTTACAAATTACATAATAAAATTACAATTAAAAAAATTACATTCTCAAAAAAACCTGTTCTAATTGCTTGATGATTTCATGTGGTTCTTCGGTTGGAATTGGTATTTGTTGGTCAAATTGATCCACGTCGCTTCCACTACCTTCGGTTAAGATTTCGTTGTAGTTTTCATCATCTTCTTCGTTGATCTCCGGTTGACCGCACCTTCTCCGCTCCGCTCGTATCCAATCTACGAATAATACGCAATTTCCAAGTGTCTCCGGCTAATGAGTGTCTGTGGTCTCCTATTTGATATCTGCACTGCAGAAAAAGCGCTTTCGACGCATTGACGACGCTTGAATGTTCAAAACATCTCGAGCCATCAATGAAAGTGTCGGAAAGGTCTTCTCATTCCCCTCTCGAGTATTTCGGCAAGTCTTCATGTCCATCTTCATTGATAACTTCTTGATACGGTACGAGACCCCCGCAAAACAAAAATATCCAACTCGCTAATTTGGTTAGTAGTAGAGGTACGACCGCACATTCTATTTCGAGGCTTTCAATACTAGCGCGTAAAGAAAAGACATGTCTTTTGTGAGGTTGTATTGAAGATGAAGAAGATGGTATGGAAGTTTGGTAAGTTACTAGCATTTTCTTGTTGATAAAATCTATATATATTTTTGCATTGGTGTTCTACGCTAGACAATACTTCTTCTTTAGTTTGTTCAATAGGTGGTGGGTGATTTAGATTTTTGGGACTTGGAGGTGGTAGTACTTCTATACAATCGTAAATAGTTTCAATTAGTGATTTAGTACCGTCTATTTTAATAGTAGGATTTAATACTGAGAACCAATAATATAAATAGACGGAATAGGAATAAAATATTTTTTTATTTTGAGAAACATTTTTTTAATATTTGCCTTATAATTTGGTTTTTCCATATATTCACTAAGTAATAAAAATATTAGAGTTATATAAAATAACATAGTTGAAATAGTAGGATAATATATACCGGAAAATTCTTTTGTTGCTTGAAAAAAATTCTCTAAAAATACAATAAGTTCGGAGATTTTTTCTCAATCACTATCTAAAATCATATCGGTGGCTTTTTATTATGAGAGTTAAAAAATAAAGTTATAGGTAATTTATAGTCATAAGCAACAAGTAGTTGCTCGTATAAAGAATTCCACCTAGTGGATACTTCTTGTGGAATTTTTCTAAAAGGTAGTCCACAATCATGACAAATTTTTTTATATTCTTTTCTACGTTGTACTTTATTACTTTTAAAAATAAAGTTTATAGCAAATTGTATTTTACTAAGAATGTCTTCAAAAAGTGATAGACCATCCTTTACAATTAAGTTATATATATGGCACGCACATTTTATATGAAAATGGTCCGAAAAAGAAGGAGTTAAACTATTTTTTAAAATTGTAATTGCGTAATTGTTGTTATTAGAAGCGTTATCTAATGTAATAGTCATAATTTTATCGGTAATTCCGTAATAATCGCACACTTGATAAATATTTTTACGCAATAAAAGTACCGGTGTGCCTATCATCTATATATCTATACGCTAAAATACGTTTTTGCATAGACCATTTATAATCTATCCAATGACAAGTTACGAGTTAAATAATCATGGCCGTTAGTACTACGACCTATATCGGACGTGATGGATACTTTGCCATTAAAATGATATAATGAAAAACGTAAATATTGTTGATATTCATGCGCGAATTTAAATACATCTCTCTTAACAGTTGATCTAGGAAAACCGTTAAAAACGGGATTATATATATCTCTAATGTAATGAATAAAACGGGAGATGAAGGAAATGAAAAAGGCAAACCCTCCACAACAACTAATTTTGATATTGCTTCCCTATCTCTATGTTTATTGTATTTAGAGCCTACAATTCCCCCGTCATAGGGTTAATTTGACCACGTACTTGGTCGGGACGATATCGTATGTGAACCTTGTCCCGATGGAGCGGCGTTTGCGCACCCGGTTTTGAAGCACTGGTATTGGGCATACCTATTTGGATGAGCACTTACTACGTGTCTAATTAAACTCCCCGTCCCACCGTGACCTTTTCCGAGTTTTAAATTTTAAAACATTTTTACAAATTTTACATATGGCTACTTGATTCTCTACGTCCCTATCAAAAAATGTCCATGCATCGATTTTAATGGTCGTTTTCTTTGGACCTCGTCTCATACTAGGGGGAATAGGAGGTATTTCAGTTGAAGGTGCACTAGTGGGTGTGTTGTCATCAACATTAGTGGGTATATCATCTAGATCATCGTCTAAATTAAAGTCTTCTTGAGTTCCAGAAAATAGCTCCTGGTCTAAATCTAATGGTATTGTAGGAAAATGTTGAGTATCAACAAAATCATCCTGTGTAGGAATAAGATGACTAGAAGAAGTACCATTGCCCTGGTTGCCCCTACTAGAAGAAACACCCTTACCCTTACCCTTAAACATACCTTTTAATCCTTCCATTTTAATTATGATAATAAATAAATAAATAAATAATTAAAGACAATAAAATTAAGTGATCTAAACTAAATAAACAGACAATAATAATTTAATGAAGGAACGAATGTACCAAACGCCGACGTAACGTCGACGTGTAATCGAGAGGTTGAAAATTGAAACTTTGCTCGATGGAAGATCCTCAAGCTAGTTGCCAACTTCACTACCAATTCCCAAATGAATAAATAAAATTGAATATTTAGCAAACAATGTAGACTTGTAGAGAGATATATTGAGAAATTAGAGAGATTGTAGGAAGATTTGTGAGAAAGATGAAGAGAAAATGAGTTATTTATAGTTGAAAAATTGGGTTAAAGTGTAAATATAATAACTTATGGGTTAAAAATAAATATTAAGGGGTAGGGGGGCTAAAATGGCCGTTGGTCAACGGCCATAATCTAAAATGGTCGTTGGTGCAACGGCCATTTTTGCAAAGGGGCGGGGTCGGGGTCGGGGTCGGGGCGGGGTCGGGTCTCGCGGGCCTGGGGCGGGCTCGGGTCTCGCGGGACGGGACATCGTCCCGTCCCGAGTTCGAGTCCCGCCCCCGTAATTATTATTTTTTTTTGGCGGGGTCGGGCCGGACCGGGGCGGGCTCGGGACGGGCTCGGGTCGGGCTGTCCCGGCCCACTGGCCAGCCCTACTTTCTACTCTTATTTGACCCTTTAATTGAATTCAAAATTTAAAGTGGAAATAGTGTATTGGTACTTCCAATTTTATTTTTGAGGAGGAGTTTTTTATAAAAAAAAATTAATTTTCACACGTGAAATATCAAGATATTTTTCGCTGCATTTTAATTTTGAAATTTAAAACTTCATGATAATGACTATTTCATAATTTATAAGGGCAGAAAAGCGACTACTTGTGAATTTATCCAAATTTAAAAGCAATACCATAATTAAATAAAAATCGACCCTTTTGCATTAATAACAACTTTTAAGGCATGTATTTAAAAGTTAACCATAATTTATCTATTCTTTGCAACTCTATAACCCGACGAAAAAAGAGACGTCAAATGACCACTTTCATATACATCTATGATGAGGCACAACCTTCGTTCTTCCTTCTTCCTTCTTCATCTGAGAAAGCAAGCGTTGAATAAAGAAAGTTGGACCATTTAAGGAATAAGGACAAGAGATTATAAATTCTCAACACCTCATTCAAAATTCTACCTCGATTTGTTGTTGGTAAGTTACCAATGGTAACTGGTGAATACAAGTGGTTCTACTTGGAATGGAGAAGGTCTGTAGGTGCATTTTAGAAGTTAGAATGTAATATTTTTTTCCTCTGTCTCCTTAGTCAAACTTTAGATCACTGGTTTGGAGAAAAATTGTTATAACCAAACTGTTGTGGATAAACTCGCCACAAAAATAATATTCACGATAACAAATGTGAAATAATAACGTAGCACTGAGATACAGTAATCAGCAAAAAATTAATAATAACACCCAAGTTTTTACGTGAAAAAACCTTTCTGAATAAGGAAAAAAATCACAGGTCTGAGAGGAGCAAAGTATTTCACTATAATGAGTAATTCTACACCACTAGTCTCGAGTACAATAATCCAAAGACCATTACATACTCAAAAGAAATAACCTTCTTTTAATTTTTTTTCCACTTCACTACAATATGGCTCACTAGCTATTTTTCCTACATATTATACTATCTGTAAATACCTCACGCTGCTTTCTATACTCTCAAATATGTTTCTCGCTGAGTTTGGTATAACAAATGAGGAGTCGAGGCTCTCCTTATACAGGAGAAATCACCTCCCTATGGACCAATCACAATGAAGTTTGGTAACATTTGCATTTGCAAGTTGGCATGAAATCCGTTACAATTGCCCAAATCTAGATTTGGCCAAAACTTGTTTTGGTATTTTTTTTTTCTTTTTCTTTTCTTTTTCAATTAATGAGTATGAATTCCATTAATTTCCCCCTCCAGACCCATTCACCAGAAGGAGGTAACACCGAACTTCTTGCTTGAGTGCATGCCGATTAGTTATTTGCACAATTCAAACTTGTCCCTTGGCACCACCTTGGTCAACATACCTGCAGGATTCTCATTTATATAAATCTTCAAGACTTATAAAGATTCATTCTCTATCATTTCTCGAATTCAATAATTTCTCACGCCTATGTGTTTCGTCCGTGCATGGTACATGGAGTTTTATTTCAAGTCTATTGCACTTTAACTGTCACAATATAAGGCATACTCCTTCTTATGCACCAAGATCTTGAAGGAACTGCTTCAGCCATATCATCTCATTGCCAGCTTCAGTAGCGGCAATGTACTCCGCTTCAGCTGTAGAGAGTGCAACACACTTCTGCAACCTCGATTGCCATGATATAGCTCCCCTAAAAAAGTAAATAAATATCCAGTAGTGAGTTTTCTATTATCAAGGTCACCTGTCATGTCGGTATCTGTATAGACCTTCAAGATTGGATTAGATCCTCCAAAATACAAACGGCCTCCTATAGTACCTCTCATGTACCTAAGTGTCCACTTGACTGCTTCCTAATGTTCTTTTCCAAGATTTTCAAGAAATCTGCTGACAACACCAACTGCATGAGCAATATCAGGTCTTATGCATGTCATTGCATACATCAAACTTCCAATGACAAATAAGGAACTTTGGTCATGCTCTATTTCTCCTCCTTTGTTGTAGAAAACACTTGCTTGCTCAACTTTATATGATTAGCAAGAGACGTGCTGGCTGGCTTAGCATTCTTCATGTTAAAGTGTTCCAGTACACGTTCAATGTACTTCTCCTGAGATAGCCACAACTTTATGCTTGTTCATTCTCGAACAATCTTCATACCCAGAATTTGTTGTGCTGGGCCCAAGTCCTTCCAATTAAACCTTCAACTTGACAATCAACTCCTTGTCTTGTCTTTCTTCTGTTCGAAGCCTTTGACCATCAATCAAGCTTTGTATCTGACCAACTTTCTATTTCCATCTTTCTTGAAATTAAAGATCCACTTACATTTAAGTGGTTTTTTACCCTTTGAAAGTTCAATCAGCTTCTACGTGCCATTTTCTATAGAGATTATACCTCTTCTTACATGGTTGTCATTTATTGGCTTTTTTCTGGATGGACAACACCTCCTTAAACTTTCTGGCTCTCCCTCATCACTGACAAGGACATACTTTGAGGAAGGGTACTTGGATGACTCTACCTTTTGACCTTCTGATCTCCTCAGAGGTTGAGATTATTCTTCTTCCTGAGTAAGGTACTCTACTTGCTCCCATTGCTCAACCCTCATCGGGTTGCTCCCCCTGCTCGGCAACCTCGTCAGTTGTACTTTCTACGCTTGTTGGATGATTAGAAATAGAAAGAACAGTAAATAGGTTTGAGACTGTACTATTCTTTTTCTTGCCCTTCTCTGATAGATCATCAGCAGTTCTAACTTCACTTTCTCGGAAGACTACATCTCTGCTTCTAATGAACTTATTTATAAGATCTCATAATTTGTACATGAATCGCTCATCTCCGTATTCGATGAATATGCAGGAACATATTTATCGAGATCATTAAGGTACATCTCTTAGCCTATTTATTTCTGCCTTTTGAACGAATCTAGAACCCCAATTAGCAGATTCATTAGAAACCTTTCTTGGAAGACTCAATTCATCTAGCTTTGTTCTCTACTTTTTTTATACATGTGCAAAAGCACTACAATCGAACACCTTCATATATAAGTAGGGCACCTCCTTGTTTGTTCAAACTCTCTCTGGGATGTCAAACTCCAATGGACCTGATGGACTCCTATTGATCAGGTAACATGTTGTCTAAACTGCTTTACTCCAGAATGACTTAGGCAGTTTAGCCATTTTGAGCATGTTTCTCACCTTCTCAATAATAGTGTGGTTCATCCTCTCAACTATACCATTGTGTTGTAAGGTTTCAAAAACTGTCTTTTCATGTCTAATCCCATGGCCCGAACAGTACTCTTCAAATTCCATTGAAGTGTACTCACATCTATTGTCAGTTCGGAGATGTTTTAGCTTTTGACACGTGTCCCTTTTCCACCAGAGCATGAAACTTCTGAAAAACTTAAATACACGATCTTTGATTTTTAAGATATAAACCCACAATTTTCGTGAAGCATCATCAATAAAGGTAATAAATATTTGATACCAGTCATCGATTCTATCTCCATTAAACCACAAACATCAGAATATACCAAATCAAATATATTTAATTTTTTCCAGATGATGTCTGAAATGAAACTCTATGTTGCTTATCAAATAAGCAGTAGTCACAAGATTTTGTTGTCGTATCTTTGGCAAAACATATGAGTGATATTTTCGCAATAATCTACAATCCCTTCTTGCTCATATGACCCATTTTTATGTCACAAATCTACATAAATCTCTTCCTGAGTCGTGTTCAATTCACCTCGGTATATTTCTGCATTTGTCATGTACAACGTACCACGAGCAACTCCCTTTGCAATCACCAACTATCCCTTGGTGAGTCTACATTTTTATGTGCAAAATAGTTATCGTATCCATCTCGATCCAAAGCAAACCCCGAGATCAAGTTCAACCGCAAATTAGGCACATGACGCACATCCTTCAGAATCAATGTGCATCAGACACTTGTCTTGATATAAATATCTCCTAACCCCGCAATTTTTGAGTAACTTGTGTTACCCATTTTCATAGTGCTAAAATCACCTGCTACATATTTGCAGAAAAGATCCCTTACCGGTGTGGCATGATAAGATGGAACTGCGTCAACCACCCATTCCGACTCTACACCTTCCAATTGCATGCATTTCTCTTCCTCTTTATGAAGAAACAACATTATCATTGTTTTGCACTGTGACAGTTATATTGTTGTCGTTCTTTTGGGCACTGCTTTCACCTTTGCCCCTTCTTAGATTTGGACAATCTTTTTTGAAGTGACCTAATTGATCACAATTGTAACAATTTCTGGCTTTCGATTTGGGTCGGTTCTTAGAATTTTCACGAGTTCCGGATCTATCATAGTTGCTCGAACTCCTTTGGTAACTCCTCTCTGTACATTCTGTGATGAGAGTCTGTCCACGACTTTCATGCTTCTTTCTCATCTTCTCGTTAGGTGGAAGAGTTGATGTGGCATCCTTTAGCTCAATGGAGTCCTTACCATACAAGATAGTTATTGTCAAATCATCGTAAAAAGATAGCAACGAGTTCAGGAGCACAATGACTTTATCTTCCTCTTCAATCTTTACTCTGAAGTTTGCTAGCTGCATGAGTAGTCCATTAAGCACATTTAAATGTGACAAAAATGGTACCTTCATCTATATGTAGGGCATACAACTGCTTCTTTAGGTATAATTTGTTTGTTAGCGTCTTGGGCATGTATATTTTTTTTAAACTTTATCCAAATGCCACATGCGCTCTCTTCATCGATGATGTTATTGACCACATCATATATTAAGTGCAACCTAATTGCACTAGCTGCCTTTTTGATCAATTTCTTCTCAATCCTCAAGTTTTATGGATTCAAACTTTTTGGATTTGTCGCCTAGTGCTTTGCGCAATCCTTGTTAGATGAGCAGATCCCTCATCCTTCTTTGCCACATTGAAAATCGCTACCACCGTTGAAATTTGCTACCTCATATTTTACTCCGGACATTTTTCGCCGAGTATATTACTACCGACTGTGAACGGTATTTCTGTGAATAGCAGAACATGTGCTCTGATACTTGTTGTTGGGGATAAGTCGCCTTAAAAATACTATTTACGATAATAAATGCGAAATAATAACGTAACACTGATATACAGTAATTAACAAAACAACAATAACGACACCAAGAAGAGCAAAGTAATCTACTATAATGAGAAACTTTACAACAGTAGTCTCAAGTACAATATTCCGAAGATCACTATAAACTCAAAAGAAATAACCTTCTTTTGTCCCACCTCACTATAATATCGCTTTAAAAGCCATTACTTTACGTTCAGCTAGCACTAAAAAAGCTACTCCTAGCAGAAGTGGTAGAATTATTCCAAGTATTTCAGCTGGAACACTCTCTATTTTTCCTACAGACTACACTGTCTGTAAATACCTTGTTGTCTCTCTATGCTCTTAAATATGTTTCTCTATGAGTTTGATGTGACAAATGAGGAGTCGGGGCTCTCTTTATATAGGAGAAAGCACCTCCTTATGGACCAACCACAATGAAGTTTGATAACATTTGCATTTGCAAATTGCCAACTCAAGTTGGCATGAAATCCGTTACAATTGCCCAAATCTAGATCTGGCTAAAACTTGTTTTAGTATTTTCTCTTCTTTTTTTTTAATTAATGGGTATGGACTCCATCACAAACTTCATATCACTAGTTTGAAATTCGAAATACAACAATTGAATGCGAATAATTGTTATAATCAAACTTCATATCCCTAGTTTGAAATTTGAAATACAACAATTGAATTTCTGATCACTGGTCTGAAGTTTCTCAAAATTGAGCGTAGTGTCCGTGCAAGAATTACTATTCATTTTTCCCACCTTTTTAAAAAAAATTGTGCAAAAATAAGCTTCTTTTATTTTATAGGCGGGGCAAATAACCTTTTTGCCTTCCACTCTTCCGTTGTTTCTCCATCTCTTCTTCTTCAGCAAGAACATCATAGTTCTTCAATTTTAGAATCTAGTTTGGGGTGAAAATTCAAAATTGATGGTTGGTTATTATTTGATTGGCTGATCATTTATGCTTAAATTTTTAGTGCAAACACTAATTTAGTGATTCTCTATATAATTCCCAAAAGTACATTGTTTGTCTTTAAGGGGTACTGAAGAAGACAAATTGAGTCTTCTTGATTTGGTGTTATTTGACTAAATTGGTGATGGAGGATCATTTGTGTTGTGGAGGTTTTGTTTCAAATTAAGATCATTTAGAGCAGATTTGGGGTGATTTTGATTGTAATTGAAATTGTAAATTCAAAGAACACTATGTTGAACAACACACGTTAAAAGTAGCTTTAAGTAAACCTTGACAATCCGGTAGAACTTGTAAATAATTGAATAACTTCGAAAATTATCACCAATCCAGTAAGACTTCAGGTAATTTAACTAACACATTGTAAACACAAGTAAATTTTCAACAATTCGATAGGATTTCAAGACAACTCTGTTTGTCCGAGTTTGGGCGTGGAAACGCAAGGAGAGGTTGGAGGGTATTTTAGTCCTCATTTATTTCACTAAATCAGTAACAGCCATTTCTTCACAATTATCAAAATGGGTGACAAGATCTGAATAGTGTCACGAAACTAATATGTCGTGCAAATCATTCCTAAAATCAGTACAACTCAGTTTCAAACTAGTAATCTAATATTTAGTCCAATATTTATAGCAAACTTCAGAGTTCAGACCAAGAACAAAGAGAAGTAGGAGGAGAAGGAGGAGATGGAGAAGAAAAAAAAGAGGAAGAGAAGATGAAAACGAAGAGGAGGAAAATGAGGAGGAGTGGGGATGGGGAAGAGGGAGCGAGAAGAGAAGAAGATGAATCCAAGTGTTAGTGTATATTACTTTAAAATTATTATAGAAATATATAAAATAAAAATTCTGAATTCGTCTCTACTTTTAATAAATAAGTCTCTTCTATTTTTCTATCGATGCCAAACAAATGGACCCTTTTCTGTACACGTCTTCGGACTTCGTTTCGTGTTTTTGTGCGCCTTTGGTAGACAACTTGCACCCACACATAAGGATTAAACTTTTACCTAACAATCATAATTCATAAAGAATTTCCTGCTCACATGGTAACCAATTGTATCAGTAAAAGACTCTGCCAACCCAACTTCTCCTACTACGTTTTTAGGCTATGTGGTACAGCCAACTTTAAAACCCTGCTTTCCATGGACTTTTTGTATCATCATGGATTGCTTATATCCTAGTTGATTCTTCATGTCTAAGTTTCTAACAAGCTTCTCCAACAAAATGATGAAGCTTCAAATTCTTGCCTACTTTTTTGCCAGTAAACTTGCCTTGGCTCGATCAGAATTTCCTCAACAAATGCTTACACTACTTCAAAAACCAACTAGAGTATATCGTAATGTTAATCCTCTTGCTTTGATTTATTCTCCTATAGTCGCCTTTCCACACCAAAAAAATTTGTTGGGAAGAAAAAACTTTTAGGTAGGACCCACTTAAAGGGAAACACTCTGAACCAGCTAAAGGTGAAGGATCTTATCCACTCCATCCCATACCAAGGTTGACATTCTGCTGGTTTTGATTATGTAGTTTTATGAGTTTCTGCAACTTATCTTTGATAATACTGAGAACCTCCCAATCGTGAATTATGAAATAAGCAATTCAAAGTTGCCTGATATTGTTGTCAGTTTAACTCTCGTCAAATGAATCATGAAACGAGTCACAACTTAAGAACTAAAAACGTATCCACAAGTTAATTTTTCTGCTCTGCGAAATAAAATGCACTATAAACAAACATTCATCGATATATAGTCATTACATAAATTTTTTCATAGTACAACCCTGAAGGGCCTCCCTTTGCGCAACCAGAATACCAGATGTATTGTGGACGGACAGCATATTCAACCTCACAACTAGAAATTCCGCATTTCATTAGCAATGACATACATATGGTTCATGCAAAAAGGGAAGAAAAATAATAAGAGAGGAAGTAGTCCACTTGCTGTACGGAAGCCTAAAAAATGTCGCGATGATACATTATTTCTCACTTACCTACTTATGTTTTTGGTCAAAGAATTGCCTAGATTTAACTAGAGAACGTCATGTGCACTAGCGTGCAGTTTGACGCAGGGGACCTCCAAAAAGGTCAAAAACCCAGAAAACATAAATTTAAAAGAGAAAAAAGGGAGGGAGGGGGACAACAAGTTGCATCCTGAAGCAGTTTCTTGCCCCACACCAATTCATCATCTGCATATAGGCAACATAAATGGCAATTCATTTTCATAGCATTGATGGAAAAAGACAAGAAACTCGAGGAATGAAGTAATTTTAACATTGAGCATAAAAGTAGTCTTTTTGGCCAAAAGTGATGGAAAAAAGGAGGAAAGAAAACCCTTCTATAAAATCCATTACAATGCCAAAACAAACCACAGTGATATAAGTAAAGGCATGCATATTGAGGATACTAAGATCAGATATTATCAATTCTTTATTTTATCTCCAAATCAACTCCAACACACAACCTAATGCTCTTCTGTCGTTATGAAGAATTGCCAACGTCATAAATATACTGTTACCTTGATTCTGTAACGTTAACTAATCAGCAGAGACATAACTCTTTCCCTCATAGTACCTCCTCTCACTAGCTGCCTTCTTCTCATTTCGTTTCTGCAGATATAAGACATAGTTAGATCCATCACATACATGTCTCGATTCAACCAAGCAAACATGGCCAGATTAATACATAAACTAGAAATTGCCTCAATAGCATTCAAACAAATGGAAAGAGATGCATAATGGCTGATCCAACTATTCAGCACCAAACTTGAATTTCGCAGGATTTTAAATTTCATCAAGCATCTAAACAGCTAGTTACATAAGGATGATACTATCATAGAATGTAGATCAAACATCACATGCAACTCGACATTTAGGAGAAATTTCAATGACTGAGAGTTGGAAAGAATTGTTGATTTCCTCGAGATACTTGATTCCTTTTAAGGCTAGTCCAACAAGGAAGACCGCCTTAAATGGAAAATGCGAAGTATGGGAATTTTCTCTGTTAGATCCTGCTACTATGAACTGTTCAGCAATGAAAACCAGATTACTCGGTGGCCTTGGAGTCAAATTTGGAGATCTCTTGCACCCTACAAGGTAGCATGCTTCACCTAGCTTGTTTCTAAAGGGGCTTGTCTCACACAAGATTTCTACAAAAGATAGGTTACCAAGTATGTAGCAGATGCTTGCTTTGTGGTACGCAGAACGAAATTATTGATTACCTATTCCTACATTGCAAGGTTTCACAGAAGCAAGGTCAACGTTTTTGGTGTTTGTTGGGTCTACAATGGGTATTGCCTAGAACAACACAAGACATTCTATGGTGTAGGAATAGGAGAAGTTTTTTTTTTTTGAAGATATGGAACATAATACCAGCATGCATATGGTCCACTTTTTGCACAAAAAAGAATCATAGGTGTTTCGAGGGCATGTCCAATCCAGTCATGAAGATCAAGTTCAATTGTATCTTATTTCTTCTTGGTGTAAAATGGACTTCGTAAAGGATGCAGATACAATACTAGAGGTTCTGGAACTTCTTCATGTATGGATGAGGCATTAGCAATCAGCCAAATCTTCTTTTGCCTTTTGCTCCCCTCTTTTTTTTTTTTTTTTGGCACACTGTTTTGTGGATGTTGTAAATACACCAGGACCTAGAGCTGTTTTATCATCAATGAAATGCTACTTACCATTATCAAAAAAATTGAAGAAGAAATTGAGCCATTTTCTTCCTGAAGATATCCACATATGCACGGCTGGTGGTTTGGCATGTTACGGTAAACATTCATGACCGTAAGAAAAACTCTTGTATCATATAGCTGTCATGTATAATCATGTCTTAAGAATGCAATCTGTCGTTTGATAGTGTAGCTCCACCAGCTTAACTTTTTTTTCAACGTTCAACAGTAAGAACATCAACATACTGAAATTTAGAACCTTGTAAAGCACTGCGCTAACCATGACATGATCCCTTCTACATTTTTCTAATAAGGTGACACAATGTCCTCATAGTTGATCTAAACATTTTTTTAGAAAAAGACTCTTGGAATGACCATTGCATGCCATACAAATTAGAGATTAGATGTAAATATTATTATAATCCACAAAGCCATGCCACCAAGAAGCTCTCGGCTTCATCATTACGCGATCTCATGTTTAGGTGCATGTAGGACTTTCTGGCACTCTCTGAGGCGAAGTATGTAAACTTACAGAGTTCTACCACTTCTCCGGGTTCTGAGGCGAAGTATGTAAACTAATTGCGGCTCATCACTCATGCTGATATCTCTCATAGAAGCCCACATACTACACCCACAAAAAAGGAGGATCACTGTCCAAGTAAACGTGGAAACAACCTCTTGCAGAAATGTGAGGTAAGGTAAGGCTGCGTACAATAGACCCTTGTGGTCCGGCCCTTCCCTGGACCCCGCGCATAGCGGGAGCTTAGTGCACCGGGCTGCCCTTTTTTTTCACTGTCCAAGTGAAAGCCAAAAATGGAAAACCAGAGGGAAAGATGAAACCCTAGGTAAAGGATTTGGTTCAATGAGCTTCAATAAGAAATTGCAGAGATATTAGTGTACAGTGGGAAGTTTTGACAACATTGAAACAGGATGGAATATTTCCAATGAAAAAAAAAATTGTTTCTCCTTCACAATTGTGCTTAGGGGGGTGAATCAGGGCAAGAGCTGTTTTAATTTTTTTGGGTGGAAGCGTAAGTAATTCAAACCACTGAAGATCTGCAGAGAAAATAAAGGAGGCTACACCAGAAAGTCATCCAACTATTTTTGCAGAATCCTAGTCGCATGAGGAAAATTTTGATAACGTGGAAGGCAATTCAACGAAGTGGAAACTGTCCTTCAGATGGGGATCAGGGGAATATTGGGAAAATGATAGTGCTTTGAAGTATGATGCTAGAACTATACAGGATAACCGGGAAGAGGTTTTAAGTAGGAAGGCAAACGTCCAACTGAATCAAATTGATTTGCTTTATTATCATAAATGAAAGAATTTCAGGATGGATCATGAGGGATTGATATCATTTTGCAGTTAAGTTGTGGTTTAGCTCTACATTATAGCATAGACTGCACTTTTGCTTTGTTTCATTATTTACTTGTTAAAAAATTCTTCCAACAGTCCAGGAAAATAAACAGATGGTGTTCAGAAATCCTTGTTCAAATAAATGCAAAAGAAACTGAAAAAGAAATATATTGGAGGTGAAATAACCTGGTATGCCTCATGATTTGACACAATTCTCCTTATTATTGAGCTTGTTGTAATATCTAAAGGACTATCCAATATTTTAAAAATGCCCATGCTAATTGGTACATCATATGGGTTACCCTTCTCCTGCAAAATAAAGTATCATGGTCAACAAAAGGAGGACCTTTTTAGCTTAATATTCTCGTAAACAACCACATGTAACATAGAGTACCTTCTGAAAATCATTGTCCTCGGCTACTGTTCCATGAACAACTAAAGAGATATTAAAGGTTGTTATCTGCATTAGAAAAAGTCACTACACAATAAATGAGGAGTAACATGATATACTCTATGAGATCACTCAAGAATGAAGGAAATCGTTAGATTTATAATTACAGTTTAGGAAAAAAAACATCTAATTTCTTTTTCTCCAAAAGGAATATTTCTGATTAATAGAGATCCTATGGAAAGAGTTCCAAAAATAGAGATCCTATGGGAACAAACAAAATGAAGATTTCCAGTCAAAGCCACCAACTACTAAAATTCCCTCTAATCAAATATGAACAATGAAAAAATACATATGACAGTCCACAGACAAATGAAATAACTTTTTTTGGGGGGGGGGGGGGGGGGGGGGGGGGGGATAAAGTTAGATGAACTTATTTTTAAATATTTTTTACCAAGAAGGTGGACTACGTGAACCCATTAGTGGGAGAATTACAACAAGAACTAGAATGTTAGCTCTTTTGTACAAAGCAAATTGCAAACAAAGTTACTTTTTTTTTTAATCAAGTACATGTGTTTTCATTCATAAACATGGCCATAAAGTTGGCCGTATACAAGGAGTATACCAAAAGGTAAAGAATCTACAGAAAGAAAGAAATGATTCTCTACAAACTCCAACCAATCTTCTATACAACAAGAAACTCTTATGGGTACACCAAAAGAAAATAAGTGACCGGAGACTACCCCTCAACTAATCAAAACTCGACTCTACCCCCTCAAAAGCTCTCCTATTTCTCTCTCCAGACAACCCACATTAACGCAAGAGGGACCACATTCCATGCCCTGCGTCTTCTCCTTCTCCCGCTCGAGAAAGACAAAATACAAAATTGCCCCACCAAAGGAAGAATCGAACCCCAAAACTATAGAATCTGAGGGCCTCCCTTACTATTTAAGCCTGCCAAATTGGCAAAGAATATTAAGCTAGTGTCTGGCCATAGATTTTGGATTATATTTTGAAATTTTATCTTCAAAATAGTTTCAAGTTCCAACCAGTTTTTGGGAGAAATTTCACTTCCACTCACAAAACTTCAAAATAAATTCCAAGTAAAATACATGTCCAAACACAACTTCAAGTTCCAAAAATCACAACTTCAAAATCTATGGCCAAATGGGAGCTAAGAGTCTTGACATTTCGCTCCGGAGGACCGGTATCTATCAAGGACAAAACTAGTTCTACTACACTTTCAAAGGCGATGAAAAAAAGAGAATCTCAATGACATATGTTAGAAAGATCTTTGTTTCCTAACATTCCATATACAAGTACCAGCTTTTTGGTCAAACAAAACATATACATGAAAGGGCCTTTAAAACTATGACATATCCACATAACAAGAAACAGCCCTTAAAACGATGGAATTGTTCAGCTTTTATTTTTGCAAGATCCAAAATTCAGTCCCGTACAAACCTTTCAAGGCCCTACCAACGTCAGAAAGGATTGACCAAGACTGGAAAGGCAGACCGTCGATGCAAAGCTAATGGTGAGCAGTGACATCGACAGACCAAAATTCAGCGTTAAGGTGTGAATATCCAGAACTGACAATGTCAAGTGACAAGAGAAGATCTTCAGTTGCCGGAAAAAGGATTTTTGCTGGAAAAGAACTTCCAACGACATGCATCAAGGCTAAAACAAGACTAGCGTCAGGTGAAAGCCTCCTGAAGCTGGAAAACTAGAGATTGGCGGGAAAATTTTTCCCGCGATCTTCGACCTGTGTTCTCAGGTACGGGTGTGGGGATCCGACACAGGTACGGATCTACAAGTCGTATTCACCATCACCTAACTATAAGGATTCAGATACCGAAGGAGTATGAATACGGGTGTTATGATACAACCAATCAATGTATATTACAACATACATAAGTATATATTTTGACAACTAATTGAAGTTATTAAAACTAAAGCTAGTACAAAAAAATTTACACTTAATATTATTCATAAGTTATCTCATATAATAGCACAGAGTTCTGGTACTTTATGTGAATATTTATATGACATAAACTCAAAACCAAATAACCTATTCTTCTTGGTCATGAGTGTAGTCAAAGCACCCAAGTTAGGTTGAAAAATCACCAAATCCAGTGTGGATACCACACCTAAATCATGTTGGATTAACATGGGAGCACAAGAAGAATTTTGGAAGTCCTAATCAACATAGCCTTCTACCCAAATTAAGAATCATTTTGGCTCAAAATGTGGCACCAAAACTTTGGGGTTCGAACCTTCAGTGCAACATAAGGAATCCTCAAAATTAGTCCCAACCACCATAGGAACTCTTGCTATTGTACCAAAAGAAGCAGAAATCATGGAGTATACGAGGAAGGAGTCAACGATGATTTAGGGCAAGGAAGAAGAGGAGGGGTGAGGGGAGGCCACAAATAGTATAAGGGAACTAATGGAGTATAAGGGGAAAGAAAGGAAGGAGGGGATAGAATTGTAACCTCGATCCTTCACTGATGAGGAAAGAGGGATAACGTAATGGATATAAGGGGGGGGGGGGGGGGGGGGGGGGATTTTTGGAGTTTTGTCAAGGTCTCCCATAAGGGGAACAAAGACAAAGTGACCGTCAGTCTTGTTGCTATTGAAAAAAAGAGCAAAGGAAGCAAATTGGTAGGAAGGGAAGGCAAGAAGGAAAGAGAAAAAAAGATGAAAGGAATGCAGAATAGTGATGTATAAGAGAAAAGGTTGGAAGAGGGAGAGGAAAATTAGTCCCAGGGAAGAGAGGAGAAGAGAGGCAAGGGGAAGAAGAATATGCCTAGAAATTCATCACCGAATATTCGGCGCATGAATGACCCGAGCAAAACGACAATCAACTAGGCAAGTCTAATAGAATGGGGAACGGACTTGATATGCTTTAAGTCACATTAGAAGATCGGGGGACAAACAAAATAGTGAGGAGTAAGGAGAGAGATGAGTAAGATATGAGACATTTCTCGCGAAGGAGAATATTGGCAGGGTCTTAAATACCGTGGGATGAGAGAAATCGGAAATAGAGGTGAAAAAAAGGAAAGCACTTATTAGTGGCAAGATTTAAGGGAAATGAGGTGGAGTAGTTTTGGGGTTTGGAGGAGTGTTAGAGCCAATGAGGAGAATCAAAGGAGGTTTCTGGACGAGCTGCCAAGTGCAATAAGGGCATATACCATGGGTATGGGGGAGAGGATTTTAAAACCATATGATTTCCAGAGGAAAGAATAGGTGCAGAATTGTGTCAATGGTTAAAATAATCATCTTCTCATTGACCTTCCTTTGAGAGGTGCAAAGTTCACATGGACTAGAGAGGAATCAAATTCAAAGTTGAGGCCGGACAAGTTCTTGATTACACTCAATAAGAGAAAATGATTTCTAACTTGAATTAAGTCCCACTTCCTAAACATACTTTGTACCATAGTCTTTTTTGATAGCCGTGATGTCCGGGCCATCTTGCACGCACCTCGACTAATTTTTTCTTACTTTATCTCATAATCTTATTTTTTCTATGAAGAACTTTAGATCATAGTCTTACTATGTTGGATTGCACGAGAAACCCTTCTTAGGTTCGACAATATGGTCGAAAGTTGCAGACCTTAAGGACATAATGACACAGTGGAGCAGCTATTAAATCTCAGGGAAACAGGAAAGCGAACATTTTGTCTCGCATAAAAATAAAGTCGTTGAAAGGAGATTATGATGTATGGAACAAAGAAGAAATTGGGTGAGACATGAAAAGAAGAGTTGGTGAACGAACTAAGGGCTTTAAAAGGTGTAGAAAGGAGAAGGAGTTGAATGAGGTAAGAAATGAAAAGGGAGGAAAAGGGGAACAACAATGATGGCAATAGCCAAGAGATAATCTGAGACAAAAACCGAGGGCTCTTTGGTTGAAGGAGGAAAATACTAACAAAAAATATTTTCCATAGGTTAATGACGACAAATAAGAGGGAAAATTTAATGAAGACAAAAAAAGTGGAGGTAACAGTTCAGAAGAGTGAGCAAGGAGTGAAAAAAGGCGATTGTGGGGTTCTATCAACAACTGTACAAAGTAGTTTGAGACCTAATATGGGAAGGGTGGAGTTTAGTCAAATTGGAGAAGACAAGAATGGGTGATTAGAAAGGGAGATCCTAAGGAGGAAGTATAGGAAACAATGCAGTAGTGTGTGAGGACAAAGCATTCAGACTCGATAGCTTCACATTTTGCCTTGTTTCAACAGTGTTAGAGAACGGTGAAGAGAGAGATCATCGAAACCATAGCAGCATTCTAGGAATTTGGGCAGTTCAAGGAGAGAAACGTGACTCCCATTGCACTCATCTCGGAGAAGGGAGAATCAAACATCACCGTCTACAAACCTATCAATCTAACAACGAGCATCAATGAAATCATTGATTAATTTCTATGGTGCTCTTATGTAGACTAAAGAATGTGCGGGATGAAATGATATCACGTCGAGAGTGCATTCATGGAGGGCTGAGACAGATCCTAGATACAGTAGGGGCTTTAATGGAAAAGTTGGTGGATTCAAGAAGGAAGGAATGAAAACATGTTGTCCAATATAAGTTGAATCTGGAAAAGGCCTGTGATCATGTGAATTGGGACTTTCTATACTACGTGATACAAAGGATAGGTTCAAATAAAAGTTAAGATGGATCAATCCTTTGTTTAAATAATGATGTTCTCAATCCTAGTTAATAGGAGCCCATGCGATTTTCTCATCAGCTCAAGAGTGAGACATGAAGGACTGATATCACATGTTGTTCATCTTCATCATGGAGGCACTAAGATAACAGACAGCTCGCATGTTGTTCATCTTGGACATAGTTGTACTAAGTAAGCTAGTGGAGGAGCAGTCACATGACGCTATCTAAAAGGATTCTAGGCAGACATTAGCGGAAAAGATATTGTTAGTCTCACCTTTTGTTAGACAACACCCTGGTACTTTGTAATGTACACACAGTCCAGTTATCCTATCTGAGACTGATTCTTACTTGATTCAAGACAGTGCGGGGTCGAAGATTAGCTTTAAAGAATGCGAGATTATCCATGTAAAAAATAGACTTTGAAACAAACTCAACCCCAAAATGTAGCTCATGAGGTAAGAATTGTCAAAGACTATTAAAGTGACAACAACTCATTTCCTACACGAATGTGGGACACGCTAACACTCCCTACCCCACACTCAGGATTGGAAATTTGGAGTGTGGATAACATAATACAGGGGGCTAGCATTGGAAAACACAACAGCGATAGGTTTGGCTCTTATGAATTGTGTGACCATCTAATCTAAAAGCTTAAGCTGTTAGAGAGAGCACATTTTTATTTATTCAATAATGTCTTCAACATGCCTACGCTTATGTGCGGGCCTGATTCTGTCCACGCGAGGATATTTCTGAAAGTCAAAACTGAAAAGCTCAAGGCCGATGATTTTGGGTTCTTGGTGCTGTTATATGCAGAAGTAAAGATACGACCTGAGTTTAACCTGATATCTGTCAGGAAACACTAAGTAAAAAGCTACAAGACAAAAACCAACCACTATGTAGAACATATGGCACATCACCATCAGTGATTAAGTCATAATCTGGAAAAGATTAATAATATAGCAGATATCAATCTGATTTCCATGAAAATTAAAAAGTCATAAGTTATCTTGGATTCATAAAAACATTCAGAAGGTCCACGCAAGTGTTAGTGATATTTCATTGATGACATTACTGTTTAGCTCCAAAGATGAGATACGTCAATAATGACATTGTAGGAAAACACTGAGGTGGACGAGTAATAATAGCAATAAGAATGTTACAAACGATTTTCTCAACAGTGTCCATATGAGTAGAGATTACCATATCTTTTGACACCTCCCGTGGAGCACCAATAATCACTTCATCAGCATAGCGGCAAGCCAAAACACTTAGGCTCCTTTCATGAAGATTCATAATTGGACGATGTCCACCTCTATTGGCACTGTAAAAGACAATACACAGAATGAAAGATGAGTTCTTTGACTAGACCTGGAACTAACTAACCATACTTCGTTGTGACAAAGATAAATTGAGCTCCCATCCAGCAAACATGCTTGGAGGAGAAGAAATAAACAGGTACAGGATGTTATCTCCCCAAAAACCTCAACTACTGACTATGGATTAGCACAATTGATTAACCATTTTCTAGCTATCAAAGTATCGAGTGTCCCTATCTGAAAGTACAGGCTTAGAGTATTGATCAAAATGCAAAAAAAAAAAAAAAAACTTCACTGTTGGGTCTCTCTCACTTCCTCTCCCCCCATATCCCCAAGCTTTTGTGTTCTTTTCCTCTTCTTTTAGCTGTATGCAGTTATATTCCATAGATCCCTCTTTTTGTTCTTTTTTATTAAAAGAATTTTCAGCAAGAAAGAAAGGAATACAAAAGATAGTAACATAAAGCACATGTCTCCATTTCCTCTAGAGATTAGCACTAAACACCACAGTCCATCATATAAAAAGCAAATATGTGCTCAAGAAAAAAGACAATGGGCATTTATTATTCAAGGTTTCACGGTTCCTGGAATATTATTCCCTTATTCTCGACAACAACAGCTAATATCGCGCTGCAGCATACTTCCAAAGAACTTTCTTCTTTTTTAACTCACCATACAACTAACCCACGCCAGCTAGTTGATTTGCTTCCACAAACAAGGAACATTACAGGACAACCATGATGTATGAGGTAGGGGACGGGGAACAATGGAGTGTTTTTTGTCAAGTCATATTATGAGAAGCTCCTGAAATGGAGAAGGTTGCATTTCCAGATAGATTGATTTGGATCCCTAAGGTACCAAGAAAGCCGTGCTTCTTGGGAGCAACCAGAGGGGTGATATTGACGGTCAAAAATCTTCGGAAGAGGAGGTTACATACATTAGTTGGTGCTTCATGTGTAAATGTTCGGGTGAAGACGTTGACCATCTCCTCTTATAGTCGGGTAGCCTCGAAATTATGGCGAGAAAATTTGTGTTGATTTGGAATAACTTAGGTGATGCCAGGCTTAGTGATAGAGCTTATCATTCAGCTGGAATTGTGGTAGGTGGAGGGGAAGACGCAGAGCATGGAGTGTAGCTCCGCTAGCACTTATGTGGGTCATTTGAAGAGAAAAAAATACGAGAGCTTTTGAAATTGTAGAGATGAACTTTGCAAAAATTGAGGAACATCTTGTCCCTTTGGCGTACTTCTTGTGTACCAGTGTTTTTGTGCCCAAACATTTTTTAATAAAATTATTAAGCTGTCAGGAAAAAAGATGAAGTCAGCCTTCTCTATCTAGTAACGCTTTTCAAGGAATATGTTCACACAATTAAACAATATATCATAGCAGGCAGTTTAAGTCTCATCGTCATCCATAATTTTCTGTAACATGATAAACAAATATCATACTGTACTTGACATTCTTAGTCTCCAACAGGATTGATATGATATTTGTACATCATGTTAGAGAAACTTATTAGGCAGGTACTAGAACCATCAAAAAAAACCACATGTAAATAAATTAGTATGTTAATTTTAGACAAAGGAGGTCTTTTTGCAATTATTAGGCAGTCCCCCACTAATGTTGTTAGGGTTTTATCATCCTGAGGAAGCGTCCAACTACAAAAAAATTTAGTATGTGAGGGTTGTGGTATAAATAGATTGAGAGCACCGAAGCACACTGTATTACCTTACAGTTTGATCAGTATGAATGCCTACAAGTAGAAAGTCTCCAAGTCCTCGAGCAAGCCTTAGGATCTAAACGTTAACAGAAAAGTGAGAAAATGAAGCTGCACTCTGATGCATGCATTAGATATAACAGAAAACAAGACTAATAAGCACTAAGAAGAAATACAGCAGGGAAAAGAGATGGCATTTTTTGTAGAAATTTTTTTGAGGATTACAAACAACTTATTCATAGAGGTTTCAGTTTTGCAAAAATCACCTAAAGACTTCTTCAAAGAAGTAGTCCGAAGAATAGGTTTCAGCAATTTGTCGAAGAAAAGTTATTCTACTTCTACTCACGAAACACTTACAAATCTTCAAGAAAGCTACAACAGTCCAAACACATTTCTTTTTGCATAACATAAATTTATCCAAACACATTTCTTTTCACCCAAAAAGTTCTTTCGGAAAATATTTCCAAAAGTTGTCCAAACAACTACAAAGAAAGTAAGTTTGAAATATTAGGCAAAAGGTTGGAAATTCCCATATGTTATTTCAGCAATGTTCTTGTACATATTAGATGACTCAAAGCGGAGATCAAAAAGACAAAGCTATTAGGTAAGAACACCTTTATTCCTTTGGTTGGGTCTTCAAGAGAATCTCTTCGCACACACCCAATTTTTTTTTGCTAAAAACATGAAACTGTAACGTCCATGAACTATGGTACCATGTTGAATGTAGTGGATCACTTCAACCATAAGCTAAAGTTATTAAAGGAGACTACACTTGTTTAATTTTTTATATGAATCTTTAAAATACAAACATCCTTATTTTTGTAGGTCAAGCCAGATTACTTACCTCTACATGTCCAGCATGAAAAAGATCAAAGGCGCCATCAATATAGACTATGCGAGCACCAGGTCCAGCTCCCTACACAAACACGCTCGAAAACATTATAAGCAACAAATGTACTTCCTAGCAGCAACATGGAAGTAAAAGAATGAAGACAACCGAGGGGATTTTTAAACGAACAGCAGATTTTTCCTAAAAGACCGATCATAAGCTACATGTAAGACAGATCATGCAGACATGCACTGATGGCTAAATGATAATTTGAATCTATTCATAAGCTTTTGCCACATTTGAACATGTTCGACTTAATTTTGTGTCGGTTCGTAGTGTTTAAAGGCTTAATTTTGTGATCTTTGGTGTTAGAAGCTAATAATTGTGGAGTGTGATGAATATGCAAGCTCCGGCAGCAAATTAGCGCAAAATGAAGCCCAAAGACATAGTTAAATATGGAAAAAGGAGCAAAGGAATAAGCTGAGATGCCAAAAAGAAGCAAGGAAAACAAACACGCAAAACCAATACTACAGTGCAGCGCATTGGATGGGGTGTGACACACCCTGGGCTGTCCGGACGATTTTTCATTTAGGGTAGTTTCGGTAATTTATCTTTTTTTTTATGCAAAATCATAAATAGTGGGCTCATTTTGGTTAAGTTTATACCAAAGGTTTGACAATTTTGGAGGCTATTCAATGGAGAACTAGAGGTTTTCATAGTTTTTTCTAAGGGTGGCCAGTGGGCCGGGACGGCCCGACCCCGCCCCGACTCCGCTCAAAAAAAAAAAAACGGTGGCGGGACTCGAACTCGGGACGGGACAATGTCTCGTCCCGCCAGACCCGAGCCCGCCCAGGCCCGCCCGCCCCGACCCCGACTTGTCCCCCCTTTGCAAATATGGCCGTTGCACCAACAACCATTTTAGATTTTGGTTGTTGGCCAACGGCCATTTTAGGCCTCCCCCCTCCTCCAACCCCCCCTACCCCTTAATATTTATTTTTAACCCATAAGTTATTATATTTACACTTTAACCCAATTTTCCAACTATAAATAACTCATTTTCTCTTCATCTTTCTCACAAATCTTCCTACAATCTCTCTAATCTCTCAATATATCTCTCTACAAGTCTATATTATTTACTAAATATTCAATTTTATTTATTCATTTGGGAATTGGGAGTGAAGTTCGCAACTAGCTTGAGGATCTTCCATCGAGCAAAGTTTCAATTTTCAACCTCTCGATTACACGTCGACGTTACTTCGGCGTTTGGTACATTCGTTCCTTCATTAAATTATTATTGTCTGTTTATTTTATTTAGCGCACTTAATTTTATTGTCTTTAATTATTTATTATCATAATTAAAATGGAAGGATTAAAATGTATGTTTAAGGGTAAGGGTAAGGGTGCTTCTTCTAGTAGGGGCAACCAGGGCAAGGGTACTTCTTCTAGTCATCTTATTCCTACACAAGATGATTTTGTTGATACTCAACATTTTCCTACAATACCATTAGATTTAGACCAGGAGCTATTTTCTGGAACTCAAGAAGACTTTAATTTAGACGATGATCTAGATGATACACCCACTAATGTTGATGACAACACACCCACTAGTGCACCTTCAACTGAAATGCCTCTTATTCCCCCTAGTATGAGATGAGGTCCAGCAAAACAACCATTAAAATCAGATGCATGGACATTTTTTGATAGGGACGTAGAGCATCAAGTAGCTATATGTAAAATTTGTAAAAATGTTTTAAAATTTAAAAAGCGGAAAAGGTCACGGTGGGACGGGGTTTAATTAGACACGTAGTAAGTGCTCATCCAAACTAGGTATGCCCAATACCAAAGCTTCAAAACCGGGTGCGCAAACGCCCGCACCATCGGGACAAGGTTCACATACCGATATCGTGGGACCAAGTACAGGTCAAATTAACCCTATGACGGGGGAAATTGTAGGCTCTAAATACAATAAACATAGAGATAGGGAAGCAATATCAAAATTAGTTGCTGTGGAGGGTTTGCCCTTTTCATTTCCTTCATCTCCCGGTTTTATTCATTACATTAGAGATATATATAATCCTGCTTTTAATGGTTTTCCTAGATTAACTGTTAAGAGAGATGTATTTAAATTCGCGCATAAATATCAACAATATTTACGTTTTTCATTATATCATTTTAATGGCAAAGTATCTATCACGTCTGATATAGGTCGTAGTACTAACGGCCATGATTATTTAACTGTAACTTGTCATTGGATAGATTATAAATGGTCTATGCGAAAACGTATTTTAGTGTATAGATATATAGATGATAGGCACACTGGTACTTTTATTGCAGAAAATATTTATCAAGTGTGCGATTATTACGGAATTACCGATAAAATTATGACTATTACATTAGATAACGCTTCTAGTAACAATTACGCCATTACAATTTTAAAAAATAGTTTAACTCCTTCTTTTCCAGACCATTTTCATATAAAATGCGCGTGCCATATATATAACTTAATTGTAAAGGATGGTCTATCACTTTTTGAAGACATTCTTAGTAAAATACAATTTGCTATAAACTTTATTTTTAAACTTGTCACGATTGTGGACTACCTTATAGAAAAATTCCACAAGAAGTATCCACTAGGTGGAATTCTTTATACGAGCAACTACTTGTTGCTTATGACTATAGAATACCTATAACTTTATTTTTTAACCCTCATAATAAAAATCCAGCTGATATGACTTTAGATAGTGATTGGATAAAAATTTCCGAACTTATTGTATTTTTAGAGAAATTTTTTCAAGCAACAAAAGAATTTTCCGATATATATTATCCTACTATTTCAGCTATGTTGTTTTATATAACTCTAATATTTTTATTACTTAGTGAATATATGGAAAAATCAGCTTATAAGGCAGCTATTAAAAAAATGTTTGTCAAAATAAAAAAAATATTTTATTCCTATTCCCTCTATTTATATTATTGGTTCTGTATTAAATCCTACTATTAAAATAGACGGTACTAAATCACTAATTGAAACTATTTACGATTGTATAGAAGTACTACCACCTCCAAGTCCCAAAAATCTAAATCACCCACCACCTATTGAACAAACTAAAGAAGAAGTGTTGTCTAGCATAGAACACCAATGCAAAAAAATATATAGATTTTATCAACAAGAAAATGCTAGTAACTTACCGGCTTCCATACCATCTTCTTCATCTTCAACACAACCTCACAAAAGACATGTTGTTTCGCGGCTAGTATTGAAAGCCTTAGAAATAGAATGTGCGCGCCGTACCTCTACTACAAACCAAATTAGCGAGTTGGATATTTTTGTTTTGCGGGGTTCGTACCGTATCAAGAAGTTATCAATGAAGATGGACATGAAGACTTTTGAAATCTTGGAGGGGAATGAGAAGACCTTTCCGACACTTTCATTGATGGCCCGAGATGTTTTGAACATTCAAGCGTCATCAATCGCGTCGAAAGCGTTTTTTCCTGGCGAGATATCAAATAGGAGACCACGAGACACTCATTAGCGGAGACGACTTCGAAATTGCAAGTATTATTCAGAGATTGGATACGAGCGGAGCGGAGAAGGTGCGGTCAACCGGAGATCAACGAAGAAGAAGATGAAAACTACAACGAAATCTTAACCGAAGGTAGTGGAAGCGACGTGGATCAATTTGACCAACAAATACCAATTCCAACCGAAGAACCACAGGAAATCATCAAGCAATTAGAACAGGTTTTTTTGAGAATGTAATTTTTTTAATTGCAATTTTATTATGTAATTTGCAACTTTTGGACAACACCACAAAGTTGCAATTTAGATTTTAGACAATTGTATTTGTATTACAAAAAAATCATGTCTATTAAATAATATAAGAGGCACAAAAACAGCCTTGGGATGTTTTTATTACACTATATTATCTTGTTTATTGAGTTTTTTATACATATGTTAAAAAAAAAAAAGGAAAATCCGCCGGACCCCGCCCCGACCCGATACCGACGGGATCGGGATTGGGATCGGGACGGGACTGGAGCAAGTCCCGCCAGACCCGACCCCGCCAGACCCGACCCCGACCCCGACCCCGCCAGACCCGGCCCGCCAGACCCGAGCCCGGCCCACTAGCCACCACTAGTTTTTTCTTCTCTTTCTTCTTGATTTGTAATTTCTTTTGATATACTTGTGTTGTTTTTAGGCTACGAGCCATTCAATTCCTTGTTCTAGGTGACGGAGAAATTGACATAAACATAGTTAGTTCGAATCTTATTTTATTCAATCTTGTGCTTAATTGTTTGATTGGATGATCACTAATTGAACTCTACTTATGGATCCTAATTGAACTTGAAAAAGAGATAGGGTTACTTTTGATTGAATAGTGTAATTTCATGCACTGATGCAATAGGGGCTTGATTTGTGGGTTTCTTCTGACATCAGGCTTACCATTCCTGCTGCAGTTTGGTGGTTATTCAAAAAAAAAAAAAGGAATAACCGCTAGGCTTTTGAGAGCAAGAAACGCTATTCAGAAGGAACAAACGCTAGGCTTTTGAGAGCAAGAAATACAAAGTAATCAATCTCAAGATCAAGTGCTTTTTTTGGTTACCCTCGACTCAAAACAAAAAGATCAAGTGCTTTTTTCCCCTTAGGTTTTGGTGCAACATCTCCTCCTGTAAATGTAATTGATACTGATGCCACTGTTGATTTTCTTAGCACATTACATAACTTGTGATGTCACCATATTTTGGTTGTAACTGATTTCCATCATTTCCCTTTTACTGGTTTTCGTCATAAAAGTTACAGTTCACCTATCAAAAGAAAAATGTCCGCGATATTTGAAGTTTAGTATCTCGTACTAAACTCAAAGAACCAGTAGATCTTTAACTTAGTTATTTAGTGTTTTTCTATCTCGTGTTTTCTTCTGACAATGGTGGCATCGGGTACCTACTACCCCGAGTTCATTCTCCGGGGAACTCCACTTAAGTTTCTCCCATCACCAATATTTAGACAGATATAAAGAAATCACCTTCCATTTTGTCTCCGGGGAGATTGAACCCTGATTTCCCATGATCCATTCCAACTTCATTGTCCACTAGGCCACACCTTGAGGGCCTCTAGTAACCGAAATAGGATAAGAATTGTTCCAATCAATGTATTTTATTCAATTAACAGGCGGAAAATCAGTGAATCAGCACTACTTTTTATGAGAGGTTCTTACCTGGGTAGCTACATTCCTAAGGAATTCTTAATCATTCAGATTCTAGTCATTGCAGTCTACTTATTTTTTAGGTTTGAATCTTAATCATTAAGTGCGTTTTTTTTTATGTTATAACCACTTAATGGGTCTGAATAGATCTGAATGATTAAGATCTGTAACAAAGTCTTAATATCAATAAGATGTCTATTTAAAGATTTCTACAAAGATAGCAGTTCACCAATTCCATCCGTTCATCTATCGCCATCACCCACCATTATCATCCACCGCTGCCCCCACCATTATCAACTAACACCACCCACCACCACAATCATCATACTCAACCACAACCACCACCGATGTCAATCAATACAATCAGTTGTCACCACTACTAGCCACCATTTACAATCATCACAACCAACCATCATTACTACAACAATCACTAGTCACTGCCGACAATACTACCATCGTCACCCCTCTATATCATCATTCACCACCACCCTTAGCTATCACTATCATCCACACAACTATCAGTTACCACCACCAACTATATACCACCATCAACCACTACTGTCAGCCACCATCACCACTAGCTACTACCCACAACACCACCATTAGCCAACACGATCCCAAATTGGTACAACAACCATCATCGCTAGCCATCACCACCACCAACTGCCATATATTATTTTAAATTAGTCTTTTTTAAAAATAGACTTTAACTTAGTTATTTAGTGTTTTCCTATGTTGTGTTTTCCTTTCGACAACGGTGGTGTCAGTTACCTACTACCCGGAGTTCATTTTCCGGGGAACTCCACTTAAGTTTCTCCCACTACCAATATTTAGACAGATGTTAAGAAATCATCTTCCGTTCCATTTTTTGTCCCTGGGGAGATTGAACCCTGATTTCCCAAAGATCCATGCCAACTTTGTTGTCCACTAAGCCACACCTTGGAGGCCTCTAGTAACCGAGATAGGATAAGAATAGCTCCAATCATATGTATTTATTTCAATTAATTGGTGGAAGATCAGTGAAGTCAACACTATTCTTGACGAGATGTTACATAGCCTTACCTAGGTAGCTACATTCCTCAAGAATTCTAGGTGGCTCCTAGACCTTGCCTTCATTCCAGATTCTTCTTCTTCCTTTTTTCTTCTTCTTTTTCTTTTGTGTGTGTGTGGGGGGGTGGGGGGGGGGTAACTCTTCAGATTTAATCTCTTCACCACCATCATAAAGTTCTCCTTCCATAGTCAAGCAATTCCTCCATTGTTAACAAATAAACCAGCCCCTAAAACCCAAACTTCTCGGATACTATCACAGCCTCAGAACCCCCACAAATTCTCCCTTTTGTTTTTCTTCCCTTAACCTATTCAGCAGCCACATATAAAATACTTCAAAGCTTCCCAGTTTTGTATGTCTTTTAGAAATGAAACATAAGAAAATCAGAAAATATGATTATTCTTTCACTGCTTAATTGTCTAGTGATCTCCTTGTCCCAAATCTCGACGAGGAAAGATGAGTTCTAAAACTTGTGACAAATTAGTCTTCAGAATCTGAGAATCTCCTGCTTTTCCTACATAGTTTTTAACTCAAAACTCCTCTTTTTCTTTTCTTTTTTGTAAGGAAACCTAAAAGAGTCCACACATTAATGAACACAATCACGTTATCACGCAACAAGCAAACCTTAGAAGTTTTGATTCTTGCTTCATAGAAAATAAACACTAGAAAAAGATTATATGCAAGAGGCTCGCCTTCGAGTTGGAAAATTGTACAATTCTACGGGATGTAGGAAGAAAATGAGATACGCGTGTACCGCTCCCAGCACCACCATCTTCAGATTTTTGGCTGTGACCATGGCTAAATTGTCTCTGCAAGGAGGCATGACTGGGGGAGTCAACAGAGGACCTCTCTCTCACACAAAGAAGCATTCGACCTACATGGCAAATTTATAAACAAATACTATTTACACAAACAATAATAGCACCTATAAGCTCTTGCAATTTAATTATTGAAATTTTAGGTTTTGAATATTAAGAAATGCCAAAACATCTTTACATCAGTAATATAACTAGTATAAAATAGCAAGGCACTGATAGGATGCTGCCCAGCAGCCCCATAAACATTAAACTAGCCATTCCAACACACAAATGCCCAACTTTGTTTTGAAAGAGGAGGTTTTCACTGCCAAAGAATCAAGAGAACATACATACCAACAATATCAGTGCTTGAAACTCCTTCTGTGCGCTTGATCTGCTTATAGCGACCAACCTTCTTAGCAAGGGCATAAGCATCAGTTCCATCGGGAAGAAGACAAGGGTCATCCCCATGAATGATATAGTCTATGTTATACTCATCAAATAGTTTCCTCATAAAATCTTCAGTAATAGCATAGGGGGCATCAGAGATGACTTCATCCACCCACTTAACAGCACCGACCATAATCATCCTAGGACAAATCAACAAGGACAATACTGAGTTAATTGACTTAATTCTTTTGATTGAGAATCTATCCCAAGCAGCAGACAAAACAATAATAATCGTCACAGTCAAGCACAGCAAAAGAGATCTAGTGGTAGTTGTCATGATTTTATTTGTTAAATTCCTTTGATTCTTTCAAGGGCAATGGTATCAGACAACAAGCAAAATGACGGAATGAAGCCATCAGTCGATTAGGAAAGTTCTGGTGGAAATGGTGTTCTGAGCTGAGGAAAACTGTTCTTTTAGAAGTCCACTAACTAAACCTTTGCCACGATAATCAAATCATCATATCCTGACAAGCCAAACTTCAGCCCTATCTGAGGTCTCCTCTTTAGGTAGTTCAACACTCTATGGAGCCTTGTTTCAGTAACCCAAAAAACCCATCCTCACCCAAAATCCACTCCATAGAACCTTGTTACTGTAACCCGAAAAACCCACCCTCACTCAAACTACACTCAGAGAGCCTTGTTTCTGTAACCCAAATAACCCATCCTCACCCAAAATACACTCAGAGCCTTGTTTCTGTAACCCAAAAAACCCATCCTCACCCAAAATACACTCATAGAGCCTTGTTTTTGTAACCCAAAAGACCCATCCTCACTCAAAATACACGCATCGAGCCTTGCTTCCGTAACCCATCCTCACCCAAAATACACTCATAGAGCCTTACCCCAAAAACCCATCCTCACCAGTTTCCCACTGTAGGGTATGTCTACACAGTGACCAAATATAGAAAAGATTCCCCAAGAAAAGTACCAGTTATGCTTTAAGGTTTTGGAAGAAAGATTCATCCCCTACTAGAGCTTTAAGAATTAGCTCGTCAATCAATCAAAGAGATAAACGGAGAGTAACACTTAACGAATCAACAAAACTAAGCTCACTAACTGAGCAAATGGCTTCTGTTGGTTCAATGATTAAATTCACATAAAGATGAAGTGCTGGGTTAGGTATACAATTGTCAAAATCATTTGTCAAAGAGCTGCCCAGGTTCAGTGAAAAACAAAGCCACCGGATTTGAATAATACACATAATGACGGACGAAATGAACCACTGGACACATAAATTTTGAATCCGAAATGTCAGAACTTTAAGAGTCGCCAATCAATCAAAGAGATAAATCAGAGAGTACCACTTAACCGAAGCAACAAAACTAAAGCACACTAACTGAACAAATGGCTTCTGTTGGTTCAAAGATACTAAATTCACATTAAGAAGAAGTGCTAGGTTAGGTATACAATTGTCAAAAATCATTCATCAAAGATCTCCCCAGGTATTCAGTGAAAACAACCATCAATTCGAATAATACAAAATAATAATATAGCGCTCGTTTGGTTGGGGAACAAGTTATCCGGGATTAATTATCCCGGGATTGTTATCACACCCTCAATGTGGGATAAAAATAACAGTACAATCCCACGATTAGTTATCCCGAGATTTTATCTCAGCCAAACTTGGGATAAACTCATCCCGAAATTAATCATCCCTTGTACCAACTGGACACTGTAAATCCGAAATGTAAGGAAGAGCGAATCAAACCTCTCGTGAAGAGGAGTAACCGGAGGTCCTTTATTAGCTATAATTTCC
The DNA here is from genome assembly GCA_034509755.1 of Anisodus tanguticus. Lineage (NCBI taxonomy): Eukaryota > Viridiplantae > Streptophyta > Magnoliopsida > Solanales > Solanaceae > Anisodus > Anisodus tanguticus. Next base: position 33,295,265 of record CM067557.1, on the reverse strand, counting down.
GCATCGCTAACAACGCCGACGACTAACTGATCGCCGAGAGCCCTAGCTTGTCGAAGCGCATTACAATGACCGTAATGCATCATATCGAAGCAACCATCCATATACACCCTAATTGGCCTCTTCTTCTTCTTCGGCAAAGCAAATTTCAATCCTAGCACGGATAACCCTAACACCACTCCTCCCACCAGCCATGTCGCAACGAACCGCGAACTCTGTTGCATATTCTCCGAATGTCCTCCATCTGAACCCATTTTTTTCCAGTATTGCTAAATTTAGTCCCTAATAATCCAGAAAAAAACCTGATAACATCCTAATTTTATCAGATTAATATGCTATTCAGATGCTTCAGATTCAGAATCTGTGTATTCCATTCTAGTTCTAGAAAGAAAGAGCAAAAGTTCAAAACGTCCTTTCTTTTTTCATTTATAACGCCGTTTTCATCTCCTTTCTAATGGTTCCTACTCAAGTGGAGTGGACCCGACACTTGTACACCAGTCACACAAACGTTGTTATTCATTGAAAAATTAAACAAGGGGTACATCAAGTTTGACTTAATGCACAAAATGACATTCTAACTACACGATTTCACAATTAAACATCTCTAGTTGGCTAAAATAACACATAATGCACAAATTGACATCTTTACTTGCACAGTTTTATAAAGCTAGATTTCTAACTACACAATTAAACACCTCTAGTTGGCCAAAATAACACATATGTTAAACATCTACATAGATTATCACTATGTGTGTTCGCTAAATGCGCACATGTGTTCTAACACATTAGACACAACTCATAAATTTACGATATATGTGTTCTAACATTTATGTTGTTGTTGTTGCTAAGAAGACATCATTGAAGGTAAGACGAGGAAATAAACAAAATGAGGAAGCGGTAGAAATTTTCTTTCGTCTATGAAAATCACTACAACACCACTTCCATTCTTGAAAGACCCGACCTTTTTCCTATAAAACTTATTGCCAGTTATCCCTCAACTACTTCTTCAACTTCACACCTTTTTTTCAAGAGTCAATATGGAAGCTACACCAATTTAGAATATAAATTTGAACCAAATTTATCATCCAATAAGTTGGCATATTCTATTAGTTAATTGTTATATGCCCTGCATTTTGTTACAGAACGAGGCTTATAGCGGTGCACCGATAATAAGCCCGACTAAATTTATCATCGAAAAAAATTTAAAATATCTTTAAATTATTAAAATTGATACAAAAATCCCTATTTTCATCGTTTAGCTCCCAAATACCCCTAACGTTAACTTATAAGTTCTAATATGCCCTTATTTTTTACAGACCCATTACAAAACCCTATTAACAATTTCATTTATTACGTTGAATCCTAACAATATAATAACTAATAAACCCCACCCCCCCCCACCCCCCAATTTAACCCCCGATCCAACTAACTAAACCCCGACCCTCCCCCAATTAAATCCCTATTTAAATATTTAACCATATCAAAACCCTCAAACCCATTTCATTACAAATTGTGAACGGTGCCGACATTTGAGTAGTGATTTTTCCGACCGAAATCTCTGGATTTTCTACTTTATTACGCTCGTTGGTGAAGATTTGAAGTGTAGAAGTTATATTCTCCCCGTTCAAGTAAGAACTTGATTCCTCTTTTTTAGTTTCAGTTAGGATTTAGGGCTTATTTATTGTTGGTTAAGGTGTGTGCGATTCGATGTATATTGACGTTTTTGTTGTTCTTCCGTATTTTATATGCTTGTCTTTTTTTTTGTTGTTACTAAATCGTACTATATCTTCTCAAGTTAGAGTTTTTATATTGTTGTTTGAAGTTGGGATTTTTGTTGGTTACAGCCTTTATTATATATTTTTTTTCTTTATTTCATGCTTTTATCTGTTTGTGTATTGTTTAGTTGTGTCTCAATTAAGCGTATTTATGACTGTTAGGTGTAGGGTTTTTGTATTTCGAATGGGGTTCTTTTTTTGTTTGTTTTGGGTACTTTATTCCATGCTTTTGTCTATGTATGCTGAATTTTTTAAGCATGCGGTCCCTATCCCTTTGTCCTTGTCTTTAAATTATCATTAAATATTGGTAGACTTCCTTCAATTTTTGTGTTTACTGCTTTCTAATGGGTCCCTTTTCCTTTATTTTATGTTTGCCATGTACTTTCTTGAAGAATGTTGAGAAGGTGGATGTTGTCTTTAATTATGGGAGCAAGTGGCCTTAGAGTTGATAGGAGTGACAGAACTAGAGTTAGATATAGGTGTGATATTGGTTGTTTTTTGTGTGTTTGATATCCGAAGATAACAAAGACCTGGGATTTAAGATTAAGACCTTGTGAACAAAACATACTTGTCAACCATCATTTAAGAATAGAAGAGCTACTCAACAAGCTTTAGTCGTACACTACTTCAAGAACAAAATGCAGAATAATCCTAAGTACAAGGTGAAAGACATGAGAATGGATCTGAATACTCAGTTTCCACTTAATGTTAGTTCTTCAAAGATGAAGAGGGTTAAGAGGCTTGTTTTTAGAGAAATTGGAGGGTAGCTACATTGATGATTTCAATAAGTTGGAGACTTATGATCAAGAATTGAGAGATAGCGACCCTGATACTGATGTGGTGATAAACATATCTAAAGATGCTTTGAAAAAAGGAAAAAAAGAATTTTAAGAATGTATTTGTGCTTTCAAGCTTTGAAAAATGGTTGGAGATGAGGTTTGAGGCCATTTATAGGGCTGGATAGCACAATTTTGAAAGGAAAGTGTAGGGTAATTTTATCGGTTGCCCTTGGACAAGATTTAATGAAGCATTTTTATCCTCTTGCTTGGGCAGTGGTGGATAGGAAAAAACCCAGAACTTGGAAAAAGGTTTATTGAGTTGCTGAAAAATTCCTTAGAGCTGACTGAAGGTGAAGGACTGACACTTATGTCTGGTGTGCAAAAAGTATTTATTTGACACTTTATTAGTTTCTTTCCTTATTATTAGTTTCTGCTTTTCTGTTTTGGATAGTTGATGTACTTTAACTTATTATGTTAAATATTGTTACTGGGGCTGACTGATGTTGTCAATATGCTCCCTAAAGCACAACATAGATGGTGTGCAAGGCACATAAAAGCTAATTGGAGCAAGGCTTGACAGGCTGTAAAGCTGAAGAAGTTATTGTGGTGGTCTGCTTGGAGCACCCATGAAGAAAAATTTCATGACCACTTGAGTTCCATGGGTGTTGTGTCTGAGCAAGCTATCAAGGATCTGGTATGGTATCCAGCACAACACTGGTGCAGAGCCTGTTTTAACACAGTTTGCAAGAACTACTCATGTGAAATAATTTTATTGAGTCATTTAACAAATGAATTCTAGAAGCAAGGATAAAACCAATAATCGAGATGATGGAAGAGATTAGAATTAAGGTATTGCTCACACTGATTTTTCAATAATTGCTCTCTGTTTTTTCATTTATTCTGAATGTTATGAATATGTGACGAATAGGCTGAAAGATCTTGAAGAAGAGGCAAGAAATTGGAGTGAAGATTTCAGCCTATATGCCATGGAGTTGTATAATGATTTCAGAATCATTGAAACAAAGTTATCAAGATCAAGCTTATGGAGACCAATGGTATGACGTGGTTGAGGGTGGAGATAGGCATGTGGTGGATCTTGTTAGGAAGAGGTGTACTTTTAGGACATGGGACTTGACAGGAATATCATGTCCTCATGCCATTAAAGCTTTACTTCATGTTAAACAAGAACCACTGCCTGAGGTGTATTGGTGGTATTCAAAAGAGGCTTACATGTTGATGTACTTGCATAAGATACAACTTGTTAGAGGTAACAAATCCTGGAAAGTTGATCCTTCACATGCTATGGAGCCACCAGAAATACATAAAATGGTTGGTAGGCCAAAGGTAAAGAGAACAAGGGTGAAGAATGAGGCAATGAAGAGGAGGGGTTGTGGCCAGCTTCAAGAAAGGGTCTGAAAATGACATATGGATATTGTAGTACAACAAGTCACAACAAAAGAAGATGTCCTATGATAAAGTAAATTTTCCTTATTCAATTTTAATGTCTAACTAAAATATTTGATCATTTTTGTAGCTTAAAGAAGCAGCACAAACAGTCCAAGATGTGTCACTGTCAACATCCCAAGCCAATCAAGATTCTGAATTTGTGTTCATGCCTAATCGTGGATTTAATGTCTCTTCCAGTCAACAAACCAGCCAATCAATTTCTGAAGCTGCTGGACCTTCAAAATCAAAGAGAAAATCCAAATACAAACCTGTTGCACCTTCAAAGCGGTCAGCCAAAAAAAGTGTTGCGTGCCTTCAAGTGCAATTGTTGATGAAGATGAAGATCAAGGTGGACTTGAAGATGTAGATGAGCAGCCAATTCTAAGGCCTGATGTGACATCAGAAGCTAAGACTAGGCTTCAACTAAAAAAGATGTAGCAACCAACTGATTCAAGGAGAATTAACTTCAACGAATATGAGAATGGTGTGAGTATCCCTACAAATCTGTCATACCAAGAAAATTGGCTTGGAAAGACAAACAATGTGTTACCTCAAATCAGCTGGCGACTGAATTGTAATTGTTTTTTTTCTTTCTATTTTTTAATAATATGTAATGGCACAATTACTCTTCATATTCACTCCGAAAAAAATTTGGGTGCTTAAATTTTGTGGGTTGCCGTGTATGTCGATGACAATGAAGTTGTGTTGTGGTTATTGAACACTTTGCAAATATATGTCAATGTCATTGCTAGTTTAAATGTGTTGTTGATTTACATTACAATGTAGTGTTATGGCTGTTCAACATTTTGCAAATATATGACAATATCATTCCTACTTTAAGTGTGTTGTTGATTTACATTACAATTGTTAAGTGCGTTGTTGATTTACTTGTGACTTGTCGATTACAAGGTTCATTATGATTGCACCAATGTTTAAGGCTAGCAAGGTGCAGAATTTTACATAAATTGCTCATTACTAAGCAAAACACCAATATTACGTTACATTTACATTACACCTGCAAATTCCTAAACAACACCAACTACACTAAAAATTCATTTGAACCTAACCAACTCATAATACTAACTTAACACAAATAATAGCATTACACTAGATCATCTTGGCAACTGCAAAACCAACAATAAGAGCGTAAGATATTTGAAACAAGCTTATCAACATGTGCACTTTTAACTAGGGCTGGCCAGTGGGCCGGGCTCGGGTCTGGCGGTGTCGGGGTCGGGGCGGGACGGGAGAAGGGGCGGGGTCGGGTCTGGCGGTGTCGGGGTCGGGGCGGGACGGGAGAAGGGGCGGGGTCGGGTCCGGCGGGCTCGGCGGGGTCGGGTCGGCGGGACCGGAGCAAGTCCGTCCCGATCCCGTCGGGCTCGGGTCGGGGCGGGCTCGGGGCGGGGTCGGGCTCGGGTCGGGATATGGCGGGTTTTTTTTTTAAAAAAAAAAAATAACATATGTATAAAAAAAACTCAATAAACAAAACAAGATAGTGTAATAAAAACATCCCAAGGCTGTTTTTGTACCTCTAATATTATTTAATAGACATATGATTTTTTTGTAATACAAATACAATTGTCTAAAATCTAAATTGCAACTTTGTGGTGTTGTCCAAAAGTTACAAATTACATAATAAAATTACAATTAAAAAAATTACATTCTCAAAAAAACCTGTTCTAATTGCTTGATGATTTCATGTGGTTCTTCGGTTGGAATTGGTATTTGTTGGTCAAATTGATCCACGTCGCTTCCACTACCTTCGGTTAAGATTTCGTTGTAGTTTTCATCATCTTCTTCGTTGATCTCCGGTTGACCGCACCTTCTCCGCTCCGCTCGTATCCAATCTCTCGAATAATACGCAATTTCCAAGTCGTCTCCGCTAATGAGTGTCGTGGTCTCCTATTTGATATCGCTGCGAAAAAGCGCTTTCGAGACGCGAGTTGACGACGCTTGAATGTTCAAAACATCTCGAGCCATCATTGAAAGTGTCGGAAAGGTCTTCTCATTCCCCCTCCAAGTATTTCGGACAAGTCTTCATGTCCATCTTCATTGATAACTTCTTGATACGGTACAGAACCCCGCAAAACAAAAATATCCAACTCGCTAATTTGGTTAGTAGTAGAGGTACGGCCGCACATTCTATTTCGAGGCTTTCAATACTAGCCGCAGAAACTTGCATGTCTTTTGTGAGGTTGTGTTGAAGATGAAGAAGATGGTATGGAAGCCGGTAAGTTACTAGCATTTTCTTGTTGATAAAATCTATATATATTTTTGCATTGGTGTTCTACGCTAGACAATACTTCTTCTTTAGTTTGTTCAATAGGTGGTGGGTGATTTAGATTTTTGGGACTTGGAGGTGGTAGTACTTCTATACAATCGTAAATAGTTTCAATTAGTGATTTTGTACCGTCTATTTTAATAGTAGGATTTAATACGAACCAATAATATAAATAGAGGGAATAGGAATAAAATATTTTTTTATTTTGAGAAACATTTTTTTAATATCTGCCTTATAAGCTGGTTTTTCCATATATTCACTAAGTAATAAAAATATTAGAGTTATATAAAATAACATAGTTGAAATAGTAGGATAATATATACCGGAAAATTCTTTTGTTGCTTGAAAAAATTTCTCTAAAAATACAATAAGTTCGGAAATTTTTTCCCAATCACTATCTAAAATCATATCAGTGGCTTTTTATTATGAGAGTTAAAAAATAAAGTTATAGGTAATTTATAGTCATAAGCAACAAGTAGTTGCTCGTATAAAGAATTCCACCTAGTGGATACTTCTTGTGGAATTTTTCTAAAAGGTAGTTGGCAATCATGACAAATTTTTTTATATTCTTTTCTACGTTGTACTTTATTACTTTTAAAAATAAAGTTTATAGCAAATTGTATTTTACTAAGAATGTCTTCAAAAAGTGATAGACCATCCTTTACAATTAAGTTATATATATGGCACGCGCATTTTATATGAAAATGGTCTGGAAAAGAAGGAGTTAAACTATTTTTTAAAATTGTAATGGCGTAATTGTTACTAGAAGCGTTATCTAATGTAATAGTCATAATTTTATCGGTAATTCCGTAATAATCGCACACTTGATAAATATTTTTCGCAATAAAAGTACCAAGTGTGCCTATCATCTATATATCTATACGCTAAAATACGTTTTTGCATAGACCATTTATAATCTATCCAATGACAAGTTACGAGTTAAATAATCATGGCCGTTAGTACTACGACCTATATCAGACGTGATGGATACTTTGCCATTAAAATGATATAATGAAAAACGTAAATATTGTTGATATTCATGCGCGAATTTAAATACATCTCTCTTAACAGTTGATCTAGGAAAACCGTTAAAAGCAGGATTATATATATCTCTAATGTAATGAATAAAACCGGGAGATGAAGGAAATGAAAAAGGCAAACCCTCCACAGCAACTAATTTTGATATTGCTTCCCTATCTCTATGTTTATTGTATTTAGAGCCTACAATTCCCCCCGTCATAGGGTTAATTTGACCCTGTACTTGGTCCGGGACAGTATCAGTATGTGAACCTTGTCCCGATGGAGCGGGTGTTTGCGCACCCGGTTTTGAAGCCTGGTATTGGGCATACCTAGCTGGATGAGCACTTACTACGTGTCTAATTAAACTCCCCGTCCCACCGTGACCTTTTCCAGTTTTAAATTTTAAAACATTTTTACAAATTTTACATATGGCTACTTGATTCTCTACGTCCCTATCAAAAAATGTCCATGCATCTGATTTTAATGGTCGTTTCTTGGACCTCGTCTCATACTAGGGGGAATAGGAGGTATTTCAGTTGAAGGTGCACTAGTGGGTGTGTTGTCATCAACATTAGTGGGTATATCATCTAGATCATCGTCTAAATTAAAGTCTTCTTGAGTTCCAGAAAATAGCTCCTGGTCTAAATCTAATGGTATTGTAGGAAAATGTTGAGTATCAACAAAATCATCATGTGTAGGAATAAGATGACTAGAAGAAGTACCCTTGCCCTGGTTGCCCCTACTAGAAGAAGCACCATTACCCTTACCCTTAAACATACCTTTTAATCCTTCCATTTTAATTATGATAATAAATAAATAGTTAAAGACAATAAAATTAAGTGATCTAAACTAAATAAACAGACAATAATAATTTAATGAAGGAACGAATGTACCAAACGCCGACGTAACGTCGACGTGTAATCGAGAGGTTGAAAATTGAAACTTTGCTCGATGGAAGATCCTCAAGCTAGTTGCGAACTTCACTACCAATTCCCAAATGAATAAATAAAATTGAATATTTAGCAAACAATGTAGAATTGTAGAGAGATATATTGAGAAATTAAAGAGATTGTAGGAAGATTTGTGAGAAAGATGAAGAGAAAATGAGTTATTTATAGTTGAAAAATTGGGTTAAAGTGTAAATATAATAACTTATGGGTTAAAAATAAATATTAAGGGGTGGGGGGGGGGCTAAAATGGCCGTTGCCAACAGCCATAATCTAAAATGGTCGTTGGTGCAATGGCCATTTTTGCAAAGGGCGAGGGGGGTCGGGGTCGGGGTCGGGGCGGGCTCGGGGCGGGGTCGGGTCTCGCGGGCCTGGGGCGGGCTCGGGTCTCGCGGGCCTGGGGCGGGCTCGGGTCTCGCGGGACGAGACATCGTCCCGTCCCGAGTTCGAGTCCCGCCCCCGTAAATTTTTTTCTTTTTTTTTTGGCGGGACCGCGGCGGGCTCGGGTCGGGATCGGGCTGTCCCGGCCCACTGGCCAGCCCTACTTTTAACTCTAAGGTTTCCACTTTCTTTAAATTTAAACTTTCAATACCACTCTTCAACTCTAAGTTTGACACTTTATCCTTCAAGGTAAAGACTTTCTTCAAATCAGAAATTTCAGTAGTAGCCATATCCTTTACGAGCTTCTTCAAATGGTTTCTTTCCGTTCGAATTGAATACTTTAAGATTGTGGATCATCATTGACATATGAGGTGAAAGTTTATCATTGATCCAATCCCAATAACCACAAGAGTTTTACCCAAGATGATGATATTTATAAAATCGACGTCCACCATTCTCAAGGGTCGTAGCAGTAAAATGTCTTGAAATTAATCCGCACTTACAAGTACGGGACTGAACTTGTCGAGGAGAAAAACAGAAGAGGGTAACATTTTAACAAAAGAGAATGAAACAAACAACATTAATGGAGGAAAACTAAGAAAAAAGTTGCATTTTCTAAGAACTCCAATAAGAAGAGGAAGAAAAAGACTGTTGTTTTGTAATGAAATGGGTTAGAGGGAATTTGGGTTTTTAGGGATTTATTTGGGGCGGGTCAGAGTTTAGATGGTGGATCGGGTTAAATTGGTTGATAATTAATTAGTCTAAATTATATGACTATCTAATGAGAAGCTGCCACGTAATAAATGAAATGGGTCCGTAAAAAATAAGGGCATATTAGAACCTATATATTAACATCATGTGTATTTGGGAGCGAAAAGGTGGAAGAGGGCATTTTTTTTTACCAATTTTAATAGTTCCGTTAATTAATTGTTATATACCCTATTTCAGTTATAGAACGAGGCTTATAGTGGTGCGTCGAAAGTAAGGCCGACCAAATTTATCATCCAATAAGCTAGTATATCCTATTAGTTAATTGTAATATGCCCTATTGTCAGTTACAGAATTAGATTTATAGTGGTGAACTTAAAGTAAGCACAAACAGTAAGTGAAAGATAATAACGAAATAGAGAAACAAAATAGAATTTTTATTGATATAATCTCATGAAGAAAATAGACAGTGAAAGATTAAGTGTATAGTTGACTTGGTAGGAATTGAGTGCCCTGAATCTTGTCCTTCATCTTCTATTTATAGTTGTTTAGGTGCTTGGGGTCCGAGACTAACTTGTAGGTTTTTGGTTAATCTTCTGAACTGATTCGATCATTGGGGCTGATATCCTCTCCCAATCCTCGTTGAGGCTGTTAACAGAGTTGGTTAAACATGTGGATATCCCTTAAGAGTTGGTCAAGTGATTAGACAGGTTTGTCGCATTGTTCGTTAGGCGGATTCTTGGAATGCGGGGGGTGATAAGGATTGTGGCTTGGGACCATGACACAATTGAGGAGGGGGGGGGGGTAGTGCAATTTTCTGAGTCTAATCCGAATCGAGATCATAGGTTTGGGACACACTTTCGGGTGTGTGCAAATTTTGACTACTATAGTTAGTCCCTCCATTTACTACGGCAAAATCAGGTTTACCTTAGAAAGTGGAAGCAGTCAAATCAAAAAGTGCTGCAAGTTTTAAATTTTGGAGACACGTATCTACAAAGCCTTGATTTTTTTTAGTTAGGTTTAATACTTAAAGCGTGTTAATAAGGTTTAAAATATCGTTTTGCATGCCTAAAAAGGCTACATACTAGTACAATATCACTTAGGCATGCACGAGGTGTATTTGAAATGATATAGAGGTTAAGGAGAACCCTCGAGCCGAGCCAAGCCAAGTTGAAAACTATTTGAAGGACTAAAGTTTCAAATGAACATCCACAAGATCTACCTTTAAACCAATAGAACTCACAATATATAATGAGTTATGTTGTATTCTACATATTAGATTGTATCTCTTGAAATTTAGTTTTCAATGGTTCAAATTGTTCATCATTGGACATTTCTACAAAAAAATATGACCTTTTGTACTGAAAGATAGCACTGCAGTTGATTGATAGATAGCACCGCGCTAAAGCGCAAAAAAACACAAAAAGTTGATTGGAGAAGTTGCCAGTACATGTGGATTCTCATTAAAGCGTGAAAACGCCTCCTCCCTGGTTGGTATAAACTATAAATGTAGTAGCAGACTCGGGATTCAATGGTCCTGGGTGCTCACATTAAAATCAACAAAAAAATAATTTCGCTTTAAGTGGGTTTTGAACTCCGCTCCTCCATGTCTTAGCATAAAGCCTACCACATTTTAACCGGAGGAACTAGATCTTTTATTGATTCATGGGTGCTATTTATTATTTTATACCAAAGTTTCAATATTTTATGTATGTCTACATAAGGTATTCGCCATGGTTAATGGGTGCTAAAGCACCAAAAAATAGTACATGGGTCCGATCCGGTATAAATGTCCTTGGATTGTGATTTTGTCCATTTTCGAAGACTTGGTTATGTCCTAGAAAGATTTTGGAAAGGAGTTCGGCCTATGGGTGTTCAAGATCAACTACGGTGAGTTGTTTTACAAATTTTATGTTAAAAAACATTCAAATTCAAATAGTGGTTAAGGCCATTTCTTGAGGAATATATTTCGAGGGATACAAAATTAAATCAATTGATTTTAAATATCATGACAGGGCTATTGCTTTAACTATTGCATCAACATTTGTTGACTTTACATGGAAAAAAGATCTTCGTACCAGATTTGTAGGCTTGGTTTTCCAAAATTAAGATCTTATAAAGCTTGAAAAGATGTTTTTTGTATAAAATAAATGACTTTATTGATTATGAAAAGGTTGAAACAACAACAACATATCCAGTGAAGTCCCACAACGTGGGGTCTGGGGAGGGTAGAGTGTACACAGACGTTACCTCTACATTGGTAAGTAGAGCGGTTGTTTCCGAAAGACCCTCGACTCAAGACAAAGCATAGGCACAAGCAAAGCAAGAGAAACGGTCAGACCCGGACAAGAAATTTAAAGCAGTATGAAAATAAGAGTAACAAAAGCGAATAAGTCATGATAAAGCATTCTGAAAAAAGAAGAAGCAGTAACTAACACATGTAAATAAGATTAAAAAGTACACAAACGAACATACACTAGCAGAAATCGAAGGACATGTGGGCTATAAATCAATACAATGCCTACTAGTATGAAAGGCTAAGCAGGGCTACCATAATAACACTACCACTACCAGTATATAAGCGTAAGTAGGACTACGCTCAACTACCTACTACCCTAATTCGTATCATCCATAACCCCCTATCTAAGGTCATGTCCTCAGTAAGTTGCACATGCAACATATCCCGTCTAATCACCTCTCCCTAATACTTCTTCGACCTACCTCTACCCCCTTGAACCTGTCTATAGCCAACCTCTCACACCTCCACACTGGAGCACTTGTGCCTCTCCTCTGCACATGTCCGAACCATTTCGACCTCGCTTCCTACATCTTATCATCCACTGAGGCCACTCCCACTCTATCCCGGATATCATCATTTCTAATCATATCCCTCCTCATATGCCCACACATCCATCTCAGCATCCTTATTTCCGCGACTTTCATCTTTTGGATGTACAAAGTCTTGACTGGTCAACACTCCGTCTCATACAACATAGTCGATCTAACCACCACCCTATAAAACTTGCCTTTAAGTTTTGGTGGCACATTTTTATCTCACAAGACTCCAGATACGAGCCTCTATTTCATCCACCCTGCACCAATACGATGTGTGACATCGTCATCAATCTCTCTGTTCCCTTGGATAATAGACCCGATATACTTGAAGCTTTCTTTTTTTAGAATGACCTGAGTACCAAGCCTCACATCCACGCCTGTCTCAAGGTCGCTCTCGTTACTAAATTTGCACTCCAAGTATTCAGTCTTGGTCCTACTCAGCCTAAACATTTTAGACTCCATAATCTGTCTCCAAACCTCCAGCTTAGCGTTCACTCTGTTGCGAGTCTCATCAATCAGGACTATGTCATCTGCGAATAATATATACCATGGCACCTTCCCTTGAATTTATAGCGTCAGTTCATCCATCACCAAGGAAAATAAGAATGGGCTAAGAGCTAATCCATGGTGAAGTCCCATCATCACTGGAAAGTGCTCTGAGTCCCATTTTACTGTCCTTACCCTGGTCTTGGCTCCATCATACATATCATTGATAGCTATAGTGTACGCCACAGGTACACCTCTAACTTTCAAAAATCTCCATAGAACCTCTCTAGGGACTTTGTCGTATGCCTTCTCGAGGTCGATGAAAACCATATGTAAGTCTCTATTTCTCTTCTTATACTGCTCCACCAACCTCCTAATAAGATGAATGGATTCTGTAGTTGAACGCCCCGGCATGAATCCAAAATGGTTCTAAAAAAAAGACACGCATTTTCTCACCTCCACCTCCACGGCCTATCCCAAACTTTCATAGTGTGGCTTAGCAGCTTGATACCCCTATAGTTGTTGCAACTCTGGATGTCACCTTTGTTCTTGTACAAAGGTATCATTTTACTCCACCTCTATTTTTCGAGCATTCTTGCCATCTTAAAACTGACATTAAACAACTCCGCCAGCCACTCCAAACATGCCCTACTTGTGCTCTTCCAAAATTCAATTGGGATCTCATCAGGCCCGGTCGCTCGTCCCCTGTGCATCATGCGAACATCACCCTTAACCTCTTCAACCTTAATACTCCTACAATATCCAAAATCCTGATACCTTCCATATTGCTCTAGATTTCCTAGCATAATGTCTCTATCTCCTTCTTCATTCAAGAGTTTATAAAAGTAGGACTGCCACCTCCGTCTAATACGTGCGTCCTCCACCAGTACTTTGCCGTCCTCGTCCTTGATGCACCCCACGTGATCCAAGTCACGGGTCCTCATCTCTCTCGCCTTGGATAGTCTGTATAACTTTTTATCCTTGTCTTTTCCTCTAATTCCACATATAGGAGTTCAAAAGGCGCCGTAACTGCTAGCTTTTCCTCCTTCCTCGCAATCTTATATAATTCAATATTCGTTCACTTCTCTACGTCATCCTTGCTTTATACAATAAATAAAGTAATTTAAAGAGCAAGGACAGAATCATCGACTTACCTTGGAAGAAGGAAGCTGAAAGTGAAACTGTTTCCAGAAATGTTACCAAAATTTTGGGCAACACTGGTCCAAGATAGTCCACACTATCTACAGAATGGCTTGTGGATCAAATAGCAAAAATCAACCAACAAATTACTGAGGTTGATGCTGTAAGGAATGTCCTGATACAAGCTAAAGACCATTCCATGATATTGCTTTCTTCACAAAAAGACGAAGATGTTGTTGCAAGGGGAAGTGCTATGTTGCAAGGGAAAGTGCTGACGCAGGGGGAGGAATCTAAAGCTTTTATGATGCAGAGGAAGATGAAGCTGTTATGCAGGGGTAGAAAACTGCTGGAAGCTGTTGCCACTGTCTGATGAGCAAAGAAAGCTGAATGATGCTACTGAATCTGAGATGTAAATGTGTGTTCAATGGTTTGATGGATTGATGTGGATATTTGTGGACAATGGTTTATTTCTATGTGTATTTATTTTTTTCCGTTCTTTTTCTTCTAATCCTACGAATCGGTATACACATGTTTGCTTGTATGCCATCACAGGTCAAGGGGGAGCATGACCTTGAATTTGTTGATCATAGATGTCGGAAAATATTTGTGACAACATCCTAAGTCAACTTTACATAATAATGAGTTTTGTGAAGAAAGGCAAAAAAGGGAGATTGTTAATGTTGGATTTGGTGTTGTGACATTTGACCCAACATATCTCCTGAAGTATTGTTTTGAATGTATAAGAATGTTGGTCCAAATGTTGCACAACATTTAGACCAACATTTTCAGAACCGATTTTGCATTACTTCACGTAATGATTACTATGTGGTAAATATGACTTGACAAGGTAAAAAGGAGTTGGTAAATACGTGTGAAGAACAAGTCAAGACTGCTGCTTTTCGTGAGGAACAAGTCAAAATTGTTAGAGGTTTTTGCTCCTTGATCATCTCCAACAAGTTCTACCAGCTGTCCACCTTTCCCTCAACCTCCACAACCGATCGATGAGCTTTTCACGGAATACTCTCTACTATAAATAGATGCTACTACAATGAATCGATATCCAGAAATAGTTTGCAAAAACATCAAGAGAGCTTTCGGGATTTCATCTCAGAAATGTGGATCGCCAGTGTTGCCTGAGTGTGTTGACAACATTCTGTCCAACATTACAATTGTTGTTTAGATTCTAGATTAGTTTTGTATGGAGCGATTATAATGAGAGGTTGTCTATGTCTACTTAGTTAGATTTTTCAGGCAGAAGTCATCTGCGACTTCAACTTTTAATTCATTTCCGTTTTATCTTGTAAATATGTAAAGAAAGAAATTTGTACTTTTGTATATAATATATATACAATACATTTGGTCATTGACCATCATAAGTTATATAATATGAAAATTTAAATATTTGCGTCTTTAAATCCCTCTGCATTTACTTTTTAAAGTTTCTGTTTTGCCAAGTGTTGTTACTGATGTCAAACGACATAATTGCCGACATTCTGAAACAGAATTGACATTTGATTTATTTCTTCTCTTGTTTTTACTTTCCTTAGCATTTGACACCCTTCACCCACGTATAAAACTCATGTTCCATCCTATTTCTTCTGCATCCCTCAAGTCCAATGACATTCTTGCCTCTTTCGTGACTACCTTCGTCTTGGAAAGTTCATGAAATTACTAGTAGACCCTTTTTACTCTCAACACCAGTAAAACTAGTGAATGTTTTACCCCTTTCATCTTATGATTGGAACGAAGTTGAGCCCAGAAGAATTGATCCAACTACCAACTAAAATACCGACGAACTCCGGCGATAGCGAACGAGTGAGGTTGGGGTGGACAATGACGATTAGGTTTTTAGATACACAGATACGTGTATAAGTTTATATATGCTAGAGTATGAAATTACATGATCTCTCAATGCTTTGTAATTATTTGAAAGTAGCACTATAAAGAATAAAAGGGAGTAGAACTACATCAGATATATTTTCCTTTTTCACAAGGATAAAAAGTGTGTTTTGTTTGAAAAAGGGTCGGATGGGTAAAAAAGACGGGCCTGTCAAAAAAACGGGCCTTGTTCATTTTTAACAGATTTCATCTAGGAACAATTTTTTTGAGAACTACAAGGACTGCTGATGCTCCATTATTTATTTAAGGGACAATTTAGTGTCTGTGACCAAACGCACAGGACTATTTCGTCTTCTTACCATAAAGAAAAAGACATTTACTTAAAAGTCATACCAAAGACTGAAATACACATGTCAATATGTTAATTATTATATCAAGTATAATCGAATGATGCATTTAATTTTACTCATCAATAGTTTGACTTATTTATATCATTATTGTCACCATAATAACTCATTCATATTTGACTCATTTATAACATTTATTTAACATTCTCATTTGTTTTTACTCATCAATAGTTTGACTTATTGATACAATTATTGTCACCATAATAATTTATTCATATTTGACTCATTTATACCGTTATTATTACTATAATAGCTCATTCATATTATTTTTTTATTAATAATAAAAATAAGTGACATTAATGAGTCAAACCTAGTAGAGGTTAGGCACATGGTTTCACACATATTTGAATACAAAAGTAGTCCTGCCCTGTATATTTGTCGGTCTACGCCACCGTCGTCAATATTCTTTTACGGTAGAACTCACTTTCCTTTCAATTGGAAAAAATATTCCAAAAGAATTATACCTTCTAAAATTCCCTTTCTCCGCCAATTGCCCCACCTAGTCCTTTACTTCTTCAGTAGACTTCCCTGAAGAGTTTACCCTTTTGACTGATTAAACCTTCAGTTATATTTTGCTTTTGATCGCTTCATCTGAACTGTTTGGTTATATAAAGTATATAGAAAATGGCGTCAACGGAGGGGCTGATGCCAATAACGAGAGATTTCTTGGCTAAATATTATGATAAGTACCCATTTGCCCCTCTCTCCCAAGATGTATCTCGTCTTACTGACGAAATTCATTCCATGGCTAGTGATCTGTATAAAGATTCTCCTTTAACCCGAGGTAAATTTATTCGTTGAATTTACACTATGTATATGCTTTCCTTGCTTATGCATATTTTATTTCTATCTTTGGATGCAATTCTTAGTTGATCATGGTTCCTCACATTCATTCTTGCTGATTACTGTGCCGAGCGTCTACTGGAAACAACCCCTCTCTCTAACTCGGTAAGAGGGATAAGTTCTGCATACACTCTACCCTCAACAGACCCCACTATGTGAGATTTCACTGGTATGTTGTTGTTGTATTCTTGGTGGTTACTTATATTTTGCTTTATGAGTGCTTATCACGTGGGTGCTTAGGGGTCGTTTGGTTGACTAAGTTATCCTGCGATTATAGTCTTGGGATTATAATTCTTGGACTAATTTATCCCACCTGGGAGGTCAGATAAAAGATGGGATATCTGGGATGAATTTATACTTTTTTCAACTAAACAAAATATAAATTCAATCGCAAACTTAATCCTGGGATATCCCACTTATCCCATGAACTATATGACCCCTTAACGGTTTCCTTGATTAGGTAAATGAATTTATTCTTATGAAGTTAATAGTAGTGCACTAATATCATCATCTGTTGAGTTTATGCAAATGAATAAGAACCGGGTGTCTATTTGCATTACAACTATAAATATCAAGCTCATAAACAAATTAGCCTACTAGTGTAATACAATAGGAAAATTAAGTCTTGGATGCATCTCAGGGGGACAGTGCGCCGGTCCCCTGAATTGCATAGATAGAGGTTAAGCCCAAGGATATGGTGGACCTTAAGGACGAGACTGATTATGGTTTCTAACATTGATTCTACTGATTACTTGTTTTCGTTTAGGAGTGCTTATCATGTAGGTACTTCTAGTTTTCTTGTTTTGGTAAATGAATTTATTCTTATGAAGCTAATAGTAGTGCACTATAATCATCATCTGTTGGGTTTATGTAAACGAATAAGAACCGGGTGTCTATTTACAACTAAAAATATCAACCTCATAAAAAAATTGGCCTAAAAGTGTTAATACAATTGGAAAAAAGAAGTTTTGGGTACATCTCACGGGACAGTTCTCCCGTCGCCCGTAGAATTGCATAGATATAGTTCAATGCCCAAGGATATGGTGGACCAAGAGGACGAGACTGATTATGGTTTCTCACATTAATTCTTGCTGATTACTTGTTTTCATTTATGAGTGCTTATCATGTAGGTGCTTACAATTTTTTTGGTTTGGTAAATGAGTTTCTTCTTATGAAGTTAATAGTAGTGCAATAAAATCATCATCTGTTGAGTTTATGCAAACCAATAGGAACTGGGTGTTTATTTACAACCATAAATATCAACCTCATAAACAAATTAGCCCAGAAGTGTTAATACAATTGGAAAAAAGAAGTTTTGGGTACATCTCAGGGGACAGTTCTCCTGTTGCCCGCAATTGAATTGCATAGATATAGTTCAATGCCCAAGGATACGGTGGACCTTAAGGAAGAGACTGATTATGGTTTCTCACATTGATTCTTGCTGATTACTTGCTTTTGTTTAGGAGTGCTTATCGCATAGGTACTTAACAGTTTTCTTGTTTTGCTAAATGAATTTATTCTTATGAAGTTGATAGTAGTGCAATAAAATCATCATCTGTTGAGTTTATGCAAACAAATAAAAATGGGTGTCTATTTACAAGTTACAACTATAAATATCAACCTCGTAAACAGATAGCCTAATAGTGTTAATACAATAGGAAAAAATTAAGTCTTGGATACATGGATACATCTCAGGGGGACAGTTCTACCGTTGCCCTTAATTGAATTGCATAGATAGATTTTAATGCCCAAGGATATACCTTTAGAACGAGACTGTGTCATGGAACCCACTTGCTCTTGATAAAAAAATAAATAAAATGGAACCCACTTGCTCATTGGTTTGAGGTGGCTAGAACATGTTACAATATGAAATTGAGGAGAGAAATAGGAGAATCGGAGAAGAAAATTGTAGAGAACTCTAGAGAGAATAGACAGGATATTATTGAAGAGAAACTGATGAAATACAAATGCGTAAATACTTGATCTAATAATGTCCAGCGCATATGTGTTTTATGGTTCAAATCTGAAGAAAATCTATTTATCAAGTAGGTAGCAGTCCAGACGCATTCATCCCATACTTGACTAGAAGCTTAGACTGAAAAAAAAAGGAATCTTCCGTTTATTTGGTGTGTGGGGACTTTTTATTGAAAGATGAATTTCAAAGTTTGTACAGAATATCTTGCCAAAGAGACTTGTCAATTCAGCAAATTAGGGGGACACAAGGTGTAGAAACTTTCTGGGACTTGAGATTTAGAAGGGAATTTCAAGATTGGGAAGTGGCTGAGTTTGAGAGATTGCTAGCCTTACTATATAGGCAAGTCAATCCGGTTGATAATTCCGAGGTGGGGCCTGGGAAATAATGAAATGTTCTCTGTGAAGTCATTTTATATGAAACTCTTGGTTAGAGAAGGGATGGTTTTCTCATGTAATGCAATATGGATCCCAAGGGTGTCAAGAAAGATGTGTTTTTTCACTTGGCTAGCTGCTACTAGAGGGGTGATTTTGACAGCGGAAAATCTTAGAAAGCGAAAGGTTGTCTACGTCAGTTGGTGTTACATGTGTAAGGTGGTGGGCGAGGACATGGATCATTTTCTTACATTGCGGGCTAACCATGAGGTTATGGTGGGATACATTTAGGTGATTTGATACTCCTTGGGCAATGCCAAAAAGTGTGAAAGAGGATGTTCAGTTGGAAGAGTGAGAGAAGGAAGAGAAGACGAAGGGCTTGGAACGTGGTCCCACTTGCTCTATTGTGGGTAGTTTGGAAAGAGAGAAACAAGAGACCTTTTGAAGGTGTAGAGTCAAGTTTCTCTCAATTAAGGAGTAGTCTTCATTCCTTATTTTCATTTGGTGTGAACAGAAAGTTCCTAGTTGTATAGATGATTGGGTGGAGTTTGTAGAGAATCATATCCTTTTGTAGTTTTCTTTACCTTTTGGTATAATCCTTGTATACGACTAACTTGGCCATATTTATGAATGAAAATACATTTACTTGATAAAAAAATTTGGTGATGTTTATGCTACCCTTTGTACAATTCCATGTTGCGGAGGAGTATGTTGACATGAAGTCTGGTGTATAAGGAGAAAAGAATGAATTACTGAGAAGGGTTAGTAGTGTTAATGGTGCTTTCAGGAAATGGAGATAGCCCTGCAGAATACAATGGTTAGGAGTAAAGTAAGCTCCATAATTCAGTTGCAATAACAATTTCCGCAAGGAAATCAAATTGTATTGGAAAGAACGCACAAGTAAAACATCTTGAAGAACAATGTCTCTAGTTAAAGCAAGAGATCATGTACAACAGTACAAGTCACTTTAACGTTGGACCTATTTGGGAGCAGAACTTTTTGGAGTCCATGCTGTCTTTTACGAAGCTTATCTCTATGGGAGACTACTTGAATGCTTTTTGTGACTTGTTCATTAGAAGTGAGAAATTAGAAGGAGAAGAGAAGAGTATTTGGGAATTAGTGGCTTGATTATTCCCTCAAGCTAATGGGATTATATAGCTGTACATAGTGTGTAAATATGGAAAGAAGATATTACACAATCTCCTAATTGCCTAATTTTAGGGATTTGGAGATATTCTCATATGTGTACTATAATTACAGGGATTTGAGGATATTCTCATATCTTCATTATTTAATTATATCATATCTAACACTCTCCTTCAAGCTGGAGTGTATAAGTCATATGCTCTTAGCTTGCCACAAATATAGTCAATTCTGGATCCTCAGAGTGATTTTGTGAAAACATCTGCTAGTTGATCTTTTGAGTTGACAAAACTCGTGGCGATGTATCCAGACTCGATTTTCTCTCGAATGAAGTGACAATCTATCTCAATGTGCTTCGTTCTTTCATGAAATACGACATTAGAAGCGATATGTAGTGCAACTTGGTTAACACAAATCAATTTCATCGGTTCAACTTCTCCCATCTTCAATTCTTGGCGGAGGAGAGCTGCTAAGACATGAAGAGAGGACGTCGTATTTAGCTTCAGAATATGTCGGTGTCAGGAGGCTAAGCTCACACGTAGCCAATGCCATAGCTCGATACTCCGCCTCTGCACTTGATCTAGCCAAAACATCTTGCTTTTTACTTTTTCCAGGATATTAGATTGCCAACAATTAGAACATAATAACCTAAAGTGGACCACCTATCAGAAGGTGATCCTGCCCAATCTGCATCGGAATACCCAACAATGTTGGAATGTCCCTTATCTTCATACAATAAACCTTGTCCTGGAAAGCTTTTGATATATCACATAATGCGAATCACTGCATTCCAGTGACTATCACAAGGTGATTGCAGAAACTAGCTAACTACACTAATATCAAATGAGATGTCTGGTCGCGTGATCGTAAGATAGTTGAGTTTGCCAACAAGTCTTCGATATCTGCTAGGATCTTTTAGAGGCTCCCCTATCCTGGAATAAGCTTAGTATTTGGATCCATCGAAGTGTCCACATGTTTGCAATTCAATATACCAACGTCTTCCAAAATGTCTAAGGCATACTTCCGTTGTGTAATAGTAATACCATTGCCAGACTGTGCCACTTCAATGCCTAGAAAGTATTTCAGCTTGCCTAAATCCTTAGTCTGAAAGTGACTTGAAATGTGTTGTTTGAGTTGAGCAATACCTTCATGATCATCACATGTGATAACAATATCATCAACATAAACAATTAAAAAGAACGTTTTCCATGAGATGAATGCCTATAAAATACGGAGTGATCAACTTCTGTTCGGATCATTTCAAATTGTGGACAACAACTCGAAAATGATCAAACCATGCTCTAGGAGACTGTTTGAGACCATAAAGGGATCGACAAAGTCTACAGACTAGTCCAGACACCCCCCTAAGCAACAAAGTGGTTGCTCCGTATAAACCTTTTCAGCAAGTTCTCTGTGAAGAAATGCATTTTTGATGTCCAGCTGATAAAGGGGCCAATGATTCACTGCTGCTATAGAGATGAGAAGACGGATAGAGGCCATCTTGGCAACTGGTGAGAAAGTATCTCCATAGTCAATGTCATAAATCTGAGTGTATCCCTTAACAACCAGTCTCGCGTTGAGACGATCAATAACTCCATCCGATCCTACCTTAACTGTGAATACCCAACGACAACCAACAATGGTTTTGCCTTTAGGTAAAGGAACAAGCTCCTAAGTACCATTATCATGTAAAGCAGTCATCTCTTTAATCATTGCCTGACACCAACCTGGATGAACCAGTGCTTTTGCCATAGTCTTGGGAACTTTGACAGTGGATAAGCTAGTAATAAAGGCATGATATGAAGGTGACAGGCGATGATAACTTAAACAAGTATAAATGGGAGTTTGATTGACAATAGTTCTAGTACCTTTGCGAAGAGCAATGGGAAGATCATCTGATGAGTGGTCGACTGAAGTAGGAGACAATGTTGGAGCAGGTAATGAGTCACTAGGAGTGCTTTGTGTACCTTCATTAGAGTTAGAAATACTAATTGGATTAACAGGCTCAGAAGGAGGTTGTGATCGTCGAGAATAGACCTTAAGAGATGGAGGTGGAGCTGGGGTTGGAACAATTGGAATTGGAAGGACTGTTGATATGGCCTTCTTATTTTCTGTATTCGAAGAAAAATACGGAGAAGTCTCGAAGAAGGTAACATCTGCAGAGATCAAATACTTGTTGGTAGAGGGGTCAAAGCATTTGTAATCTTTTTGCAGACGAGAATACCCGAGAAAAACACATTTAAAAGTCTTGGGCTGAAGTTTTTCTTTTCCAGGGTAAGATTATGAACAAATCAAGTGCAACCAAACACATGTGGAGGAAGGGGAAATAAATTCTGGTCCGGATAGAGGACTGTGTGTGGACTTTTGTACTGCAAAACAGATGAAGGCATACGATTGATGAAATAACAGGTAGTAATAATAGCATCACCCAAAAAATGTAAAGGGACATGATTGTGAATAAGTAATGTCCGAGTTGTTTCAATTAGATGTCTGTTCTTTCGCTCAATAACTCCATTTTTTTAGGAGTATGTGCACAAGAAGACAAGTGCAATATGTCCTGAGATGACATAAAAGAAGAGAGAGAGGTAGAGAAATATTCTCGGGCATCATCACTGATTAACTTCTTAATGGAAACACCAAATTGATTACGAATTTCAGCACAAAAATTTTTGAAAGATAGAGAATAACTTAGATCTATTTTTCATTAAAAATAACCACGTGCACCGAGAATAGTCATCAATAAAAGTCACAAAATAGTGAAAGCCTAAGGAAGAACTGATACGACTTGGACCCCATATGTCTGAATGAACAATTTCAAAGATAGAGGTGGCCCTATTATTGACGCGCTTTGGGAAAGAGGCACGAGTGTGCTTAACAAGCTAACACGACTCATATTCTAACAAAGATAAACTAGATAAATTAGGAACCATCTTTTGCAATTTCAAGAGACTCGGATGACCCAGTTGACTATGGAGCAGTTTAGAGGAAACAACGGAAGTAAATGCAACATGTGATGATGGAACGGATAGCAAGTACAATCCTTGTGGCTCATATCCTTTTTCAATTATTTGTCCCATACCCTGATCCTGCACAAGAACAGAATCATCAAGGAAGGTTTTTCACGTTTTTAGTTAATTTGCTAATGGAAATAAGATTATATGGACATTCAGGTGCAGAAAGAACTGATTTTAAAAGTATGGAAGGCAGAGGGTGAGCTATACCTACCCCTTTTACAATAGTCTTTGATCCATTAGCCAAAGTAACAATATAGAGGGTAGAAGGGGTAGTAAGAGTAGGGAGAGTATTTTTGTTACCAGAAATATGATCAGAAGCACCAGAATCAAAAATCCATTGTTCCTGAGATTAAGACGGTGCGATATGAGCAAAGGGGTTACCAGATTGCACTGGCAAGCAACTGATGAAGTTGATGATTGTTGCCTTAATGCTTTATACAAAAGGTAGTCATGATAGTCTGCTCCAGTTAAAGTGATAGATGGAGATGATTCATCCCTGATATAAGGTGTTTCACCTTGTAGGTGATAGTGGGGAAGAGAAAGTTGGTCTTCCAATATTCTGACTTTCATTCTTTTCAGATATTTTTCTTTTATATATAATATAAAACAACAACTACTCTTGATTTATCACCAAAAAGATACAAAAATCAGCCGTAAAAGAACAAAACAAAGGTAGGACAGAGGCGTAACACATCTGACAGTAAAATCAGTTTGATGCACAGAAGAGAAATTTAAAACAACTGATATCACCTGGTTAAAGAAGAGATCCAGTCGATCAAGTGGGAATCAAATTTTGTTGGTTAGAGATGTTGTACCAATATGGTTGAATTAACAAACTAGATTTTTGGGAACCTCTATTTCCCCCCTTTTTTTATATTCTGATTTGCAGAATCTACTGAATCTGTTTTTTTTTGGGGGGAGAAAAGAAGGAGAATTAGAGAAAGGATGGCTCTGATACCATGAGAAATTAGAAGGAGAAGGGAAGAGTATTTGGAAATTAGTGGCTTGATTATTCTCTCAAGCTAATGGGATTATATTACACAATCTTCTATTTGCTTAATTCTTGGGATTTGGAGATATTCTCATATCTATACTATAATTATAGGAATTTGAGGATATTCTCATATCTTCATTATTTAATTATATCATATCTAACAAGAAGCTATATTATCTACATCCATATCCACTATCCTCAGATTTCATGACATGTCGATATGGCTAAAACATTACCAACAGCATGGAACTCCTTGAAGTATCTCAAGTGCTTTTAGCTGATATTAAGCATGTAGGGAGATGTGCTAAATTCAGGATTACTAAGTAGTGTATTATTTGCATCATAGCCTGGTATAACCTTGTGCGGGACATGACTAGCAAAAATACTGTGATAGATGATTGCAAGGATGGTGATACTTACAAGAGCTATTCACTTAACTTACTGACTGGAAAACACAGAGCTATTTATTTAACAGTGAATAATAGAGAAAGAGAACTGTGCTTGTTGCATTTCTATAAGTGATCCACGGCAAGCTTCATTCATGTGGTTCAGCTGTCCTAGTACTATATTTGTTTTGTTTTATTTTCAGAATTTCAGTACTCTTTGCTAATTCTCTCAGTAATTTTCTTAGTATGTTGACTATGTTCCGGATGATCTTTTTTCGGATAACTGTGGTGTCTGGGCCAGCTTGCGCACCTTGATTAATTTCATGGTTGTTCCGGATGATTAGATGAATGATTTAAGTTATGGAGGATTAGTTTGAATTCTTTTCCCTTGATTTGTGTTGTCTGCTTTCTAATCTAGCAGATACTGAAATTATTACGAGATTATGTTAATGCAAGCATACTTGTATTTGGTTTTCAGTTGGTGAGCTTCCACTTGTGTGTCAACTCACATTTGATTTGTTTTGATTTGATAGGAGAAAGTTCATTAGTCCTTGAAGCAGAGAGTCACCCCCCTCACAAAGTTGACGAGAATTTGTGGAAGAATCGAGAACAGATTGAAGAAATACTTTTCCTTTTGGAAGGCTCTAATCGGCCACCAGCGGTGAGATACTCAGTTTTCAGAGCTCAAGTTTAGCTTTTCTGAGAGGCCTCAGTTGACTTCCAGTAATGTCATTTGGTTTTGGCTTTGTTCTAACTTCTATGTCTCCAGGCTTGCTTCATTGCCCAACAAAAATGCTTTTTTGTGTAATCACTGTTATTTTTCACACAGAATTGAGCAAAGACCACAGTTACTGAATTGTGTCAAATTAATAAAGAGATGTTTTATTCTTCTCTGTTATTCTTCAGCTTCAATCCCAGTCGACTGCTGAAGATGCTGAACTTGTTTCTGTTCTTGGACGGCTAGGAGAAAAATTTCGAAGTACATTGAAGAGTTTAGAGACTTTCCAATCAAAGAATTCCGAGTTTGTATTCAACACTGGTTGGTCCTTCTATGCTTCTCAATTGTTAAGCTGCTGCCAATTTATGAAGAGTATTCAGATCTGTCTAGCTTGTTTGCTTTTAATCTGAATTTGTTAGTTTATAGACCACCATCACTTTATGTTCATGATAACTAAGTAAAAGAATGCCATCACCTGAGTGCTCTTTGTTGAGCCGGACTGAGCTGATGCTTCTTGTTTTCTGTGAAGTCGAACTCCACTGTATAAAGCGGAGTCAAATGCAGGACGAGTGGTCACAGCTTCTTGGGTTCAGTAAAATAGATATGATGATGAAAAGGGTAAAAAATATTAAGTATTTCTTACATCGGTGATGGATTTATACCTTAGGAGTGCTTTAAGCGTAAAAGGGACTAGGGAAACGTGGAAGCAGGTTTGTTTTCGAGGCTAAGGTAGGTGACTTGGATTACTGAGAAAATGGAGGAAAAGATGAAAAACATATAGGAACCGCCTTGAGATCCCTTATGCATCACATAAAATTACAATTGCAATCAAAAGAAAGCTAAGTTGCTTACGCTTATCAAAGGGGAAAAAGGGAAAAAGAAAGGAAGATAATACCGAGTTGCTTATAGAAGTTCAGTTTTAGCCAACTCCAGATCAGAGAATCAAAAGCATCAAACTGATACTTATAATAATTCTTAGACCCAATCCTCGTAGGATTCATCAACCAACTTGTATGTACACTCTAAACAACTTCAAGTTAAACCATACAAAAGTCTTAAAAGTGATAAAAATCTGCATTTCGCCATTAATCTTTATATGAGTAAGATGTCATATTCAATATTCATAAGGGGGGCCTGAAGTGAGCACTATAAATTTACAAGAAGCTACAGTTTTAAGAAGGCCAAGAAATCCATCCAAAAGAAAAAAAGGAAACAGTCCCGTTTCTTGCACTATTATATATTCTCTCAATTACACCAAAAAGATGAATTCTTAAGACGATTAATCTTTAAGCTATGTGCCGCACGTGACACCCCTTTAAACATATTCTAATCCTTTCTTTCTGGAGCAATTACAAGATGCATAAAGGGGTCGGATCATTCAACACTTCATAACAATATCTTTTACGCGGTAAGTAATTTTATTAATAATAGAAAAATTTCCAGTATACAAGCAGTATACAAAAAAATAAGAACCTACAACATAATATGTTTCTCTATGAAGTACAAACGACACCCAATCTCTATATAAATGGAACTTCATGGGTGCAACTAGGAAAGAGAGGCTATTCCTCAAGTATACATAGTCGTTCTGTATCCCGTCAAAGCTCTTCTATGAATTGGGAAGCTTCGCTAAACAACCACCATATTACTTGGCATTACCCAAAATATTCGATACAACAAAATGGAGATGTAGTTTTCCGCTTGGTTGGGAGAGAAATAGAGAACTAAAGAGATTCTTGAGCTTTTGGTTGGTCAGCAAGCTAGTCAAATGTTGATGGTCATAAAATGGACAAGGAAGGTTTGGAAGGTCGTAAGCCCGACTAAAGGTCTCACACCTAGGCAACCTTTTGTCATTAGAACTATCCTAGCAATTGATCGAGCATTGTGGCAATTACATTTACAACAACAACATACCCAGTGAAATCCCACAACGTGGGGTCTGGGGAGGGTAGAGTGTACGCAACCTCTACCTTGGTAGGTAGAGCGGCTGTTTCCGAAAGACCCTCGGCTCAAGACACATCATAAACACAAGCAAAGCTGGAGAAACGGTCAGACCCAGACAAGAAATTTAAAACAGTATGACAATGATGGTAACAAAAGCGGATAAGCCATGATAAAGCATTCTGAAAAAATAGAAGCAATAACTAACGTAGGTAGATAAGATAAACAAAGTACACGAAAGAACACACAGCAACAAGAATCAAACGACAGGGGACTATAAAGCAATACTGCGCCTACTAGTACGATAGGCTAAGCAGGTCTACAATAATACCACTACAACTACCAGGAAGCAGGACTACACACAACTACCTACTACCCTTCCACCCTAATACGTGTCCTCCACAATCCCCTATCTAAGGTCATGTCCTCAGTAAGTTGCACCTGCGCCATATCTCGTCTAATCACCTCAACCTAATACTTCTTCGGCCTACCTTTACCCCTCCTGAACCCGCCCATAGCCAATCTTTCACACCTACGCACTGGGGCATTTGTGTCTCTTCTCTGCACATGCCCGAACCATCTTAACCTCACTTCTCGCATCTTATCCTCCATCGAGGCCACTCCCACTCTGTCCTGTATATCATCATTTCTAATCATATCCCTTGTATGCCCACACATCCATCTCAACATCCTCATCTCTGCAACTTTCATCTTTTGGATATGCGAAATCTTGACTGGCCAACACTCCGCCCCATACAACATAGTCTTTATAACCACCACCCTATAGAACTTGCCTTTAAGTTTTGGTGACACCTTTTTTTCGCACAATACTCCAGAAGCAAGCCTCCATTTCATCCATCATGAACCAATACGACGTGTGACATCATCATCAATCTCTCCATTCCCTTGGATAATGGACCCGAGATACTTGAAACTTCCTTTATTTGGAATGACCTGAGTACCAAGCCTCACCTTCACGCTTGTCTCATGGTCGCTCCCGTTACTGAACTTGCACTCTAAATATTCTATCTTGGTCCTACTCAGCCTGAACCCTTTAGACTCTAGAGTCTGTCTCCAAACCTCCAGCTTAGCGTTCACTCCGTTGCGGGTCTCATCAATCAGGACTATGTCATCTGCGATTAACATTGATCTAATATTGGGAGACACGTTGAGGGCAAGACTTAGATTAAGGGACATGGGTAAGATATCACACTGTTTGAATTGAAGATTGTGAAGTGTGATACAAGACATGATTGTAAGATATCACACTGTTTGAATTGAAGATTGGGAAGTGTGATACAAGACATGATAATGAACTCATTTGATGCCTTGTTTGATCTAGAGTCAACAATGGGTGTGGGATAGTGGAGACGTGGAAGTAAGAGGGACCTCTATGGAGTCATAACGGAATTGCAAAGGCAATCGATGTTAGAAAAGATTTCAAAAGTAATTACGATAGTAATTCACCGATGACTAATTTTGCAATGGGTAAAGATCATTACTCAATGAAGAAATCCAAGTTGACCTCAAATTTTAAAAAGTGCCAAGATAGGTTACCCATGATGTGCCTAAACCCAAAAGGCATGTTCCAATTCTCAAAATGAATTGGAGCAATCCACTAAAAATTCTACTTTTTAAATTTCACAAACCAAACTAAATGCACAGTCCAACCTTCCTTAAAGAGGGTGCTAAAGCACCTAAAAGGGTGGCCCATCGATCAATATAGTGGAGGAGAATCATGAGGTCTTACTAGTGTTGTCAAATGCGTGCTTAAAGTGCACTTAAGCTCTGAAGTGAGGGACAAAACATGTTGACCGCTTCGCTCGCTTTATGGGTGCTTCAGTGTAGTCATCAAGGCTCTAAGGCATAATTTCCTTGACTGTGAGTGCAATCCTGAAGATGTGACACTAAATAATTGATATTTCACTTTATCATAAATTTTTCTCAATTTCTTTGTCCATATATTTGTTATTCGTTCTTCTGATTATTGATCTTCGACTACACATACAAATTTGTAGTTTTTCTCCGTTGCACCTTTTCTCATTAAAGCCCACATTTTATTTTCGCTTTAAGTCCCAAAGGACCTTATAGCTTTTTTGCGCTTTCGATTTTGATAACACTGGGTCTTAGGTTCAAATCCTAATGATGGCAAAAACATTAGGTGATTTGTTCTGTCTGTGTAAGCCTTGGTGGATAGAGTTACCGATACTTATGTTGGTGGGAGGTAGCAGACACCTGACGGAATAGGCGAGGTGCGCGTAAGCTGACATGGACACCATTGGCATGAAAAAAAGAGGGTGTTTTATCTACAATCAAAGCTCCAATCTAAGCCTACAATGTCACATCCAACCCCATGCAATTTAAAAATCAAATCAAAGAAACCAAGAGTCTATGCCACCTACTGATAATTGGCAACCAAACCCAAAGGCATAACTGAAAAAACAATACCCAAGAGTCCAAAACCCATAGCCAGGAGAAATACTTAGCCAAGCCAATATGGATAATTGTTAGTGAGAGGAAGGCTTAATTCGACTGAGGACACTTAAGAGGATATTGTCAAAACTGTTCACACTAGCTAATGTTGTCCCGCTAATGAAGAGCAGTTAGAAAAAAATGGCAATGAAGAGGGGGAGAGCCAAAATAAGACAATTGACTTGGTACCATAGACCCTGCAAAGGGAGAAGCTCTCCCTAGTCCCTCCTCTATAGAATTTGGATATACAGGACATCATTTCAAAGTTCACACAACTTATCCAAGAAAAAGAAAGTAATTCGAAGTTTGACCTCAAACACAGTTTAATTCGATTATGCCTACTAATGTAAGGCTGGTCTCATTGCTAAGAGAAAAGTAGAGCGGATATGAATTTAGACTAGTGGGAAATGGATAAAGTAGTTCGTATAAAGATGTAGTTGCTTGGTCGAAATTATCTCTGAAAGGAATGTTTCTAGAGTTTAGTAGGAGATGAAGTATTCTCCGGGTGTCAAGAGGGGAGACGGATAGTAGATGGTGTTCCTGAAGTAGGTGCCCTTGCACTTAATAAAATATTTACGTGATTATGAAAGAAAGTATACTACCCAAAAGTAGGTGCCCTTGCACTTATCATCAACTATTAGAGGATGTGCTTACTAGAATCTAATAGCAAGCTGAAGAGATGTGCATTATATCTCGGCAAATCACTATTGTTTTACACGTTTCAATACATAGATAGTAATCTGGTTTCTTTTATTACTTCTGTAGTGATGACCTACATGCCACAAGACTTCCGTGGTACACTAATAAGGCAACAGAGGGAGCGTTCTGAGAGAAATAAGCAGGCTGAAGTTGATGCTCTAATCAATTCTGATGGAAGTATTCGTGATCGACATGCTCTGCTATGGAATCAACAAATGGAACGGTAAGTATTGTTTTATCATTATCTTCGTGATGGTACAGCCAGTATATGATTTGATTCTGACTCATGCCGAGATACTTTCAAACAGGCGGCGGCAACTGGCTCAACTGGGTTCTGCTACAGGTGTCTATAAGACACTGGTGAAGTACTTAGTTGGAGTGCCACAGGTATGTCGCAATTCATATAGTAGAAAATAACGGATTTATAACTTTTGGCCAACAAGTACTTGTCAATGTTTGTAAACAAGGCCTGTTACTTTTATGCATTAACCTTTTGTTTAGAGTAATAATCTCATGGATGCCAAATGGCCCATTTTGAAGCCCTATTCTTCAATTTAATATTTCAATTCGATATATATTCATGATAGGGACAGTATATTGATTCTCTGGTCTTCAGTAAAACTATTTATCTTGCAGGTTCTGTTGGATTTTGTTCAGAAAATAAATGATGATGATGGGTATTATTTTCGCTGCATTCATCTTATTTATTCTTTTTCTATTTGGTTGTGTTCTTTATTTTGCTCACTTTTCAAGGGTTGAGTTACCTAGTAGTGATTCTGGCAACTGATTTTTGATAAATGTCTACCTCTAGGCCAATGGAAGAGCAGCGACAACGTTATGGTCCACCTTTGTACAGCCTCACAAAAATGGTGCTCAATATTCAACTTTTTTTTTCTCTGCTATGGCGACGCTTTGAAGCTGGAAAACTGTAAGACTTTTGACATATTGTACTTTCAAATGATTGAATTGAGAAGCATTTGATTATTTCATTCAGAATGTCTGCATCCTTGCTCCACAGTAATAGCATTTTCACCTGAACCTAGTAATTGTTTCATTTTGGGCAGATCAAGGAATCAAATTACAGTCTTGGAAGAAGCAGTAGATGTCTACACGTCTGAGTTCCAAAGATTCATCAAATTCATTCGGTACTTTATGCTTCTAGAGCTGTCATTTCTTGTCTTTCCCTTGTCCCTGATCATGCTATTCAATATAGATTAGCCTAATGTTATTCGGTACTGTATTGCTCTATAATGTCCTAATTTAGTTATTTCCCTTGTGCCTAATCATGTTATTCAATATAGGGAATCTTTTACAATTTTCTCCTCTTTCTTTGTCTTGTTTTGAAGTGGAGGAAGGAAAATATAGGAGGGAAAAGCTATTTTACCTTTGTGTTTTACCATTTAGTCTAGAGAGAAACATTTTCCTTTCCCTCTTACTTCTCAATCCAAATAAAGGAGTCATTATCTTGTAGCAATTTTGTAAGCAATTTTTTTTTTTACTTTTCTGTACTGTAAAATATGATGCTCAGCATTACCTTAATGCTGGGCAATACAATGTTACCATTCTAAAAAAGAGGAGTCATTTTCTCCCTCTTTCTCCTTTTCTTTCCTTTCATTGTCCTTCTATCTTCCTGTTTGCCTCGAGGGAGAGACGAGCTAGCTAGACTCTTACCGAATCAAGTTAGATTTGAATTCTTTCCTTTCTTTTGTAATGATAAGTAGCAGATGATAAAGGATATATGGCATCTAAAGGGCTGTCTCAGATTATATATTCTGACATGTATTATTTAGAGCAAGTAGCCTTACTTTCTCGCTGAGCAAGCTATTTCAGCACGTGAAAACCTTTCCCTTGGCTTACCATTCCCGAAGTAACAGAGCAAAGGAAAGAAAAATGTCATTAGTTAGATCATCATTAAAAAGTTGATCCCTTGTACTCCTGAATGCTACTCGTCAAATCAAGGAGTTTTCAATAGAAAATCGCATGTGGGAAGTTGAATGTTATGTGGCAGTGAATGCTGGCAAAGATGATTATCATAAAGATACATATGCAATGGATGTGCGGTCATACACATATAGGAAGTGGACGAATTTCAATATTTGGTTGAGGTATTGTATGGGCAGGATGTACTGACGATAGATTGGATGTATGGAGATGGTGAGAGATTAGAGATGGTTTATTCATTGCACCCAAGTGTATAACCTAGTGGTCAATGAAGTGGTTTGAGAACCATGAAGTCTCATGTTCAATTCCCATCGGAGGAAAAAAACACTAGGTGATTTCTTCACATTTGTACAAGCCTTGGCGGATAGAGTTACTCGGTATCTGTGCTGGTGGGAGGTAGCAGGTACCCCATGCCTTGGTAGATAGAGTTACTCGATATCTGTGCTGGTGAGAGGTAGCAGGTAGCCCGTGGAATTAGTTGAGGTGCGTACAAGCTGGCCCGGAAACTACAGTTATATAAAAAAGAGATGGTTTATTCATTGCTAAATCTTATTTCAAGGGTTTATTAAGGAGAGGAATGCATTTTCCCTTCATTGCTCTATATTGTTTCCCGGGGCACGGGGGAAGGTGTTCTTGTTTGTTTGGTGGGTAGCAAGGGTAGTGATTTTGACAGCTGTGTTAGTTGGTGTTTCATGTGCAAATGTTTGGGTGAAGATGTAGATAATTTCCTTTTGTATTGTAAAGTGACTAATTGATTGTGGAGGGTGATTCTCAACTTTTTTGGGTTGCAATGGATGATGCCGAGCATAGTGAAGGGGGTGCTGCATAGGCGGGCTTACAGGAGGGGGAAAGAAGTCCAAGGGTATGGAATGTTGCTCCTTTAGCAATTATGTAGGTTATTTGGAAAGAGAGAAATAATGAAAGCGTTTGAAGGGGTTGAACAAGATCTTGAACAATTGCAAAGTAGCTTTTTGTTTCTAGTTTCGTTTGGTGTACCCATGAGATCCCTATTCCCCTAATTGTTAATAAATTATTTATCTTATGAGAAATGTATGTGGGGCCTACAAAATTAGAGAGTAAGAAATATTCACATTTGTCATAAAGTACAAGTAGCACACATGGATGGAATCAGAGAAGATTGCCTGTGATTGTCGGGTCATGTCCTACCGACCTCCAAATGCACCAGTCCGTTGGTGTGTCAGCATGATGATTGAATGTTCTAAAAGGAGACAATGAGGTACCCAAAATTACATGGGGGAAAATTGTTTCAAATGACTTACAATTGTTATGCGAACTTGGTAAAGAACATAACACAATGGAAAGAAGAAGGACCTTTATTGATGAGATCAACTTGTTGAACTAAGTCCTAGTTCTGTTGCTACACGTACACTAAGTCCAGTATTTGCTAGGAGTCTGTAATTTTATAGAAATTTGTATTTTACCGTAGATTAAGTATGAGATTTAGAGAACCTCGAGTTTAGAGGACCTCTAATTGTTTTGAAGACAAACTATTGAGTAGTGGAATGGAACAATGCCCAAATTATATATGAATGGATACAGAGGATTCGTACTGTTTGACCCCAACTAGTTTGTAACTGAGGTTTAATTGTTGTTCTTGTTGCTACTTTGGGGCATTGTTGTGATGTAGCTATAATACCTACAAACTATTGAGGGCTTTTGCTTGGGGAAACAAGGAAGCAGAGAAAAATAGGAGTGGATGAAGCAATATTTGGAGGAAAGGTCACTTTCGTATGATGTCTCTGATTCCCTGACGTCCCCCATCAGTAATACTCCTAATCATCCTCTGTCAGAACGTCACTTGCTGGAATTTTCCTCCTCACCAGCGCATATGAGCACTTGAAAGTTCCAGCAGAGGTGCGGCTTCCTGGAGCTTGGTCAACGAGGGTATCCTACTCCTTCGGTGGGACTCAAACTTGCTGAACTATTGTCGGTGTCCCGAGAGGAGATGGACCTTCTCTCTTTAGAAACCAGCCTCCGTTTCAGTAATAGTCATACTATATGTTCGCTTTGAACACAAATTCTTCTTACTGCAGCTACACATTTTCAAATCTGAAGTGTTATCTGATTCATATTACCAACATGCTGTGGAACTTGTGCTGTGGCTTGAAGTAGGCTTGGGTTAAGTTACTAAAGAGGAGGAGGGTCACCTATACTTGTTGGTGCTTCATGTGCAAAAATTGGGGAGAGGATGTGGACCACCTCCTACTGCATTGCTAGGGAACTTCATGGCTGAGATGTTTTGGATTCATGTGGACCATGCTGGGGTTTTGTGTTACTCAGTTGGGCCTTTTAGAAGACAAAAGTGAATGCGTAGGGCATGTGATATTGCTTTGTTGGTTCTTATGTGGGTAGGACAGAGAGAAATAAATCGGCTTTTGAAGGAATCAGGCATGATTTTGTACATTTGAAGAATAGCCTCTTATCTTTAATATCCTTTTGGTGCATCCATGAGGTTCCTATTTGTGTTGAGGATCGACTGTTTTTAGTAGAGAACCATTTATCATTAGGTTTTCTCTTTTTTGGTATACCACTTGTTTACTGTAGTTCTTTCCCTTGTTAATGGAATTATTTCTTACTTGATTAAAAAAAGTGCGCCCCAGTCAAACCCTTAAGAGTTGTGATCTTGATGTATTTTTTGCTTTCCCTAGCCAAGTTATAAACTTGTATGCTACTGCCAAAATGTGTAGATATTGACTCACATCATAAGATGAACATTTTGTTATTGAATCCGAGGGTGTAGCGAGTAGTTATATAATTTGGTACTTGTTTAACTGGATTTACTTACCTTTTGCAGTGACGTATTTGCAAATTCCCCTTTCTTTATTACTGCAGAAGAAGCTGGTGCATTAGAAGCCAGGTATCCAGAATTCCTCTCTATGGTGTTTCATGTACATTTTGTCATTGTTGGACTAAATGTAAGACAATAATTGATATGATTTTCACAACTTGATCTAGAGCTTTCTTTTGGTTTCCTAATGCAGAAAAAGTGACGAGTACAAGGAAGTGACTGTTCCAGCAGGAAAAACTCATGAGGTTTGTTTTTACCAAGTATGGAAGACAATTATAGTCGCTTGGTAAATGTGTTGCACTTGTATTTTATGTCGATTTTTTGGTACCAAGTATGGAATTTTTTTAACTAAATACATATTCTAATTACTTGTTTTGAGTTGTATAATGAGACTGAATAAGATTGTGAGATAATTTTTGTAATTAATTACTTCTGTTTCATGAGGGTATAAAAACGGTATGCAGTTGTATCTCACCTAATAATTCTTTATGATGATGTTCTTGGTATATTTCCTTTTTGGTTATGTAGTCATGGTCAGAACTCCCATTCTGATTTTTTCAATTTTTGTTTGAAAAAAACAACTCTTGTCTAAAATTTTGAAAAGGATGATGACTTGGTAATTTTTAAAGGGGAATTTGCACTTTTAGTTCTTGTGATATTTGATTAAGCACGTTTGACCTTCAATTAACTGAAATGTATACTTTTGATCCGTTTTCTTGTGAATCTTCATAAATTTATTGAATTATTTTTTGATCAGGAAAATTTACTGAATTATTAACAGCTATGACATTTAATTACCCTTTTGTTATGTTATATTTGTACTGTCACTCTATATTTAAGGGTAATATAACTTTTAAAAGGAAAAATACATAAGTTGCACCCTAAACTTGTCTGAAAAGTCATTACACACCTAAACTTTGTGGGCGACCCCTTGCCCCCCTTATTCTTGTCCGAAATGGAACTAATAACCCCTCGTTAAAAGAGTCCCAGATCTATGCTTGGTGGTATTATACATGCATCTGACATGTGTTTAATATCAGTTATTTTAGTTTATTTTTAACTTTCTAAAACCTTCTTCCTTCTTTCCTTCCCTATTACAACCTTTTCTCTTCTCCTTTATCTATATCTCTCGCTCAAATTATGAGGTTCACCACAAAACACTTTATCTTTCAAGAATCTCGAGCTTGTTTAGAAAGCAGTGAAGAAAAATGGTTGCGGGTTGGAAAAAGAGAGAAATTGAAGGACTACTTTGTTTGGCTGACCGTTAGTAAGTTCTCTAACTAAGAACAGATGTTTTACTTTTTTTTCTTCCTTTTTTCTCTTTACTCTTCGATTTGATGGATAGGATGGGGCGGGTTTACTTTTCAAAAAAATAGACTTTAGTGTTGAAAGTGAATGTTTCATGTGTGGGGCGTAGGAAAGAGTTGGAATATTAACCAAGAACAGAAAAAGGAAATTGGTGACAGATTCATGGAATTACGCAGTGCTAGTGAATGGAGGTGTAGGTCTTGGGCTGCTGCTATGGGGTCTGAGTAATTGTGCCCACACAGATATGAAACTAGGGTTTGAGTAATTGGACATTTATGCTAGAAAAAGAACGGTATATGAGTGAAAGCTGAAGGAGATGGCGGGAATGGAAATCAATAAAGTAAAAAAGAAAGGAGAGGAAATGACGGAGATGGGAGTGGTGGAATGGTGGAGGACGGGGAGGTGGGGTG
Organism: Anisodus tanguticus; assembly: GCA_034509755.1. NCBI lineage: Eukaryota > Viridiplantae > Streptophyta > Magnoliopsida > Solanales > Solanaceae > Anisodus > Anisodus tanguticus. Next base: position 33,258,200 of record CM067557.1, on the reverse strand, counting down.
GTGGCGGGTGGGTTTGGTGAAAATGAAGAGAGAGAGAGAAAAAAAAGTAAAACAAAAAAGGAAAAGGAATAAGCAAACACATCTGTTACCTTGTAAAAAAAGGAATAAGCAAAGACAACATGAAAAAGAAAGATCTTTTATTGTGTTATGTACTTAATTATATAATGTCCAATTGGAAAGTGACACACCGATTTAGTCAGTTTTTTATGTTCTTTTTTCCTCTCACTGCTTCCAAGAAAGTTATTACACTTTCTCTGCCACATCATCCCTTAAGAGGTAATTAATTCAACTTCGAACAAGAAATAGGCGATAAGACATCGCCCACAAAGTTTAGGTGTGTAAATGACTTTTTTGGACAAGTTGAAAAGGTGCAACTTATGTATTTCCCCTTTTTAAAGTAGTCTAAATATAATATTTTTTCCTACTTTAAGGCTATGTAATTTGAATCCTCCAAAAATGTTGTTGCACCCATGTTGTATCCTCCAAAAATGCAAGACGTATCCCATCACCCATCAATGAAGTTGAGTAGTAAGGATAAAACACGATTTTTTAAATTATTAAATGATAAAAATTCAAGTCATAACTACACTATAGTCATTAGTTATTTAACTTAATATAATAGACATCGAGTTAAATTACATTGGTGACTAAAAATATAAGTTGTTTTCAACAACAAAATATGTCCAATCCGTACTCCCAAATCCTAAATTCTACGGAAAAGGGTCGAATATGCCCCTCTACTTTGTTTTATTGTTGAAGTTGATCCCCCGTTATACTTTTTGGATATTTATGCCCTTGCCGTCAAGAAAAGTTCTAAATCTGCCCCTCGTTCTAACGGATCTGACACGTGGCATCATCTGAACTAAAGACCCAACCCACCACTTAAAAAAATCCAAACCCGACCCACCCATAGCCTCCAACAACTACCTCTCCACTGCTTCCTCTCTCCGTCGCTCATCCATTGCCCAAATCTATCTTCTCCGTCAAACACCATAGCCAGTCAACGAGCACACCACCGCGACAACCCCTATCTTTTTCATCCCCTAACCGCCATCTAGCCGCGGGCGAAACTCTGACTAGCTGACCACCACTGCTTCCCTCTCTCATCTCTTCCTCACCACCGCAACAACACCACCAATGACCCCAACCCCTTCTTCATCAACCATTGCGACCACAAAGCCACCATCTCCCCCACCACTTCTTCTCCACCGGCCGACGGTGAACCACCATCGCCGCCACTGCTCAACAAACCAAACGACACCCTGTACAACCCTTTCTTCTTCCTCCTCTGACCCCACTGCTTCGGAATCAAACGACCCCTGTTCCTTTCTCCCTCGTCATCTTCCCAATGCGGCCAACTCCCACCAGAGCTCCGGCGAGCTCCACCACGACGCAATCAACCAGTAGCCCAATCTCTCCCTTTCCCCATTTCCCCCCTTTGTTCGCTGCTACTAAGAACTCCGACTAAACCTTGTTCTCTTGAACTAAGCTCAGATCTGGTCGTGACTCGTCGTGAAGCTCCACCTCACTGGTGAACTGACCCATAAAGAGATTATCTAGTTTGGATAAAAATTAAAGAGGGGAAACGGGTGGGTGGGTCATGGGATTTAGGTTTTTTTCAGTGGTGGGTCGGGTCTTTAGTTCAGATGTAGTCACGTGTCAGATCCGTTGGAACGAGGGAAAATTTAGAATTTTGCTTGACGGCAAGGGTATAAATAGCCAAAAAGTATAACGGAGGATCAACTTAAACAATAAATCAAAGTAGAGGGGTATATCTGACCCTTTCTCGTAAATTCTATGTGATGATGAATTCTGACTCTAGATTCGAGCAACATAATGTAAAGAGGCAAAAAACACACATTTTAATTAATTGAAGGTTAAACGTGCTTAATAAATCAAAGAACTAGAATAAGAATTTACCAAATAACTGAGGGACCGAAAGTTCTATTATCCCGTTTCCAAATTTTAGATTATTATCAATCACTAAATCTCTCAAACAATAGTTAGAAAAATGCATTCTCTTCTTCCTCCATGAATAATTTGGATTCTTTTGTTATATTACTGCTGAATTTGTGAAGCTTGGTTCTTTGTAAATTTCTAAATGAAAAGTGGTGCTTTATTTGCATTTTGTGTCCCCACTCATGCATCAATACTTTTGTTTTGCAGTGTTGTTACTATTATTTGTTCTCTACTATTTCAAGCCTCTTCCCTCCTAAATATTGTTGAAGTTCTTCACTCTGTGTTCATATTTTTAATATTCATACTTCTTCTAAACTTCAATGTGAAACTCCTTTTAATCTTCTTTTTGGCAAGTCAGCTACCTATGACAATTCAAGGGTGTTTGGAGCTCTTGGTATCCATATTTAGTGATTATTCTTCTCATAAATCAAGAACAAGATCTATATGTTGATGTTGGTGTTTCAATGCAACAATTTACAGATTTTTATATTTAAAAGCATGTTCAGTTTAGATTTTGGTTCGGGTGTGTGTGTGTGTATGTGTGTGTGTGATAGTATTGCAAAATACATTTTGTCTGTTTATCCTTGAAAGACCAGGTTCCTGAAAGTTTGTATTTTAGAGCTTCATTTGGGTGTTGTTAAAACTGTGTACAGTTGATTTATGTATCTGTTTTGTCAATGTTATTGATATTGTAGGTTGCATTGACAGTCGATGCCATAAATTCATACATAGCGTGGGATTTCTCTTTGACTCAAGGCAGAGTGGATATGGTAATATCCTTTTATCTTCCAATAGATGTTCCTATTTGGGTATATTTGTATCCAAGATCTTTTGAAACAGCTTTGTTGTTATGGTTGATTTTTATGCTTTATACTGTCAGCTTTAGATTTGTGGTCATTTATTAGAAGTTGATGTCCAACTTATTAATGTCCTGCTTCTTTTGGCTATGTCTTCGCGGTCTATGGACTATTGTCTATCCTTATTTCCGAGAAATATATTCTATTTTCGGAAACGATAAGCAATTTCCTCCCTATTAATGTTGTTGGAGGAAACAAACAAAAAGTGCATATTTTTTTTTATAGTAGTTTTGCATTATTAAGAAAACAGGCAACAGAGATACTTATGTATACAAAATTGCAAACAAAAGTTCCAATTTCTTAGTCATACACAGTAGATAAAGTCTATCATAACCTTTACACTCCCTATCTTTTCGAAATTACACCAAAGGCAAGATTCCATAAACACTTCAACTCAAGTTGTGGCTATGCACTCTCTCCCTCGATAATATTTGTATGTTCCTCTCCCTCTATAATGTTACATAATTCAGGCTGGATTTGTGTACTCAATCTTTCTATAGGATTTTCTATGGTTTCCTTCTTACCCAACTAAGATATGTGACTCTTAGAGATATCAGTGGTTTCTCTAGGTAGAGGAGTAGAAATTCCAGCAAACATGATCATCTATCCACGTCAGGCTTAGACATAACACCTGCTCTACCTTGTCTCCATCTCATACCAAATATTTATTTGGCAACAATTACTGCATTGGTAATTTGTCTCCTCTTTACAGAAACATTCTAGGATTCAGAAATCAACTAGCATATAACATTTTTCAACCTCTCTGACAGCTGTTTGGCAATGATACACTGCCTACCAAACTTATACGCCTAAAATCTTTCACTTCAATTGCATTAAAAGAAGCATCAAACTTCTTTCAAATATGAAGTAGACAGTTTCTCTCTTTTGACTTACAGATTTCTCCGAGGCAAAATAAATAAGCAAATTTCTCTCGTGAAGCATGAAGAAACTATTACCTTTTCCACTTCACTACCTTTATTTCTTGCTACTTCTGTTTTCCTTGTTCCAAAGCTACTTAAGCTGCACATAAGTGGCACCAGTTGAGAGGAAAGAAAACTCCTTGCATACTAACATATATTTTGTCATCTTCTGTCGACATCTTTCATATTGCAATAATTTGTACTTGCTCCTTCTCGTATGACTTGTGAAGCAATTATCTGGTAGCAGATGGAAATTATTGAAAATAACTCTCCCAAGAGACTACATGAAGCACCTGTCTTATTCTTCTTTTTTTGTACCTTTTCTTGTTCATTTTCTAGGATCGTTTAATGTAAATCATTTTTCAAGTCGGTAAACTGTCAGATATGACACTAGTAGATTTCTGTAACCAAGTCATCTGGGCTTCATCTTTTGTTGTAACAGGACATTGGCTTTAGCATGGAGTATACGAATCCTTCAGGACAGAAGACGGTATGAAAGTGTATCACCTAGACTTTTTTTCACGTTTTCTCATAAAGTGCATCTGCTGCAATTCTTGGTTTACTAAGCTAGCACCATATGCTTTATTTAATCTTCTTTCTTTTATGAGATAACTTCTCCTCTTCTCTTTCACTCACGTTGCTCTGGTTTAATTTTATTTTGACTTGTCATTCAAATGCCTGACTCACAGCAAATCTTACCTTATCGACGATATGGAGCTGACCAAGTGAGTAATTACTTTGCTCTCTTACTATTCTAGTAAGTAGATTTGCAACTTCACCTCCTTAATGCTCATTTCTTCCAGGGAAACTTCTGTACCATCCCGTGTGGAAACTACAAACTCATATGGGATAATTCATATTCTACATTTTTCAAGAAGGTGAGTAAGACATTGTCAAACCTAATTCATTGAGGTTATGATAATCTCCTTAGAAGTATTCAGTCCTATCCTGCCGTGTATCTAACAACGACTCCTTTCTGTTGCCTAATGGAGTTTTCCTGTTTCAGTAGTACGTACTTGGTCTAGTGAAATAAGTAGTTTATTTATGACAGAATATACATGTGTATATTCTATGTATATGCCGTGTATCACTCTCCTTACAATATTAGTTCTTGTACATGTGTAATTATGGTAGTAGTCTAGTATTAGGAAAATGTAGTAGTCTTATATTAGGAAAATGTAGATTTAATTACCTTAATTAAATATTGTATATCATGTATATATATACCTTTGACATTAATGAAAATAATCAGGAGATTATTCTTTTTCATGGTATCAGAAGTCTATGGCAAACTTTTCCTTCTCCACAATTTTTTTGCTTCCGCCGCCCTACTCTCCCTTCGGCCATCGGCCGTACCTACCCCGATCCCTTCAAAAAATTTCCGAAACCCTAATTCTCTTGTTCTTTCCTCATGTCTACCACAAAGAACATCTTTCATCCTGTCCTTGCATTCTCAAATATCAAGAACATCCCTATTGTTCTTGAGATGGAAAACGTCTAATACGCTACTTGCGCAGAACTATTTAAAATTCACGCACGATCTAATAGAGTCCTTCATCACATCGTCGAACCGGCAAAAGGCAAGGAGAAGGTGCCTACCACCGATGATGAAATAGAGTTGTGGGCAACTCTTGATGCTACGGTGCTCCAATGGATTTATTCCACCGTCTCTACGGACCTCTTGCAGACTATTATTGAACCCGACGCCACGGCAATGGAAGCTTGGAATAGGCTGCGTGATATATTCCAAGATAACAAAAATTCTCGTGCCGTGACCCTTGAGCAAGAATTCTCTCACATAAATATGGAGGATTTTTCAAATGACTCCGCCTATTGTCAAAGGCTCAAGGAGTTGTCGGATCAACTCAAGAACGTTGGCGTGCCCGTCACTAATGGTCGTCTGGTTATTCATATGGTTGCAAGCCTCTTTGAGGCGTATAATGGCGTTGGAACTCTTTTACGTCAAAGCAATTCTCTCCCGTCATTCTACCAAGAACGTTCCATGCTCACCTTAGAAGAAGCCGGATTGGCTAAAAAGGCAGTAACCAGAGACAATTAAGCCATAATGGTGGCCACGTCACGCGACATCGATGACCTTCACTCATTTTCGGAAAATTTGGGCCAAAACCGTACTAATAGTGGCGGCAAAAAGGGCCAAAATCAGAAAAATGGTGGCAAAAACCGCAGTGGTGGCAATGGCGGCAGCCGCAGCGGCGGCGGGGGTGGTAGTGGCCAGCAGACTGGGCCGCAGTCTTGTGCCAGTGCACAATGGCCGTGGGGCTGGGCCAGTGGGCAGTGGCCTAGTCTACCTATATCCAGGTCCAACAGGCGTTCCAACAAATTTTTGGGCCTGGGCCAGTGGATTTCAGCAACTAAGGGCTCGACAGAATGGGCCCTGGCATAGTTGGGCCTCGGCCACAGCATACCTTCGCTGCTGCAGGCCCATCAACAGCCCCGAGTCCCACAGATATCGAGTCAGCGATGCACACTGGGATTAAATCCTCCGGATGCAAATTGATACATGAACACCGATGTCACTTTTCGTATGACGTCCGCGCCAGGTAATCTCTATTCTTGTTTCAATTTGAGCAAAAATCATGGCATTATTGTTGGTAATGGTAATTCAATTCTAATTCGTGGTTATGGTCACACAAATTTATCTCCCCGAACCCACATTTAGTCTTGAAAAATGTCCTTTATGCTCAATTAATTAAAAAAATGGTGTCTGTTCGGAAATTTACAACTGACAACTGAGTTTCTATTGACTTTGACCCTTTTGAATTTTCTGTGAATGATTTTACGACGGGGATACCTTTAATGAGATGTAATAGACGGGGCGAGCTATATTTCATCACCACTAATTCAGCCACACAATCAACGTTTGCCGCTTTAGCACCTTCCTTATGACATGACCGTTTGGGTCATCCGGGAGCATCTGTTCTTTACTCTCTTAAGAATAATGAGTTTATTGAGTGTAATAGTGCGGGTAGTACTAATGTTTGTCCTTCTTGTCTGCTTGGGAAACATGTTAAATTATCGTTTGTTGCCTCCAATTCTAGTATGTTGTTGCCATTTGATATTATTCATAGTGATTTGTGGACATCTCCCGTTTTGAGCACTTTGGGCCACCGTTATTATGTGTTATTTTTTTTATGATTATTCTATATTTTTATGGACATTTTCGCAATCTAAAAACTCTCAAGTTTATTTCACATTTCTATCGTTTAGAGCATTCATCTGTACCCAATTTGAACAGAAATTAAAAACATTAAATGTGATAATGGAAGGGAATATGATAATGGTCCCTTTATAGAATTTTGTAATATTAATGGTATATCTTTCCGATTTTCTTGTCCACATACATCCTCACAAAATGGGAAAGTCGAGCGAAAAATACGCACCATTAATAATATTGTTCGAACATTACTAGCCCATGCTTCATTACCACCTTCATTTTGACATCATGCATTACAAATGACCACTTACCTTCTTAACATACTCCCTAGCAAAGGATTAGCATACCAATCCTTACTCAAAATTCTTTATCACAGAGATCCGTCCTATTCTCATATTAGGGTGTTTATGCTATTCTCTTTTTCCCTCCACTACAATAAACAAACTACAAGCCTGTTGTAACGCTTGTGTATTTTTGGATTATCCGTATAATTATCGTGGTTATAAGTGTTATGATTTATCCTCTAAGAAAATCATCATTAGTCGCCATGTAATTTTTTATGAAACCCAATTTCGTTTGTTAATTTGCATAATTTCGTGTCTAATTCCTATAATTTTTTGGATGATGGGCTCTCACCGTATGTGGTCCACCATTTGGTCCGGCCCCCATCTCGGGATTTGGACCAACATACACTGGCTGGCCCAGTGCCTATTGGCCCAGACCTTTCCCGTGATCATTTCCAGCCAGCAGGTCCACTGCTTACTGGCCTATCTTCCGTCCGTCACCCGAGTCTGCCAGCAGGCCCACTGCCTGCTGGCCCAAATGTCCCACATCCGGATCCAGTTTCTCGGCCAGCAGGCCCACTACCTGCTGGCCCATCCATTCTCCCTCTCGGTCCAGCGTCTCGTCACGCTGGCCCACTGCCTGCTGGCCCACCTCCCAACCCGAGCCTGTTTTGACGTCACCACATCGACCCAGGCCCGGCTCACTTCTATTTCGAGTCAAAGGCCCGTTACTCATAGCCAACGGGGTATTTTTAAACTAAAACGTCATTTTAATGTCAATTCTAATGTCACTAAATCACCCGTATCACGCAAATCCGTGTCTTCCCTACGTGACCCGAATAGGAAAATGGTCATGAATGATAAATATAATGCTCTTGTTGAAAATAAGACGGGGGACTTGGTGCCCCGTCCGTCTGGTGTTAATGTGATTCGTTCTTTCTGGATTTTTATGGTTGTTTTGAGAGGCATAACCGCATAAGGTCCGTCTTGTAAGTGATGGCAAAACTCAACAGGTTGGCATGGATTGTGGAGAGACATTTAGTCTAGTGGTTAAACCGACAACTATTCGCACGGTTCTCAGTCTGGCCCATTCATCAGCTAGACGTGAAGAATGCATTTTTACACGGTGATCTCAAGGAAACGGTATACATGCATGAAACCCAACCCCGATCATTCTAGCCATGTATGTTTGCTGAAGAAGTCCTTGTATGGGCTAAAACAGGCCCCTCGGGCCTGGTATAAAATGTTTGCAGATTATGTGTCTATTATTGGGTTTTCTCATGGCAGGTCTGATCATTCTTTGTTCATCTATCGTCGTGGTATTTCTCTGTCATACATTATGTTATATGTGGATGATATTATATTGCCTGCTTCTGATAAAATGCGCAAGTCTATCATATTTCTTCTCAACTCCGAATTTGCTATGAAAGACTTGGGGCCTTTGAGTTATTTTTTAGGTATAGATGTAACTCGTCATGCAGGTGTTCTATTTTTATCCTATTGGAAGTATGCGGCTGAGATTATTGAGCGGACTGGTATGTCCCTGTAAGTCATCTCCTACTCAGGTTGACACCAAACCGAAGTTGAGTGCTAATTCTAGCACACCCTACGAAGATCCCTCCCACTATCGTAGTCTCGCGGGAGCTCTTCAGTATCTTACATTCACGAGACCCGATATTACTTATGCAGTGCAGCATGTGTTTATTTATGCATGATCCGATGGAAGAACACATGCACACTCTCAAACGCATTGTGCGTTACATTCAGGGCACTCTTGATTATGGTTTGCATTTATATCCATCCTCTGTATCTACTCTCATGTCTTATACAAATGCTGATTGGGGTGGATGTCCAGATACCAAACGCTTGACATCTGGTTATTGTATGTTTCTTGGTGATAACTTGGTCTCTTGGTCGGCTAAACACCAGGCTACTTTATCGCGATCCAGTGCGGAAGCCGAGTATCGAGGGGTTGCCAATGTGGTGTCTGAGTCCTGTTGGCTGCGTAACCTCTTATTAGAGCTTCACTTTCCTATTCAGAAAGCTATCTTTGTCTACTGCGATAATGTTAGAGCTGTCTATCTCTCTGAGAATCCGGTCCAACATCAGCGCACTAAACATATCGAGATGGATATTCACTTTGTTCGCGAAAAGGTAGCTCGGGGATAAGTATGTGCCTTACATGTCCCTTCACGGTACCAAATTGCTGACCTCTTTAGTAAGGATCTTCCCTTAGTTCTGTTTGAAGATTTTAGGGACAGTCTCAGCGTACGACAACCGCCCGCTATGACTGTGCGGGGTGTGACAGAATATGCGTGTGTATATGCCGTGTATCACTCCTTACAATATTAGAGTTTTTGTACATGTGTAATTATGGTAGTAGTCTTGTATTAGAAAAATGTAGTAATCTTGTATATGGAAAAGGTAGATTTAATTACCATAATTAAATATTGTATATCATGTGTATATATACTTTCGACATTAATGAATTCTGTTGTATTCTTCCTCCCTCACGAAAATAGTTGCCTGTTAATCTGCATTGCCATCAACAATTGTAAAAAGGAATATAACTTAGGGTCATTATTTTGCTCTCATTGGCAACAGGTCTTGCGATACAAGGTGGACTGTATACCTCTAGTTGTAGAACCAGAGCTTTCATCTGATCAAATAGCTGAATGAACGTATTCGTTCAGATTTGTTACTGGTGCTAATTGTTTATGGAGAAGATATATTGTTTCATTTGTTTGTATACATGGACTTCTTTGGTTTGCACTGTACAATCCCGATCTCATGCTGTAACCACCTGTTGTATTGATTAATACCCAGATCTAGATAAAGTTTCAGCATCGATGACTTTTATTATACTTTAACATTGCCCTTAGTTGAATATTTATATTGAAGTTCATGAATTGGCTATTTTTCCTATTAAGCGAGTAAGATTTATTAACCATTTTGTAGCACTTCAAAAGAAAAAAACAAGGTCCGACTGTGTTTCTTGAAAGGATATGCAGTTAAGAGGCACTTTCTCAAAGACTGAAGCTAGAGTGCCGAAGCTTTGAGGATATATAGTGAATAAAAGAATGTCCAGAAGATACCCAACGACTTCTTAGATAATATTGAGCGTACAGAAGATTGAGCTGAACTGGAAAGCTCTATACCCGTCTCTTCCTCACAGGTATCATCGATATCAGTTGATAGTCTATCACCGCAACATGGGTGGATTACCACTCATTTTTCGGATGAGAGTTGCTGCAGATGCGCAGTTCACAGTGGTAGTGTCACCATGACTGCCAATTGAGGGGAACTCCACTACAGTTATCAATGGGCATAAAAGGTGAACTCCACGAGTAGGATAAGAACCATATAACGAAAACTTTACAAGGCCCAGATACCACTTCTAGGACTTAAAAGAGAGAGCAAGTAGAGAAACATACATAAACCATTCAGAAAGGAAGAGAAGAGCTCTCTTCAGCTAGTTGAAGACCTGCCCTTTGTGGTGGCAATCAAAAGAGTTGCTACTTGCTAGAATTGGATCCCTTAGGAGCCAGAGAATTAAAAAACCATTAGGCGATTGATGTACCACATGTAGGAAATAATGCATAAAAGCCATTCCTAGTTTGGGTGATATGTATGTGAATACTCTTATCAGCAAGGAACTCCTACAAGGCTTGGAACAATCAGAGAGAATATAGGTACAAAAGGACTTAATGTTCCGAATTTACACACACTGGCTGTATGAAACAACAGAAATTTTCCCTTGATGCATCTAGGCGTCTAATAGTCCTTGCGGAAGAAGACGATATTTACTTACAATCAGGAAACTCCCTGCCCTTTGCCTCTGAACCCCATCATAACCTTTTTTGCAGCTTTTGTTGTTACCGGAACTATGTGGTATGGTTCGGCAATTCTAAAGGCTTTGCAACCTTCAGAGCTGGTTGACAGCCGTCTAGTCAGTCCCTCTCGATAGACATCTTTCGGTTCTCGGTCTCATCCGACGAACTACTTTAGGTCTTGATTGTTAATCGACCTATGAAATTAGTGAGCAAGCAATTGGTTAAGTGTTGTGACATCAATTACCATAGCATCTACCTTCTCTATTCCATTTGTGCCAAGTCATGAAGTCAAGTACTTAATCCTCCAGACGTTTAGCACCATCAATTACCATGTGCCATGCATGCCAAGTAATCATTTTACCGGTGCCATGTGAAGCATGCAAATAACGGGTTTAGTTGAATTTAGCATTTTTAATACATAGTCTAGACATAATATATATGTGAAAAGATACTAATAAAATTCATACTTTTAAAAATATAATGGGTCAACAGTAAAAATCTACAGAATTGCTTATCAAACTAAAATCTTGAACTCGCTTGTGCATGTGCATGCGTTGAGTTAAGAAATGACTTCCTCACGTCCAAGCACCAAGTAGAGATCGATTTTTGTGCACTATGCATTACCAATGAACATAATTTATTTATATCTCATAACGAGCATCTCTATTAACTCATATTATTGCTGATGGACAACTTTATTAACATATTTAAAACACTCTGTTACAGTAAAATGAGTCTTAACTAGTTATAAAACGTTACGTGTCCTTATGAAAAATATCTTTGAGATGTTGAATGACTTTTATATCCTTTAAAAATTAAATTAAAGGGCAGCCCGGTGCACTAAGCTCATGCTATGCGCGGGGTCCGGAAAAGGCCGGACAAGGGTCTATTGTATGCAGTCTTACCTCGCATTTCTGCAAAAGGTTGTTTCCACGGCTTGAATCCATGACCTCCTGGTCACATGACAACAACTTATCAGTTACACTAAGGCTCCCTTCACGTTTAAAAATTAAATTATTGTATTTAAAAATAATTTTATATTGGATAAAATTATAGTATTTGAGATCTTTCCTAGTAGCTTGGACTTTAAATTCAACTTAGAAATAGAATCCTAAAATGAACACGCTTAGTAAAGTATTGCATTTGCAATGTTGAGTGTTTATCACAAATGATGGCAACCTCATTTGTGATAAAACTTTTTCATCAAATTTTATTTTTATGTTGAATAGTTTCTTCTTTTTTCTTTTTTTGTAAAATATACATTTAATATATATCAACTATTTATATTATGATTGTGTTTATATAATGTAAATATTCCATTAATATATCATATATATTGTTTATACATATATTATATCAAATATATGAATTGTATATATACAATATAATACATGTAATTAAACAAAATTTATTATACATACTATTTAAATATGTCCAAAATATTTGATATATACGGCTAATGTAAATAGACTTTTTTTTTATTTTTTTATTTTTTTATTTTTCTTCTCTCTTTTCCATAAACTACACTACTAAATTAGGGATTCTAGATTAGGTATTGAATCACAGAACACCACAAAAATAATATTCTAATTGTAGTTTGATAGTATAAATAAAGTATAAGTAATATTTTTACAATATGCATGACTATAGTTGATTAATATACAAGATATTAACAAAATTTTCGGTATGTTAATGGTATGTTTAAGATATAATATATTTGTATCAGAAATATTCTAGAATTTTAAAATATTTGTATCAAAAATATTCCAGAATTGTAAAAAGCTTAAACAAAAACACTTGTGTATATATATATATATATATATATATATATATATATATATATATATATATATATATATATATATCTAATTGCAGTAATATATACTTGGCATATATTATCATTAAAATTTTAGATATTCAAACATAAAAAATCAAACCAGATTGAGTAGTATTTTTAATAGACAATTAAGGAACACTCCTAGGTTATTAAGATGCGAAATTTTCGGCAAATGAGTCCGTTTCGGTTTGTGCTAAAAATATATAATGTAACTTTTTACATTGCTTAGTCATGTAAAGTTCTCGTTATTATATCCTACATACTTTTAAAGTTCAAGACTCAAGAGTCATACCAATTTGAGATGGACAAAAAAACTTTGATAAACCTTATATCTATATCAAGTAAATCTACCTAAAGTAATTCAAGTATATCTTCCTTATTTTCAATTTTCCTCCTACATTTTGTGTTCCTTATACTGAATTCCTCTTTCACATAATTCTTTCAGATTAGTTAACCTTAATTATCGATCTAATTGCCTTATAGTTGTATGCAGATATTTGTGCTCTATTTATCATTGATTTCTTCTATCTTCTCTTATGTTGCATGAAGATTAAAAAGGAATTACAAGAATGTTCTCTATGCAGATATAATTATCAAGATTACAAGAAATTATGTTTTTTACGGAGAAGTAAATCAAAACTTGAATATAGACGAAAGAGCACCAAAAAACTACATTGATAAAACTAAAAGATGCTGACAGGTGAGGAATTTGATGGGCTAGGACGGGTTGACCCTTCATTTGAAAGGACCTTAAATTAGTTAGCCTAACCCAGCCCTATAGCGGGCTGGGGCGGGCTAGCCCTTCATTTTCTTCTAATATTTCTTTTCTAATCTTTAAGGTTTTCTTTGTAACACCCCTAATCATATAATAATACTTACTGGTTTGAAACTCCATTGAACGCTCCATTAATTTCTAATATTAGTGTCTAATGACATTAAATTGATGCAGAACTTTCAATTAACTTCTAAAGAACATAATTAAACAAACTAATGATGTGATAAATTAACAAATTATTGCATAACAAAAGAAGAAATAATTTAATTCATTAAATTGATGACATCACAAAATAACAAAAAAATCAAACAAACTCCTCCCTAGAATTAAATTATTTTAGCTCACGGGCCGGCCCACGCCCAGCCTTTGTCAAGCCTCAACGGTCAGCGGTTAACTTGGGTTGGGCCTATAAACATTTGTTTCAAATGGGCTCGAAAATTAAAACCCAGACCTACCTAAATAGCGGGCTGGATTAGGTTGGCCCTAAGAATCAAACCTATTTTGACGGTTCTATGGAGTGTGGATTTTCAGAGATTCAATAATTTTTACCCGCATCATGTATTTATATTGTTAAACCATTTAAATATATAAAATATTTCATCTGGGAATCCAGTACCAAAATACACTCTTGGTTTAGCGGCAAGGAAGGACCCAGTTAAAATTCAGCTCCCCCCCACAGTCAGAACACAGGCGCCGACCTCTCTTCTTTCTCATTATTACTTCTTTATATATAAGAAAAACAAAAACAAATCCTTTATTTGGCTATTATTTTATATTGATTTGAGATTTATAGAAACTCACAAGTGTGAATCTCCTTGAGGGATTTATCTTATTAATCTAATATATATAGAGTATACAATTATAATCCTAATAGAATTATAATTTCTATTTTATATTAATTATATTAAATATTAATTACATAATATATTGTGAATATATATGGATTATATTCACTATCAATAAGTTTCAAATCTTGAATACGCTTCTGAGAAGATGAAGACGAACGATATGTCACATTTTCGAAACATTGTTCAGGCTTGTATAAAAAAGCCAGTAAACATAATTTTGATATCAGAATAATATCAAGTTCACTGACCTTTTATATAAGCTTGAACGATGCTTTGAAATGTGACATATCGTCGTCTTCTTTCTATTTTTTTGTCATTGAGTTTTTTTGTACTTTTCGTCTACTTAACCTCCATTCATATATAGTATTACTCATTGTTTTTGGAGAATGATGCTTATAAGAAATAAAATATCACGGTTATTTATACGCGTCACAAATTTCTTTTATGGCAAAACATTGAATTCCTAACCTAATAATTGAAGTCCTCATGATGAAAATTATAGTAGCAAAATAAAATTGTGTGATACTTAAAATGTGATCTAAATTTTAAAATTAAATAGGTTAATATTCTAGTATACTTAATGAACTTTACTAAGTAATGATTAGTAAGTGAAAATATAATTGGAAGGAACATTAGCTACGTACCAAAATCTTCAAACTTTGCTTACTTCAAAATCTGGTGTGATTTGGACCATTGGATGAGAAACTAGTTAAGTTAAGGATTTAGAGTTACCCACAGTCAAAATTGTGTCAAAACGACACTTCATTAGAGTTTTGAGTGCGCGAGCAGGTTTATAGCGTGTTTTAAGACTGAAATGCATATTTGGTTTGTGCCGGGGGGTTGGATGAGTTTCAAGGATTGGATTGAAAATTTGAAAATATCATATTTTTGTTGGTTTCTGTGCTAGTAGTTGGTCATCGAGGTCACGCTGGAGCTCCGCAATTGCGAGGGACTAGTCATTATGGTCGTGTGGTTCTTGCCGCTATCACGACGAGTTAGATGATCTGGAAATACATTGCGATGCTTGGTTCTACGATCACTTAGGTAAGGGTTTCAAGGTCTCGCGGTCGTTATGATGGATCTCGCAATGAAGGAGGCATGGGTAGAATTAAAACACCCAATTCAAATTTCATAGTTTATAACACGATTTTGGGAGCTAGAAAGCTCGATTTTTTTATTATTATAAAGGCAATATTCAAGTTTCGGCTCTACGGTAAGTTTCTAACCTTTATCTTAGTATTTCTCCAATAGTTCCATCATTTATTTTGCGTTTCCATCCATGATTTAGTCATAGAAATTGGGATTTTTCATGAAATTGAGAATTTGGGTATCTTGAATCATAGTCATTGAAGCCAATCTATGAAGCTTTTATGGAAGTCGAATGCGTCATGAACTTGATTAACATATCACGGAAGCATTGATGTAAGAGAAAGTAGTTGTAAATTGGTGAAACTTTAAATGGTCATAACTCTGCGCTCGGATGTCCGTTTTACCCGATCTTTTTTTTATTTTGCGTATTTTTTCGAGACGGGACCGGTCAAACTGCCATAAGATGGTTTGGCACAGCCAATTTTTAGAAAAACGTCAGTTTTCCCAATCAATTTGTGTTTTTCCCCAAATCGGTTTCTAATTTTCTTTTTCTTTTTCTTTAGTCAAGATCTCACGATATACATTACATTTCAACGTCGAAATTTCGTGGTAATGTAGGGGTGAATGCCAATTTCAGTTTTGGAAATTCTATTTTTTTTAAAAATAAAAAATGTCTCGACCCGACCCGACCGGCACCACTAGAAAAAATCGATATAATCCGATACATTCGGCGATATAAACCGAACATATCAGTTTTTTTTTAAAGTTGGATTCGGTTTTTTTTTTAAAATGATTTTTATTCGATTCATATTTTCAGGATACAAAACCGATATACGCCCAGCCCTAGTTTCGAGCACCAGACTCCATCTCTATTTTATCTTCTATCTTTACTTTTTGGATAGTTTCATAGACTTTCAGACTTATACTCCGTATTGGTGGCTCTTGTACTTATGGCTCTAGGTTTTGAGAGGTGTATGACTTAGTATCCTCATATTTTAGTTATGGGACCTTTTTATTTACCTTTGCCTTATTCTTACTTTATTTTCGTTTAATAGTTGGTTTAAAGACTTACGAATCAATTTGGGTTCGCCTACGGGTTAGGGTAGGTGCCTTCACAACCGTCTTGATTTTTAGATCATGACAAATTTGGTATTAAAGAACTAGGTTCAACAATCTTATGAGTACAAGAGCAGTGTCTATTAGAGTCTTGCGAATCGGTACAATGATGTCCGTACCTATCTTCGAGAGGCTATGAGACATTTAGGAAATTTCTATGCTTTCATCCTTATCATGTGTTCTTGACTTTATTAATTTCTATGCCCAGACAAGTATCCCACCCCTCACTTCTGATGGCTCACAGACTAGGGTCGAAGGACAAATGCCTGACCACATGACTTTTTTGAAATTTCAGACTTTAGAGGCTCAACCAACTACAATTGTAGCTCCCCAGTTTATGGGTGTGTCATTTCCTAGCATTACTCCCCCTAGTTGCTTAACCCAAAATGATCGTGGATGAACAGAAGATGTTTGATAAATTTAGGAGGATGGGTCCTCCTCAGTATCATAGCAACCCAGATAATGATGCTTATGAGTTTCTTATTAGATGTCATGAGAGGTTGCACAACCTTGGGCTAGTTGAGTCCCACATATTGGACTACATCACTTTTCAGATGATCATACTCGCCAAGTAGTGATGGGGAGTTTATGTTGAGACCAGATCGACATGGTCACCCCTCTTACTTAGGCTTTGTTCACTTGGGCATTTCTAGAGAAGATTTTTCCCCATAGTTGAGGGAGCAAAAGAGAGATCGGCTTGAGAAACTATGACTGGATGGTATGTTAGTGAATGTGTATGAGACGAGATTTCATGCCTTATCTCGCTATATTTTGACGATTCTTCAAGATGAGACTGAGAGGGTGAAGAGGTTCACTAATAGATTGATTTTTTCTCTTCGTTTGGTTGCGGCTCAGGTGGCTGCCTAAGGAGCTTCTTTTTAAAATATGGTAGATGCAGTCAGAAAGGCCAAGTTCATTAGGCATCAGTTTTATAGGAGCAGCCAAGCAGCAAGTCTCATTTTAACAGTTATGGAGGTACCTAGTCTAGAGTTAGGGGTTGTTCCAGGAGGAGTCACCACCGTTAGTTTAGCATACCCGTTAGAGCAGCTATGTAGGTATCCTAGAGAGGTTAGTCTGGGTGTGGTTCTTAGAGTTCGGGATAGGTGTATCACGGTTTGTTATATAGGCCTTCAAGCCGTGGTAGACATTCTGGACACGTTGGGTTTTCTTAGTGGTTCATGGCTTCTAGAGGGTGTTTTGAGTGTAGTGACCTCGATAATTTCAGGAGAGAGTGTCTCAAGATTAGGCGTGGTGGGCATCATTAGGGTTCTCAAAAGCCCATACCTAGATCAGCTATATAGCTGGCCAAAGGCCGTGCCCAGGGTAGAGGGGTGGTTTCCATTATGATAGAGATGGTACTTAGTCCGGTAGAGGTGGTGGACGAGGAGGTACTCATGCTAAGAGTGATCGTGCTATTTTTTGGGCCAAACTAAAGGTTGAGGCCCTGGATACAATTATGATAGATATTATTCCAGTTTGCCATTGTCCAGCTATGGTATTATTTGATCATGGATCTACCTATTATTATGTGTATACCTACTTTGTTTCGAGTCTGGATATGATGTGCGATTCACTTGCTTTTACTTTATATGTTTATACTCATGTTTGGGATTCCGTAGTGGTAGAAAAAGTTTATCAATCTAGTGTAGTTACCTTGATGTGGTATGACACCTATGTAGATTTGAAGGTTTTGGATATAGTGGACTTAGATGTTGTTCTTGGGATGGATTAGTTATCTCCTTATCATGCAATCTTAGACTATCATGCCAAGATAGTTACCTTAGTCATACCGGGTATTCCTAGATTAGAGTAGAAGGGCACTCTTAGTCACTATCCGAAGAGAGTTATATCATTTCTTAAGGCTCAATGGATGGTTGAGAAGGGGTGTATGACTTACTTGGCTTACTTTTGAGATACTAGTGTAGAGGCTCCCACACTAGAGTCAGTCCCAGTGGTGAGAGCTCCCAGAGGTTTTTCCAAAAGGCCTTCCAGGTATCCCACCGAATCGCGATATCAATTTTTTCATTGACTTGGAGCTGGGAACTCAACCATTTTTATTATGTCATATCGGATGACACCGACGAGCTGAAGGAAACTACATGATATTTTGAGTAAGGGATTCATTAAACATAGCAATTCTCTTTGGGGTGCTCCGGTGCTCTTTGTGAAGAAGAAAGACAGATTAATGAGTATGTGTATCGATTATCGACAGTTAAACAAGGTGGCCATCAAGAACAAGTATCCGATACCTCGAATTGATAATTTGTTTGATTAGCTTCAGGATGCTTTAATTTTCTCTAAGATTGATTTGAGGTCCGTTTATCATCAGGTAAAGATCAGGGCGGAGAAAATCCCTAAAATAACCTTTAGGTTGCGTTATGGTCATTATGAGTTCTTGATGATGTCCTTTGGGTTGACTAATTCCCTAAGAACCTTTATGGACTTGATGAATGAAGTGTTCAGACCGTACTTGGATTTCTTTATTATTTTCTTCATTGATGACATCTTGATATACTCTCGTGGTAATGAGGAGCACGAACAACATTTGAGGATTGTGCTGGGGTTTCTGAAGGAGAAGCAACTTTATGCTAGGTTTTGAAGTGTGAGTTTTGGCTTAGTTTGGTGGCATTTTTGGGACATGTAGTGTCCAAGGACGGTATTATGGTATATCCCAAAAATATTAAGGCAATTTGGGATTAGGTTAAACCTACTTTGATTACTAAAATTTGGAATTGCTTGGGCCACGCGGGTTATTATCAGTGTTTTGTGGAAGGGTTCTCATCCATTGCATCCTCATTGACCAAATTAACCCAAAAGGATATAGCTTTTCAATGGCACGATGAGTGTGAGGCGGGCTTTAAAAATCTCAAGACTTTGATGACTACCACTCTAATCTTGACTTTACCCGTGGCGGGAGAGAGTTATACTGTGTATTGTGATGTTTTTGGAGTTGTCCTTAGTTTAGTGTTAATACAGAAGAGAAATGTGATAGCTCATGCTTTGAGATAGTTGAAGGTGCACGAGAGGAACTACCCCATTCATGACTTGGAGTTAGACACAGTAGTGTTCGCATTGAAGATTTGGAGGCATTATATCTATGGCGTGGACTATGAGGTGTACACGGATCATCGCAGTCTCCAGTACATTTTCAACCAGAGGGATCTTAACTTGAGGCAATGTATATGGTTGGAATTGCTCAAGGATTACGACATGACTATTATTTATTACCTGGGTAAGGCCAAATGGTGGCAGATTTCTTGAGTCGGAAGGCGGTGAGTATGTATACTCTTGCTTTCTTACAAGTAGGAGAGCGTCCTTTGGCTATGGATATCTAGTCAATGGATAACATTTTTTTAAGACTTGATATTTCATAACCAAGTAGGGTTCCATCTTATATGGAGGCGAGGTCATCTTTATTGGAACAGATTAAAGGTCAAACAATTTGATGATGAGAAATTATGTAAGATTCAGGACAAGGTGTTGCAAGGAGAGGCTGAGGAGACAATTTTGAATGTTGAAGGTGTTTTGAGAATCAAAGTGCGTACTTGTGTTCCTCAGGCAGGTGACTTGACTAGATTGATCATGGAGGAGGCCCATAGTTTGAAGTATTCTATTTACCCGTGGTGACGAAGATGTATCATGACTTGAAGCAATGATATCGGTGGTGTCAGATGAAGATGAACATAGTGATGTTCACATCTCGGTGTTTGATTTATCAATAACTGAAATATGAGCACCAGAAGCCTAGTGGTGTGACTCAGAGGATACCAAAACCTAAGTAGATGTGGCAGCAGATTGCTATGGACTTTGTGGTAGATTTTCCATGGACCTTGGGAAAATTTAATATTATTCGGGTCACTCTTACCAAGTCTGCCCATTTTATACATGTTCAGACTACTTACAATTCAAATAAGTTAGCCAGAATCTACATCCGGGAGATAGTTCATTTGCATGGGGTGCACATCTCTATCATCTTAGATCGGGGCACGCAGTTCACATCTCAATTATAGCGGTTCATGCAGAAGGAGTTGGGTACTCGGGTGGAGCTTAGCTCAATATTTGACCTCCAGAATGATGGTCATTCCGAGCGGACTATTCAGGTCCTGAAGGATTCGTAGTATCATGCGTGATTGATTTTTGTGGTCATTGGGACCAATTATTGCCTTTAGTAAAATTTACGTACAACAACAGTTACAATTCGAGCATTTCAGTGATATGGTTTGAGGCATTACATGGTAGGAAATGCTGCTCTCCGACGGGTTAGTTTGATGATCTTGATGTCAAGACATGGGGTACAGATTTGTTGAGGGATTCCTTGGACAAAGTCAAGTTGATTCAGGAGGAGCATCTCACGACTTAGAGTAGGTAGAAGAGTTATGCAGATAAAAAGGTCTGTGATTAGGAGTTCATGGTTGGAGAAAAGGTCTTGTTGAAGGTTTCACCCATGAAAGGTGTGATGTGATTTTTGACTATTCAACAGATTGGTGAGGTAGCCTATTAGTTGACTTTGCCACCTATTTTATCGGGTGTTCACCCCGTATTTCATATCTTGATATTGAAAAAGTACCATTCAGATGGTTGTTATGTGATTTGATGAGATTCAGTGAGCCTTGATCAAAATATGACATTTGAGGAAGAGGCAATAGCCATTTTTAATAGGAAGATTCGAAAGTTAAGGTCAAAAGAGATTGCTTCATTAAAGGTTCAATGGCGTCATTGTCTAGTTGAAGAGGCTATTTGAAAGACTGAATCGAACATGCAAACCATATATCTCCAACTTTTTCAGAATTCAAGTATTTTCCTTTTCTTTATCGTTCAAGGACGAACGTTTATATAGATGGTAGATGATGTAACAACTCGCTAGGTCATTTTGAGCTTTTAGACTCTTTTACCCAAAGTAATCTTTAATATAATATTCATGACTTGTGGGGATGAGTGTCGCGGTTCCCAAGACAATCAGGTAAGTATCGAGAAGAATTTTTATATTTAGAAGTTCTTAAGTTAAGAAAATGAAGATGTTTGACCAAAATCAACATTAAAGGACCCGTATCAGAGTTTCATCAATTTCATGAGGTCCCGAACATAATTTATGACTTAGTCGGGTGGTTAGTACGAATTGTGAGGGGCTTATGTGTGATATGGACCGTTGGATTAAGCTAAGAATTTAAATTTGACCACGTTCAATATCAGGTCAAGACAACCCTGAATCGGAGTTTTGAGTATGCGAGCAGGTTCGTAACATATTTTATGACTGAAATACATTTATGGTTTGTATCCGGAGGGTTCTGGTGAGTTATTGGGGTTGGATTGGAAATTTTGAAATACCAGTTTTTTGCTGGTTTTTAGTGCCAACAGTTGGTCATCACGGTCGTGATCGGAAGCTCCGCGATCGGGAATGGGTCGCGAGGGAACTGGTAATCGCGGTCACGTGGTTGTCGCCGCGATTGTGAAGAGTCGGGAGATCTGGACATGCATCGAGATCCCCATTCTTGGTGCCACAATCTCGTAGGTTGGGTTTCCAGAGTCATACAAATTTTAGATGGATAAGAAGACTTAACAATCTTATATCGATATGAAGTCCATCGACATAAAGTAATGCTAGTATATGTTCCTTATTTTCAATTTCCTCCTACTTTTTGTGTTCCTTATGTTGAATTCACGTTATTGTCTCAGATTAGTTAACTCTTAATTATTGGTGCAATTGCCTTATAGTTGTATGAAGATATTTGTGCTATATTTATCATCGCTTTCTTCTGTCTTCTATTACGCCGTAGGAAGATTAAAAGGGAATTACATATGCACAATACCTAAAATTAATAGGTGCATATAAATAAAGTATGAACTAAAAGAAACATTATTTCTTTTAATAAGACCCAAACTATTATTATCAAGATTACAAGAAATTATGTATTTACGGATAAGTAAATCAAAACTTGAATATAGACGAAAGGCACCAAAAAAAGTTCCATTGATAAAAATAGAAGACGCAGGACGGATCTATCATATAAGTAGAGCTATCAAAACAGGACATCCCAGTTCATTTGAAAGGACCACGAAATGGCAATGGCCGCGGGCTGAAGCGAGCTAGCTCTTCATTTTCTTCTAATATTTCTTTTTCCTAATCTTTAAGGTTTTCTTTGTAACTCATCCTAATCATATAATAATACTTCAAAAAGGAAGTACTTGTTTGAAACTCCACTGAATGTTGCACTAGTTTCTTACTTTAGCGTATAAAGACTTTAGATTGATGCAGAACTTCCAATTAACTTCGAAAGAACTTAATCGAACAAACTTCCAATTAACTTCGAAAGAACTTAATCGAACAAACTAATGATGTCACAAAATAACAAATCATTACATAACAAAGGAAGATAATTTAATTCATTAAATTGATGACACCACAAATAAATAAAAAACAAACTCCTTCTTAGAATTAAGTTATTTTGGCCCATGGCCAATGCTCAGCCTCGACCAAGCCTCAAGGACCAGTGGGCTAATTTGAGTCCGTCCTATTAGCCTTTCTTTCAATTGGGTTCGCAAAATTATAACAAAACCTTACCCAAGTAGTGGGCTGGTCCTACGTGCCAAGCCCATTTTGACGGCTCTACATATAGAGTGGATTTCTGGAGATCCAGTAATTTTTATTCACATCATGTATTTATATTATTAAACTAATTGAATATACAAAATATTTGAGTTGGGAATACAGTACCAAAATACATTCTTGGTTTAGAGACAATGAAGGACTTGACCATAGAACGATAACCTTTTGTCACTGTCGTTGCCGCTTCCTTCTCTCTTCTTCCTCATTATTATTTCTTTATATATAAGGAAAACAAAAAATTCTTTATTCGGTTATTATTTTGTATTAATTTGAGTTCGATAGAAATTTATACGTTTCAAATTCTAGATCCGCCTCTGAGAAGATGAAGACGAACGATGCGTCACATTTTTGAAACATTGTTCAGGCTTATACAAAAAAGTCCGTAAACGTAATTTTGATATCTAAATATAACATCAAATTCACTGACCTTTTGTATAAGATTCAACTATGCTTTGAAATGTGACATATCGTCGTCTTCTTTCTATTTTTTATCATTGAGATTTTTTTGTACTTTTCGTCTACTTAACCTCTATTCATATAAAGTATTATGGTTTTTAGAGAATGATGCTTATAAGAAATGAAATATCACGATTATTTATATGCGTCATAAGTTTCTTTTTACGGCAAAAAGTTGAATTTCTAACCTAGTATTGTAATTGAAACTAAAATTTTCCTCGTGATGAAAATTATAGTAGCAATAAAAAATTGATGTGGTACTTAAAATGTGATCTAAATTTTAAAGTTAAATAGGTAATATTTTAATATACTTATTGAACTTTACAAAGTTTGATTAGTAAGTCAAAATATAATTGAAAGAAACATTAGCTACATACTAAAATCTTCAAACTTTGCTTACTTGTAATGATCTGCTAGGTCGTTTTGAGCTTTTAGACTCTTTTCCCACCAAAATATCATTTCCGTATTCTTTACTTGCGGGGATGGGTGGTGTGGCTTCGAGCCAATCGAGTGAGTATCGGAGAAGAGTTGGTAAATTTGAAAGCTCTTAAGTTAAGGAAATAAAGATGTTTGATCAAAGTCAACATTGGAGGTTAACATACACGGATTAGAGTTTCATCGATTCTCTGAGGTCTGGAACGTGATTTATGACTTAGTCGGGTGGTTGTATTCCAAGGGGTTCGGGTGCGATTTAGATCGTTGAATGGGAAACTAATTAAGTTAAGAATTAGGAGTTGACCATGGACAATATCGGGTCAAGACGACACCGAATGGGAGTTTTAACTGCGCGAGCAGTTTCCTAGCATATTTTATGACTTATATGCATATTTGGTTTGTGTCCGGGAGGTTCCAGATGAGTTTCGTGGATTGGATAAAAAAAATTGAAACACTAAATTTTTTGTTGTGTAACGACTCTCCATGACTTTTCGAGCATTTGGACTCTTTTTTCCAAAAATATCCTTCCTGTAACTCTAAAATGATATTCGTGACTTGCGGAGATGAGTGGTGGTGTTCCTGAGGTAATTAGGCGAGTATCAGAGAAAAATTAATGAAACTAGAAGTTTCTAAGTTAAGAAAATGACAAAGTTTGACCAAAGTCAACATCGGGGGTTAACGAGGTCGAATGAGAGTTTCGTCAATTCCATAAGGTCTGAAATGTGATTTATAACTTAGCCGAGCCGTTGGTTCAGATTCCAAGGGCTTCGAGTGTGATTTGGATCATTTATTGAGAAATTAGTTAAGTTAAGGATTTTGAGTTGACGATGGTCAATATCGGGTCAACAAAACCCTTTTTCGGTATTTTGAGTTTACGAGTAGGTTCGTATTGTGTTTTATGACTGAAATGCATATTTGGATTGCGTCCGGCAGGTCTTGGATATATTTTGAGGGTTGATTTTAAGTTTTGGAGACACCAGCAATTTTCGTGGTCTGGAGTGGGAAATTACCATACGCGATCGCGTAGGCAGCGTCGCAATCGCAAAGGGGCGCGTGGCAGGGGATCACAATTGCGGTGGCACCAGGTTACGATCGCGAAACTTGTTTTCTTGGCAGGGTTGGGTTGGCCTTCATGGTCACGTTGGAGGTCCTAGGATTGTGATGAAGTCCTTGTTCTTGGCAGTTATATTCTCCAAAAATTGGCATTTGACATTCCGTTTCATATCTTGAGCTAGAGACCTCGGTTTTGGGTGATTTCAAGGAAAAGCTTCACGTCTTTGTTCATGGGTAAGTTTCTAACCTTAAATTTAGTATTTTCTCATGATTGTTAGATAAATGTTATCCATGTAATATTTTGCAATTTGAATTCAAAATAGATACGATAAGTTTTAGGTGCCCTAAACTGGTTTGGATTATGTTTAAACTTTATTCTAGTCTATCCTATTGGTTGTACACCACTATATATAGAAGGCTTTATCTCCTCAGATACTCATCGAATACAATTTATATTTCCTCTTCTAGTTATAACTCTTATATGGTATCAGAAGAAAGCCTTAACTAACGTCTAATGGCTTCATCATCGCTTACCAGCACCACCTCGACAACTGCCAACAATGGCAAAAACAATTCCCTTGCTCCAAACGTAACAAACTCTAACCTAATCCAAACTAGATAGGAACAACTACATACTATGGAAGTCTCAAGTTCTTCCAATGTTGAGAGGCCCTGACTTGGAGGGATATGTCGATAGTTCTTTGGAGCGTCCATCAAATTTTTTGGAAAGCAGTCCAAATGAAGGTAGCATTGTTATACCAATTGTTAACCCTACATATTTGAATTGGAAGAAACAAGACCAACTTCTCCTAGGTTGGTTATTGTCATCTCTTACCGAAGGAGTTCTTGCATAAGTAGTTGGATGTGCAATGTCAAAAGAAGTCTGGGAAGCCTTGGAGAACATGTTTGTTTCTCAACCTATGGCAAGAATTATGCAATTAAGGATACAATTGCAGACAACTAAGAAAGGCACCATGAATATGGTTGATTATTTGCAAAAAATGAAGACTCTTTCAGATAGTTTCGCAGCGACAGCTCAGCCAGTGTCAAACGAGGATTTAATTTTATATGTCTTGGAAGGTATTGGTCCAGATTATGATGCTTTAGTGGTGTCTGTTACGTCAAGGGTCAAGCTAATTACCATCACTGATCATCATGGTTTACTACTCAGCCATGAGTTTAGGTTGGAGCAAAATAGTGGAATTGAACAAAGTTTTGGTCAAAAAAATCTCATTATGAAGAATTTCTCCAACTCAAAAGAAGATAACTTTAAGTGTTCACTAAATTCTGGACAGTATAATGGTGGGCGAGGAGGTAGAGGTTAAGGCAAGTATACACGACAGAATTATAATCACCCAAGTCATTCTTCCTGCTCTAATATTGGTGTTAATAGTGGCTCTACTCAGTGTCAAGTTTGTTCCAAATTTGGGCATTCTACACTCAACTGTTATCACCGATATGATTATGCATATCAAACACAATCTAAGCAGCAAATGGCTGACATGGTCGCGCTGCCTTCAACTGTTGTTGATCCATCCTGGTTTCCTGATTCGGGTGCGATAAATCATCTCACAAATTACTTGAATCATCTGAATTTAATAGGAGAATACAAAGGAAACGAGTAGCTTCATGTGGAAAATGGTGCAGGTTTAGAAATATCTCATATTGGTGACTCAAATCTGCCTACTAATACTCGTACTTTAATTTTGCGCAATATTTTTCACGTGTCAGAAATTACCAAAAACTTATTGTGTGTTACTCAATTTACTGCTGATAATATGTGTTTTTTGAGTTTCACCCTCGCTTTTGTCTTATGAAGGATCTAGCAACGATGAAGGTGCTAACAGACGGGACTCTTGATGATGGCTTATACAAGATTCAATCTTAACTTTCTCGCACTCTTCCACATATTCAGCCTCAAGTTCTTCTACCTTCAATAACTTCTTTCGATCTCTGGCATAGTATCTTAGGATATGCTCCAATAAAATTAGTTAATAAAGTCATAGGACCATCCAATTACATGTTTCTAGTTATTCCTTGTCTCATGTTTGTTCTTCATGTCAATATGGGAAAAATCATAAAATTTCATTCTTGTTTCATTATCTAGTTCTGCTTATCCGTTGGATCTAATCTATTATGATGTATGGGGATCTGCTCCTTATATTTCAAACAATAAATTTCTATATTATGTGGTGTTCATTGATGATTTTAGTAAATTTTCTTGGATCTTCCCTATGATATCCAAACATGAAGTGCTCAATATATTCGAATGTTTCAAATCTCAAGTTGAAAATTTACTTGAACGTAAGATTAAAGTTGTTCAATCGGACTAGGGAGGTGAATATAAAAAATGTTTAAAATATTTTGAACAAGTTGGTATTACTTATCATGTTTCTTGTCCTCACACTCATGAGCAAAATGGTTCTGCCGAACGAAAGCATAGGCACATTATTGAAACTGATCTTACTTTACTAGCACATGCGTCACTTCCTTTACATTTTTGGAATGATGCTTTTCAAACTGATGTTTACCTAATAAACATAATGCTTACACCCACTTTGAACAACTGTTCTCCTTTTGAAAAATTGTATTGCAAGGTTCCTTATTATCATTTCCTTAGAGTTTTTGGATGTGCTTGTTATCCTTACCTCAGATCGTATAACTGATTAACAGTCACAAACTTGCCTTCCGATACCAACAATGTGTCTTTTGGGATATAATTTCCAACACAAATGGTATAAGTACTATCATGTCTCAACTAGTCACATGTATATTTCTCGGCATGTTGTGTTTGATAAAACTTTATTTCCCCTTTCTAACTCCTAAAGTTCATCTCTCAATTCTAACTCTAATTCTACGAGTCTAGTTTCGTTAGAATTATTGTACCATGTAACACTCTAACCTCACCGCCCAATAACACTTCCTCTTTTTTGCGTGACCAGGTTCATCTGAGCCCTTCGTAGCTCCTCTTCCTGCTTTAGTAAACTCCAAAACTATACATGTTAGTAATCCTACTATTGAGCTTCCCTCTTAAAACATTCTCGCTCAACCTACTACTGCTATTGGAATCTCTTCACAACATAAGCACAAACCCCATCATCCCCCTCATCATATGGTTGCACGTTTAAAGACCAAGAACTCTGTCTTACAAGACAACTCTACTATTAAATAACATCTTCCTCCTTTATCCCTTCCATCAGAACCTACTTGTTTCACTCAAGCCAATAAGAATCCCAAATAGCGTCAAGCTATGCTCGAAGATCATAATTCCCTTATTTAAAATGGAATATCGTCATTAGTACCTTCCTCGGCTGCTAAGAATCTTGTTGGTTGTAAGTGGGTTTTCATGCTGAAACTCAATCTAGACGGCTCAATTGAACGCTATAAAGCACGACTTGTAGCTAAGGGTTTGAATCAAGAGGCATGGGTGGATTATCATGAGAATTTTAGTCCTGTTGTGAATCCTACAACTATTCGGGTTGTATTAACATTGGCAATTTCAAAATGATGGTCAGTTCGTCAGCTTGACGTAAAAAATACATTTTACATAGGGGTTTATGTGAAGAGGCGTACATGTCACAACCAGTTGGATTTGTTAATCCATCTTTTTCTCACCATGTCCGTAAACTTCACAAGGCCCTCTATGGCCTTAAGCAGGCCCATCTGGCATGGTTTGAGTATCTAAGCTTCTCATTGTTTGAGCTTGGCTTCTCTTCCTCTAAGTTGGACAACTCTCTGTTCATTCGGCATCAAGATTCTCATATTATCATTGTGCTTGTTTATGTTGATGATTTTTTAATTACATGCATTTCACAGGATCTTGTTTGTCAATTGATTGTTCACCCATCATCTGCATTTGCTCTCAAAGACTTGGGTTCCCTTCACTATTTTCTTGGTATTGAGGCATCTTATACTTCACAAGGTTTAGTCGTCTGTCGAGCAAAGTAGATAAGTGATCTACTTACCAGGGCTTCAATGGATGGTGCTAAACCAATTTCTACTCCTATGGTTAGTAGTTTACAACTATCACAATATGGTTCCAGTCCCTTTCATAATTCCTCTTTCTATAAGAGTATTAAAGATGCCTTGTAGTACATCACCATTACCAGATCAGATCTTTTATTTACTATGAACAGGTTATGCCAATATATGCATTAACTTTTTGAATCTCATTTCAATGCCATGAAAAGGTTGCTCAGATACCCGAAGGGTACTATGCATCTCAGTTGCTACTTAAATCGGCTTCTTCTTTGAGAATAATTTATACGGATTGGGCAGGATGTCCTGATGTTAGATGATCTACACATGGTTTTTGTAATTTTTTGGGACCTAATCATATCTCATGGTGTTGTAAGAAGCAACGTGTAGTTGTTCGTTCAAGCACTGAGTCAGAATATAAAGATCTTACAGCTGCTATTGCCAAAATAACTTAGATCCAGAACTTACTTCATGAGCTGCGTGTTATGCCGCCAAACGCACCTACATTGTGTTGTGACAATTTATCTGCAACATACCTTACTGCGAATCCTATTTTCATGCTCGCACCAAACATATTGAACTTGATTTCACTTTGTGTGGGAGAAAGTTACATCTAAAGATTTGGAATTGTGTTATATCAACTCACTTGATCAAATAGATGACATTCTCACTAAAAGCTTATCATCCAGGAGGTTCAATTTCCTTGGAGAGAAGCTTGTTGTGGTTGCACCTCAGCTGCACTTGCGGGGGACTGTTAGATAAATGTTATCCATATAAAATTATTGCAGTTTGAATTCTAAATAGATACGATAAGATTTAGGAGCCCTAAATTAGTTTGGTTATGTTTAAACTCTATTCTAGTCTATCCTACTATTTGTACACCACTATATATAGGAGACTTCATCTCCTCAGATACTCATCGAATACAATTCATAATTCCTCTTCTAGTTATAACTCTTATAGTGATATCATTCGTTATTTAGAAAATCAATCCATGTTTAGTCTTAAAATTAGGGTTTTCCTTGGAAATGAGATTTTGAGTAAAATAAGGAATTGAATGTCGATTCATGATTGAATTTCGATGATTTTTGAGATACTAAACCTTTAGCTATGGGTAAGGTAATTTTGCGACGAACGCTTAATTTTGATCTTTGAGGCTTG
Organism: Anisodus tanguticus; assembly: GCA_034509755.1. Classification (NCBI taxonomy): domain Eukaryota; kingdom Viridiplantae; phylum Streptophyta; class Magnoliopsida; order Solanales; family Solanaceae; genus Anisodus; species Anisodus tanguticus. The sequence continues at coordinate 33,227,820 of CM067557.1, read as the reverse complement.
GGATAGGGTTTTAGGGTGACTTTTTGAACCCAAAATATAACCATAGCAATATAGTATTCTACGGACTCATTTACTTATGAATAACGCATATTGATAGATTAGGAACATTCCAAGGCTTTGCAAAAATAAAACGCTAAATCTTGAGGTTCATGGCTCATTTGCTCGATATTTGAGGCATGTTAAGACTTTCTAGACTTCGTTTAAGGGATGTTTTATTAATTAAACATTAAAAATAGAAATAATAAGTGTTAAAGCATAACAGGGGTCTCATACCCATGATGTGATGAGCATTGGTATGAGTATCGGTGATACGTTATGGGTGTTAGTGTACTGTATAATTATGGGTCGTGACCCAGGAATGCCAAACCATGCGGGTATTAGCTGTTATGTGCTAATTGTCAAGTATTTGACTACTTGGTTGTATTTGGTTCACTGAGGAACTCATATACTTGTAATAACATGTTAACAAACTTGTCGGCTATTAAGTCCAGATTATTGATGGCTATTAAGTTCATATTTTAGATGTTCACTTTCTTATGTGTTATACATACATTTTCATATGGTCGGTTCGGTTGTACTCCGGCAACAGATTACATCATGATTGACTTATGTTGCACGCCTGCAACATAATATATTATGGTTGGCTCGCGTTGCACGCATGCAACGTATTGGTATACGAGCCTCACGAGTCCCATGACTCCCAAAGATTATCGATGAGTGTCGTATATACACAATTTTGAAGTATATGGCTTGAGACATGTCATTACATTGCATTGAATCACATAATCATTTTGTCCCTTATTTGAATATTTGTATTGTTGCTCCTACTTGACTAATTGAGCTTAATTGCCCTACCTGATTCCTTAATAATATGATTGATTGGATAATTGGCTTACTTGGTATTTTATTGACCTTCGCTTGGTAATTGATGGTCTTTAATTCTGTTCGGAAGTGGTTTCCGGATAAGGCAAGTTGGTAAGGGTATAAGAGGTTTTTCTTAAATACTTCATCACTACTTCTTTCATTGTCAGTCTATGAGATATACTGGGTACACGTGGTTTCGTACTCATACTACACCTGCTGCACTCTTTTGTGGTGCAGATTCAATTCCGAGTACGAGCGCACCTCGTGAAGCATTTTGAGTTCGAGCCTGGTTGATTTGGAGAGTGGTGAGCGGTGTGGCTGTTTCGCAGCCCACATCTCCATCTATCCCCTTTTCATTATTCTATCTTTCTTATATTCAGATAGTGTATTCTGTATTCAGACTTGTACTTGTTTCATAGTGGCTCTTGTACTATGACACAAATCTTGGGTAGTGTAGTTGTTCTCAATTTACTTATATAAAGACTATTATTGAATATTTTATTCGACTTTTTACTTTCCGCTAAAAATTATTTAATTAGATTGATATGGGTTGGGTTGGGTTTGGCTTGCTTAATGGTGGGAAAGTTAGGCTTCATCACAACTTGTGATTTTGGATTGTGAAAAATTGGTATAAGAGCTCTAGGTTCACTAGTCTCACGAGTACAAGAGCAATATCTTATAGAGTCTTGTGGACCGGTACGATTACGTCTGTACCTATCTTCGAGAGGCTATAGGACATTTAGGAAACTACTATTCTTTCAAAGCTTATCATGCGTTCTTGACTCAGTTTGAATTCTAATCTTGATGTCTCATTCTCTCACAGATGGTGAGGATTCGCTCATTCCCAGATGGAGATTAGGTGTGTGTACTCGCACCTGCTATCAGAGGCGTCGCACGAGGTAGAGGCAGGGGGAGGTCGAGGTAGAGGCCGTGTTCCAGCACCTGCTAGAAGTCGAGCACTGATAACTGCTTAGGGTCGTACTAGGGCAATATCTCCTAATTCAGAGGTGGTTCACAAGGATGAGTCAGGTTATGCTGAGAAGTATGGACCATCTTAGGCACCACCTGGTGTTATTGTTACTCTAGTGCTTTAGGACACTTTGGTTCGTATATTAGGATTTATTGAGGAGATGACTTAGTCGGGCATGTTGGTTGTCACCCCGGATGATTCACAGACTTGTGTTGGAGGTCAGACTCTAGATCAAATGCTTGCTTCAGGGTTTCAAACTCTAAAGGCTTAGCCAGTTGTTACTGTAGTTCCTTGTTTTGATGATGGGGGTATTTGCGGGTGTTGCACCTCATTTGGCTAATAGGCCTATCATGATCGTTGATGAGTAGAAGATGTTTGAGAGATTCAGTATTATCAAACCTCCGACCTATATTAGTGTTTCAAGGGAGGATGCATATGATTTCATAGCCAGTTGTCATGAGAGGTTGCACAACGTGGAATTGATGGAGTTTCATGGAGTAGACTACACTACGTTGCAGATGATTGGCCTTGTCAAGCAGTAGTTCGGGGATTATATTGATAGTAGGCCAACTGAGTCACCTTCGGTTTCATGGGCTCAGTTTGCTTAGATATTTCTAGATAAGATTGTCCTCGTAGTGAGAGGGAGCGCTAGAGGGATGAGTTCGAGACCTTACAGCGGTTCCTCCAGCACTTTCACTGAAGCAACTTCCTCAGTTCTGAATGTGCGAACTTGGTGAGCAAGAATAGCAACAAGAGCCTCTTCGTAAGTCAAGTTATCTTTCACCCATATGTCTTATGTAGGGACAAAAAGTAAATAGGAAGCGTTTTCCCCGAATGAGACCTACGCGGCACGAATCCAAATATAGTCGGGTTCTAATTCGAGTACAGGATGCCGAGTGAAAAATAAAAAAAATCAACTAGTCATGTTACATCCTTTCTTTTTCACGGTACAATGTTTGTTTGGTCACATGGATTCAACAATGCATGAAATAATTGTCACTGTTCCATGTTCACACTACAAGAAGAAAGACATTTGCCAACAACATTTTTTGTTGTCATATGTTGGATGTTGTTATCAAAAGTACTTTTCACAATAACAAAAATTGTTACATGCCGTTGCAATAACCTCTTATGCAAAAAGTTTTTGCAACAACATGTTGTTGTTTTTGTTGCCATTTACGTTTTTTAGCAACAATATATTAAATTTTGATTGCTATTTTCATTTTTAGCAACAATATATTTATGGTTATTAAAATTTTTTGTCAATTCTATACTTTCTTGTAGTGCCACAAAGAGAATGATGGTAAAAGAGTAAGAGAGCTTAGTTGATTAAAAGTAATTAATAATATTAAGTCATGTTATATGAACTTTATAAATAAACAATTACAAATTTAAATAGAAGTGTTAAATCACACTTCAATTAATTATCAAAAAGTAAGTTGTGACATAGTCTACCATGCATTGCTCCATCTCAAATTTATACACAATATTTCTCTCTCACACAATTTCCTTTCTTTTCACTAAATTTAAAATCAGATATCTTATTAAAATTTACCTTCAATCATTTTGACCTGAATCATGTATATTTTAATGTCCATTGAAATTAAACCTCAGCGGTTAACAACCCAATTTTGTCCATCTAGTTTTAGAAAGTCCTACTATTCACATAGTACTTCATTTGTTTATTTTACTGACATTATTAATATCTGAGAAACCAAATCATTTTTACTATAATTTTATAAAGTGTTTTAAGAAAAACTCGATTACGTATATTGATTGTTCGTCCACTTCAAACGTTCAAAACAAATCATTTTCCGTGTGAAATGATAGGGATTGGTTTGGTTACTTAGGGAATCCCAAGAAATGCAATCTACGCAATTTCCGGGTTCAGTAGTAGGAAAGAAAGAAAATATTAACTAAAAAACGTATTATAGTATTTTTACGTAATTATTAAATATATAATTTTAATTTTTAAAACCTAAAGAATCATGTCCGAATTCATAATGATTATTAGTAATATATTTTGATTCTTGTACTTTAAACTCCTTCACATAAGATGAGATGACGAAAACTATAATTGATTATAGGGAAAATGGTCAAAAATACCTCTCTATTTTGAGAAAAAAAGGGCATCCCGGTGACTAAGCTCCCGCTATACGCAGGGTTCGGGGAAGGGCCGGATCACAAGGGTCTATTGTACGCAGCCTTATCGCACATTCTGCAAGAGGCTGTTTCCACGGCTTGAACCCATGACCTCCTGGTCACATGGAAACAACTTTACCAGTTACTGCAAGGCTCCCCTTCACCTCTCTACTTTGAGAAAAGGGCTAAAAATATCCTCGTTACCAATTTGGGTCATGAATACTCCTCCAGTCATTTAAGTTTGCAGATATATCTCTGTCTTAAAGAAAATCTCCATATTCCCCAAATAACTTGATTTTATTTTTTAAACCCGCTTCATCATTTAAACCCGACTCAACTAAATAAAAAAATTACGATCCCCTTATTTCCCCCCAAAATGCCATCACTAGTGTTTACTATTAAATGAATGGAGCACAGTCCATTGTTTTTCAGAATCAGCATGATCATAGTACATAACTAAAGTTATTGTTAATGTTGGATTTGATGTTGTGACATTTGACCCAACATATCTCCTGAAGTACCGATTTGAATGTATAAGAATGTTGGGACAAATGTTGCATAACATTCGGACCAACATTTTTCATAACAGATTTTGCCTTACTTTACGGAATAATTACTATGTGGTAAATATGACTTGATAAGGTAAAAAGGAGTTGGTAAACACGTGTGAAGAATGAGTCAAGGTTGCTGCTCTTCGTGAGGAACAAGTCAAAATTGTTAGAGGATTTTGCTCCTTGATCGTTTCCAACAAATCCTATCAGCTGCCCACCTTTTCCTCAACCTCCATAACCAATCGATGAGCTTTTCAAGAAATACTCTCTACTATAAATAGAGAGGTTGCTACAGTGAATCTATATCCTGAATCAAAATGTAAAAATACCAAGAGAGCTCTCGGAATTTCATCTCAGAAATCTGGATCACTACTGTTGTCTGAGCGTGTCGACAACATTCTGTCCAATATTACAATTGTTATTTAGATTCTAGATTAGTTTTGTAAGGAGCGATTGTAATGAGAAGTTTTCTATGTCTACTTAGTTAAATTTTTCAGGCAGAAGTCATCTGCGACTTCAACTTTTAATTTCTTTCCATTTTATATTGTAAATCTGTAAAGAAAGGAATTTATACTTTTGTATATATATATATATATAATACATCTGGTCATTGACCATCATAAGTTATATATATATAACTTATGAAAATTTAAATCTTTGTGTTCTTTAAATTCCGATGCATTTACTCTTTAAAGTTACTGTTTTGCCAAGTGTTGTTACTGGTGTCGGACGACATTATTGCCGACATTCGAAAACAGAATTGGCATTCGATTTATTCCATCTTTTATTTTTATTTTCCATAGAATTTGACACCCTTCAAGTGGTATTAGAGCCAACACTTAACACAATATGGGTTTGGTCCTGTTGTCATAAGCTATAGATCCGGCAATTCGACTATTGGTAGACTTCCTATTTTAGATGGACCAAATTATTCCTATTGAAAGATTCGCCTATGTTCACATATCAAATCAATTGATATCCGTGCATGGAGATCTATAACCAATTGGTATGTTGTTCTAATGTTGACACCGGATGAGGAAGGTGACATTATTGCTAAACCTGAATCCGAATGGACTATAGAAGAAACCAATAGTGCTAGATTTAATGAAAAGGCCTTAAATGCAATTTTTGGATAGGTTGGTCTCTACATGTTCAAACGCATTCAAAACTACCCCACGGTTAAGGACGCATGGGATACTTTACAAATTCATTGTGAAGGTAGCTCAAGTGTTCGTCGAACAAAGCTACGCATGATCATGAGTAAATATGAACGTTTAAGGATGGAAGAAGCGGATGATATTAAATCTTACTTTGAAAAGTTGATTTACATCTCAAATGAATGTCAAGTGCTTGGTGAACCATTAACCAACACTCAACTTGTTGAAAAGGCTCTCCATTCTCTTCTTGAAAAGTTCAATTTAAAGATTTGTGCTATTGAAGAAGCTCACAATCTTTCCACAATGGACATTAATACCTTGATGAGCATATTCAAAACTTATGAGATGAACATTGAGAATCAAAAGGAATTGTATAAAATCAAGAATGTGGCACTTCAAGTTCAATCCTCGGAGAGTCAAATCGAAGAAGAAGATGAGAATCTTGAAGAAATTGGTGAAGGTGCAAATGTTATCTTACTCACTCGAAAATACAATTTGATGGTGAGAAAGTTCAACAATGAGAAAAATCAATCTAAATCTAAAGAGCACCAAAACTAAGTCTTCAATCAAAAGCCCACTAGATTCACTCCAAATGTACAAAAAATAAATCAACTAAGAAGAACCAACTCAGATCGTACCAAAATTAATTCCAAACAACTTGAGTCCGTGCAATGTCATGCGTGCTCAGGTTGGGGTCATTATGCTAACGAATGTGCAAACACTCTTAGAAAATTTGGTAAGAACATATGGGCTTCTCTTAGTGACGATGAAGATGAAGAAGAAGAAGAGGAAGGAGATCGTGAAATTGAAACACAAGCAATGCTGACCACTGTTTTCGAACAGTCTCTATCGGATAATGAAGATTTCATAAATAATGTTGTCTCAGATGTCATGACATTTGTTCCAACATCAGCAACGACATCACATCCTCAGCGACATCCGAAAGGTATGAATTCTTTAACCATTCTGATGTTAATTGCTTTAGTGGTTCTGTTTCTGTTAGTGAGGCTGATTGTATGGATCAAATTGAATGCAAAGATGATATGATTAATGAATTACAAAGTATTTGTAAAGCCTTAATCATAGAATCCAAGCAACTTGACAAAAATGTAAAATCTTTAACTCATGAGAATTTAGAATTAACAGGCACAATAACCTGACTTGATGTTTCACTTACCAAAAAGGATATTGAATTTGGTAAGATTCATGCAAAATTGGATTTAGCCGAAGCAACCTTCCGCAAGCTCAACACATGGACTTAGAAGTTGAATGAAATACTCAACTTTAGTAATCCTTCACATGCAGGTATTGGGTACGAAAACTCTCTTAAAACCATATGCTCTAATCTCTTTGATAAGAATGAGAAGATACAGTTTGTAAAAGAAAAATGGATATATAATAGGTTCTCATATATGTCAAAGAATATGAAGTTTATATGTCATCACTGTAACTCCCCTGGATACTTACAGCCATATTGTTTCAAACCTCAAAATTCTGTGAGCAAAATATTGCCTAAATTGTTGTCCAACATTCCGGATAAACATCGAAGCAACTAACTGAGCGAAAAAATAAAAATTGTTTTAAGAGAGTTTGGGTTCCTAAAATGGACTTAACTAGTAATGTCTATATAACTGCATTAAGAACTAACATTTCAGGTTCTTGGTACTTTGATAGTGGATGTTCTCGCCACATGACAGGTACAAAAGGCTTTCTAAAGAACTATGAGTCATTCAATGGAGGAAATGTGACTTATGGAGGTGGTAGTAAAAGCAAAATAATTGGAAAAGTGATCTTTGATGTTCCTGGATTTCCAGCCTTAAGAAATATCTTACACGTTGAGGGCTTAATGGCTAATTTGATTAATATTAGTCAACTACGTGATGACAATCTTGAGGAAAAGTTTAATAAGAATGCATGTAATGTTACAAATAAAGCCAATATATGTGTCATGACAAGTACAAGAACAAGTGATAATTGTTATCTTGTTGTAAGGCAAGAAACTTGCAATAATGCTAAGATCAATGCAACAACACTATGGTATCAAAAGTTGGGGCATGTCAACTACCGCAATTTAGAAAAAATGGTCTCATATGAAGCGGTTAGAGGCATACCAAAACTTAGCCATAAAGGTAAAACTGTCTGTAAAGATTGTCTGAAAGGTAAGCAAACCCGTGTCTCTCATAATGTTGTCCAACACGACGGACAACATTCAGGTACGATTTACTATTTTCAATTGTTGCATATGGATTTAATGGGTCCAATTGAAATAGACAGTCTATGAGGCATGAGGTATTCCTATGTGATAGTAGATGATTTTTCTAGATATTCATGGATATATTTTTTGAAAGAAAAATCACAAACTTTTGACATGTTTAAAATTTTGCACTCTAGAATTAGGAATTTGTTCTATTCTCCTAATTTTCGGATTAGAATCGACCATGGAAAAGAATTTGAAAATAGCTCATTCACAAAATTTATGAGAAAAGGGGATTTTTTTCATGAGTTTTCTGCTCCCAAAACTCCTCAACAGAATGGGGTAGCAGAAAGGAAGAATAGAACACTGCAAAAAATGGCTAGAGTTATGCTTAGTTCTAAAAGAAGGTCAAAACTTTTTTGGGCAGAAGCCTTAAATACTGATTGTCACATCTCTAATAGAGTCTACTTAAGGTCAGGAACAAAGATGACTCCCTATAAGATTATAAATGGAAAGAAACCTAACTTGTGTTACTTTCATATTTTTGGGTGTATTTGTTACATTTAAATTATAGAGATCATTTGGCAAAGTTTGACTTTAAGAGTAACAAAGGAATTTTTGTTGGCTATTCCCAAAATAGTATCGAGTATACAATCTAAGGACCAGAATTGTACAAGAGTCTGTAAATGTTATTTTTGATGATTTTTCTGATCTTACAAGAAATACAGCTGAAAATAACACTATAGTTTCAGTAGAAAATGCGCAGATTGTTGAAGAATCAGATGTTGCCCCAAATGTTGCCACACCCGAGTCAACATCTGAACCTTGAATAGAGACCACAAAGGCCATGGATGAGGAGTCACATGCTGAATTATCAGATCAAGTTCGAAGGGACCCCTCATCAAGGATTAGGAAGAATCATCCTACGGGCCAGGTGATAGGGGAAATTTTTGAAGGAATTAAAACAAGAGGGAAAGAACCACTCAACTACAGAGAAATGGTAAGGTATGTGTGTATGTCTACCATATACCAAAAGGTTAGTCTTTCTTATTTTACATCTACTTTATACGAAAAAATATTTTAGAAGCACTCAAAGATAATTTTTGGATTCAAGCAATGCAAGAAGAGCTTGAACAATTCTCTCGAAATGAAGTCTGGGACTTAGTTCCACGTCCAAAAAATATAAATGTAATTAGAACTAAGTGGATTTTTAAAAATAAATAAGATGAATCGGGAACAGTTGTTAGAAACAAAGGTTGTCTAGTTGCACAAGGATATACTCAGGTTGAAGGAATCGATTATGACGAACCTTCGCACATATGGCTAGAATTGAGTCAATTAGACTTTTACTTGCTATTGTTTTTCATCTGAAAATTACTTTACACCAAATGGATGTAAAAGGTGCATTCTTAAATGGTTATCTAGATAAGGAAGTTTATGTTGAACAACCAAAAGGATTTGAAGATCATTACCATCCACACTGTGTGTACAAGCTTGATAAGGCTCTGTATGGGTTGAAACAAGACCCTCGTGCATGGTATGGTCGTCTAACTAACTTCCTTCTTCAATTTGGTTTTAACCATGGTGAAGCTGATCGTACTTTATTCATTAAACGTCACTGTGTAGATATCATTATTGCTCAAATCTACGTGGATGACATAGTCTTTGGGTCGACCTCACAGGCGTATCTAAATTCATTTGTCGAAGCTATGTCATCAACATTTGAAACAAGCATGATTGGGGAACTAACTTTTTTCTTAGGCTTGCAAATAAAGTAAAGTGATGATGAAATTTTTATCTCACAGAGTAAATATGCCAAGAATCTAGTTAAGAGATCTGGTTTGGAGAACACTAAACAAATAAAGACGTCAATGGGTTCATCGCAGAAGATATGTAAGGATAATATTGGTGAAAATGTCAACCCAACATTATATCGATCTATGATAGGTAGCATTTTTTATCTTACTGCTAGCAGCCAAGATATTATGTTTAGTGTTTGTATTTGTGCACGTTTTCAAGCCTATCCCAAAATGTTTCACTTAAATATCGTGAAACGTATTATTCGATATGTTGCTTGCACATGTGAGTTGAGAAATAGGTATTCCAAAGACACTAATCCTAACTTAATAAGATTTAGTGACTCGGATTGGGCTGGAGATGTGGATGACAGAAAAAGTACAAGTGGAGGATGTTTTTATCTTGGCAATAACCTTGTTTCACGGTATAGTCGTAAACAAAACGGTGTCTCACTTTCAACTGCTGAATCTGAATATGTAGCAGTTGGAAGTTATTGCTCTCAATTAATATAGCTAAGACACATGTTAGACGACTATGGATTTACTAGCAACATTTTGATTTTGTATTGTAATAATTTGACTGCTATAAATATTTCCAAAAATCCAGTTCAGCACTCACGTACAAAATATATTGATATTAGACATCACTTTTTAAGAGATTTGATTGAAAAACAGCTAGTTAAAATTGAACATGTTGACACTCTTCATCAACTAGCTGATATTTTTACAAAAGCTTTGGACCATGAGATTTTCTAGTTTGAAGAAATCTCTTGGTCTTTGTCATCTCTAAAAGAAGGCATTTTTGGTGAATGTCGGGTGAAACATTGTCTAACATTTCGGGTGACATTTACCTATTGAATATCACTGACTGATTATTGTTGTTGTATGGTGCATAACTCTTTGTCACACAAGCATGATCCTTCAATAAGAATGTGATCACAACATAATATTGTTCTCTGCGATGATATATAAATAAATATATATCATAAAAATGGAGTATCAAAATAAGAAAAAGCCTTTACAAATATTTGGCAACTGTACAAAATGGGCAAATTCCTTGAAAAGATATTGTTCCTATTGTATAGGAGTATCGAGTGCTTCAAAAGAATTTTGAGAATACTAAATTAGTATTTTTATTTTTGACACGAAAAACTTTTTGTATGTGTTTTATGATTAGATCAAGGACACGACGGGAAAATGTTACATTGGTTCAGTGGTCAAACTCATGAAATATGTATAAAACGTGTCTTGATGTGTTGCCAAAATGAAAAATTCTTGTGGGATCAAAATACTTGTGTTGTCCAAAATGTTACCAACATTGTGGTTGACATTTTCAGAAAGTGATATGTGTTGGGATGTTGTGCTTATCTGATCGTTGAATTATCAAATTCTCCATATTTTCATGCATTGTTTTAATAGAATTTCAAACTTTAAAATGGTAAGATTAAATTGAATTCCTACCGTGATGTTTATCCCAAAATTTTAGGTATAAGTTATCAAATAAATCAGAAACTGCTAAAACTGAGGAATTTTTTTTGTTGCTTAGAAAGGGTTCCATGTATATAAATATTCCTCATTTGCTATTTTTTTTATCATTTCCGATATTCTCTAAAAAATTAAGAAAGGGAATCACATTACACATCGGGTATAATCCTACCTACCCGATGGAATCATCATTAGCCCTCCATCGAATACACCTCAGCAACCGAGCCGTTTTCTTCCTCAAATCTCCCTAAGGATCTTTCTAAAGCAATATTATTTAAAGGTTTTGATGAACCTTTAGATATTAGCTGCCCTGGAAGAAGGAAGCTGAAAGTGAAAATGTTGCCAGAAATGTCACCAACATTCTGGCAACACTAATCCAGGACAGTCTACACTGTCTACAAAATGGCTTGTGGATCACATTGCAAAAATCACGAACAAATTGCAGAAGTTGATGCCGCAAGAAATGCCCTGATACAAGCTAGAGACCATCTCATGATGCTACTTTCTTCACAAAAAGGGGGAGATGATGTTGATGCAGGAGAGGAAGCTAAAACTGATATGCTGCATAGGAAGCTGAAGCTGTAATGCAGGGGTAGAAATGTTGATGCAGGGGGAGGAAGCTAAAGTTGTTATGCAGAGGTAGAAATCTGTTGGAAGTTGTTGCTGCTGTTTGATGGGCAAGGAGGAAGCTAAATGACGTTGTTGAACCTAAGCTATAAATGTTTGATTAAATGTTTTGATGGATTGATGTGGATATTTGTTGACAATGGTTTATTTCTATTCGTGTTTTGTATATAGTGGATGATATGTATATATGTGCTAACATTTTTCTTTTTTTCTAATCTTATGAATTGGTATACACATGTTTGCTATTTTGTTAAGTGTTGTTACTGATGTCGGACGACAATATTACCGACATTCGAAAACATAATTGGCATTCGATTTATTCCATCTCTTATTTTTATTTCCATAGCATTTGACACCTTTCAATTATAATGATGAAGCTCTGAGCAGTTACCGCTATGAACCGCAGCTAGAGGGGGGGGAAAAAAGGAGGAATTTAGTGGTATGAATCTAGTATAGTCTTAAAACTTGGAAATCAATCAAGAGACTACATTTTCTGGAAAGCAAATTACACGGCCCTTTTAAGGAAAAATGGTGATCCTTAGCTATTAAGTCACCTTACCAAAAGCTTCTCAAAAGGAAAAATACATCTCTTCACCTTTTAAATTTGTCTCCAAAAGTCACTTTACAATATAACTTTACCGATGTTTATGTACTTCTTATTTTTATTTGAGTTGAATTTAATTACCTCCTAAAGAGTGACGTGGCAAAATGATTGTCATCAACTTATAGTAAGCGCGTGAAGAAGAAAAAAAATGCAAAAACTTATTCAAAATACACATGTCATTTTGTAATTGGATGACATACAACTAATAACTTATTTAGTTATTTAACTAATTTTCTTAATATTTTCTTTTGAATTTAAATTTTCTCTTTCTTATTTGTTTGTTCAATACCCAGGCCATGGAACTGTTCTTCCCAGATTCCGGCCACCATCCGCCGCCGTCACCCCGCCAGACTCTTCCTTTCATCTCAAAGCTCAAACCCTTTTATCTTCTATCAATCTTGATACTCTTAATAGTTATTTCATTCAGTATTAGCCAAACAGATCACTACAAAAAACTCTTACTCAGATTTACCCTTTCACCACACACCAATTTCCTTCATAAGCTCTTAAATTTTCTTCATCCAACAACCATAAACATCCAAAAACAAATTTCAAGAAACCTCATTTACACATCCCCGTATTGTGTCTTATGGATGGCAACATTTCTTTCAGGTGGTGGTTACAGATTTACAGTTCAGAAGCTTGGTCATATATATTAGCTTTAAATGAACATTCATTGAATAAAATATCAATCTTTATGTTGAAAATTGAGCAACATGGGGATCTTGAAAATGTTGAGTTCTGGGAGGGTTTACCATTAGAAATGAGAAATTCGGCTATTGAGCTTCACCAAACACAATGTAGATTAAATGAAACTGTTGTTGTTTGTCATAGTGAGCTTGAGGATTTACCGTCATTGAATATCCGGATTCGCCGGAAAATGTACTGTTTCGGTTTTAAAATGAAATTGGGTTATTTGAAATTTTTTGTTAAGACATGGTATATTTAAAAATTTAATGATGGGAGGGATGTTTTTGACCCGGATTCATAATGAGGATATTTTTATTCCTTTTAATAAAGAAGAGGGGTATTTTTTATCCTTTTCCTTGATTATATAATGATTCTTTTTTGGTTTTAAACTTATTCCCTCTGTCTCAATGTTATGTGGAGTTATTTAATTGGATATAAAGTTTAAAAATAATGGAAGACTTTTGAAATTTGTGATCTAAGATAATTATAGATATTGTGTAGTTATAAATTATTTTATTAAGAATAAAATGAATATTTTAAAGATAAACTATTACTCCATCCGTCTTAAATTAGTTGTCATATTTAATTTTTCTTTTTGAAAGTCAATTTGACTAATTTTCAAAATTAAATCAATTCAATATTTTACATTTAAAATTTAGGTATTAAAAACCTAAACGATAAGTTCTACAAGTTGTAACTTTTTTCATGTTAATTTGATGAAAAATATATTTTAAAATGCTAATCAAAATTCATTATGTTTTCTATTATATTTTGTCATAGCTTTTTTATAGTATGATTTTGTACTTTGAATTGCTTGTTCTTGAGTCAGGGTCTACGAAGACAGTTTCTCTACCTCTTTAATCCTAAGGTAGGGATAAAATCTGTGTAATCTCTATCCTTTCATTGAATATATTGTTGTTATTGCTAATCAAAATTCACATTATTTGACTCTAGAAGCAAAATAAAAATAAAATACTAAATATAAAAAGTGTCATTTTTTGGGTGATAATTAAAAGAAAAAAAACAAGTATTCAAAGAGATTCACTAAACAAGTATCATTTTTTATGATTCTTTTAGAAGAAATGTTTATTTTTTTCACATAACAAATCTAAAAATATTATTTTTTTTCTATTTAAATTATAAAAGGCTAAAAAAATTCATCTTAGTCACTTGGAGTTGAGTTCAAGATGTAAATTCACATCCAAAGTGTTTGGCCCAGTGGCCAATACATTAGGGTATTGTTGTCTGAGGTTCCGTGTTCGAGTCCTCTGATCAGCGAGAGTGGAACTGTGTTCCCCCAAAAAAATCCCTCCATACGCGTAGGGCCAAGCGGTGTATACTAATCCGTAGGGCCGGGCGGGAGGTGGGGTTTTCGGGGTATGGGGCCGTAATGCGGTGGGACCGATCACTTTAAAAAGTTTACCCTACCACGGTTTTTAGTCCATACCAAGGTGAAGTAGTCAAAGTTCTTAAACCCTGGATTATAAAAAAAAAAAAAGATGTAGGTAATATTATATGAGTTGCAATTGGTAATAGAGTAGTAGTAGGGGGACAAGAGTCAAACAAGAAGAAAGGTGAAGGAAGATCCAAATAGGAAAAAAGCTGAGAGATGATGAAAGCAAAATGTCAAACGCTACGTTGCATTTAGGGGACTGAAGGCTCTGACACTGCCTCGACATTAGTAACTGCACAGCCTTTTGACATGTCCTCTCCCTTACCTGCCCTCTTTGAAAGTATCTGCTCCTATTCAGACACTTCATTACGTTTTTCAATTCTTTTCTTCTTTTTCTCCTTACAAGTGCACATTTTCGTTTAGATTAGTAGGACTAGTATTTTCATTTTTATTATTATTATTATTTCTTGTTTGATTTTCAGTATCCGCAGTGGACCTGTCCAAAGGTCGGGTCGGGTTGGGTGACTTTTTTTTTCTATTTGCCCGATTCAGATCCTAGTTTTTTTTAAAAAAATCTGACCCTGGCCCTGACCCGTCGGAATTTTTGGTTGGCCAGGGTCGGGTCGATGAATTTTTTATTTTTAAAAAAAAATTGAATTTCCAAAACTGAAATTGGCATTCACCCCTACATTACCACGAAATTTCGACGTTGAAATGTATTGTATATCGTGAGATCTGATTAAAGAAAAAGAAAATTAGAAACCGATTTGGGGAAAAAAACAAATTGATTGGAAAAACGGATGTTTTTCTAAAAATTGGCTGCGCCAAACCGCCTTATGGTTGTTTGACCGGCCTTGTCTCGAAAAATACGCAAAATAAAAAAAATTGGGTCAAACGGACATTTGAGTGCAGAGTTATGACCATTTAAAGTTTCACCAATTTGCAACTAATTTATCTCCCTACATTATGCTTCCGTGATATTAACAGAACGACTAATAATATAAATATATAATTAATAATCAGCTACCGTTTTTATCTTATTTTATGTCGAGCTCAATGTAGATTAGAGCAATACATATATTATAAAAACATGCATTATATGACTTATTAATGGCAAATATATATATATATAAGTACAAAATAAATATTAATGAAGAAAAAATAATATTAAAAAAATATGCGGGTCGGGTCGGGTCGGGTCGGGCCGGGTCAGACGGGATAAAATATTCTGACCCTGGTCGGGTCAAGCGGCTCGCAAGTCAGCTATAAGCTGACCCTGGCCCTGGTTTTTTCGGGTCGGGCGGGTCCCCGACCCGGTGGACATGAAATCACATTGTGTAAAATTCATTTAAGGAAAAAACGCTTCGTAATAAAAAAATATTTCATATCTAGGACTCGAGTATGAAACATCTGCTATATTTATTTTTTAAGATTTATATTATGTAATTATAATTAATATTTTAAAATGTTTTTTTTCATATTGATATGAAAAAATTACAACTTATAGAATATTTTGTTTAGTTTAAATTTAATTCATTTTTCATTACTCCTAATTTATGTACCACTATTTGACTCAATATCTTATAAAGAAAAGAAGATTACTAAAATTTGCGATTTAAATAAATTTCATATATTCATGTGGTTATAATTATCTCATTAGTAATAATAAAAGTTTTAAAATTAAATTACTATTAAATATGTTCACACTTCTATCTAAGCATCATCTTTAAAGGATAAGGTTTGACCTTGTAATCTCACAAATAAATTATATTTAACTTTCGTTATACTTTTTCAATATACTTGCCCTTGACATTCAACTTTAGAGTCATATTTACCCTCATACTCTCAGAAAACGTCATATTTATCCCTACCCCATTACTTCTCCATGTCACACCTTAATTTCTCTATTATATATTTACATTTTTACTCCATAAGTAAAAGTCAATCAAGGCGCCACATCAGAAAATTAAGGTGGGACATGAAATTTAATGGAATAGAGATAAATATGTTTCTTTTTAGAGTACAAGAGCAAATACGATCCTAAAGTTAAATGTCAATGACAAATATGTTAAAAAAATATAATGAGGGGCAATTATAACTTATTTTTAGAGTATAAAGGCAAATTTGACATTTTTCATTCATTTTTTTAAAATACCAACATTTCACCATAATCGGTCAATAACCACTTTATAAAATCTACATTTAAATCTCTGACACATTCTCATTACATAGAACATACTGCACTTTCTTTAAAGTCTTTAAACGTATCTAAATATAAATTTGAGTAGTTTTACTCTTTCTATTTTAGTTCTTTATGCCTACAATATTTTTTTTTCTTAAAGTACGAATCAGTGAAGTTGAATTAGGGGAAGTTTGTTCCAACGGGTTTTTCAGTATAAATGGTTTATTTGCTTTTTAGGAATCAATTTCGTAAAATACAATTATTATCGTGTGTCTTAAGTATAATATCGATAAATAATGTTAAACTTCTGATAAATTTAAAGCATCGAACCTATACAAATTTATGTTTAAAAGACTATATTAAGCTAACTCCCATATATAAAGGACTGTTTTTTATCATTTTCCCAGCGTTTTTTTTCTTCAAAATTTCCATATACTTTTACAAGAGTAACGTTGTAAATCCACCTCTTGACTATCTTTAATCAAAGTTTAATTGCTAATTGAAGTAATTGTTAGTGCGGAAAATGATAGAAACACAGTAACTAACGTGGTTTGGATCGATGTGATCCTAATTCACGGAAAACGGCTGACACTTTATTATTATCAAGGGAGAAAGTAAGTTACAAGATGGAATACCCTTAGGTTCTAATTTCGGTACATCTTAATAAACCCTAGCCAGCTTGTATTTATACTACTAGGTCTAAGTCTTTCGTGGAAAGGATTAAAATCCCAATAACACTTGAAAACCAACAAAGAAAAAAATCATTTTATTTCTTTCCGTTTTTTAGTAGGAATTGGCTGAATATCTTCTCAACTTCACAATCTCCACCTTGAGATGAATTTCGAGCTTCCATATGAACGTCATTCAGTCCAATGTCTATAAGCCTACGTGAGCTAACTCCGCGTAGGAAACAAGAGACATTAACTGAAACCTTATACATGCTAGTGGCTCTACCTTGCCCTACCGTTCTTCATCCTGATGCATCAATTGATGCGAACTCCTGCCAAATTCATACAATGACTGAACTTGAAAAGAGGAACCACCTTGGTCATCATATCCGTTGGGTTGTCCTTTGTGTCAACCTTCAAGATCTTAATTGTGCCCTGTTCAACAACATCACGAATAAAAAAGAATCTAATATCATTGTGTTTGGTACAAACATGAAATCTCTTATTTTTTATCAAGTGAATAGCACTATGGCTATCACATTTTAGAGTTGGTTCATGTTGAACCCTACTCAATTTTGATATCAAGCCATTCAATCATATAGCCTCATTTACTGCTTCTGCTGCTGCCATATATTCAGCTTATGTTGTGGACAAAGCAACTATAGAATGTAGAGTTGTCTTCCAGCTTATGGCACTACATGCAGGAGTAAAGATATAGCCCGTGTTTATCTCCTTCTATCAAGATCACATGCAAAGTCAGAATCCACATAACCAAGGGCCAAGAAGCCTTCATTTCTCATCCTACAAAAAGTTAAACCAATATTCGAAGAATCTTTAAGATACCTCAATATCCACTTAATTGCTTCTTAATGTGTCTGACCTGGATTAGACATAAATTGACTTACCACACTCACAGCTTGAGCAATATCAGGCCGAGTGCAAATCATAACATACATAATGCTACCAACTACACTAGAATAAGGAACTTTTAACATGTACTCCACCTCTTCATTTGATTGCGGTGCCATCAGAAAAGAAAGTCTGAAATGTTGTGCTAACAGTAAAGTAATGGGTTTACATTTATCCATGTCAAACCTCTAAAGTACCTTCTCAATATACTTCTTCTGTGAAAGATGTACCTCACAGTTTCTTCCTGTGAATCTCCATTCTAAGGATTTTCTTAGATTCACCTAAATCTTTCATGTTAAACTCCTTACTTAGCAGTTTCTTCAAATAATGTATCTCTGTCATACTATTAGCAACAATAAGTATATCATCAACATATAACAATAAATAAATATTTAAATTACCAGACACTGTCATGTGATACACGCATCTATCAAATACACTTCTTGAGAAACCTTTGGTAATCATGAATGCATCAAATCTCTTGTACCAATGTCGTGGGGACCATTTCAAACCATACAAAGATTTCTTCAATTGACAAACTTGGTCTTCTTTTCCTTCAATAAGGAAACCCTCGGGCTGATTCATGAAGATCGCCTCTTCAAGTTCACCATGTAAGAATGCAATCTTGATATCAAGCTGATGAAGCTTCAAGTCATAATAGGAAACCAAAGCTAGTAACAAACGAATTGAGCTATGCTTCACGACTGGTGAGCAAATATCATTATAGTCGATTCCCTTCCTCTGAAAAAAGCCCTTAGCAACCGATCTCGCTTTGTATCTAGCATTTTCTACACCCGGAATGCCATCTTTTTTTTCTTTTCTGAAGACTCATTTCCAACCAACCCCTTTGGTAGACTCACCAAATCCATTGTCTGATTTTTGTACAAAGACTACATCTCTTCGGTCATGGCTAAACGCCATTGATCAGCTTCACCACACATAGTAGCTTTTGTATATCTTGAGGGTTCTAGATTCTTTATTTCCTCATCGGCAGTAGCTAATGCATAGGCCACTAGATTAGCTTGCAAAGACTGAGGATAATATTTTGGATTAAGCTTCGAGGTTCGTTTGTCCCTTTCAGTAGCTATACTGTATGGTTCAGCTTCAGGTACTACTGTGTGAGCTTTTTCATTAACTGACTCCACCTGAGTCACTTGATCCTCCTCTTCGGTGAGTTTCACATTTTCCTCCACCGATTCTGTTGGAAGAATGGAGCAACGTTGCTTCACCCTTTTCTATTCTGCAAACAAAGAAGAAGCTTTTCCAGTATCAAGCATAGAGGCCTCATCAAAAGTAACATCTCTACTTATTACAAACTTAAGAGGATCTAAACTCCATATTCTATATTCTTTTACCGTTTCAGCATATCCCATAAATAAAAAAAATTGAGCTCTAGGCTCTAGTTTTCCATCACTTACATGATAATATGCGGGACATCCAAAGATTCTTAAGTACGAGTAATCAGATGATTTACCTGACCATACCTCATTTGATGTTTTGAAGTGAATTATCGGCGCTAGAGAACGATTAACAACATAACAAGCAGGATTTACTGCTTCCGCCCAGAACTCCTTAGGCACCTTGGAATTAGAGAGCATACATCTTGCTTTCTCAAGAAGAGTGTGATTCATCCTTTAGGTACTCCATTCTGTTGTGATGTATGCCTAACAGTTCTATGTCTCCAAGTTATTATATGTTCGAAAACACTTAATCTTTCTGCCACACTGATTTTCAATTAATATATTCCAATTTTTTAAACAAAGACATCACTTTTAGCCTTTAAGAAGTATACTCAAACCTTGCGTGAAAAATCATCAAGGAAAGTAAGAAGATACCTCTTTCCACCCTTAGATGGAACCTGAGATGGACCCCATAAATCTGAATGAATGTAGTCAAGTACCCTTTTGGTTTTGTGCTTGCCTGTGTTAAAGCTGACCCGTTTCTGCTTTTCAAAGACACAATGCTCACAAAAATTAAGTGTACTAATCTTCTCAACTTTCAAAAGGTTTCGGTTGCTCAAAATTGCCAACCCCCTCTCGCTTATGTAACCTAATCTCATATGCCACATCTTTGCCTTTTTATCTAATAACTGTGAGGTTGCAGCATTCACAGTACCTAGAATGGTGTTGCCCATAAGTACATAAAGACCACCCTCCTGTTTGGCCTTTAACATTACAAGAGAATACTTGGTCATATTGCAGATTCTACCTTCATCTGCATGTTTGTATCCGAGCTTATTAAGAGTACCAAGAGAGATCATATTTTTTTCATATCAGGAGCATGTTGTACATTAGACAATGTTCTTATGATGCCGTTAGGACACCGTATATGGGATAAACCAGTGCCTATTATTTCACATACTATATCATTTCCTATAAGTACAGTCCCACCCGTCTACTCTTAGCTAGTAAACCAATCTTTTCTGAAATACATGTGAAAGGTACAAGCTGAATCTAAAATCCAGTTGTGTGTCTGAATGTCATCTGTTGAAATAGTTAGCACATAATCTTCTCCAGATGTCTGAGCTACCTGAACCGTAGATGCATTGACTGTTGTTTTATCAGTCTTTATATTCAGGCAATCCCTCTCAAAGTGACCCTTTTGATGACAACCCCAACATTCAGCATACTTCCTACTCACCCTTTTCCTAGACTTTGACCGAGCTACTGATTTGCCTCTCCTTCTTTGGCTCGAGCGACATCTAACCGTCAAACCCTCACCACTAAAGATGGTAGTGGATCCTGGACCAGATCCGGATCCGGCGGATCAAGATCCATTTTATAGGATATGGATCTTCAAAATTTGGACTCGACGGATCCAGATCGGACCCGAATCCATTTCTGACGGATCAGATCTGGATCTGGATCTTGTATTTGAGATCCGTATCCGGTAAGTACTCTTTATAAACTTCATATAACAAGGATAATAGAAAAGTACTAGCGAATTGGGGAAAACGAGCCTACAAATTCTGAAAATCCAATTTTTTGCATCTTTGTGAAATTAAATCAATTTTATGAAACTTCTGAGAATCAATTTCACATTGCAAAGTCGAATGAATATCAAGTGAGTACTCTCAATACACTTCATACAACAAGGATAATAGAAAAAGTACTAGTGAATTGGGGAAAACGAGCCTACAAATTCTGAAAATTTGATTTTTTTGTGTCTTTGTGAAATTAAATCAATTTTATGAGACTTCTAAGAATCAATTTCAAATTGCAAAGTCGAATGAATATCGAGTGAGTACTCTTTATACACTTCATATAACAAGGATAATAGAAAAGTACTAGTGAAATGGGGAAAACGAGCCTAAAAAATCTGAAAATCCAATTTTTTGCATCTTTGTGAAATTAAATCAATTTTATGAGACTTCTGAGAATCAATTTCACATTGCAAAGTCGAATGAATATCGAGTGAGTACTCTCTATACACTTCATATAACAAGGATAATAGAAAAGTACTAGCGAATTGGGAAAAACGAGCCTACAAATTATGAAAATTTGATTTTTTTTGAGTCTTTGTGAAATTAAATCAATTTTATGAGACTTCTGAGAATCAATTTCACATTGCAAAGTCGAATGAATAACTAGTGAGTACTCTCAATACACTTCATATGACAAGGATAATAGAAAAGTACTAGCGAATTGGGGAAAACGATCCTACAAATTTTGAAAATTTGATTTGTATTGGGGAAAACGAGCCTAGAAAAGTACTATCAATTTCACATTTCTAATTCGATCTAGAGTGAGTACTCTCTATGGAGAAGAATTAAATATCTAATTATTTAGTACTTTGAGATGAAATAATTAATTAATTGAGTCATCTAAAGATATATATATATAAATATGTTTTTACACTTAAATAATTAAATTAAGGTCCTCAATTTATTATCTTTATAATAATAATTTATAACCTAATATATATATATATATATATATATATATATATATATATATATATATATATATATATATATAATCTTTATAATTACAATTAATTATAATTATATATATTATCTTTATAATTAAAATTAATTACAATTATATATACATGGGTCCGGTAGGGTAGGGTAGGGATAGGTCGGGTAGGGTCGGGTATCCTACCCATCGGGTAATGCGTAGGGTACGGGTAGTGTACATCCATATCCTTACCCCCCCCCCCCAACCCACCCTTAGACAGTTGGGTTAATACCCTACCCGATCCATGGATCGATCAAAGCGGGTAATTACCCACATTGACCGGGTCATGTACGGGTCAGGTAGGGTGGGTCTGTCAATTTTGCCATCCCTAGCTCCACATGATATTACAGTTTAGCTCTACCCTATATGCGTAGTGCAATGGGTTAATAGGGACCCATAGCTTTTACGTACGCCCAATACATATATTAAAAATTATGTTAAGTATTTATATATATTGAATATAATATTTAATTATGAATTCAAATCTTATTATATATAAACATTAAATCATGAATCACCTCTGCCTATATAATATTCGCCATTTTATTTTGCTATTGAAATTTCGAGTTTCTATCTATAAGTGAATAAAAAAAGAAAAATATTTTAACTATGCAACATTATATATTAGTTGTCAATAATGTAGGTGTGTTAAGATTTAAAACTTTTAGGTTCTCGCTATTTTTGGTTCTTACATATACATTCCCAAACTACAAATTCTTCTGTAATAGAACTAGGGCTGGCCAGTGGGTCGGGACGGCCCGACCCCGACCCGACCCCGCGCCGGTCCCGCCACGACCCCACTTAAAATAAAATAAAAAAATAACGGGGGCGGGACTCGAACTCGGGACGGGACGATGTCTCGTCCCGCCAGACCCGAGCCCGCCCCAGGCCCGCCTGACCCGACCCCGCCCCGAGCCCGACCCCGCCCTTTTCCCCCCTTTGCAAAAATGGCCGTTGCACCAACGACCATTTTAGATTATGGCCGTTGGCCAACGGCCATTTTAGGCCCCCCCTCCCCCAACCCCCCTACCCCTTAATATTTATTTTTAACCCATAAGTTATTATATTTACACTTTAACCCAATTTTTCAACTATAAATAACTCATTTTCTCTTCATCTTTCTCACAAATCTTCCTACAATCTCTCTAATTTCTCAATATATCTCTCTACAAGTCTACATTGTTTGCTAAATATTCAATTTTATTAATTCATTTGGGAATTGGGAGTGAAGTTGACAACTAGCTTGAGGATCTTCCATTGAGCAAAGTTTCAATTTTCAACCTCTCGATTACACGTCGACGTTACGTCGGCGTTTGGTACATTCGTTCCTTCATTAAATTATTATTGTCTGTTTATTTTATATTTTTATTTAGCGCACTTAATTTTATTGTCTTTAATTATTTATTATCATAATTAAAATGGAAGGATTAAAAGGTATGTTTAAGGGTAAGGGTAAGGGTGCTTCTTCTAGTAGGGGCAACCAGGGCAAGGGTACTTATTCTAGTCATCTTATTCCTACACAGGATGATTTTGTTGATACTCAACATTTTCCTACAATACCATTAGATTTAGACCAGGAGCTATTTTCGGAACTCAAGAAGACTTTAATTTAGACGATGATCTAGATGATATACCCACTAATGTTGATGACAACACACCCACTAGTGCACCTTCAACTGAAATACCTCCTATTTCCCCTAGTATGAGACGAGGTCCAGCAAAACGACCATTAAAATCATATGCATGGACATTTTTTGATAGGGACGTAGAAAATCAAGTAGCCATATGTAAAATTTATAAAAATATTTTAAAATTTAAAACCGGAAAAGGTCACGGTGGGACGGGGGTTTAATTAGACACGTAGTAAGTGCTCATCCGGCTAGGTATGCCCAATACCAGGCTTTAAAACCGGGTGCGCAAACGCCCGCTCCATCGGTACAAGGTTCACATATCGATATCGTCCCCGATCAAGTACAAGGTCAAATTAACCCTATGACGGGGGGGGAATTGTAGGCTCTAAATACAATAAACATAGAGATAGGGAAGCAATATCAAAATTAGTTTTGTGGAGGGTTTGCCTTTTTCATTTCCTTCATCTCCCGGTTTTATTCATTACATTAGAGATATATATAATCCCGCTTTTAACGGTTTTCTAGATCAACCGTTAACGAGAGATGTATTTAAATTCGCGCATGAATATCAACAATATTTACGTTTTTCATTATATCATTTTAATGGCAAAATATCTATCACGTCTGATATCGGTCGTAGTACTAACGGCCATGATTATTTAATTGTAACTTGTCATTGGATAGATTATAAATGGTCTATGCAAAAACGTATTTTAGCGTATAGATATATAGATGATAGGCACACCGGTACTTTTATTGCGTAAAAATTATCAAGTGTGCGATTATTACGGAATTACCGATAAAATTATGACTATTACATTAGATAACGCTTCTAATAACAATTACGCAATTACAATGTTAAAAAATAGTTTAACTCCATCTTTTACAGACCATTTTCATATAAAATGCGCGTGCCATATATATAACTTAATTGTAAAGGATGGTCTATCACTTTTTGAAGACATTCTTAGTAAAATACAATTTTCTATAAACTTTATTTTTAAAAGTAATAAAGTACAACGTAGAAAAGAATATAAAAAAACTTGACACGATTGTGGACTACCTTATAGAAGAATTCCACAAGAAGTATCCACTAGGTGGAATTCTTTATACGAGCAACTACTTGTTGCTTATGACTATAAATTACCTATAACTTTATTTTTTAACTCTCATAATAAAAAGCCAAATTTGATATGATTTTAGATAGTGATTGGGTAAAAATTTCCGAACTTATTGTATTTTTAGAGAAATTTTTTCAAGCAACAAAAGAATTTTCCGGTATATATTATCCTACTATTTCAACTATGTTATTTTATATAACTCTAATATTTTTATTACTTAGTGAATATATGGAAAAACCAACTTTTATAAGGCAAACTATTAAAAAAATGTTTGTCAAAATAAAAAAATATTTTATTCCTATTCCCTCTATTTATATTATTGGTTCGTATTAAATCCTACTATTAAAATAGACGGTACTAAATCACTAATTGAAACTATTTACGATTGTATAGAAGTACTACCACCTCCAAGTCCCAAAAATCTAAATCACCCACCATCTATTGAACAAACTAAAGAAGAAGCGGTGTCTAGCGTAGAACACCAATGCAAAAATATATATAGATTTTATCAACAAGAAAATGCTAGTAACTTACCGGCTTCCATACCATCTTCTTCATCTTCAACACAACCTTACAAAAGACATGTTGTTTCGCGCTAGTATTGAAAGCTTCGTAAATAGAATGTGCGGCCGTACCTCTACTACTAACCAAATTAGCGAGTTGGATATTTTTGTTTTTGGGGTTCTCGTACCGTATCAAGAAGTTATCAATGAAGATGGACATGAAGACTTGGTGAAATACTTGGAGGGGGAATGAGAAGACCTTTCCGACACTTTCATTGATGGCCCGAGATGTTTTGAACATTCAAGCGTCA
Organism: Anisodus tanguticus; assembly: GCA_034509755.1. NCBI lineage: Eukaryota > Viridiplantae > Streptophyta > Magnoliopsida > Solanales > Solanaceae > Anisodus > Anisodus tanguticus. Next base: position 33,202,063 of record CM067557.1, on the reverse strand, counting down.
TCAATCGCGTCGAAAGCGCTTTTTCTCACGGCAGATATCAAATAGGAGACCACAGACACTCATTAGCCGGAGCGGCTTCAAAATTGCGTATTATTCGAGAGATTGGATACGAGCGGAGCGGAGAAGGTGCGGTCAACCGGAGATCAACGAAGAAGAAGATGAAAACTACAACGAAATCTTAACCGAAGGTAGTGGAAGCGACGTGGATCAATTTGACCAACAAATACCAATTCCAACCGAAGAACCACGGAAATCATCAAGCAATTAGAACAGTTTTTTTGAGAATGTAATTTTTTTAATTGCAATTTTATTATGTAATTTGCAACTTTTGGACAACACCACAAAGTTGCAATTTAGATTTTAGACAATTGTATTTGTATTACAAAAAAATCATATGTCTATTAAATAATATAAGAGGCACAAAAACAAATTTTGAGATGTTTTTATTACACTATCTTGTTTTGTTTATTGAGTTTTTTTTATACATATGTTATTTAAAAAAATAAAAAAAGGAAAACCCGACCGTACCCCGCCCCGAGCCCGAGCCCGCCCCGATACCGACGGGATCGGGATCGGACGGATCGGGCAGGTCCCGCCGGACCCGACCCCCGCTAGGACCGCGACCCGACCCCCCGGCTCGTCTCGTCCCGACCCCGACCCCGACCCCGACCCCGCCAGACCCGGCCCGCCAGATCCGAGCTCGGCCCACTGGCCACCCTTAAATAGAACTCAAAACAAAATCCAAAAACCCCTTCAATTGAGTATCGTATTTGTTTTTTTTTTTTTTTTTTGCAATTATATGCATTATTTCATTTTTCAAAAAATATTTTTAGACAGTTTCACCTACTATACTATCGTCCTGTCGACAATTCCATTGAAAGAATTAGTGTATCCGATCCCCAAGGACCTTTTTGGCTATCCTGTCTCGAGCTGTGAGCTATCATAGTAACGATCATATATTCACACCTTGGGTGTCCGTGTCCATTAGTCAATAGTTTGCACTTTGCATAGCTAAACTAATTTCTTCTTTCAAACCTAGCTCTCTCAAATTAAAAGAAGATACTCTCCCGAAAATATTTTATGTTATTAAATTAACCTTATTAATTATACTTTGAAAAATTAAATTTGACTTTTAGTATTCTATGTACTCTCTTCGTCTCAAATTATTTATCGTAGTTATTAAAAATAGTTATATCAAATTATTTATAGTTTTAAAAGTTTAAGACATAATTAATTATGTTATCTCTATCTCACCCTTTACAGAATTTTGTTATTAATGAATATTACACATAGAGTAAACATTTAGTGAAAAGAAGTTATAACTTAAACATAAATAAAGGTAAAGTAAATCAAATGCCCCTCTTAATTAATATTAATATTTCTTAAGGGGTGTGTAAAACAAACTAGTTTTTCTTTAAAACCTAGCTCTCTTAAATTAAAAGAAGATATTCTCCCCATAAGAAAATAATTATTGAAAATTTATTTTATTAGTTTAGTAATTAAGCTTTGAAAATATAAATTTGACTAGTAGTGTTTTATGTAGTTATTTAATACAATAAGGTAATTTTAGAAGAAAATATTCAATCTCCCTTACTTTGCTAAAATAAATAAGTAAAAAGATAATCTATTTTTAGTATCAAAGACAGTAAAAAAGAACGGAGGTTGTAGCAAACAAAGATGGTGACCGTTTTATGAACACGGTAATTACCACGGAGAAATGTCGTCGAATATGACTTTGAAAAAGAAAAAGTTTGTGATAGAAAACGGTTTGACTTTAATGAGCTTTATGCCATGGAAATCTAAATTTCTCGAATTAATGAATACTGACTATTAGATCGTTATAAAAAAAATATACTGTTACTTTAATTTAGAGTGTTGATATTGAAAGTTTTGATGTTAAAGTGGTAAACTGCATTTCATGTGCATTCTTTGGTTATAGTTGTTAGAAATGAGAATAGGTGAATTTTTATATTTTGATTTACTCATTAAAAAAATACTTAATAATATTAATCAAGAGAATTATCTGATTAAATCGCTCTGTATCTCCTTAATATAAATTAAGAAGTGAGTATTGAAAGACCTTTTTAATAAATTTATTCAGATAATTTATTAGACAATAATAATTTAGAGAAAAATTAATACAGACCCATCACAAAATAAGTTGTCATTTTATTATAAAAGAAAATAACAGTCGTTTTAAGAATTCAAGACAAAAACTAATATTTTTTCCAATTATATCCTTATATTGAATTAATAGTATTTAATTCTTAAGAAATATTTAATAGTCAAAATAGATAATTTAATAAACTATATATTGCACTTATTAATTTTTTAATGAACGTGAAATAAATTAAAACGACACTTATTTTTTGAGATGGACGATTATCTTTTAAAAATTATACACAAGAAATCACTGTTGTTAACCTCCGGGGGCACAAGGAGACTGGGTAAGTGGTAAGGTGATTGGGGTACAACCACTCCGACGTCGCAGGTTCGAATCAGTGTGGTGACAGTCTTTGTTGAAATATTGCAAGGGTTGTTGCTGGGTTCGTGTCCCGTTGGTCCTCTTCTTTGCAGGACTGTCACTCGCGCATATCCTCGATTTACATTCTACCTGGCCAAGAGAACTCCGATACAGGTGGGGGAATTTCGTGTTCGGGACTTTCCCCTTCTCAAAGAAATCACTGTTGTTAAATCGAATTTAAAAGTTAAAAAAATCAAGTGGACCGGAGGGTGTAATGTTGATGCAAGGACTTAATTAGAAGCTTTTATGGAGTGTTGAAGGACCTCCGCCAGGAAGTAGCTAAAGTCAAACGCACGAAGACGACTCACTGATCGAGACAAGAAAGACATCATTTCAGCCAACAGCTACCTCTACGTTGCCTCAGAAAAACTTGAATACCCACCCCTGTCTATCAATTATTCATTCCATAACTATAAAAATATAAAAAAATCACTATCAACATTGCAATCCCAGTAGGAAATAGTAGTAATATCTAGCCCTAGCCGCAATAATAATTGACAAGAAAAGATAGCTCGTGGTCGTGGATTACAATATTGTGAGATTATTAATAAGTTTTCAACAACTTTGGTACTTTATGTCGTCAATAAATTCCATCTTTCTCATTGGCAATACTGAAATTGCATATAAATCCAAAAGGCAAGCAGTCAAAGTGTTTATAAACAAGTAGAGTAAGCCCTAGGTGGACGGTTGTGTTGTGTTGTGTTGTGTTGTGAAGGAGAAATTAAAAGGGTATAGAGAGACCACAGACAGAATCCCAATGCAAATGTCTAAATCCTCTCACCGCTATATGCTTGGATCATCTACTTAGCACCGGTAAGTGCTTTTATTAAGGATCTCAACACGATGAAGAAAAATCAATGAGAATTTATTTCATTTATCATGGCAAAGGCTTTTCCTCTGAATGTTGAGAACTGGGCTGATATTACCGGTGCAAACATCGTTGGCGGCAGCAGTGGTGAGAAGGTGAAGGAGATCAATAACGTGTACCGTCAAGGTCTCCTCCACGGTGACAACGGCAAAATGGTGAGAAAGAGGGCGGCCTCCGACGTGGAGATCCAGACCGGTCCCGGCGAAGAACATAGGTATCTACGCCGGACTGGTACAATAGCTGGGACCCAGCTTGGTGATTTAAGGGTTTGTGGTACTAGTAATTTTGGTCACAATATCAACAGTATCCCAACGACCCAGGTCGTCTCCAACTACTCCACGATGCAAATGTTGACGTCAAAAGGGACTGATTACACCGGCTTTTCTAATTCTATCCCAAACCTAACCAATTACACAGACGCCATAACATCATCCCAAACCCAGAACAACAATCAACCCCCATCTGTTTGTGTTTTCTCCGGTTTGCCCCTCTTTCCTCCGGATAGAAACCGCCAAAACAGCGGTTTACTACTCCAGCAACCTGCAACCGCTGCAGCAGCACCCCTTACAGCCGGAAGAATCGAATCCATGGAGGACAACACGTCGGCAGTGGCATGGATTGACGGTATTATAAAGGATTTAATCAACAGCTCAGCTCAAGTTTCCATACCACAACTCATCCAGAATGTGAGGGAGATAATCCACCCTTGCAATCCATATCTCGCGTCCCTCTTGGAGTACAGGCTTCGCTCTCTCACTAGTAATAATAATCCTGGTGCTGATCAAAATGAACCCATGGACTGCTGGAGAAGAAAAGAACCGCTGCCACAGCTTGCGAGTTTACAACAGGCCCAAAACAATGCTAATTTATTGCAGCAGAATATTTTATCACTTCCGTATTCCTCAAATAATCAATACTTAAACTGGGAAATAGCTTTGCCAACCAGCCACAACGCTCCGGTGGAGCCCTCGCTGAACCAGCACCAGCAACTTGGCGGCAATAATCCCACTGCAACAGATTTTTCTTTTGTTACGCCTCTAATTCTTTCTACTCAAGTGCAGCAACAACAACAGGAAGAATCTCCTCATTCTCAGCAACAGGCCGCGGTAGACTTAGAGCAACAGAAGCAGCAGCAATTTTCTAATTCTCTATCTCCGGCGTCGGTGGCTGACAGTAGTGCGAAAACAAAAACTACACCCGCTCCGGTCCCGGTCAACACATACAGAGAGAAAAAGGAAGAAGAGCGACAACAGAAGAGGGATGAAGAAGGATTGCACCTTTTGACCTTGCTATTACAATGTGCGGAAGCCGTATCCGCTGATAATTTGGAGGAAGCAAATAAAATGCTATTAGAAGTGTCCGAACTCTCAACTCCCTTTGGCACATCTGCACAGCGTGTCGCTGCGTATTTCTCAGAAGCCATGTCAGCTAGGCTGTTGAATTCATGCTTAGGAATATACGCAGCGCTGCCAATGACCAGCGTCCCCGTGCTTTACACCCAGAAGATGGCGTCCGCCTTCCAGGTGTTTAATGGGATCAGTCCCTTCATAAAATTCTCTCATTTCACTGCCAATCAAGCTATACAAGAAGCCTTCGAGAGGGAAGACCGGGTGCACATTATAGACCTTGATATAATGCAAGGTCTACAATGGCCCGGTCTTTTCCACATCTTGGCTTCCAGGCCCGGTGGGCCTCCTTTCGTTCGCCTCACCGGGCTTGGAACATCCATGGATGCTGTCGAGGCTACCGGCAAGCGATTGTCGGATTTTGCTGAGAGATTAGACCTTCCTTTTGAGTTTTTACCTGTTGCTGATAAAGTGGGGAACTTGGATCCTGAGAAATTGAATGTGAGCAAAAGAGAAGCCGTCGCGGTTCATTGGTTGCAACATTCCCTTTACGATGTCACTGGCAGCGACTCTAATACCCTCTCCCTCTTGCAAAGGTACTACTCGTTGACACCTTTTTTCCTGTTAAAAAAAAAGTGAAAACTTCTAATTTAGGAACTTTTTGACTTTAAATTTTTTGTTTCATACATATGCTTTTGTAGTTATGGAAATGCTTCAACATATTTGAACCCACAAATTACAAAAATGTTTTTGTTATATTCTCAGTCGAACACAATCATATAAAATGAAATTGAAGAAATATACTTGTATCATTAATGCCTTCAATTATCATTTGCCTAATTCAATTTAACATTGGAGTAATATAACACTACAGAATTCATAGTGTCAGTACTACTATCCTTAGGGCTCATTTGATACTCGGAATAAGGTGGAATATATCGGGATTAAATTTAGGATAATTTTAATATCTTGTTTGATTGAATGTATAAAAATTATCTCAAACTTAATCTTGAATATTCCATCTTATACCATCAATCTTGCTATTATTTTATCTCACCTCCCAAGTGGGATAAATTAGTCCAAGGCTTATTATCCCGAATTATAATCTCGGGATAATTTAGTCCCCAACCCCACTGTGTGAGATACTAATGCCAAGCAGACTATGATATGTAATGAACATATGGGATGGAGACTTGATATGAGCAAATTACAATGTGATATTTCTAAGGTAGTTTGAAATTATTTAGTACTAATAAAAGACCTACATACGAAATCAAATGCTAACTCTAATGTTTAATCGTTTTTAAATTATTAGGATTTAGGAGAAATTAAATATTTTGTCATGAAAGGAACTTTAAGTTGTTCTTTTTATTCCGCATAAGTGATTTAAAGTTTTATCTGTTTCTTCTTTTCTTAATTTTATTGTTAATACTTGAATATAAAGATTATGAATTTTAAAGAAAAGCTATACTAATTTATTATACTAGATTATCTACACTTGAATGAGGAGCTGCTCAACGTTTTTGGTGGCCTGAAGTCAAATCTTGATGAGGCCCTAACTTCTTTTTTTAAAATTTTATATATTTTTATTATGAAGTCTATTTTTCTAATCGGTGCAATCAACATTAGTAACAAATACAATAGTTTTTCTTTCCTTTCTTAGTTAAATTATATCTTTTTACTTTTAAATACTACTCATTCCGTCTCAATTTATGTGATATTTTTCACTTTTCGAGAATCAATTTGACTAAATTTTAAAGCTAAATTGGATTAGATTAACTCAATAATTTAAGATTAAAATTTATATATTTGAAAATTACATGAAAAGTGCACTAAGTTACTACTTTTTATTCATATTTATTTGGAGAAAATACATCATAAAATGTTGATCAAAATTCATGCCATTGAATTTTGGAAAGTGAAAAATATCACATATATTAGAATAATTTTTTTAAAATTTTGGGGCCTAAAATCATTGCTTTGGGTGGCTTGCCCTTCAGCCGCTCAGACTTGAATCAAAGAACCAACATGCAGCTTAACGTAAGGAAAAAAGAATCTCTCTGATGATAAAAAGGCCAATCACTTTTAGCAACAAAAGCTGTCTCTCGTGATTGTGCATTTCTATGATTCTAGCCTTCGAGCCTAGTTAATTTTACGTGAATTCTCTTCTTTTAAGAATAAATTAAACATGTAAAGATTCTGGGCAGCACGCCCCAAAAGACTAGAAAAACGATAGAGAGAGGAAATCTATTTACCATTGGGGGTGAATCTTTGATAGTATGTAAATAGAGACAAATCCAAGATTATAATTTGATCGGAATCAACTTTTAAGTTTTTATAATAGAACTTAAAATTTTTGAATTATGAGTTTGAAATCTAATATTTGTTAAAATTTAATGTTTTTTCATTTATATATTTCTTGGTACACTGAAAAGACAAAAAGAGTATAGTCTTTCAAAAGCAACTCCACATAAGTCTATCGGGTGAATGAAGAAACATATTAGATCTTCATCGTGATTGTGCCCTTCATTTTGTCATAAAGCCGGCACATTGATTCGCCTCACTTCAAATATGTTTAATAAAGGTCTTGCTTAATACCTTAATGATTTTTCATATTTATTTATATATAATGTAGTTGGTGCTCTCGTATATAGAGAATGCTTTTAGCTCTTTTGTATGTGAACACATCACTTGTGCACATATGTATGAATAAGTGGATTTGGTTTAATCTTCTGTTTCACTTCAGGTTGGCTCCGAAGGTGGTGACGGTTGTGGAACAGGATCTGAGCCACGCGGGTTCATTCCTGGGAAGGTTCGTGGAAGCAATTCATTACTACTCGGCTCTATTTGACTCGCTGGGCGCGTGCTACGGGGAGGAGAGCGAGGAAAGACACGTCGTGGAGCAACAACTATTGTCAAAGGAGATACGGAACGTGCTAGCCGTTGGAGGTCCATCAAGGAGCGGCGAGGTGAAGTTCAATAACTGGAGAGAAAAGCTTCAACAGTCCGGCTATAGATGCTTATCGCTTGCAGGTAATGCTGCTGCGCAAGCTACTCTTTTGCTCGGAATGTTCCCGTCTCATGGGTACACTTTGGTTGAGGATAATGGAACTCTCAAGCTTGGGTGGAAAGATCTATGCTTGTTTACTGCTTCTGCATGGAGGCCTAATTCCTTGCATGCTGCACCCGGTTCTCGTCATTTCTCTCGTCCTAATATGGATTAGAATGCCTCAATACAGTCAAGTAAGTGAATTTTTAATATCGAATGGTTAAAAAAAAACGGGAATGTGCAGTCGGAAAATGTGTCTTTCCTCCTCCAACTTGTGACGATGGAGTTGCCGGTGACATATTTCTTCCCTTCATTTGCCAGTGTAGTTTACAACTCATCTTTTGATCATGTCATGTATCTATACATCGCAGAGGTGCGGTTTGTTAACTCATTTTTTGTTCAGTAATCATTAGTTATGTTGCTTTTATTTTTCTCAAATTTATTGTTCCATTTTTACTCTCTTAAGTTGAATTTAAAGATATATTGGAAAGGGAAAAATCGTATTTTTAATTAACCAGCTACCAAACTACCCCTTAATGATTAAAAAGTTCTAACTTTGGTCTCATAATATGAAATTTATATAGAATTCATGTATCTCTCATCTCCAATTGATTTAAAGTTGGCGCATTGATTGAATATCTAGTTAATTATGTAGATTTAACCTTTAATTAGTAGTAGTTTAATTCTGTTCTTTTGATCGATCCACTAATAATTTTGTACAAAACCAGTGGAGTTTTAATTGTTAAAGCATATGAATGTTCATTCCTTATGCTAAGATAAGTTATCCTATACTTATATTTCTTAAGTTAAAAGTTTATTAAAATTGTAGGAACTTGTCAGCCAGAGGACTATAAGTGCACAGTTAAATCAATCAAAGGTTAGATGTACTTGGCTAGATATAAGTTAAAATTGCATTCAATAACGATTGCTGGAAAAGCATAATTATCCATTTCTTCCAAATCATCTAGTTGTTGCATAAAGTGACCGCACCTCCACTTGCACAAAGCATATGTTCATTATTTTCAGATTAGATGACTAACAATTGCAGGCTTTGCACCATGCATTGTCTTAATAATGGAATTCATGATTTTTGTAGAATTGAATTCTCCATCGTTGAAACATGAAATATAGAGTAAGATGCCCCAGAAGATTCTCATTTACATGTTATTTATTACTCACATAATAAATTATTAGAAGTAAGAAAAGGAATTTGAAGGTAGGAGTAGTATCATTTAAGAAATTAAAATATTGATAGATTATTCAGTAACTTCCTTTCTCAAAATTTTATTTCTCGACGGAAAATATCTTTATTACTTAAAACTTTGAAGAATTCATCTACAGCCTACCCATACTATTATGATTCTTGTATCAGATTGGATGGCGTTCTCAATTTAGCTTATTAGGATTAATTTACTTCTGTTAATTGTTAAACTGTCACATTATTTTCTTAAATATAATCGATTTATACTTTATTTAATTTTATAAGATACAACAACATACGCAATATAATTCCACAAGTGGATTTGGGGAGGGTAGAGTGTACGCATACCTTACCCCTCTACCTTGAAGGTAGAGATGTTGTTTCCGAGATATGAACCCTCGGCTCAAGGTAAAGCAAAACAAAACAAAAAAAAGAAGGAAAAAGGAACAGTAACTAAAACAAAACAATACGATAAGCAAATAACAAAAGATAGTAGATAGTAACAGAAATCAAAGGATAAGAAACTACAAGAGAAATTCTACGCCTACTAGTAAGAAAAGAAAAGAAAAAGCGAGATAATGCTCTATTACCTACTAATCTTTTACCCTAATTCGTGTCCTCCACAACCTCATTTTTTGAACATTAGAGTTCTTGACTGGTCAACACTCCACCACATACAATATAGTTGATCTAACCACCACTCTGTAGAACTTACCTTTGAGTTTTGGCGGCACCTTATCACACAAAACTCCAGATACAAGCCTCCATTTCATCACTCCGCACCAATACGATGCGTGACATCCTTATCAATCTTTCTGTTTCCTTAGATAATATACCTAAGATACTTAATATTTCCTTAATTTTATAAGATGTTTATTGAATAATCAAAATGTGGACTTCTAAATCTTGAAAGACCTAGAAGAGAGCATGTTCACACTCAATTAGACTTCCGACTGTTTGGAAAGCCACCCATTGAATTGGAATTGAGTGTAATTTGGTTTAATTACACAGTTTGATAGACCAAGTAATTACATGGTCAACATGTAATTAGGTATAATTGGAAGAAGGTAATTACACTCTCCAATTCTCAAGGGGGGCTGAGAATTGAGTGTATTACATCATGTAATTACAAGTTACTTTTTAATTTCTTTTCTTTTTCTTTTTCTTTTAAATTCTTTTCTTTTTTATTTCTTTTTTATTTTTACATTTTAAATTGATTTTTTATTTTATTTTTTTAGATTTTAAATTGATTTTTTTTTACATTTTAAATTATCTTTATTTGTAAAATATTTTTTTATATTGTTATCTTTCATTTTCTTTCTTCTCATTTCCCAACCTTTACTTCTTGTGATTCCATGTAATTGCTCTTATTATATTTTTTTTCATTTAGCATAACTACGTTATTATTTTAGATTTTGAAATTACACTTTCTAATATTAGAAAGGATGAGGCATTAACAAATTCGGTAGAGTTTTCTCTGTACCGGGAGCAATCCATAAATACAAACCTGTCAGCACTCAGTCACAACTTACTGAGTCCAAAAGAACATCAAAACCCCAAATCATTGGCTTTCGCAAAAACTTTATATGTTCCAAGCCATTACTTTACTAACACAAGCAAAAACAAGATTTACAAGCCCGACTTAAGGAGCAAAACTCTATGACTTGGAGAAGTAATATATTACTGTAGTAAAAAAAAACGGCCCACGCGAAGCTAGTGCGGGGCTTAATGGATCAGTTGTCAGCTCTGTCTAACACTCTGTCTGAGTCAAAATATCGCCCTTAGCTAAATTATCTATAGGAAAATAAAAACAAAGGGAATCAGGGTCAATCACGCCGACTAAGTGAGTAATAATATCAACCATAGTGTTTTATTTGGGACAAGCATACATAATCAAAAACATCTTATTTCAATCAATATACAATTCATGTATGAAACTGAGTTCAAGTTGGTTAAATAATCACATCTTTATGAATGTAGAGGACACTAAGCCAGAATTAAGTATACTTTCTGACACTATGAATTTTCCATAGCCGTCTAACTATCCCGTCAGCTAGGTTCCCTTCTAGAGGGTCTTTGGGTTGGAAATTTACTAATGTGGAATTAAGTTTATCCCATTATTTATGACTCGAACGATTGGGGCCCCGCACGTCGGAAATATCATTTCCACACACGTGCAATCTTAGTGCCAAGTATCGTAAATTTCGTTAATGAAAGAGATATTGGTACGTAAGTGAAATGTTTGAGACATAGAATGATGGACGGTTATTGGCTAAATAACAAGTGTTCCACGTTGGTAAATGAAAGAAGGATTGTGCGAAATGTAAGATGGTACGGGTCGAACCGCGGAGCCAAGAAGGGTCGCGGCGCCGACCGGACTAGGCCACGGCGTCGGAGCGCTGCGGCACCCCCCTAGCAGGTGGTGTTGGGAGACTATTGTCCACACTTCCGTAAAGCCTATATACGGGGCAATCTTATCTTCAAGACAGAGAGCCATCTTTCGATTCAGCCGGTGGTGTTGTGATTATCTAATTGGTTGCTAAGTGTTTCAGGTGTGAACTAGAATCTCAAAGGACTCTAACCATTCGGATTCTCAACGGATCTACAAGCCACAAGTGTAGCAAGTTCATGTTCTTGTATTTCCGAATACAAGATCCATATTTAAAGTTCCAATTCAAGATCAAGATATTGACAACTTGTTGTTGTAATTTTTGTTGTTTATCCTTTCGGTCACTGTAATAGTTATTTACTATTCCCGTACGTTCTTTACATATCCAACAATTTTAAGACAAGATTTGTATTAGTGCTCGAAAGATGTGTGCCAGCAGATGTGGTCCCAAATCTGGTTGTGGTTTTCTTCTTGAAAACAGTTATGTTGATAGTTTAAACACTGTCTCTGTCAACAACCGTGCTTTCAAATCTGCTCCTAGTTTTAGTTCTCTCTTTGACGACAGTTACAAAACTGTTTCCATTGAAGGTGGGATCTCTGGATCTGATGCTGAGCTTCAAGATACTACTGATAGTCATGCTAGTACGACTAAAGATCAAGGATGAGTTGGTGTCACCGCTCCCGAGAGTGGTGGAAACAAGAGCCCACGAGAGGCGGGGATGTCAACTGGGACAAGAGGAGAAGGCTGAAGATGATGTTCTATCATGTAGCTAAAGGCCTATATCTGTCCCAGACAAAGGATCCGAATTATAGTAAGGAGGATAAGGACACTCAGTCTAACTGAAGTGGGCCATAATCCAAAAGGTCTAAGTTAATAATCCTTCCTTATCTATAATGTGTTTAGTTAATATCTGAATAAAAGTGTGTAAAACAAGGCTGGAAATATGAAAGTGTTTTCATTAAAAACTTATATTTCCTACACTCTAAAATCAGATATTGAACCTTCTTCCTTCCCGTATAATGATTGGACTATTGTAAACAAAACTTAAAAGATCCGTTCTTTTTCGCGCCACAACCATCTCCTTTTTATAGGTTCTACGGACCGATGCCTGCTACTTCATCTGGGAGAAAAGAATCATAGATATGCCGGTCATTAGAAGGAAGAACCGCCATAAAAAGATTCCTCGTGTATCATCTGTAGCAAAACTATGAACGGGAGCTAGCAATCCGGACCGTATTGAAAAGGTTCCTGAGACACAGCATGGAAAAGTAACAATATTCAGGGTTCGGAGGAGAATTGGCCATTCATTCTCCCAATCAAAAGGGAAGAAGGATTAAGATTTCTTTGACTTTTAGGAAAATTTTAGGAAAACAGAACTCAAAGTGCAAGTACAATAAAAAAGCAGTAATTATTACAAGTGTGTAAAGTATGTTTTCACATACGAAGGATAGAGATCCATTGACTATGCGAAAACTGTTACCATTCTTAAGTAAGCGCCAGGAATTGTCTGGTCACCAATCTCAAAGGAAGAAGACTAAAAGCTAATGGCTTTTCTTAAGACATTGAACCTGTCACACTATTTGATAGAAGATCCTTCATTTGATAGGATGATATTGGACACTCAGTCGTACAAAGCCTACAGGCGACTGGAGTGGGCCAGAATTCAGTTGATAGAAACGAAGTTGGACACTCAGTCGCACAAAGCCTACGGGCGACTGGAGTGGGCCAAAATTTCCAGGTCTTAAATGATCTGAAGGCCAGAAGAAAGGCAAAAAAATAATGGACACCTAGTGAGGTGGGCCAGAGTTCCAGGTCTTAATTGATCTGAAGGCCAAAAGAAAGGCAAAAAAGAAATTGGACACTCAGTCTGCCAAAACAACTGGAGTGGGCCAGAGTATCCAGATCACATATGATCCGGTTACGCCCTAACCACAGGCAAGAGGTTGTTCATGTGAAGCAACGCTACCTCTAAAGTAGAAGGGGTTGGACAGGTTGTCCTCAATAGGACTTCAGGGAATGGGATCACTCTAAAATGAGGTGATACATGTCCCAAACTTGGTTTAAGGGACGTTGTTGGTCAAGCTGGTTTGAGACTAGTCCAACATGTATGTAATAACTAAGAATGATACAGTATGTGTGTAGCTAAATGAATGATATATTTGTAATCTAACGAAAGTCATAGATTAAGACACGTTAAATAGAAAGTCATTCAAAAGCTAACGAAGTTTAGATTGTTGCCTTCTGTCGACATAAACCCTCAAAATGAATGTGAGGTAGGCGAAGAGGCAAAATCACCTTTCCATTTTGTCAAAGGAATAACGAAAGAAGCATCGCTCCTCTAGAACTTAGTGACACCTACATAGGTGATTTGAAGTTTATACAAAATAGAGGGGGGAGACAAGTACTTTGTGACCTTCATTGATGATGGTACAACGTATTGCATATTTTGTTTGTTGAAAAGCAAAGATGAAGTTAAAGCGGATAAGCGCTACAAAGCAGAAGTTGAAAATCAACTAAGCCTACAGATTGAGGAATTCGTAGTGATAGAGGGGGAGAATGTGAAGCATCGTTCATCAAACGACTGCTTATTACTCACCTCAGTCTAACGGTTTTAGCCTAGCGCAAAGCCGTACGCCCAAAATATGTGGGGCAAGGCGATCCTTACCGCTAATGTGATTCTCAATAGAACTATGCATAAGAATAAGGATAACCCTCCGTGTGAAACATGGAAAGGATCCCAACTACAAATGTTATGTTATGGGGTGGCTTGGTAGAGGTTGGAATACCGAAACAGGTCAAGTTGGACCTAAGACTGTAAATTGCATATCCACTGGATCTGCAAATAACAGTAGTGCTTATCGCTTCTTGATGTCAAAGAATGTTGAATTCTTTGAAGATAACTTTCCTTGAGAAGGAAAAAGAAATAATTGCTTTAGGTTAACAAGAACCCGTGAGTGCCTGTTTATCCGGAACCAGACGTTCCTGATCTACATGACTCGGAAGCTGCTGACTATCCGGAACTTAAAGTTCCAAATCTACAGAACTCAGGGATTCTAGATGTTGAACCGAGACGGAGCAAAGAGGGGACAAAGACTTGATCTAGGCCTTCTAGCTTGTATGGTTGAGAATGAACCATGGACAATTAACAAAGAATTGTCATCTCCAGAAGCGCTTCTTTGGAAAGAAGTTACAGAGAGAAATAGATTCCATCAGATAGAACCATACTTGTGTAATGGTTGACCTTCCTCCGGGAAAAGAACATTTGGGTTGTAAAAGTGGATACTCAAAAGTGAGTACAAATTAGATGGATCTACTGACGAGTATAAGGTCTCGGCTACGTGGACATGTGCTCTCCTGTGAATAGCTTAACATCCAGGGCCATTGCAGTCTTGCGTGTCATGGATGTTGAGACAGCCTTCCTAACCGGAGAGTTGGAAGGGGAGGATCAAAGTTGGTTTGTTGGACTGTTGAGTTTCTTCCTGAACTTTCATTTTGGTCCTGAAAGTTTCAGATAAAACAAAAATAATGAATTTGACAATCGAAACATTGACTCTGAAGTTAGAAAACCAACAGTTGAAAATCCAGTAGTCTGAAAGTGGAAGTCATATTGAAACAAAAGTCTCGATATGAAAGATATGGGTATCACATATGACATATTAGGAATTGAGATTTCTAAGACATCTAACGGACTGGTCTAACTCCAAACTCAGTTGTGAGATAGTTGACAGTCTCGTTGAAGCCACCAATAGATATGAATCATATAAATGATTGGAATCATGGTGCACCCGTATACCAGGAGCGATATGCGCAGGTCACATGTAGTTCAATATATTGTACACACAACAATCGACCTGGTATCGGCCTACAAAGCAGATCAGTTGAACTAAGGTTCACTCGTGATTCTGGAAATGATCGATAGAAGGCGTTAAGTCGGATATGACGATATATGAAATATTCGATTATCTACGGATTATGGTATTCTGTAGACCTGTCCAAAGGTCGGGTCAGACCGGGTCGGATGACTATTTTTTTTCTGTTTGTCCGACCCTGGCCCGACCTTAACCCTATATTTTTTTAAAATTTTTGATCCTAGACCTGACCCTTCGGGGACCCTACGGGTCATGGGTTGGCCCTGACCCGTCGGAATTTTTTGGCGGGCGTCGGGTCGGGTTGAGGACTTTTTTATTTTTAAAAAAAAAATTGAATTTTCAAAATTGAAATTGGCATTCACCCCTACATTACCACAAAATTTTGACGTTGAAATGTATTTTATATCGTGAGATCTGACTAAAGAAAAAGAAAATTAGAAATCGATTTGGAAAAAAACACAAATTGATTGGGAAAACGGACGTTTTTCTAAAAATTGGCTACGCCAAACCGCCTTATGGCTGTTTGACCGGCCTTGTCTCGAAAAAATACGCAAAATTAAAAAAAATCGGGTAAAACGGACATGCGAGCGCAAAGCTATGACCATTTAAAGTTTCACCAATTTACAACTACTTTCTCTCCCTACATTATACTTCCGTGATATTAACAAAATGACTAATAATATAAATATATAATTAATAATCAGCTACCGTTTTTATCTTATTTTATGTCGAGCTCAATGTAGATTAGAGGAATACATATATTATAAAACACATGCATTATATCACTTATTAATGACAAAAATATATATAAGTACAAAATAAATATTAATGAAGGAAAAATAATACAAATTATATTAAAAAAATATGCGGGTCGGGTCGGACCGAGTAAAATTTTCTGACCCTGGCCCGACCCTGACCCTAATCGGGTCCCCGCTTTTTCGGTCGAGTGGCTCGCGGGTCAACTATAAGCTGACCCTGGCCCTGGTTTTTTCAGGTCGGGTCGGGTCGGGCCGGGCGTGTCCCCGACCCGGTGGACAGGTCTAGTATTCTGGATGTCCAGCGGTTCTGGGAGAACACAGTGATGCAAATTGGACATCACATATGAAGAACACCAAAGCCACAAGTAAATGTGTATATTAGATCTTGGAAAATCCTCTAAGCAAACTTGCATTGGCCGATTCATGATGGAATCGGAATTTATCGCCTTAAACAAAGCATGAAAGAAGTTTTAACTTCACGACTCCTTAGAGGATGTCCCTTATTGAAAAAAGTCCGTGCCTTCAACAGTTATACACTGTGTCTAGACGGTCGGCTTTAGGAAGGGCACGGATGACAGCGTCTGGATATATCTGTCGGATCTGTCGGAGACATAAGACTGTATGGCAGTTGATCACCACAGGTGTCACTTCCTTGATTACTAATCAAAGGATATAGCGGATCCTTTAACTAAGGGACTACACGAAGATCAAGAGTTCTGTCTGTCTAGGGGAATGGGCTTAAAACCCAAATAATACGAACCTTTGCGGTGGTAACCCAACCATACTGACTGGAGATCCCAAGAATTTGGTTCAATGGGAAAACTAAGCTGCAAAATGTTCAGTTGAGCGCTTTGGTGGAAGCAAGAGCACTTCAGATGATGATTTCTGTAAAGAAACATGAATCCAAAGTCGTTCCCGTGATAGACATTAAAGTGCTACCTGCATGGTGGGTAAATGTTAAGTTTCCAAACCTTTAACGATCCTCAAACGGTTAAGGTTAAGGTTGGGGAAACTTTTAATAATTCCTAACATTTGTGAAGTGGGGTATAGCAGGATACCTTGTAGGAGATCACCTATTTAAGTGCGAGGACAGGCCGCCTCAAGTGAACGCACTTAAGAATCCAAGTGTGTCCAGGGCCACAACAGACAGAACAATAAGAAGAAACGAATAAAGGGGAGGTATTATGTTGGTACCGTTATCTAGGCTTACATTAAACATTGACGGTTCAATACATCACGTTCACCGCGTAGTAAGTAAGTCTGATGGTATTCAACTAGGAAGGTTCAAAGCGGAAACAACCTCTCCTGATGCAATATCTTTTCACTGAAAGTATGCACCTTGTGTGTGCGCCAAAATCTCTTTCAAAAGGGGATTGTTGGAAATTTACTAATGTGAAATTAAGTTTATCCCATTATTTATGACTCGAACAATTGGGGCCCGCACGTCGGAAATATCATTTCCACACACGTGCAATCTTAGTGTCAAGTATTGTAAATTTTGTTAATGAAAGATATATTGGTACGTAAGTGAAATGTTTGAGACATAGAATGATGGACGGTTATTGGCTAAGTAACAAGTGTTCCACGTTGGTAAACGAAGGAAAGATTATGCGAAGTGTAAGATGGTACGGGTCAAACCGTGGAGCCGAAAATGGCCGCGACGCCGATCGGACTGGGCCGCGGCGTCGGACTGGGCCGCGGCGTCGGAGCGCCGCATCGCTTGGTCGGCAGTGAGGTTTTTGGCTAATTAGAGCCACGACGCTAATGCTTCAGAGCCGCGGCGCTTCCTAAGCAGTGAATGTTCGTCGGAATCCCAAAGGTTTGGTTGTTTAGGTGGTTTCAATGGCATTGAATCCACCCAATAATGGCCATTACTTGGACCATTATGTTGTTGCATTACTTGGGGGTTAAATGTCATCCATTACATGGCAATTGAATGCCATTATGGGGCATTTGATAGGACATCTTGCACACTTATAAATTGAGGCCTTTGGCTCAATTCTATAGATGAACAGAAATGAACACAATATACATACAAGTATACAACACCACAAAGAGATCAGTTTTCCTGATAAGCAATCCTTCTCTTAGCAATCTTCATTGTTCGTGTTCTTCGTTGAGGTCATTTGTGTAGGCTTTGCACATTTGATAGTTTTTGTTTCATCTTGGGAGACTATTGTCCACACTTCCGTAAAGCCTATATACGGGGGCAATCTTATCTTTAAGACATAGAGCCATCTCTCGACTCAGTCGGTGGTGTTGTGATTATCTAATTGGTTGCTAAGTGTTTCAGGTGTGAACTAGAATCTCAAAGGACTCCAACTATTCGGATTCTCAGCGGATCTACAAGCCACAAGTGTAGCAAGTTCATGTTCTTGTATTTCCAAATTCAAGATCCATATTTGAAGTTTCAATTCAAGATCAAGATATTGACAACTTGTTGTTGTAATTTTTGTTGTTTATCCTTTCGATCATTGTAATAGTTATTTACTATCCCCGTACGTGCTTTACATATCCAACACTTTGTACAATACTAGTTCTCCTACTAGGTGCACCAGATCTAACGATACCGATGTTAGATAACGACGAATCATACAAAGTTTCTTCCTGAACTACATTCTTGATAGTACAAAATATATTCATAATCTTTGTGTGTCAAGAATTTTAATCCAACAATATATAGCTTCTCATAACCAACATAGGTTCAAGAAATCAAAATAAAATTCATGGTAAGAAGGTTTTGCTGCATATTCAAATATTGATCATACTATAGCTTGTCCACATGCAAGTAACCAATTTATTGTTAAATCATCTCAATACAAGAAAACGAATTTAAAACATGCTATAGTTGAAAATAAACTATGGAAGAATTATTACTCATAGTACTCTTGCCGAATAACTCCAATTTGCTTCCAACAATGGCGTCCTCGAAGTATCAGTTATCTAAAGGAAATATAATGTAATGTTTGAGTTAAAGGTGAGATCATCCGATATCAATTTTCCCCACTTAGCTCAAGTTCATCAAGATACTATGTTTATTTCTAGCTACTGTCATTGAGCATACCCAAAAATAGATTTTCAGCCTTTTCCCCACAGATGAAACTTCTTAAAAGAATATTTCAATTTGTTCGATCTAAATCCCAGTTGTACTGCTATCTATCTCAATGACGAGATGAATTAAGTGGCGAATAGGCATATTAGAACTTACCTGCAAAGTCAAGAATGGAGAAAAATAGTTGGGTCTTGAAGTTTTATCTGATTCTAAGTTTCTAGCTTCCTTTCCTCTCTTTTCTACTGGTGACCGCCTCTTTCTCTCTTAATTACCTTTTATTTCTGAGGAGGTAGGTTAAGACTTAATCCTTACAACAACAATAACATACCCAGCGAAATCTTATAACGTGAGGTCTGAGGAGGGTAGAATGTACGCAGACCTTACCTCTACCTTGGTAGGTAGAGCGACTGTTTTCGAAAGATCCTCGGCTCAAGACACAGCATAAACACAAGCAAAGCAAGAGAAACGGTCAGACCCGGATAAGAAATTTAAAGCAGTATGATAATGATGGTAACAAAAGCGGATAAGCCATGATAAAGCATTTTGGAAAAAAAATCAATAACTAACGCAGGTAGATAAGATAAACAAAGTACACGAAAGAACACACAGCAGCAGGAATCAAACGACATAGGACTATAAAGCAATATTGTGCCTACTAGTACGATAGGCTAAGCAGGTATACAATAATACCACTACAACTACCAGTATATAAGCGTAAGTAGGACTACGATCAACTACCTACTACCCTTCCACCCTAATACATGTCCTCCACAATCCCCTATCTAAGGTCATGTGCTCAGTAAGTTGCACATGCGTCATATCCTGTCTAATCACCTCTCCCTAATACTTCTTCGGCCTACCTCTACCCGTCCATAGCCAATCTCTCACACCTCCGTAATGGGGCATTTGTGTCTCTCATCTGCACATGCCTGATCCATCTCAACCTCGCTTCTCGCATCTTATCCTCCACCGAGGCCACTCTCACTCTGTCCGGAATATCATCATTTCTAATCCTACCCCTCTTTGTATGCCCACACATTCTTCTCAGCATCCTCGTCTCCGCAACTTTCATCTTTTGGATGTGCGAAGTCTTGACTGGCCAACACTCCGCCCCATACAACATAGTCGGTCTAACCACCAACCTATAGAACTTGTCTTTAAGTTTTGGTGGCATCTTTTTATCGCATAATAATCCAGAAGCAATCCTCTATTTCATCCACCCTGCACCAATACGATGTGTGACATCATCATCAATCTCTCCATTCCCTTGGACAATGGACCCGAGATACTTGAAACTTCCTTTCTTTGGAATGACCTGAGTACTAAGTCTTACCTCCACGCTTGTCTCAAGTTCATTTCCGTTACTGAACTTGCACTCCAAGTATTCTGTCTTGGTCCTACTTAGCATGAACCCTTTAGACTCCAGAGTGTGTCTCCAAACCTCCAGCTTAGCGTTCACTCAGTTGCGGGTCTCATCAATCAGGACTATGTCATCTGCGAATAACATACACCATGGCACCTCCTCTTGAATTTGTCGCGTTAGTCCATCCATCACCAAAGCAAATGGGAATGGGCTTAGAGCTGATCCCTGATGCAACCCCATCATTATTGGAAAGTTCTCTCGAGTCTCCTCCTACTGTTCGTACCTTGGTCTTGGCTCCATCATACATATCCTTGATCGCCCTAGTGTACGCCACATGTACATCTATAACCTCCAAACATTTCCATAGAACCTCCCTAGGGACTTTGTCGTATGCTTTCTCGAGGTCGATGAAAACCATATGTAGGTCCCTCTTCCTCTCCCTATACTGCTCCACCAACCTCCTAATAAGATGAATGGCTTCTGTAGTCGAACGTCTTGACATGAATCCAAACTAGTTATCAGAAATAGACACGTCTCTTATCATCCTCATCTCCACAACTTAATTCTTAAATAACTCAAATGGGCCCGGCCCAATTTGCTAGGTTATTACAGGTAAAATCGTGTAATATATTTGAGCTTGATAGATATTTTTTGTGTAGATTTCCCTTATTTATATGGATATACATTGATATTATAAATTGTTGATCCAACCCCCATTCTATTGTTCACCAATCAGTGACATACATGACGAAAAACACGGGTTTCCTCATGTATTTCATAAAGTGAGTTCTATAACCCTCTTCGTCCATCTTGAGAAGGCAACACTGCAAGTTTAGCTACTTCCATGTTCCGCAGTGACTACGACGTTCAAAGAAGAGCTTTAGGGGCTTAGATGAAGAATTATTTTTTTTACAAATTTAAGCCCCTAGGTAATTCACAACTCCTCCTTTAAATACGATAAATGAATAAGTATATGGTAAATTAAACTCAACCCCTCTTTTTTATCATTTGCGTCTTAAATTGTGTTTTGACACTTTGTATATGTTGTTTTTACATTTGAAACTTTAGAGGAGTTGTTCGTTGTCACGATCCAAAATCGATATCCATGATGACGTCTATTCTTTCCGATCGATAGGTAAGTCAAACCCAAGATTTATCAAATTAAGTAACTAGATCAACGAAGTAAAGAGAAATGAAATATTCAAGGTCTTCATACATCTTACCCCACAAAGTTAAGAGGTAAGGTCTGTGTATATTTTACCTTTTCCAGACTCCAATGTGTAGGATTACACTGGGTATGTTATTGTTGTTGTAAGTATGACTATATAAAATGCGAAAACAACACCACCTCCCAAGATTCATGTCACAAGTACAAAAGTGACTGTAATATGATACAAGTCTGAATATAAAAATACACTGTATGAAATGCGAAAATTAACTATCTGAATACTAGAGGGTAGAATAATAAAAGGGATGAGAGAAAGGGTGATGCGGAACAACCATACATCTCACCACGATCTCCAATTAACAATATCAAACTTAATGAGTTCTACGAGGTCCGCTCGTACTTGGAATCAAATCTTCACCACAAAAAAGTGCAAAATTTATCGTTCAAAAATAATTTACTCTCAAAATATCTTCTTGGACTTTGAAAAATAGCTAGTATGGAGTATCTTGATCGTTTTAATTTTCTCTCAATTTTCATAGAATCCTTTCAACTTCTTCCACGAAATGAAAAGCTATTAGCACTATCATTTCTTTTCTTATTTCCTCAATCCCCTTCTCAAATCTTAAACTTCAAACTTCAATCTTGACCTATGATAGTAATCTCAAGGTATCGATTTTGTCTATTTCAACTTTCAATAGTCTAGAAGTAGAATAAAAATACTCCTTTTGTTGGCGATATTTTGTCATTTTCTTTTATATGTCAGTCCTTTCAAAATTAGTTATAAAGATTTTTCAGATTACGTAATCTCAATTGTCTCAAATATCTTAATCCACAAATATCTTGAATATCTTAATCTGGAAATTTTAAACTATTAAAAAAAAATAACGGACTATTTGAAACCTTAACATGTGGTTATGTTCAACTTTTATGTTAGTATATCTACTTATCGTGTATGATTCAAGATTCAGATTTTCTCAAATAGCAATGATTAGTGTCACTTCAAGTATTTGTGTTTTCAATGTTATTAATTTATTGAATTAACTTTTATATGCAGACACATGAAAATTTTATCTGTTCTGTCTCAACTAAATAAAAAAAGATATTTTTAATTTCATTAATGAACCACGTAAGTCGTAGATAAATTTACTAGTATAATATATATAAATTGAGTTTGAATTGGCTAACATTCTCAAACATTAATACGGTGTTTGAACAATATTTGGATAAAATTTTAATATTAGAATAGGGGTAAGTTTTGCGTACACTCTACACTCTCGAGACTTCATTTATAAAATTACACTGAATATGTTATTGTTGTTGTTTGTTGTAATATTAGAATTGAAGTTGAAATAAAATATTTAAAAGTAAAAAACATGTTTGTACATAAATTTACTTGGAAAAAAGATATTGAAATTTTATGAATGAAAACTTTCACCAATATTTCAAATATTCACAAATAATGGTTACCTTAAGTATTTGCAAATAATGAAATCGGAGTAGCATTATTTATCGCAAATAATGAAGAAAATGATAAAAAGGTCCCTTTTTTGTAGTAGGTTAAAAATAGTTCATTAAGTATCAACTAACTAGTTATGGTCCTTTAAATTTGTCAAAAGTGGTCACTCTGGGTCTCCTTCAAATATTATCAAACTCTCATTGTTAAATTTAATCGAAACTGTGAAAAAAAAATTAACTCGAAACACTAGAAATATTCCATAAAATACAAGAAACCTCAACATAAAAAACTACATCAGTGTAACACCTCATACTTTCGGGCGATGGTTTGAGTAGCTAGACGTATGAAAATAGACCCGAGCCCCGGGGAATTTTAATCATATTCAAGCATGTAATAAAGGGTCCGTCGTGTAAGAAGATGAAGTCTCAAAATGAGTATATGATGTGTGATTGATATTTAATTGAAATAAGATCAAGAAATTAATTGAAATTGTTGGATAATTATTACGTGGATATAGTTCACGTGTATCATTGATAGATGGCAGCAAGTTCGTTAGTGTACATGCACATTAAAGTGTGGTGTCATGTTCTAATGATGAGTAGTTAGGAGGTTCCCTAAGAGGTCTACACGTGTAAAAGTTAATGTAGAGCCTGTTGGAAACTAGCTTCAAAGTTTTAAAAGTTTGTGGGGAAATAAAGTATTTTTTGTTCAAGAAAGTTTTCCACTATTTGTTTCTTTTTGGTATTTATGAAACACTTTTGGGTTTTCAAATCTGATTGGTTCAAATTTTCAGGATTGAATTAATGTGTTCACACCTTGTTTTTATCTATAAAATGAGGCTTTAGCTAACTTATTGAAGGGAAAAAAAGAAGAACAAAGAATTTGTTTTGTTTGAGTAAAATGATTTCGGTTACTCCATCCGATCTTTGTGAGTGCACACTTCGATCGGCGTTGTGTTAATCCTGGAGGACGGTCGTCGAAGACAGCTTGCACCGAGGCTAGGCGAAATCGTCTTTTAGGACAATGGTCTATCCACGACACAACAATCCTATAAGATCTTCCCTTTGTTCTATGATTGATTATACATTAATATTCCAACATTCTAAGAGTCGATTTTGTATAATTCAATCATGGCGTGAAAACTTATTCCTTATATGTCTAAAGTTGAAGCTCTGGATGGTAAAAACTTATAAGATGTGGGCTATTAGGATAAGGTTCTATTTAGATCAGATTGACGTGGGTTATGTGTTTGATGATTGTGATGCCCATGAAATTGAACCGGATAACATTGTTGTTGTGGTTTCCGAGGCAAATCTGATCGGGAACGCTGTTGAATGTATCGTGGACACATGTGTTACTAGACACATCTGCTCCAACCGTAGTTTCTTTCAAACTTATGAGAAAGTTGAAGGAGAGGACATGTTCATGGGCAATTCGACCTCTGTCAACGTGCTCGAAAAGGGAAGTTTTTTTAAAACTTACTTCTGGAAATATTCTTACACTTACTAATGTTTTACATGTGGCTAAAATGCGTAGGAACCTTATTTCTGGTTGTTTGCTTATGAGGGCTGGATTGAAATTGACCTTTGACTCTAATCGACTTGTGTTAACTAGAAATGGGGAATTTATGGGAAAGGGTTTCTGTAATGGGGGGTTATTTGTTTGTTCTTGATGTTGTTTCCAAAAACATGAATAAATCTGTTAGTACCTCTTCTGCTTACATCGCTGAGTCGCTTGACCTGTGGCATGCTAGACTTGGACATGTGAATGTTGCATCGATTAAACGGCTTAAAAACCTAAACTTAATTCCTAATTTGTCCAATTCTGAATTCACTAAATGTGAAGTGTGTGTTGAGGCCAAGTATGCCAAGAAACATTTCTCGTCTATTGAAAGACAATCTGATTTGATTGAATTGGTACATAGTGATTTAGGAGATTTCAGAAACCATGCTACTAGAGGCGGAAAGAGATATTACATAACCTTTGGTGATGATTGTTCCCGTTACACTGTGGTGTATCTCTTTAGGTCTAAAGATTAAGCTGAGGACATGTTTAGAATTTACAAAGCTGAGGTAGAAAACCAACTTAATCAAAAGATTAAAAGACTCATAAGTGAACGGGGTGGTGAGTATGATCCTACTACCCTTAAGAAACTATGTGAGGAAAATGGAATAATACATGAATTGACTGCCCCTTACACCCCCTGAGCAAAACGGAATAGCTGAAAGAAAAAACTGAACTTTGAAAAATATGATGAATGATATGTTGATTGGTTCGAGACTTCCTGATAACGTGTGGGGGGAGGCTATACTGTCAACATGTCTTGTGTTAAACAGAGTACCTCATAAGAAGCTTGATAAGACTCCGTATGAAATTTGGAAAGGACGTGCGCCTAATCTAAATTTTTTGAAAGTGTGGGGGTGTCTTGCTAAAGTTGGTGTACCTAGTTTTAAACGTGATAAGAGTGGACCAAAAATTATTGATTTCATTTTTATTGGTTATGCATATCACAGTGCTGCATATCGTTTTCTTACTAAGAATACGAATGGATCATATTCATGTGGAAATATTATTGAATCTAGAGATGTTGAATTCTTTGAGCATATATTTCCTATGAAAAATGAATGTCATGTGGATGTTAATTCAAATGTGAATGATATTGTATTACCTGCTAGTGATACTCTTACTCCCTTAGTTGATTCATGCGTCGAACCTAGAATGAGTAAAAGGGCAAGAAAAGAAATTGATTTTGATCCAGATTTTATAACTGCTTTCTTGACTAAGGAATATGTATTGGATGAAAATTTTGTTTCTGTATTTATTTTGGAAGAAGATCCCAGAACTTTTGATGATGCTATGAAATCTAATGATGCTATTTTTTGGAAAGAGGCCATTGATAGTGAACTACAATCAATACTAGTAATCACACTTGGGAATTAACAGATCTTCCTAGAGGGTGTAGACCTTTGAAAAACAAGTGGATAATTAAAAAGAAGTTGAAACATGATGTTCTATTGATAAGTTTAAGGCTAGAATGGTAGTGATGGGTAACACCAAAAGGAAGGGAATTGATTTCTTTGATACGTATTCTCTTGTTACTAAAAATATCTACTATTAGAACCTTGATTGCACTTGCTTCTATACGTGGATTAATTGTGTATCAAATGGATGTGAAAACTGCTTTCTTGAATAGGGATCTAGATGATGAAATATTTATGGAACAACCTGAAGGATTTCACATTCCTGGTCAAGAGCACAATGTTTGCAAATTAGTTAAATCATTGTATGGACTTAAACAAGCTCCAAAACAGTGGAATGAAAAATTTGATAAAACTATGAAGGAATTTGGATTTGTTGTTAATGAAGGTGACTCTTGTGTATATTCAAAACATGATGGTGATGGATATATCATTATTTGTTTGTACGTTGATGACATGTTGATATATGTGGCACTGATCTGCAGGTTGTGAACCAAATGAAAAATTTTCTAAATACAAAATTTGATATGAAAGATATGGGTGAGGCTGATGTTATTTTGGGAGTTAAAATTAAAAGAACTCCATCCGGCATGTCTCTAAATCAGTCTCACTACATAGAGAAAATACTTAGAAAAATTGATTCAATTTGATGTTGTACATGTGAGAACACCATATGATACTAGTGTGCATTTGATGAAAAATAAAGGTGTTCATGTGTGTCAATCTGAGTATGCAAAAATCATGGGTAGTTTGATGTTTCGCATGAATTATTCAAGGCCTAACATTGCATATGATGTGAGTAGACTGAGTAGATACACTCATAGTCCTAATAATAAGCATTCGAATGCATTGAAAAGATTGTTTAAATATCTGAAAGTGACTATGGATTGGGGATTACATTTTGGTAAGTTCCCTGCTATGTTGGAAGGATATAGTGATGCCAACTGAGTGTCCGATAATGATGAGATTAATTACACTTGTGGATATATTTTTACACTAGGTGAAGGTGCTATATCCTGGAAATCTTATAAGCAATCTTGCAATGCTATGTCTACTATGGAATCTGAATTTATTGCCCTTGAATTGGCAGGATATGAGGCAGAATGGTTGAGAAACCTACTATCAGATATCCCATTGTAGGGGAAGCCAGCTCCGTCGATTGCGATGCGTTGTGATTCTCAAGCTGCTATTGGAGTTGCAAAGAATAGTGCATACAATGGAAAGAATAGACACATTCGGTTGAGACACAAGGTTCTCAAAAATTTATTAGCTAGTAGAGTGATTTCATTGGACTATGTAAAGTCTGAAAATAATCTTGCGGATCCGTTAACAAAAGGCCTTTGTAAAAAGATGGTTTTGGAATCATCTAAGGGGATGGGATTGAGACCCATTGAGTGAATTGTGCTCATGGATCTCTACTTTTCTTTGTAAAGTTCAAAGAGTAACATGGGTAATAATCCAGGAGCACTATTGTGTTTCCATTCCTGTAATTGTGTATGTAGTGCTTGCTACCAATGTGTGAAGGATGGCCAATTTGGCTCTTAATGGACCCATATCCACAGGTGTGGTGATGTGAGGTAGCACACACTTGACGGGATCCACCTACTTAGGTGTGGAAGTTTGGCCGCTTTCTATGGGAGAGACGGGGTCATCTCCCTAGAGCACCTATGAGTATCCGAGCATCAGGCGTATGGCCAGTATAAGGCGCCAACTATTATTCGCGGAGTAACCAAATTTGTTAAGTGAAATGTGTGTCCCATACAGCAGGCTCACAAACTTCCCATTGAGTTCAAGATGCAAATTACTCGATGGGGTGTGGGTCTTAGTTTGGTGACACTATGTGTTAATTCAAGTCTCAAGACATTAGCACTTATGCACGGAACTCTAATTTTTGCTCAAACTTCTAAAATGATTTTTAAAACTTTAAATCTTGTGGGGATTGTTGGAAACTAACTTCAAAGTTTTAAAAGTTTGTGGGGAAACAAAGTTTTATTTGTTCAAGAAAATTTTCCACTATTTATTTCTTTTTGGTATTTACGAAACACTTTTGGGTTTTCAAAATTGACTTTTGGGTTTTTCAAAACTCATTAGTTCGAATTTTCAGGATTGAATTAATGTGTTCACACCTTGTTTTCATCTATAAAAGGAGGCTTTAGCTAACTGATTGAAGGGAAAAAAGAAGAAAAAAGAATTTGTTTTGTTTGAGTAAAAGGATTTCGGTTACTCCATCCGATCTTTGTGAGTGCACACTTCGATCGGCGTTGTGTTAATCTCGAAGGACGGCCGCAAAAGACAGTTTGCACCGAGGTTAGGCGAAATCGTCTTTTAGGACAGTGGTATGTCCACGACAGAGCAATCCTATAAGATCTCCCTTTGTTATGTGATTGATTATACATTAATATTCCAACAGAGCCCATATGCATTTCATTTCTATTTTGTTACAAGGAGAGTTGCTGCAACTTTTTCCTTCATTTTTTTAGACTCCTAATTTCATATCTTAACACAAATTAACGTACCACCAACCATGTCAATTGTTTTCTAGGAACCAGTTCGTTAACTATAGGATACGCAAATACGTTCTTGATTTTTAGGGTTCATTTAATGGGGCAAGACGTCCAGCTACTATTGTTTTAGATTAGTATTCCAACAACCTGGTATTTCTCTCATTGTTGATAATTCAAGTCACTGGTTTTTGAAAATTCTGGGAAAAGAGGACTGATTCCATCTTGTTTAAGGTTAACGTGGGATTTTAACGGACTTGTTTTGTAGTAGCTGTTAAATGGGAAATATCCAAGGTATGTTAAGGCTAACTCTTCCTTCATTTGGCATGTTCTAAGTACGAAACGTAAATGTAATATTGTCCCATAAATGATTATACTCATAGTAGTTAAGGATGTTCATGTTATTCATTCATATGTTCAAAGCATGTCTAAATATGCTCTTAGATCCCTATTGAGATATATGGAAAAGATGTTAATGTTCATAATATTAATCGGAGGTGCAACGACCTTACGTCACTCCGATAAACTCAGAGTGGCTCAGCATCATTCATGCATTATATACATGTATTACCCTTGACCAATAGGCGTTATATACGCTACTATATGGTATGCATTATATATATGTATGAGGTATGGAAAAAGGATACGGCGCTATATACGCACCACTACATGATCAGCTGGTATATGATGATGATGATTATGCCCACAGAGGCATGTATGATATGATGGAATGCCCACAGAGTCTTGATGGCGTTACATACACATATGTATATGTATGACCACATTGTGCATGATACATAGGCATATTATGGCCCTCAGAGGCAATCTGCATAGGTATGACACTTGGGCATATTATGATCCTCAGAGGCATTCTCTACTGGTTGGTTGTTTCTTGTCTCATGTTACTTTTATATCTCTATTATGCTATTTTTCATGCCTGACATACTTGGTACATAATTCGTATTGACGTTCTTTTTGTCGGGGGACGCTGCGTTTCATGCCCGCAGGCTCAGGTAGACGGGGTGACGGTTCGCACTAGTAGGTTGCTGGTTCAGCTGATATTGGAGCACTTCACTTGTTCCGGAGTTGCGGTCTAATCATGGTACAATGTTTTTGGATATGCATATGGGTATGGGGGGCCATGTTCTACCTTAAGATGTCACGTACTCTTTAGAAGCTTGTAAATAGTTGTTCTGTGTATAGTAGTCGTGTATGGCCTTATCAGCCTTAGTATGTATATGTGCATAGGTTGGTGTAAAGTCCTGGAATTTTTTTTTACTAACCTAAAATAACCTCACAATCACCCTTTACTCCCCACTTTTCCTAACTACCCCATGCACTCACGACTCCTCACCCTTAAATCCCTCACCTGAACTTCCCCCTCATTTCCCATATTTTCTCTACACATCCCCCTTTTTACGTAGCACACACCTACACAAACACATACACACAACGCACATACAATGCACTTATATATTTTGCAGATCACATAAAGAAAAGGACGGACACAACATAACTTGGAGAATACAAACACAATAGAAAACATAATACAGATAGCATCAAAACACAAAAACACAAAGAGGAAAAATATTAATGAGAGCAATTAAGGAGTCTCAAAAAGGTTTGGTTGAAAGATAAGTTGGAGTTGAGGTTTTGTTCGTGGTTACGAAGCAACAAATGTGAGTTCTCTCACTCATAATTTCTTAGTATAATCCTTTGTTTTGAATTACAATATATGTTAGAACATAATATGGATGCTGAAAGAAAAATCATGAAAAGAAAAAAAACAAGGAGGTAGTATAACTTGAGATGAATTATTGATATAGTATTATCTTGTAACTAGTTGGGTCATGTGGTTACGGACTGTTTTACTGAGTTATCCGTGTTATAATTGGACAAAATTTTACACGGTTGTACATAACTCTTTCATGGTCAGATTGAGTCCAAACGGGGATAAAACGACATACGGTTTGAGAGTTATTGCTGTTTAAACTTTCTGTCTCGGATCGATTTAAAATCCGGAAGGGCAGAACGTATAACGAAAATACTGTGTGAATCGGTAATGAATTTGAAAGTTTATGCTGAATAAAAGTTGTAGTTTTCTCTGTTCTTGATAGTTTGAGACTTTACGGGAATCGATCCAACTTACAGATAAAACGTTATTACTATTTTAAGATTGTGTCCTATTTTTTAAAAATATGGCGAGACAGTTTTTCTTAAAGATCTTTCTTTCGTGAAGTTGTACTAGTTACACTAAGTATTTATAGAGGAAACTTGATATAGTGATAGGTCCCCGTGTTACCATCGATTCAGCGTAAGAAATAACATATTTGGGATTACGGGTTTAGAGTTATAACCCTTACAAGTGAGAAGGGCGAAAAGTTGAAAGAAAGATATATTACTTGAACTTTTCTGAAAATATGACTAAGTATGGAAGTCTATTATTGTCTTAGTATCATTCAATATATATATATATATATATATATATATATATATATATATATATATATATATATATATATATATATATATATATATATATATATATTGGATCGGGTTGCACGCACCACAATAGATATATAATATATATAGATCGGGTTGCACGCACCACAACAAATATATAATATAATATATTGGATCGGGTTGCACGTACCGCAATAAATATATAATATATTGGATCGGGTTGAACGCACCGCAACAAATATATAATATAAAATATTAGATCGGATTGCATGCAACGCAACAATTATATAGTATAATATATGGGATCGGGCTGCGAGTTCCGCAATTTCTTTCGTGAATGTGTACTGGTTAAACTAAGCATTCCCTAGGACAAGTGGGAGAGGATTTTTGTGTGTGAACAATTATTATTGGCTTGTACATTGAAAGTGTTGTAATATGTTTCATAATGTGCTTATTATGATAATATAATTGCACTTAGAGCATTGTTAGGTTACTTTGAATTGTAAGGCGAGGTCCTCACTCAGCCACGGATGGTAGGGCTGACTCTTTAATCTAACAAGTTTCAGGTAAGTGCGATAAAGGGAAAACTCCTCAACAGGGCTAGCGATCGTCCCGCAGCCTCACTGTTCCACCAATCCATTGCTCCGGATTTGGTGATAGTCTTTCTTGAATAAATAGATTGAAGAATCCAATTCCGTTACGTGGGGAATGCCCCAATGAGATTGTTTTCTTTTAAGATTCGGATATTTTTATTCTGTATTTAAACTTCGATCGAGTCTAGAAAAATTTGCGGATGCACGAGCATGGGCTAGTGCTTTCATTAAAGAAGTACTTATTTCTATTACTCCCGCACTTAGATACATGTTTGATTTAGAATGAAAAGAATTTAAATGGTGCGTCTGGGAAGGGATAGTTGCCAAGGTGCCATCACGCCCTAAGGGAAGACTTGAGAAAAGTCAGGGCGTGACAAGTTGATATCAGAGCTAAACCAGGTTAGGAGATTCTAGGAAATTTCTTTGAGTTGGATGTTTGAACAATTACTTATTCCGACGGTGTGCGCGCCACCTTAGTAATAAGTGAACGAAATAACACCCTAAACAGTTTCACTTCCTTCATACTCTTTTTGTGCCTATCTTGAGTCTTTTCAAATACTTGGTTCTCATACTACCTCCTTCAAAGTATTATGGAAGGGGATTGTGCAACGATAAACTAACTAATAATTATTTTTGTAGATATGGTTACAATACAAGTTCCAACCAAGAGAGAAGTGCTCATAGAAACGAAAAGGATAATGCGAGCTCGGGAAGAGTTCATGGACCGTAGGATGGACCCAGGAGACGATTTTGGCACATATATAGATGACACAATCGCACGTTGTACGAATTTACTTAGGGCTAGACGGAAGAGGCATTTATTTGATCCGACCTTTTTTATATTATCCGATTGGAGTCATACTACAGATAATAGTCAACTCCATCCTGGGAGATTTCCACCTCTCGTTTAGAAGAGCAAATATGCTATGTGGAGATAGTAAAAAAGGCTCTTTGCTCAAATTTCTACGTCAAGTGAAGAAAGTCTGGAAGATGAAGGAAATAATGGATGATAGGGAAAGGGAGGCAAGGAACAAGGTTCACAATGAGCTGAATGTCAACCTGCGGAATAAGTGAGTCACGCGGTTAAGCCCTTTAACACGTGTTGTAGTAAATGTAAGTTTGAGTTGGAGATCTACAATGGGTGACAAAGAATTATCTGATAAGATTTAGTATAATGTTTGTTATGATAGAATGAAGTATTATGAATGCAAGAATGAAATAATATCATTATTTTTTTTTGGTGTTGCATGCTTATGAAGTATAAGAAAATTTTAGGGATTTAATATAGACGTACTGTCTTCTAAAATATGGGCGCGTTTGTCTTTACAGAAAAATAGTAGCTTCACAAGTACCGGTGTTGCGGAGGTCGATCAGAACTACCCGTGGAAGAGCCAGGGGACAATGTCAACCCTCAAGAGTTTCGGTACAGGAACCAAGGGATCAAGAAGAAGTCCACCATGAAGCTCCTATACCTCCGGTTGAAAGATTGGTGTCTCAAGATAGCGTGGAAAGTGTTGAAGAAAATGAGAGTTAAGTGGCCCATGAAACGGTGGGACAAAAATTAGATAGACTCATAGAGTTGCTGACAGCTGCAGCCCCATACATGGTTCAGCCTACACTTAGTATCTCAGTGATGGCCCCGACCCAGAACCCGCCGTCCCAGGAACCAGTTGTGACTGCACCACTTGCCGAAAATATAAGAGCTCAGTCGGTACCGGATAGATTATGGGTGAATTTTATAAGGAGAAGGGAACCTATCTTTATAGGGAATGACTCCAAGTTCGACCTAATAGTGTTTCTCGATGAGGTAGAAGACCTACTGTTTACCTTAGGGATGTGTAGAGACGCATGGCGTCAATTTGGTAGGCGCACGTTTAGTAGACGACGCGGGGGTGTAGTGGAGAAGTTTTAGAAGAAATCATTCCCCGATATCACCACTAATGACGTGGGGGGGAGTTCAGAGCCGCATTCATTGAAATGTACATGCCTAACACCCGAAAAGATGCGCTCATGCGTGAGTTTGAACAATTGAAACAAGGAGACCACAGTGTGCAAGAATATTATACCCAATTTATGCGATTGTCGGCATACAACACATACATTATTCATACGGAAAGGGAGAAGGTCAAAAGATTTATTGAGGGTTTAAACCCGAACTTGGCAGAGAAGGTAGTGGTATTAACCTATGATCGGACTTACCTTCAGATTGTCGATATGTCAATGAGGGTAGAAGGCTTTGCTAAAGCAAAAAGAGAGTATTCACAGAAAATGGTTTCAATTGCCGAAATCATTTAATTAGAATCAAAACATGAGGCAAGAAGGTAGTAGGGGTTCTTTAAAACCGATTCAGTCAGTAGGCCAATCTCATTATAGGCCCCAAGGGCATAAATGGTTCAATCATCAAGGTAGCAACGCCAAGGCCACCAACCCCGACGCAGAGAGTGACAAACCGATCTGTAAGGTTTGTCAAAGGAAATATTTTAGAGAATGCAGGTTCTCATAGAAAGGTTGTTATAACTGTGGAGAACTAGACCACTATGTCAATGATTGCAAGAAGAGAACCCAAACTCAGTTTTCTCATGAGAGGTTAGAAGCGACCACAACTGCCCACAAGGGAAATCAGGGCAACCAGTCCTGACAGAGTCAGTGAGGTCAACAGTCCAACAATCCTAACCGGCTCTACGCTTTGCCCCAGAGGAATAAGGTAGAGGCATATAATGCGGTGGTCAGATGTATTTTGTTGGTCTCAACTATTCCTGCACTTGTATTATATGATCCCGACTCTATATTTTCGTATGTGTCAATGGGTTTTGCTAAGAGTCTACATGTAGAACCTTTATGTTTAAGTAAACCTTTTGAAGTCATGACACCAGTGGGGGCCTCAGTTTGGGCCTCTCGAGTATTTAAAATTTCTCGTTAGAGGTAAATGGTAGAGGAACAATAGCAGACTTAGTATTACTTGATATGGTAGACTTTGACATTATTTTGGGTATGGATTGGCTGTCAGCATGTTATGCCATGTTGGATTGTCGATAAAAGGTTATAAAATTATATTTTTTCGGGGAACCAGAAGTTTTTATAAGGGGTAGAATTGGGACACCCTCGAGTCAGCTTATTTCTTACCTTAGGGCTCAAAAGTTATTAAGAAGTCACGAGGTGGAATAATCTTACCTGGCGAGTATAATGGATAACAAAAAGAGTCACCAGAGGTACGTATTGTCCCTATTGTTCGTAATTTTCCGGAAGTTTTCCCTGAAGACCTTTCAAGCCTTCCTCCGGATAGGGAAGTGGAGTTCGCTATAGAATTAATTCTGGGTACAAGACCCATTTCCATTCCTCCATATCGAATGGCCAGCTAAATTGAGAGAGTTAAAAGAACAATTGAAAGATCTTCTGGATAAGGGATTTATAAGGCCTAGTGTTTCCCCCTAGGGTGCACCAGACCTTTTTGTGAAGAAGAAAGATGGTTCACTTCGAATGTGCATCGATTATTGACAACTCAATAAGGTAACGATCAAGAACCGGTACCCATTACGAAGAATCAATGATCTTTTTGACCAACTTCAGGGAGCCAGTTATTTTTCCAAGATTGACCTTCGTTCAGGATATCACCACATGAAAATAAATCATGATGATATACCAAAATAGCCTTTAGAACCCAATATGGCCATTATGAGTTCTTGGTCATGTCTTTCGGGTTAACCAATGCCCAGCAGCTTTTATGGAGCTCATGAACAGAATCTTCAAACTATTCTTAGATTTGTTTGTGATTGTGTTCATCGATGATATTCTAATCTATAGCAAGAGTGCTGAAGAACATGAAGAGCATCTAAGGGTAGTGCTTTAAATCTTAAGACATGAGAAACTTTATGCCAAATTTTCAAAGTGTGAATTTTGGTTGGAAAATGTGACTTTCTTGGGCCATGTTGTGTCAAGGGATGGGGTTATGGTAGACCCCCAAAATATAGAAGAAGTGAAGAGTTGGCCAAGGCCTACCACTCCGACATAAATTAGGAGTTTCTTCGGTTTGACTGGGTATTATAGAAGGTTTCTCTAGTATCGCTGCTCCCTTGACCCGATAGACTCAGAAATCGGTTAAGTACCAGTGGTCAGAGGCGTGCGAGGTAAGTTTTCAGAAACTGAATGAGTTATTGACTACTGTGACAGTCCTAACCTTACCATCGAGACAAGAATGATTCACAGTCTATTGTGATGCCTTTAAGGTTGGGTTAGGATGTGTCTTGATGCAGTTTGGAAAAGTTATTGCGTATGCATCTCAACAATTAAAGAAGCATGAGAAGAATTATCCAATTCATGACTTGGAATTGGCCGCGGTAGTGTTCGCCTTACGAATATGGAGACACTATTTGTATGGGGTGCATGTAGATATGTTTACATATCACAAGAGTTTACAGTACATAACCACACAAAATGATCTGAATCAACGACAAAGAATATGATTATAGTTGCTTAAGGATTATGACCTTAGCATTCTCTACCATCCTGAAAAAGCTAACGTGGTGGCTGATGCACTCAGTAGGAGATCAATGGGCAGCTTGGCCCACTTGGCAATACAAAAGAGATGTATTGTTAGTGAGGTACAAAAATTGGAAAACCTAGGGGTTAGTCTAACTGAGGTCGGCGAAGGCAGGGTGGTGGTGCATGATACCTCTCAGTATGCCTTAGCTTCAGAAATAAAAGAAAGTCAGTTTGAGGATATGGAGTTTGTTAGGTTTCGGGAGAAGATTCAACGAGTGAAATCTTCACAGTTTACATTAGGGGACAATGACGGTACCATTTTGTATAAGGGTAGGTTATGTGTTCCTAGTGAGGGAACTAAGAAAGAAGATCTTGAATGAGGGTCACAACACTAGGTATTCCATTCATCCAGTATCAACGAAAATGTATCAGGATCTTAAGGAAAATTATTGGTGGTACGGAATGAAGAGAGATGTTGCAGAGTTTATCGAAAAATGTCTGACGTGTCAACAGGTGAAAGCCAAACATCAAAAACCCGGCAGACTACTTCAGGATATTGGTATCCCCATGTGGAAATGGGAGGCGATTCATATGGATTTTGTGACTGGTCTACCGAAAACTCGAGAAGGTTATGTGTCAGCAGATTACCTCGTGACGGCCCTCGTGACCATGCTTAATTACTGTTAGATGGTAAATATATGATTAGTGGTACTCGCCCGTTATGGCCCTGGGTTGTGTCGTGACAATCAAGCACAAAAATAGACTAAAAATAACAAAAATTGCACCTTAAAAATAATCAGACTTTTGAAATAAACCAAAAATATAACATAAACTACAAAATTTGTACTTTCAAATGTGAGTTCTTGTTAAATTTTTTCTATTTTTATAATTCTGATTAAATTTAATTATAAAAGTGTGATAAATATCTAACGGGGACCAAAAAGTCTTACTTTTGGTAAACTTAAATGATTAGAAATGCTTAGTTGATACTTAAGGGACTCTTTTGAATCTACTACTAAAAATAAGGAACCATTTTCTCATTCTTTCCACATAAGGAAATCGGAGCAGTAAATCTGTTTTCGTATTATATAAAGTTGGGGACTATATTGCCATATCCAAAAGCTACCAAAATAGTTTGTGACCATCAGATCTTTACGCTTTTTTATTTGTTTTTACTTATTCCCCCCAATCAGATCGCTGCCCTACGATCTCTACTTACCCACCGGGCCTCGGCCGGACGATTTCCTTCGACGGCGCCGGACATACAGCCTACCGGACAAGTACATTGTAGATTTGGTACAAACGTCGTTGGAAGTTGAGGAAAAAGAACAAATCAAATCAGAGCGAATTGCGAAGGTGGAGAAGGCAAACGTGAGGAAGAGGAGGAAGAGATGAAAGGCGGTATAGGTGGTGCTCTTCCGGCTAAGAGGCGATGGAAAGGCTTGGTAGTTGCGGTGTTAGGTCTCGTTTTTCTTTCATTGCTCGTGCCTCTCGTATTTCTGCTTGGCCTTCATAACGGTTTCCACTCTTCCGGTAATTCTCCAATTGTTTGCTCCGCATTTCTCTTGTTGAATGCCGAAAACTTTTGCTCGTTGTAAATTGGATCCGTGATTGTTTTTTGAACGTATTCTCTTATAATGCAAATCTGTGGTGCTATTAGGCTATTTCTATCATAATTGGCCAAATTTCAAGTTTAAATCCTTTTCCCTTTATATGGAAGGATGAAATTTGATTTTATCAACCCAGGCAATAGCATTTTTAGTAACTTTATTTCGCTTCCCAGATCGAAGAATAGTTCCTGATTCCCCTCGCAAATGCCAATATATATAAAGAGAAGAAGAAGAGAGATAACAAAAGAGTAACAAAACCGTGCTTTTTATCATGTCATTATGGATAAAACTTTTGCTCTTCTTAAGATAAAGATGAGAAAGACATATCTTCATGAAGCTTTTTAGTTCTAGCCATTTTTAGAAGGGAAATTTTCAAAAATATACTGCTCAACATAAAATATTACGCCACTTATCCCAGTATACAATATTATACAATATTATATCGGGGGAAAGCATTATTTATAATGTATCAACCTTGTAGAAAAGTGTATAATAGTGGATAAAAGGTGTTTATACACAAATATGGGCTAAACCAAGTAACAAACTCAAAATATGGGCTACGTGGCGTAAAATTTTCTCCCAATAGACATAGACTTTTTAGAAGGATTTGCTCTTAACTTGATCTGGCATTTACTTTTTGTAGGATATACAACAACACAACAAAGTTCAGCTTCAGTAAGTACCTGCAGTATTTTAATGATATTGCTATTTAATAACTACTCATTGGTCTTCTAAACTGGGGAATTCTTGATGGAATCAGGGTGGACTTAGAATCTACGGTCGACATAATACTGCTAAGATTGAGAATCAGTCGAAGGTAATTTCTTCTCTATAAGCAAGATCATTGGTCACTTTGAAAACTTTTAGCCAGTAGAAGAAGTGGACTATCTTAATTTCCGATGCTAGATCTCTACTAGGCAACATATTTCTGTTCATTATTGCATTTATGTGTGTACACACAGAGAAAAAGGTGATCATGACGTATCTAGCAGGTTTCCGGTGTCTTGTTGTAGGGTGATGAATCAACACACGTGGATGGCCTATTAAATAGATTGGAACCAACTTTTCCCAAGGTTCTTTTTTTTTTATGATGCTTGTTAAGAGTTTAAGTTTTGCGATTTAAATAGACTGTTACTGACTAGGTGAATTGCTATAATGGATGTTTTACCTTGAAAATGGACATATGTAAAACTTACTAATCGGGCTTTTCTGGGAAATCTTCCTTAAATTCTTTTAGTTGTGAATAGGTTAGCATAATTTATGATGTGTTATTACCATTTTTTCATTGTTAATGGTGTACCGTTGCTTTCCCTTTTTAAATTTAAAAAAGGGGCTGAGACGAGGGGATCCTTCATCCTCATATTTGTTAGTCTTATTGGCTGCTATTTTGTCTATAAACAAAATTTGGTGTTGCAAATAAAGTATTTAAACTCTGTGATGTATGACTGAAGATCAAACTGAGAAAGATGGGATATTGGATGTATCAAAGCAAAAGAAGCAATAATCAAATCTCAAACCATGATTTTCCAAATATCCGTTGAGGCTGTTTCCAGGGCTAGAACCTGTGACCTCCTGGTCGCATGGCAGCAACTTTACCAGTTACGCCAAGGCTCAGTATTATAAAACTGATAACTAACTTTAATTTCAAGCCTTCAAATGATAACTAATACCAGAACTTCATATTTTGTCATTTAGTTCTACATAACATGACAATTGTAACTATCATACTAATGCATATGCAAGTTACATGATTTAAAAATGTGGTCCTGCCACTATTTCTTTCCTTTTCTATTCCATATAATTTGATGTTTGCATTTAGTACTTGATCTAGAGCTAACATTGAATTAAGAAAAGTAGAACCACATTCCATATGTCATCCCACAGGAAGAGATGATGAAAACTTGTGTGGTTTGTCTATCTAAGTTTATAGTCATGCCAGCACAAGTTCAAGACTAGTAATTATATATTTATATGTGAAGAATGCACTGGGTAAAAGTTCATGTTCGGGAGGATGTACCTAAGTGCTGCTAGAAATAGAGTTCACAATTATGCTGAAATCTCCATGGTATTTCATAAGGAACCTGAAATTATTCCCTACTACTTTCGTGCCTTTCGGTTTTAGGTGTAATTGGATAGATTTATCAGAATACAAAAGGAAAAAAGAAGAAGAAGAAAAGGATAAGTTCGAAGGGGAATGATCAGGAGAAAGTTAGATATGTCATGTCACATCCTTGTTGGAGAAAAAGGAAATGAAAGGACGGAAAATACGTTAATATGTCTCTTTTGGAGAATAAGAATGTTTTCCACCATTCACCTAACCGGTCAACCTACCGATGACCTAAGAGAGTTGATGCAGTAACCTTTCATGTTTTGAGTCTCTGTATAGCATATGTTGATGTCTTTTGTCATGATTCTTTTATTGGAATATCAGTTTACTGATTGAAGCTTGTTTGATTTGAAGATACCCCCTCTTTTTTTTCTCTATGAAGAGATTTGAAGATGCCCTTTTTATTTCCTTTGATGTGGGGCAGTGGGGCACATATAGGAAATATCCAACCTTTTAATTCTACCTGGAGCTAATTTTAAAAGCAAAGCTTCTCAATATCACATTTTTTAGTACTCCTTGACTCCTTTTTATGAGCTGAAGATATTTTAATCTTCTAATTACTGCTGGATATGGTTAGTGTCTGAAATCTTGGGGTCCTAGATGTGGCAGTTTAGCTGTTAGATCATGAGCATATATATGTAAAGTCGAGAGATGCACAGATTTAATGTTTCAGAATAACGTGATTTTGAACAATGTTGGGCTTGAGAAGCGTTAATAGAGGTGCGTTCTATCCCAAAGTTCCTCTCTAGTTTGATTTTTCTCCCTAATAAATATTGAAATTTCAAGTAGTAACTGAGAATTTAAGATTGTCTTGCAAGTTTTTCCTACATTATTCCGTTGTTCCACCATTGATGTCGATCATGATTCCTTCCAATTTTAAGTCATGGGCTATGAAGTATTCTTGTCATTTCATGAACATATGAAAAGTAACACCACGAGTTTATTTTGTTCTACCTAGTTTCGTTGCCCGCCTGTTGTGCGGATTTTGTGCCCAGAGTATTGCATCAATAGTCTATATTATAGGAAAACTATTTCCAGGTACTTGTTTTTAACTATTCGACTATCTGTTTTAGCACTTATCTGGAATGATTTCGAAGGTAAACATTTCTCTAAGTAATTCTTAATCGGAACAAAGGATACTCAAGTTCTTTTGGATCGAATGTTCTGATAATTCTTTTACATATATTTTGAACTTTGAAATATTAGGCCGTAATTTACCTTATAGAGTTGAAAACTACTTCACAAGCAATTTAAGACAACAAGACATAAGATTAGCAATTGTGGAGGAATAAGGAAGCCAAAAGTTGCTAATGTGCTTATTAAAGTAGCAAATAATGGAAAACATAAAAAAAAGCCCGAGTTACAACCAATTCAAGCAACCATGCAAGTGAACGCTTTAAACTTATTGATGCTTTGTGTATAGATATTAGAAGTTCTAGTATCATTTCATGTTTAACTTGCATGTCATTTACCT
Organism: Anisodus tanguticus; assembly: GCA_034509755.1. Lineage (NCBI taxonomy): Eukaryota > Viridiplantae > Streptophyta > Magnoliopsida > Solanales > Solanaceae > Anisodus > Anisodus tanguticus. The sequence continues at coordinate 33,160,814 of CM067557.1, read as the reverse complement.
ATATAACACAATCGTGGACTCATGCATAGGTACTGATATAAGTAAGAAGCATTCAGCTCACATGAATAGACATTTGTGCACTATCATTACTGTCAATGAGCAGTTTCTCCTTTGGGTCTTGTTACTCTAATTCTTTTGCTGTAGATGTTTGATCTTGCTTGTCGCCCATTTTGCTTTCTTATTCTACTTCATAATACAAATTCTTCATCAGATGGGGAAGGAACAAAAGAAGAGAAGCTTTATGCTTTATCATTAAAAGAAAGAGAAAGAAAGAAAGAAAAGCTTTATGTTGAAAATGTCTATTATTGAGAAGCTTGAGACATGTGGACTACCTTAGTTGTTCAATGTTCAAATCACCGTTGCTTGTCTCAATATTTCTGTTTTCTTTTATCATTTGTGGCTTTGATCTTGGAAGAAATCGCATCTTTTAGTTAAAACGGGTATATGATACTTGCTCCAAAGTTTCAGTGTTCACTTTGTGTGTGAGTTATTTGATCGATATTTCTTCACCATTTGTCTCAGGATTTTGGGGGAAATATTATTGTCAGTGAAGCGGAGAACAAGACTGCTGGTAGGATAATCCAACTTAATTCTCTGAAGAGGAACATGTCTCTTGCTTTATAATGTGTAACTATGTCTATGCATGCTACATATACAAACAAGTATTATTTTTTAGGTATAGACAAATTTTCTATGAATATGTGCTTTTACGTAAAAAGTAGGGTGCGTTTGGTGTGGGGGAAATGTTTTCCAATTTTCCCATGTTTGGTTGGTCAAATATTTTGGAAAACATTCTCTAGGAAAACAAGTTCCTTAAAAATGAGAAAAATAATTCCAAGCTGGAAAAACAAGTTTCATAAGTGGCATTCCATGTTAATTTTCTCCTCTCCACCCTCCAACACACCCCACCTCCACCCCCACACTCCTACCTTCCACCCCCACAGTCCTACCCTTCACCACCACCCATAGTGTTTGCCTAAATTATATACAATACTTTTGGAACAATATTTTCTTCTTACTTACCAAACACCAAAAAATAAGTAAGAAATTCACTTATTTTCCATGGAAAACATTTTCCTTCATAACAAACACACCCTTAGGTGTTTAGCCTTTTCTTTTAATGTGCTTGTCTCTTTCCTTTTTAGTGGATGGAGCTAATCTTATCTTTAGGTTTATTTAGATTTTTAAGCTATTCCTCCTTGCAATATTATTTTTTCAGGCTCTACTTTGTTGGATGGATTTCCCAAAGAGCGCTTAGGAGCAAAAGTATGTGTTCTGCAGCTTATGTTTTTATATGTTCTCTTCACAAAAATGAATTCTTACATGTTGGTTAATTCCTTTTGTCTCCTTCTGATACAATAATAAAATTAACCTTAGATTTGTGTAACAGAGCACAGATGTTGGTGAGTTAACAAAACAAAAGCAGAGCACAGATGTTGGTGACATCACACAAAAAAAGCAGAGCACAGATGTTGGTGACGTCACACAAAAAAAGCAGAGCACAGATGTTGGTGACGTCATACAAAGAAATCAGAGCACAGATGTTGGTGCTTTGCATGCTACCACTGAGAATATCAAAGACATTGATGAGGGTGAGAAATTATGTGAGCTAAAATTTGGGAGCTACTGTTTATGGCATCGCAATCATAAGGAAAAAGTGAGTGATTTCACTGTGAGAAAGATGAAAGACTTGTTATATGTGGCTCGGGCTTATTATCCTAGCATCGCGAAGCTTCCGGCTTATGACAAGCTATCACATGAAATGAAGCAAAACATTCAAGAGTTTGAGCGGGTGCTTAGTGTAACTACGGTGGACAAAGATCTTCCTCCCCTGTATGTGCAAATAGTTTCCTTGCAATTATGGAACAAAAAAATGTTTGGAGCTAATCTTTTTTAAAAAATGATCATTGAATGTCTGTTTAATCTTATCTTTTTGTGACTAAAATTGAGAAATGGGTGTAGCTTGCCTTATATGTTTTGGGAAGGATCTTGACTTTTGTGGTTTGTTATTGCTGTCTAGATGTTATTATGCATTCATGCATTTAGACTTAACCTCACTCAACTCAAATAGATCAGGAGCAAATTGTTTGATACTAGATGCAGAGTTCAACATTACTCAGTATCCACTGCTCAGGCTTGATTGTCTCCTTTCCTTCTTCTCCCATCTCTCCCTCTCTCTCACTCTCTTCCCTTAGTGATGCCGATTGAAAAATATTATTGGCAATTTGGTCAACTGTCTTGTCAAATAAGTTCTAGCAAATTAAAACTTTCAAATAACATCCACTCGTTGACTGAATTTGATAGTGGTTACGGATGAAGATTCCAAACATTGACCTCTTTGAATCAAAGTACTTTTGACCTGGCCTAGCTCTAACTCTAGTAGTTGAGCTTCGCTTCTAATCTTCCTTCTAGGGTAATTGCTTTTTGTTGCATTTGCTCGTTCGCTTTAATCAAGCACAAAAGTATCTCAACTACGTGTTTCTTGTCTTCCTCTTATTCCTTTGCTCCTAGGTAGAAGAAATTTGTAAAGATGTCTTTTGATTATATTCCGTAAATAAATTTCTTGAAAACCTTTTACAGAAAATTCATGCTTTTGCTTGTTCACCAGGATTGATCCAAAGCTAACTAAGATGGAAGCTGTAATTGCTCAAGCAAAGGCATGCCGTGTAGATTGCAGTAATGTAGACAAGAAATTCAGACAACTGGTCGATCTAACTGAAGATGAGGCTACTTTCCATATGAGACAGAGTGCCTTCCTCTACCAAGTAGCAGTTCAAACCATGCCCAAGAGTCATCATTGCCTGTCAATGCGACTAACTGTAGAGTATTTTAGAGACCCTCCACCTGATATTGATCAGTCATTGGCAGAGAGACATTTGAATCCAGATCTTCACCACTTTGTTATATTCTCCAGCAATGTGCTGGCATCATCTGCCGTAATTAACTCCACTGTAACGCATGCAAAAGTATGGTTTGTATTATCTCTTGAATTGCATTTTTTTTCTATTGTTAACACTTCTATCAGTTTTTCTGATTGTGTTTTCTTATGTATGCAGGAAAGTGAGAATCAAGTATTTCATGTGGTAACCGATAAACAGAATTACTTTGCCATGAAGTTATGGTTCTCGAGGAACAAGTATATGGAGGCTACAGTTGAGGTGTTGAATATTGAAGATCATAAGTTGGAGAACAATAATGCATCAACGTCAATTCATCTTTCCCTGCCTGAAGAATATCGTGTCTCCTTCCACAAGGTTGATAGACCGCCTACAACAGAATACCTATCTGTTTTTTCACATTCGCATTATCTTCTTCCTGAGATATTCCCTAGTTTGAAGAAAGTCGTTGTCTTGGATGATGACATTATTGTGCAAAAAGACTTGTCAGTCTTATGGGGCATCAATATGGACGGGAAAGTGAATGGTGCAGTTCAGTGCTGCTCAATTCGGCTGATTCAGCTGCGGAAACTTTTTGCTGACAAGAGATTGGATGAAACATCTTGTGCTTGGATGTCTGGATTAAATATTGTTGATCTAGCGAGGTGGAGGGAACAAGATATTTCCGGAAGATACCTAAAGCTGGTAACGGAGGTAAGTGACCCTTATTTATTGACTTACACTTGTTGTTTGCGCCGACTTTTGCCTGCAAGATGTAAGGCAAAGGCAAGTAAAATATTTCCTTCTTTCTTTATTTTCTTTTGTTGAGGCTAATACGGTTTGAGAATTTAGCATGTTATTGTTCTATTGCACTATTTCTACTGTGAAATAATACCACAACATGACAAATCAAATGTTGGCAAGTAAAAGTGATTTCTATTATACTTCCCCCAAAAATGAACCAAAAAATTGTTACTTTTTAGAGCGCTTCTCCATATTGTCAAGTTTTGTTGATTCCCTCATACAATGTAGTCAGGACTCTTCTCTATTTCATGTCCACAATCCCATTGACAATAATAATTTCTAATATATCCATCACTAATAAAGGAATTTTCAACAACTAGATATAATGTTTCACATTATGGTCTTTAGTCTTAGTGAAATATCTTTTGCAATATCTTATGCCATCCTTACTAGGCTAATTAGTTGGATATCTTTAATATCCATTGCACCTCCCTTTTTGGATTAGGACAACGAAAAATGAACTGAAATTCTTTTGAAAAAACCCATACTGATAGAATTGGTAGAAATAGTTCATTTTGTCTTCTCAAACAACTAAAAAATGCTATAGTGAACTTGGGGCTGGTTTTAGAGAGGAGTTCCATCATCACTCTTAACTCTGATGTAGCCAACGAAGGCAGAAGATTATGCGAGACTTATATGTGTGATGGACCAACAATGACTTATAGGGAGGCGGCCAGTCAACTCTAGTTTTTGAGGGAAACTGCAACCAAAATTTTGTTGATGGAGAGGCAATACTATCAATTACAAAGGACGACTTGGAAAATGAAGATGTTTATGGAGACATCTTTAATTGGGAGCAGAAAAGAATATTTACTATATCATTATTTTAATTGTATAGAATAAAAGAATAAAGAAAAGGAGCAACAAAAAGTGAATGAAATGAGATTATGGAGAAAAAAAGAAATAAAAGGAAAAATAATTAAACAAAATTAGAAAAAGAACAATAAATAAACAAAATTAGAAAAAGGAAAGAAAATAGAAAAAAAAATGAAAAGAAAGGAGCCAAATTGAGTATGTGATCAGAATAAATGAACAAAAAAGAAGAAAAAGACAACACAAAAAAAAAGAAAATATACTATTGGCATTTTAAATGCATTAAAAAATGACCCACAATGTACTACGATCTGAACCCAACAAATTGACTCTGAATCCACTATGTGATTGTCTAAACTATAAGTACTCCGTTCTTTAGTTGAGGGGGAGAGATTGAGTTATAACCAACGATTTAATGCATATTTGAAACCCAACCTATTTTAATCTAAACAACATTTGGGTGCATTCGTCATTATACATAGTTTTACTTAACCTATTTTGACGCTATGAAAAAATTTGAGCATCTAACAAATAATCTTCAGGTAATAGATAGAGTAGTCTAAGACCTTTATAAACCCTTTGGAAGTCCTTTTGACCATATGGGACAAATATAACTCACCACCTTTTAGCACGTACTATTTTGACAGGGAGTGCAAAAATGGGTGTGTACCAATATCCGATATTATGTGAAAAAGTTTAAATATCTAATACAAAACCATAAGGCATTAGGTGGAGCAGCACATCTTTATAACCCTCTTTTTTTGAAACAGAACATCTTTATAACCCCCTTTGGAGGTCTTATATGGGGCAAATATAACTCAACAAAACCGTCTGATCTTAACTAAATTTGTTTATTTGACAACCGTAGTGTATGGATGGATAGGGATGACTCTTATATGAGTTTTCATGAACTACTGAAGGAACCCATTGCCCCCATATTTCAATGGGCCCAGTAAGGATTTTATAGAGAAAAAGGACAACTATGTGATGGAGCTCACTAGTTCCTTCAATTCATCTATTATGTTACGGGGGCTGCCTCCGTTGATCCTAGGCGTCAGTAACACTACTCGCCTTAGGTGGGCTTGAAGTGGAAATTTGAGATTTCGTGTCTGGGACTTTTTTTCCTAAGGTGTTGAGGATTATGCTTACCAAATTTGGGGTCATTCTGAGACCGTTTACTTATAGGCTTGCCTTAGCCAAGGAGTAGTGTAATTAGTTGAAGCTTTCCAATACATATCTCCTTTTACGTTTATGGGAAACTTCACGGAGGTGTAAAGGAAGTCAAGATAAGTCTTTAGGAACAAATGACACCTTAGTTGGAGGTTAGGGTAGAGAGAAAACCCATCACAGTTGGGCCAAAACATGTCATATGAGATCATTTTTTTTTCTTAAAGCATATTAGGGGGCTAGTGGTGACAGTTCTACCGGTGGAGGTCATCCGCGTGTGTTGCTGGGAAGCCGAACCAAGTGCACTACCTTGGGGGCATCCTCAAGGGCCTACCAAGGCTTTACTCAAAGAGGCGTTAAGGTATCCAAACAAGTTAGGATACTTTATGGGCAACACTTAGCCTCAGTGTTAACGTTGGGCACCCAACATGTCCCAAAGGCTTGTCATATGGAATGACTAGCGCTGCGAGCTATCTTGTGGGAAGATAAAGACGTACCGATTAAGCACTCGAGCCACCACTCTTAAGAGTCTCGTGTGTTGACTTATGAGCATGACTTAGGGTTCGCCCTTGCTAGCAAGGGTTCATTGGTCTAAGCGTGCAATCTTGGGCAACGCTGCACTATGCGGGATTGAAGTATGTTGTGAGGGCAATGTCTGGCTATGCCTTAAGACAATTGAGGGAATCATATGAATGACATGCATATGAGACCATCCAAGTCATATGTAGGTCATTTCTCAAGATGGATTTTCTCCCTCCCACAACAAACTTCAATCCCGCAATGACGGGCTATGCAGTAAGAAAATTAGGGCATCATATCAATGACATACAAGATTTAGTTTCGTCCAAGTAACTGATTCTAGCCAACTTAATGGATCTTCTGATCAATTCATCATTTCTAAGGCCAAATGTAAACATTTCCTTTTTCAACAAGAATAAAAATAAAGTTATCTTCTTCTCAAGACATTCACACAACATATACATCATGGGATAAAAACCAAGGAGCCCCCCCCCCCCCAAAAAAAAGGTGGGGGGAAATGTCGCATGGACAATCTTTATTTGCATGTGCAACAATCAGCTTCCTTCGCTCAGCCTTGCACACAGTCGAGGTTCATAGGGAATTAGTTTAATTTGAGAGACAAGACTATACTCCCTCTGTTCCAAAAAGAATGATTCACTTTCCTTTTTAGTTCATCCCAAAAGAATGACATATTTCCTTATTTGTCAATAATTTAACTTTAAACTTTACCTTTTACACAAAACGAGATGATCTATAACCACACAAATATCTTTTGCTTATTTTTTACCATAAGATTCAAAAGTCTTCCTTTATTTCTTAAAGTGCGTGCCAAATGAAAATACATCACATAAATTGAGACGGAGGGAGTAGTAAGTGCACACTTATCTTATGGGACAACATTCTCATTCATCTCAAATATGAAAGACAACACGATTTGGCAATACACTCAGAGCCATGCGAGCAGGCTAGCCTAGCCATTTTATACAACCAGTGGTAAATGTAGTACAACGTAGGATGTGTGGAAGGGCTTACGCCATGAGTTCGAGTCCTGCTGGTGAACCACACCTAATATTTAATTGAAGAAGGGTAGAGTGGCGATTCACGAGTTACAAATTTTTTCGATTGTAAAGAAAAAGAAATGAGCTACAATCGAAGAAAATCTAGAAGACTTGCTTTGAATTTGAATGAAGCTTGAAAACAGGAATATATTTGGGTGAGGGTAAAGTCATTTTCACAAGCCAAACTGTGACCGATGAACCAAAGTAACACAATAATTATTTCCTTTAGCTTCACGGAAGTATTGAATTATACCCAATGTGGGAATTATGTTGACTTTTTACATGAATGTGTTTTATAGGTTTTTTTCCCTTTAATATGAATTATACCCAAAACAGAAGGGGACAAAGAAAAAGGTAACTTGCATGCGCTAAGAGACCAAAACAGAAAACGATGAAAAAATACTAATTGCATTCATTATTGCTCTCTCAGTATAAATATTCAAGATTGTTTTGTGTTGCTCCTTGTATGTGCGTTGCTACCTGCCTAAATAATGAAGTGATGTCCTTTGAGCTTCCGTTCTGTTTGTTTTGGTGTTGATTTTTTGTGGTCAGGGGTTAACGCTTTCCAGCACCAGAAACTATGGAAGGATAAAAGGGTGGAATAATACAAAACACATTCATTATTGTTTTGTGGTCCGGCCCTTCCCCGGACCCCGCTAGTGGGAACTTAATACACCGGGCTGCCCTTTTTTATTCATTATTGTTTTCTCAACGTAAATATTAAGATTGTTTTGTGTGGGCGTGTGGGATGTCATCCATCTAAATAAAGATTTCCCATCTTTTGGGCCTCCGTTTCTTTTCATTTTGGCGTGGATTTTTTGAAGTCCATGGGTTAACCCTTTCGAGCCCCACAAACTATGAATTTTTTCAAAGTCAACTGCAAACACTCAATTTTTATGGGTAAGGGGCACGGATGCGGTTTTTTTTTTTTGGGGGGGGGGGGGGGGGGTCTTGGGTAGTGGGACTATGATAGGTAATCTTTATCTATCTAAATACAAATGAGACATGGACAAGAATCTTGGTGTGGAATCTCATGTTAGATTGTGTATAGGGCTAATCCATTTTTCTTGTCTCCATTTATCTATATGCTATTTTTATATTGACTTACACCTTCACCTTATTATTCAATTCGCAGATGAAGTCAGAAGAGACTGTTGCATTACGCGCAAGCTTGCTTACTTTTCAGGGTGAAGTTTACGCTCTTGATGATAAGTGGGTATTATCAGGATTGGGTCATAGATATGGAGTGCATACTGAAGCTGTGAAGAATGCGGGAGTACTGCATTTTAATGGTAACATGAAACCTTGGCTTGAGTTAGGCATCCGCAATTATACATTTTTCTGGCGGAAGTTCCTAAACCAGGAGAATCAGTTTTTAAGTGATTGCAATATTAACTAGTACAGTATGGGCTCATACCTGCATTTGCTGCTGAAGTTTCATGAAGATTTGGGTGAAAGTCTGCACAAGTTTCCTAATTGTGATCTTGTGTTGAACTGTATCTGAGGTAGCGGACTGAGTATAATTTGGTGTGGATATCTCTATTGTTTGGTTAATGAAGGAAATTTGTTTAACCTCAAGGCAATGCTAAAGTGATGCATAATACTTGTTAATGATGGATTGCTAGCAAGGCATGGACAACTTTTAATGGGTTAGGCATACACCTTCATCGGCTATTTTTGTTGGAGCTGTTAAGGGTATATAGCATATGCGGAGATTGCCTGAAATTATATCTGAAGAGCTGGATATGAACGTTACCTCCTATGAATGATTAAATATAGTGCTACTGATATTGGTGAGAAGTACTTGGACCCTTGCTTCACCTGTGATGAGCATCTTGGATCCGCTGTGATGCGTGATGTTGCCATTGACACGTTCAGTGAATTCTTCCTTGTAGAATTGGGTCGGTTTGAATACATTCTTTCTTAGCATTGATCAGGCATCTCAATGTTTTAAAGCTTTGCAAGAGATGCTGGAGAATCGCCTTTGCTGCTAAAATATATTTAGTGTCAACATAATACAACATTGTTTACCTTCTATTATTCCTTTTAACGAGCAGCTGTACGTTTGTCTTGTTACGTTCTATGCAGTAATGGTCAATTAAGTTACTTATGAGGTAATTAGAGATTAATCTCATTAATCAATAACCTGTTAAAAGTTGTCACTAATGTGCAATCACAAGTTAAACTACATTGTGCTTTGTTAAGTTCGGGTATTTAGGATGCTGTAGCTGTAGCCTACCTTTTGCCTTATATGTAGATTGAATCATAAAAGAGATTTGAACTGGATTTATTATTGTTATCGACGAAAGTTTTAGTAGATGAAATATTTTCAAGAAATTTACGAGGACAAAAATAATAAAAGTTTTGCAAGTTCTTTTTGTCTCGATCCCTTCCTTTCCTGCTAGGATTGGAAATCTTGTATTTTACATATCCATACGATTGAGTCCTGTCCCAAAAAGAATGACTCACTTTTCTTTTTAATCTGTCTAAAAAAAAATGACATAATTTCTTATTTGACAATTTAACTTTAAACTTTACATTTGCAAAACGAGATAATCTATAACCACACAAATATCTTTGGCTTATTTTAGATCATAAGATTCAAAAATCTTTCTTTATTTCTTAAAGTGTGTGTCAAATGAAAGTACATTACATAAATTGGGACTGAAGGAATACCAAAGAATCAAACTGGTAGAGATGGCACGGTAGCCGCTTGCGACGGTCCTGTTTAAATATTGTTGGTTTTAAAAATTATTTAAAGTTTAGTTAGTGTCAGCAAACTTTAAACTTGAATTGCTTCTTTTTCTTTTTAACTTCATACAAACACCTGTATAGTTTTACATATATAGATTATTTGATGCGTTTATTAATTTGATGTGCATAATTTAGAAGAAGTTTTAATTACGGTTATCCTCTTCTCCTTTCTAAAATAGAAGAGCCTAACTTCAAATTGAGAAAAGTAAGTGGAACTGCATTCAAACTCATTTTAACTTTAGACATGTTATATGAAATTAGGTTTTGCAGGTCGAAGGTTTGATGTTTCTGACTTCAAATCTGCAGTGTATTAAGCTGATTTTGAGGTGCCTAAATTTTAAAAATTTCTTCAATGCCATTAGTGTTTTAAATCAGTCTTAAAAATGGTTGTTTGTGCAGTTTCCCCTCAAAACTCCTTAATCTAATATTATAACCAAAATGATATTTTAATAAAGGAAAAATAAAATGTGAAGTTCTTTTCATGTTTGCTGGCGTATATACCAAAGTATAGTGATTGTTTGATGAAATACGGCATCCATAAGTAGTGTGGTTCGGACAGTTGTTATGTACTATTTGAAGAGTCGAAAGATTATTTGTTGTTTTATGTTTCGGAAAAGGGCTAAAAATGTCTTCTACTCTTAGTTAACCTATTGGTCCGCTAATGCCCCTACCATTCTTTCTTGGCTCATATTTGCCTCTAAAATAAACAAACTCATATATTAGCTAAAATTCAGATGACATAACACTCCATTATTGGTTATTCCACATATGAATTAAAATATCTACCCATTTAAACTCATTCAACCCACCTACACCATCCCTGTATCCCGTATATATTTCTCTTTTATCCACTGTAAAACCTGTCGATGGAAATGACTCAGGTCTAAAAAATGAGGCATCAACTTTGTTGATTCTCTGAAAATATTGCTTCGAGTTTGAGGGATTCAAAGTTGAAGATTCCATTTTCAAGCCGTTTTCTCCGGTTCATGTAGATATTTTAGGTTTTGGTGATTATTTTAGGGTTTCGAAATAATTTTCCATTAATTTTTATCAACTTTATTGACCACACATCCTTCTGTGCAAAATATACAACGTAGGAGTATGTTATTATAGATGAGTCGAATTCGAATCACTTGACATCACACCACGTCACTCTAGCCCTCTCCCTACTTTCTTTCCCTCCTTCCCAGAACATTGTAAGATTTAGGGATCCACACATTCAAGAAACGTCTAAGTTATCTTTCATTGAACTAATGAATTTTGATTCTCATATTGTACTTGACAATGTCAAATGAAAGAACTATCTTGCCACATACTCCATTTCACCCATCACTATCATATGAATGCAGTGCACGAATTGGTTTTCCATTCAGAATGAAAACAGCAATAAGATACAAGTCATCAACGATGAGAATCAAAGACCTTATGAGGAAGCGTAATTTGAAGGTAAACTTCAGAGATGCTTGCAGTTGTTGAGGTTAACAGCACATTTTACACGTGTCATTGCCGAAATTCCAATATCACGTCACATGGGGTTAAAATGTGAACCTGATTTACTTACAAAAGTTACAGGAATGGTATGGTCAAAATTATTGCAATATGGATGATTCCTTCTAAGTAGAGCTAAGGTTTGCCCCTGCTCGGATTTGCAACATTTCAGTTCTCTTACTCCTCTCCATTACATCTACGAGCCAATTCACACTTTCCTTTATTCCTAACCTGCAATCCAGCAAGCGAAAGCTCGTATTATTCAAGCTTGTTTCCAGAGCTTTGAAGATTAGAGCTTTTAAACAATAATGTGTCGAACCTTCTTAGAAAATGGTTTTATGCAGTGGTCTTCTATATTACTAACCTGGAGAAATATAGGTCTTCATATGTATGATACTGATAAAGAAGTATTACTCACCCATCATAGGCTGAAACAGCTAGAAAGGTGTAAGCTCTCTCATCGAGTTTCTTGAGATCAAGATACCGGGCAAGTTCTTCCGCTGATACAGCATCTGCAAGGTCCTGTTTTGACAAATTGATGTGCATAAGCAAATGACTAGTCACGTCAAGCACAAATAAATTAATGTCATCAGCCAACTGTCTCTTTTCTCCCTCCGGAAAAAGTCTGGCGAAGCCATATAAGAAAAACACAAATAAAGGAATCAAGGGAATATCTATAGCACTGAAGCCGGTATCCGCTAGTCGCATATTTGGAATCCTTTCTCTTTTCTGATGAAGGCACATGTAGAATAGAATCCTTTTTGACAACGATAAAACAACAAATGTAATGAAAAAACATCTAGTCTTGGCAAATAAGTATAAAGATTATTAGATCCAGAAATATAGAAATACAATTATCATTGACAAATGAAGTAGACAAGGAAGAGACGAAGCTGTGCTCTGTTTAATCAATAACATCCATGATAAAGAACCTCTTTTGTGTGGAAGAAACTGATTTGTGCCTTTACCTGCTTGTTTGCTAATATCAGAAGTGGGGCTCCTTGCAGATCCTCATGCCGGAGAACTTTTTCTGCCAGTTAATGAAGTAAAAAAATGAATAAACCACGATGCCCACTAATCATGAACTAGACAAAAGCTTGTAGACATGACTAACCAACAGTACATACCAAGTGCAGATTTGGAATCCTCAAAGCGTGATGGACTAGCAGCATCGACAACAAATATCACTGCATGCGCCTCTTCATAATACTTCTCCCAGATTGAGCGAAGACCAGGCTAGGAGTATAAATGGTCTCATGTTAGTCAGAGAAACTTATATGAATGTCTATAACCGGCTGAAATATATAAAAGTATCTTGCAATCAGAGAACTGACACCCCTTATCTGCTGACTAAGATCTAGCGAGAAAAATTAAAGAATATTGTATAATCCTCCATCATTTATTACAAAGGTCATGCCAGCGAGAACTGTTTTATATAAGGCAGAAAATTACCAAAATACATCTTAAGTTTGGAAATGTATGTCCTAAACATTAGTAGATGACCATCATAAGTTGCACAATAACAAAAACATGCACTTGATCATCAAACTAAGAAGTATAAAACAGATGCCTGATGTCAAGCACTTCTACCTTGTCTTTTGTCAGGCATAACACATTTATCTACTGCTGCATTTATCTTACAGACCTTTTACGGTTCTAAAATGGAAATTTTATCATCTCAGAGGTCATGGGAAGCAAAGTTCATACCTGACCTCCTAAATCCCAAAATACAAGCTTCGTATTTGATGCTTCAACACGACCAATATTGAGCCCCACAGTTGGAACAATACGATCTGGTGGAAGGCCTTCCAAGTTTGAGTATTGTGACTTTAATTTCTCTAACAATGTCTAGAAATTTAATAATAGAAAGGAGGATTAGAAAGAAACCTTTCAAAACTAGACTTTGATAAAATATCTGTAAGTTAAGCATGTGAAATTCACACACACAAAAAAGGAAAGGGAAAGAGAAATTACAAAAAGATTAAAAGTACAAGCAAATAAAAAACAGTAAAAAAGCAATTCAGATCAGTAGCACGTCAAAAAAAAAAATGCAATTCAGATCAGTGCTCACAGCACACTAATTCCAGGGACAACTTTATTTTAATAAATATGTCGGACAACTTTTCATCTTATAGAGTAAGCTAAAATGGACTCCACTCGTTGATTTGAAAAAAATGGATCCACATTCCACTCTAGCTCTAGTACTGTTGTATTGCAGTCTACCCCCATATCCTAATTTCTTTTTACAAGTAATCAAAGATATTATGAATGCTTGCACTAAGCCAGTGCGAGAAAACATAATTGTAGATTGTGCAGATCCCCTATTGTATCTAAAATCGTATCAACATCCAATACAATAACCAGGTTGCACCAAAACACTAGCAAGAAAATACATCTTTGTTTAAGGCTATGTAAATTTCTCCTATGACCTTCAAAATTTCTGTCATTTCTTTCAAGCCAATCCACCAAATGGCTCGAGGGATGGTATTCAAGGTCTTGTGTGATTTCTTGCACAACCCTTCTTTATCCAACATTGCAGTAGCTCCATAGTGGATTTTGACATGGTCCTGGACATGCCAAGGATTGCTAAAAACATGTCCCACAGCTGACTATTAAGTCTACAATGCAAAAAGAGGCGGCCAACATCTTCAGAGTGCTCTTCACACATGGGGAACCTACTGCAAAGCTGAAATCCCCTCTTTTGGAGGGTGGAATGAGTGAGTGCCTCCCTAGCCACAATCCAAGAGAAGCAAGAGACCTTCAAAGGAGCCTTGCTAAACCAAATCAATTTTCAAGGCCAAAAAACCATGTTGTTAGCCTCGCTAAACCAAATCATTTTCCAAGGCCAAGACCTTGTTGTTACTCCCATATCCTCTTCTTCAAAAAGGATATGGACTAGTTTTTTTCTTTTATTTTTCTTCTTGCTTCCTAAGTTTAAGAACCGGTGCTCATCAGTAGATGCGTGCATGTTTCAAGATATCTAAACTTCTTAAAAAAACTTCTTTTCTCCAATCATCTTAACCTAGGGTTTTACTCAAGATTCTGGCAGTGATTTTTCTACATTTCTTGCAGTCTTGCTTGACCTTATCTTGCTGCCCAATCAGGGTCCAACTTAAGACAAGAATTTGAAGATTCATTGACTAGTGGTTTTTACCCTATTGATGATCCATAAAGAAGGTAGACTGCCCAACTTCACGGTTAGTTTTATCACATAGCAATGTCTGGTTTTTAGTTACAAGCAGAATTCTCCTCAGCTTCCAAACTTTCTCGGATTAACATTTACATCATCTAAGGAGGTTCATCAGCAATTCCACAGGTTCGTTACTTTCTAGTAGATTTATATGAATTTCAGCAGTATCATGGCACCTACCACAGACTGCATAAAGAAAGTCCAGTTCATGTGACTCCTTAGACTTCCTAAGACTGTTGATTCTGGTCAAGATGTAAAGTTTACTAGTTACTATGGAGGACATTTTGGCGTTTCAGAGCACTAAGCTATAACCCTCAACTGCTTTTCACCCTCAAACTCATGGCCAAACTTAGGTTGTACTCAAACTTTAGTGGATCTACTTTATTATGTGTCATATTGTTGGAGACAAACTGCTTTGGACCTAGTTCTGCCTATGGTCAACTTCGGATACAGTAGCTCTGTCAAGTGTCAACTGAACCACTGGTCCCAGTCCCTTTGAAATTGAGATAGGTATGCAACCAAGGAAACCAATTGACTTGATTCCTTCACCCTTCTCGGGCTACCACAGGAAAGCATTCGCGGAGCATACCTCTTCAAATTCATACTAACGTACGACCCAAGATTATCTGTAATAATGCAGATTACAAAAGCTATGCAGCTCTACATTGACGATGAGAAGAATTTCAAGCATTGTTCAGTGACCAGACACAATTCCCAACCCACACTGAAGCTTCATTATCAAAATGCTGGACCATGAAAAGATCTCCACAAAAGTAACTCTAATCCTTATGTCACTGAATTTCCAGAGAACACAGGGATTAGCAATGTCTTCAACATAGACAGTCCATTGTGGAGATGTTAATAAGATGAATGTGATTGCTGCTTCTACTGTTCAGGAGGAAACTGAAGACATTTTAGTTACTAAAAGTTTCTATTCAAGGAGGAGGATGTCTGATGAAGAATTCTATTGATGAAACTGAGATATTAGGGGAGGTGCCCTCTTTTTAACTCCTCATGGTCGATTTTTCCAAAACCAGCAAGTGATGATATAAATATTAATCCTGGAAAGTTTGGGAAATATTACAATATGAAGTGTAATCCAAATTCACTGACACACTTCAACGATTGAATCTACCTTGGGGCTTGTCAAAAGTTGGTGCTTACTGCTAGTCATTTCCTCAGCTTTTTTCCCCACAAAAGCCATGTAATCTTTGTGCTTGACACAGTGAATACAGTGATCTCGGAGAAGCTTCAAGTGATTACTTTTCCTCTCTCTCTCTCCCCCTCTTATCTCCTTGCTTCTTTCTTTCCAACTTTCTTCTCTATCCTATACTTATTCACCGCTGTTTCTGCATTTCCGTACATGCTGCCCATAATCTTTCCAGCCACAAAACAGTAAAAGAACACAACTATTACATCAGTTTCCATCCATCTATTAGCCATTTAACCCCTCCCTCTCATATGTTTAGCATCTAAACATAGAGGAACAACAACAACAACAACAACAACAACATACCTAGTGAAATCCCACAATGTGGGGTCTGGGGAGGGTAGAATGTACACAGACCCTACCTCTACCTTGGTAGGTAGAACGACTGTTTCCGAGAGACTCTCGGCTCAAGACAAAGCACAAGCCCAAACAAAGTACGACAAACAAAGTGCATAAGTCACGATAGCGAATTCTGAAAAAGATCATTGTGATATAAGTATAGGATAGAGAAGAAAGTTGTTTTAGTCTAATTTATTCTAGCTCAGTAAGTGTTTTAGTGCTGAACTTTAAAGATCATTGTGATATAAGTAAGACACCTAAACGATGACCCACCAGAAATACATTTAATTTTGAGATGGACGACTAGCCCCCAAAAGACCACTTCAAGAATTTCAAAACCTACCGCTGGTCTCAAACGCACTGCAAAACTGACTTAAGACAATTAAAGGTACCATATATTGCTACAAATCCGTGTTTCATTAAATAATGAAATACATAGAAATAGATAGTCATGTTATTATTCAAAGATTGTGTAAGAATGTATTGCTACTAGTTTAATAGTTTTGACAATCCAAATGACTATTTAGAAGATATCTAGCACAATCTCTTCGAGGGTCAACGGCTGATTATATTTGCACCCCCACCCCCTCTTTTAGTTCTTGCTTTGTGTATGACAATAATACCTAAGTGCGGATAAAATCATCAAAGCCTTATCAATTACAAAATAAAAGGTGGTTAAAACGGTCAAATGTAAAACTGGATTGCATAAAGTACATGGAACATTGCATGCCAAAGTTATTTAAGAAAATTGAAGGAAGAAAATGGTTAATAATGTACCGTTTTCCCAGCCTTGTCAATCCCGAGAATAAGGACATGAAACTCTGTCTTGCTAAACATGCATTTATATAGTCCATAAAACAATGAAAACATCTCTATCTTCTTCTGTTTCCTCTATGATTCACTACAAATTGCAACAGGCTATATGGAGACTTGTTCTCTAGTCATCACTCATCACAACGAAACCTGAAAGGAAAGGACTCATTACCATCTCCATGGATAGCGAAAGAGACATGTCAATATGAACAAACTAAATCTTATACTAAAGTGAATAAATATTCTTATATTTGGGAATGGATGCCCCATAACAATCATGATGCTCGCTAAGCACGTAGAAATGCAATTGAAGCCCCAATATCAGTAATTTGAAGTTCTACAAACCCGGCTGGCAGCTGGAAACCCCTATTCGCATCTCAATTTACACATGCTTGCTAATGGCCTATGTTGCTCAAATCCTCCAAAAATGTTATCGCACCCGCGTCGGATCCTCAAGAAATGCTACTTTTGGAGGATCTCACATACACCCAACCAGGGGCGAATTTATGTAGACAAAATGGGTCACGTGAACTCATGGACACCCAACTAAACTCGGTATATTATGTGTATAATTCTTAAAATATATCTAATTTAACTGAAGGAACTTATGGTCAAATAAGATTGAGTGGTGCACTGGTTAAACACTAGTTTAATTCCTTAAGGTCGAGAGATCAAACTTAATTTGCTGCACTTTTGTGTCACTTTCTTTTACATTTATAAAGCAGCCTATAAAAGCAACGGTGCACCCATCCTCTTGAAATACTGGATTCGCCTCTACCCCAAACAACATTTTTGGAGAATTCAAGCAACATAGCTAATAGCTAGCTAGTAGCTGGTATCCCAACTCCCTCTTTCCAAAAGTTACCACTTAATTAACTATAACTTCTAATGAAGAGAGAATTATTCTACTTCCATTCCACCAACTGCATATTATGTAGCCCTAACTATCGAGAATCAGCAGCAAACTATGGAATTGACATTACAGTGCTAGTGAATCCCCCCCCCCCCCCCCCACAAAAAAAATAATGAATAATATTATTAGTATAATGGTGTCATTTATATTGGGACAGAAAAGTAGTAGTAATTAATACCCCCTTTGTCTCAGTTTATGTGGCACCATTTTCTTTTTAGACTATCCCAAAAAGAATGTCACCTCTCTAAAATTAGAAACAATTTAGCTTTTACATTCTCCTTTTACCCTTAATAAAATAATTTATAACCACACAATTATTTATAATTTGTTTTAGACCACACATCTCAAAAGTCAACCTTTCTTTCGTAAAATTTGTGTCAAGTCAAATGGTGTCACATAAAATGGGATGGAGGGAGTACTAATTAGTCCATCATTACTTTATCTGTGTGATTTTTATGTAAACCATTACTATATCTATGTGATTTTTATGTAAACCATTACTATATCTGGGAGAGTGTGATGACTCACCACATCATTATGCCACCTAGATGCCACTTGGCATATATATTTTCCATGTGAAATGGTTACATAAGATGAAGACTAGATTTATGGGAAGATTCTAGAGACATGGAGATTTTCATTGGAAGACCCTAGAATTCCATGGATTTGCATGGAAAGTCCTTAGAATATTCTAGTTGTGTAGAGATTTCTAGAATAGGAGCTTATTTGTAAATATGTACGGACTTGTAGATAATTATTATTTACATACTAGTCCCTAGGTGAGTAGTATAAATAGGAGAGTCATTCATTTGTAAAACCATCAAGCAAAATTAACAAGTTCTCTCTAGTACAAAAAGTTTTCTTTAGCAAATTCCTCTTGTCTTACCTACCATTTCCTTAGCGATCTTAAGTGTAGTATTCTAGGCTGACTTGGCATAGCAAGATCATGAGCAAGTTGTGCAAAAGCGTGAGCGAGTTGTCAAGTGCCGCACGTGTGCTTAGTTGAAGACTAAGGACGTGACACCTAACTATCGAGAATCAACAACAATTTATGGAATTAATATTATAGTGCTAGTGAATCCACACCCCCCCCCCCCTCCCACAAAATATAGAATAATATTATTAGTAGAATGGTGTCATTTATATTGGGACAAATAAGCAATTAGTACTTCCTCTGTACCAGTTTATGTGACACCATGTTCTTTTTAGTCTGTCCCAAAAAGAATGTTACCTCTCTAAAATTAGAAATAATTTAGCTCTAAAATTACATTTCAAAAGTCAACCTTTCTTACTTAAAATTTGTGTCAAGTCAAACGATGACACATAAAATAGGATGGCGGGAGTACTAAGTAGTCCATGATTACTACATCTGCGTGATTTTTATGTACACCACTAACATTTCCATTGAAATACAATAAATACATAAAATTAACATATAGAACAAAATAACCCCAACTTGTCTGAAACAGAGGAGTATTTGTTGTCATTGTTGCATGTAGATCAAATAAAAATGGAACAGTATTCAGTTTTGTCAATTAACTTAAATAAGGACTTAAAATTTAAAAATTATTTTCTCATAGTTTAGAAATGTAACCCGAACTTCAACAATGTAAAATCGCGAAGAAATTGCAACCAGAAATAGTGCTCCAATTAAATAAAAGGAAACCTAAAGTACCAATTTTCAGCTTCCTAATTAGATTTTGAGCTCTAAATACAACAAATAACACTAATTCATTTGTGATCGGACATTTGTAAATTGTAAATACGAAAAAATAAAGTAGTCTATCAGTGATCCGAAAAGGAGGAAGATGAAGAAAGAGAAAGTGAAACCTGATTTGAAGCGGCGGAACTAAATGAATGTTGGTGGTGGTGGATCGGTTCTGCAGTGATGTTCCGCTGTGCACGGTGGGTGGAGGAGGCGGGTTGGCTACTGAATTTTTTGTATGTTGATCCACCGAGTTTTAACTTAAAAACACATTTAAATTATAATTATTTTCTCCGTTTTCACTCTTTTTTTTTTTTTACTTAAACTATTAACATCTTTTAAAACACACGATTAGGTCTATTTTAAATTTTAATATATAAATAGTGATGATTCAAGTAGAAAGAAAAAAAAGCAACACGTAATAATTGGGATATAAAATTTGCAAAAAAATAATAATTAAAATATGTTTTTTATCATTATTTGTATTTTTAAAATATTCTAAATATTTTTTTAAAGCGAGTTAAAATTTTAAGTGAGATTTTTAAGTTAAAAGTCTGAATACCAACAATTAAAAAGGGTGAAAATCATTTATATCCTCAACTTTATTTTAAAATTAAAATTTTAACCCAATGTTTAGCAATAGACATGACCCCATCTTATTTTAATTGAAATTTGAAATATTATTTACCTTTTAAATTATAATCTTTATCTCTTTTTAATATCATTTTTTTCTACTAATATATGTTATATTAGACTTACCTATGAAATAAAAAAATTATCTTTAGTATTAGAAAAAGTTTAAAATAGGAATCAAACATATAAATTAATGATATTGATTAATGATTATTGAATAACGATTAAATGAGTTTAAAATAGGAATCAAACATATAAATTAATGATATTGATTAATGATTATTGAATAACGATTAAATGAGCAAAACAAAAAAAATAATTTGGTCGTGCCAAAGATTACCAAAAAACTAGTTTACAATTTCCTACTATATAGAATAGCGCTAAAGCAGCTCCTCGTCGTCATGCCTGCTTCCAATAAGGGCATTTAAGTCTTTTCAAAGATCTGATGTTCGATCTGACGCAAATGATCCTCAACCATCGTACTCTCTCCAAGGTATTTTTGATTGATCAGGACTTGAAAATGATATCTTTCTTTGATTTTAATGTTAAGTTTCCACGAAATTATATGATTTTGAGGTTTTATTAGAGGTATTTTTGATTCATCAACCTCAAAGTTCCTTAAATATTTTGATTTAATTGTTGGGTTTTCACGAAATTGGGGTTATTTTTTTGTTCTGACTGGTGGGTCTACTTATTTAAGGTAATTTTAATCGATCATACTTAAAGTTGATATTTTTCTGTTATTTGATTGTTGGGTTTCCACGAAATTATGGTGATTTTTGAGGTTTTGATTTGTGGGTCTAGTCTATCTGGAGGTATTTTTAATTTATCAACCTCAAAGTTTCTTCGACTTTTTTAAATAAAATTATTGAGGTTTTATGAAATTTGGGGTTCTGACAGGTAGCTCTACTTATTTAAGGTATTTTTGATTGATTATCGTCTCTTTCTCTGTAGGTATGTATCTCTCTATTTTCCATTTATTTTCTGGATTCTCTGTTTGGATTCTCCTTTTATCAATATCAATGCTTTCCTATTTTCTCAATGTTCTCTGAAAATTATTGTGGAAACTATTTCTTTTGGTTCTCAAATAAAGTTGTGAAAGCTGTTTCTTTTGTAAATTAATGCAGTGAACTTGTAAATGAAAAAAGAATGTGTTACTGTCAACATGCATTATTTTTTAGAATGACTTGATACAGGCCATAACTGCATTTTGTGGTGGTGGTTGATTATTAAGAACCAGGGAGGATGAACTGCAGAGGAAGAATATAGTGGTTAAGAATTGCCTCCTGATGTTATTTTTGTTTCTTTTAGGACTAGAATATCACTCAACTATCACTATTTTCCTTAAAATATACTAAAACTCTGAAACTCATTATGGCCCTGAGTAAATTCACTTGGATCAAGATACAACGACTATATTTGGAATGTCAACGACTAGCTCTTAGTAGGATTCAATTTTTAAAAATGAAGAGAGAAAGTAAGGCCAATTGCATCAATGTTACATTTTTATCCTATTTCTATGAATAAAGTTTGACGAATACTTTAAATTAGTGGTGCTGTTTGTCTCTATGTCTTTTCACATAAGATGAAATGGGTTTGGTCCAGACCCCACTTGTGGGAATACACTGGGTATGTTGTCGTTGTTGTGTAAAATAAGTTTGGCAGTCCGCATTTGGCTCTGCGTGGTGCATTCAGTTGAATCTACGACAGAAGTTAAAATTAAGTTTTTCTTCCTTTTGGTTACCCGTTGTATTTGTCTGTCATGATGAAATTTGGCAGCTCATTCTTACTTCAAGCAAGTTTTGCATCAGCCATGATATTAGTAAATATTTATATTTATAAAGATTTGCTGTTTCATCTTAGCTTGGTTATTGCAAACATTTTCTCTTGCAATATGAAATGTTAGCATTTAGATGGCCTCTCTATAGTCTTATGTTAACTGAGAAAATGGTGGTATTCTCATTATGTGATTTTTCCTTCTACTTTATTATCATACGTGAATTCCAGTGTTGACTTGCATAACTAGGCCGAGAACTTTTTCCTATCACTGCAACATGAACAAAGACACAAATATATATCATTTTCCTGCAACTGTAACTATGAAAAGGCAGAATTTATACTCTGAATGCAATTGAACAACACCTCCTAACTCTACGGTTTTCTTGACCTTTTTTCTATTTCATCTTCCTTCAACCTCTTTCTTTCCTCAGTTTCATTGTCTTATCTTCTAGCTTTGATCTATTTCATTGTTCATTGATTACCCCGTTAGTTTATGTTGTATTGTTATTCCATGGGATTCAAGTTTTTATACCTTTTTGTGTGGACTTGCTTCTTCTCTGTATTTCATGTTCTTAGTTGCTTAGGATCTTCATTTGCCTATGAACTTATTTTTGTTGTTGTACGTCTGCTCTATTTTTCTTTGTAAATCAATGTTTAAGCTTTTGGATAGTTGATTCATAGTATTTATAGGTATCCAATTTTTTCTCTTTTCATTGTTTGTTTGGGTAAACTCCTATTATATAACTACTAATTGAGTTGCTAAATTCTGCCTCCTCCAATTTCAGGCCAATCAAGAATTCATCATCCAAGTCCAACAAGAACCAAAGGCAAATGAATTTTCTGAAATGTTTTCCGTCTTAAGGACCTTTCTATAAATTATGCTGAGGTTAAATAAAAGTAATTCAATCCATGGAAAATGTGTATAGGTGTCTGTTTTGATTTCATTGCGAAGCTTGCAGCTGCACGGGATCTCAAGGATTGAATTGATATAGAATCGTTTGCTATTTCTTTTACAGGCAAGTCGGCTGAAAATATTGATTGTCAGATTTACTTGTATCTAAACCATGTGTTGCAGCTGCATCATCAAGTCTTTTGTTAAGGAAAGGAGGTGGTTCAGAGACTAACAACAACCAGTTTTGATTTGAGCAACTGTGTTCGAGTTCTGCAACAACAAGAAGCAAAAGCTGGAAAACAAAACGCAATAGCTGAGCCTCTGGATTATTTGTTGGAAGGGCACCATTATGTTTTTCTGCGCACGTAAAGAAATAACCTATACTATACCCATGTATAGAAAACACTCTGGAGTATAGTTATTCAATATCCATTTTTAACGCCTAATATGTCGGCCCGTGCACAGCACCGTTGTTGTTCCCCCATCTCTTCCTTCCCCTACGCCCGGCCCGGTGAGATTAGATTTCTAGAACAAAGTGAAGTGATAGGAAGAGAAGAAGGCGATAACTGTTCATAGGTTGCTCGATCAGGCTTCTTCTTCTAGTAAGAATACAAGAGACCAAAAACTTATAAACAAATACCTAAATGCATGTATAATACTATAAAAATATTAAAAATAGAAGTAAATTTATAACAAATTCATAAAATATTATTTAAACTTTAAATTATTTTTAAGGGTGTACTCTTTGTACATAATATTGAAATAACAATCAATAGGTGATAAATTCATAAAATGATATCTATTTTATTTACAATTGTAATGAACTTAAACTACAATATAATAAAGTATTAAATTATAAGCAAATCACCTAGTAAAAGGAATAAAATATCATATATAATATAAGCAAATAATACGTAAAAGGAGATTGGAAATCTTGATAGAAAATAGATATTACATAAGATAAGAGGTAAATAATATCTATTGTTCAAAATTGAAGGAGCAGATTAATTTTTGAAGCAAAGACGAGAATATAAGTGATTTTCACCATAAAAATCTACAAAATCTCGAAGAAAAAAGAATAATAAATAATAAAGAAAAGGGATTAAATTTAGGCGTGAACTTTGTAAAATTAGTCATTCATATCCTTGGTAAAATTTCACTTCTAATATGGACGTGGATTTCTGTAGTTTAAACTACATTGTGCCGTTTCATTCAAAAAGGATTAGGTGATCCTTCTTTTTTCATAGTAACCTGCGTAGTATCTTCCTTTATGCTTATAACAGGCCTTTTCCTCTGGCCTATTAAGAGTTTGTATTGTTCTACTGTCTCATTGGAGTGTTTGTGCTCCATCTTAGTGATTCTATCATGCATGTTGGTAAGATGTGTGGTGTCTTGTGAGAGTGCCTCGTTGTTGTAGTATAGTGTGATAATTTCTTCGATTTCTCCTCCTTTGGAGTTCCAATAATACTGGCTTTGCCTGCTCTTAGCATATCTTCAATTTTTGACTTCAGGGTTGATAGTCCTATGGCTCTTTTGGCACTAAGCCATTCTTGAAACCTTTCTATAGTACATGGTATTTTCATTTCCAGGTCTTTGTCATCTCCGCTTATATTGCTATTCCTTCCTGTTTTAAATAGTTGGCATATAATGATAGGTTTTCCTGTTAAGTCTGTCGAGGCGTCGAACAATTGTATACCGTAGATACCTCTTTCGAATGATTCCATCATTAACCTAGCAGATTCTACTAAAACATTGGGTAATTTAGCAATATTATAAAAAGTTTCATCTGCTAGTATTTTATCTATAAATCCGTAAGTAAAGAGTTTAAGAACTATATCATGGTTTGATTTTTCATTGCATAAAAACCTTGGGTATTTGCTTAATTTTGCACTTCTTAAAATGTGTGGGTTTGATTTATAATCATAAAATTAATTAATTTGCTCGTAAGATGTAATATACTCAGGTGAGAATTTCACTTTGTCGCACATTGTTACTGCCGTTGAAGACGATGTTGTTATGCGTGATGGTATAGTGGTTGGCATGGCTGCAAGTTTAGATGTGAAACTCTTTCGTTTTTCTGTAGGGGTTTGGGAAGATTTCAAGGTTTGTAGGGTTTTGAAGTCTTTAAAGACTTCTGTCAGCTGTTCTAGCAAGTGTGTATTTTCTTTCATTTTGGTTGTAATAAATTTTTGGTTTTGTTTGATGATTCCTGTAACATTGGTAATAAATTCTTCGAATTTGTCACTGCTAGTTGACATCGTTGTACCTGCTAAGAAAATCAGCTAGAATATTCTTAGTCCCGGATATATTTTTGACAATAAAATCATAACAATAAAAGAATGATTGTCATTTTCTTCTCTTATTTAGTTCTGGCAAAGGGTTTATTTGTAATGAAAGCTCTTACTTGTGTGTTATCCGTTCTAACTACGAATTTTACTGGTAATAGGTGATAATGGAATCTCTTTATTCCAAATTTTACTGCTAATAGTTCCTTCTCGTTAATATGGTAATTTTTCTCATTAGGCTTCCATGTTCCGCCTCCATATCCACAAATTAGTGGTTTTTCTTTATCTATATCCTCTTTATCATATGCTATTAGGACTACTCTCCATCCTATATCACTGGCATCAGTAAAAAGTTCTAGTTGATCTAGATCTGTTGGTATTCTATGTTTCGGCAAGCCTTTCACTTTTTCTTTGATTTTATTTATGACTTTAGTATGTTCTTCCTTCCATTCAAAAGTTATATTTTTTCTAGTTAGTTCCTGTAATGGTTTTCTCAAAAGTGGTAAATCCTTTATATGGTCTAAGGCGTAGTTTACTACTCCTATAAATTGTTGTACTTCCTTTTTGCTCTCTAATTTATCTTTAATTTTTTTTTATTTTTGTTACAATGTGTTCCTGTAATTGTAATCCTTCATTATCTATTATGTATCCCAAATATTCTATACTATTTTTGAAGATTTCAGATTTCTTTTCAGATAATAATATTTCATGTTGTTTCACAGTTTTTATAAATTCTTCTAGATGTTTTATATGATTTTCCAAATCATTACTATATATTAATATGTCGTCAACATATACTATACAATATTCTGTTAGTTTTCTGAATACTTGGTCCATTCTTCTTTGAAATATTTGTGGTGCATTCTTTAATCCAAAGGGTAGTACATTCTATTCGTAGTGTCCTTGAGGGGCACTAAACGTTGTTAAAGCTTTTGATTCATTTTTTAGTTTTATTTGCCAAAATCCACTCTTACAATCAAATTTACTGAACCATTTTTTATTCCTTAATCTATTAATAAGGTTCCTTTTGTATGGTAAAAAATATCCATCAAATACAGTTTTCTTGTTTAGCTCTCTATAGTCAATCACCATTCTAGCCTTTCCTCTTTTTTGCTCACTATGTTTTCTAACTAAAAAGGTTGGGCTACTATGTGAGCTTTTACTTTCTTGTATTAATTTTAATTCTAATAACTCTTTTAGTTGGGTTTCAAATTCCTTCTGATCTGTTGGGTTGTATCTAATAGGCTTAGATCTAACTATATCGCTAAGATTTATTAGTTTGATTTCAGCATATATTTTTTCTTTTTCCCATAGTTGCATCGGATTTTCTCCAAAATTTATTTTTAGTATATTGAGGTATTTTTCTCTTAATAACTGTAGGTTATTATTCCTATCTGATCTTATGTTACATATTCTTAGTGTATGTATTGGTAATATTCTCTTTAGTATTATCCATTTATTACGGGGTGTTTGTATTTGAAAGTATTGTTATTTATCACTTGCGTTTTAAAGTAGTCTAGGAAATTATTTCCTAACAATACTTGTTGTTTCATATCATTTAGTTGGTATATAACTGGTAGTCTAAATATTGTCTTTCCTAATACTATTCTCATGTTTTCTGCTACTATATCTAATTCTTTTGTTTGTTCGTTAAAGCCTGATACTTTTGTTCTATGTGTTTTAGATCTTTTCCATCTGTGTGGTTCTAATACTTCTTTCTTTGCTAGACATAAGTCTGCTCCACTGTCAATAAAAATCTTTTGTTTTACCATTTTATTTGGTTTGTATTCTATATGAGCTTCTATGTAGATTGCTACCATCTAATTATTATTTCGTTCTAAATCCATTTCTCTTAATCTTTGTTGAAGCTTCATCTTGTTCCATTTCTTTTACTTCTTCTAGTAATTTCTTCCATCTTATCTCACTTAACCTTTCTCCTATTCTGATAAGGCTTTTTGTAATTTTATTGTACCTATCACTATAGTATCTATTTCCTATTGCACTAGTAGTTGTAATAAGCTTATTGCGAACACACCTTTCACATTGCATCCAGTAATCTCTTTCTTCTAGTAACTTTCTTTCTTCTTGCGACTTCATTTAGTCGGAACTATTTTCACTTTCTGAGTTTTTGTTAATGAAATTAACATTTTTCTGATTCACTTTCTTCATCAGTTTGAGTGACATAAAAATCTTCATATCCGTACCAATTATTATTTTCTTCTTTTATTTGTTGTAGACTCATTATAAATTGTGTCGTGTCTATATATTTTACACCTTTTTCCTTTAGTTTTGGACATTTATTAGCATAATGTCATTTTTCATTGCAATTCCAACATTTACATTCTTTAAGTTTTTTTTTTCTTCAATTGGTTTTACATATTTTCTTTTCCTAAATTTTCTCTTATGCTTAAATTTTTTCCTGGTTTCAGGGGTATTTCTATACCTTTTAATTTTTTTTTCCTGTAAGGTTTGTAATAAGGTTGTTGGTTTTGTCTGCTGTAATTATTATATTTTTTATATCTTTTGTGTGTATATTTCTTTTTATGGCTTTTCTTATATTTCTTTTCTCTTTTATTATCATCACATCCGAATACTAATCTTCTTTCCGTAAATTCACATATCTCTCTTAGTCCTATTTTCTTATCTTTGTAATTTTTTTGTTGCATCCTATATTCTTCACATTTTCGCATTAGATATGCTCTTAGTACTCTTATTATTTCTCCTAATGTATTTTCTCTTGGTTCAGTGTATTCCTTTGATATTTTTGTGTTATAAGGTATAAGTAGGTGGTCATAATAAAGTTGTTGGTATATTAAACCTTCTTCTGGAAAGAATCTTGCTTCATAAAAGAACTTATTAAAACTTATTGTATATTCTGGTAATTTATTAATTTTACAACATTTCATGTTATTTAGATTCATTATTATCTCAGTTTTTCTTTCTGCTAGTACATATTCTCGTGCTACCAACCATTTTTCTCATAAAAATTCTCTTTTTAGTATGATATCAAATATTATTAGCATAGATTTCCAATCTCCTGCATGGCTAAATACTTCTCCTCTTAATTGGTACGCTATGGATTCTATCCAATAAGCTACTTTTCCGATTAATGTTTTAGATATCAAGTCATGCATATATTCTAGGTTTTCTGTTTGTGTGGAGTTCATTAATGCTATATACATTCCAAGATTCCAATCATTTATTCTCCTTCCTATTTCTTGTTCATCATACACATTGT
The DNA here is from genome assembly GCA_034509755.1 of Anisodus tanguticus. Lineage (NCBI taxonomy): Eukaryota > Viridiplantae > Streptophyta > Magnoliopsida > Solanales > Solanaceae > Anisodus > Anisodus tanguticus. The sequence continues at coordinate 33,132,338 of CM067557.1, read as the reverse complement.
CTAAATCTAAAAAATATACATTGTAATTTACACCTTGTGCTACTGATCCTACAATTTCTTTAAATTCAGCTTGTTGTCCTACTGGTATATGATTTGCTAATCTAGTTTGTCTTCTATTTATTATTTCCAGGTTGGGATCTGGGTAATCATTTGCATCTTCATTTATTATATCATCAGTTTGTATTTATGTTTCTATAGGATTATTAAATTCATCCTCTATATCACTTTCAGGTTCTTCTTCTATGATTGCATTTACATTTTTCATTTTTTGTAAGGCTACTATTATCTGATTATTTTCCTTTACTATCTCTGAGTCTTCTTCCTCTTCTATGAATTCTGCTACCTTTACCTCTTGGTTTACTAATTCAATGTTGTTGTCTTTGTTAGTATCACTCTCAGTCTTTTCACTACTAGATGTAGTTTCTTCACTTGTTCTATTATCTCTTACTTTCCTTTTTCCTTTCAACCTTTTTATCTCTTCTCTTAGGATTTTTATTTCATCTTTTAATTCTCCTAATTCTTGTTTCACATCTTTCAATTCCTCTTTTGTTTGCTTTAGTTCCACTTTGGTTTCTTTTAATTCTTTCTTTGTATTCTTAAATTTGTGTTTGTATTTTTTATATTTATTGTACTATTCCTCATTATTGTGTGTTTTTAATTTGGTATTTTTTGTTTCTAACTCACATAATTTTCGTTCTTGTTTATCTAATTTTAGATTTAAATACTCGTAGGTTGTTTTCTCTACGTCTCTTTAAGTACATGTTTTCATTTTTTGAATTATTGTCTGGTGTGGTTTTTTCTTTTCTTTTCATTGGTTCATACTTGTATCGTTCTCTTTCAAGTATATTTTTTCCATGGTTTTTTAAAAACGTAAGTACGCTAGGTTCTTGATTTTTCATTTAAAATTGTCTTTTCTTACTCAATATTGCTAGGCTATCTAATATTTTTTCTACTTTCTTTGGCAGTCTTGGTTTTATTTTACTTATATCTACCATTATTGGTTCTTTACTCATTCTCCAAGCATCTATTGATACTATTTCTGGTTGTTGAGTTGTAGTGCTAATTATAGTGTTTTCTTTGCTCGTACTAGGTTCATCTTCTTCTACTTGTTTACTTTTATCTTTACTTTTTTCTTCTACTAATATGTTTAGTTTTTCCAATATTATTTTAAATGTTGGTATCTCAGATACATTCCATAATTTTGTTAATTCTTCTCTGATTATTTCTTGCATTTAGTTTGGTTTTCTTTTATTTCATCCATTAATACTAATGTATTCTTCATTTATTCTTTTACTACTATTTCTTCCCATAATGCACTAATTTTTTCGTTAGAGCTCGTCAGGATTATTAGTTCTTTTTCTCCATCTGTTTCCCATATCTATTCATATTTTATCAAACTTTTCACATTGTTGTTCTAACTGTTGTATCTTTTCTTCTAGTTTTATTTCTTTCGCCTTGTATTTTAAGTATTTAAGTTGTGAGAATATTTCTTCTGATAAGGCTTTTCTTATCGATTTTAATTTATGTTTTTTCTCTATTATTTCTATTTGTATGTTCATACCTTATTTACGAATCTTGGTTTCCCTTGGTAATTTATTTCAATTCCATTATTATTTATCTTATAATTTATCATGGTTAAAAAGTCACTTCCTAGAAGTTATTCATTAAAACTATCATATTCTATTACTCTTATATTTATCTTATACTCCAAATCTTGGATCTTGAATCTTAAATTAATACTTTTGGTAATTATTATTTCTCTTTCATTTTCAGGATAATTATAAGTTTGTGGGTCTATTAAATCACAATTATTTTCATCAATTTTACTTATATGTATAAAACTTTTTAAGCTCCAGTATTTACTTCGGCTATACAGTCTGTTGTTATCATTCCTTTAAATATTATTACTTTAATTTTTAATCTATTTGTGTTTATATTTATTAAATCTAGTATTCTAGGTTGTATAATACTAGTTTGTCGTGACATTGTTGGTTCTCTCGTAATACTTAATCTAGATCCCTCTATTTTTGGTGTTAGTCTTTTGGATGGTGTAAGGGTTCTTGTATTAAAATTCATATATATTTCTTCTGGTATGGTTATTTTGGAATTTTCTTTATGTTCTATTTGTTCTAATATTTCTTGGCCCATTCTTGGTACTAATATATTCATTTCATGTTGTTTCTTTACATGGTGGTTTCCGGTTAGGGCATATATCATTTTTGTTTCAATACTTATGACTTTACTTCCTGGTGGCATTGTTATTCCATCTAATTTATAATATAGTGTTAAGGCTAAGTCTTTGTGTTCATCTTTTAATGATATACTAAAGTCTGGTTGTACCGTAAATTTTAATTTCTGATATATTAAATTTCCTTTTACTATTGATATTAAAGCATCTTGTAGATTTACTAATATCCTATCATCAAATATGTATATTTGTATAGGTGTATCTATGTTTTTCTGAAAGTATGCTTTTATAGTAAATTTTACTCCTCCAAAGTATATATTTCTATATTTTTTAGCTTCCCTAGTTGATAGTTTTGATAACTCTCTTTTTATTACTTCATTTGTTATCAAGTTTATTTTCGTTCTTCCATTTACACTCATTGTATCTATTATATTTTCATGCTTGTGTGCTATGTACCTTATTTCTTTATTTCTTTCAAACCATTTTGTTTTAAATATTTTCTTTATGGATAATTCTTCTTTTTCATCTTGTATCTTCTGATATGTTTCTGGTTTAAAGCTTAATATTTGTGTTGATCCTCCTTCATATGTATTCATCTGATAATATGTTTCTTTAGAGTCTTCTACTATTTCCTTTCCTTTATCCATATTTTAATAAGTTGATGTACTTATATTGTTCTTTTATTATATCATTTAGATCTTTTAATTCATTATCCTTTCTGATTATTTCTCTTAATTTATTGTCTAGAAGTTTCATATTTTCCTCTTCCTTCTGTCTTAACTCTTCGTCTTTTAAAGCTATTTTATTTTTTAATTCCTTAATAGTTCTTTACTGTTCATAAACTTCTTTAGCATTTTCTTGTAAGCTTTTATCTTTTTCATTTATTAGATCTATACTTATTCTGCAACTTATTATATGTTGGTTTATATCTCTATTATATGTAAGGGGGTTTTCTGCTATCATTCTAAGTTCTTCTAATTTATTTTGTTGTTCTATCAGTCTATTTTCATCCATAGTGTTCTATTGTCATTCGTAGTTCTTCTTTTCGATGTGTTATTTCTTGATTTATTCCTTCTAATTCGGTGTTGAGATCTATCAATATTCTGTAATTTCTTATAACATCGTCTAAATTAGAACTTATCTCTGCTAAGTCAGCTTCTTCTTTTATTTTTTCATAATCTTTTAGTTTCTTTATTGCTAGTCCTAGTTTCTTTAATTCTACTAAATCACTATAGTATTTTACTAATGTTTCAGTGTGGTTTCTTCTTTGTAATACTAGGTGTCTTATCCTTTATAACATGAGCATTCTTTTATTTAGTGCTCTAGCTTGGGCAAACTCTTCGCGGTTTTTCATTTTTATAACTTATTCCCTTTACAAAGCTTTGATACCATTTTCATAACGTATCTTTTCATCATCGAACAACCCTGAAGAGTGTAGGAATATAGATGACATATTAACATATTCATATGTAGGTTTAACAAATATAAAACATGTAGTACGGAAGCATGTATTATTTAAAAAATGAATTTTGAGTTAATAAATATCAACAAATATGCTTTATATATGTTAATATGTCATTTATATTCCTATCTTTTTCAGGGTTATTAGATGATGAAAAGATCCGCTATGAAAATTGATGGACATTGGTGTTGTTACCGAACATATCATATTTGTTGATATTTTTATTTGTACTAATCGTTTCACCCCTCAAACATATCTATAGTCTGGTGACGTGACACCCCTTAAACATCAGGAATTACATTTATCTTTTTTCATAAGTTTTTCTAATATCTCTGCCTTTCAGCATCTAAAACTAAACAAAAAACGTACCTCAATAAATGGTGCTTCAACGCTCCAAGTGTTTTAAAACTCCTCCTATTTTCTTTCTTTGTGTTCTTCCTTCATTCACAGTTTCATTCATTGCGATTTGCCTTATTTATTTCATTTCGAGTTTTAAACTTTTAATCACTCCTCTCTCTGCATTTTTCAATCCTAAATTACAATAAAGACGGAACATAATCTCAACTTTCAATACCAACTATAAATTCAAGTCCGAAAAATATCATAGGAGTGCAGAAATTACTACTAGTTTGCTAATCACTTTGACCGCTAGCCATGATTTTTCAAACAGAAATATCTTTAGAATTATCTTTAATCGGCACATGTATGCAAATATTTATTTTTCGGCCACTTTATTTATCTACTCCAACTTTGAATTAGTCTTTGACATTCTCCTATAATTCAAAGTTGTATTAGTCACCTTATTATTTTTTCTTAATGTTTATTGTATTGGAGCATTTCTTTCCAATTTTGTATACTTCTCATCAAATTACAATTGTTAATGCAATTCGCTTCAACTTCTAATCGTTGATGCACTTTTTATCAATTTTTAATTATTGGTACACTTCTCGTTAACTTCTTCTTTTGTTTATGCATTTGTCACCTACTTTCTATTGTTGATCCACTTATAATCAACTCTCAACTATTGATGCACTTGTCATCAACTTCCAATTGTTGATGCACCTATCATCAATTTCCAATTTTATTGATATATTTTCACCAACTTATAATTATTACTTTATACTCACTTCTCTACAATTTTGGAGAAGAGATTTTCCTCTTGTATTATATTTGTTTGCTCCATTTTAAATATGTAATATTTTTCACAGTTGTTTTCAGAATGATTGTTTTTTATGTATACAATATTAACCCAACTGAATCACGTGTTAGCGGTACTGCACACCGATAGCGAAAGTTATTTGAGTCTACCAAAATCTTATAGATTCCAATACAAATTTGAATGAATGAATAAATTATTCAAAATTACACGAATCTCCAAATGTTTCTTCAAGTATTCATACAGTAAAATAGGTAGTACCGCTCCTATATATAATAATGCAAAATTTACTTAAACTAAAAGCTAGAAAATCTATTTCAATGTTATTTTGGCTACAAATCTTATTTAGACATCATTTAATAAAAATAACAAATATAAAATCCTAAACAATTCAGATTTGGCACTTCAACTTTGAATTAGTTTTCAATAACTATTAAGTCCTAAATAAATATAAGATCTACGAAGTCAATCAAATTCGACAAAACGGATCGTATGAAAGTGTCTCTGCCATAATTAACCCATCTACACATAAAGATATTTGATTCAAACACAAGTTTTATACACATCGTGACATAGTAACTAATAACCATTGGATTATTATATTTGATTCAGAATCTAGTTATACAATAAATCATTAAAATCATATTATGATTTTTAATTAGACAAAAAAAATTCTAATAATATTCTGACCTCTATTATATATCACTTTATCTCATATGTGTAGTTTTTTTATCAAATGGAAGTAAGATACCAGTGTAATTATAGTTAAAATTGGAGCAGAATTGGCAAAAAGGACTGCTTAAGTCTTCAATTGACAAACTACCCCCTGATCTTCTTTTTCCTTTATTTTCTGCTCAACAAATGTCCAACCACCTTTTAGGGTTCATTAAATGTTCCTTGAAGTTCGTTTTATAATTTTAAAAAGTTTGAGGCAAGATTTCAAATTATTAAAATATACTTTTCCTTTCTCTTCTCCTTTCTCTTCTGTCTCTCGCCGGCCGATCACCATTTCTCTCTCCAGTCTTTTATCGATCTTAAGTTTCTCTTCAGTTGTAGCTCAATTCAGCCTTCGTCATTTTCAGGTATTTTATCGACACACTTATTTTTTTTCTTGCAATCATTGCCTTTAGAAGTTCTATATTCTTTTGAATTGAGATTTTTTTTTTTATGCAAAGCTCCATTCTAGACAAATTCATCTTAGATAATATTTTTTTTTTTGGTTCTTACAAATGAGTTTGTTGGGTTGAGTTATATTTTTTTGTTTTCTATTACCTTGACCCATTTGGTCTATTTCTAGACTTATTGGCGATTATCATTATTTTTATATCGTTGTTGGTCAACGCCACTTTATTGTTTGTATACAACAACATACCCAGTAAAATTTCACAACATGGGGTCTGAAAATGGTAAAGTGTACTCAGACCTTACCTCCACCTTAGAGCGGTTATTTCTGGGAGACCCTCGGCTCAAAACAAAACATAATCACAAGCAAGCAAAATAAAGCAAGAGAAACGGTCAGACTCAGACAATAAATTAAAGCAGTATGAACATGCTGATAATAAAATTGAATACGTCATGGTAGCGCATTCTAACAAAAGAAAGCAATAGCTAACCCAACTAAATAAGATAAACAAAGTACATTAAAGAACACATAGCATCATAAATCAAATGACAGGGGGCTATACATCAATACTGCGCCTATAAGTGTGATAGGCTAATCGGGTTTACAATTATGACACTACAACTATCATTTTATAAGCGTAGGTAGGACTACGCTCGACTACCTACTATCATTCTACCCTAATCCATGTCCTTCACAACCCCTTATCTAAGGTCATGTCCTCAGTAAGTTGCATATGCGTCATATCCCGTCTAATCACCTCTCCACAATACTTCTTCGGCCTACTTCTACCCCTCATGAACCCATCCATAGTCAACATCTCACACCTCTGCACTGGGCATATGTCTCTCCTCTGCACATGCCCGAACCATCTCAACCTCGCTTTCCGCATCTTATCCTCCACTGAGGTCACTCCCACTTTGTCCCACATATTATCATTTCTAATCCAGTCTCTCATTGTATGCCCACACATCAATCTCAGCACCCTTATCTCCGCAACTTTCATATTTTGTATGTGTGAAGTCTTGATTGGCCAATACTCCGCTCCAGAAAACATAGTCGGTCTAACCACCACCCTATAGAACTTGCCTTTAAGTTTTGGTAGAATATTTTTGTCGCACAGAACTCCAGATTCGAGCATCCATTTCATCCACCCTACCCCAATACGATGTGTGACATCGTCGTCAATCTCTCAATTCCCTTGGATAATAGACCATAGGTACTTGAAGCTTCATTTCTTTGTAATGACTTGAGTACCAAGCCTCACCTCCACGCCTATCTCAGGGTCACTCTGTCGCTGAACTTGCACTCCAAATATTCTGTCTTGGTCCTACTCAACCTGAACTCTTTAGACTCCAGAGTTTGTCTCCAAACCTCCAGCTTGGCATTCACTCCGCTACGAGTCTCATCAATCAGGATTATGTCGTCTGCGAATAACATACACCATGGTACCTCCACTTGAATTTGTCGCGTCAGTCCGTCCATCACCACGACAAATAGGAATGGGCTAAGAGTTGATCCCTGGTGCAGCCCCATCATCACTGGAAAGTGTTTCGACTCTCTTCCTACTGTCTGTACCCTAGTCTTGGCTCCATCATACATATCCTTGATCGACCTAGTGTACGTCACAGGTACACCTCTAACCTCCAAACATCTCCATAGAACCTCCATAGGGACTTTGTCGTATGCCTTCTTGAGGTCGATGAAAACCATATGTAGGTCTTTCTTCCTCTCCCTATACTGCTCCACTAACCTCCTAATAAGATGAATGACTTCAGTAGTCGAACGCCCCAGCATGAATTCAAACTGGTTCTCGGAAATAGACACGCCTCTTCTCACCCTCATCTCCACGACCATTTCCCAAACTTTCATAGTGTGGCTCAGCAGCTTGATATCCCAATAGTTGTTGTAACTCTGGATATTACCTTTGTTATTGTACAAGGGAATCATTTTACTCCACCTCCATTCTTCGGGCATTTTTGCGTCTTAAAAATGACGTTAAACAACTCAGTCAGCCACTCCAAACCTGCCCTGCCTGCGCTCTTTCAAAATTCAACTGGGATCTTATCAGGTCCGGTCGCTCGTTCCCTGCGCATCCTGCGAACAACGTTCTTAACCTCTTCAACCTTAATGCTTCTACAATACCCAAAATCACGGTACCTACCAGAGTGCTCCAGATCTCCCAACACAGTGTCTCCATCTTATTTTTCGTTCAAGAGTTTACGGAAGTAAGACTGACACCTCCGCCTACTATGCGCTTCCTCCACCAGTACTTTGTCATCCTCGTCCTTGATGCACCTCACGTAATCCAAGTCACGGGCCATCATCTCCCTTGACTTGGATAGTTTGTACAACTTCTTATCCCCACCTTTCTCCTCTAATTCCATATATAAGCGTTCAAAAGTCATCGTTTTTGCCACCGTAACCGCCAGCTTTGCCTCCTTCCTCGCCATATTATACAGTTTCCTATTCGTCTACTTCTCCACACCATCTTTGCTTTCTACCAATTTCACATACGTCGCTTTCTTCGCTTCCACCTTCTCTTGAACTTTACCATTCCACCACCAGTCCCCTCAATGCACACCACAGGTACCTCGCGAGGCCCCTAGCACTTCTTTAGATACCTCCCGAATGCAGCTGGTCGTCCTATCCCACATACCGGTCGCATCCCCACTACTCCCCCAAGCTCCCTTGGCCATCAACTTTTCCTCCATCTCATTTGCACTAGCCATGGTCAAATTCCCCCATTTGATTCTTAACCTGTCATCCACCACCCTCTTTTTCTTCTCCAACTTAATATCCAAATCCATCACCAAAAGCTTGTGTCGGGTTGTAAGATCCTCCTTCGAAATAACCTTGCAGTATTTACAAATGCCTTTGTCAACCTTCCCAAGGAGCAAAAAGTCTATCTGAGTCTTAGTCACTGAACTATGGAATGTCACCAAGTGCCGCTTCTTCTTCAGAAACCTCGAATTGGCTATCACCATCCCACAAGCTCTAGCGAACTCCAAAAGTGAGATGCCTCCCCCGTTCCTGTCCCGGAATCCAAAGCCTACATGCACGTCGTCATAACCCCCCGGAAGTGACCCGATATGTCCATTGAAATCCCCTCCTATAAATAACTTCTCAATGGGTGGTATACCTCCCACCACTTCGTCCAAATCCTCCCAAAAGCGTCTCTTCTCCTCCTCCTTCAAACCCGCCTGCGGCGCATAAGCATTAATAATGTTCATAGTGAACTCTCCAACTACCAACTTAATCGCCATAAAAAATGATAAGAAGTAGAAGAGGAAAGTTCTTAAAATATAATAATTCACCATGCCACTCTGCAGAAGAAAATGATGAGAAAAATTCAGGCTCGACCACTACACCATCATTGCCCTTCATCCCACATACTCCTCCTGAGAAATAACATGGAGCGTCTCTTTAGGGAGCTTGGAGAGGACAAACAACGGATGAAAATGTGCATTTGCGGGATTACATATTTTCTGCGTAATCCTGGATGATCTGATCACCGCTCTTCTTACCTCCTAATAGACTAGTTTTCTTTTATGTAATTTTTTGTAAAACTTTTTTTATGAAAGCAACGAAAACTTTTGGGCTTTTATAGATGAAAACTTTTTAATATTTTGCTATATATGAATGAAGAGGTTCTATCTCTATTACTTTAAGTTGTCTTTAAATTCAGTTATCTTTACTTTCTGTCAAAAACATCATGCAAATACAAACAACTCTGTAAAACATAAACTCAAATAAATTAAAAATAAACCACAGAAAATGATAAAGTTATGGACCAAAATAAAAGTTAATGATCTATAAGAAGCAAAAGCTGTAAAACAAAACGCAATAGCTGAGCCTCTGGATTATTTGTTGGAAGGGCACCATTATATTTTTCTGCGCACGTAAAGAAATAACCTATACTATACCCATGTATAGAAAACACTCTGGAGTAGGGGTGGCCAACGGGGCGGGGTGGGTCGGGGCGGGCTTGGCAGGATTGGGGTGGGGCGGGGCGGGGCGGGACGGGGTGGGGCGGGACTGGCGGGCCGGGACCGGCGGGATTCGCCGATGTCCCATCCCGGTTCCGGTCCCGTCAGAAAAGGGTACCGGTCCTAGCGGGTCGAGATCGGGTCGGGGGCGGGATTTTCCTTTTTTTTTTTGCATTTAATTTTAAAAAATACTATATCTATAAACAACTCAATAATTGAACAAGATAGTGTAATAAAAACATCTCAAGACTGTTTTTGTGCCTCTTATATTATTTACTAGAAATATAAGTTTTTTGTAATACAAATACAATTGTCAAAATTGCAACTTTGTGGTGTTGTTCAAAAGTTGCAAATGACATAGTAAAATTGCAATTAAAGAAATTACATTTTGAAAAAACTCTATTCTAGTTTCTTTATAATTTGCTGTGGTTCTTCAGTTGAAATTGGTATTTGTTGGTCAAATTGCTCCACGTCACTTCCACCACCTTCGGATAAGACGTCGTTGTAGTTTTCGTCTTCTTCTTTGTTGATCTCCGGTTGACCGCACCTTCTCCGCTCCGCTCGTATCCAATCTCTGAATAATATTGTTATCTCCAAGCTGTCTCTGGCTAATGAGTGTCTGTGCTCTCCTATTTGATATCTGCCGGCAGAAAAAACACTTTCAGACGTTGTTGCTGACGCTTGATTGTTCAAAACATCTCGGGTCATCATTGAAATTGTCGAAAAGGTCTTTTCATTCCCTCTCCAGGATTTCAGCAAATTTTCACGTCCTTCTTCATTGAGAACTGCTTGGTACAGTATAGTACCCTGCAAAACAAAAAAATCAAACTCGCTAATATGGTTAGTGTTACCACCGCACATTATATTTCTGGGGCTTTCAATACTAGCCGTAGAAACATCATGTCTTTTATAAGGTTGTATTGAAAAAGGAGAAGAAGAAGAACGTATGAAAGCTGGTTGGTTGCTAACACTTTCTTGTTGGTAATACTTATATACATTTTTGCATTCGTCTTCTATGTTAGACAACGCTTCTTCTTTAGTTAGTTCAATATGTGGTGGATCATTTGAATTTTTGGGAGTTGGAGGTGGTAGTACTGTTATACAATCATAAATAGTTTCAATAAGTGATTTACATTCGTCTATTTTAATAGTCGAATTTAATACAACACCAATAATATAAATAGTGGGAATAGGAATAAAATACTTTTTTATTTTGATAAACATTTTTTAATAGCTGCCTTATAATCTGGTTTATCCATATATTCATTAAGTAATAAAAACATTAGAGCTATATAAAACAACATAGTTGAAATAGTAGGATAATATATACCGGAAATTTCTTTTATTGCTTAAAAAAATTTCTCTAGAAATACAATAAGTTCAGAAATTTTTTCCCCAATCGCTATCTACAACCATATCAGTTGGATTTTGATTATGGGTGTTAAAAAATAAAGTTATAGGTCTTCTATAGTCATAAGCAACAAGTAGTTACTCGTACAAAGAATTTCACCTAGTGTGTACTTCTTCGGAAATTTTTCTATAAGGTAGTTGGCAATCATGACAAGTTTTTTTATAATATTTTTTTCGTTGTATTCTATTATTTTTAAAAATAATGTTTATAGCATATTGTATTTTACTAAGAATGTCTTCAAAAAGTGATAGACCATCATTTACAACTAAACTATATATATGGCACGCACATTTTATATGAAAATGATTTGGAAAATATGGAGTTAAACTATTTTTTAAAATTGTAATAACATTATTATTAGAAGAAGAGTTATCTAATGTAATAGTCATAATTTTATCAGTTATTCTGTAATAATCGCACACTTGATAAATATTTTCTGCAATAAAAGTACTAGTGTGCCTATCATCTATATATTTATACGCTAAGATACGTTTTTGCATAGACCATTTATAATCTATCCAATGACAGGTTATCGTTAAATAATCATGGTCGTTAGTACTACGACCTATATCAGAAGTGATAGCCACTTTGTCATTAAAATGATATAATGAATAACGTAAATACTGTTGATATTCATGTGCAAATTTAAATACATCTCTCTTAACAGTTGATCTAGGAAAACTGGTAAAAGCAGGATTATACATTTCTCTAATGTAATGAATAAAATCAGGAGATAAAGGAAATGAAAAAGGCAAACCCTCCACAGCAACTAATTTTGCTATTGCTTCCATATCTCTATGTTTATTGTAATTAGGGCCTACAACTCCCCCCGTCGTGGGGTTAATTTGACTCTGTACTTGGTTCAGGACAGTATGTGAACTTTGTTCCGATGGAGAGGGCGGTTTTTCAGCCTTGTATTGGGTAAACCTAGCTGGGTGATCCATTTCTATGTGTCTCATTAAACCCCCGTCCCACCTTGACCTTTTCCAGTTTTAAATTTAAAAACATTTTTACAAATTTTACATCTAGCTACTTGATTGTCTATGTCCCTATCAAAAAAAATTCATGCATCTGATTTTAAGGTTGTTTTGTTGGACCTCGTCTCATACTAGGGGGAATAGGAGGCATTCCAGTTGGAGGTGCACTAGTGGGTGTGTCATCTAGATCATCTTCTAAATTAAAGTCTTGTTGAGTTCCAGAAAATATCTCCTCGTCTAAATCTAATGGTATTGGAGGAAACTGTTCAGTATCAACAAAATCATCATGTGTAGGAATAGGATCCTGTCTAGGAATAGAATGACTAGAAGAAGTACCCCCGTCCTTGTTACCCCTACTAGAAGAAGTCTTACCATTATCATTAAACATACCTGTAATTCCTTTCATTTTAATTATGATAATAAATAGTTAAAGATAATGAAATTAAGTGCGCTAAATAAAATAAAGAAACAATAGTAATTTAATAAAGGAACGAATGTACCAAACGCCGACGTAACGTCGACGTATAATCGAGAGGTTGAAAATTGAAAATTTGCTTGATGGAAGATCCTGAAGCTAGTTGCCAACTTCACTCCCAAATGAATAAATAAAATTGAATATTTAGTTCACAACGTAGACTTGTAGAGAGATAGATTGAGAGACTAGAGAGATTGTAGGAAGATGAAGAGAAAATGAGGTATTTATAGTTGAAAATTTTGGTTAAAGTGTAAATATAATAACTTAGGGGTTAAAAATAAATATTAAGGGGATAGAGGGGGTTGGGGGAAGGGGGAGGCCAAAAATGGTCGTTGCACAACGGCCATAATATAAAATGGTCGTTGGTTCAACGACTATTTTGTGCAAATGGGAGGGATGGGGCGGGACCGGGATCGGGGCGGGCGGCGGGACTGAGGCGCGCTGGGTCCGAACGAGACAAGACCATGTCCTGTCCCGGTTCCAATCCCGGTACTGTAAAAAAAATTACATATCGGGGTGGGGTCGGGGCGGGACCGGTCGGCCCGGCCCGGCCCGGCCCACTGGCCACAGTTACTCTGGAGTATATTTATTCAATATCTATTTTTAACGCCTAATATGTCGGGGCCGTGAACGGCACGGGCTTTTTCCCTTTAGTAAGAATACAAGAGACCAAAAACTTATACATATACCTAAATTCTTATATAATACTATAAAAATATTAAAAATAGAAGTAAATTTATAACAAATTCATAAAATATTATTTAAACTTCAAATTACTTTTAAGAAAATATTTTATTTATGACCATGAGGACTAATATATATATATATATATATATATATATATATATATATATATATATAACCATTCGTCGAGACAACACTGCTATAGGAACCTTTTATGGGTTGATAACACTGGTAGGGAAACTGTCTTAACTCGGAACAAATCCAAAAACGCCCTAACGCCACTTCGGCTCAGCGGGCTAAAAGCATGACCATCATCCTGAGCTTCAGACATTCCGCCTGGGATATCCTCTACCCGACCTCATTACTTTCTCATTAAAGCATTTTCACCATAATACCCCGTAGTGTAGTGTGACATAGTTCAACACAAAATGTTTAGCCTATCATTTAGGCTAAATCTGAAAAAATTTAAAATAAAAACAAAACAATAAAATAAAATTACCTAAGATCGTGAGTTGTGCTCAGCAGAGAGAGATGTACTGTAAACTTTAAACTTTTATTTATTCAAAAAGTATTTTCACAAGTAGAGAGAGAGTGGTTCTGAAACATGTCCCTGTCCCTTACACTGAAACTCAAGATCCTTATATAGAGGATCCAAATCAAAAGAAAACAATGGAATGACCAATAATTTACAAATGTGACCAATAAGACAAAAATAATAATGGCCTAATACATGTGGCCGACAAAGAAAAAGAAAAAGTGGCCCAATACATATGGCCGACAAAGAAAATCAAAAAGGTGCAATTATGCACCATTGCTTTATTAAAGCAGATTCTTTTTCTCAACAGATAATGCTGCTTGGTCCCATCCTTTATTCTTTCTCCTTTCCCTTGAATTTTTCGGAGGTGGAAGATTCTTTAATCTGGTCTTGAAACCTTTTGAGATATTCTTCAATATCTGTTGTTTGATCAAATGGTTCAAATGGCTGAAATTCTCATGTCAGTATATTTTCTTCCGCATCTTATTCGCTTGTATTAAACGAAGCCATTGATGCATGAGGGAAATTCCTCTTCATAATTTCTCATTAAATCTTTTTTTTTACTTCTGTCATGTATGAGGCTATGATTTCTGATTTTGAAATTACCCTTTTTTCATCTGGAGTCTCTTGCAATCTGCTTAAAAGGGCTATGAGCCTCCTGCTACTGCTTTGTTTGTTTTAGCTCCTTATACTGAGCTATGGTAGCAGTAATTTGGTCTATTAACTCTTGGCCAGGGATAACATTATCCTTTGATTTTTGAAGAAGTTATTTTCAGAATTTTGTATAAAAAGTTATGTGAAGACAGAATATGTTTTATGGGGAACAAATGTACTTTACACACATTCGTATTCTTATTAATGAAGATTAATATTTTGGCATGTGCAATTATTGAATTATTGATTGATTGTTTATAATATTCTATAATATGCATCCATGGAGGTTACACTGTTATTGATAATGTGAGATATTAATATTATAACGTAACTCTTAAAATAGCATCGACTAATGATCATCGAGAATGGGATATCGATGATATTTGATAAGCCGACATGTGGTCTGCATCACATCCTTGGAGGATGTAGTATGTCTCACCTGCTACGAGTAATGGCTACTCGTGATGGACACATGGATACTTTGGAAGTATTGATATACCCTGCTGATATACTGATTGTTATACTTGTCTAAAGTATAATCAGCATGTGGGAGATAGAAGTCCTTAGACTTGAGGTCAATACGCACCTTGTCTACAAAATAATATATTTTGATCCTGTTCTAAGCTCAAATGCCTTATAGGTTGAGATACAGCTTGTATTGGGTACATTATGATGTGGATTAAAGGTGGCAGATGAGCCAAGATTAGGATTCATTCCTCGAATGTATATTCGAGAGAACACTCAGATTCTCAGTGATATTAGGTTGACTAAGTCGTTGGCCAACGCAATAGACATATTTAAAATATGGTCTAGTTGTCAACTAATATAGATGAGATACAATGATTAAGTCATTTGGATAAACACTTGACAAATCTTAAGCTTGATCGGGTGTATCGTGAATGAAAGAATTTTATCTTACCACATAGAGGTTAAGTTTACTGGATTCGTGTAAACGTACTTCACATATTGAGTTTGTCTTGCGGCGCCATCTTGGAGTTCCGCATAGACCTTAATTTGATTAATGTCGATATGTAAAGGCATGTAGGGTCACACTATGTCGATTGTCTTTTCGATCTAAGGATGTATTGAGAGGGTATTAAATATTTGATTTACAATCGAGATATTTAAATGAATAATGATTGTTTTAATTAAGTCAAAATTGGATTATAGATTTAATTAAGAATGTGCGGAAAATAAATCGAGATGCTGTAGGGCCACGTCAAGCGCCGCGGCGCTAATGACCTAATCTGCCTTGATTTTTAGGCCAGGCCCGTTTTTGACCTAATTTTCACCTATAAATACAGACATTCCCTTCATTATTCAACACACTAATTTTTCAGATTATCATTCTAAGTCTTAGAGACTTAGAATCTAAACACTCTCTCGAACCTTTGTCGGATTTTCTAGCTTTCTGAAGGAGAAGTGCATTGAAGCTTGGAGCTTGCAATCGAAAGGGATGTCACGTGTCCACCCTTTAGTAAAGATTCCAGTTAATACAACCTGTAAGTGTTTATGCTTTATGTTACATGTTTTGATTGTCATATAACCATACTAGAAGTAATTGTTGGGGTAAGTAAGAAAAAAATTTTAAACTTCCGTTGTGCCTTACTTATGTGTGTTGAACCCAACAAAACCCTATACCCATCCTTAAGCGTACTCAGTCCCCATTCATGTGGAGAAAATATATTTTTAATAATAATTTTTGAAAAGTTATAAACTTTTCTAGTATTTGCCGGATAAAAATGTTGTAACTCTACTGATCAAGTTGACGAGAGTATTATCTCATAGTTCATCCTAGATTTATACGTAGGAGTGGTATATGATATCGTATCCAAATACCTTTGCATTTTTTGCCAAGGTTCAATTTTCCATTGGAGATCTTTATTTTCTAGGAGAAGTATTACCTCTCTGTTGTTACTTTGCTCATACGAAGTAGTGTTTTCTTGATCATTTTCAGTAATGACATCTGAATAAGAAAGTGACATATTTCCATCCTTTTCTTTGGACTTTATAAAATTTATGAATTGCTGGTATAAAGGACTATCCTTATTAATATTAGATGATTCTGTCATGTCTTCGGCTATTAGCCTCTGTTTCCCATTTGGATGAGGGTATTACCTCTTCCAGTTCCTCTATAAGAGGTAGTAACTCAAATATTCTCTTGTGAGAAAATTAGGGAGGCTATTATCTGACCCTTTTTTATATTGGATATCAAAATCAAATGGAGCTAATAAAGCTTGTCATCTTGCAAACATCTATTTAGAAACATCATGTTTACAGTCCATATTTAACATAAATTTAGCCAAGTGACAGTCAGTTTTTATTAAAAACTTTTAATTGTATAAATCGCCTTGAAATTTTAAAACACTTTTAACTATTGCAAGGATTTCCTTAGCAATAGTTGAGTAATTTTTCTGGCTATCATTCCATTTACCATAATAAAATTGTACCAAATACTCCTGCTTATCTAATAGAGAGTATTGTTTTAAAATTCCTCCATATCCGATGTCAGAAGCATTTGTTTCAATATTTTTTTGCCAAGTAGGATTGACTAAAGTAAGACAAGGAAGGTTATTAACTCTTTCTTTAATTCGTTTAACTGCTTGCGTATGATCCTTAGTCCATGGTTTAGGGATCTTCTTTAATCTATCATATAAAATAGATGTATTCTTTGTCAAGTTCTTATAAAATGGCAAAATATAATTTAAACTTCCCTGAAATCTTTGAAGTTGGGTTTTATCAGTAATAATATCAGAAAATTTAGAAGCAAATTCAATACTTCTATTTATAGGAATTATTTTCTCTTTCTCAATATTGTGACCCAAAAATCTTACATTTGTTTGAAAAAGAGCCATTTTAGGTTTAGATATCACTAGGCCATTTTGAATAATACTTTTTTTTAATATATCAAGACGTTTAAAATGGGTTTCTATATTATTAGAAAATACTAAAATATCATCTATATAAACAATTATGAAATTATTGCATGGTATGAAAATATCATTCATAATATTCTGACATTCAGAAGGAGCATTTTTTAATTCAAATGGCATAACATTCCATTCAAATTGTCCAACAGGGACATTAAAAGCAGTTTTATATCTATTATCATAAGTAATTTGAATCTGCCAGTATCCTGATTTCAAATCAAATTTTGAAAATAAGAGACTAAGTCTTATTATATTTTTCCTGGGCATTGATTTCTTCCTGTATAGCATCTCTCTAGCAAGAATGATTGGAGGCTTCAACAGAGTCAATAGGAGAGAGAGAGAAAGAGAACAGCAAGAGGAGGCCTTTTTCTTTATATTTCACTATTTCGGAAATCAAATCATTCTCTCACTTTGGAAAGATTTTTCATTATTTTCTTATGATGACCTGGTCGAGAGAGTACGATACATCGGTGTAAAAGATTTCCTTTTTTCTGTGAGCTTGTATGACACTATTAAGCCTATCAAGTAAATCCTTTTTATTTGGAATATGATATCTAATCCACTTTAAAACCTTATTAAGAAGTTTATAATTAATTACGAATCTAAAAACTCCTCTTTCTTGTTCAACATGCTTATTAACATAAAATACAGTGCATGACCATGGGGACTTTGAAGGTCTTATTAAACTTTTCTATAAAAAAGAAGTAATTTTTTTTTACGTAATTCCAAATATTCAGAATTCATTTAGCATGGTCTTGCCCTTGTAGGAATATTTCCTTCAGTAAAATCATCTTCATATAGAAGAGTAACAACATGCTTCTTTCTATTCCAAAAAGCATTCGTGTGATCACTACAAATTTGTAATGAAAACTGATTTTTTATGAAATCAATTTTTGTTGCAATTTAGGATTCTGCAAAAGTTCGTCAATATTAAGACTATAAACTTCTTGTTTAAGAAAATTAATCTGTTGATGTTTATTCATCAACCTATGTTTGATTTCATTTAAAATTCTTGAGAACGGTTTAGTTATAAACTGGAACTTGATTTCTCTTTCTTCAAAAGTTTCTTTAATGCCTTTTTCATCAATTCTTACAATAGGAAATATTTTTTGAAAAATGGTGTTCCCAAAATAATTTGGCTGGAAATATCTTTAACCAGTACAAAATTGTTTGGTATGCAAAAAATTTCATGGCAAATATATGCTTTTGGTAATTTGAATGCAATTTGCAATTTGTAATTTCTGCCCATTAGCATATCTTAAGCTATGAGTAGTTTTATGAAAATATTTAGAAGGTATTAATCCTTCCTGTATACAGTTTACATATGCTCCACTATCAACAAGAGCAGTAAACTCTTTTTTGAAATTGTAATAAATTAAAAAAGTAATTTTTATAAAAAACTTTTGAGATGTTATCATCTCGAGGGTTTGAAGAGATTCCTCCTTTTCACTTGTGCATGTGGTGGTTATTTCTTCCAACTCCTCCAAGATGGGGCCGTCTATGATTTGTTTGCCTTTGCCCTCAATACTGGAAATCCTATTATCTAGCATGATATTATAACTTTTGAGATCTAAGATTTCTCTGTTATGATTATCAATCTCTTTCTCCAAATCCCTGCTAGTACTTGGAATGCTTATTACACTATTCTTCTGCCCAATGAGCTTTTTAAGATCGGACATGGTATAAACACCTGATTTTTCCTGAACTTGTTTTCCATTTGAGGTTTCTGGGATATCCTGAATTTGATCAATGATTTTAGGCCTTATATATGGGTCTTTGATTATCTTCAATAATTCCATAAGATTATTGTAGAACATTGATATTCATGTCTTTAAACTGGGAAAAGATATTATAAAATTTATCTCCTTCCTTGTTACTCTTACTAGAACAGGGTTATCCTATTTGACAAGGCATACACTCTTCATATATCTCTCTCTATATATATATATATATATATATATATATATATATAATATTGTACATAATATTGAAATAACAATCAATAGGTGATAAATTCATAAAATGACGTCTATTGTATTTACAATTGTAATGAACTCAAACTACAATATATAAAGTATTAAATTATAAGCAAATCACCTAATAAAAGGAATAAAATATCATATATAATATAAGCAAATAATACGTAAAAGGAGATTGGAAATCTCGATAGAAAATAGATATTACATAAGATAAGAGGTAAATAATATCTATTGTTCAAAATTGAAGGAGCAGATTATTTTTTGAAGCAAAGTCGAGAATATAAGTGATTTTCACCATAAAAAATCTTCAAAATTTCGAAGAAAAAAGTAATAAATAAATAAAGAAAATGGATTAAATTTAGGCGTGAACTTTGTAAAATTAGTCATTCATATCCTTGGTAAAATTTCACTTCAAATATGACATTGGTGTTGTTACCGAACATATCATATTTGTTGATATTTTTTATTTGTACTAATCATTTCACCCCTCAAACGTATCTATAGTTTGGTGACGTGACACCCCTCAAACATCAGGAATTACATTTATCTTTTTTCATAAGTTTTTCTAATATTTCTGCCTTTCAGCATCTAAAACAAAACAAAAAACGTACCTCAATAAATGGTGCTTCAACGATCCAAGTGTTTTAAAACTCCTCCTATTTTCTTTCTTTGTGTTCTTCCTTCATTCACAGTTTCATTCATTGCGATTTGCTTTATTTATTTCATTTCGAGTTTTAATCACTCCTCTCTCTGCATTTTTCTTTCCTAAATTACAATAAAGACCCGAAGTGGGAGTAGGAGAAAGGAAAGTGCACTCGATCAATTATCATGCCGTGTCGTAAGACAAAAAGTCACTCGCAGGAGCTCTAAGTTGCTTGATTGTGAGGAAGGAAAGGAGGGGAACATAATCTCAACTTCCAATATCACCTGTAAATTCAAGTCCGAAAAATATCATAAGAGTGCAGAAATTACTACTAGTTTGCTAATCTTTGACCGCTAGCCATGACTTTTCAAACATAAATATCCTTAGAATCATCTTTAATCGGCACATGTATGCAAATGTTTATTTTTCGGCCACTTTATTTATCTACTCCAACTTTGAATTAGTCTTTGCCATCCTCCTATAATTCAAAATTATATACGCCTGATTATTTTTTTAATGTTTATTGTATTGGAGCATTTCTCTCCAAATTTGTAAGAGTTGATACACTTCTCATCAAATTATAATTGTTTATCATTGATGCATTTCTCATCAATTTTCAATTATTGGTACACTTCTCATTAACTTCTTATTTTGTTTATGCACTTGTCACCTACTTTCTATTGTTGATCCACTTCTGATTAACTCTCAACTATTGATGCACTTGTCACCAACTTTCAATTATTGATGCACCTATCATCAATTTTCAATTTTATTGATGCATTTCATCAACTTCTAATAATTATTTTATACTCATTTCTCTACAATTTTTGGAGAAGAGATTTTCCTCTTGTGTTATATTTTTTGCTCCATTTTAAATATGTACTAATATTTTTTCTTAATCATTTTCAGAATGATTGTTTTTCAGGTATATAATATTAACCCAACGGAAATCACGTGTTGGCAGTATTGCACATTGATAGCGAAAGTTATTTGAGTCTCTACCAAGATCTTAGAGATTCCGATACAAATTTGAATGAATAAATAAATTACTCAAAATAATACGAATTTCTGAATTTTTCTTCAAGTATTCACAAAATAAAATAGGTAGTACCTCTCTTAATTATAATAATACAAAACTTACTTTAACTAAAAGCTAGAAAATCTATTTCAATATTATTTTGGCTACAAATCTTATCTAGACATCATTTAATAAAACTAACAAATATAAATTTCCTAAACTATTTAGTTTTGGTACTTCAACTTTGGATTATTTTTCAATAATTATTGAGTCATAAATAAATACAAGATCTACGAAGTCAATCAAATTCGACAAAACGGATTGTCTGAAAGTGTCTCTACCATAATTAACCCGTCTATACATGAAGTTATTTGATTCAAACACAAAATTTATACAAATCGTGATATAGTGACTAATAACCACTGGATTATTATATTTGATTAGAATCCATATATACAATAAATCATTAAAATCATATTAGTATGATTTTAATTAGACAAATTTTGTTTCTAATAATATCCTAACCTCTATTATATATCACTTTATCTCATATGTGTAGTTTTGTTATCAAATGCAGGTAAGATACCTAGTGCAATATAGTTAAAACTGGAGCAGAATTGGCAAAAAGGATGCTTAAGTCTTCAATTGCCAAACTACCCTATGATTTTTTTCCAGTTATTTTCTACTCAACAAATGTCCAACTACCTTTTAGGGTTCATTAAATGTACCTTGGGTTACGTTTTATAATTTTAAAAAATTTGAGGCAAGTTTTCAATTTTATTAAAATATACTTAGGTCCTTTTCTTTGTGAAGGGGAAAGTCCCGAAGGCGAATCCCCCCACCTGTATCAGAGGCCTCTTGGTGCCAGGTGAGATGTAAATCGAGGATATGCGCGAGTGACAGCCCTGCAAGGGAGAGGACCAACGGGACACGAACCCGGCAACAACCCTTGCAATATTTCAGCAAAAACTGTCACCACACGGATTCGAACCCGCGACGTCGGAGTGGTTGTACCCCACTCACCTTGCCACTTACCAACTCGCATGTGCCCCTGGGGCTACTTAGGTCCTTTTCTCTTCTCCTTTTTCTCTCCATCGATCACCATTTCTCTCTCCAATCGATCACCATTTCCGCCCTCATCTCTCTCATTTCTCCCGTCGTTACTCGGTCTTAAGTTTCTCTTCAATTGTAGCTCAATTCAGTCTTCATCATTTTCAGGTACCGATAAACTTGTAGTTTGCTTGCAATCATTGCCTTTAAAATTCTATATTCTTCTTGAATTGAGAAAATTTTGTTTTTTTCAAAGCTCCATCCTTGACAAATTCATTTTGCATAATATATTTTTCTTGTTCTTACAAATGGGTTTGTTAGGTTGGGTTATATTTTTATTTTCTATTACCTCGATACATTTGATCTATTTCTAGACTTATCGTCGATTATTATTATTATTTTTATATCATTGTTGGTCAATCTTACTCTATTGTTTGTATGCAGATTAGAAAAAATGGTAAGAAGTAGAAGAGGAAAGTCCTTAAAAATAATGACTCACCACATCACTCTGCAGAAGAAAATGATGAAAAGAATTTAGGCTCGATCACCACGCGATCAATACCCTTCATCCCACGTACTCCTTCTGAGAAATGACTATTAAATATACATATGATATACAATATATCATATGTATATTTCAGATTTTGTATATTAGTTTAGGTAGTATTTGAGTGTAATCAGTATTGTATACTTACCATAATTGTATTACCATAATTATATAGTTAGTATCCAAGTAGAATAAGGTTTTAGGAATAGAATATGAATAAGATTCTCCTATTATGGAAATATGTAAATGTATATATACTCTATCAATCAATGAAAATAATCAAGGAATTATTTTTTTCATGGTATCAGAAGTCTAGGTTATTTTTCCAACCTCTTTTCCGTCGACCTTGTGCTCGGTTTCCGCCCCCCTTCCCGAATTCCGTGACCGTCGGTGGTATTCTTTTATTTTCTCCTAAAATCACCTATTGTTCTTTCGTTATGTCGACGACAAAGAGCACGTTTTATCCTGCCCTTGTTGTTTCTAACATCAAGAATCACATATCTCTCATTTTTTAAATAGAAAACGTCCAATACGCGACGTGGGTCGAGTTGTTTAAAATTCACGCTCCCTCGCATCAAGTCATCCATAACATAATCCCCGCTGCTCCTGAGGATACGGAGGTGCCTTAACGTGAGGATGATCCTAAGTTATGGACAATGCTTGATGCCACCGTCCTTTATTGGATTTATTCCACTATCTCTACTGACCTGTTACAGACGATTATTGAGCCAGACGCTACGGCAATGACTACTTCGGATAGGCTGCGTGACATATTCCAAGATAATCAGAATTCCAGAGCTGTTACTCTTGTGCAGGACTTTTCCCACGTCAACATGGAAAATTTCCCAAATGTTTCAGCGTATTGCAAAAGGTTGAAGGAATTGGCGGACCAACTCCGCAACGTTGGTGTGCCCGTTAGTGAAGATCGTCTGGTTCTACAGATGGTCGATGGCCTCTTCGATGAATTTAGTGGCGTTGGATCCCTACTTCGTCAAAGTAACCCTCTCCCAATGTTCTATCAAGCCTGCTCCATGCTTACTTTGAAAGAAGCCGGATTGGCTAAGAATGCGGCTACCGGGGCAAGTCCCGTGGTCATGATGACGTCCTCCACAAATTCTCCAGGGCGTGTTGATAATTCGGGCCAAAACCGTGCTCACGGTGGCGGCAAGAATACTAGGAAAAATAATGGAAGAAACCGCGGTGGCAAACGCAGTGGTAACGTCAGCAGTACCGGCGGCAGTAGGCCCCGCCCCATCAACAGTAGGCCTCAGCCCCACTGGTCCCAGCCTTGGGCCCCCTGGCCGTGGGCCTGGACCCGTGGGCAGTGGCCCAACAATCTCGGCTTTTCAGCGCCTCCAGCCCACGGTAATTGGGCCCAATTTCAGCCGTGTCCATAGAATTTGATCCATTTTGGTTCTTATAAAGGATTTCAAAACGAGGAGTCCTCTCATGAGGTGTGATAGTATGGGAGATATTTATCCTATCACGCCATGTTTCGGTCCATCGAGTCAAGCCTTGTCGTCAGCGTTTGCAGCCCTTGCTCCTTCCTTGTGGCATGCTCGTCTAGGTCATCCGGAATCGTCTATTTTGTCTTTCTTAGAGAAAAACAATTTTATTTCTTGTAAGGGTGAGCGTGGCACTCCGAATTGTCAATCTTGTTCTTTAGGAAAAATGGTTAAGTTGCTATTTGTAGACTATAATTCTCATACTTTAATGTCATTTGATACTATTCATAGTGATCTATGGACGTCTCCTGTTCTTAGTTCTTTGGGTCATCGGTATTATGTTCTCTTTTTGGATGATTATTCTAAATTTTTGTGGACTTTTCCAATAGTGAAAAAATCTAAAGTTTTTTCCATCTTCTTAAAATTTGGAGCTTTCATTAGAACTCAATTCGAACGTGAAATAAAAAATACTCAATGTGATAATGGCAAAGAATATGACAATGGGGTGTTTCGGGAATTTTGTGCAAATAATGGGATCAATTTTCATTTTTCTTGCCCTCATACGTCTTCACAAAATGGGAAGCCGAACGCAAAATTCTTACCATTAATAATATTGTCCGCACTTTACTAATTCATGCTTCCATACCCTCATCTTTTTGGCATCATGCTCTACAAATGACTACATATCTTCTTAACATTATTCCTTCCAAAGGTTTGACATATTCGTCCCCCCTTCAAATTTTATATAATAAGACTCCTTCGTATTCACATCTTAGGGTCTTTGGGTTCTTGTGTTATCCACTCTTTTCGTCTACCACAATTAACAAACTTCAGGCCCGTTCTACCCCGTGTGTGTTCTTGGGTTATCCGTCCAATCATCGTGGTTACAAATGTTTTAATTTATCTTCTAATAAAATCATCATTAGTCGCCATGTAATTTTATATGAATTCCAATTTCTATTTGCTAAGGTTAGTAATCCCGTGCCGAGTTCGTATAATTTTTTGGATGATGGTATATCCCCGTATATTATTTACCAGTTTTCGAACATCTCCTGCACCCTAAATCCTCCAGCGGGCCCACTGTCCGCTGGTCCTACTGGTCCGTCACAAGCCCTTGTCCCCAGCCTCGTCACTGGGCCAGTTTCAGCATTTGGGCCAGTCCATCCCAATACTGGAACTGGTCCAGTTCCTGCTTCCGATGCTGCGTCTGCTTCCGTGTTGGGCCAGCAGGTCCACTGTCTACTGGCCAGTCCATCCCGAGTCCAAAAAATTCCCAAAATCTGCTCAATTCTTCCCCGAGTCAAAGTCCAGTCACTTGTAGTCAACGGGGTATTTTTAAACCAAAAAGACATTTTAATTTAAATTCTAATGTTCTTAAATCTCCTATGCCCCGTAACCCAGTGTCTGCTTTAAATGACCCGAATTGGAAAATTGCTATGACCGATGAATATAATGTTCTTATTGATAATAAGACGTGGGAGTTGGTGCCCCGTCCATCTAGTGTTAATATTATTCTGTCTATGTGGATTTTTGCTCATAAGGATAATTCTGACGGTTCGTTTGAGAGGCATAAGACTCGTCTTATAGGTGATGGTAAGACTCAGCAGGTTGGTGTGGATTGTGGTGAAACGTTTAGTCTGGTGGTCAAACTGGCTACCTTTCGCACTGTGCTCAGCTTGGCTCGTTCGAAAGCATGGCCCATTCATCAGTTAGATGTGAAGAATGCTTTCTTACACGGTGATCTTAAGGAAACAGTCTACATGCATCAGCCCTTGGGGTTTAGGGATCCCAAATATCCTCATCATATCTGTTTGTTGAAAAAATCCTTATATAGGCTTAAGCAGTATCTACGAGCCTGGTATAAGAGGTTTGCCCACTATGTTTCGACTATTGGGTTCACTCACAGCAGGTCGGATAATTCCTTGTTCATATATCGTCACGGTTCTTCTTTGGCTTATATACTATTATATGTGGATGATATTATCTTAACTGCCTCTTCCGATGTATTACGCCAGTCTATCATCACAATGCTCAGTTCTGAGTTTGCTATGAATGACTTGGGGCCCTTGAGTTATTTTTTGGGGATTGCTGTCACTCGTCATGCAGGTGGGTTGTTTTTATCCCAGAGGAAGTATGCAGCTGAGATCATTGAGAGAGCTGGGATGTCATCCTGTACGAAAAATCATGCTTTGTATCTGAAGTTATTGGCCCATGGTCCTCAGTGAGGAAAGGACCTAGAACAGAGAAGAGGGTCGATAGGAAGTTAAAAGCAATTCTTATTTCTGCTTTCTCGAAAATTGTTATTACTCCCATAGCTCACTAGCATTACTCTTGCTCACAAGGGCGCAATACCCTTCTTTTGCTACACATTCACTGACTTTAGAGCTAATGAATTAGAATTACTGTAATTATAGAAGTAAAGTCCATTTCCACTCCAGTTGATACTAAGCCTATGCTTGGTGTTGCAGCCGGCGCACCATACGAGGATCCAACCCGCTATCGCAGTCTTGTCGGGGCCCTTCAGTATATCTTACATTCACAAGACCAGATATTACGTATGCCGTACAACAGGTGTGTTTGTTTATGCATGATCTCATAGTTGAGCACATGAATGCACTCAAACGCATCATTCGGTATATTCAGGGTACACTTGACTATGTCTTGCATTTATATCCTTCAGCAACGTCAACATTTGTCTCGTATACAGATGCTGATTGGGGTGGCTGTCCGGACACCAGACAGTCTACGTTTGGCTATTGTATGTTTCTTAGTAATAACTTGGTCTCATGGTCTGCGAAGCGTCAGTCGACTTTATCCCGTTCCAGTGCAGATGTCGAGTATCGAGGGGTGGCTAATGTGGTCTATGAATCATGTTGGTTACGTAATTTGTTGTTAGAACTTCAGTGTCCTATTCAGAAAGCGGCCTTGATTTATTGTGATAATGTTAGTGCCATCTACCTTTCTGGTAATCTGGTTCAGCACCAGCGCACTAAACATATTGAGATGGAAATTCACTTTGTTCGCGAAAAGGTTGCTCGGGGTCAAGTACGCGTCTGTCATGTCCCTTCCAGGTATCAAATTGCAGACATCTTTACAAAGGGTCTTCCCTCGGTCATTTTTGAAGATTTTAGGGACAGTCTCAGCGTTCAAAGACCGCCCGCTATGACTGCGGTGGTGTGTTAAATATACATATGATATACAATATATCATATGTATATTTCAGATTTGGTATATTAGTTTAGGTAGTATTTAAGTGTAATCAATATTGTATACTTACCATAATTGTATAGTTAGTATCCATGTAGAATAAGGTTTTAAGAATAGAATAGGAATAAGATTCTCCTATTATGAAAATATGTAAATGTATATATGGTCTTTCAATCAATGAAAATAATCAATGGATTATTTCTTTCAATGACATGGAGCGTCTCTTCAGGGAGCTTGGAGAGTACATATGGTGGAAATGCACATTCGCAGGATTGCACATTTTCTGCGTGTAATCCCGAATGATCTGATCACCCCCACCCCCACCCCCCTAATAGACTAGTTTTGTTTTATGTAATTGTCTGCAGAACTTTATTTTTAGCAATAGAAGCTTTTGGACTTTCATAGATGAAAACTTTTTTAATATTTTGCTACATATGAATGGAGAGGTTCTATTTCTATTACTTTCAGTCTTTATTTTCTGTCAAATACACCACGCAAATACAAACGACTCTATAAAATATAAACTCAAATAAATTAAAATAAACCACAGAAAATGATAAAATTATGGACCAAAATAAAAGTAAATGATCTATAATAAACCAAAGCATATAAAGATGATTGGTCAAAAACATAAGCCTAATGAACTATGAAAATCCCTAACCCCAAATTCCAACTCTCAACTTCCAAACCAGAACCTCAATTTGCACAAGTCTAATGGACTACGAATAAGTATATCACAAATCGGCCCGTACCAATTGTCAACAGGTATGAGTTCTGTTCAGCTACACAATTTGTCAAATAATTGACCACTTGGTATATATAGGTTAGGCTACTCTTTGGCTAAATAAGCAATAAATTAATTAATTAAATTAAGAAAAGACTTAACACTATTTAAATGTGATAATAATATTTTATTATATCATAAGAGAGTCAATATCAATTGGCGACATGATCCAATGAGTTTGAGAACAATTAATAATTGTATAAAGCACTTTCTTAGATTAAGGTTATGCCTGATAACCATTACTTGTTCTTAAATTCATTGGACCATGCCACCAATTGATGAGTTATCATATAATAATGTCTCACAAATTAGTAACCCTTAACGTAATAACATATGACCAATTACTTGTGATTACCATATAAGCAATGGTCCTCAGAGCATCACGAACCTTAGAACAAGAATGTGCTTTGAGAGCAAGTAATGTGAAAATCATTACTTGTTGTCAAACTATTGAATTATGTGATCAATTTATGGGGCTCTCTTATGATATAATAAAATATTTTTTTATATTTAAATAGTATTAAGTCCCTTATTATAATCTATTACTTTTTTTTAGTGAAATAGTAGTACTATGAGGACCATCACTTATTCTCAAACTCATTATATCATGTGTCCAATTGATGGAGCTATCATATGATATAATAAAGGATTAGTTTCATGTTTTAATAGTGTTAAGTCTCTTATAATAACTTAACTAATAATATTACTTTTTTAGTTAAATAGTAGTGCTTTGAGGACCATTACTTGTTGTCAGACTCATCAGATCATACCAACAAAGATTGTGGTGTAGTGGTTTGTACTACTACATCCTTAACCAAGAGGTCTTGGGTTTGTGTCTCCTTTGGCATGGAGTGTCTTGCCCCCCAATGTGGGACTCGCTCGACACGAATCCGGATTTAGTCGGGCCCCAATGAGGGTATCGAATACCGGATGGGAAACAAAAAAAAACTCATCAGATCATGTGTCCAATTGATGGGAGCTCTCATATGATAATAATAAATAATTGATTTTGTGTTTAAATAATGTTAAGTACTTTATTATTATTTAAATAATTACATAATTAATTAATTTTTAGCCAAATAGTAGTCTAACCTACATATACCAAGTGGTCGATTATTGACAAATAATTTAATTGAGTAGAAAATATATCTATTGACAATTGACAAGGGCCGATTTGTGATATACTTGTCCATAGTCTATCATCAACATAGAGGGTAGTCTATGATCGTTGGTGAAGTGGTTGACTTTTTACAACTGCTCCCCATTATCAGACACAGAAGGAGCATCTCAATCAACCTCGAATCCTTTTTTTTTCCTCCCGAATAAATCGCAATAGAGAAATTAATTAAAGATAACAATGGCTGAATTAGATAACAATGACTGAGAGTTAGGGATAACAATGGCTGAACTGAAGAAGCTTCCATCATTGGAGAGTGATTTTTCGATGAAAATCCTGAATTTTTGCATCGGAAAAAGGATTTGAATGGGAGAAAAACGAGAGGCTTTTGGAGCTTTGGAGGGAAGACAGTTGATTTTTATTTCTAATTTGAATTTCTTAAAACTTTGAGGGAATTAGAGACTATTTTGTATTTTTCAAGAATTTGAGGTTGGGGTATAAGTCTTTTAAGAATTTGGAGATGGGAACTATTTTATATTTTCAAGACGTTGGAAGTTTGGAACTAGGGTCGAAGACTTTTAAGCTAAATATGTTGATGTCATAAATTTGTTGATGGGTATATTTCATCAATTTTTAAGACTCGTGGTGTAATTTTCCAATTGAAGACTTAAAGAGGTCTTTTAGATAAGAGACCATTAAAACGAATATGAAATTCATAATTATTAATTATTAGTTTTATCAATTCAAGGCAAACAACTTGAATAATTTTTACAAACCATTTGAAGCTTGTTGAAATAAATAGGGAGGAAATAACGTAATTTTTTTAAGTATTATTTGCATTGGTAATGCTTACTTGGTTTCGATAAGTATTGGACAAGTTGACTTTGTGGAGAATTTCGTAGCAAATTCTTTGTATTGAATAGAAATTCATACGACTTCAAGAGTATATTTATAGCTGTTAATATTAAGGATCAGTCAGTATACCTAGTTGTTATTATCATTTAGTGACAACGCCTATAATGAATATTGGAGATTAGATTTTTCTGATCAATATTACTAATATTTTGGGACCAATGCAATCTTTTTAAGAACGATAAGATCCATTTTTCTTGTAATGCTAATACCAATTTTTTCTGGAAGTTGTTTTGATCATATTTCATCATTACGATCTCTTAATATTAGTGTTACTCTAAGTTCATTGTACTTCTGTACAAGAGATTTCATTATCCTAATAATAAAACCCTTAAAATGGTTAATTTCCGTTATTATAATTTAGCGCTTTTCAGAAAAACACAAAATATTTGATCAAACTTCAAGAAGAAACTCTTTTTAGTGCTAATGAAAAGATTTTCTCAAACTCTTTATTTATGTATTTGTTCTTTTTGAAACCTTAATAATGAGGTTGCCTTTATAATGACGTAGAAAAGAAGTAGGGATCAATAGCTCAGTTGGTTGGCTAACTGAACTTTTATCTTGTTGGTGAGGATTCAAATTCTCACATTGTAATTCCTTCCCCCATTTTCCCTTTTTACTCTATTGTGGAATTGTATTAATCTCCCTTGGGAGCATTTCTCATTAATACAAACTATATATAGGTGTACAATGTGAAATCATTATACAACAAGGGATCCTAATTCTACCATAATTACATAACACTAAATATGGTAAATATAAACATGGTACACTTGTACACCTATATATAGTTTGTGAATATATCGCATATCGATATGAAGAAGGCATGCTAATGACACGACCGAGAGCAACTTCTCACGAACAAAATGGATGTCCATCTCAATGTGCTTGGTAGCCGATGGTCTTGAACCGGATAATGAGATAGGGATATGAGATAGACCAAAGACACCATCCGTATATGATAACAATCTGATCGGTGCTGAGGGGTAGAGATGCAAACCATAATCAAGTGTGCCCTTAACATATCGAATGATACGTTTTAGGGCAGTAAAATGCGACTCCCTGGGGGCATGCATGAATAAGAATACCTGCTGAACAACATAAGTAATATCAGGTCTGGTGAAAGTAAGGTATTGTAGTGCTCCAGCAAGACTCATGTATATAGTGGGATCTGACACTGGATTACCATCCAAAGCACTGAGCTTTGATTTAGAGTCAACTGGAGTAGACATGATCTTGAAATTTGTCATTTTAGCCCTACACACAATCTCCAATGCCTACATACGCTGACAAAGAAACATAGTATCTGCAAATCGAGTCACTGAGATCCCCAAAAAATAGCTCAACTTCTCCAAGTCAGTCATAACAAATTCAATTTTGAGCAAGGCAATAATCCCATTTTTCAGCAAATCAAAGGAGGTAATATGCACAATATCATCTACATACAACAATAAATATGCAATGCTACTATCTCTATGAAAAATAAATAGAGAATTATCACACTTGCTGCATACAAACCCAATTTGCAAAATAAATAGTGCAAAGCGATCATACCATGCTCGAGGGGCCTGTTTCAACTCATACAGTGACTTTCGAAGACATCATACATACTGAGGGACTGCTAGATGAACAAAACCACGTGGTTAGTGCATATAAACAATCTCTTTCAAATCTCCGTGCAAAAAAAAAAATTCACATCAAGCTGATGAATAGGCCAATGCTTACCCATAGCAATGCTCAAAACTGTGCAAATGGTAGCCGGTTTAACAACCAGACTGAACGTCTCACCACAATCAATACCCTCCTGCTGATTTGTGTCATTAGCCACAAGTCTTTCCTTGTATCTCTCAAGGTCACCATTATCTCTGTATTTGTGATGAAAAAGCCACATGCATCGGATCACATTTACCCCTCTGCTCTAGGAACCAAATCCCAAGTGTGTTGTCTCGTTCAAGCATTAAACTTCTCACACATGGTTGCATTCTAATTTGGGTCTAATTTGGCCAATTTTAGGTTTTTAGGAATTGGGGATATGGTTTGTGTGGATAGATTAAATTGAACTTTAGGTTTGAAAATCCCGTGTTGGGCACGAGTTTCCATGCGGTGTGAGGTGGCAGGGATCTATGGGGTGGGTTTGCGGGTAGGGTAGGTCTCGGGAGCTGTGAGGTGTCGATTTATTGGACAGACGGTGGAGGTGAGGCATCGAAATCAGTATAGTGCAGTGAGTGTGGACTGGTGGTGGTAGGTGACGTTGGTTGGGTGGGGGTATGTTGTCGAGGTGGTGACGATGCGGGTCTCGATGGAGGATCTAGTGATACTGAGGCTAGCCGGGGATTGGAGGTTGTGTCGATGGTTGGTGACTGGGATGGGACCAACGCACTGGTGGTGACGGCGGGTGTTGTCAGCGGTGGTGGAAACCCTGACGATTGGTAAACAATGGGTGTGGTGTTTGTCGGCAATGACAGAGATGGTGGTACAGTGGTGGTGGTGGCATGGCTAAGTTGAATGTCGGGAATAGGTGGTGGTGACACTGGGTTTACCGGTAGAGATGGCCGGTGGGTGTGAGATGGGAGAATCGGTGGATGTGGGGGGGCAGTGACGACCAACTATCGACTGGTGGGAATGAGCGATCGGTGGTGGCTGTGACAGTGCAGAGGGGCCGACTAGCGGCTGACCAGTGGAATTGGTGGCAGACGGTGGCTGAACAGTGTCGATAGCTGCCGGAACATTAGCAGTCTGACAGAATGCTTGTTGGACAAGCGGGGATGGGTCCGAATCTTCGAGGAATTTGTAATCATTGACTCGAAATTTTTTAATGTTGTCAAACGGGAAAACATACTCAACAAAGGTGACGTGGCGAGAAATGATGATTTTGTCGGTGGCTAGTTCATAGCACAAATGCCCCCTATGGTTTGACGGGAAATCTAGGAATGCACACGGAGTAGATTGGGGTGTCAATTTGTGGGGGGGCGTGGATGTCAGATTAGGGTAACATTGACAACCAAAAATTCTAAGATGGTCATAGGTAGGGATCCGACGGTAGAGAATTTTGGTGGGTGTCCTATTTTGAATCGCACGGGTATGTAAAATATTGAGAATGTGTTCTTCCATTTTTAGTGCATATACCTAAAAAGTAGGAGGAAGAGACGCATGAAAAAGGAGGGTACGAATCATATTATTAGTGGTTCGGAGAATTCTTTCGGCTTTATCATTTTGATTAGAGGTATATGGGCACGAGAAATGAAAAACTATGCCGTTAGCCGCATAAAATTTATGAAATAAGGAATTATTAAACTCACGACCATTATCACATTGAAACGATTTGTCTTTTTCAAATTGCGTTTTGATCAGTGTATGAAACTTTACAAATTTGGAGAACCCTTGAGATTTGAGTTTTAGTGGATAGACCCAAAGAAAGTGGGAGAAATCATCCAAAAATACTAAATAATATTTATGGCCTAGGTTGCTAGTTATGGGAGAGGTCTATAAATTAGCGTGAATAATATCAAAGGGAGAGAAAGTGGTACTTATAGAAGTCGTAAATGGTAGTCTAACGTGTTTTCCTAACTGACAGGAGGAGCAACTATGAGAGAGGTTCCCTTTGTTACATTGGATTAAATTTCGGTTTCTAAGAGAATAAAAAATGTGAGACCCCGGATGACCAAGTCTACTATACCATATGGAGGGAGATATCGTTGTTAAAACGGTGTGATGAGTGACATTAGCAGCGGATGTGGGTAGGAACGGATATAGGTCCCCCTCACTATTGCATCTCGTAAGGCGCACAGAAATTGGTATCAGAACTTGTAAAAGGAATAGATTTATAAATAAAGAAAACACATTAGGAGAAAGAATAAGAGTACTAAGAGCATACTTAATGCGAAAATGCAAAGAATTTAGAATGCAACAAAAGATTAAAAAAGATAAGAAACTAGGATTAAGAGAAATATGTGGATTCACAGAAAGAAGATTAGTATTTGGATGTGATGATAAAAGAAAAGTAAGGAAATATAAGAAAAGTAATAAAAAATATCAAACAAATAAATATAGGAGAAATAATAATTATACTAATTATAATAACAAACAATATTATAATAACAAACCTTATAGGAAAAGAGATTTAAAAGATATAAAAATACTCCTCAAACTAGGAAGAAATTTAGATACAAGAGAAAATTTAGAAAAAGAAAATATGTGAAACCCGTAGAAGCAGAAAAGGTTAAAGAATGTAAATGCTGGAATTGTAATGAAAAAAGACATTATGCTAATAAATGCCCAAAGCTAAAGAAAAAGAGGAATTATCTATTAAGAAAATATTTGAAACAAAATGGTTTGAAAGAATTAAAGAAATAAGATATATAGCACACAAGCATGAAAATATAATAGATACAATGACTATAAATGGAAGAACAAAAATAAACTTGATACCAAATGAAGTAAGAAAAAGAGAGTTAGCAAAACTATCTACTAGAGAAGCTAGAAAATATAGAAACATATACTTTGGAGGAGTAGAATTTACTATAAAAGCATACTTTCAGAAAAACATAGATACACCTATACAAATATACATATTAGATGATAGGATATTAGGAAATTTACAAGATGATTTAATATCAGTAATAAAAGGAAATTAAATATATCAAAAACTAAAATTTACGGTACAACCAGACTTTAGTATATCATTAAAAGATGAACACAAAGACTTAGTCTTAACACTATATTACAAACTTGATGGAAAAACGATGCCACCAGGAAGTAAAGTTATAAGTATTGAAACAAAAATGATATATGCCCTAACCGGAAACCACCATGTAAAGAAACAACATGAAATGAATATATTAGTACCAAGAATGTACCAAGAAATATTAGAACATAAAGAAAATTCCAAAATAACTATACCAGAAGAAATATATATGGATTTTAATACCAGAACTCTTACACCATCAAAAAGATTAATACAAAAAATAGAAGGATCTTGATTGAGTATTACAAGAGAACCGATAATGTCACGACAGACTAGCGTTATACAACCTACAATATTAGATTTAATAAATATAAATACAAATAGATTGAAGATTAATGTAATAATAATTAAAGGTATGATAACAACAGATTGTATAACTGAAATAAATACTGGAGTCATTAAAAGTTTTATACATATAAGTAAGATTAATGAAAATGATTGTGATTTAATAGACCCACAAACTTATAATTATCCTGAAAATGAAAGAGAAATAATAATTATAAAAATTATAATAACAAATCATATTATAATAACAAACCTTATTACAAACCTTACAGAAAAAAGAGATTTAAAAGATATAAAAATACTCCTGAAACTAGGAAGAAATTTAGATACAAGAGAAAATTAAGAAAAAGAAAATATGTGAAACCCGTAGAAGCAGAAAATGTTAAAGAATGTAACCAAAGTATTAATTTAAGATTCAAAATCCAAGATTTAGAATATAAGATAAATATAAGAGTAATAGAATATGACAGTTTCAATGACCTATTTTTAGGAAGTGACTTTTTAACCATGATAAATTATAAGATGAATAATAACTGAATTGAAATAAATGATCAAGGAAAAACAAGATTCGTAAATAAAGTATGAATACACAAAGAGAAGTAATAGCGAAAAAACAGAAATTAAAGGTAATAAGGACAGCATTATCAGAAGTGATATTTTACCAACTAAAATATTTAAAATACAAGGCAAAAGAAATAAAATTAGAAGAGAAGATAAAACAATTAGAACAACAACGTGATAAATTTGATAAAAATATGGATAGATATGGGAAATGGGTGGAAAAAGAGAATAAATAATCATGACTAATCCTAACGAAAATGTGTTATGGGAATAATGGATGAAATGAAAGAAAATCAAACCCAAATATAACAAGTAATAAGAGAAGAATTGACTAACCTATGGAATGTATCTGAAATACCAACGTTTAAGATAATATTAGAAAAACAAAGGTAAACAAGTAGCAGGAGATAATGAACCAAGTACAAGTAAAGAAAATACAATAATTAGTACTACTACACAACAACCAGAATTAGTACCAATAGATGCGTGGAGAAGAAGTAAAGAACCTATAATGGTAGACATTAGTAAAATAAAACCAAAATTATCCACAGAAGTAGAAAAAACATTGGATAGTCTAGCGATATTAAATAAAAAGGACAATTTTAATGTAAAAACAAGAACCTAGTGTACCCAGTGTACTTACATTTTAAAAAAACAATGGAAAAAAGATAATAGAAAAATAAAGATACAAGTATGAACCTATAAGGACAAGAACACCAAAAGAAGATAAAAATTCAAAAAAAGAAAACATTTACGTAAAAGACACAGAAAAAACAACCTATGAATATTTAAACCTAAAACTAGATAAACAAGAACAACAAATATCTGAGTTAAAAACAGAGAATACAAAATTGAGATCACATAATAACGAAGAATGGTATGATAAGTATAAAAAATATAAACACAAATTTAAAGATACGAAGAAAATATTAAAGGAAACCAAAGTAGAATTAAAACAAACAAAAGAAGAGTTAAATGAGGTAAAACAAGAATTAGAAGAATTAAAAGAGGAAATGCAAATCCTTAGAGAACAAATAAGAAAGTTAAAAGGAAAAAAGAAAGTAAGGAAAAATACTAAAACAAGTGATGAAAGTACAACTAGTAGTAACGAAAAAACTGATAGTGACTCAGACAAAGATAGCAACGATAAATTAACTAACCAAAAGATATAAGTAGTAGAATTTATAGAAGAAGTAGAGAACGAAGAAAACTCAGAAATAGTAAAAGAAAACAACCAGATAATAGAAGCTTTACAAAAAATGAAAAGAGTAAATGCAATCATAGAAGAAGAACATGAAAAAGATGTAGAAGGTGAATTTAATAGACCTATAGAAACAGATGATGTAATAAATGAAGATGCAAATGATTATCCTGAAGAAGAATTAGTAGACCCTAATTTAGAAATAATAGCAAGAAAACAGACTAGATTACCAAACCACATATCAGTAGGACAACAAGCCGAATTTAAAGAATTTGTAGGATCAATGGCATAAGGAGTAAACTACAATGGATATTTTCTAGACCTAGATAATGTTTATGATGAACAAGAAATAGGAAAAAGGACAACTGATTGGAATCTTGGAATGTATATAGCACTAATGAACTTCACACAAACTGAAAACCTAGAATACATGTATGAATTAATATCTAAAACATTAATTGGAAAAGTAGCATATTGGATAGAATCTATAGCATACCAATTAAGAGCATAAGTACTTAGCCATGCAACAGATTGGAAATCTATGTTAATAGTATTTGATATTATACTAAAAAGAATTTTTTTAGGAGAAAGATGGTTAGTAGCTAGAGAAAACGTACTTGCAGAAAGAAAAATTGAAATAGTAATGAATTTGAATAATATGAACTGTTGTAAGATTAATAAATTACCAGAATATACAATTAGTTTTAGTAAGTTCTTTTATGAAGCAAGATTCTTACCACAAGAAGGTTTAATATATCAACAACTTTATTATGACCACTTGCCAACACCTTATAACACTGAAGTATCAAAAGAATATACCCAACTAGAACCAAAAGAAAACACATAGTCTAGAAATCATACCTCTTAATCAGAATTTCAGATCACCGGGGATCTCAACCCACCCTTGGCCCTGCTTCCCTTCTTCTTCCACCAAAATTGCGGGATAATTAGCCTAGGCGCCTGGGAGTTCTCAATAAACTATCTTCTAAAATTCTTATCAAGGTGCAGGTTTAAAGACTAATATGGTTCTAATTATAATCTTTCAAAGTGTTTTATCTCTGGTATTATGATATTATAATTGATCTGGATTATAAACTAAGGAGGGGGTTTAGCTAGACATAGAGAGTTTTCAAACAATGATTTGTATAGAAAGTTTTCGAATGCCTGATATGGTTACAAGGGGCTCTTTACATAGATAACCTCGGCTGATAAGATGACAAAATTGCTTTTCTCAAAAGTCATAAAGTAAATAGTAATGACTTTTCCAAAAGTCGAAAGTGCTACAGTTTGTCTGCTATGATTGCCTGATATTTTTAAATTTTTTGTCTTTGTTGAGGTTGTCTCTTTCTTCTTTTATCCCTTTTATTCGGCTACTTTCCAGGTGTCCTCCTTGATAATATCTTCTTGACATGAGTTGATATCTCCATCAGATTCTCTTGTTATTGTCTTCCTTGTCATTCTCTTGCTAATTGTTTTTTTTTGTTTTTGAATGATATGATTTGTAATACATGGTAGTACGTAGTAATACATGGTAGTAAATTGGGCTGCAAGTAGTAAAACTACAGGCTCCCTATCAGAGTAGTAAATTGGGCTTCAAGTAGCAAAGTTACATGATCCCTATCAAAGTAGTAATTTTTCACATCCTTATGCAAATCAGAATTCCCTTCTTTTTTTATTATATTAGTAATAGTAGTAGGTCTAGTATTTATTACAAGCTTTCTATTTTGTCCAATCGTCCTTTGGTATTGGTCAATCGTTTCTTTTGCATGTTTATATTTCAGGTTTATAATTCTGTCATGAATTTCTGTTAGTCTCATGGTATCTTGTGTCATAATGTCATTGTTGTAATACAAGATGATAATGTCTTCCACTACTCCTCCTTTCGAGTCGCCAATAATACATGTTTTCTTTGCTCGTAACATGTCCTCTATTATGATTTTCAAGGTTAATAATCCAAATGTTCTTTTTGCACTGAGCCACTCTTGGAATTTCTCCAAAGTGCATGGTATTTTCATGTTCAAATTTTCATCATCTCCGCTGATAGTGCTAATTTTTCCTGTCTTGAGTATTTGACATATCACAATGGGCTCTCCCGTTAGGTCTATTGATGCATCAAATATTTGTATTCCATATACTCATTTTCCGAATGATTCCATCATGAGTTTTGTAGATTCTACAATAATACTTGTTAATCTTGCAATGTTGTACATGTTCTCATCCACTATTAGTTTATCAATAAAAACGTAAGTGAATAATTTTGATACTATTTCCGGGTTAGCCTGTTCACTGCACAAGAATCTGGGATACTTGCTCAGTTTAGCACTGCGTAAAATATGAGGGTTAGTCTTATAATCATAAAATTTAATGATATTTTCATAAGCATTGATATATTCAGGTGTATATTTCAGTTTGTCAGCCATTGATGTTGTTGATTAAGAGGATGGTATTGAAGATGATATAGTTGCCAGTTTTGATACAAATGGTGCCAGAGTTTTAGTAGTAGGGTTTTTTGGTTTTTCAGGTGTAGTGATATGTAATTTGGATTGGGTTTCATTTTGTAAAGTTTTCAGGATTATCAAGTCTTTTATGGCTTCTCTGAGTTGGTTTATAAGATTGGTGTTTTCTTGTAATCTGGATATTAAGATTTCATTGGTTTGTATAATGAAATCTATAGCGTTGGTAATATATTCTTCAAGTTTATCACTGTTGATCGACATTGTTATATCTGTTAATAAAATCAGCTAAAACATTTTTAGTTCCAGATATATTCTTAACAATAAAATCATAACAACAAAAGAATGATTGCCATTTTCTCCTTGTATTCAATTCTGGCAAATGATCTATCTTGTTTGTAATAAAAGCTCTTACATGTGTGTTGTCAGTTCTAACAACAAATTTTACTGGTAATAAGTGGTAATGAAATCTCTTTATTCTAAATTTTACTGTTAATAATTCTTTCTCATTAATATGATAATTTTTCTCATTTGGTTTTCATGTTCCTCCTCCATATTCACAAATTAGTGTTTTCTCTTTATCTATATCTCATTTATCATAAGCTATGAGGACTGCTCTCCATCCTATATCACTAGCGTTAGTAAAAAGTTCTAGTTGATCTTTTTATGTTGGTATTCGATGTTTAAGTAATGTTTTTACCTTTTCCTTGATTTCTTTCATAGTTTTAGTATGTTCTTCTTTCCATTCAAATGTTATGTTTTTCTTTGTTAATTCTTGTAATGATTTTCTTAAGAGTGGTTTATCTTTTATATGGTCTGAAGCACAATTTATTACTCCTAAGAACTGTTGTACTTCTTTTTTACTTTCAAGCTTTTCTTTGAAATTCCTTATCTTTGTTACTATGTGTTCTTCTAGTTGTAATCCTTCATTATCTATAATATATCCTAAATATTCAATACTGTTTTTAAATATTTCAGATTTCTTTTCAGATAATAATATTCCGTGTTGTTTTATAGTTACTATAAATTCTTCTAGATGTTTTAATTCATTCTCTGGATGAAAAAAGACTAATGGAACAACAAAATAAGTTAAGAGAACTTAGAATGATAGCAGTTAACCCCTTACATTTAATAGAGATATAAACCAACATATAGTAAGTTGCAGAATAAGTATAGATCTAATAGAAGAAAAAGATCAACGTTTACAAGAAATTCTAAACAAATATATGAACAGGAAGAAACTATTAAAGAATTAAAAAATAGAATAGCATTAAACGACGAAAAGTTGAGACAAAAGAAAGAAGAAAATTTGAAACTGCTGAAGGAAAAATTAAGAGAAATAATCAGAAAATATGGATAAAGGAAAAGAAATAGTAGAAGACTCTAAGAAACACATTATCAGATGAATACATATGAAGGAGGATCAACACAAACATTAAGCTTTAACCCAGAAACATATCAGAAGATACAAGATGAAAAAGAGGAATTATCTATTAAGAAAATATTTAAAACAAAATGGTTTGAAAGAAATAAAGAAATAAGATATATAGCACACAAGCATGAAAATATAATAGATACAATGACTATAAATGGAAGAACAAAAATAAACTTGATAACAAATGAAGTAATAAAAAGAGAGTTAACAAAACTATCTACTAGAGAAGCTAGAAAATATAG
Source organism: Anisodus tanguticus (assembly GCA_034509755.1). Classification (NCBI taxonomy): domain Eukaryota; kingdom Viridiplantae; phylum Streptophyta; class Magnoliopsida; order Solanales; family Solanaceae; genus Anisodus; species Anisodus tanguticus. The sequence continues at coordinate 33,091,134 of CM067557.1, read as the reverse complement.
AAACATATACTTTGGAGGAGTAGAATTTACTATAAAAGCATACTTTCAGAAAAACATAGATACACATATACAAATATACATATTAGATGATAGGATATTAGAAAATTTACAAGATGCTTTAATATCAGTAATAATTGGAAATTTAATATATCAAAAACTAAAATTTACAGTACAATCAGACTTTAGTATATTATTAAAAGATGAACACAGAGACTTAGTCTTAACACTATATTACAAACTAGATGGAATAACGATGCCACCGGGGAGTAAAGTTATAAGTATTGAAACAAAAATGATATATGCCCTAACCAGAAACCACCATGTAAAGAAACAACATGAAATGAATATATTAGTACCAAGAATGTACCAAGAAATATTAGAACAGATAGAACATAAAGAAAATTCCAAAATAACTATAACAGAAGAAATATATATGGATTTTAATACCAGAACCCTTACACCATCAAAAAGATTAATACAAAAAATAGAAGGATCTAGATTGAGTATTACAAGAGAACCGATAATGTCACGACAGACTAGCGTTATACAACCTAGAATAGTAGATTTAATAAATATAAATACAAATAGATTGAAGATTAAGGTAATAATATTTAAAGATTTGATAACAACAGATTGTATAGCTGAAATAAATACTGGAGCCATTAAAAGTTTTATACATATAAGTAAGATTAATGAAAATGATTGTGATTTAATAGAATCACAAATTTATAATTATCCTGAAAATAAAAGAGAAATAATAGCGAAAAAAGAAGAAGTTGGTATCAGAGCTTGTAAAAGGAATAGATTTATAAATAATGAAAACACATCTATCGTTTATTAAAATTAATTTGTTAAATAAAATGTTATGGAAATGTTATGAGATGAAACAACTTTTAATAAACTTTAGGAAAGAAAATGAGATTATAATGGATTTTCAAGATGAGATGTTAGCAACAAAACGAAGAAAGGATTTACCACTCTTAAGAAAATCATTACAAGAATTAACAAAGAAAAACATAACCTTTGAATGGAAAGAAAAACATACTAAAGCTATGAAAGAAATCAAGGAAAAGGTAAAAACTTACATTTTCCTTGATTTCTTTCATAGCTTTAGTATGTTCTTCTTTCCATTCAAATGTTGTGTTTTTCTTTGTTAATTCTTGTAATGGTTTTTTTAAGAGTGGTAAATCATTTATATGGTCTGAAGCATGATTTATTATTTCTAAGAACTGTTGTACTTCTTTTTTACTTTTTAGCTTTTCTTTGAAATTCCTTATCTTTGTTACTATGTGTTCTTGTAGTTGTAATCCTTCATTATCTATAATATATCCTAAATATTCAAAAAAAAATAAGATTTCAGATTTATTTTCAGATAATAATATTCCGTGTTGTTTTATAGTTACTATAAATTCTTCTAGATGTTTTATATGATCGTCTAGATTATCGTTAAATATTAATATGTCGTCAACATATACTATACAAAACTCTGTTAATTTTCTAAATACTTGGTCCATTCTTCTTTGAAATATTTGTGGTGTATTCTTTAATCCAAAGGGTAGTACATTCCATTCATAGTGTCCTTGAGGGACACTAAAGGCTGTTAAAGATTTTGATTCCTTTATTAGTTTTATTTGTCAAAATCCACTTTTACAATCAAACTTACTAAACCATTTTTTATTTCCAAATATGTTAATAAGGTTTCTTTATATGATAGAAAATATCCATCAAATATTATCTTTTATTTAGTTCTCTATAATCAATTACCATTATGATTTTTCCTCTTTTTTGTTCACTATGTTTCCTTACTAAAAAAGGTTGGGCTATTATGTGGCTTTAACTTTCTTGTATCATTTTTAATTCTAGTAATTCTTTTAATTGGGTTTCAAATTCTTTTTAGTCTGGTGGACTATATCTAATAGGTTTGGATCTAATTATATCATTTTCATTTATTAGCTTAATTTCTGCATATATTTTTTCTTTTTCCCATAGTTGAATTGAATTTTCTCCAAAGTTCATTTTTAGTATATTAAGATATTTTTCCTTTAATAGTTGTAGGTTATTATTCCTATCGGTTTTTATAGTACATAATCTTAATGTATGTATTGATAATATTCTTTTTAATACTGTCCATTTATTAGAAGGTGTTTGTAAGCTAAAAGTATTGCTATCTATAACATTGTCTTAAAGTAATCTAAGAAGTTTTTTCCTAATAATACATGTTGTTTCATATTATCTAATTGATATATTATTGGTAATCTGAATATTATTTTTCCTAATACAATTCTCATATTTTCTGCTACTACATCTAATTCTTTTGATTGTTCATTAAATCCTGATACCCTTGCTCTATGTGATCTGGTTCTCTTCCACCTATGTGATTCTAATACATCTTTTCTATCTAAGCATAAATCTGCTCCGCTATCAATAAAGATTTTTTGTTTTATCATTTTATCATTTTATTAGGCTTATATTCTATATGGGCTTCTATATAGATTGCTACCATTTTATTAGGTATTAGTATCTTGTCTGATATCCATTTCCCTTAATCTTTGTTGGAGATTTTCATCTTGTTCTAATTCTCTTACCTCTTGGCGCATGTTTTCATCTTCCATTATTTCTTCTATACTCCTTCTTATTCTAATAAGTTGCCAATTTATCTCACTTAATCTTTCTCTTATTCTACTAAGTTTTTTAGTAACCTTGTTATATCTATCATTATAATATTTATTTTCTGTTTCACTTGTTCTTGTAGTTGTAACAAACTTATAGCGAACATGTTGTTCACATTGTATCCAATAATTTCTTTCTTCTTTTTCTTGTACGTTCATTTTACTCAAAACTACTTTCACTATCTGAGTGTTGGTTAATAAAGTTAATATTTTCTAATTTCGATTCACTTTCTTCATCAGTTTGACTGACATAAAAGTCTTCGTATTCATACAATTTATCATTATCTTCTCTGATCTGTTGTAAACTCATTATAAATTGTGTCGTATTTAGATATTTTACTCATTTTTTCTTTAGCTTTGGACATTTATTAGCATAATGTCATTTTTCATTACAATTCCAGCATTTACATTCTTTAACCTTTTCTGCTTCTACGGGTTTCACATATTTTCTTTTTCTAAATTTTCTCTTGTATCTAAATTTCTTCCTAGTTTCAGGAGTATTTTTATATCTTTTAAATCTCTTTTTCCTATAAGGTTTATTATTATAATATGGTTTGTTATTATAATTTTTATAATTATTATTTCTCCTATATTTCTTTATTTGATATTTTTATTACTTTTCTTATATTTCCTTTCTTTTCTTTTATCATCACATCCAAATACTAATCTTCTTTCTGTGAATCCACATATTTCTCTTAATCCTAGTTTCTTATTTTTTTTAATCTTTTGTTGCATTCTAAATTCTTCGCGTTTTTGCATTAAGTATGCTCTTATTACTCTTATTCTTTCTCCTAATGTGTTTTCTTTTGGTTCTAGTTGGGTATATTCTTTTGATACTTCAGTGTTATAAGGTGTTGACAAGTGGTCATAATAAAGTTGTTGATATATTAAACCTTCTTGTGGTAAGAATCTTGCTTCATAAAAGAACTTACTAAAATTAATTGTATATTCTAGTAATTTATTAAACTTACAACATTTCATATTATTCAAATTCATTACTATTTCAATTTTTCTTTCTGCAAGTACGTTTTCTCTAGCTACTAACCATCTTTCTTCTAAAAAATCTCCTTTTAGTATAATATCAAATATTATTAACATAGATTTCTAATCTGTTGCATGGCTAAGTAATTCTCCTCTTAGTTGGTATGCTATAGATTCTATCCAATATGCTACTTTTCCAATTAATGTTTTAGATATTAATTCATACATGTATTCTAGGTTTTCAGTTTGTGTGGAGTTCATTAGTGCTATATACATTCCAAGATTCCAATCAGTTATCTTTTTTCCTATTTCTTGTTCATCATAAACATTATCTAGGTCTAGAAAATATCCATTGTAGTTTACTCCTTGTGCAGTTGATCCTACAAATTCTTTAAATTCGGCTTGTTGTCCTACTTGTATGTGGTTTGGTAATCTAATCCGTTTTCTTGCTATTATTTCTAAATTAGGGTCTACTAATTCTTATTCAGGATAATCATTTGCATCTTCATTTATTACATCATCTGTTTCTATAGGTCTATTAAATTCATCTTCTACATCACTTTCAGGTTCTTCTTCTATGATTGCATTTACTCTTTTCATTTTTTGTAAAGCTTCTATTATCTGGTTGTTTTCTTTTACTATTTCTGAGTTTTCTTCGTTCTCTACTTCTTCTATAAATTCTACTACTTGTATCTCTTGGTTAGTTAATTTATCGTTGCTATCTTTGTCTGAGTCACTATCAATTTTTTCGTTACTACTAATTGTACTTTCATCACTTGTTTTAGTATTTTTCCTTACTTTCTTTTTTCCTTTTAACTTTCTTATTTGTTCTCTAAGAGTTTGCATTTCCTCTTTTAATTCTTCTTTTGTTTGTTTTAATTCTACTTTGGTTTCCTTTAATATTTTCTTCGTATCTTTAAATTTGTGTTTATATTTTTTATACTTATCATACCATTCTTCGTTATTATGTGATCTCAATTTTGTATTCTCTGTTTTTAACTCAGATATTTGTTGTTCTTGTTTATCTAGTTTTAGGTTTAAATATTTATAGGTTGTTTTTTCTGTGTCTTTTACGTAAATGTTTTCTTTTTTTTGAATTTTTATCTTCTTTTGGTGTTCTTGTCCTTATAGGGTCATACTTGTATCTTTCTTTTTCTATTATCTTTTTTTCATTGTTTTTTTAAAAACGTAAGTACACTGGGTACACTAGGTTCTTGTTTTTCCATTAAAATTGTCCTCTTTTATTTAATATAGCTAGACTATCCAATGTTTTTTCTACTTCTGTGGATAATTTTGGTTTTATTTTACTAATGTCTACCATTATATGTTCTTTACTTCTTCTCCACGCATCTATTGGTACTAATTCTGGTTGTTGTGTAGTAGTACTAATTATTGTATTTTCTTTACTTGTACTTGGTTCATTATCTCCTGCTACTTGTTTACCTTTGTTTTTCTCTTCTATTAACATATTATGTTTTTTCTAATATTATCTTAAATGTTGGTATTTCATATACATTCCATAGGTTAGTCAATTCGTCTCTTACATAAAATCCAAATGAGTCAAAATTAATTAAGACAGAATTATCAGTGGCAAATTTTCTAACAGAAATTAGATTTTTGATGATGTTTTGGGCATAAAAGACATTTTTAAGAGAGAAGTGAGGATGCGGTGGTGGGGGTAAGGGTGTGGCCAAATCCTTGAATTGGAATGCGATGACCACTACCGACCATAATAGATTGTGGAGTTGGTAACTGGCGTAGTTGAGGAAGATTACCTGAATTGTTGGTGAGATGAGACGTGGCGCCCGTATCCATATACCACGTATTATCGGGCTGTTGACGAGTCAAGGAAGCCATGTATTTTGTTCTCGGGTAAAGAACAAGAGGAGAGGAAATAGGAAACAGGAAACAGGAAAAAAAAAGCCGGCAGTGGATTATTAATAGAAAAAAATATAGGGAAGAGTGCTCGGACAAAAAAGGAAAAGGAGCAGAGGAAAAGTGGCGTGAAGCTCTTATGGTTCTTGGCACAGAGGCCAAGATTTCTCTAAAAACGAAAGTAGAGGAAAAGTAATGATTTTCTCGAGTAATGACAGAAAAAGAAAGAGAATAGAGTTTAGGTTTTGGCATCTGATACCATGTGAAATTGTATTAATCTCCCTTGGGGAGCCTTTTTTATTAATATAAACTATATATATGTGTACAATGTGGAATCCTTATATAACAAGATATCTTAATTCTACCATAATTACATAACACTACATATGGTAAATATAAATATGGTACACTTGCTAATACCTACCCCTATGTAATAATAATAATAAAAAAGGAGAAATGAAAGAAAGATGATCATTTTACGAAAAAGGAAAATAGAGTAAGGAAACAAAAGAAATCACAAACATAAACCATAACATGCAAATTGTGTAAAACATAACAATGGTTTTTTAGTAGTCTCTTTGGAGATACAGGCTATGTGTTTCTATAGCTGAACTTTTCAATTTTTCAGAACGGAAGTTGGTTAGAACCACTCTATTTATTTTTTACTCAAAATCTATATAGGCAAAAAAAAAAAAATGGAAAACAAAAAAATATATTTGTAATAGGTTACATTAATTTCAAATCTACTTTCTCTAAATCTTGATGCAACATATGATATGATTTTAGTTCTTTAGCGAAGTCCCTCCTTCCCAACCTCTCATAAATCATCCATTTCGTCAATCCTGAAGATTACAATTCCGAGACACCGAACAAATTCGTCAAAGCCATTTCAGCTATAACTATATGTCGGTGTGTCCATGCCATAAACGATGAGTGTTTGCCCTTGGTCTACGCTGATTTGATGGCTTAAGGGAACTTAAAGCCACCGCCAATACCTTGTACAGGCCCAGCTCCGGGTGGGTTGACAGCTATCCATAGCAAGGAGAGTGTTATTGCAATGAGTCCCGACCAAACAAATACAATTGTAGGTGTCTTTCTTCTTCTACCCATTAGTCCCTTAGCAAAAGGATACAAGTGAGCCAACACCCAGAATGCAAAGAAGGCTCCACCAATGAACTTTCCCCACTCAGGAACTGGAGAAAATATGGTCCTACAGAACGCGATCACGATGGCAATGATGTTAATCATACCGATGACAATAGGCGGGATCATCAATGAAGTCCACTTGACCAAGTATAGATCGGCATAGGCGTCATCAGCGTCTTCTCCAGCAGACTTGGAAGTAAGTGTAAAAGATATTTCAATGCCGGCAATCACTTTAAGGAGACCTTGGACGACAGCAGCAAGATGGGCACTAGTTCCAGAAATGAGCCAAAACTGTTCATTTCTCCACCAATCCTCTAGAGCAACACCAGACCATTTCACTTCCAAGATAGCTAAGCCGATGAGACATAGAGATATGGTTAATAGAAATACAAGGAAGGCGACATTGAGATTTGCAACGATGAACTCGCCAGAGATAAGGGAGAGTGCAGGAAGAAAGCAGTAGATGATGAGAAAAAGTGAGGTGAAAGGATAAACGCCAACATTCAGGTAAGCGAGACGCTGAAGGATATTGAGTTTTCTGGATGCAAGAAGGGCATTGTTCCCGGAGAAAAAGATTTCAACAGAACCTGTAGCCCAACGGAGCACTTGATGAAGCCTATCTGTTAGGTTTATAGGAGCTGATCCGCGAAATGCGTCAAGCTTGGTGATGCAATAAACAGAACGCCATCCACGGTTGTGCATCCGGTATCCAGTCACCACATCTTCCGTCACTGAACCATAAATCCATCCAACTCGATCACCCCACTCCGTCTTGTCTTCGTACCTACGTTAATTACAAAAGCATTTATATGCATGTAGAGAGTGATAGATCAATATGGAAATTAATTATATTAAGTAGGAAGAAGGGAGCTTACCAACAAGATATGACAGAGACTGCTTCGGCCACAGTGGTGGCGTCAAGTGGTTCTTTTGGGGCTCTAAGAACACCAGGAGGTCGTCCATACTTGACAGCAGGGTGATCGGCGATAGGGCGACCTTGGAACTCAGCTATTGGAATAGACTCTGATAACATTGTGGAGTTTCCAAAACGCTTAGGTAGTAGATTCACATCTAAATCAGGATCAAAATCTGTGGCTTTTAATGCTTGAGCCTCTGCACCTTTTTGTGGTGTCTTATCAGGTTGCGCTGGATCAAAGCCGTAAAGTGCAAATCGCCTAAACATGCAACCTGTCCCCACATACATAGGACCCTATACAATGGACCATCAAGTTTAGTCTCCGAACAAGAATGAATGGTTATAAAACTGACAAGAAAACAAGTTAATTATTACCTGGAGGCCATCAAGGGCACGCATATTTCCGTCAAAAAACACAGTATTATGATTGGCATAACGATCTGATGGATCAATGCCTTCAAATCGTTGAGGGAATTGAATATAGCATATGTCTTCTCCACCTCTGTCCATCATGAAACACATCCCTTCACGAATAGCTAAGCAGTTGTATATATAGTGATCACAATCAAGGTTGAGTATGAATGGACCATTAGACAATATGGCAGAAGCTCGCACTAGGGCATTCATGGCACCTGCTTTTTTATTATGATCATACCCAGGCCTCTTCTCACGTGATACATACACAAATATTGGAAGCCTTATGTCCACATCCGAAAAATCCAATAGCTTATCTTCACCTCCTCCCATTAGTGGGTCACTACTTGGGGGTTTCAACATTACCTACAAATTAAATTCGCAAAATGAATGTATGTCAATTTCGTAAGGGAAATAATAAAATCACATTTATGTATATGGTTAAGAAAATAACTATTATGTATATATACCTGAAGGATTCCAGGATGATCACCCTTGGCATGATCCCTGCTGGGGGTAGCCCATGTTCCAGGCCAGTGAGTTCCATCAGCCATCCAAGTGGCCTTTTGCACTTTAATTCCCTCTGAAGGATCAGTCCCACTCTCTTTCATGTGCTTTAACATCTTCATTTCCTCTCGAGCATTGAATGCATCCGATCTCCTTCTTATTGAATCTTGCAGACCATTTATCCTTACCTTAAATTCATCATATTCCCTTTTCACCCTTCGTCTATCTTTGACGAAATCAGTTCTCTTCTTGTTCTTGGTAGGGTCTCCCTTCACGAGAAAATAGGCTTCAGGATTCCTAGGCTCAATATCATGTTTCCTGCAGAATGGTACCCACAAATCAGCAAAGCTAGCAGCTTCTGCCATTGCCTCGAAAGTTAAAAGGGCACCGCCGTCATCTGAAATGTAGCAAGCTAGCTTCTCCACGGGATACTCAGCTGCTAAGATAGATAGGATGGTGTTGGCTGTGACAAGAACCGGCTCTTTCTCTGGATCAGCCGTTGACACAAACATATCAACTCCTGGGAGATCCGACCTACCTGAAGGATTGGATGGTGATGGCATGTCGAATTTCTCACGTAGTACCACTAGATCAGTCGAGCGGTTAACGGGTGACACCTTAGGTATCTGATCCAGGATCCATGAAAATGCGAACCATAATTCACATATAATTGACATCAGCCATAACCATATTGCTCTATTGTTTGGGTGTCGTATTCTCCATGTCAAGAAGAATCCGAGTACAATAAATCGAATAACAATTAGCAACCTGTACATTGCCATTAATTCAGAAATTATTAGCATGCATGCATGGAACTACTATATGACTTTATTCCTTATATGGAACAGAACATGACACCCCAATGAAAAGAAACATAACACAAAATTAAAGTATACCTATAAGGGCTAATAATGCTATGCGGTATTGGCAATTTCCTACTGAGGGGTTTCCAAGGTTTATCAGCAGATGTATCCAGCTTTTGCATTCCTCCATCACCATCATCTCCATCCCTATCATCAGGCCAATAAGCATTTCCATATCCATAAGTGCCTTGTGTCTCAAAGAGCCATTTGTTGTGATCGAACTCTCCGTTTTGATTTCTTCTCATCATAGACATACCGCGATCCCCTTTGGAACCATCTGGTGCCGGTAAAGACAATGCTCCATTAGAAAAATTTGGGATCTCGTCGTCAATATCTCCGATCTTGTATGGTTCTTTGCAACCCGGGCATAGACCTGTGTCTTTTTGTGCGTCCATGTAGCAATCTCTACATATTTTGAACCTAAAACAAACAAACACATGAACTTCTAGCTTATCAACACATTCTTTAATGGATTTAAATTATATACACCGGAAATATAAAGATTTTTCTTCACTTTTAACTTGTAATAGCAAGTTATTTAACATTTCACATTTATTTGTAATTACCTAATAAGTAACCTAAGGGGGGTGTGGTTGTTGGTTAGAGTTATGCAGGGATTAGCTATGCAGGTTTAGTTATTAATGTACCATTAGTTATTAATGTATTAGTTATTCCATCTATCCTACATAAAATAAGACATATATGTTATTAGATATGCGTGATTCTGAATAGCTAACTAGACACCGTATTTGGTTTGTCGAATTTATACATAGCAAAAAAATGCTACCAAACATGGTATACTTCCCAAACAGATCCTCCTATATCTATATCTCACCTCTTAATCAGCCACCAAACGACCCTAAATAATGTGTTGCTTAATTAATAAATTACCTGCATTCACATGGAATTACATCATTTCCCCTTTCATCTTTCATGATCTTTCCATCACAAGCAGGCATGGAACAGGAAGAACCCTTGGATCCAGCCATTTGAGGATGACTAACTTCGGATTCGATGACCTTATCCATGAGATGCGCGCGAGTAACACTATTGAATCCCCCGGTAAATAACGAATTGGAAACATATTGCTCTTCTGCTTTGGCAGCAACAGACGTATCCATTGGCTGATTATCAGGCGTTGGCGGAATTTGGACAGTGTAATTCATGTAATCTCCTGACAATTCACCCGACATATCAAGGTCTTCTCTCGACAGGCTCACATATCGTCCACTCGACGTTCTTCGTGCAAATTTTACTGTTTGCCCGCTTGAACTTCCCTTATTATTACTACCACCACCCTGAGTGCCCCCTGGATTTGTTCCTCCAGGGCTACGTGTTGCCTTCTTCGATGGTTGCCCCGACAAGCTTGCCATTTTTTTTTTCAAAACATAACCTTAGAGCTATGTAAAACTAGCTAATTTTTATTAACGTGACAATGAACATGTGACTTAATTGGGTGGTCTTGTTCTCAACCGTGACAACAAATCTTTCCTTTCTTCATCATAATTTTGGGAATCACTCTTGCTCTTTAATGTTGTAGCTGATGACCACCCTCAGTAATATTTTTATTTAGAGTACTAAAAAGGAAAGAAAATAAAGGTTGTCATTGAATTAATTCACTTAACTATCAATATTACAAGTTTTGATTTTTTACTAGTTCTCCGATCACTACGGAGAACCAATGAGAGGCACACAAAGCAAAGAAAAACTTTCGGAAGAGCTGAGGATTAATTTATGGGGAGGATGAGAGGGTGTTTGGTTGGATGGGAGAGTTGCGCAGAAGAGAAAAGGTGTAGAAAGTTTTGGAAAGTTGGCAATTTATTAGGAAAATTATACTCACCGTCTCATTTTAAGTGTCTTAGTTTAACTTAGCACAAAATTTAAGAAATAAATGAAGACTTTTAAATCTTGTGATCTTAAATTAAAGATATATGTAATCCGTTAAATCTTATGGTCTTAAACTTGTCCTCCGTGATGTTGGAATTGAAAATTTTACTAAATATAGAAAGAAATACTATTTTCAGAATAAAAAAAAAAGTGAGACACTTAAATTGGAACGGGGAGTAGATGAAATGGGGGAGAGTATGGATATAAAGAGATACCATAATTTGAAATTTTAATGAGTTTTGAATTTTTTAAAAAAAAGGGGAATGAAAGTACTAAATTTAACTTTATGTGTTTATTTTGGATTTCTAATTAACTTTAAGTGTTTCATATAAAGGACAATATTTTAAAAAAATATATTTTTTAGATAAGAAAGTTTGGCTCACTATCCAATATTTTCTAAAAATTAAAAATTAAATTATTTCAAATGTACTATCAAAAAAAAGCATAAGCAAAGAATGTCATTTTTTCCTTTTTAATGAAAAATATTTATTCGTGTTTGATTGTGAAAATATTTTCATCCGCACCGAATATTATTGTATAATCAACTTTGATTATCTAACCAATAATCAGATCAATCTCTATTCGCGTTACAAGTGATTGAACATATGGATCATAATTTACGTACTTGAAAATTGCAAGATCTCTAGAAATGATATTTTATAGATGATATCCATGCAATAATATTTGTTTCGATCTCTATCACTAGATCGTCAAATATAATTATTTGGCATTGTTAAACAGAGAAATATACCTGTGATATACACCCAATTTACAGCAGTGTATATCACAGGCAAAGCACTGGCCAGTGGCCCAGTAGCGGTAGCAACAACAACTACGGCCCAGGGGCACCACGGACAGGAGTTCTTGGGCCCCGACCACCGCAGGCCCATCATGCAGCAGGCCCCACTCAGACTGATATCGAGGCCGCGATGCACACGTTGGGGTTGACTCAACCGGACCCAAATTGGTACATGGACACCGGGGCAACTACTCACATGACCTTTGAATCAGGTACGCTCTCCTCTTATTCCAATTTGAGCACCCCTCGGGGTATAATTGTTGGTAATGGCAACTCTATTCCAATTCAGGGTTATGATCACAAAACGTTGTCTCCCCCCAATCCACCCCTTCTCTTGAAAAATACTTTACATGCTCCTAAATTGATTAAAAATTTAGTGTATGTCCGGAAGTTCACTACTGACAATTTCGTTTCCGTTGAATTTGATCCTTTTGGTTTTTCTGTGAAGGATTTCAAGACGGGGAGTCATCTCATGAGGTGTGATAGTAGGGGGTCTGTATCCTATCATGCCTGGTTTCAGTCCATCGAGTCAAACCTTGCCGTCAGCTTTTGCAGCCATCTCTCCTTCCATGTGGCATGCTCGTCTAGGTCATCCGGGATCTTCTATTTTATCAGTTTTAGATAAAAAAATAGTTTTATTTCTTGTAAGGGTACGAGTCGTACTCCAATTTGTCAGTCTTGTTCATTAGGAAAAAATGTTAAGTTACCATTTGTCGACTCCAATTCTCATACTTCTATGCCATTTGACATTATTCATAGTGACTTATGGACGTCTCATGTTCTAAGTTCAGTGGGTCATCGATATTATGTTCTCTTTTTAGATGATTATAGATTTTTGTGGACGTTTTCAATTGCAAATAAATCACAAGTATTTTTCATCTTCATCAAATTTAGAGCGTTCATTCGTACTCAATTCGAAAGAGACATAAAAAATATTCAATGTGATAATGGGAAAGAATATGACAATAGGGAGTTTCGGGATTTCTGTGCTAATAATGGGATCAATTTTAGGTTTTCGTGTCCTCATACATCTCCACAAAATGGTAAGGCCGAACGCAAAATTCGTTCCATCAATAACATTGTCCAAACTCTCTTAATTCATGCCTCCATACCTCCATATTTCTGGCATCATGCTCTACAAATGGTCACATATCTTCTTAACATACTTTCTTCTAAAGGTCTGACATATTCATCCCCCCTCAAAATCCTATATAATAAGGATCCTTCGTATTCTCATCTTCGGATTTTTGGGTGCTTGTGTTATCCGTTATTCCCATCCACCACAATTAACAAAATTCAGGCTCGGTCTACCCCGTGTGTGTTTTTGGGTTATCCATCGAATCATCGTGGCTATAAGTGTTTTGATTTATCCTCCAAGAAAATCATAATCAATCGCCATGTCATTTTTTATGAAACTGAATTCCCATTTACGAAAGTTCATACTCCCGAACCTAAGTCGTATAATATTTTGGATGACCAAATATCCCCGTATATTATTCGGAATTTTTCAAACAACTCCAGTACCCAAGATCCTCCAGCGGGCCCACTGCCCGCTGGTCCCACAGTACCGCCACACCCACAATTTCCGCCCATCGGAACAATTCCAAAGAGCTGGCCGGTCCACCCAATTCGGATGCAGGGCTGCTCCGTAAAAACGATTCCGGCATTTTCCGATTTGGGCCGGCGGAGCCCACCGCCGCCTGGCCGCCGGTCCGTCCGATCCCGAGAAAATTCCCAAAAAAATTCTTCCTCGAGTCATAGACCGGTCACTCGTAGTCGGCGGGGTATTTTTACACCTAAAAGACATTTTAATTTACATTCGGATGTTTCTAAATCCCCCTTGCCCCGCAATCCTGTGTCCGCATTAAATGACCCTAATTGGAAAATTGCTTTGACTGATGAATATAATGCTCTTATTGCTAATAAGACGTGGGAGTTGGTGCCCCGTCCATATGGTATTAATGTTATCAGGTCTATGTGGATTTTTGCTCACAAGGAGAATTCAGATGGGTCATTTGCTCGACATAAGGCGCGACTTGTTGGTGATTGTAAGACTCAGCAGGTTGGAATTGATTGTGGTGAGACGTTTAGTCTGGTGGTCAAACCGGCTACCATTCGCACTGTGCTTAGCTTGGCTCTTTCAAAGACTTGGCCAATTCATCAGTTGGATGTCAAGAATGTTTTTCTACATGGTGACCTCAAGGAAACAGTCTCTATGCATCAACCGTTGGGTTTCAAAGATCCCAACCATCCTAATCATGTCTGTTTATTGAAGAAATCATTATATGGCCTTAAGAAGTCTCCACGGGCCTGGTATACACGATTTGCTGACTTTGTTTCGACTATTGGGTTCACTCACAGCAGGTCAGATAATTCCTTGTTCATCTACCGCCGTGGTTCGTCATTGGCCTATATTCTGTTGTATGTGGATGATATCATCTTGACTGCCTCCTCCGATGCTTTGCGCTAATCTATCATGGCCATGCTCAGCTCTGAGTTTGCCATGAAAGACTTAGGGCCTTTGAGTTATTTTTTGGGGATTGCCGTCAAGCGTCATTCAGGTGGGTTGTTTCTGTCTCAACGGAAGTATGTTGCTGAGATCATCGAGAGGGCTGGGATGTCATCCTGTAAGTCCACTTCCACGCCAGTTGATGCAAACCCAAAGCTAAGTGCCGCAGCAGGTGCACCATACGAGGACCCGACCCGCTATCGCAGTCTTGCGGGGGGCCCGGTATCTTACCTTTACCGGACCGGATATTACATATGCGGTTCAGCAGGTGTGTTTATTCATGCATGATCCCAGAGTTGAGCACATGAATGCAATCAAACGCATTATTCGGTATATTCAGGGGACACTAGACTATGGGTAGCACTTGTATCCGTCATCTACATCCACACTTGTTTCCTACACGGATGCTGATTGGGGTGGTTGTCCCGACACCAGACGGTCGACTTCTGGCTACTATATGTTCCTTGGCAACAACTTGGTCTCATGGTCGGCAAAGCGTCAAGCAACTCTATCACGATCCAGTGCAGAGGCAGAATATCGAGGGGTAGCGAATGTGGTCTCCGAGTCATGTTGGCTACGGAATTTGCTTTTGGAGCTTCATTGTCCCATTCAGAAAGCAACCTTGGTGTATTGCGATAACATTAGTGCCATCTACCTTTCAGGTAACCCAGTTCAACACCAGCGCACCAAGCATATCGAAATGGACATTCACTTTGTCCGTGAAAAGGTTGCAAAGGGTCACGTTCGCGTATGCCATGTCCCGTCGCGTTATCAAATTGCAGACATTTTTACAAAGGGTCTACCAGCGGTTCTCTTTGAAGATTTTAGGGACAGTCTCAGCGTTCGAAAACCGTCCGCTATGATGCGGGGATGTGTTAAACAGAGAAATATACATGTGATATACACCCAATATACAACGGTGTATATCACGGCAAAGCGATGTTGGACCGGGCAGCCCGGCGGTGGCCTCAAAGAATGAAAGCCCGGCGGTGGGCCTCGGCAGCGGCCCATCGGTGGCCTCAACAAAGAACCCGGCGGTGGGCCTCGGCGGCGGCTCAAAGTGGCCTACAAGGCCCATCTCGGGTGAATAAGGAAGATACAAAGTTGTATTTATGGTATATATATTTGTAGTATAATGTATAAAGGTTTAATTAGTGTTATACACTTACCATAATTGTATAGTTAGAATTATGGTAGAATAAGGATTTAGAAATAGAATAGGAATAAGATTCTCCTATTATGGAAATATGTAACTTGTATATATAGCCTTTCAATTAATGAAAATAATCAAGGGGATTATTTCTTTCAGGCATCATACTACATCCGACAATTATGAAGTAAAATTGAGATTTAGCTAGAAAAATTATAACATGCATAGAGGTTAGCATTGCTAGACCTCATCTAGTTATTAATTTTTTTTCAAAAGCGTTTTGGGATTTCTTACGATCCCTTAATATTATATTATTAGAAAATGTACATTGAATGTGGTATCTGTTAATTATATTATATCAAAAAGATTAAAATATATTTGTGATATCTGTAAGGTTTATGGTATAAAAAGTAAAATAATTAACCATATGCTTTTTAGATGCACTAAGATACAAATATGAGAAATTTGTCATATTAATTGGCCTAATGTAGAAAGTACAATGGACATTGTTAGATGGTGGAACGATATTATCGGTAATACTAATCAATATCCTGATTCTATTGAACTTACTAACCTAAGTGTTTCGATTATGTGGTAAATTTGAAAGAAAAGGAATTCACTGAGCTGTAGTGGGGATATATATGAACCCAATGAAATTGTATACAAGACACAATTTGCTTACTACATCTTCTACATATGTACATCGTTATATTAATGATAAAAATATTATCATGGCATAAGATGGTGTTGTTATGTTTGCAAATACTAGTTTACATAAGAAGAATATGGTTTTCTTTTCTGGAAGAAGATGATGACAGGCATTGGAGTGACTGTTATGAATAATTGTGATCATTTGCTTTAAGCATTTGGCATCCCAATTCAATTTGTTGGAAATGTCATCACTGTTGAAGCACTAGCAATTCATGAGCATTGAAAATTACTGCTCCCTCTGTCCCAATTTATATCATACACTTTTCTTTTTAGCCGATCCTAAAAAGAATGACACATTTCCTTATTTTGGCAATAAATTAACTTTAAACTTTACCTTTTACGCTTAACGAGATGATCTATAACCACACAAATATCTTTGGCTTATTTTAGACCACAAGATTCAAAAGTCAAGTTTTATTTCTTAAACTCCGTGCCAAGTCAAAGACCTTCATATAAAATGAGACAGGGGGAGTACTGAAAATTGATGGTCAAAGGTACAAATCTTGTCTGATGCGAAAAAATGAACATGATACGAAAATAAAGTGACTAATCTCATGGAAGATAGAGACTACTTATGAAGATATTTGGAAGTTGATGAATTTATCTGAAAATGTATATATTATATATATTCCTAAATCTTGGAACATATTATCATACAATTTAACTAAATTCTCTTTTTCGTTGTTATATAAGATTAATTGAGTTTCTATTTCATTAATTGGATTGTATCCGACTCTTTTAGAATATTTTTTGCCGATGCCTTATGTTTACCCCAAAAAATGTACAATTGAATTTGTTATGTGGTTAAGGATACGTGGATTGATTTACTTTAGAAAACATAAATAACGAGAGATAAATAATAAAATCAGGTAATAAAGAAACAATGATATGATAAATTGAGCCTGATCCATGTGAACTCGGAGGAATCTCGTAATGAGGATGACTCTGGTTGAACGCTCCGCCTTTAAAAATACTTCGAATCCGAAGCAAAAGAATATAAAGAACAAAGTAAGTATGATGTCCTTCTATTTCCTTTCTGATGCCTTACAATATGATGAGAACATCTACTTATACTAGGGCTATGGGGTGCATTATCCACAAATCATGCCCTCTTAATTATCAATATTAATGCTGCAATAAAAGATAATAAATGGTAATAAAAGCTAATAATGACTGGAGGAATTTCGGGGATAACGATTATATTCTTGAGTTGACTCTTATCCTACCACAAGTTTATGTTCGGTGCCATAATCACATATTTGTATCCGGTGTTCTGGCTACAAATTTACATCTGGTGTCATCATGGTTGAGTCACCTCCGACTGGCCATTCCTGACACGTGTCGCTTCCTAACTCATCCAGCTCTTGAGATTGATTTTTACCGTACATAGATAGTTCTCCCACTTTCCGATTACTCCATGTGATATGACCGGGAAATGGAAGATTTAACCATTTCTACTAAAATATTGTGTAATCATCATTGTCACTGCCTCATTAAAAACATTACCGAAAAAATCCAATCGAGACAAAAATCGGGTGAAGAGAAAAAGAGTGCATGACATAAGGATTTTGGATAACAATTCCACCGCTGAAAAATTATCACCACCATATAAAGCTTGATCTCGAATTTTTAGTGTTCATCCAGAACTTATAGTGTTTAAGTTTTGACTCTTGGGTTTTTAGGTATACACGAAACTTTTAGAACCTCATAATCTTGTAGATCGGGAATATTAATGACCAGGAAATTTTTACTTCTGGTTTTGATAAAATTCGAGAACTTAATGCATCCGGTTAACTTTATCGTTGGGAAATAAAGCATCCGACTTTTAGCCATTTGACTGGGTGGCTTTATAAGAGAGGGCCTCTATTTTTATGGTGCTTATGAAGTGGACATCTCCTGTTCATCTGAGAACAATTGTTCGAATTCGTAATTCTTATTTGCTTTTGAGTGTGAGCAAATTTAAGAATAATTAAGTTCATTCGGACATACGAGAATGTTTAGAAGGTGAAAGTTTTGCTTCATTCATTCCTTGAACATACACAAGTGCTTACAACGTTACATATAAGATAGTTTAGAGGAAATTAATAAAATTACATTACAAGAGAATTGCAGCCGAGCTGACATCTATTGGGTCTAGTCGGTTGCTAATTATGTTTTCTTTTATTTTTTTCCCGTGGCCGACCTAGAAGTCCCCATTTATTTTTTCTTTATTCTGAGCCAGTCCAAGCTATCTCCGGTATTTATTCTTGAGTACGAAGTATGAGAATTCGGGCATCATGCCTTTCTTTAACTCCGTTCCGGAGCCATCTTCAAATGTTTTTGGTACTTATTGTTATAGTTCACGCTACTTTGATGCAACAGTCCCCAGTGTTCCTAGGCATTATTGTTCTTTATGTAAATCATTTTCAGGTGATTCGCTCCAGAGACGCTCTTGCCTCCTGTCAGTCCGTGATCCCGATGGATATAGTTCAAACTGGTATATGAAATTCCTCCGATCAAAATTCTGTTGATCTTGATTCGGGGTCGTAGAAGACGTCGACATAATCATCTGATCATCTTCCACGCGTATCTTTTATTCGTACCTGTTATGAACATCAGCCCATGTTGTTGCGAAAAATTCTAACATGTTCTCCTTGAGTTTAAACGAGGCACTAGAGCTCCTAGGATTTAATCCTTTGGTGAAAGCTTTTGCTGCCCATTCATCCGGTACCGGGGGAAGAAGCATCCGTTCCTTTTGAAATCTTATCACGAACTCACGCAACAATTTCGTGTCCTTCTGAGCAATTTTGAATATATTAATTTTTCTTGTCTGGACCTTCCGTGCTCCGACATGTGCCTTTATATAAGCATCTGCAAGCATTTCAAATGAGTTAATAGAATGTTCAGACAACATAGAGTAACATGTCATTGGCCATTTGAATAGTGTCTCACCAAATTTCTTCAGTAACACTGATTTAATATCATCCGGGTGCATGCCATTGCCCTTTACCGCACAAGTGTACGACGTCACATGCTCTTGTGGATCCGTATTCTATCGTACTTCAGGATATCTGGAATTTTGAATCTTTTTGGTATCAACTTCGGAGTTGCGCTCGGTGGAAACGACAACTGAATGTATCTCTTCGAGTCCGGTCCCTTTAGGATCGGAGGCGCTTCAGGAATTTGGTCTACCCATGAATTGTAGGTTTCAACCTTCTTTTCATTAGTATCCATTCGCTTAGTAAAGGCTTGGAGCATTTTTAAGACCTCCGAAGACTCATTAATCCCCGATCCATTGTCATTTTCATCAACCCGATCCTCCTTTTGGGCCGGATCTTCATCACGACCGAGACGAACTTCATCCGCCGCACTTGCTTCACTACTTTTTTTTTGCAATTGAGTAATGGCCTCATGCTGCTCCTTCAGCATGTTGAAGATTCGAGCCAAATTTATTTCGCCATTTTCATCGTCGTTCAGTGTTTTCTCACGTGGCCTTCTGGATTCCTGGAGTGATATCACATGGTTATTTTGATGCTCTCCGATTATTGAGTCAACGGGTGGAACATCGTTGTTGTTATTGACATTGTCACCGTTGTTGTTGTCTTCATGATTTCTAACCACAACTTGAATTTCACTAGCCATATTTCAAGCGTTTGGTATTGACCTATTTTCACAAACCTCAAAAGAAACAAGTGAAGTTTGAGTTTGAACAAATCACCACTATTATCCTTATGCCCACAGTGGGTGCTAAATTGTTTACCCAAAAAGGTACATTTGAATTTGTTAGAGGATATATGGATTGATTTGCTTTAGATAATATAAATAACGAGAGATAAATAATGAAATCAATTAATAAAGAAACAATGATATGATAAATTGAGCATGATCCATGTTAACTCGGAGGAATCTCGTAATGAGGATGACTCCTATTGAACACTCAGCCTTTGAAAACACTTCGAATCCGGAGTAAAAGAATATAAAGAACAAAAATAAGTATGTTGTCTTGCTATTTCCTTTCTAATGCCTTACAATAATAGGATGAGAATATCTACTTATACTAAAGCTATGGGGTGCATGATCCACAAATCATGCCCTCTTACTTATCAATATTAATGATGATAATAAAATCTAATAAAGGATGGTTAATAAAGACAAGAGTAATTTCAAAGAACGTCATATTCTTGAGTTCCTGTCAGGCCATAAGTTTATATCCTGTGTCATATGATCACATGTTTATATCTGATGTTCTGGCTACAAATTTGCATCCGCTATCATCATGATTGAGTCACCTCACTGGCCATTAACTCATCCATCCCTTCTGAGCCAGATATTTATCATAACGGATTTCTTGCTTGAACTTGCCGGCCATTTGGGTAGTGCGCCCGGGGCGTCGTCCATATATAACACCTACTATTTCAAACAGAGCATTTAAGCCACGACCAGAGAACATTATGAATAGCTGGGCTCAATGTTCGAGGTTGGCCGGCGATTTCTATCGGATACCCTATTCAGGCAATAGCGTCTAGGACCGAGTCTAAATGTGGTGGAAATATGAGAATTAGCATGAGAGAGGAGAAAAAATCGAAAACCCTTGCTGAAGGGAATGAATCTCAGTATTGAAGCTATTCAGGCACTGAAGCGGGTGGCCCAAAAAACGATGAATCCGCGGTGGAACAGGTGTTTAATGGCAAGGTTAGGCGTTTGCTCAAGAGTGATATGATAGATGTTCTCCGCCAGAACCAATGCGTCTTAGCTCTCAAGGTTAGTCCTAGTTTCTTCTCTTGCTTTGTAGGTTCAATCTTTAAGGTTCTTAGCTTTGGACTTAGTAAAGTTTTAAAATTATGGGTTCAGACCTACTTATTTTTGCAATTTCAGTGAACTTTAATAGATAAATTTGCATTCTGCATATAAAGTATTGGTTTCCGATTAATCCGGTGCTATAGGGCTACATCCGCTCTGAACCCACAGTAGTTCTCGCTTAACTCCTTCAATATGCAAGAGCATCAGATATCGTCCATCTCAGAAAAAGTGCCAAAATGGTAAAAAGAGTGTTCGAAAAACTAAGCAAGCAATTGGGGTAATACTAAAAAAGGTTTCGGGAGGACGTGCAAGCTTTATATGTGAGAGCAGGTGGGTGGAGAATTAATAAAATTGCTCTTCGGTTCAAGGCAGAAAGGTAAGATGGAACTGAACAAATCGGAATTTTGTAGTCAATTATGAGGATAATTCTGGTGAGAAAAATATAGGAAGATGTTTGACCATACTTAATGAAGCTAAAACATCCGAGCTGGAACAGTAGGGCCTGAATAATTCCGGGAAGAATAGACTTTTCAAGATGCTTGCCCAGAAATGGAAGGCAGACATTTCTTCTTTCGGGACACCAATGTCCAGTTATTTAGTTTGGGTTCACAGATGGATCAATTTGGCAAAAGTGGAGATGCCAAACAAGAAGAAAAAAGAGAGAACGTTTTATGAGTCTATGAGACACTATGCACAAATGGAGTTCCTCATATAGGAGACTAAGGTGCAAACAATGTCGAAATTAGTTATATAGTTGTTCTTTATGCCTAACAATGTAAGTAATTGTCTTACGAGTAAATAAAAATATTTGTCAATATCCTATGGAGTTTTGAAATAGTTTATTCTCCTATAATTTTGCAATGGATTGGCTCATATTGTAATGCTTCCTCTCAATATGGAGCGTTAGATTATAGGTTCCAACCTTGCCTCCCATAAATATATTATCCTACGTCCTTAGAGTGCTTTGGTGAATATATTGACCAAACAGAACTAATAGAAAAGTCCAAATTGTACTTTCTACCGGATAAAGTGACAATCAAATCTCAATGTGTTGAGTCCTCTCATGTGATACTGGACTAAACACAATATGTACCATACTTGATTGTCAGAAATCTGTATCATTTATTCTACCTTTTGAACTTTTAACTTTGTAATTGTTTCAACTACATAAGCTCGAATTTTACCAACGGTCATAACTCTACACTCGACTTCTGTACTTGATATTGCCCCTAAGCTTAAGGTGGCGAGATTATTTGAGTTTGAAAATCAGCACAAAATTGAGTCGAGTATGTCAAACTGACTTTTATCTTTTGCTGCCGCTGTGAGGAAAAACTATATAGGTGATGGTGTTATCATGAATTCATAAGGCATGATTAAATTTGGGATGCACGTGCTGCCAAATTGATTATATCACTAGTAATGATAAGATACTACAAGCTTGGCTAATGATCACTGGCAATGCACGGTGCTAACTTGAAAGGGATATAGCAGCAGACAGGATAATGACATGACTGCTGATGTTGTCGCAGTTGGCTACATGCTAACTGGATAACTATGGGATGAGTTCTTACAACACACAATACTGGAAGTTGGTAGTGGTGCTAGAATCAAATTCCGGTTAGATGTTTGGAATGCAGATGAGAGTTTCAAAAGTAAATTTCCAGATATCTTTAGTTGTGTTGTAAACAAGGAGGGATACATTACAGACTTTAGTCCAAATTCAGGCTGGCATATTACATTCAGGAGGAATTTAAATGGCTGGGAATTCGATAATTTCTACCAAATGCTTCAGCAGTTGAACACATGCCTAGTTGATACGGACAAGGTAAACAGGTTAATCTGGGTATACAGCTGGGATAAACTATTCTCAGTCAATAGTTGCTATAAGATGTTATTGCAACAGAATAGTCGGGGGATGCCCAATTGGCCATGGAAAATGATTTGGAAAACCAAGGCACCTGTTAAAATTACCTGTTTTGGCTGGATAGCAGCTAGGAAGGTTTGTTTAGCTCAGAGCAATCTACAAAGGAGAGGCTTCTCCTTGTTTAGCAGGTGCTTCTTTTGCAACAATGAGCAAGAAATACTGGAGCATTTATTCCTATGTTGCAGATTTTCAAGACGATGCTGGGAATTTTTCCTTAATATTATGGGTGTATCTCTGGTTATACCACAGAAGATTAATAGCCTTTTGGATGTTTGGCAAGCTCAAAGAGTTAACAGGAATTTGAAGCAGATATGGAGGACTATTTCGAATTGTAAACTATGGACAGTTTGAATGGAAAGAAACAAGGTATGCTTTGAGGCAAGAGGCTGCAGATTGATAGAGTGAAAAATTAAATTTATCAAGAATTTATATGTTTGGTGTTATAGTAGTACTCTAGATAGGATGGATCAATACTTAGATTTCATGTATCTTTAGGGGGAAACATGTAGTATTATTGGTGGGAATGTTGCTATCTTGTTTTGTACCAATTTCTGTACCATCTTGGTACCAATTTAATAGAAGACTTTACCTGTCCAAAAAAAGCTATGATCCAGTTATCTTATTCCACCAAGATGGCATGAGTCTCGTTTATGCTATGTTTTCGGAGAGACTTATTTAATGTCATCCTAGAGGGATATTCTTCTCGTAGCAAATTAGAGGGGATATTTAGCATGATCAACTTTTTCATATTCTATTTTTCCTGATCTTTTCTACTTTCCAGTTCAGCTATCCTTTTTCTTTTTCTTCTTTCTTTTTTCCCAACTTGTGCTTTGATTGGTATTTTCCAATTTAGTTTTATGATAGACCAGGCTGTAGAAAAGATTGGACATTTTTTTTTGAAACTGGTAACTTGTCTGTATAAATAGACAAAACAGTACATGGGTTGTACTGAAACCATATTTACAATTGTGATTCTAAGAAAGTAACACTTCCTGCCATCCTATGAAATCTAGGACATATAAGAATATCAACAGAGTCCTCTAAGTAAGTCTTTTTACACCAAAAACAAAAAAAAAGCAAAAGACAATTCAATAGATTGGACATTCTACCGACAAGTTTTGGTGATATTTAGTCATAGTTAGAACTGTTACATCGCACCTGCTTTGTACTTCTTGATTCATCAAATGCTTATTGATTACCACAATGTGAGCAGTTCCTAATTATTATGGATACCCTGATATACGTTTTTGAGGAAGTTCAGCAGGAAATATTGTATAGGCCGCGACTTAAGCTGTATGCTGAAATGGTGTCCTGTTTGGGAAGCAATGGATTGCTTGAAGATATCAAGTGTCTTATCATGACATTGAAAATGGAAAGCAGTTTAGAACGTGACGCTGAGGGCTTTTATGCATTGTTGGAAAGCTTAATAAAAAATTAATCTTAGTATCCTTGCATTGGAGGTCTTTTATTTGATGAAGTTGAGAGGATGTGATCCCCATAAGTTGACCTTTAAACTATTGATAAATGGTTTAGAATCGAATGAAGAGACGGATCTTTCAGCTTTTATAAGGCAGGAAGCAGAAAAGTATTATGGCCATTCCCTAGATTTCCTAGATGAGACTGAAGAGGAGGTACCAATATTAAAGCCAATGTATTGAACCATTTGATCAGTGGTTAATATATGATGAAAATGTTATTTGATTATTTCTCTCGTTTGTTTTTGGTATTTTGATTTTATTATTGTTTCGTCTCTAGAGTTGAACTGCACCTAAAAGAACTTCTCTTTTTGATGAGTTGCACCAGTAATACGTGACTATGTAACTATGTTCCCATTTACCACTTAGGCGTAATTCATGTTTCATCTTGATAATAAAGTATCATTGAATATATATGTATCAGTATACCCTTTTTGCGTTTTGAAAATAAGAAAGTTCAGTTATTAGAGCATTCTCAATTCATAGTCGCAGAAAATACTGTTTCACAAAGGTTTTTTTCTATGGTGAGTGCATTTTGGCAATATCAACTTAAATTCAAGATTACACGGTAGCTCAATTTTGTCCTTTGTCCTACTTTTGGTCTATTAGCAAAATGTCTTGTTTTTTCCAATGCACTAAAAGAGCTCCAACGGGAAGTATGGTGAACCTCATATGTCCAAATTCTTGTGAGAAAACTATTTGACTACGGGGTCAAGTTGAAAACAAGACATTTTCTCTAATGACATGAATATTAGATCAAAAGTTTGAGAGATACAATAATAAAGCTGCTCAATTTTGAATACTCATAGGTTAATTCAAGATTTTTTCCTTATTATTTCTTCGAAATATACAAAAGAAATAAAAAAAACTGAAAATAAGCGATCTTTTAAATCCTTAATATATTTTTCAATTGATCAAGATGATACAAAATTCAAATTAACAAGTGAGGGTTATTATGTGATGGATAATAATATATAAGAATTGTTATGAATAAATAATAAAATGAAAAATATTATACAAAAGATAATATTTGGATTATTACTATATTTTAAGTGTCTTTATCTTCTAGTACTTCCTTTTTGAGTTATTACAAATACATATATCCTTGCTCTACTTTCTATTTCTAATAGGGAGAGATAAATTAATTTAATATCACAAATTAAAATAGTAATAAAAACATTTCCACAGTCAGTATTCATAATTAAATCCTTCCTTATATCAAATTAATGAATAGACTCTCTCCCTAGTCATTTTAGCATTCACTTCATTAGGTGCAGAGTGCAACTGAAATAGAAAGAAAGGACATCGACACACGCCTTTAGGTATTCTGTTCGAATTAGAGTTCTCCACTTCCAGTTGTAGATTCGAGAAATGACGTGTCCGATCATACCTTTTTGGATACAAGAGTCACCTTATTAAGCTAATTATTGCCCGTAAATAATTCGTTTATTTGATTATAGCGCATTGGAATTAAACGATGTCTTTATAGGTTGACGACACGTTTCACTTTTCGACGGTCAAATTGTAACTTATATTATTTTTTATATAATATTTAAATTTAAAATATTAAATTAATTCGGAAAATTAGTCAAATAGACTCTCGACAAGTAAAAATGAATAAAGGAAGTATCTATGTGGAGCAAGCTGCAATGTTTTGATCCTTCTTTGGATTACCCATGGAATTTCTTATATGTTGTTAATAAATGCAGGAAGAGGGCTGAGAGTGATGACACTGTTCCAGATGCTTCTGTAAGAGCCGAAAAGTTTGCTCAGATGTACCATTTTGTTATTTTTCTATTACACCTAGCTTCACTAAGTAGGCTGGTCAATGGAATAGAAAAAAACTTTTTCTGTTTCATCCCTTTTGTTAGACGAGGGAAGGTGGATACCAAGGAAGCTAAAATAGGAGAACTAAGTACTTTCCAAGAGTTAAGCTTAATAGTATGCTGTAAGAAAGTTGAGTTTAGTCAATTCTTTGATTCTCTATTTAACTAACAAGCCAGGCTCTAATGGCTGTGCAGAGCAGCTGGCAGGTTAAGTAGTAGATCTTTTTTCTCATGTAACGTTACATTTTCTTTCCTTTCCTTCTGTACTTTTTAAGTTTGGTCTTTTATCTAATAATGCAACTTCGAACTAATGCAGTATTTGTTGGTTTGCTATTGTAGTAAAGCAGTACGGGAAGTAAATAAATATTACAAGTGTTCGAAAGGATGAACAAACATTCAATATTCAGAAATTGAATCTTGTTGAACAAATAGGTCAATCTTCAAAACTGCCGCAAGATTGTTGAATCTTGAATCTTGATAACCTGAAATCAAGAAACAACTAAATCTGAATGGTTACAACGATGTGTGTTGAGTCGAGTGATTGCACTCTGTCCTTAAGACAAGATTGCCCCGTATATATGCTTTTACGTTAGCGGGCAATAGTCTCTCAAGATAAAACAACACTTTAATCTCAATGCTACAAAGCCAATAGGTTGAGTCTGACGAAGAAAACAAATATGAATCGACTTGCTGAAGATATGGAAAAGGAAGGAAGATTTTCTGTTTTCTCTTCTGTTTTGTCTCTGTGTATATAGTGTGTCTCTGTTGTGTATATCTTATGTATATGTATGTGTTTGCTCACTGTTTTTCTTCACGAGTTTTGCGGTGTTTTTCGTCCTTTGTTTCGTGTCCGTTTTTGCTGTTTTTATGTCACGTTATTGAGCCAAAAAGAGGCACCAATATATAGCATGGAGGAAGGCTGTTCAACTGCCCAAAACATGGCTGTTAATGACTATTAGAGAGGGCTGTTAATGACAGGTTTAATGCCATTAGTGAGGTTGTTCATGGCCTTGAAGGAGGGCTGATTATGGTCATTGAAGGAGGTTGTTTATGGAGTAGTTAACAACCAAGTTAATGCTCCAGAAAACAGCCCAAACGGTAGGCAGAAAGTTTCTGCCTTCTGTCACTACCAAAATCAACTTTTCATAAACTCTAGGGACCAAACTGTAAATATTAAATAATTTGGGGTCCAAAAAGATAATATCAGAAAGTCCCCACAGCCCGAGACCGGACGGGCGGGGGCGCGCGTGTGGGCTTAGCCTTGAACCCAAGCACATCTAGGTCCTCCCTCCTTTAAACACATGGGATACCCCTTGGGGTCCCAAACTCTTTACCACTTTAGAGACTTATAAAGAGAGTAATTCTTCCTTTTCCCACCGATGTGGTAGATTTGTCCCACACCATATTTCCATGCCTCAAACACCTTACTTCGTGGACCAATAGCTCTTTCATTTCTCAACGAAATTTGACGATTCTTGGCCCTACGGTCAATCTACTCACTTAGTAGATTATGCATGTGTGAAGAGACAAAGCCTCCAACATGCGGAACACTAGTGTTTAATTCATCAAAGATGGGTGGACGCATCTCCCCGCCAAAGGCAAATTTCCAACCGTATTATCAAAGGCAAAAAGCACATAGAACTACCAAGCACAAGTTTTAGTGGTTAAAGGTGTAACCGTGTAAGTAGAAAAAATTAAAATAAATGTAATGCGAGGAAGATAACTATAAACACAAATAAAATTATAGACACAGGAATTGAGAGGGAAAAAAAATGACAATTAAGATGTCAATCAAGTTAAAAGTTACTTCAAGGTTCTGATCGATATGCAAAGATGTATTTGCAGTTTCTAATATAGGTTGCGAGACTAACTTAGGGTTTATGAGTCCCTCACGCCAGCCTTTCACAACACTAACAAAGGAAATGAGAAGTGAAGAGGAGGAAGAGGACAGATAAGAGGGAGAGAATTGGGAATGTTAATCATGGAGGTCAAAGGGGTGAGAGGTATCAATGAAAATGAAGATGTCATGATATGGGAAGGCAGAGGGAAGGTGTACACTGTTAGTTAGGAGTGCATATGCTTATTTTGGTGATGCCCTGGAGCAGATCTGGAAGGCAAAAGCTCCTCACTAAGTGAACTGGTTTACTAGGGATTTATAAAACTAGAAGTTCTGTAATCTCACATTTCTCTACTTAGACCTAAAGTAAAGTGTAACAACAACTAAGCTGATCCAAACTAGTTGATATATCTTTTGTTTCCATTACGTTGTATTCTTAAGTCTTAACTAAGTCACTGATGCTGAGATATTTTAGGTCTTATGGGGGCATCTTCTGTCCATGTGATTTTAAACTTATCTCGTCCACTTTTTGTACCTTCAATCATCAGTATGCCACTTACACTACAGACTGATGCACTTGGAGGTGTGCATAGTACATGGCCAAACCAATTTAAACGACCTGCTCTTATTTTATCTTGTTGGGTGTATGAAAATGCGCTAGGATGAAGAAAATACAAAGGCTATTTCCTTATTTAAGGACGTAGTATGTCTTAATGATGCTATTGAGGATGAAGCCAAGTGTGTAGAGAATTTGGTCAGAGGAATTTTTGCAGGAAATATATTTGATCTTGGCTCCGCAAAGGAAAACCATGATTTCTTCATAATCTCTGCATGAAGTCCATTATTATTCTGAAGCATTATTTTATTTATTTATTTATTTTTGATAATTTCTTGATCAAAATATATATATTCTGAAGCATTATTTCATTTGGATTGTATATTTGCCCTGGCAGTAAGTCAAGTTATGGCAACTAAATTCTTTCAATCAACTGCTTCGGTTTATCCTATAGGGCTTCTGCCAATATAGATATCTGTCCAATGCTATACCCAGTGGAAAATTTTATTTTATTTTTATAAAGTAATAAATTTTATGGGGCAAAAAACAAAAGCCTGTATACAAATATACCAAAAGTAGCAACACCCACAAAAATAGATGGTTTTTAATTCTAGTGGAAGGTTAAAGTCACTCAAATTCATATTTCCTCAATTGGTTCCTTTAGTTATTGTTCTCCCTTTCCTTGCCACCTTTGAAACTTGAATAGAATTGCATTCTGGACATACCACCACACTAGATGACAGATTTCAGCTGCTTTATTCAATTCCTTGACAATACTCATAATCTACTTCGTATGCTGCAACCCTGCCTACTATTTAATACTCCCAGGATCAGAAAATTGTTGTCTGGCTCATGGTTCTTGACTTCTTGTGGTTACGCCGGATAGTTACTGAATCACATTTCCCACTGTCTCTCCAATTTTTAGGACTCTACAATCTCATGACTATTATCAGGAGACAGGAATATTTCCCAGCTTAGAAACTTTATGAAAGATGTAAATCAACTGGAATTAGCTGAGAAATCTTTTAGAGTGCTTAGTCAGTAACACAATGAGGCTCAAAAATTACCCGTATACAGTTCAGATGGTTTAGATTCATCAGTTGGAATTTTTGCTCTTATTTGAGAAACTTGTTGCATAACCCCTATGTTAAACTATTCATTTGCCTAAAGCTACTCATGTCAAAAAGGTATTACATAAATATAGATTCCCCGTAAAGATCCTTACAGATACATAATACCTGCTAGAAATCGAACATGCCTATATACATTCTCCTGTCTGACATGCACACCTGAGTCCTTGTAACATATCACAACATGCAGATTTCAATATGAAGAGCTCCGTGAATTGCATAAAATATGATATCCCTGAGCATCTTGTTGGGACCTGTTCAGACTCCAACTAGCTGAACCATTCCAGATTTAATTTGATACCTTAATCTTGTGTCCTGCACAGCCAGTAATTCCAAAATGATTCAAAGTTTTCAAGATCATGTAATTAATGTCTACTTTCTTTAACCTCTCTTGAAGCTTGCAGAGTTGTTTTCAGAGGATGGTATGTCCTTTCTAGCTAGTTGCCAAAACCTTGTCCCTCGACCCTGGGTTATAGATGATTTGGACATTTTCATTACAAAATGGAGCAAAAAAACATGGAAAAAGGTGATATTTTATCATATTTTGTCTTCATTTGGGCTTCAAGTTTTATGATCTTTATTTTGACAAGGACCCAGTACATTTGATGTCTGTTCCTCCACTGACATCCTTACTTTTATACAGGCTGTAATCTTTGTTGATAATTCTGGTGCAGATGTTATTTTGGGTATTTTGCCATTTGCTAGAGAATTACTTCGTCATGGAGCACAGGTTTGTTCTGGAGTCCCTGGTCCTTTCTTGCATGTAAAGATTGGAACTTTCTTGCGTTTAATAAACTGAATTCAAAATGTAGGTCACCTATAGCTGGACTGTTCTTTGAATACATTGCACTGAATGAAATGCCATTATGTGTATTTTGATATGCTTGGTTTGTGGGTTTTTACGGGTTCACACAAATTCAGTATGTAGTATGCATCACTGTGATAGGGTTTTGACTGCCTCTTCAGACAGTGTAACTTCATTATCTTCTATTGCTCTTTTGGTTCTTTTTCCGACATCGAGATATTAACGAAAATGGTTTATTTCAAGTAAAACATTACACCCAAGCTGGGGATTTGTGCTGCTTTTATGGCTATATCATAGTTGCAGCACCTTCTGTATAATGAATATCATCATTCTTGTCTTTTTTTCTATTTCATCAATCCCCTGAATGGAAGAAATTGTAGGACCTGAAAACCCCCAGTTTAATAGGTATGATGCCCAGCGAATAAGTTACAACTTTTCGTATATGTCACCATGATGATATTACGAAGTGCATTAAATTTGCTCCATATATTGATTAGCTGATATTTTGTAAGCTATTTTAGCTCTTATCAGTAGTATATGAAAGCAGTTCTGGTAACAGTGTGTTTTTCCTGTCTCCATATCTCATTTAACTACTGCTTTCTTTGACCAGGTTGTTTTGGCTGCTAATGGCTTACCTTCTATCAATGATGCTACTTATCCAGAGTTAGTAGAGAATATATCTAAGGTAATAGAAGTTAATATGTGCCAACTTTTGGGCTCTCAGCTTTAGTTTGGTATTAACATGTAGTTTTGGTTATTAACAGTTGAAAGATGAGCATGGGAAGCTCAGGTGTTGACACATCCAATCTTTTAGTTGCCAATTCTGGTAATGATTTGCCGGTAAGTGCCAGTTATTGGTCTTGGGCAATAGAGCAGCCTCCTTCAAGACCTTAAATCAGCCTCACTAATGGCATTTAACATGTCATTTACAGCCCTCCTAATGGCCATTAACAGCCATGTTTGGGCAGTTGATCAGCCCCTCCTCCATGCTATATATTGAGCCTCTTTTGGCTCAATTCGTGGGCAGCAAACAGGCAGAAAACACACTGAAAACAGTGACGGAAATACAAAACAGAAGGCTGAAAACAGTGAGCAAATTGTGACGAAAATCAGTGAGCAAACCCTCACATATACACAAGATATACACTACAGAGACACACTATATACACAGAGACAAAAGAGAAGAGTATTGAGAAACTCTTCCTTCCTATTCCATATCTTCAGCAAGTCGAGTCATATTTGTTTTATTCGGCAGGCTCAACCTATTGGCTTTGTAGTGTTGAGATTAAAGTGTTGTTTTATCTTGGGAGACTATTGTCCGCTAACGTAAAAGCATATATACGGGGCAATCTTGTCAAGATTTTTAGATTCATTTATGTACTGCAGAGCTTCCTCCAGCACCCCCCCAAAGAGAGGATGGGAAACTTATTCTCTAGATTTAGATTCCCTCTCAGTTGAGGTTTCTGACCGGAGTCAATGGTGGCTCACAACTAATCTCGTAATTCCATGCCTGCTATTTCTTAGCCCGTAATTATACATTTTGTCTTAGCTTATTGAGAATTCCTACTTTTAAGCAAGCGAGAGAAGAATCCAGAGCTAACTTATTTTGGTTCACACCCGACCTAAACTTAGTAGATACCTACCCTTGAGCTCACTCTCAAGCTTGGCTTGGCTGGGCCACTAGGCATGTGATGAATTGCATGAATGTCAGGTTGACAAGGTGATTTCGGGCTGGTCCAGCTGTCAGGCTTATTTTACTGAATGCATGTTGTTGCAGGTTATTGATCTTACAACGGTATCTCAGGAACTGGCATACTTGGCAAGTGATGCTGACCTCGTCATTTTAGAAGGCATGGTAAGGCTTTTGCTATCAATTCTTTTGCAGTATAATCCCTTTAGAAAGGCCTTTTCATGTCAGCTTTTGTCTATTCTGTATGTTTGCTCTTCTGAAACTGCAGTATAACCAGAGGAAAATTATCAATTCCTCTATACTGCTGCTGCAGGGGACAGAGTTACATTAAAAGATTAGGGATGTAAATGATGCCATGTGGGTGGCGACCTGTCTGCAACCCCTCGATCCAGCCTTCAAGTCCCCTGCTCTAATCATAGTGGCTTCCCATAACTTTTGCTGCTAAGCACTACCCCCACTTCTTATGAACTATTTCTCTTGAACTTCTATAAAACTGATCAAAGCCTCTTACTTTAGATTTTCCACCAATTACCTGCTCCTGCTTCCTCGTATTGGATATGAGCATCTGAATTTCGACATCATAGTGGAATAGATCTTCTTGAAGTTTGTAAATTAGAGAGAAAATTTCCACCATTCTCTTTTTCTTCTATTTAAAAAGAAAGGAGAATAGAGAGATGGAAAAACTCTACAGATTATTATTCATAAAGTCAAGTGTCCACCAATCAAAAGCTTATTTGTAGAGCAGGAAATCCTAAACAAGCTATACTCTTGAGACAGTTAAACACTTCATTCCTAATTCAAAAATAAGAATAGAATCTAATTTAAACAAAAACATATGCAGAAAAATAGTTATTTCTCTATTGAGCCGCATCACTCGCCATATTTAAGTGATTGTAGATTCCACGCTCTCTAAACTTTTAGCTTCTCTTTGAATTCTTTGCAGGGCCGTGGAATAGAGACAAACCTGTATGCTCGATTTAAATTTGATTCCCTAAAGATTGGAATGGTAATACCTTCATGCTTTCATTTACAACCATAACAAGCCGCCCCAACTTCTCCCTCTCCCTTTTTTCCCTTTATGTCTTGCCAAAGGAAGGACAAAAAGAAAATCAAAAACTCCCCTATATTCAGAGGAATTTGCCCCTTTTTTTACAAAGTTTTGTCCTTTTATTATTATTATTTAACCTTTTTTTTTAATATTGTAGTATTTTCATATTTCTTATTCTTAGTTTTCTATTACTACTTGCTCGTTTCTTTCACTTCGTTATCTTATTTTCTTGCTGC
The DNA here is from genome assembly GCA_034509755.1 of Anisodus tanguticus. Classification (NCBI taxonomy): domain Eukaryota; kingdom Viridiplantae; phylum Streptophyta; class Magnoliopsida; order Solanales; family Solanaceae; genus Anisodus; species Anisodus tanguticus. The sequence continues at coordinate 33,057,401 of CM067557.1, read as the reverse complement.
TATTACTGCTTATTATTATTGCTGCTCTTCACTTCTACTTGAGCCGGAGGTTTATCGGAAACATCCTCCATTTCCATCAAAAGATAGGGATAAGGTATGCGTACACTCTACCCTCCCCAGACTCCACCTGGTGGGATTATATTGGGTATGTTGTTGTTGTTAATATTGTGTTTCTCAAACATAGGTAAAGCACCCGGAGGTTGCTCAGTTTCTTGGAGGAAGGCTTTATGATTGCGTCTTCAAATTTAATGAAGCTTCAAGTTAAATAGTTTAGCTATCAACTATTTCAGCTGTTTCTAGTGGACATTTAGACAAACCAAACAAATTGGAGACTCTGGCAAATCATTATATTGGATATTATTTGCAACTCTGTTGCAGAATTCTCAAGTTCTTGAAGGTTGGATTGCAAATGAAGCACCTGTGTTATTGCATCTGCATAGTGTGGTTATGCAGGCAAAGATGGATTCAGGATTTAAATTCTACTGGTTCAACTTTTAAGGTTCTTAGCATTGAACTCATTGTATTTCAAAAATTATGGGTTCAAATCTACTATTTGTTGCAATTTCAATAAATTTTATAAATTATGTTTGGCGTAGAAATTACTGGACTTAGATGAACCTGGCGGCACGACTCTACATCCGCCCATGTAATGCTGGCAGGTATCACAGTTGCAAATTGATCTTACCTAATAATCTTTCTGGCACTTAAGTGTGGCCAGTTGGACCTAGTATTCCAAAACAACAGTCATTCAATTTGTTAAACATTTAACTATTGCATTAATTTGATGGAACCTTGAAGAGATTTACATCCAGGGGCTTAACAATACGAGTTACGGGACGAGCAGTCTGGTGATTGTTCTGTCCATTTCAGTTGAGATGAAGCCATTTTGTGGATCAAGTAAAACATCTGTAACAGATCCTTTTCAAAAAGGTCTAAAGAGTAAGCTACGTAAGCAATTTATTGATCTTATGCTCAATTGCAACAAGTTGCATTCGAGTCCGTGAACAGGTTTGGAAGTTATTATTTTTCCTGGCAAATGTTCACGTATACCTTAATGTCTCGATTACTTAGGCTTGTCGCATTAGGAGATAGGAGTACCGGATGTTGAACATATACAGATATCACCAAGGATGTAGTGGGATGGATGGATCCTTCACGCTTAACCAGAGGTTTTGAATTTGAGTTTTGAAAATTGAGAAATTTTTTTTGTAGTTAGTGCTCCAGCTTTTATGGGTCTAGCAATTTAGAATTTGTCTGGTTAGTGGGGCAACTATTGTGAATGGGTGATCTTGAACTTTTGATCCTACTTCAAGGATAAAATTTCAAAAAGTTAAGTTTTGACACAAGATGAGATCAAAAATTCAAGACCATCTATTTTCAAGACGAGTGGATTAGTTCCATATTTGTGAGGCAAATGAGAATAATTCATAATGAATAGGGGAAAATATGATTCCCATAAACTTGGTGATAAATATCAACTTTCATACTAAAGGATGTCTAACTAAGCACATAACTTCTTGATTTTCAAAAGTATATTCCTACGATTAATAGTATTATGCGTTGTTTGGTACCTCTATTAACAAATTAAAGAATTTCTAATTTGTCAAAGATGTGGGTCGAGAAAGTAGGGGAGTACAAAATAGCAAGATGGTGACATAAGAGGCTAGCGATCACCGGAGGGTGTGGTAAAATGGAATATTCTTTCACCTTTAATTACGTAGTATAAGTTTGAGTTTGACACTAAAGCTATTGTCAAACTTTTTAATTTATTTATATAAAAGATTTTAAAAAAAAATTGAGAGGAGTAATTGGTATTTGACTAGTCAATTTCAAAAGTATTTTTTATCAATATAGTATTTTGTGTTTGGTGAAGATTCTAAAAGTTTTTTTTTCAAAAATATTTGAAAAACAATCCCATATTATTCAAAAATATACTTTGTTCCTAAAAACCAAGTCAAACACTTCATTAACTAAAATAAGCACTTTTTTAATAAATAAGTATTTTTGCTTGTCCAAAATAGACATAATGTTTGGAGAAAAGAAAAGAAAAGAAAGGAGAGATGCCAAAAGTGGTGCTCGACTGCAGACAGGATCTATGGCTCTGTCTGCCCATAGCAGCGTCACCTTCTTGCATTCATCTTTCACTAAACATAAAGTATCAAACTTGACAGTTGTACTGCTTCCAAGAGACCCGTACACGCCGTGGTAGCAAAGACAACTGAACACTCAGATTCCCAAGTCCAATCACTTCAGCCAGATTCCATTAAGGGTAAGCATAAAAATACACCATCAATATGAGAAACCAAAATTTTAGCCTCTTCTAGATGGGTTCGACTGAGTTTGAGCGGATCAAAATGGATTGAGTTACCGAAAAATGTAGTCCCTGAAGCTTACAGGGAGTGGGAGGTGAAGGTATTCGATTGGCAAACTCAATGCCCTACTCTTGCTCATGATGACGCTGCCTTCTCTTTCATGTACAAGTTCATTCGGCTTCTTCCAACTGTTTGCTGTGAAGCCGATGCTGCAACTAGGTACACCATCGACGAGAGGAATATTACTGATGACAATGTTTCCACCTTTGCGTATCAACCCACTGGATGTTATGTGGCAGCCTGGTCCAATAATAATAATGAAAATACATGGGAGTTGGAGCATTGTTTGATTGATCCTCAGGAGAAGGAGTCGAGGGTGCGCATTGTTCAGGTTAGAAATCATGACCTGTTTATTATTTGTGGAAGTTACACATTACAACCGCTAGCCATATATACAAAAAACATAAGTTAGTTATGTATTAAATATGTATATTAGATGTATATACACATTTATATATAAAAGATATACATTTGCGGGCTATTAATTTGATGGGTGGCTAATCAGTGTAAAAATTCTTTATTTAATTTGTTTTAACCCACCCAAGTTTGACTTAACCTGTCTCATTTGTCACCTCTAATTCAGGTTGTGCGCCTCGAGGATTCTAAGCTGGTATTGAAAAGCATTAAGATGTTTTGCGAACATTGGTATGGCCCGTTCCGGAATGGTGATCAGCTGGGTGGGTGTGCTATTTAGGATTCTGCATTTGCTTCTACCCAAGCCTTGGACCCTGCACAGGTCATTGGTGTTTGGGAGGGTAAGCATGCCATCTCCAGCTTCAACAATGCTCCCCAAGTAAGCAATAAATAACGCTCACTAAAAGTAAACACGTGAAATAGTATTTGTTCTATGGGTGGCGGTGAGATATGAACCGAGGACTTCATGCCTGCTCTAATACCATGTTAAATTATGTGACTATTCATATAAAAACTTAAGCCGCTAGAGAGCACTCTTTTTAATTACTTAATTATATTATATCTCTACACTATCATCCTCCTATTATCACGTTGAAGCATGCTTTCTATCTGTTACTTGCAAGGCTGACTAGCATTACCTAACACATAGTCCGGAGCACTGAATATCCTACGCAACAAAACGATCTAGTCGTTGTAATTGTAGTTTTGCTCCCTTTCTCCCCTTGTTGTCTTCGGTGCAGCATCAACAACTTTGGCAGCAGAATTGTATATTTTCATATTTAAGTGCCTTAGACTGCAAGTTTATGAAGTGTTTTCAGAATTGTCCTTTAAGAATTTTACCATACGTTTAGCCATTTGCTTGACTTCCTAACCCCAGCAGCTGACAACCATAATCTCATACGCTAAATGGGACGCCTGAAAATTTGAACGTAGAAACTAGACGCTTCACCTCATTTCTAGGAACCTAAATCAACAAACAAAGTGCTAAAAGTTCTTTTAATTGCTCATTTGTCACTTTTTGCTACCTTGTTTTATTTTAGGAAGAAATCTAACTGAGTGCGAATTGGATTTCTATCAAACCAAAGCCAAATGTCTTGTAAACCAAAAGTGATTTACTTTTAGTGAATGTGAAAACAAGTGAGTAGTGGTGTGTTGGTGTCCAGATCATTTCGACACACTTGGCAGAAGGTATCTTCAATATTGATTCTTGCTTACCTTTCTACACATTTGGGAAGAGCACATCGATAATTCCCGTGAGAGCTGAAACTCTTTGTGATTGCACTTGTACCAATGCTTCGTACAGAAGCTCGTAAGGAGTGATAGGGAGTATTAGTGAATATTCTCTTAATATTTTCATATATTGTGTAATTATGATTGTTGTATATTTATGGTAGATTAGGATCATAATCGTATTAGAATTCTATCTTTGTACAACTATATATATTCTGTATTAATGAAAGGACTCTTCAAGGGAGATTAATACAATCTTACATGGTATCAAAAGTCAAACCCTAAACCCCTATTCCTCTCTTTCTTTTATTCGGCCAACACACCGAGGTTGTGCAACCAGCAGGCGCTGCCCACCAGGCCGAGAACCACCCTTGTTCCTCTTTGTTTTTTTTTCTCTCCTTCTTTCATATCTATAATCCACTATAATGACTCCTCAAACCCCTTCCACAGCAACCTCAAGCTCATCCCTCGTCACCCCTGCCACACCAAAATCCTCCTTCTCACTCTCTGTTCATCCAGCATTCACCGTTACCAACATCAAGAACTTCATCTCCATAATTCTTGATTAAGAGTACGGTCAGTACTCTCCGTGGGTTGAACTATTCCGCATTCATGCATGTGTCTATAACGTGCTTGACCATATCGATGACTCCCTCCCTCGCCCCATTGAGGTTGATGACTCGACATGGCATCGCCTCGATGCCGTTGTCAAACAGTGGATAAATGGTACTATCTCTCAGGACTTGCTTCTCACCATCTTGAAAATTGGCGCCTTGGCTCGTGAATTATGGCTTCGCTTAGAAGAAATCTTTCAAGACAATAAGCACACTTGTGCTGTGTATTTAGAGGAACAGTTTAATAATACACGCCTTGAAATTCTCTCTAAAATGTCTGATTACTGCAAGCAACTGAAACTAGTGGTGAAACTAGTGGCGGACGAATTAGCAAACGTGGGTACGCTCGTTTCCGAAACCAAGATGGTCATTCAACTAGTCGCATGTCTTCTAAAAGGCGAGTATGATAACTTAGCCACGATGATCCAACAGGCCGATCCATTACCCAGTTTCAATAAGGGTTGGTCACAATTATTATTGGAGGAAACACGTCGTGCTAAACAAGACGAACACAACCAGAAAGTGTTATCCGTTGACACGTCCACATCCAATGCTGCCCCTTCCACCGGCCCACCACCGTCGGACAACCAATAGCGGGGTGGCCGCGGCGGTGGCAAAGAAGGTAAGGGTCGCGGGAATGGAAGGGGTGGTCGTGGAGGCAGAAACAACAATGGACAGCCTACAGTTTCAGCGAGTTGGGCTGGCCTAGGATAGTGGCCCAACACTGCACCCTGGGCCTCCAACCCTATCTATTACCCGCAGCAGCCGAGGGCATCACCCAATTTTCAGCAGGCCCAACACGGGTTCCAGCAGCCCAGCATCATGGGCCCAGGTCTGGGTCAGACAAACAACATGCAGAATCATGCCCATTTTCTGCAGGCACCGCATCCGCAAGCCCAAGACATGTCACCTACTGATTTGGGCCAGGCTTTCAGCTCCTTGAATATGCAATAGCCCGATGAAAATTGGTACATGGATTCGGGGGCCACATCTCATCTCACTCGGTATGCAGGTAATATATCCCAATTATCTCGCTTAAACTCTCCTCAATTTATTATTGTTGGCAATGGTCATCGCATTCCAATTCAGGGCTTTGGTAATACCTACACACCACCACCTCACCCACCCTTCTCCCTAAATAACGTCTCGTATGCTCCTCACATAATTAAGAATTTAATCTTTGTTAGGAAATTTACTCGTAACAATTATGTGTCTGTCGATTTTGATCCTTTTGGTTTTACTATGAAGGATCTACGTATGGGGACACCTCTTACGAGATGCAATAGCACAGGGGACCTCTATTATTTCCCATCATCTTTCGTTGCCAGCTTCCGCTCACACACTTCGCTTGCTGATATTTCTCCCTCAACTTGGCACAATAGACTTGGACATTACGGAGCTCCTGTTTTTCAGTTTCTTAGAAGCAATAATTTTATTCGTTGTAATAATGGGAAACTTGCCCATAACTGTGTTTTTTGTCAATTAGGCAAACATGTTCGCATTCCTTTTAAATCATCTATTAGTGTTACGTTTACTTCTATTGATATTGTTCATGCTGATTTGTGGACATCCCCCATTACTAGCTCTCTGGGTCATAAATATTAACTAGTGTTATTGGATGATTACTCTCACAATATTTGGATTTACCCACTTAAATTCAAATCGGAAGTCTTTACCAAATTTCTTGACTTTTGTACTTTAACCAAAACACAATTTGAAAGAGTCATAAAATCTTTTCACTGTGACAATGGCCGGGAATTTAATAATTCCATGTTTCACAAAGTTTGTAAAAATAGTGGCATGGTTTTTTGTTTTTCCTGTCCTCACACTTCTCCTCATAATGGCAAAGAAGAACAAATCATTCGCACTATAAATAATATGGTTCGTACCTTCCTGTTTTATGCCTCTCTCTCCCTCGTTCAGGGTTTTTGCTGTCAAAAATGATAGAATATGTCCTTAATATTTTACCAACTAGCACTCTTCACAACATGACCCCAACCGAAATATTACACCATCGGGATCCATCCTATGATCACCTCCGTATTTTCGGCTGCCTGTGCTTTCCCAATCTAGCCTCCACCGCCCCTCATAAATTAGCACCCCGAACCACTCCGTGTGTCTTCGTAGGTTTCTCGTCTAATCATAGGGGTTATTTATGCTATGACTTGTCCACTGTCAAATTCATGTCTCCCGTCATGTCACGTTTGACGAGACCCACATTCCCCTTTTCGGACATCCAGAAATTCTGAAAACCGGACTATACCTTCCTTGATGAATCGGACATCTCCCCCGTCATCCTCATCGAACTGAGTCCGGCCATTTTTGAAAACCCTTCCCTGTCACCATCTGCCGCCACTACCGGCGGCAGTCCTACGTCTCTGCCACCCTCTGGGTCTATGTCACCACAACCGCCGGTTTCCGTCCCCACCAACACTCAGCCCAGTCCCTCGGTATCTCCACCAGTTTTCATCCCCACCAGTGTGTCACCACCACCTCCACACAACCCCACTATCGATCCAACCACAAGTTATCCCCGATGTCCATCAAACCAACCATCCAGTCCCCACCCACCACCAACACCTTACCCCACATCGTCAACACCAACCCGCCTAGGTCTACCTAGATCGGTATCCATACCCGACCCATCGTCAAACCCAGATGTCAACCACCCCGTCCATAAGAGTATTGCTTACTTATTACTATAAGTAAGCAGTAGGAGTACTGCTTACTTATTACTATATGTGGATGATATTGTTCTCACGGCCTCATCTGATGCAGTGAAAAATGAGATTATTTCCTTACTTGAGTCCGAATTTGCTATGACTGACTTGGGAAAGTTGAGTTACTTCTTGGGGATATCAGTGACTATGTCTGCAGACACTATGTTCTTGAGTCAGCATAAGTACGCAAAGGAGATCGTGTACAGGGCTAAAATGGCAAATTGCAAGGTTATGCCCTACTCCGCTAGATTCTAAATCAAAGCTTAGTACTATTGATGGTGATCCAGTCTCCGATCCTACTCTTTATAGGAGCCTTGCAGGTGCACTGCAGTATCTTACCTTCACCAGGCCAGATATTGCTTATGTCGTTCAGCAGGTGTGTCTGTTTATGCATGCCCCTAGGGAGACTCACTTCACTGCTCTTAAGCGTATCATCCGATACATTAAGGGCACACTTGATTATAGGTTGCATCTCTACCCCTCTTCACCGACCAGGTTACTGTCATATACGGATGCAGATTGGGCAGGGTGGACGTTCCACCTCCGGCTATTGTGTATTTTTAGGGGATAATCTTATTTCTTGGTCTGCCAAGAGGCAAGCCATCCTATACCGTTCGAGTGCCGAAGCAGAGTACAGAGGCGTTGCCAATGTTGTCGCTGAGATCTGTTGGCTCCGAAATCTCCTTTTAGAGCTCCAGTGTCCCTTGAGAAAAGCGTCTATAGTCTATTGTGATAACATATCTACCATATATCTGTCTCACAATCCGGTTCAACATCAGCGAACCAAACACATTGAGATGGATATACATTTTGTTCGTGAGAAGGTTGCTCTTTGTTAAGTCAGAGTATTGCACGTGCCGTCTGCATATCAGTATGCAGATATCTTCACAAAAGGGCTTTCCGGACAGCTATTCCTCGACTTCAGATCCAGCCTTAGTGTCCGGTCTCCTCCCGCTCCGATTGACCCGTATTAGCGAATATTCTCTGAATATTTCCCATATATTGTGTAATTATGATTGTTGTATATTTATGTTAGATTAGGATCCTTACCGTATTAGGATTCCACCTTTGTACAACTATATATATTCTGTATTAATGAAAGGACTCCCCAAGGGAGATTAATACAATCTTACAGGGAGTAATCCCGTAATCCTTCTCTGTTGCCTGCAGTGAAAAATAAGCTGGCCTTGAGGCCATTATTATTTTATCCTATACACTAAATTGAAACTTTTATTATTCAGGTAGAATGTGCGGAAAAGGCACCCCAATTGTCTTGTTGAGTGATAAAAATTTAAAAACTATTGAAATACTTTTTAATATCTGAGACACCATTTTCTTCTGTACATGAGCTATGGTATCTAAAAGGCCAGCGTAGACAGAAATAATTGTCAACCTTATAAGGGTTCCTTAATATTTCAGTGGAACTTCCAGTTTAATCATGTCAGATGTCCTTTTGTTGCTCAGGCAATAAACCTTCACACATTACAACAAGAATTCAAATTGTTGACTTGATGGCAAAGTAGTTAAAAAGTAAAGATGGACAAATTGAATAGTGCACCAAACAGCATCTTATAGACTTCAGTTTTCAGCTTACCTGGGTTTTTTTTTTTTTTGTAACCCCGGTGGGTTACTCTGTCCATCAAGACTAGAACAGAATGGAAGAAATCACCTAGTTTTTAGTCTCTGCGGGAAATTGAACCTGAGACCTCATAATATGATAATACTCAACTCACTTCATTGAAAGCTTTCCTGGTTTTTAATGTAGTTGTATTTGTTTCATGCTTTTCTTTTAACCATTCATTATTCAGAATCCATTAGTCTAATTAATTCAAATCCGTCGTAGAAAGTCTACTACAGGGGATTTTAATGCTCTCTATCAAAGAAAGCTCAATTTTCACGGCTCGAATCCAAGATCACTGGTTAAGGGGAAGAGCAGTTTCACCACATGCTTTGGTAATTAGTTGTTTCATGCTTGCAATTGGACTTGCTTTCTAGGGAACTAGTAATCTTGGAAAAATGATTTGTAATGTCTGTGGTTAAATCAGAAATAAAGAATTTTTGCATGTCAGCATCAGAAGGGATAAGTAACGGGGAGTTCTGAATTACACTGGCAGAAAGTTATTCAAGAGCCTGTAGATGGCAGCACCAGGAAGACAGTAAGAGATGAATTAGATCTTGTTGTGCTCCCAACGCAACTCTGGTGTTGTTTGAAAGACATTGCAGGTGGCGGAACTTGCTGTGAAGATGGGTGGCTGTTCGAAAAAGGACGTGCTATGACGTCCAAATGTATATTTTCTGATAATGGGAAGTTAAAGGCAAGTAGTTATCTTATTATTTCTTCCAAAAAAAAATTATTATTATTATTTATTCTCAGCCTCATTTTACGCTTTTGCTGCGTCCATTTCGTTGGTAATCATTATTTGGGGGTGTCAGTTGAGCCATTTTCTTTATTTATTCTTTTTTAGAATTTTAAAATCCCTGAGGGGGTTATGTTTGAATAAATTTGCTCCACTGAATATTGTATAAACTAACCTATTTTAAATGGATCACAATTTCTAAGCACCTGCGTTGTGACACTGTTTGATTATTCTTCAGGAAATTGCTATAGCATGTGAAAATGCAGCATCAGCATAATAGGGCACAGTTGGCGCAGCCATATGGCCAGAGCAGTAGGAAGATAACTGTTCAGTTTCCCTTTCCCAGAATTAAATTAATGCAAGGGAAGTATATAATTGTATCTTCAACGTGGTTTTATTCACAACCATTCTCTGTATAACATTGGTATGAGATAAATGATATTCATTTGAAAGAAATCGAAGATGTTTTGATGGGATCTCAAGTTCATATCATGTCCTTACAGCAAAAATGTTTGCTTAATCTTTTTTGTTGGCTAGACCAGACTCCTGTTACTAGTGACTTTTTATGGGAATGTGTATGCTCCCTGGTGTTAGACTAGTATAGTTTTGTTTACAGGAGCAAATCACATTCTCGCTCTTTTGCAACTTTTGATGCATCTTCTTGAAGCCTTTAAAATGAAATCTTCTTACTTCATAAAAGAAAATGATATTGATCTGATTTAAGCTTAAGCGGAGTGAGACATGGTCAGTAAGGATTCATGTAACCGATCTCAATTTGATTGGGATTAAGCCATAGCTGTTGTGACAACCATTCACTGCTAATGACTTCTATTAATTGTATGTACCAAATGATATGCCTGCCCTGAACAAAATAAAATTATCTTCCGGTCAAGAAAATGTACAGATTCCGGTATTAATATAAACAAGCATCAAAATAATTAACATAAATTACACGAGTAAAAAGGCAAAAATAATTCACGGAATAAGACATCATAAGATAAACAACCTAATTTAACAATATGAAACAAGAACAAAGCCTCGACTAAAGAACACAATTAATTTGAACACATTAGTTGGAACATTTTCAATGCTAAGGACTATATATAAAGCTCACAACAATTCGTGGAAGCACATAGCAGTCCAACAGGGTCTTTCACTCATCCTCTTCTACACAAACTCGAAGGTACTGGATATTACTGTCAGAATTAGGTAGGAGACACCATGTTATCATGGAAGTCTAATGCCCTGGCCTCTTTTCTGTACAACCTGCAAACTCGCCAGTGCCAAAATTAGAATCTTCTTTTACTGAGTGCATGATCAACACCAATCTTCATTTTATTTGCAATGCAGCATGTTCTACAAGATTCAATCATGTTCAGAAATCCACACAAGCATCTTTCTCAAATCTCCGAAAATATCTAAGAGAATAAGAGTCGTCCACGATAGAACCCAAAGAACTACATGACATTACTTCTTTAGGAGAGCTAAGAAAGTTAAGATTGTATAATTTTCAGAGGAGATAATTGTTCATCACTTTATGTAAAGAGAAATTACCGAACAGACTTAAACCTCAACAATTCAATCGGGGCTCAAAGAAATGCAGGAAATTCTGCGCTCTCATTGGAACTTCTAAACCTATCAATTCTATCAATGTTGAGGAAGAATACAAGAGGGATTTTTCAGTAATCTTTCAACTTCTTTTGGAAACTGGCTAATAAGATAATATTCAAGATGTCTTTATTAAAGAAAACATTCAAATGCATGATAAAAGGTGCAATCTAGGAAAGAATTGAACGTACATCTCAAAACACCAATGTGCTGCATCCACTTAAAAGAAAGCATGAATTTCTACTGAATCCATAAATCTACTTCCCAACTCTCTTTCGCTGCACGAACCATATTAAAGAGATATGTCCTCTTAGCTCGACTTAACCCCACGCTCCCCCTCTGCCTGGACTCAAAACCAAAAAAATATGATTGCTTCTGCAACTTCGCGTCATAGCCCTTTTCTTTCCAACTATATGATCCAACTATTTTCCTTTTGGCAAAAGGATCAAATATACCCCTCTACTTTGTTTTATTAGCTAACTTTACCCTTCGTTAGTGATTGTGAACAAAAATACCCCTGCCGTCTTCAAACTTCACACTTATACCCCTATTTGGATGGAAACCCCCAAATCCTCTTAAATTATCGATTTCAAAAAAAATATCCACTCCCTTTATTGACCCACCCCGACCCGCCTGCCATCATCATCAAGTTTGAGCTTCTTTCATGGAGAAAAGAAAAGAAAGAAGCAAAAACACACACCCAAATGATAAACCCCAAAATCCACCTTAGATTTCACCTTTAAGCCCATATCCGGTTCTTAATTCCTTCAGAATTGAGATGTTTCCAACGAGATTCAACAATACCCACTCAATGTAAACTCCAATTTTGCAGTTCAAGAATTTGACACTTCGAACAAGCTTCTTCAATGGAGTCTTATGCTCCATAATACAAAATCCCTCGTTTTCACCGGAATTTCTCCATATTTTCCAACTATGCCTTGGATAAGGGCACGCGTGTGTGTGATGAAAAAATTGGGGGCCTAGCCAACTTTCTGTACCAATTTTTAGTTTTCATCCACGTTTGAAATTTCACAATGGTTCCTAAATTATGTATATTCTTTTTCATCAAAGTCACACAAATTTTTGTCACATAAACATTACAACTCTTATCAGTTATCATAATGACATAAAAATCGCATGGCCAGAAATATAACCTTCATATACATTGAAATAGTTTTTTGATGGTTGAAGTTATCACATCAACACACCTCACATTTTAATCTATCTTTTACTCCAATAAATAAGCAGTTAATGATAATATAATGGAGCACACAAATTCTCATATATCTGGTCACATCAGTAGAAGAAACATCACCTAATCTTAATTTTTCCTTTGTTTTGACTTTTGATATAAGCATGTGGTATGAATAAAATAGACACTCACTCACTTGAACTATATGCAACAAGTAAGACTTACACAACTTTTTCAGAAAAGAGCAATGCTAATGGTGCTTCGATGCAAAATAATCCGAATTCCCCTAAATGATGTCTATACCATCTAGAATATCTATATTACCAGATTGGTTTGGGTTATAGGGTCAATTTTTTTTTAATCAGACGTGAATCTAAGATTTAAAGGTGAAATTTGAGGTGGGTTATGGGGTTTATCATTTGGGTGTGTTTTTGCTTCTTTCATTTTTTTCTCCATGAAAGAAGCTCAAACTTGATGATGATGATGATGATAGGCGGGTCGGGGCGGGTCAAAACAGGGAGTGGGTAATTTTTTTGAAATCAGAAAATTTAAGAGGATTTGGGGGTTTCCATCCAAATCGGGGTATAAGTGTGAAGTTTGAAGACGGCAGGGGTATTTTTGTTCACAATCACTAACGGGGGGGTAAAGTTAGCTAATAAAACAAAGTTCACAATCACTAACGGGGGGGGGGGGGTAAAAGTTAGCTAATAAAACAAAGTAGAGGGGTATATTTGGCCCTTTTCCCTTTCCTTTTTGTTTTAATGAAGCTATCAAAGGACCTTCACAATTACATCAAAATCAATTTACAACATGCAACTAATTCATGCCATCATGCATTTTGATAACATATTCACGAGCAGATTTTCAAGATCAAACATAACTATTCACCAAGCCACCAAGTTTTGTGATGCCATCGCTTATATAAACTCTGTACAAACCTTGAACCACCTGGGTTTCTCTCAGATTCTCACTAATACCTCATGGATGCTCCGCCAAGCATGAAGTTACAAATCTGGATGATGCAGGACAATGATTCAAATAATCATCTACTGCAAGAAAAACCAATAGATTTCGTTTTTGATAAGAGGGTGAACATAGCAAATCGATATGAGAATCCATATAGCCGACCCCAATTAGTTTAAGATTGAGCCGTAGGTGATGATTGAAAAGTAACTCTTCTTTCACTCTCTTGAAATTGGATTATAACTGTTTTTCTTTTCTTTTCTTTTCTTTTCTTTTTTTTTAATAGGGGAAATTGGATTAACTGTTTTTTTCCACATCTACTGAAGCCACCTACAGTTGTTGCCATGTGACCAGGAGGTCATGGGTTCAAGCCGTGGAAACAGCCTCCGGCAGAAATGCAAGGTAAGCCTGCATACAACAGACCTTTGTGGTCTGGCCATTCCCCGGACCCCGCGCATAGCGGGAGCTTAGTGCACCGGGCTGCCCCTTTTTACTGAAGCCACCTACAAAACTGAGTCAGTCCCAAAATCCAGTTAAGCTCCTGATAAATCACAAAATATTTTGGGGTAGTCTTGCCTAAGATGAAAGAAAGTAAGCCAATACCTACAGTTCTGTCCTCACTGTATCTTCCTTTAATTAATGCATTCATTAATTGCATGATTCTTGGTCTGAACTGTGTCATTTTCCCCGCCCTCGACATGAAACATCATGAGCTAGATACAGGCCTGTACACACTCCCCACTAGCTGATTTCCCACCCACTTCCCAAACTCCTTCCTCTCCCCCTCCGATTATGAGCTCCGCATTTTATTTGTTTTTAGGATACTGAAAACACTATAATCTCGTAATTAGGAAGCCCACCAGATTAACACATACACCTCACTGAACTTCAAAGGTTCAATCAAATTTTCTTGGCAACTTCTGCTACAATATAAGACAAGATAGCTGGCAAACTTGGCCCTAGTAACTCCTATACCAGACCTTGATGTTGCGACTCAAGCATTACCCAAAGGAGGTGCAAGGCTGACAGAAGTAACAAAACAACCACAACATACACCACTGCCAATTGGAAAACAAGTTTTTGTCATTCATCCAGTTGTCAAGGGACGTGATCAAATGCCACTAGACAGAATTTCTCAATACGAGAGCCATTGTAAATAGTGTAAAAAACAGCCCCTTTTGGACATTGCTAATCAATTGTCAATAAGAAACTCTCACTAAAGCTTCTTCTTCCAGGTCTCGCTCCAGTCCTTTTACAATTTCATGTAGGACAGCACAAGAGAGTGCATAACCGTAGTGCTGAAGGGGGATTAATCTTTGATAGAGGAAAAGACTCAAATCCAAAAGTAAAGAACTCTTAATGTAAAATGGATACATGTCATTCCCCAATTCAATTTTCAGCAGAAAAGAATATTTTAAGATTTTTCATAAGTACACCAAACACAAGGCAAGCAGTAAAAATGATGCACATTCATTATTACATGGTATAAGTTCCTAATTGTTACATGTTCGGGAGCATCCACAAAAATGGGGTTACTTTAGAAAAGGGGAAGGAATGTACCTACTAGAGATGTGTCTGTCCGAGAAGCTAATGAGATCCCGGTGCATCTCTCATGCTCAAATTCAGACTATTTCGCATAGTTCGTCTCCCTACACACGGATTTCCTTTTTGCATCATAGCAACAAATTCTCCATAATCAATTCGTCCATCCTGGAAAGAAGTGCACCAGGAAACAGATTATTATATATGAGGAGCAGCAAATATGAATACAAAACGAACCATTATATGCATATAAATCAGAGAGTTTTTTCATAGGTAATTTTGCAAACATGATGGCCACATTGAGGCATTGTCGGGTTTTGCCTGCATCAGGCCGCATGGAGGCATAAAATCTACTGAATGATGAGGGTTTGAGTTTGTGCCAAACTTTTGAGAAGCTACAAGCACTTTTGTTGGAGATTTGAGGTGTTTGTCAGGCCGCATGGAGGCATAAAATCTACTGAATGATCAGGGTTTGAGTTTGTGCCAAACTTTTGAGAAGCTACAAGCACTTTTGTTGGAGATTTGAGGTGTTTGTTCAAAATGGAAATATGCTTTTGAACAACAGCTTAAGCAGTTTTCCTGATGTAGGGAAGAAGCTAAGTCTTATTTACAAAACAACCCCATATTGATTTTGAAAAGGAAATCAACCGTTAAAAATGTTGTCTTGTTCTCCTTCACCACGGATGTTTGCCATTATCTTCCCAACTCTTTCATTATTCAAGTATCAAACAAAGGATGAAATGTTTTGATTAAATAAAATTGGAAAACTTAATCAAAGTCTTTAATAATAAATAATTAAAAGTCATTGTTCTTTTTAAGTAACATTAATTGTAAAGTAAATCTGTATATGTTCTTTTTGCGTAATTTGACGCTTTAAAGGACTTCATTGTAAAGATTGACCACAAGAGTGATTCTCAAAGGATTTGACCAAACACCAACTGCTACAGTTCCAATGTACTATCTCGAAAAGCACTTTTGACCAACTTTTCAAAATAAGC
Source organism: Anisodus tanguticus (assembly GCA_034509755.1). Lineage (NCBI taxonomy): Eukaryota > Viridiplantae > Streptophyta > Magnoliopsida > Solanales > Solanaceae > Anisodus > Anisodus tanguticus. The sequence continues at coordinate 33,041,391 of CM067557.1, read as the reverse complement.
AGATTTTAGAAAAGTTTGATCAAGCAGGCTCATACTCAAGAAACCTGCAGTCCTGGAGGACTTATCAAAAGACAACCAATGTTTTAGGTGATTTGAAATACTTAGAGATGCTACTAAGTTCAGTACTACATAATTTGGTACTTTATCTTCTAATTATTCCTTTTGTAGCACTTAGATCTATGTTTATCTGTGACCATGTACATGTTTCATCACTTAAATAATCCTATAATCCTTGCACAATCCGTAAGTGTTACTAGAAATGAGAGGCTGAGAAAACTTAGCTTAGGTAGTCAGACCAAATAAAATAATGACATAATCTTCAAAGATACTTTTGAAAAGAATCTGAGTGCATCCAAGCAATAATGAATAATGAGAGATGTCTGGTAAACTATTAAAGCACTTCAGTTTCATATTTAGTATTTAAAAGACAAATTTATGTATAAAGTCAGCGGACTTACATTATCCTGATCGACTTCTCTTATAATATCCTCAAAGTAAACATCTGTCATGTTATGCTCTACACAAGCTTGCTGGACCTCATCAACCGTTATATAACCACTCCCATCCTTGTCAAAATATTGAAATGCAGCCATGAGATGTTCCTCGCGCTCCAATTTATTAAGATGGACAGTTGCTGCAATGAATTCTCCATAGTCAATAGTTCCACTATTGTCCACATCAGCCTGAAAATTGCGAGTAATATTATAGCTAGTTAGCTACATCAATCACCTAAGAGAGTTTAAAAGGAGCTTTGCATGAACTTCACAGAAACACGTGTTTAAAGTTGAAGGACACTAGAAAGATCAACAGAGAAATCATGCGGACTGAAACAAGGAACTGTATAATAAAGATTTTGGTGTATAATGAGGCATATGAACTTATGATGTGGGTCCAAGTGAGGGTTTAACCCAAACAGTTTCCTCAACTTTCACGGACTTGTCACACAAAAGAAAAGCCGAGTACCTTGCCAATGAGCTTCAGCTACTAGAAAAGTACTCAATTAATTTAACAAAGGAAAGAGCCAAAATTCCAATTCTACTATCGTCTTTCCAAACAGATCGAATTTACCATCATTACCTTGTGCCATTCTACAGAGATGAAGATTCTAATATTCCATGGCAGATAGTCATGTCATTATTGACTTGAAAAAGATGTTCGAAACATATTTAATCACTTTGCAATAAAGATTGCCTTACCGCATCCATAAGTTCCCGTATCTCCGTATCCTTTAACGTAGATCCATATTTTCTCAATCCTGCTTTTAGTTCATCAAATGTAATTGCACCACTACTATCAGTATCCATGGCCTTAAACATCTCTCTCAGACCAGCAATCTCTTCTTCAGACAAGCTTTCAGCAATCACCTGGAAGTAGAAAGAATGTGTGAAGCTTCAATATGTTGCACATTTCAAATACATGTTCCAGCGGAATACAATAAAGTTTGCCAAAAATATTATATTCGTTTGATTGGACATGGAAGAAGCTGAGTTTTACCGTATTTCTTGACACATTAATCTACAACAAGATTTGAACACATACCCGCAAAGCCATCTTTTTTAACTTGTTCATAGCAGAGAACTGTTTTAGGCGAGAAAGTACTGCAGGATCCAGTGCTCTATCAGGAGCAACACCATTTTCGCAAATCCAGGGATGACCTGCAGAAATTTAGAGGATATTATAAATATGAACATTAGTCCATTCACCTGCATAATGCCACAGATGTAGGCACAGGTATACTACATAGAAGCAGTTTGATACACCTTAAACAGTGCAAATCCATACTTTTCAGTCATGATGGATCAAATTTAACTCTTAGAATTATGTAATGATTAAGAAATATTTGACAGTAAATTAACCTGATACTGGCAAAGGCTCCAACATAATCAGAATAATATACCAATCAAAAACATAATTAGAACACATTCTAACATAGATCTGAGAAACTTTCTCTGCGGCCAAAATAAAATTTCATATGCTAAGCATGAAAAGGGACCCAAAAATCAAATCAATTGCCACAAAGGATTCCAATAGTCTAACACCCAATACATTTTATCAGAAAGTTTACATGGCTCAGTAATCATTCAACTTTGATAACGCATAACATAGTTACAATATCTGATTCTCTTGATTGAGTAACCATCAAAAAAGAATACCCAGATTCATCACCAAAAGAAAGAATAAAAAGCTTCATAACATTGTTACAAATCCGCTCTCTCCACCGAATAACTATCAAGCAAGACCAGCCAGATTATCACCAACAGAGAGAATAAATGAAGCTAAACAAAAATATTCCACTGATAGACAAAATGAAAGGTTGCTATCACTTAATAAGGTAAACATACACAATACTTCATGAGCAGTTAACCGCTCTGAGGGCTGCATGCACAGCATCTTCCGGATAAGATCTTTTGCACTCTCAGATATCAACGGCCAAGGGTCTGAGTCAAAATCAATGTGCCCTTTCAGAACTGCGTCAAATATCCCCTGCTGTGTTTCTGTAGAATTCAGATTGTGAGTTTATGGAGATCGAAATCGGAAAGTTGACAACATACACTTCAAAGTTACTAGAGGTATACCCGCCCAAAATGGTGGCACACCACTTAGCAGTATGTAGAGTATGACTCCTGCTGTCCAAACATCTGCTTCAGCACCATAAAGCTTCAAAAGCACCTCAGGTGCCACATAATATGGACTACCAACAACATCTGTGAATATTTGGCCTACAGGAGAAAACAACAAGTACCATTCAACCAACATAACAATATAAGGAAATGATAGAATAACAGTTGTTACCAAATCAATGTCTCAGAAGCTACTCCCTCCGTTTCAATTTGTTTGTCTTAGTTTAAACTGGGCATAAAGTTTAACAAAGTAAGGAAGACTTTTGAATCTCGTGGTTGTTAACTAAAGATATGTATAATATACCAAAATGTCCTTTAACCTTGTGGTCATAAACATGACCTGTGGAATGTTGAAATTAAAAAGTTATCAGATTAGGAAAGAGACATTTTAAACAGTCTAAAAGGGAAAGTAAGACAAACAAATTGAAACACAGGGAGTAATATTTACTGATCTCCCAAAGAGTGATAAATTAGGGATATATATAAGCATATCCAAGAATGCACTTTAGTAATGGTTCCAGCATCAACTTGGAAACTAAATCAGTGGAAAATACAGTCGTGAAAATCTCAGTAGAGTCATTACGCCAAGCATGCAAGTATTAAGGGAAATAAAAGGCCGGCATACTAACAAAACATTGCATTAGTTATTTTTTAAAAAAATAGTTGTATTCTAACACAAGAATGATTAGCATGCCAACAAAAGGAAGTAAGACCAGAAAGGTAAGCTGAAACATCATTTACCTGGCTTAAAGAAAACAGAGAGTCCAAAATCAATGGCCTTGAGAGAGAAATCATTATCCTTATTAACCAACAAAAAATTCTCAGGTTTGAGATCTCTATGCATAACGCCAAGCGAATGGCACGCCTCAACAACCCCGACAATAATTTTCGTCAATTCAGCCGCCTTTCTCTCACTATAATGTCCTCGTTGAATTATCCGATCAAACAACTCACCACCACTACATATCTCCATAACAATATGAACATATAAAGGATCCTCATAAGCTCCCTTAATAGTAACAATATTTTTATGACCAGCCAAATGGTGCATTATCTGAATTTCCCTTCTAACATCCTCCACATCCTCCTTTGAGATCAACTTTCTTTTTGAAATAGATTTACAGGCGTACTCAGCACCTGTAGCCGTGGCAAAATCAGAAATTTTACTAACAGTATTCAATATATATATTAATTTTTGACATACATAATACACATTAAAATTACACTGTCTATATTTGAAAATATTTACACCACATAGCCCATACTTTGAGTTTGTTACCTGATTTAGCTCATATTTGTGTATAAACACGTTTTATACACTTTATACAAGGTGATACATTACGTATAATAATACTATTTTATTTTTTGAAAATTTCCCTTTTTTAGGAAGGGTGTTCAATTGACCACCTTCCAATCTAATGTAGCTACGCCACTGACCTGTAGAATTGTCCGTGCATAAATAAGTTGTACCAAACTGTCCTTGTCCTAACTTCCGGCCCAAAGTGTACAGATCTCGAATGTTAGGGGTCTTATGTCCCATTACATAATAAGCCTGATTACTTCCTGAACGATTCATGCTTGCTTTTCGGGGACTAATTAGGGAAAGTGAATTTTCCTTGTCCTTTTTGTGTTGGCTATTGTTTGAAGGGTTGCGATTGGAGTTGGAACTATCTTCGGGCTGATTAGTATAGCCCTGAAAAGTTGTGTCTCCGATAGATCCACGGCATGTATTGCCCATCAAACAAACATAAATCAGCTCGATAATGCCTTCGTCATATACAAATTTTTTTGATTAAGCTGAAAAAAAAACAACAAAAAAGTCAGGTAAATGAATTTGTGAAGAAACTGAAATGAAAATCCTAGAACATTCTCGAATCAGATCGAGCAAAACTTAATGAATTCGAAAAATACAGAAAAAAACATGAACTTACAGAGGAGAAATATTGAATGCGAATGTATCGGGAAAGTAATTGGAAGAAAGAAAATAAATGGAGATACAACTCAAAACATTGGTCAGTGGTCGTTATTATAAAAATAAAAGTAGTATGTAATAATAGAGTATATTACAAAGTTCCAAGTTGTCTAAATTCATTGGTTTCCTCTCCCTTGTGATTAAAAAAGAATGGTTCTCTATTCTATATTTATAGGATGTTTGGTCAAATTTTTAAAATTATAAAAAGAGCTTTTAAAAAGTAATAATTTATATTTGGTTGATTAAATTAAGAAATATCTTTGCTAATATAGAGCAGTATTTTATATTTGGCCAAGATATTAAAAAAAGTGTTTCAATGAGAAGCTATTTTTTAAAATTTCTATTACTGCGCAAAAATACTTATTATTATTAAAATTTAATCAAACAACTCAACTCTCTAAAATAAATATTTTTATAAAAAAATACTTTTAACTTTCTAAAAACTTGATCATACCTTTAATTTTGACTCTTTAATTTCAGTATTTTCATTTTATCTTTAAGTTTGATTATACTAATTTCAAATTATAATACATTCCAAATAATCACATGAGCACATAATAAAGGTTCCTAGTAGACACTTTCTACTCAAAATTTTAGAAACTTTTTTATACATGTTATCAAGCGTTCATTACATAGATAAGCTAACTATTTAAAATATGTCTCCTCCTTTAATAATACGCATTAGCCTCAATAAGTCATAATATTACAGACATGTTTCAATTGTGTATGATTAAAGGAGGGGATATATTTTATGTGATTAACTTATTTACATAATGAATGTTTGATTAGATATTTTTTTTGCAAATTACGAGTTAAAAATCTAATAAAAATATTTTATCATAGATTTAAATGTTCAAATTAAAATAGGTCATTATTTAAAATTTATCGATAAATTTAAGTCATTGATGTATTTTGCCTAAATAGAAGGGAGGGAATATACACCTTACACGATGAATATTTCATTTAATTAAAAGTACAACGGCAGTATGTTAAAGCAGTCCAAATTTGGTATTGCCTCGAAACATCACAAAGCCAGGTTTCTCTCCTATATATATATATATATACCTCACTCTTAAAACGGAGATACCCACATTAATAGGAGGTTTGATTCCAGAATTGAATAGGTCGGCGGATAAGAAAATTTGTCCTATCAATAATGGAAATTACATTAGTAGGAATATAAGCCGAAACATCTCCCGATTGAGTTTCAACTATTGCTAAGGCGGTCATACTTCCTTCACCTAAACTAGAACTTAATTTAGCGGCTCTTTCCAAAAGGTGTGAATGTAAATAAAAAACATCTCCTGGACAAGCTTCACGACCGAACGATCTTCGTAATAGAAGAGACATTTGGCAACAAGCTTGCACTTGTTTGGAGAGATCATCATAAATGATTAAAGAGCAGCAAAGACCCTACTTATTAATTTGGATATTCAGCGAGTATTGGCCTATATAAAGCCTGTTGTAATGGATGCCACCAAGTATGCTGACCAATAGGATTCATTGAACAAGATTCACTTAAAAAGTATGATAGTGGTAGGCTCTACTTCGCCTAAGCAAATCATGAGATAACCTTCAACTATATTGTATAATTTTGAATATAATACACATGTTATATACCATTAAATTAGATAATAGTATAATTCAACTATTCTTACTATTATGGTAACAAAGTGTGAATTGTATATTTTGAAATATACAATATACAATAATTGTTGCAATGAATTTTTAAGGGGTAAATTATAAATAGATGTTGGTTAAATATTTTAGGATTCCGTTCGAGTTATCATTAAAAAAAGATTGAAGTATATCCGTGAATAAATTACGTCATTTCATGCATATCTAGTCATATCATATATAGGACGGAGTAATTTAAGAAGCCTTATATTTAGAAAGAGATGATGATAAAAAATACACCTCAAGTATCACATTTTTTTGAGTTTTCTATCTGAACTATCAGGTGTGAGAGTTTTCTACCTAAACTATCACCATTAATTTGAAAAACACACCTTAACTATCAGTTGGTCACTTTTCCTACCTAAACTATCACCAACTAGTGTGCAAAACACACATCAACTATCAATTATTCACTTTTAATGAGGTGTATTTTGCAAACTAGTTTGTGATAATTCAGGTAGGAAAAGTGAACAACTGATGGTTGAGGTGTGTTTTGCAAACTAGTTGGTAAAAATTTAGGTAAAAAATCTAATAAGTAGGAAACTAAAAAAGGTGATACTTGAGGTGTGTTCATGACCTTTAACCCATTGAGAAAAACAGTCCAAAAGTTACTAAAGAATAAGGTTGTGGGCCTCAGATAGGCTGCTGGGGAGGGGGCAATAAGATTTGTGGGCCGCCGCAGGGTAAAGTGCTGTTTTAAATGAAAAGGTCTACCTTCATTGGGATGATTTTTTAATGGGTGAAATCAATAAATGGGTTCACTGGGTATGTTGCTGAATAATCATGTATAAGGTATACAACAAAGTATAATTATACACCCGAAAGTATACAATGTACATACTTTACTATGTATTTTATAAATGTTTTTGCCTAATTAAGTATACAGTGTAATATTTTCAAATGAGTAAGTTTTTGGGTCTCATGGACACAGCACAAACTTCCCTAAATAATAGTCATGGTTATTCTACAGTTGACTAGATACAAGACGTGATCAACAGCAAATGCGAATAAGCCACTCAGCATAGAAGTGCACCTTAGTGAAGGTCAAAATTTTTTGCTTCCTGAAAGGAAGAAATGAGAAATTTGAATGAATCATGATACAACTTACTTAGACAACATAAAACTAATAAACATTCACAGGGGTCAAAAGTCAAGAACCATTTGGTTCAATAAAATCATGAGCTCCCCCTCGACTTCGTTTTGCAGAAATATGACCATTTTCTTTTGCCGTGTTGCCAACCACTGCAGTATTATCCTCTTTCAATTTGAAAGTCCAACCTATAAAATCTGACTCCGGAAACATAGTTGGCGTTGCTGTGTAGAACGCAAGGGGGGGCCTGTTTAACTCGCCTCCTTATCTGAAATGAAGTATTATAGTTAGAATGGCATTACATGGAACATTAACAGATATAATAGAGGCGGCAGATGACCAGCATACAAAAGGAGACAGTTATAAACCAGCAAAAGGAATGCCAAAAAAACTAAAATACCAGAAGAGATTTAATTTTCTATGACAACCCCAAAAGAGAAACAGAAAGCAACTCAGGCCATTTAACCAAACAACACAATTCATTGGTTAAAGAAGCAAACATAATACTTTAGACAGTATGTCAGCTAATTGCAGCAAACTTTACTGAAAAAGTTTTGTCAACCCAAAAGTGAATGATTACAACCAAAACAGGTATAGTTGCATAATTAATATTACCTCATCACCAAATATCGTTGCATATGAACCAGAACTGAAATCTTTCACTGCTACTTCAGCAGTTTTAGCTCTGACTGTCAAATCATTCTCAAGGGACAAAACAAATCTAACACAAGAAAAACAAATTAAGATTTAGTCAAAAGGCACAATTGAATTAACCAGAAATGCACATTTGACACACAGGAACAGCTATAATCATATGATACACTTACCTCGAAACTGGCGGGCAGTAGTGATGACGGAGTGTGTCAACCTCCCACAGAGAGCTCCCTGTGGAATGATAGAATTTAACACATAACCTTTTGCCAAGAATAGTATTTTAAACAAGGAAATGAAAAACTTTACATTGACGAAGACTCACTTCTATACCTTACAAATACCCCAACAACCAAAACATTTCAAATGACTTGAGCAAAAACACTAAGATTGCTGGTCCAGAAAACTTAATTCCACCTAAAGTTACACTTGATCAAGGTACAGCTAATAAAAAAAAATGCCAAAAAGGAATTTACACTTAGTTCCCAACACTAATCCATAGATCATGTATCTAAGAAAGGACAAGTAATTCCTTGGTCACCCCGTTCCACCCAAAGAAGATAGAAAAGTATTCTCAGCCAAAAGAAAGTAATAATACTGATACCAAAAAAAAAAAAAAAAAAGACAAGAACCAATTTGAGTTGACTTGAGACTTTGAAAAGCCTTTTAAATGATTAGAAAGAAAAAAAGAGGAGATGGTAAAATGCTTGACACTATATTGGTTCAGTGACTGAAGCTTACAGTTAGGGTCATGGGAATGTCTTTTTAGCTCAATTAGAAAGAAACAAGAAGAGATAGGAGAAATGCACGAGGCTATGATAGCTGAATGATTGAACTTTATAATACGACAGCTCATGAAACAAGAAAATTACTCATTGCATTAGTCTTCGAAGGATCAGTCTGCTTGTCATCAAAAGGATCAATGCCAGGTTTGTCGCTTGATATTTCTCTGCTGGCACTGGAGTCTTTGGTGCTGTCATCAGTCCCCCTCTCTGCTCCTGTACTGTCTTCAGTAGTCTCATTACCATCCTCCTACAAAGGTTTTTTTGTTAAATATGAGCTTTACAACTCTAATCAGATGATTGTGTGGCATTCATAGAAAATCATGTATTTGTGCAAGGTTTTCTACTTTTTGGTAAACTTATTGTATACGGGCTAGTTAATGCACTTTTGTTAATAGTATTCTTACTTCATCAAAAAAAAAGTGATATGAGGCGTCAGGCAAAAAACTTTACTATGAGTATTATCCAAGCAGATATATTTTGCACTTGTGCGTGTCACCCATTCACAAAACAATAATACGAGTGTTTTATGAGTGTTTTACATCCATTCTGCTCGATTTAGATCTGTATGACTCCACTGCTCAATAAATGTCTTTTACACAACCTAAGGGTTCTCTAAGTTTCACCTAATCCCTTCACTGTCACACATAGATACAACATCTCAAACAATGACTTCAGCAGAAAAATAGGACAAGACTCCACACTCTTACCTGGTGCACCAAGAAATTTATTGAAGGATATCTCCTTAAGAGATTATGAATTAGAGCAACAATGACTAATGCCCCTGAAGGAGGGATGGCGAGTGATAGCCGACTGAGTTTTTTACAAAAAGCAGCTGCCAAATATGCAGGAAGAAGTGGTGATTTGAGGCACGAATCAAGAAGCTGCAAGTGACATTCTGCAGTTAGTGTCCATAAACATAAAGAACTAGATCTACCATAATGCAACATATTGAAAACGATATTTCCATCAAAAACAACAAAGCAAATTAATTGACAAGCAAACCATGTTGTATCTGACAGCTTCTGAATATTTTACTGCTCAAAGACCAGCTGACTTTTCAAGGAGCAATATGCAAAATATCACATAAAATTCAGATATCGCCTTTTCTGCTTGATAACATCAGTATAGTATGCATACTCGTTCAAAGAACCAATGATGGAACTACGATAAACTTTATGAACCTGAAAGAGCAAACCTCCACTTCATAAATTACAGAGATGACAGTAACCTAATTAAAACCATATGCAGAAAATGTAGCATATACAGAACATTTCCAAGATAGGTTGTGGTGGCTTTGCATTTTCGGTGTACTCTTCAGAGAAACATCACATACAACTGATACGGGTATGCAGTAATTCACACTTTCCTTGGAAGCATGCAACAAAAGATAACTTAATTCGGCCGAAGTGCTTGCCCTCAGGGGGGAAATTCATGTTACATATGGGATAGGTACAGCAGCTTAAGTCAATCAGAACTATAAAAACCTTCTAAGCACAAACTATAATCCCCAAAAACAGATCTGATAGTCTGATTAGCAACCAATACAAAGAGGGGGAAGTAAAGTTTTTGCTATTACCTGGAAGAACTTAGCCCTATGTTTTGCCATAAAAATAGAAGGCTCCAATAGAGCATAGAGCTTTTCATAGAAGTTGGGATATTCAAGACCATGTTGCATCATGAGAACAAACAAACTGTTAAGAGCCATCACACTGACTACCCCACCAATATCATATGACCGCGTTAAGAAATCACTGCATATGAAGAAGTACTGCATTCACTCAACAACAATTAACAAGTCTAAAAGAATAGAATCAATGAGAAACAAGAAAAAAGTACAATGTATTACCACAACATGAGAGGATTAGCCATATAGGGATAACAACTTGATGAAGGTTCACCAGAACCTAAGATCAGAAAGCAGAAGAGAAAAGGTTAGAAATCGTCATAACAATTGTGTTTCGGGAGAAAAAATGCAGAGGAGAATCACAAACAAAGCTGGCTTTGGAATAATACCACTTCAACCAATCTGTTGGAGGATCTATAGCAAAATTAAATGTGAAATATTTTTACTTCTCCGGCCCAGAATTGCTCCCCATTGGCTTTCGAAGACTAGTTAGGGCTGGTCAAAGCTATAGTTACGATAAAATTTCACAACTTGCACAGTTTCATGAAAAAGATAAACTCACGAAAAATGCTAATCATATAGAGGAACTATTAGCCATAGGACGGATATCTATTTCTTCACTTAAACATGCTATGCACTACAAACTTTAAAGGTCAAACAAAATCAAGGCTTATTATGACAGCATCACTTACCACAACTTGGATCAAGAGATACTGGATAAGAAGAGAAGAGAAGGAGCAGAGATCATGGAAGTACAAACGTGCCCCAAAAAAAAAGTACAAAGACAATACAAGAACCAAGACCCTGTCCCAATGCATGAAATAGATATCCAGTCAATTGAACTGTTTATTTACCTCTTTGTAAACATCAACAGGAAGTGGTAGTCTAAGAAATGATATCCAGGCTTTAGTAAATTTCAGTTTCATCTTTTTTGCGATGTTGGCTGGGGATAAAACCTAAATATCAGTGTTTAAAATATTAGCTTGCATCAAAACCCAAAGAGAATCAGTAGATATTCACAAAGAACAGTCCAACAATGTGAGGTACACAGAGGAAAAGGTCCTTTTTTATTCTTAATTTCTTTCTTTTTAAATCACAAGATTTTTCACTAGATACCTTGATATTAGTTGATTCATCCTTGCACTGCTTTCCGGTGTGTCCTTTGTCATTTTCTTTTCCAGTAAATATACCTAAATCCACATAAATATAAGATCACATCAATAGGCAATAAGACAAAAATATTAAGTTAGACTAGATCATATGCAAACATTGCCAGAAGAATGATACGGGCAGCTTGCTTTAGGCCTGAATTAGTCAAAACTAAAAACTGCTAAAACTTGAATTGTACAATCCTGCCAAATGAATGTTTCAAAAATAAAAACCAAACAGGGTGATATATGCATCGTATACACACTGCAGCTGTGTGTTAGGTATCTTATTGCCCTTACCCACAAGTAATTAGCTACCACTCTCAGGGAACGCAACAACCAAGAAAGTAGAGTTAAATCCAATTCATCATAGCCCCTTGTGAAAAAAAGAAAATCCAATCCTTTGTAGCCTGATCCATGGCCAGCAAAAGTTTAGTTATTTTTTATAACTAGATGCACGGTTTGGAACTCGGCCGGAAATGAACCCGCTCCTCTAACTTTCTCCAATTTAATACTAGACTCTTGGAGAGTTCGAATCTGTGACGTGACTAAAGGTATTTTAGGTGACAAACTTTAGGTAGTTTTACTAGAGGTAGCAACTAGGCGACCTAGCATTCGTTGGGACTTTTTAAGAAAAGTCAAATGCAGTTGAATTCAATAAAAGGTGGCAATTAAAGAAATCATAATGTTGTTACAAGAGATCACGTTCTGTTCTTTTCAAGTGTTATTTAAAGCGATCTCACCATCACTCAAAGTAATGGAACAATCTGAAGCTAAATGTCATCACCTTCCGTAGGCAAACCAAGTCATGGACACAGTTCAAAGAAGCACACACATCAAACAGAATACATATAGGTGCAATCCCAGCGAAAAGCAATTACTTCCTCATTCTAATTTTAAAAGAAGAAGAAAAAAGAGGGGAAAAATAAGAAAAAGTCAGAACCTTCCGCTATCTAAGTAGTAGGACAACTCTCCATGTACAAATTAGTGTTCTATTCGTCTTTGTCTTCTTATTCTCTGATTTGTAACGACTCTTTTTCGCTTCTCTCATTTGCTACTTTGTCCTTTTAATTATTCATGATGACACTTCCATCTGCTTTGCGTGTCTTTTTTATTAAATAGATTAAGTACTAACATTACAACAAGGAAAACAAGTTATGCTAAGTGCAAGATCCATTTACTACTACATCTATCTAAGATCTGGTCAGATGTATACAGATATGTGCTTTACATGCTACATGTCATATAAAAATCAATTGTGCACCTAATATCCTCCACGAAAGGTATCAAAAGATGACTTGGTTGAGAGTTCCCTCAAAGAGCAATTGGATGTCAGAGAAGAACATATTATTGGGGCTTGATACTAGAATTTAAGCTTCTACCTTCTTAGTCCAATTTGTCCATAGAAGAGTTAGCAATTGTGTTTTGTGCCTAAGGTTCTACAATTTTTGTTTTTGCACTTTGGACACATGGACTTTCAAAAGTATTGTGCACTTTTGTCCTTGACCATAAACAAACCCCTCAACTCTTACTAGCTTTTATATTTTAAAGTTGGTTTTAGATGCCTTGTTTTTGGGGTACTTGAGATTTGATGTTGCACGTAGAGCTTAAGCTACTTCAAGTTTTGTGCAATTGTGTAGGTTCTCTAACTCTTTGAACACATCTTGTATATGTGGTTTCCCCATCATTAATAAATTTAGATACAATGTAAGGCATTTATATAACCTCTCTTGATCAATATATATATATATATATATATATATAACCTAAAAAGGATCCAATCACTCATCAAACTCGGTAGCTACACCCAAAATGCTGCCAACAAAGATACCTCAATCCAAAATTTTCGGAGGTTAAAAGTGCACATACTCAAAATGCAATCATAATTAGATTGTTTCTACCCTGATATCATCAACCCATCGCAATCCTACCCCTTTATGTGGTCTTCAGACCGACTTACTTTGCCAACTCAGTAGAAAAGGCATAATTATTGCAAATAACCAAAATACAAGGCCATGAAGTGTAATCTTTAGACCAGGACCATGAAATATAATCTTTTCAGTTCATAACAACAGTTGCAATACATCGTTAAAATCTTAATAGCTATTTGTTCGTAAGAAGAGATTGACCAACAGTAAATAGCAAAAATAAAATTTGCAAAGATGGATCGTGAAATTCACTAGGACAAACATTCTTCCAGATATAAATAGAAGTAGATGTCAAATAGATGTAAATGGAATAACATGGTCAGTGAAGTTCATATATAGCCGACCCTAACTTTCTTGGGACTAAGGCTTAGCTGTTATCCTTGTTTTAGATGTCAAATAGAGATGAAGACTATGTCAGGATTCAACAATTGATTAAGTGAAAATTACCTGCACCGTTCCACATATCATATTCTGACTTGTCATCTGAACCTTCCAGGGGAGGGATACGAGATAGTAGATGATATAACTTGTGAACTGAGAGGTCCAAGCTGTAAATCAAGAAAAGCAAAGTTACAATAGGAAAATCTTGAGCGCAATGTTTAGACACTAATGAAAAACTTCCTGGGTAATGACTAAAAGGAAGAATTGCTTCTATGAGTTGAAAATAGATGTGGCACGCAGAACCAAAAGAAAAGGCAGTCATATACACTTGAACAAGTTGACTATCAAAAGTATTTAAAACAGTAAAAACATTTTATGAGAATGATAAAAAAGACAAGATTTCTACTGCAAATTAAATACTTTAGATAAATATCCTGGATCTAAAAAGTGATAAAGCGCAGTTTACAAAATGACTTGCCAAAGTAACCATTTCCAATTCTCTAAGATTTGCAAATTCTGTGATATGAAGATAAACTTGGAAAAGAAAAAAAAACGATTGAAAAGAAAACACCGCTGAACTTGGTATCTATATAATTAGATAAGGATATACAAGGTGAATTACTCAACTATCTACCATAGTTTATCAAATGCTTTAGAAACAATCAGCATCCAATATAAAAAGAAAAATAGTTAGTAATAAATTCTTTTTGTATTGTCCACTTGATAAAAATTGTATAGTCCATTAAGTAATTTCTCACTGAAGGCAATAAGCATCAGTCAGATATTTAAACCAACCTTGATTCTGGCTGGTTCACATCAGTGGTGTCTCGGCTCTCCTTTTTATTGTCTGACGGTAGAAACAGTAAAAAAGGGATGAAAACAGGTGCAACAAAAATAAAAGAGGTAAAGACAAGATATCAATATGGAGTAAAGAAGGTAGTGATACCTGAGATATCATTGGCTCCTATTCTTCGAGAAAGCTTTTTGAAACTGATATAAGTAAAATATCTGATGAAAGAAACCAACTGATCAGAAAAACATGTAAAAATGTATACTAGATTAAAAAAAACATGTAAAAATATATGCATATGGGCTATTCATGATGTAACCTGATTAGAACATCAATGCAGCCAATAGAATCAAGGAGCAAACAGACAGGACTATATGAAATTTATGAAATGTCTCAGGATATAGTGTGTATCTTAGCCTAGGTAAAAATGGAATTAAGAAAATTCCCTACTTCCATTCTCCTTAAAACTTTCCTACTTAGACCTATCACCCGCTGCCCCCAACGCAAGAAAACATAATCATTTGAGGACACAGTCATCATACCTGATATCAATGTACTTAAAATACTTTGATGTGAGTAAATCAAGCAAAATATCATCAACTTCGAGAGAGGAATGAACCTGCAACATAGAAAGACAAACAAACCATCATCAATCAAGTTCATTGCAGAAAAAAATAACGGAACAAATGCAATAAAATTAAAGAGGTAGCCACTATATAACTTACAATGCTATGAAGAAGCCTGTGGTAAATAGCAGAGTGAAACATCCCACCATTTCCAACTTTCACAAACTCCATCAACGTGTCCAACACAACTTCCTAATCATCCATGACAAAGTTAGCACACAGGTTTTCTTTTTATGACGTAAGTGATTTCATTAAAGAAAGCATCAAAAAGATGCAGTGGTTACAAGATATGTCATTGACGCTTACAAAAGATCTGGCAACTATACAAAAACAGACTATGCCAGAACTACAGAGCTAATAAAGTCCAGAAGTTGATCTGAACTGCTAACTGGGAAGAAATTAAAACAACAAAACAGACTAGTAATATGTTTTGCCTTTACACTACGTTTGGATGGTTGTTACCTATTGTATTGCGTTGTGTTATTAATTTAAATACAATGTTTGTTTTGATTGTTACTTAAATTTTATTATATCGTATATTTAAATTCATCATTAGGTAACGATGAAAAGTCACATTTTGTTTAACGACCGGTTTGATGTGATGGTGTGTTACCTTATTTTTTTTCATGTTATGTCTTTACTCATTATCTAATAATCCTATTTTATGCTTTACCCTAACTTTTTATAGTAACTCCACCTCGTTACGTTTATCATTCAAATCGTTGATGTGTGACATTATGTAACAACAAGACATTGTATCCATCAAAACAATACAGTACGATACAATACAACACAAAAACAATATGTAACAACCAGCCAAACAGTGTGTTAATAGAACCTAAGGTGACACACATATCACAAAATTGAAATTAGAAAATTCCAGAAAGAAAAGAAGTTAGCAGTCAAAATCAGAGAGAAATGTTACTAACTCGAAGTGCTTCATCGGATTGCGAACAGATAGCAATATCAATTAGGGATTGAACGAAGTCATCAAACTTGGAACGAACCCACGTTCGATAAATAAACTCAGGATCACCTTGCAATTCCGAACTCAACGAAGACGAAGGAAGTTGCGGAAGCAAAGGAATGAAAAAACGGTTGAAGAGAAAGGAGAGATTCCAATGCATATTGTGGACGAGTAGATATGGTGATGAATGAGAGAATAAGAGGAAGGTTATTGACGTGTGCTCGCGAAGAAAGTAACTGGTGACCTAGGGTTTTGAGGTCCGATAATGAGTATTTATCTTTGTTCTTCTTTTGCTTCTTTGACGCCATTGTTAACTCTTTTTGCTGCTTTGATTTTTTGAATTCTAACTAGTTAACAATAAATTTGAGCTATGGAAAGCAAATACAGAATTATAAATTGAATTGAAATTCTGTTTTCGTTTATGAGAAAGAAATTTTAGGTGTGTTTGCTGCAAAAGAGATGGGAGTTGGAGCCTTGGAGGTTCGGAAAGGAAGGAGGGTTTTGGCAAACTGGGTTTTAAGCAGGGTACTTAACTTTTTTGAATTATTCGGATCTATCCAGTAAAAAGATTTTCTAAATTTACTATCCGGAATCTACCCGTAGCAATCATTAACCGGATCCTGCGGTTCCGGATAGGTTCCGAATACCCAAAATTGGTGTTTCTTTGTGCAAAATAATGTCTTCCTATAACAGCTTTGGTTTATGAATAAACTCGTATGCTTATACTCTGAGAGTCAATGACACAAAACCCATAAAGAATCCTTTCGGAGCAAATATCACAAGAATGTTTCAAAGATTTGCTTTGGTTTTTGTTTTAACTTTCTTTTTCAATAACTTAAAGGAGTACATAGTTTAAAAATTCATTTTTTTAGTTTTCTACCGCTTTTGACTTTTTCTCTGCTTATGATTGTCACTTTGTATTATTTGATTTATTTCTTGACGGTGAAAGTGATTTTTCTTCATTTGTTTTTTTCCCCCTTAAATGATGTACTTTAGTATGGCCTTTTTTTTTTATTTTATTAACTAAAAAATAATGAAATTAAAAAAGTAAAAATATTTAATATTTCATAGGTTTCGGGTATCGGTTCCAGGTCTAGGTACCCTGTCTCTATTTGTCGGAATCGGAACCGGACCCGACATTGATCGGTTCCTAATTTTACTATGCGGAACCTACCCGTTATTATAATATATCTACCCGGAACCTACCCGTTAGTGTCGGTTCCGGTCGGGTATATGGGTACCATGTACCCGTGCTCACCCCTAGTTTTAAGATAGAATAGGCGGACATTTATGTTTGAGTAACTTACCTAAATAGTTATATCTATAGTTTTTAGGATTTTAACCAATCATAGCTACTATTATCTTAATTATAATGCGTAGCTTAACTATTTCGCATATATTTATGTGCTTTAAATATATTTTTTCAAAATATAATCAGTTAAATACGATTATGTTTAATATATTTCATGTATATTCGAGTGTATTCAAATACACAGTTTTCTCCTTCGAGAATATAGAAATACAAATGAATACAAAAAATAAACTGTATTTTACACTTAAAAATAGAAATCAAAGCCAGTCACATCTCCGGAAAAAACACAAAATACACTCAAATTCAGATTTGAGAAATACAACTATTTTCAAATCTTGCCATGCTCCCTCTCCCTTGCTCCGACAAAATTTTGTCCTCTCCGGCGAACCCCGCACTTCCACAACACTCAAATACAATGTATAGATATCATGAATACATATAAAATACATATTTAAGGAATAGAGAAGTGTTGAGAGTGTAGTAAAAATGGGGAACAAGGGAAGGGGGTCCCATCAAGGGTCGGTAGAGGGTTCAACGGGGATTAGGGGTCGCCTTCGCCAGCGGCAAGAGATGACTGAGTGGAGTGGAAGACGAGGCTCTTCGTGCCTTTTGAAATATGAGCTTTTGGATGCGTGAATGCAATATATAGGTACGAGGGTTAATTGGAATACACAATATAGCTACGAATTAAAATTTATTTAAAGTTTAGTTATTATACTTAAATATCTCCTATAATTAGCTACATGTAAAAATTTCATAAAAGTTTTCAGTTTGACTTTGACCAAGAAAAAAAATCTGCATCATATCTAGTTATTTTTCCTCAAGTTTCTTATTAAACTTCTTGTGGTGTTGCAGCTTTTGAAGATAGTATAAATGTCTGATGCATATGTGAGTTGTAAGTTGTAACTTGTATCTCCTGTTCCTTCTTGTCATTTTTCTCTTGTTTTGTATGTGAATTTTATTAGAAGGCATAGAAACTGGAAAAAAGTAATTCGGGTTTCTGAATATAATACTTTTTAGTCAATAGTTCACACTTATTCAGTATCTCATATATTATGCTATTTCTCTTGATATTATTTATATTTCTCGCGATATATTATTATTTCTCGTGATATATTGCATTTCACGTGATATTTTGTTATTTCTCGTCATATTTTTACTATTTCTTACGATATTATGCAATTTCTCACAATATTTTACAATTTCTTGTGATATATTGCAATTTCACACGATATTTTACAATTTCTCGCGATATTTTGCTATTTCTAGCTATATTTTTGTTATTTCTCGCGGTATATTGCAATTTCACGCAGTATATTGCAATGTCTCATGATATTTTGCTATTCTCGCAATATATTGTATATCCTCGTGATTTTTTTGTAATTTATCTCGATATTTTGAAAGCTATCGCGATATCATGCCATTTCTTGTGTTTTCTTACAATCTCTCGCGGCATTGTGCAATTTCTCGCGATATTTTACAATTTCTCGCGATACATTGTAATTTATCACATTTTTGCTATTTCTTGCTATATTTTTTCTATTCCTCGCAAGATATTATAGTTTATCATGATATCTTGAAAATTCTTGCGATATATTGTAATTTCTTGCGATTTTTTTGCAATTTCTTGTGATATTATACTACTTCTCGCGATATATTGCACTTTCTCGTGATTTCATTATTTCTCGCGATATTTTTGCAAATTCTCACGATATATTGCATTATCGCAATATTTTGCTACTTTCTAGCGATATATTGCAATTTCTCGCGATATTTTCTATTTCTCACGATTTTTTGTTGTTTCTCTCAATATTTCACCAGTTCTCACGATATATTGCTATTTCTTGCGATTTTTTGTCATTTCTCATGATATTTTGAAATTTCTCGTGATGTTTTGCTACTTTCTCATGATATTTTTGCTATTTCTCGCTATGTATCTCCCGATATATTGATATTTCTCGCGATAGTTTGTCGGTTCTCGCGATATTTTGCTAATTCTCGTGATATTTTGCTATTTCTCGCGATGTATTGCTATTTCTTGCGATTCTTTGCCATTTCTTGCGATATTCTTGTTGTTTCTCGCGATGTATTATTATTTGTCGTGATATTTTTGTAATATTTCGTGATATACTGATGCAGAAAGAGACATCGAGTTGGAAAGGGTAGTTCACAAATGGCGCATAAGAGTATAGTAAAAAAAATAATTAAAAATAGCCTCGGCATAAAAAAAAATAGCTAGGCAAAATTTTTGTTACCCACAAAAGCTAAACTTATGCCTGATGGGCAATTGAGGCAAAGCTTTTCTTGAAAATCGAACATAAGTTGTGGACATGAACAGTTTTTCATATAAGGTAGAAGTTCAAATTATTTTTAGACAATTAACCTGCTCAATTGACCATAAATTTTGTCTTACAATCAAAAATGGGAACTTATGCTTGATGGACAACAAAAGTTCTTCCCAACAAATTTTTCATATTAATGTCATTTTTAACGATTTTATTAAATGGGGACAAAATTCAATACCATACACTTTTAAGGACATCACATCACTCGTCATTTTATGAGTTGGAGGTGTAGCAGAGGAGGAGGGTTTTGCCAAACTAGGTTTAAGGTAGAAGGATTGTTCGAATTTGGGCTCTAATCGGTTGTTACTCATCCAGCCCGCTACAAGATAAAGTTTGGGTCAATTTCGTTCAAACATATCTCAATATTTTTCGAGGAAATGACATGATGGTACCAACCAGATGGATAATTGGGAGAAAATTGTCAAATTTTTATTAATAGCAAGATCAAGCTCATATTGGTATTTTTTTATCCAAAACTTGACAAGTTATTATGCAAGAAACCCTAAAATAAGGAGGAATAAACGTTAATCGACTTCATTTCTAATAATGACTATCCTGCTTGTGTCTTCCCCCATTAAAATCAAATTCGTAGCTATGCATTTAGTGCATCTAGTAAATGGGAGATTCAGATAGATAAAAGTGTCATTCATGCCCCCCCCCCCCCCCCCCCCCTTTTTTTTTTAGTTGAAATTAGAGATCATTGAAGTTTGGTTCAATTTTTCTAGATTTGTATTATTATGACTTATTTCAATTGGGTGATAACGAATTTTGTTGGAAATATCTTAAAGAGTTTGAATAAATTTTATAGGTTTTGGAGATGATTCGAAGCAACGTTGTGATGATTTTAATATTGAACAAGCAAGGTACAGGAAAAGTAGAAAACTCCTTTGTGTATTACATATTGTGAGTTTGTGTAAATCATCGTCTATTCGCTTATCACCTATATATTATGTATATCTATATATATTTACTAAAATATATGTGTGACGTACATTGATATACATATTGTTTTAAGAGCAAAAATGCGCCATAAAAGTGAGTGGAAGGATTTTTTTGCAAAATAGGTGGCTGAAGGGTATATTTAAACTTTTTGAAATAGTCCAGAGGCATTTTTGGCCCTTTTCCGAAGAAACAATACCTTTATAAACTATGAAGATTTCAAAAAATGGTCATGACGAGACAAGTGATTTTATAACTTATACCGTATATGTGAATTTACCATCAACGTAGTAATGTATGTCATCGACCATAAGCCTTTTGAAGTTTTAACACCAAAAGTTGTGGCGGGTGATAAATATTTTTTTATTTTTAACCAATAGTCTCGAGTTCGAAACACGATTCCGAAATCATTTTTTGTAGGGAGCACTTTACTCCAAAAAAATGAAACTTTATGATACGAATCCTGATTAGTCGGGTCCTACAGTAGAATAAGTGCACAAAATAGCCGAATTTTGGGTCGTTGTTGAAGTTATGGCCTAAGTTTACAAAGTTTTGCAAGTTTTCACTTCAAAATAATTCAAGAAATACGAGATTGAAGTTGCAAAAATCAATATATGAAGTTACCAATTTTGTATGAAGTTGGTAGGTTACGTACATGACTAAATCTAATCATATGTGTGTGAAGTTCAACTACTTTTGTCGGGAGTGGGGTAGGTCACTTACATGACTGAACTTCAACCACATGTGAGTGAAGTTAAACTTTTTTTGTTTGAGTGTAGGTGTTTATGCATGTTGTTCAAAAGAACAAATGTTTGCTAAAAAATTAGCAATTTATTCTTCAAATTTCAACAATTCAGTACCCAAATTTATTCTAAATAAGCTTAAATTTGAATTGTAAGTTTCAAATGTCATAAAGAACAAACTTCAATCATCAAAGTTTCAAAACAACGACAAACCTAACAAATCCAAATAGGGCACGAGTTAAATGCCTACACTTCAAACAAAAAAAACATGGAACCATTTTATATTGCAAACTTTGTCTAAAAATAACTATAAACACAATAAACAAAATTAAGATTTGAGCTTATCTAAGTTGGTTTCTTTCCATTTGCCAATGTCATGAAACTATAAAACAGAGAAAAAATTCTTCTCTCCACAAAATTCTGTCAAGTCTAGTATTGGTATTGTAGTTATACATTTGTGCTAATCATGTAATATGGACCAACTTGTGTTGAAAAATTGTAGTGCGGGAGCAGCTTACTATATGAAATAGGAATAGTTGAGTATTGAGAAGTCTTTTGTGGGTCATGGACACTGATGGTAATAAATAGGCATGTAGTCACCCGAGACAAATATAATTCTGGATTATTTATTATTCGTTTCATTTTATATTATAGTTAGTATTTGATGGATAATTTTAAAAAAAAGAAGAAGAAAAGCTAATAGAAAACAAAAATATCTCATTACTTATGATATTAAATATATCAAGATATTTGTATGAATATAAAATTATTATTAAGGATAAAATAAAAAAATTGAAACTTAAAAGTTCTTAAGCTAGTGTTTGGACATAAATTTGGTTGAAGCTTGAAAAAAAAAGTTTTTAAAATATGAAAATGATTTTTGATAGTTAGAACTGTGTTTGGACATGCTTTTTACTTGAAAAAAAAAGAGTTAAGTTTTATGAGTAGAAATTTTAAAAGCTTTACAAACTAATCTAAATCAGTTTTTGAAACTTGAAAAATTCATCTTGAAAAATTCATCTTCAAAAATTGCCCAAAAACTGGTCACTTTTTTTTAAAACCAAACAATATTTTTAAAACATCTTAGGAAAAAAAGTGAAAAAAAATTATGGCCAAACGGGAGCTAAACCACTTTTTGAAACTCAAAAAATTTATCTTTAAAAACTGGTCACTTTTATAATATAAAGTGTTTATTAAAGTATTTTTAAAAAATTATGGTCAAACGAGAAGTTAAATATAAGTTATGGTGCATTATTTAAAAAACCTGTCATATTAAATGAAATAGACGAAAATAGTTTGTTATTTGATGGCTTGTTAGTCCATTCCATCATGCTGGTTCTGGAGTATGGCTGGCCAGTGGGTCGGGTCGGTCTGGTCCCGCCCCGATACCGCCCCTATCCGCCACAGGCCCGACAGTTCCGACCTGATCCCGATCCCGATCCCGCCCGGTCCCGGCCCGAAACCCCCCTTTTGCAAAAACAATTGTTGCACCAACGACCATTTTACATTTTGGTCGTTGTGCAATGGCCATTTTTGGCCTCCCTCCTCCCCCAACCCCTATCCCCTTAATATTTATTTTTAACCCATAAATTATTATATTTACATTTTAACCCAATTTTTCAACTATAAATACCTCATTTTCTCTTCATCTTTCTCACAAATCTTCCTACAATCTCTCTAATCTCTCAATCTATCTATCTATAAGTCTACATTGTCTACTAAATATTCAATTTTATTTATTCATTTGGGAATTGAGAGTGAAGTTGGCAACTAGCTTGAGGATCTTCCATCGAGCAAAGTTTCAATTTTCAACCTCTCGATTACACGTCGACATAACGCCGGCGTTTGGTACATTCGTTCCTTCATTAAATTATTATTGTATGTTTATTTTATTTAGCGCACTTAATTTCATTTACTTTAATTATTTATTAGTATAATTATAAATTTATAATGGGAGGATTTAAACATATGCTTACGGGTAGGGGTCATTATTCTTCTAGTAGGGGCAACAAGGGCAAGGGTCCTATTTCTAGACAGAATCATATTCCTACACAGGATGATTCTGTTGATACTGAACATTTTCCTACAATACCATTAGATTTAGACGAGGAGCTATTTTCTGGAACTCAATAAGACTTTAATTTAGACGATGATCTAGATGATACACCCACTAATGTAGATGACAACACACCCACTAGTGCACCTTCAACTGAAATGCCTCATATATTCCCTCTAGTATGAGACAAGGTCCAGCAAAACGACCATTAAAATCAGATGCATGGACATTTTTTGATAGGGACGTAGAGAATCAAGTAGCTAGATGTAAAATTTGTAAAGATGTTTTAAAATTTAAAACTGGAAAAGGTCACGGTGGGACGGGGGGTTTAATGAGACACGTAGCAAGGGCTCATCTAGCTAGGTATGCTAAAATACGAGGCTTCAAAACCAGGTGCGGAAACGCCCGCTCCATCGGGACAAAGTTCACATACTGATATTGTCCCGGACAAGTACATGGTCAAATTAACCCTATGACGGGGGGAATTGTAGGCCCTAAATATAATAAACATAGAGATAGAGAAGCAATAACAAAATTAGTTATTGTGGAGGGTTTGCCTTTTTCATTTCTTCATCTCCCGGTTTTATTCATTACATTAGAGATATGTATAATCCTGCTTTTAACGGTTTTCCTAGATCAACTGTTAAGAGAGATGTATTTAAATTCGCACATGAATATCAACAGTATTTACGTTATTCATTATATCATTTTAATGGCAAAGTGACTATCACTTCTGATATAGGCCGTAGTACTAACGGCCATGATTATTTAACATTAACTTGTCATTGGATAGATTATAAATGGTCTATGCAAAACGTATCTTAGCATATAGATATATAGATGATAGGCACACTGATACTTTTATTGCAGAAAATATTTATCAAGTGTGCTATTATTACGGAATAACTGATAAAATTATGACTATTACATTAGATAACGCTTCTTCTAACAATTACGCTATTACAATTTTAAAAAATAGTTTAACTCTATCTTTTCCAGATCATTTTCATATAAAATGCGCGTGCCATATATATAACTTAATTGTAAAGGATGGTTTATCACTTTTTGAAGACATTCTTAGTAAAATACAATTTGCTATAAATTTTATTTTTAAAAATAATAGAATACAATGAAGAAAAGAATATAAAAAAACTTGTCACGATTGCCAACTACCTTATAGAAAAATTCCAGAAGAAGTACCCACTAGGTGAAATTCTTATTACGAGCAACTACTTGTTGCTTATGACTATAGAAAACCTATAACTTTATTTTTAACTCTCATAATCAAAATCCAGCTGATATGGTTGTAGATAGCGATTGGGTAAAAATTTCCGAACTTATTGTATTTTTAGAGAATTTTTTTCAAGCAACAAAAGAATTTTTCGGTATATATTATCCTACTATTTCAACTATGTTGTTTTATATAGCTCTAATATTTTTATTACTTAGTGAATATATGGAAAAATCAGCTTATATGGCAGCTATTAAAAAATATTTTATTCCTATTCCCACTATTTATATTATTGGTGTTGTATTAAATCTGACTATTAAAATAGACGGTACTAAGTCACTTATTGAAACTATTTACGATTGTATAGAAGTACTACCACCTCCAAGTCCCAAAAATCCAAATCACCCACCACATATTGAACAAACTAAAGAAGAATTGTTGTCTAGCGTAGAAGAGGAATGCAAAAAAGTATATAGGTTTTACCAACAAGAAAGTGCTAGCAACCTACCGGCTTCCATACCATCTTCTTCTTCTTCAACACAACCTCACAAAAGACATGTTGTTTCTGCGGCTAGTATTGAAAGTCTCAGAAATAGAATGTGCGTCCGTATCGCTACTAACCAAATTAGCGAGTTTGGTATTTTTATTTTGCAGGGTTCTGTACCGTACCAAGCAGTTCTCAATGAAGAAGGACGTGAAGACTTCTTTGAAATCTTTGGAGGGGGAATGAGAAGACCTTTCCGACACTTTCAATGACGGCCCGAGATGTTTTGAACATTCAAGCGTCATCAACTGCGTCTGAAAGCGCCTTTTCTGCCGGCAGATATCAAATAGGAGAGCACAGACACTCATTAGCCGGAGACAGCTCGGAGATTGTAGTATTATTCAGAGATTGGATACGAGCGGAGCGGAGAAGGTGCGGTCAACCGAAGACGAAGAAGAAGACGAAAACTACAACGAAATCTTATCCGAATGTGGTGAAAGTGACGTGGATCAATTTGACCAACAAATACCAATTCCAACCGAAGAACCACATGAAATTATCAAGAAACTAGAACACGTTTGTTTTTTTCAGAATGTTATTTTTTTAATTGTAATTTTACTATGTAATTTGCAACTTTTGAACAACACCACAAAGTTGCAATTTTGACAATTGTATTTGTATTGCAAAAAAATCATATGTCTATTAAATAATATAAGAGGCACAAAAACAGCCTTAGGATATTTTTATTACACTATCTTGTTTAATTATTGAGTTTTATATATATATATATGTTATTTTTAAAATTAAGTGCAAAAAAAAAAATAAACGCGCGGGATCCCGACCCGCCCCGATTCCGACAGGATCCGGGCGGGACTACGGCAAATCCCGCCTATCCCACCCCGATCCCGCCCTTTTCCGTCCGCCCCGATCATGCAAAACCCGACCCGCCGGTTCCGAGCCCGGCCCACTGGCCACCCTTCTGGAGCAGATGGACAAAGCTATAAACCACTACACCTCATACTCAATTTATGTCCTTGATTTCACTATTAACTGAGTCAAAACATATTCATACTTAAATTGCACGAATACAAATTTTTCTAACCCACAATATGAGTACGAAATACTGGGTGAGAAACCAACCAAGGCAAAGGAGTATTATTTAGCTAATTTAAATACATTGGATTCTAAAGTAACTCGGGCAAGTGTGGTGAAAGGGCCCAAAGATAGTTTTTATTAGTAATTTGGATTCCAAGTTTTAATTATGGTAGGACCCTTTTTAGGATTAATGTTAATTAAGTGAAGACAAGTTAGCTGAGTGTCTAAATAAGCCCTCAAATTTTAAAAAATACATTTTCGTCCAACGATTTAAAATAATAATAATAATTAAAAAAAAACTATTCTAAGTTTTCAAACCAGCCCCCAAGTCTTAAAAAATATATTTTAATCTAAAGTAAGAAATAATAAATTGAACCAAAATAAAATTTCAAATATATATTTTTTACCTTATAAAAAAATATAAAATTATATTTCCCTCTCTCAATTCATTCCCACTTTTTTCTCCTATATCTGGAATATTCTTCGTTGACAGCCATTGTTGAAGCTTGAGCTTCAAGCTTGAAAAAATAGATTTTCAAAAGAGTGATTCATTTCAAGTGAGTGTTATTGGATTTATTATGGATCTTTTGATGAGTTTAAATCTAAAATTTTAGAGAATTTCGAGAAGATTTAAGGTGGTTTTGGATTAAATTTCAGATTTGTTCTTGAGGATAGCCATTATTGAAGCTTGAGCTTCAAACTTGAAGATGGATCTTATGAAGATGTGATTTATTTCAAGTGGGTGTTATTGGATTTTGTTGGGGATCTTTTGAGGAGTATAAATTTCAAATTCAAGGGAGTTTGGAAAAGACTTAAGGTGGTTTTGCTTAAAATTTCATATTTGAGCTTAAGGCAAAATATGAATATTTCAGATTTGAGTTTGAGGTTGAAGATGAACATTTCATATTTATAACTTATATTATAAATGAGACAACGTTTATGCAATAGACCTTTGAACTATTATTAGAAGAAGACATCCATTAAAAGCAAAAATAAAAGGGTAATGTTATGCATAAACCAATAACAAAAATACATTTAATGTTGATTATGCCTTCATGAATATTTTGTTCCGCTTAGTCTGCCTCATATCTTTACCACAAAGAAGCCATTACCAATCAAATCCTAGCAATACCTTTTGAACTTTTCAATAATTAGGGATTGATAGTAATTGAAACTAATGAGTTGCTATGTCTGACCCTCTTCTGTTGTATATTCTAATAACAATGTAACACGTTATTAGAATATACAATGTAATTAGTTTCAACCCCTGTCACCCTCTTCGTTTATTATATACGGATAATATATTATTAGAATATACAATATAACACATATTTATTTAATCAAAAAATAATTTTTAAATAAGAATTGAACTAATTTTAAAATTTTAAACATATAATTTTGACTAAATAATATGTTATCACCATGAAATTAGTGAAATAATACTATAATAATCTAAAATAATGATAATTAACAAATAATGTGTTGAGGAAAAGATTGTAATGATCATAACTATATGTTTAAACTCATCACTTATATTTACAACCTTACACTTGCTTTTACAACCAAAAAATAAATTTTCAATAAGAAGTAAACTAATTTTAAGTTTCAAGAACTTATATTTGTAACTAAACAATATGTTATCACCATGAAATTAGTAAAACAACACTATAATAATCTAAAAATGATAATTAATGAGTAAAGTTAATAATGTGTTGAAGAAAAGTTGTGATGATCATAGTTATATGTAATAACTTGGAATTGCTGACATAACTATATGTGAACATCACATATTTTTCTTAGCCATGTGGCAAATGGTTACTATACTACATATGATCTATAACGAAATTGATGACATAACTACATGTGATCATTGTGAGATGTTCTTGTCTTTATTGCAATAGGTGAAATAATTACACAACTAATTTGTAATGTTGAAATTAATAGCAAACGACTTGTATTGTCTCATTGATATTAGTGTTTATATTAATAATGAAGTTACATTTTTTTAAATATTCATTTAAATGCCAACAATGATAAGTTTGAAGAATTAATTCATCAATTTTCAAAATAATTTCATCTAAATCATAGATTGCTTACGAAAATCGTAGTCGCTTCTAATACTATACACTTGGTCTAGTGGCTATGTGTGGCTCTCTTAGTTCTTAGATTATACACCTGATCTAGGGGCTAGGTGTGACTCTTTTCACTTCTTAGAATATATTCCTGATCTAGTGACAATGTGTGACTCTCTTCAGTTCTTAGTGACTAATTAAGTGTGATCCTTTTCAATACTCAGTGCATATTTGTTACATTCTTAACTATCATCGGCTAGAATGTACACCTACTCTAGTGAATATATGTGACCCTCTTTAGTTCTTAATGGCTAATTGAGTGTGAATCTCTTTAGATCTTAATGCATATTTTTACATTTTTCACTATCATCTATTAAAAGCACATGGTCTAGTGGCTATATGTCACTCTCTTCAGTTTTTAGTAGCTAAAATGTGGCCCTCTTCGGTTCTCACTTCTCAATACATATTAACATGGCAAAAGAGTGAAGTACATAACATAAAAACACCAAAAAATCTAGCAAAAAAATATGGGGTTGTGAGGAGGGGAAGCTGGGAAAGAGGGTGTTATTGTAATTTACGAGCATATCTCCCCGAGCAACAAGGAGTGCAACGAGAATCCTATTGATTCTCCTATAATACCACTTGTTCTCATTTTCTTCGTAAAAGCAATATGACGGACAAAAGTTACCATCAAGTTGTCGTACAACTTGTCTTAGCGTAGTGACATTGACATTAACAGTAATAACTAATTCTTTCTAGTTATTATTTATATATATTAAATGCAGAAGTTTAGTGAAAACTATAGGATGTTAATAAATCTATTTAAGACCTAAATAAGGTTTTTATTAGACTGTTTCTGGCAGTGTTGTCTTCTTCCTTTTGGTGAAACCATGTCAAATCTTAACCAAACTGCTTCAAATTTTAGTTATGAGCTCCCCTCCACGATCGTTTCTTTTGAGATATCATCCACTTGATAAAGCGCTCGTTTGCGGTAATCCAAAATTTGAACAACCATCTTCTTCAACCTTGAGAGTTGCTATAAATCGATTCAAAACCATGTCAAATCTCAACGAAATTTCTTCAAATTAGATATGAATTCTCCTCGATGTTTCAATTTTTTGAGGTATCACCCACTCAAAACGGAGCTCGTTTGCGGTAACCCATATTTTGGAATTAGAGCTTCGAAGCTTTGTTAATGGCCGTCAATGGCTTACAGCCCCTTCACGTTTATTAGCAATAATATATATATATATAGCCTCCAACGACGATTACACACATAGAAAATGAAGGAGTGAGAGATTTTGGAAGTAAACGAATGATTTCGGGGAAGAAGAACATGGAAGAATTATGTGTTTGCTATGAAGTTTTTAAAAATATAAAAAAAATTATGTGTTTAATAATCCTAACATCGGTAATTTCTAGGGAAAACTAAACGGAAAAGAGATTAAGGGTCATGCCACTAGAAAAAAACTTTTGGGGTCCACCACCTCAATCATCCAAATAACTGATATACTTAGTGTTGGGATACAATTGTTGTAGGGAATGAGAAGTAAGTAACTATTACAATGTTAAGAAAGGATAAACTAAATATTACAATAAAACTGGAAATCAAGAACTTATCAATCTGCTTGTGTGATTTGCTGAGTCGAGGGATGACACTCTGTCTTTAAGACAAGATTGCCCCGTATATCTCCTTTTACGTTGACAAGCAATAGTCTCCCAAGATACAACATCAACTTTAACAATTGAGCAAAGGAAACTCAAGTGTTACTCTTGAAGAACTTTGAGTATAGTAACTTTGCTAGAGAGGAAGAAGATGAAATCAAATCTGGAGTATTTTCTAAGTGTTGTGTAGTCTTCTTCAATTGAGCCAAAGGCCTCAATTTATAGTGCAAGTAGAAGACCCCTCAACTAGCCAACTAATGGCCTTCAATAGCCAAGTAATGACACTTAATAGAGGGGTTACATTCAGCCAAATAATGGCTGAATTCATGTGCCAAGTAATGGAGAATCAATGCTCGAAAACCAGCCCAAAGGTCAGAACTTTCCAACTTCTCGTCGCAGCATTCTGCCTCCGAAGCGCCGCGGCTCTGTGAATTAGCTGCGGTGCCATGTCTCTAGTGACTGACCAACCAATTAGCGCCGCAGCGGTGCTTGGGAGGCGCCGCGGCTCCGACGGTGTGGCACTGCGGCCCTTCACGGCTCCGCGGCGATTTCTGACTCATTTCATTTTAAACTTCGTACACTTCTTCCTTCGTTTACCAACGTGGAATACATTGTCATTTGGCCAATAACCGTCCATAATTCTATGTCTCAAACGTATTACATACGTACCAATATCTCTTTCACTAATAAAATTTGCGATACTTGGCACTACATGTGCACGTGTGTGGAAACGACGTTTCCGATGTGCGAGCCCCAATTGTTCGAGTTATAAATTAATGGAATATACTTAATTCCACAATTAGTAAATTTCCAACAATCCCCTCTTGAAAGAGATTTTGGCGCACACACTTGGTGTCTTTTCCAGTAATCTTTCAGCGGACCGATGTTGCATCTGGATAGGTAGCGTACGCTTTGAACCTTCCATAGTTGAATACCATCGAACTTACTTACTGCACGGTGAATGTGATGTCTTGAACAATCAGTGTTTAGTGTAAGTCAAGTCAATGGTACTAATACAACAACTTCCTTTACCTAGTTCTTCGTAATGTTTTTTCCGTTGTGGCCGTGGACACTTCTTGGATTCTTAAGTGCGTTCATTTGAGGCGGCATGTCCTCGCACTTAAATAGGTGGTCTCCTACAAGGTATCCTGTTATACCCCACTTTACAAGTGTTGGAAACCATTAAAAGTTTCCCCAAACCTAACTTCAATCGGTGAGGATCATTAAAGGTTTTGGAAACTTAACCTTCACCCACACTGCAGATAGCACTTATAGTCTATCGCGGGAACGACTTTGGATTTGGTGTTTCTTTACAAAAATCACTATCGAAGTGCTTATGCTTCCACCGAAGCGATCAACTGAACATTTACAGCTTAGTTTTCCCATTGAACATAATTAATGGTATCTCCAGTCAGTAAGGTTGGGTTACCACAATATTGGTCCTTATACCTTGGGTTTTAAGCCCATTCCCCTAGACAGGCAGAACATCTGATCTTTGGGCAAGCCCTTTGTCAGTGGGTCTGCTATGTTATCCTTTGATTTTATCTAATCAATGGATATTATACCTGTGGTGATTAGCTGCCTAACGGTCTTATGCCTCGTCAAATATGACGAGACTTGCCATTGTACATAGAATTACGTGCCCTTCCTAGAGCCGACTGACTGTCGCTGTGGATCATTACAAAAGGTATGAGTTTGTTCCAACAAGGAACATCCTCTAAGAAGTCATGAAGCCACTCAGCTTCTTCTCTTGCTTTGTCTAAAGCGATAAACTCCGATTCCATCGTGGATCGGGCGATGCAAGTTTGCTTAGAGGATTTTCAAGACACAGCCCCACCACCAATTGTAAATACATACTCACTAGTGGACTTGGTGTTTTCTATGTCAAATATCCAATTTGCATCACTGTACCCTTCTAGTACAGCTGAATATCTTGAATAATGCAACCCGTAAGTTAGCGTGTATTTCAGGTATTGAAGTATCCGATTCAACGCCTTCCAGTGATCATTACTCGGATTACAGGTAAACCTAGCCAACTTGTTGACTGCATAAGCAATATCAGGTCGGGTGCAGTTTGTTATGTACATCAAACTACCAATCACCTGTGCATATTTCTCCTGGCATATGGGTGCACTACGATTTTATCAAGCTTTTGATTTCTATCCATTGGTGACTTTATAGGCGAACTGTCAAACATCTCGAACTTTCTCAAAATATCCTCGATGTAGTGAGACTGAGATAAGACCAGTCCATCAGATGTCTTAGAGATTTTTATCCCTAAGATGACATCTGCGATACCCATATCTTTCATGTCGAAGCATTGTTTCAACATGTTCTTAGTCTCTAGAATTATGCTAGGACTGCTCCCTGTGATCAACATGTCGTCTACATACATGCATATCATAACAAACGAGTCAGAGTTACCTTTCATGTAGACACATTTGTCACACTCATTAATGGCGAAACCCTTCGATAGTAGAGTACTATCAAATTTTTCGTGCCATTGCTTTGTGGCTTGTTTAAGCCCGTACAGAGATTTGACAAGCCGACAGACTTTCTTCTCTTGCCCTGGAACCACTACCCCTTGGGTTGGTCCATATAAATTTCTTCTTCCAAATCACCATTTAGGAAGGCTGTCTTGACATCCATTTGATGTATCTCAAGGTCACGCAATGATGCGATCGCAATGAATACTAGTATGGACGTCGTACTAGACACCGGGGAGTACGTGTCAAAGTAGTCAAGGCCTTCATTTTGTTGATAGCCATTGACTACCAACCTGGCCTTGTACTTATCTATAGACCTATCTATTTTATACTTCCGTTTGAGTATCCATTTACAACCCAACGGTTTATTTCCCGGAGGAAGATCAACCAACTCCCAAGTATGGTTATGCAGAATGGAGCTTATTTCACTCTCAATAGCTTCTTTCCAGAGCGGTGCCTCTGGAGTTGATAGTGCTTCAGCAATTGTCCTTGGTTCATCATCAACCATATAAGCTACAAAGTCAGGACCGAAGGATTTTTCCTTCCTGGCCCTTTTACTTTGCCTTGGTTCCATCTCTGGAGTCTTCAAGTTCTGAGAATCTGGAACACTAGATTCCAGATATTCAGCCACTTCGAGATCCACTAGATCTGAACCATCTAGATCCGAGCCGTCAACGATTCCCGGTTCCTGAGAGCTTTGTTCATAACTTCATTTGCGAGAGGTTATGTCCTTTTCCTTTCTAGGAAATGTATCTTCAAAGAATTGAGCATTCCTTGATTCCATGATTGTACCCCCGTGGATATCTGGAATATCTGACTTATGCACTAAGAAGCGATAAGCACTACTGTTATTTGCATATCCGATGAATATGCAATCTACAGTCTTAGACTCAATCTTGACCTGCTTTGGCTTGGGTACTTCAACCTTTGCCAAACAACCCCACACCTTTAAATATTTATAAGTGGGTTTCTTTCCCTTCCAGGATTCATATGGAGTTTTGTCCTTACCCTTATGTGGGATTCTGTTAAGAATCGTATTATCGGTAAGGAGGCTTCTCCCCACATGTTTTGTGGGAGACCGAAATTGATGAGCAAGGCATTCATCATTTCCTTCAATGTGCGGTTCTTACGTTCCACCACACCGTTCGATTGAGGTGAGTATGGAGCCGTCGTTTGATGAACAATGCCTGACTGGGCACAATATTCACCAAATGGCGCTACGTATTCTCCCCATCTATCGCTACGAATGGATTTAATCTGCATACTTAGTTGGTTCTCAACTTCTACTTTGTAAAGTCGGAACGCTTCAAAGGCTTCATCCTTACTTTTCAACAAGTAAAGGTAACAATAGCTTGTGCTATCATCAATGAATGTCACAAAGTACTTGTTCCCTCTCTAGTTTGTACAAACTTCAAATCACATATATCGGTGTGAATAAGTTCTAGAGGAGCGGTATTCCTTTCGACGAATCGAAAAGGAAGCTTTGTGAGTTTTGCCTCAACGCACACCTCACACTTATGTTGAGGGTTTACGTCGATAGACGTCAACAACTCCAACTTTACCAACATTTGTATGGATTTATAGTTGACATGTCCTAATCTATGATGCCATAAACTAGAGGACTCAAGCAAGTAAGAAGAAGAGGTTTTAATATTATTGCTTGTTCGTAGTACATACATTTCATCAAGCAATTGTTATAGGAAATGGGAAGTAAGTAACTATTACAATGTTAAGAAAGGATAAACTAAATATTACAATAAATCAAGAACTTATCAATCTGCTTGTGTGATTTGTTGAGTCGAGTGATGACACTCTATCTTTAAGACAAGATTGCCCCATATATCTCTTTTTACGTTGACAGGAAATAGTCTCCCAAGATATAACAACAACTTTAACAATTGAGCAAAGGAAACTCAAGTGTTACTCTTGAAGAACTTTGAGTATAGTAACTTTGCTAGAGAGGAAGAAGATGAAATCAAAAAATCTGGAGTATTTTCTAAGTGTTGTGTAGTCTTCTTCAATTGAGCCAAATGCCTCAATTTATAGTGCAAGTAGAAGACCCCTCAACTAGCCAACTAATGGCCTTCAATAGTCATGTAATGACACTTAATAGAGGGGTTACATTCAGCCAAATAATGGCTGAATTCATGTGCCAAGTAATGGAGAATCAATGCTCGAAAATCAGCCCAAAGGTCAGAACTTTCTAACTTCCCGTCGCAGCATTCTGCCTCCGAAGCGCCGCGGCTCTGTGAATTAGCACCGCGGCTCTAGTGACTGACCAACCAATTAGCGCCGTGGCTTCGACGGTGTGGCGTCGCAGCCCTTCACGGCTCCGCGGCGATTTCTGACTCGTTTCATCTTACACTTCTTCCTTCATTTACCAACGAGGAATACATTGTCATTTGGCCAATAACCGTCCATAATTCTATGTCTCAAACGTATTACATACGTACCAATATCTCTTTCACTAATGAAATTTGTGATACTTGGCACTACGTGTGCACGTGTGTGGAAACGACGTTTCCGACGTGCGGGCCCCAATTGTTCGAGTCATAAATTAATGGAATATACTTAATTTCACATTTAGTAAATTTTCAACCCTTAGCTTGGTTAAGATTGAAGCGTTTGCTTGATCCTCCAATTGAAAATCAAAAGGTTAAAAGAGTTTTGTGATTTACAAAATATATAAAGTTGTAAGCATACTACTACTGCTATTAGATTAGGAGATAAGTCTAAAACATCAGAGTACATTCGTTTATATAGTCTTTTCCTATTTCACATTTTATGTAACATATAAGATTTAGAAATTTACGAAAATAAATCATTGATCTAACAGTATAAATAATAGATTAACATTAACAACAATTGCAGCAGATTTTATTAGCTCGAAAAAGAATAACATCATTAATTCACAAAACGATCGTGATTTTGATGGACAAACTGCCTTCAGTCCTTCCCTTTTGTGCCAACCCACACAGTAAACTACTACTCCACTAATAACTACTAGTACTAGCGATGAGTTGTAAATCCGGGGCGGCTCAAAAAAATTGGTGTCTTAAAGCCAAATTTGAAGAAGAGACCTTCAATATAATTAATAAAATTAATATATATATTTGATTTTTTTCTTTTTCTTTTGTAACAATGGTAAACTAATCATCTTGTGCATATTTGGACCATTCACTCAGTTACTTGTTAGATCCCACGAACAAAGATAACTCTACTCGTCATCTTTTTTATAAGAAACATCCACAATTAAGATAACTTTTTTTTATAAATTTTGATCATCTAATTTAACATTATTTACGAAATAATGTTAAAATAATTTCATTTATTTCAATAGTTCAAGTCTATTTTGAGTTGAAAAATGACTTAATCCAATCTATAGAAGATAATCAACTCTATAAATATTACAGGAGACTTAGTTTTTCTTTTTTATTATCAATATCGCCATCGAAATTTTCTTTTTCACATATTGCATGTTTATATGAAATTCAAGTATTTATCTAAACAATGTCTATTTATTTTCTAAGTAACATATATCACATTCTTTAAAACAAGCATAAATCTAGTACTCCCTCCGACCCAATTTATATGACACTTTTTGCTTCTTAAGAGTCACTTTGACTAATCTTTGATGCTAAATTGGATTAGATCAACTCAATATTTTAAAAATAAAAATTTGACATTTAAAAACTATACGAAAAGTAATATGAATTGCAACTCTTCTCATGTTAATACAACAACAACAACAACAACAACAACATACCCAGTGAAATCCCACAACGTGGGGTCTGAGGAGGGTAGAGTGTACGCAGACCTTACATCTACCTTGGTAGGTAGAACGGCTATTTTTGAGAGACCCTCGGCTCAAGATAGAGCATAAGAACAAGCAAAACAAAACCAAAGCAAGAGTAAAGCAAGCAAGAGCAACGGTTAGGAAAAATTTAAAGCAATACGAAAATTGTTGGTATCAAAAGCGAATAAGCCATGATAGCGCATTCCGAAAAAGTAAGCATTAACTAGCGCAGGTAAATAAGCTAAAAAAGGTATACTAAAGGACACATATCAGCAGAAAACCAGCTACATGTGACTATAAAGCAATATTGTGTCTATTTGTATGATAGGCTAAGCAGGCCTATAATAAAAACACTACCCCTATCAGTTTGCAAGCGTGAGTAGTACTACGCTCGACTGCCTACTACCATTCTACCCTAATCCGTGTCCTCCACAATCCCCTATCTAAGGTCATGTCCTCAGTAAGTTATGCATGCGCCATATCCCGTCTAATCACCTCACCCCAATATTTTTTTGGCATACCTCTACCCCCTCCTGAACCAGTCCATAGCCAACCTCTCACACCTCTGCACTGGGGCATTTGTGTCTCTCCTCCACACATGCCCAAACCATCTCAACCTCGCTTCCCGCATCTTATCCTCCACCGAAACCACTCCCACTCTATCCCGGATATCATCATTTCGAATCATATCCCTCCTTGTATGCCCGCACATCTATCTCAGCATCCTTATCTCTGTAACTTTAATCTTTTGGATGTGCGCAGTCTTGACTGGCCAACACTCCGCTCCATACAACATAGTCGATCTAACCACCGTACTATAGAACTTGCCTTTAAGTTTTGGTGGAACTTTTTAAGAGAATTAGCGATGAATTTTACTATTTAGCTACGAAATATTTCCGTCGCTAATTCCTATTTTTTCAAATAGGGTAACATGCTAAAACATTAGAGTAGGCATGATTTCATTGCGAAAATTCATTATCTATTAAATAAAAATTTGATCCTATATAGTGTAAATTTTTCATGAAAGAGGTTCAAATAAGTTCTCTTCTGCCTTTCTAGCTTCGCCCTAAATCACAACATAACATATCACTTCTTGTTGGAACAATATAAAGCTAGGACTTATTTACGTACCGCCGAGAGGTGTGGTAATATAATTAGAATATATTTCTTCATTTTTAACTATACAAATTTTATTTTCAAATCCTGGATGGGGAGCTTTTAGGTAAAAAAAATGTTTTAATCCCGTTATGAATTTATTATGTTCAAATTTAAATTAATCAAACGAGTGAATTTTGCATATCAAATAATTAAATAAATAAGAAAAAAAAAGCCGCCTACACGAATCTTCCCATGTACACACTGGGTGTGCCTCCCTAGTA
This sequence comes from Anisodus tanguticus, assembly GCA_034509755.1. Classification (NCBI taxonomy): domain Eukaryota; kingdom Viridiplantae; phylum Streptophyta; class Magnoliopsida; order Solanales; family Solanaceae; genus Anisodus; species Anisodus tanguticus. The sequence goes on along the minus strand of CM067557.1, from coordinate 33,003,528 downwards.
CTTCCTTCTTTTTTCGTGACGTCCGAGGATTTTTTTTTTTTTTTTTTTTTTTGATAATCCAGGTCTCGGGGTGGCCTTAGTACCCCCATATCGCTAGTGCACAAGTGCGGTACTAGGCTCCTGGAGGTGATGGGACCGGTCCTTGACACCCCACCACCAGGTAAATCGCGGGATATGCACACATGGTCAGTGTCTGCTTGCGTCCAACGGATCAATGCTACAAGGTTGACCCCCCCACAAGCCCCATCCCTAAAGCTTGGCGGAGACCGAACCCACACTGCAACATGCCCGCGCGGCTTTTAGCGCCCAGGCTTTACCACATGTATGTGCCCCGGAGGACGATATCCTTAGGGGGGAATCGAACTTGCGACCCTAAGGCCGCAAACTTGACTCCCTGCCAGCAAGCTGACCCCTTTGGATGACGTCCGAGGATTATTATTTTGCTAATTCTTTGTGAAGGGGAAAGTCCCGAAGGCGAAACCCCCCACCTGCACCAGAAGCTCCTTAGCCAGGTGGGATGTAAATCGAGGGATATGCGGAGAGGACCAACGGGACACGAACCCAGCAACAGCCCTTGCAATATTTCAGCAAAGACTGTCACCACACGAATTTGAACCCGCAACGTCAGAGTGGTTGTACCCCAATCACCTTGCCACTTACCAACTCGCATGTGCCCCTGGGGCCTTTATTTTATTTATTTATTATTATTATTATTATTATTGCTAATTCTAGTCAACTTTCAGAGTATTTTCCCCCCTGGAAAACATTTATGTGGCAATTTTTGGAACATTATTATATACGACAACATTTCTTGTTACACACAAGAGAAACCCACAAATGGTAATACTTGTAAGGATGTTTTTTCTTGAAAATATGTTGACTTTGTTAGATTTATTTACATAAAAATCTCTGAAAATAAGTTTTTTCGTTAAGAAACATGAAAAATATCAAGAATATTCTTTCACTTATACAATTACTATTTGGAGAATTATATTAAAGAATCCTCACCTCCACGCCTGTCTCAAGGTCGCTCCCGTTACTGAACTTGCACTCTAAGTATTCTGTCTTGGTCCTACTCAGCCTGAATCCTTTAGATTCCAAAGTCTATCTCCAAACCTCCAGTTTAGCATTCACTCCGATGCGAGCCTCATCAATCAGGACTATGTCGTCTGCGAATAATATACACTATGTCACCCTCTTTGGATTTGTCGCGTCATTCCATCCATTACCAATTTTTCTCATGTTAATATGATGAGAAAATACATTTTAAAATGTTGATCAAGTTTAAATCGTTTGAATCTTGAAAAACGAAAAGTGTCACTTAAATTAGTACAAATGAAATATCTTTTTAATAATAATAATTTTATAATTGGATGTGTGTGCATACTAGGAAATATAGGATTAGAAATGAAGTTATCCGAGACAAGGTGGGAGTGGCATCGGTAGATGATAAGATGCGGGATGCGAAACTAAGATGGTTCGGGCATGTACAGAGGAGACCTAGGGAGGCCCCAATGCGAAGGTGTGAGAGATTGGCTATGGATGGTTTCGGGTGAGGTAGAGGTAGACCGAAGAAGTACCGGGGAGAAGTGATTAGATAGGACATGGAACAATTACAGCTTACCGAGGACATGACCTTAGATAGAAAGTTGTAACAAACACAGATTAGGGTAGAAGACTAGTATGTAGTAGAGCGTCGTCTCGTGTATTCCTCTTTACTAGTAGGCGTAGTAGTATCCTTGTAGTTGTGCCCTTTTATTTATTTTATTAGTTGCTTTCTCTTGCACTTACTATCGTATTATTTTGATGCAGTTACTGTTACTTTTTTCCATAATGTTTATTTATAGTATTTTTCCTTGACTTAGTTACTTTCGTCTACTTTCGTCAATTTTGTCTGACATCCTTTATGGTGCTCTCTCTTGAGCCGATGGTCTTTTGAAAACAACCTCCCTACCTCCTAAAGTGGGATTAAGGTATGCGTATATTCTACCCTCCTCAAACTCCATTTATGGGATTACACTGAGTATGTTGTTGTTGTAATAATTTTATAATTATATATATGTGCAATATTAAATATGTGCAATATTAAATATAATAGAAAATTGGGGCCTTCAATTAGGAGAGGCCTAAAGCAATTGCTTCAGGCGCTTCAGCCTTGAGCCGACCTTGTGTAGACTTGTAATATTTGCAGATTGCAGTTTATTGGTCACACAAAGATGAAGGGAACTTTAGCACATTCTGCTTAGCTGCTAAAACAAAAACAACAACAAGATCAAACCTCATGTAATAATTATTTGTATCAGAGTGTTTATATTAAATTAATTCAAGTAGTGTGATTAAGTAATTTAGTGAAATATATGAATGAATTAATATTAATAAAATTAGATACTAAAAATCGGTTGAGGTAAGTTTTTATCCCTCACGGTTCACCCAACGCAATTCATTCAATTTCACCAAAGAAAATACTCTTCTTCAAATTCTACATTACATACTCTTTTTCTACAAGATGCTGGGAATCTCTTGAAAAATACACATAAGGGTGGATCATTTGTTATGTGTATGTTTTTGGCATCGTTTTGAACCAATTAGGGGTCGTTTGATAGTTTATTAGAGTTATGCAAGTATTATTTATTCATGTATTAGTTATTTCATCTTCTGCATAAAATAATATTATAAACTTATACATACACTTAGTTATGCGAGTTTCTGAATTGCAAACCAAACACCATATTACGTGTGCTGAATTTTATCATGGCAATAAGTTCTACCAGTTACGATATTATTTATGTAAAATTTAATACGTGAATAACTTAGCTCCTAAACAGCTACCAATCGACTCCTTAATTTCCTTTTCTCAAATTCTCATCTATACCGGACATTAGTTCGATGAGCAGTCTAACAGACTGTCACGCCGCTTTCCTTAATCAGGTGCCATTCCCCCTTTCAAATGTTGTTACTGTAAATTTTGGCTTGTTAGTCATACCAAGCGGAGCGACTCTTCCTCTCAAGTTAATGTTTGACTACTTGAGAGTAGTCAAATTAAATCCACTATCAATATAGTGAACCTTGTTGTATACGGTGAAAATCAACATGATATGTGGCATGGTTTAGATATGGACATCGAAGTGGGCGGCATAATTCTGCACCGAATGCAAGTTGCACCAGGGTGAGTCCGAGTATCAAAGCAAGACTGGATAGTGACTGAAACAGGTGACACCGGGTGAAGAATCGGTGGAGCTTAGCGCGTACCCATTCCGGATATGGCGCCAGCCGTTACTCCTTGCTTATTAAGTGACCACTAATCTCATTTAATTGCATTTAATCATGGAATGATTCTCGGATATCAATACCTTGTAATGATAGCTATAGAATGAGCTCAACCTTCATGTTAGAAGGACATCTCATTCTTATCTTACACTTGTACACTTTGTTCATTACACTCTTGATTGTAAAAGTTCTCACTGTAGGCTCGGATCCGAAGCATTTAAGCTAAGGCTCGGACCAATCTTGCTGAAGGAATTCACCTTGGCTACGACGTTGCAAGCTCTTTTTCTTACTTACTGCTTTCATTTTCTTATTTACTGCTAATATCTTATCATTTTATATTACAAAGCAAATCATGTATTCTTAAAACCACTTAAAAATTTAACTGTACCTTTTTGGGGGGTAAACAGTTTGGCGCCCACCGTGGGGCTAAGGATAATAGTGTTGATTTGTTCAAACTCAATTTTCACTTGCTTCTTTCGAAATTTTGTGATTACAAGTTAATACTAAATGGCTAGTGACATTCAAGTTGAGCTTAGTAACCACGATGACAACATCATCAATAACAACAATGGTGTTCCGCCCGTTGATCCAAAGAATGGCGTTCCGCCCGTTGACCAAATAATTGGAGAGCATCAGAATAACCTCGTGATTTCACCCTAGGGGTCTAGAAGATCACGTGAGAAAACATCGGATGATAATGAGAATGGTGAAATAAATTTGGCTCGAATCTTTAACATGTTGAAGGAGCAACATGAGGCTATAACTCAGTTGCAAAAGAAAAGCAACGGAGCAAGTGCGAGGACTAATGAAAATGGCAATGGATTGGGGACTAATGAGTCATCGGAGGTCTTGAAAATGCTCCAAGCCTTGACTAAGCGAATGGATAGTAATGTAAAAAGGTTGAAACCTATAATTCACGGGTAGACTAGATTCGGGAGCGCCTCCGATCCTGAAGGGACCAGACTCGAAGAGATACATCTAGTTGCCATTCCCACCAAGTGCAACATCGAAGAAGTTTAAAATTCATGACCTCCCAAAGTACGATGGAACAACGGATCCACATGAGCATGTGACGTAATACACTTGTGCGGTGAAAGGCAATGACATGCATCCGGATGAGATCGAGTCGGTGTTGCTGAAGAAATTTGGCGAAACATTGTCCAAGGGAGCAATGACATGGTATTCTATGCTGCCTGAACATTATATTAACTCGTTTGAAATGCTTGCAAATGGATTTATAAAGGCACATGCCGGATCACGGAAGGTTCAAGCAAGAAAAGCGGATATATTCAAAATTGCTCAGAAGAATACGAAGTTGCTGTGGGAGTTCGTGACAAGGTTCCAAAAGGAACGGATGTTTCTTCCCCGGGTACTGGATGAATGGGCAGCGGAAGCCTTCACCAAGGGATTGAATCCTAAGAGTTCCAGTGCCTCTTTAAAATTAAAGAAGAACTTGTTGGGGTTCCCAGCGGTAACATGGGTGGACATGCACAATAGATATGAGTCTAAAATCTGAGTGAAGGATGATCAACTCGAACTTTCTCCGAGGTCAACATGACGGAATAAGAATTTTGATAAAGTAACGAGAGTAGCTGAGTCGGAATTGAAGTTTTCAAAATATAGGTATCAGCCCTATGGGCAACCTAAAAATCGAACTTCAGATCGGATAGGGTTCGTAACAATCACATCTTTTCGTCAGATAGAGGAGATATGTGTAATGATCGAGGGTCTACTAGCAGAGGTTTGCAATTTAAGAATGATACCAGTGGATCTTTTTCTAATAAAGTCGAGAACCTAAGACTATCCGAATATAACTTCAACATTGATATAGTCGGACTTATTTCGGCTATTGGGCATATTAAGGAGACAAGATGGCCGAGGTCATTCCAGACAGATCCGGCTCAGAGAGATCTAAATTTGATTTGTGATTAGCATAGTACTCATGATCATTGAACGGAAGATTGTTGTCAATTGAGGGATGAAGTAGTCAGGTTATTGAAAAATGGCCATCTATGCGAATTTTTAAGTGATCGAGCAAAAGATAACTACAGAAATAGGGAAGCAAATAAACAGGTGGATCCGGTTGAACCCCAACATATCATTAACATGATTATCGGTGAGGTAGATGTTTCAAAGGGATCCATCATGAGTGCAAAGAAGACAAAAGTTTCAATAACTAGAAAAAGAGATCCAGAGATTACATACCGGAGGAAACAATATCTTTCAATGATGAAGATACGGAGGGCATCATTCAACCTCACAATAATGCGTTGGTAATATCTGTCTTTATCAATAAATTTCAGATTAAGCATATTTTAATTGATCCAGGTAGCTCGATCAACATTATCCAATGGAACGTAGTAGAGCAGTTAGGGTTGTTGGACCAAATTGTACCGACAACTCAAGTTCTCAACAGATTCAATATGGCAAGCGAGACTATGAAGGGGGAAATCACTCTTCCAGTCAATGCAGCTGGGACAATTCGGCAAATGAAATTTTATGTCATTGAAGGCGAAATGAGGTATAACACACTATTCTGCAGGCCTGGATACATGACATGAAGGCCCTGGATACTTATGACAGTTCGAAGAGAGCAACCAACAGCAAGAGAGAAGTTCGCGGTAGAGAAGTCAGTGCAACCACCAAAGGAAGTGAAGGACGCGAGTAAAGGCAAATAGGTTAAATAGCAATCACAGGGTTCGGGCCCGTCAAGTTCGGAAAAAAAAGAGGGAAAGAAGATAGATTACGAGGAAGAGGAGGATTACCATCGCGTCCTGAGGTCATTTGTGATGCCGGATGATTCAGATGCTATGAAGTCGACTATAGAAAAACTAGAGTAAGTCATCATGTTTGTGCATCTAGCGGATAAAAAGGTATACCTGGGCACCGGGTTATCTCGAAGCTCATGCTTAAATTAATTAAATTTCTTAAAGCTAATGTCGATTATTTTGCCTAGTCCCACTTAGACATGACATGTATTCTACCGGAGATTATGACTCACAAGTTGAGTTTGGACACAAGTTTCCTTTCGGTGAAGCAAAAAAGGATATCAATGGCTGATTATAAGCACAAGTTTGTCAAGAAAAAGGTAACAAAGTTACTAAATATAGGTACCATCCGGGAAGTAGAGTATCCGGACTGGTTGGCAAACGTAGTTGTCGTACCTAAAAAGGCAATAAATTAAAAAAGTGCATAGATTTTAAAGATTTAAATAAATGATGCCCAAAATACTTTTTTCCTTTGCCGCACATCGATCGAATGACTAATGCTATGGCGGGACATGAAATGCTGAGTTTTCTTAATGCTTACTCCGGGTACAACCAAATTAGGATGAACCCAGAGGATTAAGAGAAAACCTCTTTTATAACTAGGTACATGACTTATTGCTATAATGTAATGTCATTCGGTTTAAAAATGCCGGAGCAAAATATCAACGCCTAGTTAATCGCATGTTCGATGACCAATTAAGTAACATAATGGAGGTTTATATTAATGACATGTTAGTTAAGTCCCTGGAAGCAGAGGACCATTTAAAGCATTTGCATGAGATATCTGACATCCTCTGAAAATACAATATGAAGCTGAATCTAGAAAAATGTGCTTTTGGAGTTAGCTCGGGCAAATTCTTGGGTTTCTTGGTTTCAAACCGAGGAATAGAGATCAATCCGGATAAGATTAAAGCTATCAAAAATTTTTTTGAGGTACTTAAAGATGTGAAGGCAGTACAAAGACTCACAAGAAGGCTGGCCGCCCTGAGTAGATTCATCTCTCGGTCTTCGGAGAACAGTCACATGTTTTTCTCTTTGTTAAAAAGAAGAACGACTTCGAATGGACACCGGAGTGCCAACAAGCTTTGAGGGATTTGAAGAAATACTTGTCTAGTCCACCACTATTGCACAAACCGAAGGCTTATAAGCAGTTGTTCCTGTATCTGGCAGTATCTGAAGTAGCCGTAAGTGCAATTTTGGTTCGAAAAGAGAAAGGTACACATTTTCCTATTTATTATGTGAGTAGCATATTAGCTAGTGCAGAGGCTAGATATCCTCATTTAGAAAAGTTGACATTACCATTAATAACGGCTGCTAGAAAATTGAGATCATGCTTTTAATGTCATCCTATATGTGTAGTTACAACTTACCCACTAAAAAAAGTAATGCATAAATTGAAACTGTCCGGCAGGTTAGACAAATGGGCAGTAGAAATTAGTGGATATGACATAGAATATAAGCGAAGAACAACTATAAATTTTCAGGTTTTGCAGACTTCTTAGCAGTTTTTACATCCGGAATAATTCTCGAGGTAGAAAAAGAACTTATAATAACCTCGGGAACAACGTCGGGGGTCTGGGCCTTATACACGGACGGAGCTTCGAACGTGAAAGAGTTCGAACTCAAGGTAGTGCTTAAGACACCTGCAGGAGATGTTATAAGGTATTCAATAAGAACTGTAAAATTGACTAATAATGAGGCCGAGTATAAGGCTATGATTGCAGGTGTAGAATTAACACGGAGTTTGGGAGCAGAAGTTATCGAAGCAAAATGTGACTTACTTCTGGTTGTTAGTCAAGTGAATGGTGTGTTCGAAGTGAAAGAAGACAGGATGCAAAAATACTTAGAGAAAATTCAAGTAATACTGCATCGGATCAAAGAATGGACCATGTAACATGTTTATCGAGAACAAAATAATGAGGCGGATGCCTTGGCGAATTTGGAGTCATCCGTGAAAGCTGAGGAGTTTAATTCTGGAATAGTGGTACAACATGCTAAACTTCGTGATTGATGGTGGCCATGCCGAAGTGAATATGACAAGCATGACTTGGGATTGGCGCAATAAATACATCGACTACCTTCGTGATGGAAAATTGCCTACGGATCCGAAGGAGTCAATGACACTTCATACTAAGGCAATTAAGTTTTGCTTGGTAGATGGCCAGTTGTACCAAAGGTACTTTTATGGTCCTTTAGCGAGATGCTTAAGACTCGGGGAAACTAGTTATGTGATGCGCGAGGTTAACGAGGGGACTTGTGGAAATCATTCGGAGGCAGAATTATTGGTTCGAAAATTGATTAGGGTCGGGTACTATTGGTCTCAGATGGATGAAGACACAATAAACTTCGTCCAAAAAATGTGATGAATGCCAAAGGCACGCACCGATGATTCACCAACCGACAAAGTTAATGCATCCATTTTTATCACTATGGCCATTCATGAAATGGGGAATGGATATCGTGGGGCCACTTTCATAGGCACCCAGAAAGGTACGCTTCATTTTTATTTATAACTGATTATTTTTCTAAATGAATTGAAGCAAAAGTCTTCAAAAAGGTTAGAGAAAATGAAGTCATTGATGTCATTTGGAATCATATCATTTGCCGATTCGGCATACCGACGAGAGATTACTTGCGACAACGGCCGTCAATTTGTTGGGAAGAAAGTAAATGACTTTCTTGAAGGATTAAAAATCAAGAAGATAATGTCGACTCCATATCACCTGAGTGCAAATGGGTAAGCGGAGTCAACAAACAAAATAATCATTTAGAACCTGAGGAAAAGATTGAAAGAGTTGAAAGGCAAGTGGAGACAACTTTTACCGGAGGTGTTGTGGGCATACAGAACAACGCTAAAGTCAAGCACCGGGGAGACACCATTCTCTTTGGTTTACGGTGCAGAAGCATTAATTTCGGTAGAAGTAGGTGAACCAAGCTTGAGGTTTAGCCTTGCAACCTAAGAATCTAACAATGAAGCTATGGCCGTCAAGCTTTACTTAATAGATGAGCACCGTGAGTTAGCATTATTGCAGTTGGTGGCTCAAAAGCATAGGATGGGAAGATACTACAACCGGAGGACTAATCTTAGGCAATTTCAAGTAGGGGACTTGGTTCTACGGAAAGTAACCTTTAACACCAAAAATCCCAATGAAGGGAAATTAGGCTCAAACTGGGAAGGCCCCTACAAAGTGTCAGGATTAACCGATAAAGGCTCGTACCAGTTGGAAGCTGAAGATTGTCAAAAATTGCCAAACAACTGAAACATTTCCCACTTGAAGCGATATTACTGCTAAGGTATGTGTTTGGTTAATTTTTTGAACTTTCTTTGGTTTGATATTACTGACTTTTGTAGGAACAAAGTCGGAGTCATCATGCAAAAATCGGAGAGTTAGAATTAGGTCTGAAAACATGTGTTGCACTCTTTTTTCTTTTGCACTGTTTTTATCCCGAAAAGGGTTTTTCCTACAAGGATTTTAATGAGGCAACAATGTAAAGCATGCTACTAAGTAGTTGAAGACCGGACAAGGACACTGGGGACTGCCCGGTGGTAAAGAGTAAATAGTGTTTGAATTCTCATGCTTCGAACACAAACATACCCTAGGTAAAGAAGTTCAGAGTGAAGAAATTCGAAGTTTTTTTAAGTATTTAGGATTGTGAACATTTGTAAGGGTTAAAAGACCGGATGAATCTTACCCAAGTAGCGTTAATGTTAGAACGAATCATGTAAATGCAAAAAGATCGAATGAAGCTTTCCCAGTGTTTGTCTGAAACAAAATTTGAATGAAAATACACTTTATCCGAAATTTGCCTCGAAAGTTTATCTACATAAGATTTTCTCCGGACAATTGATAAAGTTATTCGGCTTACGAGCTAACAAATTTGTTTAGGCCCTAACTGGAGACTAACATCGTAAAAGCATCCAGAATAAATTAAGTAATGTTCCAAAAGCATGCTACTAAGGCACCGGATCAAATGAATCTAGCCTATTCTAAAAGACGCTTGAATTGTCTAAAAACGTTGGAAATAAATAAAGTACCAACATTCATGCCCGAAATAAATAAGAGAAGTCTTATTCATAAGTATAAAAATAAGGTCCTTATACTTAGTCATTGAATGACCTAAAACCGAAAGGAATTGCCCGGTATGAATCAACCTAAAGTAAAGGTTTGTATTCAAAAATTGATTCAGTTATTTTTAAGACCAGGAGAACTTCCATCCGGGTCGACACAAACTAAGTGATTGTTTGTTTAAATAGAACTCCGAAGTTGGAGGTGATTTGCCCGAATTGGGTTAAAGCTTTATTTGACTAAGTTATTGACAACAAGAAAGCAATAACGGGTGCTAAAAGATAGAAAAACTTATGGTTAATACAAAAAGGATATTAATTCATAAACAAGGCCGAAAAATGACCAGAGCAAAACATGCAAAAGAAAAAAAAGATACAAAGGCATGTAAGCATGAAGTTCAGTCGGACTCAAATTCAGAGTCCTCAGGGTCATCTTCGAAGCTGTCTCCATTCAGCTTTCGGCATGCTCTAAGTTCGAGGTATCTTGCCTCAGCAATCTTGACATCTATCTCTAAGTTCACATCTTAATCCTGCTCTAAGGTATATCTCCAGACATTCCAAGTTATGTGCTCGGTCCTTAGCACTATTCGGGCCACCTCGGCCTCCACATCGGCCAAAGCTTGGTCACGTTCGGCCAAGGCTTGAGCGAGTTGGGCCAAAGTTTCAGCATTTCTTCGGGTAGAGGCCTTGAGTTCATTTCTCAGCCCTCCGATGGTGTGGGCTTGTAGGTTGGCCTGATCCTGAGCCACCTTCAATGTAGCCTGTTCGGCAGCTCTTTCCGCATCAATTTCGACAAACTCGGTGTCGAGGCGCTCGATCTCGATACTATGGAAATCTTCATTTTGCACAAGGTAGTGCCAGACTTTCTTTTGATCCTCGAGCTATTGGGTTAAGGCCTGGACATTGTTATAAAGTTCATCGTTTTCCCTGTCCAAAACCTTATTTTCTTCGTTGGTAATCTCGAGATCATTCACAGCCTAGAGGTAATCACCTTTGATCAGGTACAGTTCGGCCCTAATAACAGGTAGATCACCGGCTTGCAGCAGTTGAGTTTCTTTCTGCCGGAGGAGTTCCTTGAGATGTCGGATCTCCCTATCCTGGGCATCCAGTTGGCCCTTTAAGTCTTTATTTTCCTTGAAGCAACGAAGGAAACATTCTCTAGTTAGAATAGATGTTTGCGAAAGAAAGTTATTTCAGAGTCAAAACATAACCAAAGAGAAAAGAAAACATTAAATTTAAGTAAGAGAAGTCAGAAGGCTTACCCGATTGAATGCGTGCATCCCTTCGTTAATGAGGCATTTCCATGATACCTCCTTCATTTTATCCTTATCAGACTCGGATATCAAGGGCCTTAGATAGCTTGCAACTCTGACAAGATGAGACAAAAAATTAGTGTCTTCAAGAAAGGAGAGGGTGACAGTCCTCATCCTATTCGAATCAACGCTCGGAGCCGGGAACACATCCACAAGTTTAGATTGTGAGGTAGTATGGTTCCTTGGTGGGCAGCTCGATTTGTTGAGTCTGTGGGGAATGGTTATATGAGCAAACCCGGAGGTGTTCACCGATGACACCGAATTTGCAGAAGTTCCAGCTTCATCGAAGAAGCGATCAAAGTCTTCTTGCCCAAAGTTTTGGGTCGGTTCTGATGATAGAGGAGGAGTTGAAGTGGAAGTTCTTGGTTTCTTTGCAGACGACTCCTCATCCATGGATTCATCGTCATCTTTGATAATGACGGGAACTGGTTCAGTAGCCGATAACGTGATGGCAGAAGTAGTTATGGTACCGATTGGTGGCAGAATTAGCTCGGTTGCTTCATTAGCAACATTTTCTTCTCTGACTTCGGCATGAGTGTTCTCCGCCGAAGTGGTGGTGCTGGTGGATTTTCTCACCCAAACATCTTCTGGAGAAATGCCGGTGTCTTGAGCTTTGGAAGGGACACCTGGTTCCGAAGCTCTTTTCCTCTTTGGGATGATCGAAGGTGACTTCAGAGGCTTTGAGAATTTGGATTTTGAGGTTTTCTTTTTCTTCGGTACCTCGGCGATACAGCGAGCTAATGTGGCGGGATCGAGTACCGGATTAGGGAGCGTTGAAGTCGAGGAAACTGTCCTCGGGAGTACAGAACCCTTGGACAGACTTGAACAAAAAAAGAAAAAAGATGATGGAAACTCGTGCATGACAAAAAAAAGAAAAATGAAGAAGAAAGAAAAGCTTTGAAAGGTATGAACCATGGTTTTGTGCTTTCCAACGGTCTTAGAAAATTGCCTTCCATGTCCGCTCTTTATGAGGATGCAAGCTAATGATATTTTTTACCCATTCATGGAGCTTCTCAACATGGGTCGGAGTCACCGGGTGGCTGAAAAAAGTAGCAAAAAAGAATTTTAGGAAAACTAAGCTCGGTAAAAGCAATACGAAGGAAACGAAGAAAAGAGCTTTCACTTACGGTTTAAATTCCATCATTTCGAAAAAGGCAAGAACGTCTCCGGAACAATCTTGATAGTACGGACTGCTACGAAATGCTCCATCCAACCTCGATCTCGGACTTCGTCAAAGCTGAAGAAAATATGGAACTTCATTCATTTTGAGGTCTGGATGACCCCGCCACGAAATAACTTCGGGACGTACAAACAGATCAAATGAAATCTTCATTGACCTCTTTCGTTAGGAACCAGAGGCAAGTGACTTCCCTCCAGACGGACGGACCAATTTGACCATGGCACAAAGTAGGTTTTGCACATTTTGAGTATCACATCATCAATCGGAGGGTCAAGTTTGAAAGTTAATGGGTAGGTGTAAACGTAGGAGTACCCGGGTTTGTAGTTGGTGACATCATCGTCAGGTCCGGGGACGATAATACCAGAGAGATTCTCCCAACCGCGCTCAATCTAAACTTTGCCAAGCTCATCGGGAGTGATGGAAGTTGGGTAATTTTTTGCCTCTTCACGTCGGTCACTTTTTGAGGTGACGTCGCGGATGACAAAATCAGAGTCGAATTTGAAAGTCGAGGGGAGCATATCGTATGCTCTAAGTCCGACGCAACCTGAGTCTCAGAGGTCTCACCAACACTGGTGGCTTCTTCAGGAGCCGGCGGTGGTGAAGTTACCGGAGAAGACTGCCTTAAAGTAGATCGGATGTTTTTGGCCATTGTGTTGAAGGTATGAATGTTTGAAGATTTTAAGATTTAAAGTTGAAGGTTTGAAGTTTGGTGATTTAAAGACTTTGAAGATTTAAAGGTTGAAGTTGGGAAAAGGAAGAACAAATGTGTAGGTTTGAGGAGGAAATTTGCAGAAGTGGAAAATGAAAGGAAATGGGAGCATTTATAAGAGAGGTTGTCATCATTGCGAAATGCTCCGGTTCACGAACCGAAATGATAGTTCAATTAGAGAGTGACACTTGTCCGAAGTCGAAGAGTGATAAGACGTGAGTTAGATTTTTTAGTATTAGAAGCGTTTCGTTTTCCCACTTATTTCGGAGTAATTTGAAAAAAAAAGCTTGTAAGAGAAGATAACGAGGAAATCATTTTCACTTTTCATCACTTCGATAAACTTTGATCCGGGAAATGAGGAGACTATATGTATACGGTGGAAATCAACACGACACGTGGCATGGTTTAAATATGGACATCGAAGGGGCGGCAAAATTCTGCATCGAATGTAAGTTGCACCGGGGTGAGTCCGCATATCAAAGCAAGACTAGATAGTGACCGGACCAGGTGAAACCGAGTGAAGAACCGAAGGAGCTTAGCGCGTATCCGTTCCGAGTATGGCGCCAACCGTTACTCCTTGCTCATTAAGTAACCATTAATCTCATTTAATTGGGGAATGATTCTCAGGTATCAATACCTTGTAATGATAGCTATAAAAGTAGTTCAACCTTCATGTTGGAAGAACATTTTATTCTTATCTTACACTTGTACGGTTTGTTCACTACTCTCTTGATTGTAGAAGTTCTCACTGTTGGCTCGGAACTGAAGCAGTTAAACTAAGGCCCATACCAATCTTGCTGAAGGAATTCACCTTGGCTATAATTTTTCTTTTTTTCTTCTTCTAATCATGGAGTATTCCAAATTTACTAGTAAACTAAGTAATTCATAAATGAAAAAAATATTTTATACCATAATTTTCTTCATCTCAATGCTGGAACCCATTTAAGACGGTAAATAGTGTAACTTACCTAGTGGTACCAAGTTCCAACAATAGGTCAATTTTTGAACGACTAAATCTAAATGGGTTACTCTTGTAAGTTCACATGTGCACATAGGTATTCGTATTACTGATAAGACACACTGATTCCCATTCCCCCGAAAGTAACAAGGGAATTAAGAGGTCCGGGGTATAGTTGGATGAAAAATGAGAAGAACTTAAAATTTAGATCTGGAAGCTCTACAACGTAGATTTGAACTCTGATGGGAGCAATTTGCTCTCTTCTACGGTAGAACCTTGTAGGTGATATCAGTTGCTCTGTTCTCAAACTCTGATCATTCAAGCACAATTCGCGATTTACTGATAATAGTACTGAGAGACCGGAATTACTATCTTTAGAAATAATTAGGCATATCCGATAAACTGGATATAAAAAAAAATCTAAGAGCCTTTGAAAATAGTATAGTAGTAGTGGTAACTGGAGCCCACAACAATGGCTAGCTGTCTCCAGCCCATTTCCCTCCTAAACCAAACAAACACCATATAATGCCCCTTCCTCCCATTTACTCTTAAGCTTCACTCCATTTCTCCAATGGCAGCTCTACTAAATTTGTTTCTCTTATTTCTTGTTATTCAGTTTGGATCTATCTATGGTTCCATTAAAGAACAAACACTAGACCTCCAAAATCGGAACTTCTGCAACCCAAAGCTTCCACCGAGGACCTTATCTTCATCGAAGAAATTTGAAGGTTCATCAAACCTTGTTAACCTTCGTTACCATATGGGTCCAGTTCTTTCTTCCCCGATCAATATTTACCTCATTTGGTACGGGAAATGGGACCCATCACAACAACTCTTAATCAAAGACTTCCTTCTATCCATCTCCACCGTCAACCACCGTGCAGCTCCGTCACCTTCCGTCGCTGAGTGGTGGAGCACCGTTACATTATACACCGATCAAACCGGAGCTAACATATCCCAGTCAGTACTCATCGCCGGCGAGTACTCTGATTTTCGGTACTCGCAAGGGACCCACCTCACTCGCCTCTCAATACAAGACGTCATTGCTGAAGCCGTGAAATCAAAGCCGTTCACCGTCGACCATAAGAAAGGTATCTACCTTGTCTTAACTTCCGTCGACGTAACGATGCAGGATTTCTGTCGAGCAGTTTGCGGGTTTCATTACTTCACTTTCGCGTCCAAAGTCGGTTACACATTGCCGTACGCTTGGGTTGGGAATTCCGGCAAGCAATGCCCGGAAGTATGCGCGTATCCGTTCGCGGTGCCGGGTTACATGGGTGGAGGTGGGCCCGGAGCGTTAAAATCACCAAGCGGCGACGTCGGAGTTGATGGAATGATAAGCGTGATAGGTCATGAACTCGCTGAGCTATCATCAAATCCGTTAGTTAACGCTTGGTACGCCGGCGAGGATCCCGTTGCTCCGACGGAGATCGGTGATTTATGTGAGGGTTTGTATGGGACAGGTGGCGGTGGAGGATACATTGGGCAAGTGATGAAGGATAGAGATGGCCGGACTTATAATTTGAATGGCCGGAGGGGAAGAAAGTTTTTAGTCCAGTGGATATGGAGCCCAATTCTCAAAGCCTGTGCTGGGCCCAATGCTATGGACTAGCCGACTAGTGGGCGGTGGTGGGCCAGAATTTGTAGATTATTTAATCTTTAAACTCCATGAAGTTTGAAAATAAAGCAAAAATGGAGAACAAAAGGAAGATGAATCGAGCACAGAAATCGAGAAAAAAATGCTCAAATCTCAATATGTACAATTTTCTGTCTGTGCTGAAGCTATCTGAAGAAAGTGGAAGAGGATCCATGGGTGAGCAATTGCCGACTGGTGGTCGGCATAATTTTTTTTATTTTTTATTTTTCGTTTTGTTCCTGGTAATGCAGTAAGAAAGTATTTATTAAACTGCTTGTTGATTCCTAAATCCTAATACACATATTTTCTCTCGCTGCTGTAATAACTTAATGTTACGTTTTTTGAAAGTCAATTTAATTCATTTTAAAATTGGATTAGTCCATCTTAATATTTTATATTTCAAATTTAAATATATAAAAATCATATAATAAGTATTACTAATTGTAATTTTTCCAATATTAATTTAATATAAAAATATATTTTAAATATTAATTAAAATTTATATAATTTGATCATTAATATGGGATAGAGAAAGCATGTTAGAGACAGATTTTATATAGCGATACTGGAGTAGTATGTACTATGTAGTATGTTTTTTAAAAAGAGATTCAAAATGATATCTGTGCAATTTGAGTTTGGGCCCGTGCGGGACATTTGACACATGTCAATAATTGTAAGGAATAAAGGATATTAGCCAGCTGGGATGCAATCTATCTAAAAAGTAATCGAATAAAATTATGCTGTTTTATAACACATGCTCATCGACCCTGAGATAAACAAATGAAGATTTTATTTTGTGAGATTAACAAAATATGGGCAATTCGCAATGCCCTTATTTCGGGGTGGTTAGGATGGAAGAAAAAGACGTCGCAACATTAGCGTAACATGATATGTTAGGATTAGAGATGGCAGTGTATCATGTACTCGATCCGAATCCGGTGGATTAGATCCGTTTTATAGGATATGAATTTTCAAATTTTGGACCCGACGGATCCGGATCGAATATGGATCTGGATCTTGTATTTGAGATCTGTATCCGGTCCAGATCCGACCCGTGGATCAATTTTTTATTAAATATATTCATAACCTAGAATGTAATTTTATAAGTATTTTCTTAAAATTGTTAAGCACATCCTTGCAAGTTTAATTCTCAAAACAAATTTAATTTATCTCCGCGTTAACTCAAAAACTAAAAAATAAAGAGGTAACTTCGATAATAAAATCAATGTTATATTAGTGAATGACTAACATCTCCATAGACAAGTAGTTAAAATTATATTCACTTCATTTGTGAAGATTTCAAGCACATGCAAGTTCTGTATTGTGAAAATACTAGTCATCATTTTTTACAACTATTGTCATTATCCAACATTTTCAATTAATAGGTCATAATCAAAACGAGACAACGAACAAAATATCTTATATGGACATTTCAAAATTGAAACACAATAAACTGTTAGCTAAGTAAAAATCGTTTGTTAGTTCAAAAAAAAATCTTAGCAAGGTTACATTCTTAGCAAAGTAAATTTTTTTACATGTGGATCCAGATCCGATCCGTGGACCCGGTGGATCCGAATTTGGATATGATTTTTATGGACCCGGTAGATCCAGATCTGGATTCAGGTATGAAAAATGGATCTGAATCTAGTAGGATCCGGTCCAGATCCGATCCGTTGCCATCTCTAGTTAGGATGGAACAAGCATCCTTTTGGTGATTAAAGTTGCCCCCACCCTTCAAGACTAAAAACAAAAATAGTAGCATGGGGTAGTTCAGTAGGACGGTAGGAGGGATAGGATGATATTGGATTACTACTTCCATGAAATTGGAATGAACTCATTTGATATCTCATCTAATCTCATCTATATGAGATAAAATGTGGGATAAGTTATTCCACATAAAGTGTGGAATAAGTTATCACATTTTATCCTACCCAATCCCATCTACATGAGATAACTTATTCCTCCTACCAAATGACCCCATATTTTAAAAAATAAACTAATCGAGGGTGGCCTTTGTACTCACTAGATTTTGGCGTAACCTTTGTTTTATTTATGCTAGAGCAGAGCTACAATACTAGATATGTGTTCGAACGAATCCAATAGCCTTTGCTTAAAGATCCACATTGATGATAGTGACAATATCAATGCTAGTGATGATATCGATTGTGACCTTTTTAATATGAAGTTGGCTGGGTGGTTGATAGCTCGGTCTTGAAAATCGGATATGATGCCAGAAATAGATCGATTTTGTATCACTCACATACATATTTAGCAAATTTGTATTTGTATTAGGAATTCTTTCAAATATGTATAATATTTAGTTGTGATCAAAGTTTCAAAAATGAGCTACAGATTCGGACACTTTTAGACCCATAAACTTCAAATTCAGACTTCGCTTCTAGCGAGTAAATGTTGACGACATCAGAGGCAGAGTCAAGAAATGAAGTTTATGAATTCTAATGCTAATCTTTTTAAATTATTGAGTTTTAAATTAACAATATGTTCATATTCGATGAATTTTTGACACAAATACAATAATTGAACCAAAGCTATTAAGTTCAACCGAACCCATTACCGACACTCTAGCTCTGCCCCCTAACCGGCACAATTGCTATCAATCAGAAATGTTGGCAACTTGAATCAATAGCATGCCGACAATTTGATGGAGAAATCAGAAATGGATATAACTTTAATGTTGTCGTTAAATTTCCAAAGCAGAGTCAAGAAGACATTTTGGGCTTATAAAGACCTTGGAATGACATGGATGGGCTGCTGTGGGAGCCTATGTCATCTAATTAAACCAGAGGCTAGAAATTCATACAAGTTTTTTGCAACTTGCAAGTCTAAAAAATGGAATGTGCAAGACCGCCTAGTGACTCATGGCCGCAGAATAACTCTTTGCATATATATATATCTTGTTTTGTTTGATTGCTCCATTTTCTTTGAAATAATATATAGTAGCGATCATGATAGTGTGTCATTTCATTCAAATTCTACGGAAAAGGGTCACATTTGCCTCTATACTCTAAAAATAAGTTATATTTTTCCTTCGTTATATTTTTTTGATATATTTTCTCTTGCCATCCAACTTTTTTGATATATTTGCCCTAGATTTCCGTAATTGCAATGTTGTGACGCCTATCCATTTTTCATTCTTTTGCAGAAATTTTCTCGATTATCCCTCTTTGGACAATTCCTTACTGAATAATTTTGTTACAATTTATGGACCTTTTAAACCACGATCTAAAAATTCTTTTATAGCAAACTGAAAATCTTACGAGAAAACGTTACAATCTAAAATTTTGTAAGTTATTCAAACATTAGATTGTTTTGTCTATAACATTGAGAAACATATGAGCATATATTAAATCCGAGTCTAATATTATCTAGAGGGGTAAATTTTCAAGAGTATATATGCATAATTTTAAAAATTGGGAAATCTAAATAATGACCTAAAATATGAACATTTGTATATACATCAGCTATTGTTTTCAAGGTGTTACCACCAACATTTGGGCACTAAATTGGGCCGGATGTAACATTGGACCAGCGCATGTACAAAGCTCGATAATCAATTGGGATTTTGACAGAGATGAACCAAGGCCCAAATGAATCAGCTGAAGGACTTTCGTTCGTAAGGTTACAATGTGAAACTTACACAAATGACTACAGTTTTTTTTAGGCATTGCTATACTTTTGATGATTATATTTTGTAGAGTGTATTTAAAAAAAAATCGTTGTATTCAAGTCAAATTTCGATGTATTCCAGTCAGATGTATTTAACTCAACTGTATTTATTTGTAGCTACTTTTACACTATATTCAAATTATTTTATTTAAAACTTGTATTCAAATTCACTTTATTTATTTGTATACAAAAAAATCTCCTTCAAAAGACAAGCAAAAAATACATAAAGAAACACTGAATTTTACATTAAAAATTTAACGAATACACTCGAATATTGAATAATAGAAATAAAATACACTCTCAAACACGGAAGTTTACACTAAAATTAACGAATACACTCAAAAAACTGAATACAAGAAATAAAATTCACCCCAAACACAGTATTTTACACTAAAAATTTACGAATACACTAAAAATTAAATATAAAAAATAAAATACACCTCAATCTGAGATACAAGAAATAAAATACACTCCAATTTAAATTAAAAAAATAAGCTCTGAAATCCGTTCATCCAGTCGCCGCCTGGAGCCCCGGCATCACAATGTCTCATCATGATCTTCACTTACACCATAATAGAGCAAACCGACAAATGCTAAGGCTTCAACCAACATCTTCACATACTAGTTTTCCTAAAAAAATTAAGTTGAATGTCCTTGGAGTCTTGGACCAGGTTTTTAGTTCAATACAATGAGATAATTTCCTTACATTTCGATGTTGTTGCATTTGGATATTGTGTGCTCAGATCTAGCGGTGACGATGGCTCAAATCTTTGGTGTCTCATATCTGGCGATGACGACGGCTCAGATCTCCGGCTCAAGTTAAGTAACTATTGTAATTTATTTAAACAATAGTTACTAAAGATAAATATGTCCTAGAATTAGCTATGAGATGTAGTTATTTCATATTATAATATTGAGGGTAGTTGCATACTTACCTAAGGATGTAATTAGGGGAGGAAATTTTAATGATCACGGGTTACTGAATTGTAATGTAAAATCACTAATTTTATTTTTGTACTAGTAAAGTAACTTATTTTATTATTCTATTATGTACAATTAAATTTAAACTTTTCGAAACTGTCCCACACATCTCGATTTCTCTTCACTATAGATATGCTTCAAATTGATTTTCAGTACTTTATTTTAAAACATCACGTAAGAGTTGCATTGCTATTAGAATGTCTGATTTGTTATATAAAAATAGTAAGAAGTTTTAATATAACACAAAGTGTAGATTAAGAGTACTATATGTACGTTGAGTACAGATTAATTTGAATCAACCCATTCTTTATAGTCTTTGAAACATAACAAATTCCCTCTTTTTTCAAATTTGGGTCCCTTCCCTAAACGACTTGAGTAAAGGGGCTGTTGAATTATGGCTATTGGCCGATTTATCTTGTCTTTTTAATTGATTGGCTTATGGATGGAAGGTTCGGACAAGAATTTCTAGGTCGAGCTTGACGATTAGCTTGCGCTTGTTTGGAGGATCATGATAAATGATTAAAGTGTGTCATTCACGATACTCAAGATATTCAACCAGGGTTGCCCCTGTATAAGGACCAAGGTATGAAGTAGGGGAATCTATCGTTTTGACTATCACAATAGTATTTTTCATCACTTTCTTTTCCAGTAAAGTAGTTATTATCTAAGCTACAAAAGATGTTTTTGCCCAATAACGACATATACACATATTACATTTTGAACTTGTTGATTGAGGATCGTATTTGTGCCTACTGTTGTTTTACTAGTATGTATGTCCCCAATAATTAATTCTTGTTGACCACATTATGGATAAAAGGAACAAATGTAGTTGAACGGAATAGCAGGAGGTTACATGTTCCACTGTGCCGAGATGTGGTGTGCACGTTGTGATGTTCACCCTGGAGTATGTGTAGCGCCCTTGACATGCACTCCAAAACTCGGCAACGCTCGTAAAATCCCAACCACACACACACACACACATATATATATATATATATAGAGAGAGAGAAGTATTTGATGAAAGTCATATGTATGACTTAGAGGGAGATATTTTATATCTTTTGAGATCCAATGTCAATGAAGTTTTGAAAAATCCAAACATCTCAGAGATAGATAGAGAGGTAGGATTTTTTTAAACAAACCGCAATAACTGTCCTCGTTCTCATATTTCATTACCCTATTGAGTAAGGATCGATGCTTGCAAAAATGTCGAGCTGATAGGATCAGATACCAGTAGTGACAATAACAAAAGGGGGCTGGACAATAGTTGTGCGAGTGGAACGACACTACTGGACCTAGTCAATTCGAACTGTTTTGCGGTTCTAGAGGACACCTGAACAAGAAGAGGTAAAGACATCATATTTAGACACTGCGAGGTTTTTTCCTACATGAGCTATCACCATCTATATATTAAAACACACATGGTTTGAGACAAGAAAATGAAACAACTTATAGTTGATCTAATTAGCTTCGAGATATCTTTTAATATATAGAGGATGAAAATGTAGTTAGAAAAGGGAACAACTAATAGATAGGGGTAAAATTTTAGTGTATTTTCACTATTAACTCAATAAATGATTTTCCCAGATTGAAAATAGGGAGTACAATGTTTATTTCACAAGGAAAGAACAAACAGAACTCTTGTTCAAATCCCACAACATCAAAGAAAATAGTTTCAGAGTTGGAATTTGCAGTTGACACGACCGTAAGCTCCAAATATATATATCTAAGTTTGAAGAAAATGTCGCTCAATCTTCGTAAAAAACATACAAGTAACTGCCTATTATTAGCACCTAAATCTCTTATTCAATTTTATGTCGAAATGAATTTGAATGAAGCGGAATACATGTAGTCATATAGACTTGATTTTCAAAATGAAGTTTTGGTGATTGATTGAATGATTTGATTTTTCAGAGTGCATCACGCGAATGTTGCATCTAAATCAACCGGTGAATGCTGGTGGCACCGCCAAAACATTCTATTGCTGCTGATTCACGTGAAGGATCTCCGTAAGCATGGCGTTGCTATCTATTTCCTCATTGATAATAATCGTAAGCCAGTACACGATGTTCCTGCTGTTTATTTCGTCCAACCGACTCAATTTAACGTCAAGCGCATCATTTCTGATGCCTCCGGTTCTCTTTATGATTCCTTGTTGGAAATTTGCCTTTAGCGTGAGGTGCGTCCACCCATATTTAATGAATTAAACACTAGTGTTCCGCATGTTGGAGGCTTTGTCTCTTCACACATGCATAATCTACTAAGTGAGTAGATGACCGTAGGGCCAAGAATCGTCAAATTTCGTTGAGAAATGAAATAAATATTGGTCCACGAAGTAAGGTGTTTGAGGCATGGAAATATGGTGTGGAACAAATCTACCACATCGGTGAGAAAAGGAAGAATTTCTCTCTTTATAAGTCTCTAAAGTGGTTAAGGGTTTGGGACCCCAAGGGGTATCCCATGTGTTTAAAGGATGGCGGACCTAGATGTGTTTGGGTTTAATGCTAAGCTCACACGCGCGCCGCCCGTCCGGTCCGGACTGTGGGTTGTGGGGACTTTCTGATATTATCTTTTGGACCCCAAATTGCTTAATGTTTACAGTTTGGTCCCTAGAGTTTCTGGAAAGTTGATTTTGGGAATGACGGAAGGCAGAAACTTTCTGCCTACCGTTGGACTATTTTTTGGAGCATTAATCAGCCATTACTTGGCTGATTAACTCCTCCATAATCAGTCCTCCCTAATGGCCATTAACAGTCATATTTTAGGCAGTTGAATAGCCTCCCTCATGCTATATATTGGAGTTGTTTTGCTCAATGGTGTTATACGAAAAACACACAATATATGCACATACCGTAACAAAAAATAGTGCACAAAACAGTGACGAAAAACAGTGAGGAAAGGCACACATATACACAAGATATACACAACAGAGACACACTATATACACAGATACAAAATAGAAGAGAAAGTCAGTCCAAAAACGTTGGACGAAAACAGAAACTCTTCCTTCCTTTTCCATTTCTTCAGCAAGTCGATTCGTATTTGTTTTCTTCGTCAGACTCAACCTATTTGCTTTGTAGCGTTGAGATTAAATTGTTGTTTTATCTTGGGAGACTATTGCCCGCTAACGTGAAAACATATATACGGGGCAATCTTGTCTTAAGGACAGAGTGCAATCACTTGACTCAGCACACAATTGTAACCATCCAGATTTAGTGTTTCTTGATTTCAGGTTATCAAGATTTAAGACACAACAAGCTTGCGGCAGTTCTGAAGATTGACCATTTATTTATCCTTTCGAACACTTGTAATATTTATTTACTTCCCGTACTACTTTACAATAGTACCCAACAAATTTAAGACAAGATTGTGTTAGTATTAGTGTTCGAAAGATGTCGGTCAAAAGTTGTGTGACCAAATCTGGATATGGTTGTGGTTTTCTGCTTGAAGAGAGTGATGATGATGCTGTTGAAGGTCAACGTGTTCGTGGTGTCACCACTCCCAAGAATGGTGGGAACAAGCACTCACGAGAAGCCGAGGATGTCAACTGGGACAAGAGGAGAAGGCTGAAGATGTGGTTCTATCTAGCAGCAGAAGACCTATATCTGTCCCAAACAAAGGATCCAAATTATGGTAATGAGGAAATGGACACTCATTCCGATGAAGTGACTGAAGTGGGACAGAATCCGAAATTGGGATAAGTTATTTTTCTTCCTTGTCAAGAATAAAGATTAAATGATGTCTGATTAAAAATGGCTTAAAGTAAGGAGGAATATGAAAATGTTTTCACAAAATAATTTATATTCCTTACGCTTAAATCAGAAGTTTAATCTCATCTTCATTCCCGTTTAAAGATTGGACTTTGTAAACGACTTAAAAAGATCCGTTCTTTTAAGTGTAATTATTAAAAGTGTGTAAAGTATGTTCGCACATACGAGGAAAAAAGATCCACTGACTATGCGAAAACTGTTACCACTCTTAAGTAAGCGCCAACAATTGTCTGGGCATCAATCATAAGGGAAGAAGACTAAAAGCTAAAGACGTTGAGCCTGTCACACTATTTGGCAGAAGATCCTTCATAGGATGATATTGGACACTCAGTCATACAAAGCCTCCGGGCAACTGGAGTGGGCCAAAATTCCTTTGATATGATGATATTGGACACTCAGTCATACAAAGCCTACGGGCGACTGGAGTGGGGCCAAAATTCATTTCATAGGAAAAGTAATGGACACCTAGTAAGGTGGGCCAAAGTTTCCAGGTCTTAAATGATCTGAAGGCCAAAAGAAAGGCAGAAAAGAAATTGGACACTCAGTCTGCCAAAGCAACTGGAGTGGGCCAGAGTGTACATATCACATATGATCCGATTACGCCCTAACCATGGGTAAGAGGTTGTTCATGTGAAGCAACGCCACCTCTAAAGTAAAAGGGGTTGGAGAGGTTGTCCTCAATAAGACTTCAGGGAATGGGATCACTCTAAAATAAGGTGATACATGTCCCAAACTTGGTTTAAGGGACGCTGTTGGTCAAGATGGTTTGAGACTAGTCCAATAGGTCTGTAATAACTAAGAATGGTGCAGTATGTCTGTAGCCAAATGAATGATATATTTGTAATCCGTGCATCTATGCCATCATAAATTAAGACATGTTAAATAGAAAGTCATTCAAAAGCTAGCGAAGTTGAGATTGTTGCCTTCTTTTGACATAAACCCTCAAAATGAATATGAGGTAGGCGAAGAGGAAAAATCACCTTTTTAAATTCCATCAAAGGAGTAGCGAAAGAAGCACCGCTCCTCTAGAAATTAGTCACACCTTTATGGGTGATTTAAAGTTTATATAAAATAGAGGGGGGAGACAAGTACTTTGTGACCTTCATTGATGATGGTACAACGTGTGGAATCCTTTGTTAGTTGAAAAGCAAAGATGAAGTTGTTGAAGCAGATAAGCGCTACAAAGCAAAAGTTCAAAATCAACTAAGCCTACGGATTGATGAATTCATAGTGATAAAGGGGGAGAATATGAAGCATCGTTCATTAAATGACTGCTCATTACTCACCTCAGTCCAATGGTGTTAGCCAAGCGCAAAGCCGTACGCCCAAAATATGTGGGGCAAGGCGATCCTTACCGCTAATGCGATTCTCAACAGAAATACGCATAAGGATAAGGATAACTCTCCGTGTGAAACATGGAAAAGATCTCACATACAAATGTTGTGATGTGGGGTGGCTTGATAAACGTTGGAGTACTGAAACAGGTCAAGTTGGACCTATGACTGTAAATTGCATATCCACTGGATCTGCAAATAACAGAAGTGCTTATCGCCTCTTGGTGTCAAAGAATGTTGAATTCTTTGAAGATAACTTTCCTTGAAAAGGAAAAAGAAGTAATTGCTCGAGGTTAGCAAGAACCCACGAGGGCTTGACTGTCCGAAACTAGACATTCCGTATATACAGGACTCGAAAGTTGGAGGCTATCCGAAACTTAATATTCCAGATCTGCAGAACTCAAGAATTCTAGATGTTGAACCGAGATGGAGCAAAAAAGGGGACAAAGACTTGTTCTAGTCCTTCTAGCTTGTATGGTTTAGAATGAACCATAGACAATTAATAAATAATTGTCATCTCCATAAGCGCTGCTTTGGAAAGAAGCTACAAAGAGAGAAATGTATCCCATAATATAGAACCGTACTTGCGTAATAGTTGATCTTCCTCCGGGAAAAGAACCTTTGGGTTGTGAAAATGGATACTCAAATGTGAGTACAAAGTAGATGGATCTACTGTCGAGTATAAGGCCTCGGCTACTTGTAATGTGATCCCCTGTGAGTAGCTTAACATCCAGGGCCATTGCAGTTTTGTGCGACATGGATGTTGAAACAACCTTCCTAACCGGAGAGTTGGAAGAAGAGGATCAGAGTTGGTTTGTTGGACTATTGGACTTCTTCCTGAACTTTTATTTTGGTCCCTGAAATGTTTACATTTTGGTCCTGAAAGTTTCAAATAAAACAGAAGCAATGAATCTGACTACAGAAACATTGACTCTGAAGTTAGAAAGCCAACAATTGAAAAACCAACAGTCTGAGAGTGGAAATTATATTGAAATAAAAGATATGGGTATCACAGATGACATCTTAGGAATTGGATTTCTAAGACATCTAACGGACTTGTCTAACTCCAAACTCAGTTGTGAGATAGTTGACAGTCTCGTTGAAGCCACCAATGGATATGGATCATAGAACTGATTGGAATCATGGTGCACCCATAGACAAGGAGCGATATGCGCAGGTCACATGTAGTTCAATGTATTGTACACACTACAACCGACCTGGTATCGGCCTACAAATAGATCAGTTGAACTAAGGTTCACTGATGATTTTAATAAATGATCAATAGAAGGCGTTAAGTCGGATATGACGATATCTGAATTATTCGCTTATCTACGAATTATGGTATTCTGGATGTCCAGCGGTTCTGGGAGAATAAAGTGATGCAAACTGGACATCAGATATGAAGAACACCAATGCCATAAGTAAATGTGTATGGTGGGTCTTGGAAAATCCTCTAAGCAAACTTGCATCGACCGATTCATGATTGGATCAGAGTTTATTGCTTTGTACAAAGCATGAAAGAAGTTGAGTAACTTCATGACTCATTAGAGGACGTCCCTTATTAGGAGAAACCCGTGCCTTCAGCAGTTATACATTGTGGTTAGCCGGTCGGCTTCAGGAATGACACAGATGACGGCGTCTGGACATATCTATCAGGATCTGTCGGAGACATAAGACCGTATGACAGTTGATCATCACGGGTGTCACTTCCTTGTTTACTAACTAAGGGACTACCTGGAGATCAAATGTTCTGCCTGTCTAGGGGAATGAGCTTAAAATCCAAACAAATACGAACTATTGCGGTGGTAACCCAACCATACTGATTGGAGATCCCAAGAATTTGGTTAAATGGGAAAACTAAGCTGCAAAAGGTTCAGTTGAGCGCTTCGGTGGAAGCAAGAAGCACTTCGGATGATGATTTCTGTACGGAAACATGAATCCAAAGTTGTTCCCGCGATAGACATTAAAGTGCTACCTGCATGGTGGGTAAATGTTAAGCTTCCAAACTTTTAAACGATCTTCAAACGGCTGAGGTTAAGGTTGGAGAAACTTTTAATGATTCCTAACACTCGTGAAGTGGGGTATAATAGGATACCTTGTAGGAGATCACCTATTTAAGTGCGAGGACAGGCCGCCTCAAATGAACGCACTTAAGAATCCAAGTGTGTCCACGGCCACAACGGACAAAACCATAAGAATGAAAATGAATAAGGAAAGTTATTGTGTTGGTATCATTGTTCTGGCTTACACTAAACACTGATGGTTCAAGACATCTTGTTCACTGCGCAGTAAGTAAGTCCGGTGGTATTTAACTAGGGAAGGTTCAAAGCAGAAGCTACATCTCCTGATGCAATATCTTTTCACTGAAAGATTGCTGAAAGTAGGCACCTTGTGTGTGCGCCAAAATCTCTCTTTCATAGAGGGGATTGTTGGAAATTTGCCTTTGGCGGGGAGGTGCGTCCACCCATATTTAATGAATTAAACACTAGTGTTCCGCATGTTGGAGGCTTTGTCTCTTCACACATGCATAATCTACTATGTGAGTAGATGACCGTAGGGCCAAGAATCATCAAATTTCATTGAGAAATGAAAGAGATATTTGTCCACGAAGTAAGGTGTTTGAGGCATGGAAATATGGTGTGGGACAAATCTACCACATCGGTGGGAAAATGAAGAACTGCTCTCTTAATAAGTCTCTAAAGTGGTTAAGGGTTTGGGACCCCAAGGGGTATCCCATGTGTTTAAAGGAGGGAGGACCTAGATGTACTTGGGTTCAAGGCTAAGCCCACACCCGCGCCGTTGCCGCCCACCCGTACGGCTTGGGCTCGGGCTCGGGCTCAGGTCACGGGTCGTGGGCTAGAGTTTCTGGAAAGTTGATTTTGGGAATGACGGAACTTTCTGCCTACCGTTGGACTATTTTTTGAAGCATTAACCAGCCATTACTTGGCTGATTAACTCCTCCATAATCAATCCTCCTTCAATGACCATGAACAGCCTCACTAATGGCATTAAACCTGTCATTAACAGTCCTTCCTAATGTCCATTAACAACCATGTTTTGGACAGTTGAATAGCCTCCCTCATGCTATATATTGGAGCAGTTTTGCTCAATGGTGTTATATGAAAAACACACAAAATATGCACATACTGTAACGAAAAATAGTGCACAAAACATTGACGAAAAACAGTGAGGAAAGGCACACATATACACAAGATATACACAACAGAGACACACTATATACACAGAGACAAAACAGAAGAGAAAGTCAGTCCAAAAACGTTGGACGAAAACAGAAACTCTTCCTTCCTTTTCCATTTCTTCAGCAAGTCGATTCGTATTTGTTTTCTTCGTCAGACTCAACCTATTTGCTTTGTAGCGTTGAGATTAAAGTGTTGTTTTATCTTGGGAAACTATTGCCCGCTAACGTAAAAGCATATATACGGGACAATCTTGTCTTAAGGACATAGTGCAATCACTCGACTCAGCACACAGTTGTAACCATCCAAATTTAGTGTTTCTTGATTTCAGGTTATCAAGATTCAAGACACAACAAGCTTGCGGCAGTTCTGAAGATTGACCATTTATTTATCCTTTCGAACACTTGTAATATTTATTTACTTCCCGTACTGCTTTACAATAGTACCCAACATTCCTTCCATTTGAATTTCTCGTCTTTCATTCATAAACCTTTGCTCGAGGATCTCGCTTCAGGTTGTAGTTCAATTTCATCTCTTCTTACTTTTCTTAGCTTTATTACCATTGTAGTCTAAGGCCTATTTTAGGTGTAAGGTTTTAAGTAGGTGTTTGGACATGATTTGGTTGGAAAAAAAGAAGTACAACAACAATGACATACCCAGTGAAATCCCACAACGTGGGGTCTGGGAAGGGTAGAGTGTACGCAGAACTTACCTCTACATTGGTAGGTAGAGTGACTGTTTCCGAGAGACCCTCGGCTCAGGACATGCAAAGCAGGAAAAAACAGTCAGACCCGGTCAAAAATTTAAAAATTTAATGCAGTATGCAAATGCTGATAGAAAACGCGAATACGCCATAATAGCGCATCCTGAAAAAGTAGGAAGAAGCAGTAACTAACGCAGATAAATGAGATAAACCAAGTACATTAAAGAGTGCATAGCAGAAGAAATACAACTACAGAAGACTATAAAGTAATACTACGCCTATTCGTATGATATGTTAAGCGTGCCTACAATAATAACACTACAACTACCAGTTTGTAAGTGTAAGTAGGACTACGCTTGACTAACTACTACCCCTCTATCCTAATCTGTGTCCTCCACAACCCCCTATCTAAGGTCATGTCCTCAGTAAGTTGCACCTGCTCCATATCTCGTCTAATCACCTCTCTCAAATATTTCTTCAGCCTACCTCTACCCCTCCTGAACCCGTCCATAGCCAACTTCTCACACCTCCGCACTGGGGCATTTGTGTCTCTCCTCCGCACATGTCCAAACCATCTCAACCTCGCTTCCCGCATCTTATCCTCCATCGAGGCCACTCCACTCGCCTCCAGATATCATCATTTTTAATCCTATCCCTCCTTGTATGCTCACACGTCTATCTCAACATCCTCATCTCCACCATTCTCATCCTTTGGGTGTGCGACGTCTTGACTGGCCAACACTTCGCCCCATACACATAGTCGGTCTAACCACCACCCTATAAAACTTGCCTTTTAGTTTTAGTGGCGCCTTTTTGTCGCACAAGACTCCAGATGAGCTTCAATTTCATCCACCCTGCCCCAATACGGTATGTGACATCGTCATCAATCTCTCAATTCCCTTGGATAATAGACCTAAGGTATTTGAAGCTCCCTTTCTTCGGAATGATCTGAGTCTCAAGCCTTACCTCCATGCCTGTCTCACGGTCGCTCCCGTTGCTGAACTTGCACTCCAAGTATTCTGTTTTGGTCCTACTCAGCCTGAACCCTTTAGACTCCAGAGTCTGTCTCCAAACCTCCAGCTTAGCGTTCACCCCGCTGCGAGTCTCATCAATCACGACTATGTCGTCTACGAATAACATACACCAATTGAAATTGAACTCCCCATTGTGTTTAGACATGTATTTCAGTTGAAAACAAGAGTTGAAATTCTGCGAGCGGAGATTGTTATTTCCCTTGAAATACTCCTCATACCTATTTTCTGAATTTTAAATTCTTTGTTTTAGGTTTGAAGTTGAAATAACAGACCGGTTTTGAAACAAAAACTTACTTGAAATAATTTGCAAATATTTTAACTTGTTGAATGGTATGCTTTGGTGTTAGGTGTAAGAGTTAAGGAGGACATGATTTGGTTGAAATCTGAAAGATATAAAGAGAGTATAAGTTGAACCTGAACTCCTGATTATGTTTGGACATGAATTTCATTTGAAGAAAAGTTCAAGTTTTGTGAGCGGAGACCATTATTTCACTTGTAATATTCATTATACGTATTTTTTAAATTTCAAATTCTCTATTTCAAGTTTGAAGTTGAAATAATTGACCAAATTATCAAACAAATACTTACTTGAAATAATTTGCAAATATTTCAACTTGTTGAATGATATGACTTGTGTGTTCTTCAGGTACGATTAATTCAGAGTCGATTGAGAGGATTGCGAAAGTGCATGATCAACACTTGGAGTTTGCCACACTTGAGGATAATTTGTTCTCACTTGCCAACAAGAACTGTTATGTTCAGTTAAATGATCCCTTAGCTGGGGGATAAGGAAATTGATGAGATCGTTGAAAAGATTATTAGCCGATTGTTTTGTGTGTTGGCTACTCTTGTTGTTGTTCCTGTCATCAGGTGCCCTCGTGGTTGCCCTACTGAGATGGTGGCATCCCTGTTGGATCAGCGACTGCGGGACGGTTTGTTGGCAAAGAACAATTTGTTTTCAGAGGGTGTAAATTTTACTAGCTCATTTCAGAGGCTAGTTTTGTGTTTATTTGATTGGAATTTTGAATTGGCAGTAGTGATACAACATGATTTTAGATATCGGCTACTTGTTCATGATGTGCTTGGGTTGAGATTGAACAGACTAAGTGCGCAAGGAGATAAGGGTTGGATGAAAACCTATAAGTTAGACAAGTCTGATTCATTCTGGATGGCCAACGTGTCATTGGAATTTCCAGAGGTTGCCGAATCTCAATTGAATAAGTACAAGAAGGATGTTGAAGAGGTAAATAAAAATGAACAGGTGAAAGTGGATGGGATGAGTTTGATGGGACAGACTTGGTAGGCAATAATAATGTAACGACCCGTTTGGCCACTTTGAACTTTTGGATTTGTTTTTCCAAGAATACCCTTCATATAGCTTTAAATCAGTATTTATGACTTATGAGAATGGGTGACACGATTTCCGAGGTAATCGGGTGAATTTCATATCAAGTTTAGCAAGATTGAAAGCTCTTAAGTTAAAGAAAAGAAGAAGTTTGACCAAAAGTAGACTTTTGGGTAAATGCGTCTTTTTTGAAATTTCATCGATTCCGTTAGGTATGGAATGTGATTTATGACTTAGTCGAGTCGTTGGTTCGGTTCCCGAGAGGTTCGGATGTGATTAAGATAGTTTGTTGAGAAACTAGCTTTTGAGATGGTTTGGAGTTGACCACGGTCAACATCGGGTCAAGACGGACCCATTTGAGTGTTTTGAGAGTTCGAGCAGTTTAGTATGATCATTTGTGACTTGTAGGGACTTTCAGAATTGGATTTGAATTTGTTTGGTCAAATTCAGGTGTTTGAGTCGTTGGCATGTCGCTCGTCTTCTACGCTTCAATGTACCATTATATTCATTTGATGTTAGAATTGAGTTTTGATTGTTGTAATAGATGCGTATCGAAATTTGTGATCCGTAGCAACTTAAATCGTCAAATTCCGACATCTTATGAGGGAGTTATGCCTATTTTAGTTTCGAGGAAAATTGCTGTTTTTTTGTGTGCGTCGGGGCGGACTTCCGGGCGCCGAAGCGGATTCGCCTGGGCGGAAATTGGTCCACCGGAGCGGAAATCACTGTGCATTAAAAATCAGAATGCGTTCATTTACTATTTTGAACATAACTTGAGTTCTAGAGCTCCAATTGAGGTGATTTTCACGGCGTTGTTCTCGTCTCAACAAGGGGGTAAGTATCCAACTTTTATTTTGACATTTCTTCAAGTTTGTTTTTGTTGGTTATCAATTTTTATCCGTGTTTGGTTGGGAAAATTGGGGTTTTGAGCCATATAGTTGAGAAATGATAAACCTTTGATTTGAAGGCCAATTGATGGATGAAATTAGTTGATTTTATGGATTTATAACCTATGGGATATGGGTAACTCGATTTTACAACGAAATTACAATTTTGACCTTCGAGGCTCGGGATTGGCTTTTTGGGTCCATTTTTGGGTTTCGTAATAAAGTATAGCAATATGGGTATCGTTGGATTCATCTAACTTTGTAGATTACTAATTTGACTAGATTGAACACGTTCGGTGAGTTTGGACACGATGGAGCTTCCGAAAGGCTTATTCTTCGCGCGGACAGAACTTGGAGTCGTTTGTGAGCTTTGGGACTTCATAATAAGGCAATTTGAGACTTACTAGACCTTAATATAGTGTTTATGTGTTGGTTTAATAATTAATGGGAGTAATGGAGAATTGGGGATCCCGTATTAGTGAGGTAACGAGCACTAATACGGGTACTAGTGAACTCAATTGGGTAATTAATGAACTAGTTTGATATAGCTGTAGGAGTTTATGTGTTTAGCCTTCGGGACACGGGCGTGGTGCATAAATTCTTAGGTTGGTATGTTTGCTGATTATTTGACTTGTGGCCATGTTTGATTATTATATCTTTGATTGAACTTATTATGCATTTATCACTCCACATCTCGTCTAAATACTTGAAAAGAAACTAATAAATATTGATTGCATTGATTATGCTTATTACACGGTGTACACATATACATATTATATTTGCATTAAACTGTTGAGATATTGTTGAGACAGGCTTGGGAAGCCGATCATTGGATATGGTACATGATACAAGAGTGGTGATAGATGATGATACTACAGCCACAGAGTTGGGGTTCAGTGAATTTTTTTAGTTTATTATGATATTACAGCCACAAAGTTGGGATCCAATAAGATCATATGGGTATATGGACCTCATGAGTCCCTCATGGGTCACGTGACAGCTATTGCAACAATGTGTATACCAGGTACATATGACCATTGCATACATACATACATATTATCTGCATTACATTCATTCATAATCCGGATATGTGTTTGATGTTGTGTGTACTCGGTGTTGATTTAGACTTTATGATCATATGACTTTTACGGAGAGTAATATTGGTACCTTGTAACTTATACTTGATGTAAAAAGGAAATAGATATGGTATGGTGATGATATAAAGATGAGATCTTTATGACTTGGATTGCTAGAAATAATAGAGAGATCGGATCTCTACGTATTCCTTAGTATAAGAACTAAAAGATTGAACCTTTAATAGTAAACTTGTTTGTTTGGAATAAAAGATTGAAACTTAATTATGATTGTGCCTCAATTCGTGAAAGGGTTGGACTCTTATGAGTAGAACTTATTCTAATTAATGAAAGGAGGTAATCTTGAGGATTTAGATGCCCGCTTGGGTGTAGGTTGGAACCTTATGGCTATATCTATCCTAATTGAGGTAAAACTAGAAATGTTATTAAGTTCTGTGAAGAGCAATGGACTTTATGACTCGATGTGGTTGTAGAATCTTTACTTCAATGTTCGATTTATCTAGAAATTGTATAATTTGACTAACCAAGCAAGAAAATAAGTTTTGGGAGTACCAATCCTCACCACCACTATAGTTAGGGTCGGTCGACGATGACGCAGTGTACACGTGCTTCCCGTATTCATTCTACACTTGTTGCACTCTATGTACAGGTACCGAGTCTTACGCCAGCGGGGGAGCTTGACGTTGAGCTTGGAGATTCATCTTGGGAGTCCAGGGTGAGCCATAGATTCCATCTTGGCACTGGAATTCTTTATCTTGTTATTTTACTTTTCTGTCCTATATTTACAGTGATTGTATTTAAAGTTCTAGACTTGTATTCAATTAGTAGCTCTGTACTCATGACAATCAGATTCTAGGATTTTCTTTCAAGATTTATGTATTAAGTTCTGAGACTTAATAACACTTATGTTGTTTTCCTTAATTTTCCACACTTGCTTTCTATTATTGACGTTTGGATGTTAGTGATTCGCCTATGTGTAGGGTAGGTGCCCTCACGACAATGAGACTTCGGATCGTGACAGCTAAACATTTGATGAGTGCTGTAAATTCCCTACCTGAGTTGATTGAGCGAAAGCAAATGATCGATGAGCATACTAATATTGCTACTACATTATTGAGCGAGATCAAAAAGAGATCCCTTGATTCATATGCTAAAAAAAGAGTGATATGCTGGTGAGAGGTGACATTGATCGTAATGAACTCCTTGGAGTGCTCAAGGGAAAAGGGAGTAAGGCAGATAAGCTGTGATTCACTATAATTTATCTAATCTCAACTGAAATCATGCCTCAATCTGCAGTTGAAATTATTGAAGCAGCACTTAGGGAGTCCGAGGTCGATACTAGTGCTTTTTAATATGTAAAGAAGATAAAATCATTGAACGTCTCTTTTGCATCAACAAATTCTCCAGGTACGAGCAACATTGTTGATTGGGCTGAAAAACTCTGTGGGCAATCAATCAATGATATAACTGCAGGTATGAATAATTTGTTTTCCGGTGATTATCATCTGGCTTTGACGAGAGCAGTAAAAGCATTAATGGAGGGGAAGCCAAATCCTGAAATTGAATCTTATCTTCTTCTTCATCCTCGTGCACCAAAGTCAAGCTCTGCGTTTAGTAGCAGTCATCTCAAAGGACCATTTAAAGAAGCTATAGTATTTATGATAGGTGGTGGAAATTATGTGGTGTACGGAAGCTTGCAAGAACTTGCCAATCGCCAACAGCCGGCTAAGCATGTCATATACGGGACTACAGAGATTCTTACTTGAAGTGAGTGAAATAAATAATCCCTTAATTATTTTTATCAATTTAAAGAGTATACATACAATTTACATATTTCCATAATAGGAGAATCTTATTCATATTCTACTCCTAAAACCTTATTCTACTTGGACACTAACTATACAATTATGTTAATACAATTATGATAAGTATACAATATTAATTACACTCAAATACTACCTAAACTAATCTACACCATCCGAAATATACATATGATATATGGTATATCATATGTATATTTAACACACCCCCGCAGTCATAGCGGATGGTCTTTGAACGATGATACTGTCCCTAAAATCTTCAAAAAGGACCGAAGGAAGACCCTTTGTAAAGATGTCTGCAATTTGATACCTGGAAGGGACATGGCATACGCGTACTTGACCACGAACAACCTTTTCACGAACAAAATGAATGTCCATCTCGATATGTTTAGTGCGCTGGTGCTGAACTGGATTACCAGAAAGGGATATGGCACTAATATTATCACAATAAACCAAAGTCACTTTCTTAATAGGACAATGAAGCTCTAACATCAAATTAAGTAACCAACATGATTTAGAGACCACATTAGCTACCCTTCGATACTCGGCCTCTGCACCGGAACGGGATAAAGTCGACTGACGCTTCGCAGACCATGAGACCAAGTTATTTCCAAGAAACATACAATAGCCAGACGTAGACAGTCTGGTGTCCGGATAGCCACCCCAATCAGCATCTGTATACGAGACAAGTGTTGACGTTGATGAAGGATATAAATGCAAGACATAGTCAAGTGTACCCTGAATATACCGAATGATGTGTTTGAGCACATTCATGTGCTCAACTCTGGGATCATGCATAAATAAACACACATGTTGTACGACATACGTAATATCTGATCTCGTGAATGTAAGATACTGAAGGGCCCCGACAAGACTGCGATAGCGGGTCAAATCCTCGTATGGTGCTCCGACCGCAGAACCAAGCTTGGGATTAGTATCAACTGGAGTGGAAGTGGACTTACAGGATGACATCCCAGCCCTCTCAATGATCTCAGCTGCTTACTTCCTATGGGATAAGAACAACCCACATGCATGACGAATGACAGCAATCCCCAAAAAATAACTCAAGTCCCCCAAGTCTTTCATAGCAAACTCAGAAATGAGCATTGTCATGATCGACTGGCGTAATGCATCGGATGAGGCAGTCAAGATAATATCATCCACATATAATAGGATATAAGCCAAAGAAGAATCACGGCGATATATGAACAAGGAATTATCCGACCTGCTGTGAGTGAACCCAATAGTCGAAACATAGTCGGCAAACCTCTTATACCAGGCCCGGGGAGACTACTTAAGCCCATATAAGGACTTTTTCAACAAACAGACATGATGAGGATATTTGAGATCCCTAAACCCCAAGGGATGATGTATATAGAATGTTTTCTTGAGATCACCATGTAAGAAAGCATTCTTCACATCTAACTGATGAATGTGACATGCTTTCAAAAGAGCCAAGCTGAGCACAGTGCGAATGGTAGCCGGCTTGACCACCTGACTAAACGTCTCCCCACGATCCACACCAACCTACTGAGTCTTACCATCACCCACAAGCCGAGCCTTATGCCTTGCAAATGAACCGTCTGAATTGTCCTTATGAGAAAAAATCCGCATAGACCTAATAATATTAATACCATATGGACGGGGCATCAACTCCCACGTCTTATTATCAATAAGAGCATTATATTCATCGGTCATAACCATTTTCCAATTCGGGTCATTTAATGCAGACACATGATTACGGGGTAAGGGTGATTTAATTACATTAGAAATCAAATTAAAATGTCTCTTTTATTTAAAAATACCTCATTGACTACGAGTGACCGGTCTATGACTCGGGGAGGAAGCGGGTGGAGTTTGGGAAGTCTCGGGATTTGGGACGGACTGGCCAGCATGCAGTGGGCCTGCTGGCCCAATCTGGGAACGGGAACTGGAAGGAGGAACTAGACCAGTGGCGAAACTAGGTTGTGTCACTGGCCCGGTGACTGGACAGAACCCTGTAGCGAGTGACGGGGTGGTGGGGCCAGCGGGCAGTGGGCCCACTAGCGGATTTGGGGTGCGGGAGACGTCCAAAAACTGGTGAATAATATACGGGGATATTCCATCATCCAAAAAATTATACAAACTAAGCATGGTAGTACTAACCTTAGTAAACGGAAATTGAGATTCATCAAAAATGACATGGCGACTAATGATGATTTTATTAGAGAATAAATCAAAATATTTGTAACCACGATGATGGGATGGAAAATCCAAAAACACACACGGAGTAGACTGGGCCTGAAGTTTGTTAATTGTGGTGGATGTAAATAACGGATAACATAGCACCCAAAGACCCGAAGATGTGAATACGAAGGAGTCTTATTAAATAAAATTTGAAAGGGGGAAGAATATGTCAAGCCTTTGGAAGGAATGATGTTAAGGAGATATGTAGTCATTTGTAGAGTATGATGCCAAAACGAAGTGGGTACAGAAGCATGAATCAATAAAGTACGGACAATGTTATTAATGATACGAATTTTGCATTCGGCTTTCCCATTTTGTGAAGACGTATGAGGGCAAGAAAACCAAAAATTGATCCCATTAGTTGCACAAAATTCCCGAAACACCCCGTTGTCATATTCTCTACCATTATCACATTGAATATTTTTTATTTCTCGTTCGAATTGAGTTCTAATGAAAGCTCGAAATTTTAAGAAGATGGAAAAAACTTGAGATTTTTCGTTATCGGAAAAGTCCATAAAAATTTAGAATAATCATAAAAAAGAGAACATAATACTGATGACTCAAAGAACTAAGAACATGAGACGTCCATAAGTCGCTATGAATAATAGCAAATGGCAATAAAGTACGAGAATTAGATTCTACAAATGGCAACCTAACAATTTTTCTTAAAGAACAAGAATGACAATTCGGAGTACTACGCGTACCCTTACATGAAATAAAATTATTTTTATCTAAGGAAGACAAAATAGACGACCCCAGATGACTTAGACGAGCATGCCACAAGGAAGGAGCAAGGGCTGCAAACGCTGATGGCAAGGCTTGAGTCGATAGACCGGAACATGGCATGATAGGATAAAGATCTCCTCTACTATCACACCTCATGAGAGGACTCCTCGTCTTGAAATCCTTCACAGAGAAACCAAATGAATCAAATTCAATAGATACGAATTTGTCAGTAGTGAATTTACGGACATACACTAAGTTTTTGATCAATTTGGGGGCATGTAGGGTGTTTTTCAAGATAAGGGGTGGATGGGGGAGATAAAATTTTATGACCATGACCACGAATTGGAATAGAATTACCATTACCAATAATTATGCCACGAGGGTTGCTCAAATTGGAATAAGACGAGAGAGTACCAGAATCGGATGTCATATAAGTAGTGACACCTGTGTCCATATACCAATTCGAGTCCGGTGGAGTCAAACCAAGTGTGTGCATCGCGGCCTCAATATCGGTCTGAGTGGGGCCTGCTGCTCGGTGGGCTTGTGAAGGCCGGGGCCCAAGTACCCCTGCGTGCTACCCCGACCCATTGCTGCTTCGGGAAGATCCACTAACCCAGTTGGTATTGGGCGAGGAGCCTGCTGGAAAGCCCACTGGAACTGGGCTAGACGGACGGTGAAACTGGGTTGTTGGGCCACTGCCCATTGTTCCAGGCCCACGGTCCAGTGGCCCAAGGCTGGGACCAGTGGTTCGGTGGCCCATTGTATCCGGAATATTGTCCTCCACCATCGTTTTGGCCCCCGTTACCATTGCCGGACCCGCTGCGTTTGCCCCCGCATTTTTTGCTATTATTTTTTTGACTATTTTTGCCTCCACCATGAGACCGGTTTTGGTTCGAATTGTCATCAAAATTTGGAGGAGTAGTGGAAGATGTCATCACGACCACGGGGCTAGCACTCGTAGCCGCCTTTTTAGCCAAGCCGACTTCTTCCAAAGTAAGCATGAAGCGGGCCTGATAGAACTTTGGAAGAGGATTACTTTGACGAATGAGAGTTCAACGCCACTATAGGCCTCGGATAGGCCAGCAACCATCTGTAGAATAAGATGATCTTCACTAACTGGCGCACCAACGTTGCGGAGTTGGTCCACTAATTCTTTCAACCTTGTGCAATAAGCTGAAACGTTTGAGAAATTTTCCATGTTGACGTGGAAAAAATCCTGTTCAAGGGTAACAACTCTGGAATTTTGATTATCCTAGAATATGTCACGCAGCCTATCCCACGCAGCCATCGTCGTAGCGTCTGGCTCAATAATCGTCTGTAATAGGTCGGTAGAGATTGTAGAATAAATCCACTGAAGGACGGTGGCATCAAGTGTGGTCCATAATTTTGGGTCATCCTCGCGTTGAGGCACCTCCGTGTCATCAGGAGCCGCGGGGATTATGTGATGGATGACTTGATGCGAACGAGCGTGAAATTTTGAACAACTCGGCCCACGTCGCGTATTGGATGTTTTCTATTTCAAGAATTAGAGGGATATGATTCTTGATGTTAGAATCAACGAGGGCAGGATGAAACATGTTCCTTGACGTAGACATAATGAAAGAACAGGAAGTGATAGAGGGATGTGGAAAGGAAAATATGGGAAGAGAGGAGGTACCGTCGGGCACGAAATCCGAGAAAGATGGCTCGGAAATTGAGGCAGGTCGCCGGAAATTTTGGAGAGAGGAATAAAAAACCTAAACTTTTGATACAATGAAAGAAATAATCCTTGATTATTTTCATTAATTGAAAGAGTATATATACAATTTACATATTTCCATAATAGGAGAATCATATTCTTATTCTACTCCTAAAACCTTATTCTACTTGGACACTAACTATAGAATTATGATAATACAATTATGGTACGTATACAATACTAATTACACTCAAATACTACGTAAACTAATCTACACCATCCGAAATATACGTATGATATATGGTTTATCATATGTATATTTAACAGTGAGTTTATTGAGCAGCTTGGAGTACTGGGCAGAAGATGGGATTGGGGAGCAGTGGATCTGTACCTGCCCATGATGGGTTGAATTTTGTATACAATTGGTTTAGTAACCATTTTTTTCGGGATCACATTTTTGTTCTTTATTCGGCCATCTCTTCATGAGAAAAGCCTACATTTAACCTAATACAACTTGGGTGAATGGAAAATCTAGCTAACTGTATTGTTGATAGCGTCAGACTTTTGGTATTCGACTGTGAGGCGCACCGGTCTTTAAAAATATAAGAGGACTTCCATTTCAACTTGTAAATAATGGATCTTGGGCCTAACTCAACCCCAAAAGCTAGCTTGTAGGGTCAGTATTGTCCAAGTCCATATACGAAGTCCATGTTCCCATTACATATCCGATGTGGGACTCTTAACACTCACCGCAGGCCCAGACCTTGTTTACTGGAGCGTGAATAATATAATTTGGGGGCCCAACAATCGGTGAACAAAGAATTGGAATGAGCCTGATTCTGATACCATGTAAAAAATGGGTCTTGGACCTAACTCATTCCCAAAAGATAGCTTATAGGGTGAGGATTGTCCAAGTTCATATAAGGAGTCTATGTTCCCATTCTATATCTGATGTGAAACTCTTAACACAACTTTTGAGTGAGTTAAAGTAGATGTTCTAGAGTCAGTATACTTGGAACCAAAATTCACACATCTTCCTACACCTGTTAAGTCTGTTTCTTTATGTTTACATGCTCTGTCAATTTAATTACTATTGTTTATGGGATTATGCTCGTCTTAAATGAATAAGAAAATTCATTTTTTTTAAAGTTTGACCAGCACAGCCTAATTTGATAATGAGATAGAGAAGTGCTGTCCAAGTAAAACCAGTATTCTTGGAAGAGCCACATATGACAAAATACCAACATTGTTGCAGTCTCTGATCATTATGCTCATTCATTCTGCAAGAACCTCAGTTGTGTTATTATTCTATATGACATGATTCACGGATGCATATTTCTGTCATTCTTCATTCTACACTTGATCCTAGTTGATGGGCCTATAAAATATAAACTAAGCTTGACCGTTAGGTTCAGCCTTGAACTACAAAAAAATGGAAAAATTGCGGAGGTTGAAAGTTGCATTTAGCGGAGGTCACTAGAGGTCAAAACTTTCGCGCATTGCAACTTTCAACATCCGCAAATTTCCCATTTTTTTTGTAGTGGAGCTTTGTCTATCATGGTTTGAACTTTAAATAGTGACCCTAATGCAGCGTAAGAGAATTGCCGTAGGATTTCATTTTTCTCTTTTCAAGTTAGTTTTGTTTCTCCTTCCGCATGCATTTGACATCTTGGTGTCTGTTCATGTGCACGTTATTATGCATACTTCTCCATGTTATTCGTTTTCTCCTTTAAAGGTATTGTAACTAGCCTTTCTATGAGAACTTTAAATGAAATAGTTTGGTGCCTCTATATTGTTTTAGGGGAATGTGATGTTTATTTGCACGTCCATCTATAGGAGCTGGAAAAGGAAAAACATCATATGGGATTTTCGAAGTGGTTGAAAGTCCATTAGGCTCTCAACCTAATCTAGATTGATAGTCAGAGGCTCGTTCATGCCTTAAGTTGGGCCGAATATGCTTATGACGTGGGTCATGATGTGGTAATTGACGTGTTTAATTATAAGAGCATATCATCATTTAATAGCTCGGGTTTGTGTAGACAACAAATCACTCTAAGGTGGGTTGTACTTTGCGAATAAGTTTAATCATGGAGAGTTGGTTCGGGCAAGCCAACTGTGTATGTGCTGAATCCATGCTAATTTTGGCCACTGCATTTGTTAATTATCTACCAGGAAAGATTAAATTGAACATTGATGGAAGTGTCAAGACTCAAGTTGGAGCAGCTGTTTTTGGAGGAATTTTTAGACATGAACAAGAAAAGTAAATAGGAGTGCTAGGATACTCAAGTAAGATAAAGTATACCTTAAGCCTCAGTGAAGAATTCTATGGCGCATCAAGGGCTAAAACTAGAAAAACAACTTGGATATAAAGAGCGAGAAGTGGAAACAAACTTCCTACTTGCTGTCAAGCTTCTCATAAAAGACATATAGTGTCACTCTCTTAGGGCGATAATTAAAGATTGTAAGTATTTTCTTAAGCAAATAAGACGACTACCAACTATATTTAGAGGGAGGCGAAACAAAGTGTAGACTTTTTGGTGAATGAAGGCCTCAAGCACGAAGAAGATTTGATAATATGAGATAATGCGCTAAAAGAAATGGAGTTTCTTTTCCTAGCAGATTTAAGCCGTGTGGCTTATTAAAGATTTTAGGAATTTTATGTAATCTTTCCAATGTACCAATTTTTTTACATGGATTTTGTCATTAGATACATAGATTTAACAAAATTCTTCCATATGATATTGCAAGGAGTAATTAGGTGGATGAGTGAGTTTTGAACTTTATCACTTACTCCTTAGTTGTAATGTACTAAATCTCAACTAAGTATGACTGTGTGGTCTGGTTGTATATGAGGGCATCAAACAACTCAATAGACGAATTTTAGAGGACAGAACTTGGAAGATAGTGTTTGGAGCAATGTAGAAAACTACTCTTTGTTGTTGTCATTTATAATCCGAGCATTTTACAAATTGAGTTGGTGAGTGTTACATCCCGTACTTGTGTATGTTGGATTTTCGATGAGTTGGTTAACTTAAGTCAAGAGAAGGATCATTATTTAAGGTTATGAAAGCGGTGAGTGAGTTAAAACCTTCGAGAGATCGCAAGAGTTCTAGAGTCGCAAAGCAATTCGTGTTTGTATTCGCTACGTC